>CM057449.1:1378470000-1379705000 GCA_016271365.2 Neoceratodus forsteri | reverse complement strand
CAAGGAGTCCAAGAAATTGGACTATGCCAGGCGAAAAGTCTACACTGCGTCCTCTCTTGGCCTGCGTCAGGCAAGCTCGGCCGTGCTTATGGCACATTTCTCCCATGCCCTGTTGGGCTCCCTGGACGAGGTAGTCCCTCATCTGCCGGCTGACCTGCAGACCATGGTTAGGCAGGTGCGGGACCAGGGCAAGGCAGTGGCCAAGCAGCAACTTCAGACTGCTCTGGACATTGGAGACTCATGCGCCAGGTCAGTCGCGGCAGCAGTGGCTATGCGCCGTCTGGCATGGCTGAGGATATCCACCTTCGCGGCGGATACCCAGCACAAATTGGCGGATGTCCCCTTCCTGGGGACCGACCTCTTTGGCCCTGGAGTGGAAGGCCACCTCCAGAGGATCGAAAAGTCAAACGCCACCTTGGACTCGGTCTCATCCGCTCAGAGGGACAAGGGCCGCAAACCGCAACCCAAGCCCTTCGTCCGTCTGTGCCCCCGGCACGTCCAGCCCAGCAACACCAGGGCCAGCAGGCTTGCGCGGCGCCCCAAACCCAAGCCTGCGCTTCCTCCTCCAGGAAGCAGGGAGGTAAAGGCCCAGGTGGTCCCTCGGCCGGTCCCTCCTCCAAGCCTGCACAGTGACGGGTTGAGGGGTGTCACCCCCAACCTCGTCACCTCACCCCAGGTTCCCCCCGTGTGGGGATGGCTCCAGTACTTCCTTTCCACCTGGTCTGCTATTACCACAGACAGGTGGGTGTTGGAGGTGGTAGGAAAGGGCCTGCCTCTGGAGTTCGAGCAGGCCCCACCCTTCAGAGCTGTCGCACCTCGGGGGGCCTCGGGGTCCGAAGCCTCGCTGTCAGCTCACCAAGCCGACATCACTCTCCTCCTCAAGAAGGAGGTGATAAGAGAGGTGGCGGACCCTCCCTCAAACCCGGGGTTCGTGTCCAGGTACTTCCTGGTTCCGGAACGGACGGGGGGCTGGCGCCCCATTCTCGATCTACACGACCTAAACAAGTTCCTAAGGTCTCGAACCTTCAGGATGGTCACTCTGGCTCAGATAATACCATCCTTGGAACACGGCGTGTGGTTCTGCTCTCTGGACCTACAGGACGCGTTTTTCACGTCCCTATCCGTCGTCCCATCAAGGTTCCTTTGCTTTTGAGGGAGATCCCTTTTCAAGTTCAAGCCATGGCCTTGGCTTATCTCCAGCTCCAGGGTCTTCACCAAATGCATGGCAATGGTGACAGCATTCTCTGCGGCGCCAAGGGTCAGGTTTACCCTTACCTGGGCGATTGGCTGATAGCAGCCCCCTCCAGACAGGAGGTGGAGCGGTCCAGAGATCTGGCCCTCCAGGTTTGCTTTCAGGTCGGCCTTCTCATCAACGAGGCCAAGTCGGAACTCGAGCCGAAGCAGGTGATTCTTTTCATTGGGGTAGAGCTCGACTCTCTTCGAGCCAGAGCGCGGCTCCCGGCGGACAGGGCCGAGGTTCTTTCCTCCTTTGCCCAGTTATTTCTGGTTGGGCAATTGCGCCCTGCCCGGGACTTCCTGTGCCTCCTGGGTCTCATGGCAGCCTGTACCAGCGTGGTCCGTTGGGCCCGCTGGAACATGCGCCCCCTTCTGGCTGGCCAGCCAGTGGTCCCAACGCTGCGATCCATTGGAACAGCTAGTGACGGTGACCCAGAGGATGTGGAACGCTCTCCAGTGGTGGACCGTTCCAGTTCATCTGCAGAAGGGCATCCCGTTTGTCCGCCCGAGCTGGCGGTCTCTCTATCGACCGATGCTCTCTGATGGGTTGGGGTGCCCATCTGGAACACCAGCACAGCCTCTGGTCCCAGCGGGAGTCGATGCCACATCAACCTGCTGGAGCTCCGGCGGTCCGCCTAGCTCTCACCGCCTTTGCTCCATTTCTTGGGGTCAAGTGGTCCGGGTCCAGATGGACAATACCACGACCATGTACTATCTAAACCGCCAGGGCGGGATGCGCTCCATGCTTCTATGCAAGGAAGCTCTCCGCATCTGGTCACTCGTGCGCAGCCTGGAGGCGGATCTACTAGCCATTCATGTGGCAGGAGCCTCCAACACCCTGGCCGATGCCCTAAGCCGGATAGGGGCTGCGTCCCACGAGTGGTCTCTCCTGCCTGGGGTAGTACAAGATCTGTTCTCCCATTGGGGCACACCTCAGGTGGACCTATTTGCCTCCAGGGAGAATGCGAAGCTGAGGCTGTTCCATGCCCGCCCCCCTCAGCAGGGCTCACTGCAGGGGGATGCCTTCTCGAGGCCGTGGACCCCGGGCCTCTTCTGCGCCTTTCTCCCGTTCCCCTTGATGCACAAGGTGCTGCTCAAAGCAAGGAGGGACAAGGCGCAGGTGATTCTGACAGCCCCAGACTGGCCCCGCCAGTACTGGTACCCAGATCTCCTCAGCCTCAGCTCCAGGCTTCGAGGCAGCTTCCAGCTCGCCCGGACCTGCTCTCAGTCAATCAGGGGAAGGTATGCCATCCGGACCTTCAATCCCTGCACCTGACAGCCTGGTCCCTGAGCGGCTAGAGTTCCAGGCCTTGGGTCTTTCCGACGAGGTCCTCAACGTAGTTGAGGCGTCCCGTAAGGAGCTGACCAGAAAATGCTACGCCTTCAAATGAATAAGATTTTCCATTTGGTGTCAGGGCAAGGGCCTGGACCCTTCCTCCTGTTCCTTGGCGAGCATATTGGACTACCTGTGGTCCCTTTCTCAGCAAGGGCTTAGGTTGATGACCCTTAAGGTGCACCTGGCAGCCATCTCTGCTTACCGGGTGCGGACCGGGAAGCAGTCGGTGGCGCAGGAGAAGGTGGTCTGGCGCTTTTTCAAAGGCCTTGATCACATTTCCCCTCCGGTGCGAGAACCTCCACCTCTGTGGGATCTACTGCTGGTACTGGCAAAGCTCATGGGCAAGCCATTCGAACCAATGCACAGGTGTGAACTCTCTCACCTGTCGTGGAAGACCGCCTTCTTGGTGGCTATCCGTTCAGCCAGAAGGATGGGAGGCTCCAGGCGCTCTGCATCAGTCTCCTTACCTGGTCTTCCACAGGGACAAGGTTGTCCTGCACCCCACCTGAAATTCCTTCCGAAGATGGTGTGGGTTTCACCTTAACCAGGTGTTGACTCTGCCGGTGTTCTACCCCAATCACACCTCGGAGGCCGAATATAGGCTCCATACTCTGGACCCTAGAAGGGCGCTCGCTTACTATAAGGAGCGCACGGCTAGAAATTCGGGGAGAGGTTCGTCAGCTGTTGATCGCCTACGCTGAAGCCGCACCTGGCAGACCTGCAGCCAAGCGGACGATAGGCAGGTGGGTCATCTCCTGCATAGATCTCTGCTATAAGTTGGCGAGCATGGAGCCTCCCAGAGGGATAAGAGCTCATTCTACCCACCATACTGCTGCATCGGTGGCTGCTTCCAGGGACGTCCCTATCCAGGAAATCTGCAGGGCTGCTACCTGGAAGTCAGCACACACCTTCATCACCCATTACCACATCGACCTTGAGTCACGCCGGGATGCTGGTTTTGGGGCCTCGGTTCTCCAGTCTCTCTTTCCCAAGTAAGTATCGGGGTATCTTGCCTCCCTCCTCCCGGAGAACTGCTAGAGTCTGCCAGACAGTGTGGATGAACAACATATCCATGTCCCTAGAAATACAGGTTACTCACCTGTAACAGGAGTTCTAGGAATGGTATATGTTGTTCATCCACACACTCATGACCTCCCGGCTCGACAGACAACCTGAGCTTCCAGCGGGCCAGATCTGGCGTCATGGGGCGGAACCAAGAGTTTTACCACCCGGGTGGGTGGGAGGAGCCAGCTTGAAGACCTTCCGGCAAGATTTAAAGCGGCAAGGATACCTGCCAGACAGTGTGGATGAACAACATATACCATTCCTAGAACTCTTGTTACAGGTGAGTAACCTGTATATCTTCACCATTCATTACTGAATCCCAACCACCTTCCTGTCATGGGCCTCATTTCTTGGGTGTCTCCCCAACCCTGCTTGCCCTCCATGCCCCGAGACTAAATCCTCTGGTTCCTCAGGATTTTCTGTTCTTCTCTAAAAACATAACAAAGGATTGGAGTGTGAGGAGAGTGGGCAAAGCTTTGTCCTCCTTCAGAGGGAGCTCTTTTTGATTTCCTGGAGAGTATTGCCTTCGAGCCAGATTGTCTCAATCTCTAGACAGCAGGGTTCATCTCTGAGACAATCCTCTACTCTCAGTCTTTGAATTTAGCTGGGTCCCCGGAATTACCTGGTAATGCCAGACCGGGGCTAGTCAGCACCTGTTCCGGCCTGATTCGAAAATTGCCACCTTGATCTGGTGGTCTGATCCATCTGACCCCTGCCTTCTCTGAGGACTCAAAGAGCTTTTTCTCTATCTCTGTCCCTTTTGACAAGAGGTCGCCCTCTCTTGGGGCTCCCCCACCCCAGCAGTAACACATATCTGAGTGCTAGTGGGGTCTTTTTCCCTTTACCTAGTTGGGGGCTCTCCCTCTCCGGAACAGATTTTGCTTTGACATTCTGTGAGCTGTCAACCTGAGTGATGGGTAATGGGATAGTGGGAGGTGTAGGGAAATCTGCCTGTCTCATTTCAAGCTGTGTAGAAGGTTTGTTTGAACCATCCAAACCAGTTTTGTGTGAAGGGATCCTTGCTTCCTTTCTTTAAGATCCAAGCTGATAAGCTTCAAGCCAATTTCACTCCGGATTTGTGGCAATATTTTTCCCTCCTCCCAATATCCTCTCCCCTTTTTTTCCCCTTTTCTTCTTTCTTCCTTTGCCTTATCTGTTCCTCACTGAGATCCGCCCAATGAAGGAGGCCCTGTGGTCCCTTAGGGTAGGGCTCTTCTCTTTCCTGTTCTCTTTTCGGCTTATTCCTTTTTCAGTTTTCCTTTCTTTTTTCTATCCGTCGGCGCTCTTGCCTCATTTTTATTCTTCTAATCCCTTTTTATTTCGCCTCCCTGGCTTACAGAACTGGGATGGAGGAGGAGTCTGCGGTGCCTAACGGCTACCCCTCATGCACCATGCAGCGCATCACTCTCATGGGCGGTGCTGTCGGCACCAACTCCTGCCTCCAGAAAAAACCTCCTGTGGCAGGTGTGCGCCTCTGGCTTACACCCAGCAGTAATCAATGGTGAAGATACAAGAGAAGATCAAGAATTATGGTAGGTATGTAATTTCCATTTTTCGCTGCTTCTACCCTGGGTGTGTGCATTGCCAGCTATCAATTTATTTCTCTCAGTATGAGTTTACCCTCTGGCATTTGCTCAAAGCCACTGTGGAAGCACTTCCAGAGTCAGAAGATCTTACTTTGAGAGGGCTCTTGCAGTAGGTAATTACATATAGGACTGAAGCTGGCAGGCGTCAGGACCCCATGGAAGAATTTCTAGCCAGCAGTCTCTGGCGGGGGACTGCCCCCACGGCAGGTGACCAACGTCATGCGGTGTCAGTATAAAGGGACGGTCCCCCATGCCTGCCTTCCAGTTCTTTCCTGCTGTTAGCTCGTGTCAGCGCCTCGCGGTAAAGTTCAGCGCTTGTGAGCTCTGTCGCTGGTAGTATTTACCGTAGTTTTTTCAAATTATTCTACTTAATCGTCAGCCTTTCGTTGGTGTATGTTGTCCCCTACGCTCTCTGAGCACAAAAATAAGTGCGACTCGTGCGGCGCCCAACTCCCGCACAAGGACGGCCATTCCCAGTGCCTTTTCTGTCTGGGCCCGGACCATCGGGTGGAGAAGTGCCACCACTGCCTTAAATTTAATGCCGCCACCAGCAGACTGAGGCAGCAGTTCCTGGAGGCCCATATCCTCAAGAAGATGTCCTCCATGGAGAAGGAGTTGAAAAAGCTCCAGCAGGAGTCCACTTCCCCTGAAGGCCATCGTAAGAAAAAGGACAAGGAGAAGCATCGGGACAGGGGCTCCTCTTCCACGCGACTCCGGCTGGAGTCGCGTGCTCAGACAGCGTTCCTCGAGAGACTGCTCATGACGGACCGTCTTGGAAGTTTCCAAGGTGGCGTTGGCCCCCGTCTGGGGCTCGGGCCCTTCAGGCGCCTCAGGCTGTTGAGGCCTCCGCTCCCAGTAAAGCCGTCACTGTCGTCCCTACTGGTTCGGCGGCTCCGATAAGCCGAACATCAGCCCCTCTGACGCCCGCACGGAGACAGTCGATAAGTTGCTCGACCCTTCGGGGTGGCGAACGGCCACTTTCCTGCCCGACCAGGCCACCCCTCCTTCGCGACCTGCCTCAGGCGATGGGTCCACTAAGTCGGACGCTGGCTTCTCAGATGTCTGCCCAGACTCCGCTGGTAAGTCTGACGTCGGCCGACCCGACGTCCACGCGGCGGCTTAGCGGCGGCGGTCGGACCCTTTTACGTCGCGTTCCGGCTCCCGCAGCCTTCACTGCCTTCTGGGGACCCTGGGTCTCCTCAACCTGACCCCAGGGATTTTTCCCCACAATCCCCGGGCGATGCCGAGGTTCCTGCTGCGCCTCCGTCAGGCCTCTCTCCCGCTGGTCGGGATGACCTGACATCTGTTCCCCGGACGCTGACGCCGGTCATACGGACGCTGCGCGACATCCCTCTCCCAGATGCCGCTCCAACGCCGGCCTTCTGCTCAGTCAGACCCCGGCCCCCGGGTATCGGACTCAGTCTTATCCAGCGCCGTCTTACCCGGCTCCGCAGTATCTGACACCGGCCTACCCGACGCCACAGTACTCGGTGCCTCACTACCAGACGCCAGGTTACCCGCTGTCGGGTTATGGATATGCACCCTACGCCCCCTCAGCCGCCGGTGGACTTGAAGGAGACTCTGGCCTCCTGGTGGGCTGAGTCCAAGGCTCAGCTCACCAGAGAGGTGGAGATTCCGGTTCCTGTACGCCCCAGATGACTCGCTCCCCACCTCTGAATACCAGGGGTGAGCCTTCTGGTTCCAGGGCCGGGCAGGACACGCTTCCCCGAGGTATCCTAAGGGGTCCGTTCCTCCCCCACACCGGGAGAGGGAATCTTCTTCCTCTTCCTCCTCGGATGACTCCGGTTGTCCCAACCCGGATGACTAGCCATGCTCTCCAACCAAACCCAGGCCTAGAACTCCTCCGAAGTCTCATCCGGAGGATCCTTCCTTTTCGGAGTTGCGCAAAATCCAGGAAGTTCATCAGTGGCGCTCTTTGGAGCCGGACCACAGCGTAAGAAACTCGCTGAGCACCTGGATCTGCCCGAGACCGCTCCAACCTTGGTGCCACCCTGGATTGAGCCTCATGCCGACCTTGTTTCCACCATTTGTAAGCAACCGTCGGCATTAGCCCCTCTTCCTCGGAAGTCTAATAGGCTATACCAGGCTCCTGAGGGTGTTGACTTTATTGATTCTCACCCTCGAGCTGACTCAGTGGTGATTAGCGCTGCTCACGGCTGGTCAGCTAATCCAAAGCATTTGAGCTTGTCTCCACCTGAGAAAGAATCCCATCTTCTGGACCAGTACGGCAAGAAGAGCTATGCTTCTTCCACTGTGGGTATTAGGGCCCTGAACTATGTCGGTCACATGCGGGATTAGCAGAAGGCGATTCTTAGTGAGGTGGAATCCTAGTTGGACTCCCTTCCTGACTCTCAGGTTAAACAGGAAGTGACTGACCTTGTCCGTTCTGCTTGTTCGGCCAGTCGGCACATGCTTCGTGCCATGTACGATGCAGTGGACACTGCTGGTAGGAGCTCAGCTTTCACCGTAGGCTTACGGCATCATGCCTGGCTCCGTGTGTCAGGTTTGGTCCTGGAAGTGCAGTCTGCTATTCAGGAAGTGCCTTTCCGGGGTTTGGTGCTGTCAAGGACATTATCACTGATCTGCAGGAGAAGGGCACTGCACTGAAGTCTGTGGACTCCATGTACAATCCCCCTCCAGCGCAGCGTCGTCCCTTTCGCAGGTGGAATCGGCAAAGAGTGAATAAATGTCGGGCCCCTCTGGCTGCTAAGCCCCCACTGCCCAAAAAAGCAGCGGAAGCTTCAGCCATGACGCTGCCCCACACCACCTGACTCCTTTCCTCTCCCACAGCCTCTTGACGTTTCCAGAGGAACCGGTAGGAAGGAGGTTTTCCCTCCACCTCCTGGGTTGGGAGAGGATAACGTCAGATTCCTGGTGCTTCAACTCATCGCAGAGGGACACTCGATAGAGTTTCTACAGAAACCCCGTCGACACCCTCCCCGAAGGTAGTCGTACTCACAGGAGCATCTTCTTCGGGTCCAGGAAGAAATTTCCTCCCTTCTCTTGAAGGAGGTGTTAGAACCCATCCCTATTCCTCTTCAGGGAATGGGGTACTATTCCCGTTTCTTCCTGGTCCCGAAGAAAACTGGGGACGTGAGGCCGATTCTCGACCTCAGCTCCCTGAACTTGTTCGTGGAGTACAAGAGGTTCAGAATGCTCCCGCTGCAGAGCCTCCTGGCCCTTCTCCGGCCGGGTCAGTGGCTGTGCGCTTTGCATATGCAGGATGCCTACCTGCATATCGCTATCTGCCCTTCCCACCGCAAATACCTGCGTTTTGCATTCCAAGGGGACCACTACCATTTCAAGGCCCTCCCATTTGGTCTTTCCTTGGCACCCCAGGTGTTCACCAAATGCCTTTCGGTTTTAGCGGCCTACCTGCGTACCCAGGGGGTGCAGGATTTCCCATACCTGGACGATTGGCTCCTGGCAGCCCCGTCCAGGGAGGAACTCCTGCGCTTCCTCTCCCTTACCCAGCAGGTCTTTGCCTGCCTGGGTATTACCATCAGTCAGGCCAAGTCCGATCTGATCCCATCCCAGAGGCTCCAAGTTATTGGGGCAATCCTGGACACGACCTCTGGCATGGCCTTCCTGCCACCGGACATGGCGGCCACTCTCCAGGCCCAGATCAGCCTGTTGTCTGGCCGCAGGCGGGTCAGTGCCAGGTCAGTCCTTTGCCTCCTTGGGCTAATGGTGACTGCGATTCAGACAGTCCCTCTTGCTCGGCTCCACATGAGAATCTCTCAGTGGACATTTCGGTCTCATTGGGATCAGCTAGTAGACGACCTAGATCAACTTGTCCTGGTTTCCACTCCCATGGCTCAGGACTTGCAGTGGTGGATGGTTCAGGAGAATCTCTGCTGGTGAGTTCCCTTTGGTCTCCCTCCCCTCTTGTAGACATTGACTACGGACGCCTCCGGCGAGGGTTGGAGAGCCTGTCTCGGTCCTCACAGGGCCCAGGGCTCCTGTTCCAAGCTCGAGAAGTCCCTGCACATCAATGTCCTGGAACTAAGGGCAATACTGCATGCTCTTCAGGCTCTGCATCTGTATCTCTCCTGGTCACCTAGCTGTACAGATGGACAAAATGTGTGTGGTCTGGTACATCAACAAACAGGGAGGAACTCGTTCCTACCCCCTTTGCAGAGAGGCGATGCGAGTCTGGGATTGGGCAGTGCAGCACAACCTTCACCTCACGGCATCTCACGTCCCGGGGGTCGAGAACATGCTGGCAGACAGGCACAGCTGGCCATCTGCTCTAGCTCACGAATGGGAACTGGATCAGGGGGTCGTAGACGACGTCTTCCTGCACTGGGGAACTCCACAGGTAGACCTGTTTGCATCCCCGCAAAACACAGTACTTCCCGTCTTCTGCTCGCTCGCTCCAGGGAGCGGAATTTTTTGGGGAGACACTCTGCCTCTAGACTGGAAGGCAGATTCGTCTATGCCTCCCCGATTCCACTGATTACGAGGGTCTTGCGAGGACCCTGTTCGGAAGGACCTCAAGTATTCTGATCACTTCTTTCTGGCCCAGGCAAGTTTGGTTCTCTCTTCTGCAACAGTACTCAGAGGAACCTCCTCTTCCTCTGTCACTATTTTTGCTGACCCAGGATCAGGGTTACATGTGTGGCTCCTACAGATGTAATTCAAGCCCGATTCGAGGTCTCTTCTCCCCCCCCCCCCGAGTAGCTGAGATTCTGGTGGAGGCCAGGAAACCCTCAACCAGATCTACTTATGCCATGAAATGGAAGTGGTTCTCTATTTGGGCTGCCTCCAATGATGTTGAGCCTTTCTCGTGCTCTGTCTGGACTACCTGCGACAACTCTTCAATCTGGGTCTCAGCCATTCATCCTTAAAGGTTCACATGGCAGGCATTTTGGCCTGTCATGTCCCCTTTGTAGACAGAACGTTTGCTCAGTTGGAGGTCTCTAGGAACTTTCTGAGAGGGGTCCTTCACTTACGACCCTCTATCCAGGTTCCTGCCCCTCCTTGGGATCTGAATTTCATTTTAGAGAAGGTTACTTTGCCTCCTTTCGAGCCTGCAGCCTCAGCTGACCTAAAATTCCTTTCTTGGAAGAGGCTCTTCCTAGTGGCCATTACTTCTGCTCGACGGATTTCCGAGCTCCAGGCGCTGATGTGTAAAATCCTGTATTTGATTTTTCACAAGGAACGTGTGGTTCTGCGTACCGACCCTAAGATCTTACTTCGAGTGGGAGCTCTTGCAGCAGACTATAACAGTTAGGACTATGCCGCAGGCACTAGGACCCTCCGGTCAAAACTTCAGCCAGCAGTACACAGCAGGGACCACCCCCGATGCCGGCCCCGCTCCGGTCCAGGTACAAAAGGGGGCGGATCCAGCTCCACCTCAGTTCTTTTCCCGCCGCGTCCCGCACGTGAACAAAAGAACAGCTTCAGCTTGCCAGTTCAGCAAGAATCTACAATCAAACCCGCTTTTGAATCGTTTTTTTGACGTTTTTTTCATACTTCACCGACGTCAAACTGCTGTCCGACTCTTCAACCGTTTTTCAACATTTTTTTTTCTTTGTTTGCAAAATTACCAACGGCAGGCCATTGTCCGATTTTTGTGCTGTCCGACTGATGTCTTCTCAGGCGTCGGCCCTCGCCGGAACATCTTAAGTGCGAGTGTGGGAGGCAGATCCCGGCCAAGGACGGCCATCGCCCCTGTCTTTTCTGTCTCGAACCGGAACATGACACCGCGAACTGCTCCGCTTGCGAGGCCTTCACTAGCAGGACCCACATCCGCCGCCTTAAGGCCCTGAAAGCCTTTCTCTTGGAGCAGAAGATGGATCTGCACTCATCAGAGGGGAAACGCAAGGCAAAGAAACTGCACAGCAAAGACCGTAGTCTGTCCCGGCACCGGTCCCAGTCGCGGTCCCGCTGTCACTCGTGGCCCTCTTCAAAGAAGGCCCGTCCCTCGGGATCAGGAGAGCGCCCCAAATCTGCTCAGGCCAAGGCCAACCCTTCGGGGGAGAAGCCGACTAAGCCTAAAGTAACCCCGCTAAGGGTCACCACGAAGCCCTTGGAGGTGCATACTTAGGCCCCACCTCCCAAGGCACCGCCTGCTAAAGGCACGCCTCCGGAGCCTAAGGACTCTCGGCGCCCCCGGTGGCACCCCGTCGGTACCAGCACAGGCGCGGTTGAAAGGGCAAAGGGCAAGGGGTCGGCTATGGAAGAACCGACGTCCCCGTCGCCCAAGTCCTCCTCCCCCCTGGGCCCCCAGGAGGGCTCTCCTTCGCGAACAGATGTCCCGGATCCCTCCCCTCTGGGCATGGCGGCAGATATTTTCACGAAGGACGAGTTACAGGAGCTGTTTTCCTTTTGGTGGGGGCAGGTACACAAGCGGACCCCCCGCCACCCTACCGTCGCCGGCCCAGACACCGGTTCTGGATCCAGTGGGTAAACCACAGCCGGGAGGTGAGCCTTCTCCGTGGAAGTCTCTGGAGCACCAGCCTACACCTCCCTCTAGGGTTCGTTCCCGCACTCAGTCTGAGGACCACCAACGTCGCTCCAGGGACTCTGGTGACAGTCGTTGGTCCAGGTCACGTTCTAGGAGCCTTTCTCGGTCCTCTAGGCGAGAACTCTCCCGACGTTGGTCCTCTGATCGACATCAGTCTTTGCTCCGTTGCCGGTCCAGGGACCGGAGTCTGTCTTCGGACCACGTCGGTCCCCCAGCTACCGACGACAGCGGGAGTCTGGTCATAGGGTGAGGTCAAACTATTGGAAATCCTATAGTCAATCTCCCTCATCCTCATCTTCCTCGACTTCCTCTCTGTTTGCAGCGCTCCCTGGGAGAGAAGGACCAGCCTCGCTCGCCTCCAGACGATCCTACCTTTATGGATGTCATGAGGCATATCCAGGCCTTCAACGAGTGGGAGACTGAGGACCTGGACCCGGAACGCCGGAGACTTGTGAAATACCTGAGGCAAAAGGGGCCTAAACCTTTGGTGGTCCCTCCTTTGGTGGATACTTGCCAGGACCTCACCTGAACTACCTGGAAACATCCAGCTTCAGTCCCGGCTGCCCCGAAGAAGTTGGACAGGCTGTACAAGGCCCCGAGGGCAGAAGCTTTCCTTGCTGAACACCCTCAGGCGGACTCTTCGGTGATCACGGCTGCCCATGATAAGTCCAGGCAGCCGAAACACTTCAGTTCACAGGCTCCTGACCCGGAGTCTCGCTATTTGGATCAGGTGGGCAAGAAGGTCTATTCTGCCTCCACCTGTTCCATACGTTCCCTCAACTTCTTAACGCATATGGTCCAGTACCAGAATGCGCTGTGGGAAAGGGGACGAGCTGTTAAAGGTCCTTCCAGACTCGGACCAGAGGAAAGAGCTCTTGGATATTCTCAAATCGGACTCAGACGTAGGCTCGCATGTTTTGAGAGCCTCGTATGATACTGCAGATACGGCAGCCAGAGCAGCCGCTTCCGGGGTGTGCCTCTGGCGTCATGCTTGGTTGAGAGTCTCTGGCTTTCATCAGAATCTGCAGGCCGGTATCAGGGATTTACCCTTCCAGGGTACTGTGCTCTTTGGGCAGGAGACTGAAGCCTTGATTTCGTGTCTCCAGGAGTCTGGTAAGTCTGTTTGGTCGGTCTGCCAGATGTACCGTGGTGACCAGCGTAGACAATGAAAGTGGCATTTTCGTAAGCCCTCAGGTGGCCATGGTCATGCCCGTGGAAACCAGCACGGACAGAGAGGCGGCTTTCGTAGGAGGTCCAGTAGCCAACAGTCTGGTGGAGCTCCTACCGAGGGCCCAAGTTCTCCCAGGCCTCTCTGCCCACACCCGCTCGACCCAATGACTCCCTCCCCCCCCCTTCCGCAGGAAGACCCAGGGGAGCTGATCGGGGGCCGCTTCTCCCTTCACCTCGAAGGGTGGAAGTCAATTACTGCAGACCAGTGGGTCTTAGACATCATCAGGAGGGGACATACGCTAGAGTTCATGGAGTTTCCCCTGAATACTCCACCAAAGCTCTCCCGTTATCCTCCTCCTCACATCCCACTAATAGAAGGAGAGATTCAGACCCTCTTGCAAAAGAGGGCAATAGAGTAAGTCCCCTTAAATCAACGAGGAAAAGGGTTTTATTCACATTTCTTTCTGGTTCCAAAAAAGACACGGGACCTTCTTCCCATTCTGGACCTCAGCCCTCTAAATCTCTTATCGAGTACAAAAGGTTCAGGATGGTGACACTCCAAGGCCTTCTTCATCTACTGCACCAAGGAGACTGGCTCTGTTCCCTAGATATGCAAGATGCATACATGCACATTGGGGTCTTCCCTTCCCCACTGGAAGTTTGAGGTTCCGCTTCCAGGGGGAGCACTACCAGTTTTGAGTGCTTCCATTCGGCCTCTCTTCCGCTCCGCGAGTCTTCACCAAATGCTTGGCAGTGGTGGCTGGGGCTGTAAGGGGCTTGGGACACTACGTGTTCCCCTACCTCGATGATTGGCTGCTTACAGCCCTGCTTCGCACCCTCTGAGACACCTATACTCTATTCCGAAGTCTGGGGATCACCCTGAACCTGCGAAAATCATCCCGGAGCCCAGTCAGAAGCTCGTCTTCATTGGAGAGGTCTTGGATTCCATCCAAGGCATGGCTTTCCTCCCCCAGGACAGGGGAGATGGCCTACGGGAGATTGCAGAACGGATTTCAGTAACTCCTCAAGTTCCAGCTCGGAACTTCCTCAGGTTACGGGGGCACATGGCGGCGGCCATTCCTGTCACTCCCTTGGCGTGCCTCCACATGAGGGTCCCGCAATGGATGCTCAGGGTACAGTGGGACCAAGGCTGTGACGATCTGGACTCAAAGGTCAAAATCTCGGGGCCAGTCAGGAGAACTTTGCTTTGGTGGTTGGACCCCAGGAACTTGGAGAAGGGAGTCAGCTTCCGTCTGGAGCCACGAGGTCAGTCTCTGACAACAGATGCTTCGGACCTGGGATGGGGGGCATACCTGGGTGCTCATCGAATGCAAGGGGTTTGGTCACCCGAAGGAGCGGTTCCTCCACATCAATGTAGTGGAAATGCGAGCGGTTCTCTATGCCTTACAGGCCTTTCAGGAGGACCTGGTACCGGGCTCTCTTCTGGTTCAAATGGACAACATGGCGGTCGTCTCTTACATCAACAAGCAAGGGGGCACTCACTCATATCCCCTTTGCAGGGAGGCGATGAGAGTCTGATACTGGGCGATGGAGCGAGGCATTCTGCTGTCCACAGCGCACGTTCCAGGCGTCCTCAACGATCTGGCAGACAGCCTAAGCAGGTCGCGGTTCAGAGCACACGAGTGGGAGCTGCTACTGTCCGTAGCAGACCAGCTCTTCCACATGTGGGGTCTTCCAGAGCTGGACCTTTTTGCGTCACCATACAATGCCAAACTGCCAGTGTTTTGCTCGCGAGAGCATGCACCTGGAGCTTTCTGGTCAGACGCCTTATCACTCTGCTGGGCAGGGAGGTTTCTCTATGCCTTCCCACCCTTCCCTCTCATTCAGAGAGTCCTACTAAAGTTGCAGGCAGAAGGGGCCCGCATGATTCTCATAACCCCCAGATGGCCTCGGCAGATTTGGTTCCCACTCCTGCAGCGGTTATCCACGGAGCCTCCTGTTCCGCTGCCCATATGCTCACAGTTACTGTCCCAGAATCAGGGTTCGCTGGTCCATCCGGACCTTCGGTCCTTGCACCTACACGCCTGGCTCCTTCAGACGTAGCTCAAAACAGGTATGGGGTCTCCCCAGAAGTGGTGGCAGTCCTAGTTTTGGCGAGGAAGCCCTCCACCCGCTCCACTTACGCTATGAATTGGAAGCTTTTTTGTTATGGGCCTCGTCACAACATTTGGACCCCGTCAATTGCCCAGTGAACTCAGCATTGCAGTATCTCCTCTCCTTATATCAAACGGGCTTGAGTTACTCCTTTATCAAGGTGCATATGTGGGCTATTTCTGCCTATCATGCCCTTTTGGGGGATAAGGCATTGGCTCAATTGGATGTCGCCCGCACCTTCCTTAGAGGAATTCTGTGTATGAGACCTCCCATTTGAGACCCTATACCACCCTGGGACCTCCTTTTTGTGTTGGAGAAACTCACCCTTCCTCCTCTTGAACCGGCAGCGTATTGTGAGCTGCGTTACCTTTCTTGGAAGTTTGTTTTTTAGTTGCGGTTACCTCAGCTCGAAGGGTTTCTGAGCTTCAGGCTCTGATGTGTAAAGAGCTGTATTTAGTTTTCCACAGGGAAAGGATTTCCCTCAGAACAGATCCTAAGTTTCTTCCGAAAGTGGTCTCAGAGTTGACCCTCAACCAATCTGTTGACCTTCCTGTTTATTTTCCTTCCACTTCTAATAGAGGGGAGGCTCTCCTTCACACACTGGATTTCCACAGGACTTTGAGGTATTGCCTCAAGAGGATGGCTACACACTGTCAATTGGAGCAAATTTTTGTGGCCTTCGCGCCACAATGCTTGGTTAGACCGGTGACCAAGCAGACTATCTCAAAGTGGATAGTTCACTGCATCTCCTTCTGCTACGAGAAACGCAATAAACTCCTACAGGCCCGGTCAGGGGTCACTTCACCAGAGGAGTGTCTGCTTCATTCGCCGCCCTGAGAAATGTCTCTAAGGGACATATGTGCGGCCACCACCTGGAACTCAGTGCATACCTTTGGCAAGCATTACAGCTTGGATATCATCTCCAGACGCCGAGTTGGCTTGGGCCTAGCTGTTCTGCAAGGGCTTCTGTCCTGAGGCCTCTGGAGTCAGTATATTCCACCTCCTGGGGTCGTCTACCTCTTTGGCGTGGGACTGCTTGGTATTCAGTCCTAACTGTTATAGCCTGCTGCAAGAGCTCCCACTTGAAGTAAGATGGTACAGTTACATATGAACTTACCGTAACAGTAGATCTTCGAGAGGCGCTCTTGCAGCAGGCGTTACTTCCCACCCGCCTTCCCCCTTGAGGTGTGCAGATCCATCTTCATTACCATCTCCATTGTAATTTTCTACAGTCGCTTCGTCTCCTTCTCCTGTCAGGCCTTGGCGGGAGAACTGAGGGAACTGGGTCCGCCTCCTTTTGCACCAGGACCGACGTCGGGACGGGGCTGGCGTCGGGGGCGGTCCCTGCTGTGTACTGCTGGCTGAAGTTTTCACCGGAGGGTCCTAGTGCCTGCGGCATAGTCCTGTTATAGCCTACTGCAAGAGCTCCTCTGAAGATCTGCTGTTACGGTAAGTTCTTATGTAACTATACTTTTCTCCCTAAGGTGGTAGCAGAATCGACGTTGAATCAATCCGTAGAGTTGCCTGCCTTTTTTACGCAGCACTCTAATCATGGAGAGTACCTCCTGCATACCTTGCTTCTGTCCTGAGGCCTCTGGAGTCAGTATATTCCACCTCCCGGGGTCGTCTACCTCTTTGGCGTGGGACTGCTTGGTATTCAGTCCTAACTGTTATAGCCTGCTGCAAGAGCCCTCTCGAAATAAGATGGTACAGTTATGTAAGAACTTACCATAACAGTAGAACCGAGAGAGGGGTCTTGCAGTAAGGCTCTCTATCTGCCCTCCAGCCCTAAGCTTTTCAGCTCCTTTTCAGGAGGAAATATCCCTTCTCTCTCGTCTTGCCTTTTGGCGGGAAAGAACTAGAAGGCAGGCGTGGGGGACCGCCCATTTATACTGACGCCGCATGAAGTCGGTCACCTGACGTGGGGGGCGGTTCCCCACCAGAGACTGCTAGCTAGAAATTTTTCCGTGGGGTCCTGACGCCTGCTGGCTTCAGTCCTATATATAATTACCTACTGCAAGAGCCTCTCTCGAAGATCTACTGTTACGGTAAGTTCTTACATAACTGTACTTTACTAGAGAGCTTCTCCAGACCTTTAGTAGAGGCATTGAGTCCAACAATCAGCAACGTATGGCTGCTATGGACATCTTTGACACTTTCTAGAGCAGCAGTGGCTGGTATATGCACCCGATGCCACTCGTGGTTACGTACATCGGGTTTCACAAATGATGCCCAACAAAGAGTTTACCATTTGATGGAACTTAACTGTTTGGCCCTCAGGTCTAGCAGGCACTCGAGGCCACACAGAAAACTAGAACAGCTATCAAAATGGCCATGCCACCCTCTGCTCCCCCTCAAAGGGTCGGGAACTGGTGGCAGTTTCATAAGTCAGTCCTTTTGTGGCAAAGGCAGAGGGTGCTTTAACAAAAATCATGCCCCCCCAGCCACAAAAGAAAATGCAGCAGAGGGCACAGGGCCCAGAAGCGCCTAGTGCCATACTCTGAGATTCCGGCCCAAGTCCCACCTCAGCTGTCCAAGTAGGACACTTCCTTGGCAGTATGAGAGCTTCTGATTTGGTTTTACAACCAGTGGAAGTCTGTTACATCAGACAAATTGGTACTCGGGGATAATCCGCATAGGTTATTCTCTAAATCTTTCGGAAACCCCTCCAGATCATCCACCCAAACGACAGCCCAAGCTGTCTCTCTGTCAGACTTTCTTGCTTCTGAGATTCAAGGCCTTCTAAACAACCAGAGTAGTAACTAGTCCTGTTGAATCAATGGAACACAGGTTTCTACTTCCATTACTTCCTAGTTCCAAAGAAAACAGGCGGCATGTGACCTATTCTCGATCTAAGGAAGTTAAACAGATTCCTTTACCAGGAGAAATTCAAGATATCACTCTGCACTCTTTTACCTCTGATTCATCGAAACGATTGACTGGCATTGCTGGACATGCAGAATTCCTATCGGCATATTCCCATTCACTCAAACTACCACAGATATCTCCGATTTGTGGCATTCGGTCAGCACTACCAGTTCAGGGTCCTGCCCTTTGGGCTATCCTTGGCACCTCGAGTCTTTACAAAGTGCTTTGCAATTCTCACAGCCCGTCTCAGGAAACTTGGAATCCAGGTGTTCCAGTTCTGGACAACTTGCTACTAGTAAGCCCCTCCAGACGAGAGAGACAGGAAGCCATAGCTACAGCTTCCAAGTTCCTCACGTCCATGGGAGTTCTGTTGAATCTAGGAAAATCACAACTACAGCCCTCTGAACAGTTCCTCTTAATAGGAGCCCTTCTGGATACCTCAAACACAAAAGCCTTTCTTCCAGGGGACAGGAGGAGTGACAACCTTCAGATGGCATACTTCATCAGAGAGAACAACTCGGTTTGAGCCCTCTCGCTGTAGCAGATGCTAGATCTCATGGCATCCTGAGTGTTTGCTGTGCCTCTGGCTCATCTTCACATGTGGACTACTCAGTCGGTGCTCAGCACTAAGTGGTCCCTGATCACACCCACCCAGTCCTTTCACATCAAGGTGACGGAACCTCTAAAAAGGTCACTCACCTGGTGGACTCGAGGACAACCTTCTGGAATCCCAGATCTCCATCACTACGGATGCCTCCCTGCTATGATGGGGAGCTCACAGTCAAGATCTCCATACCCACTGTCGATGGACTCGGGATGAGTCTCAACTCCACATAAATATCCTAGAAATGAGAGCTGTCCTGTATGCAGTCCGAGCTCTGAAGGATATTCTCTGTCACAAGATCATTCACCTTCAAATGGACAACAAAGCAGTGATGTACTACATGAACAGTGTGGAGCAGGGAAGAAATGAGTGTGTGGGAATGGTGCCTGGAGCACAAAGCCCTGATCCAAGCATTTTTCCTTCCGGGAGTGCAGAATGATCTAGCAGATCACCTCAGTAGAATGGAAATCGATCCACACTAGTGGTCTCTCGACACAAATGTTGTGCAGTCGTTCTTCGAAGAGTGGGGAACACCGGACCTGGACCTTTCTGTGTCACCACTCAATGCAAAACTGCCTCTGTTCTGCTCCAGAAATCCAGGAGCTGGTTCTTTCTGTCAGGATGCATTCAGACTGCGGTGGAGAAGACACTTTCTGTACTCTTTCCTCCTCTTCCCTTAGTTCAGAGGGTACTGCTCAAGCTTGAGGCACAAAGGGGCAGAATGATCCTCATTGCCCCAGTCTGGCCTCGTCAGATTTGGTTTCCATTAATCAACAGATTATCAGAAACTTCACCGAGACGGCTTCCACTTCCAATGGAACTACTGACCCAGGGCCCAGTGGTCCATCCCAACCAGAGGTTGCTTCACCGCCACGCATGGCTCCTGAGGAGATGGAAACGAGTAGGTCTGACGTTTCTCTTAGGGTCTCTGACATTCTCGTAGTGGCACGCCACCTGGCTAGTAGGAAAACTTGCATAGCAAAGTGGAAACGGTTGTCCATCTGGTGTACAAAGTCCTCCCTGGACCCAGTCTCCTGCCCACCTAACAAAGTCCTGGAGTATCTTCTGGACCTGTCAAATACAGGACTGCAATACTCAGCCGTGAAAGTTCACTTATGCACGATTTCAGCGTACCACAAGCCTGTATGGTCCATGTCTCTGGCTCGGTTACCTTTGGTTGAGGTTCCTTAAAGGTATACTGCACACTAGGCCACCAGTCAGAAGACCGGTAGCCACCTGGGGCATTAACCTTGTGCTAGATAGGCTCACTCATAAACCTTTCGAGCCCCTCACAACTTGTGAGCTGACATTCCTGACTTGGAAGACTGCCTTCCCTAGTTAGTGGCCATTACCTCCACTCGCAGAATGGTCAAATGGGAACCAGCCTGTGAATGAGCCTTTAGAGGGCTAAAGGAGGCATGGTGCGGTGCTCCTGTATTAGCCAATCCAGACTACAGTAAACCATTTGTAGTCCAGCCTCAGATGTGTGTATTGGGGAAGTACTTAGCCAGACTTCTAACCAAGAGAAAGATCACCCAATAGTGTACCTCAGTAAGACATCACTTCCCAGGGAGCAGGCTTATTCTACAGTGGAGAAAGAATGCATTGCAATGGTGTGGGCACCAAAGAAATTAGAGCCATGCCTATACTGGTGGCACTGTGAGGTACAGAGAGATCATAACCTCCTGGTTTGGCTGGCCCAAATTGGTAAAACAAATGATAGGCAATTAAGATGATGTCTTGCCTTGTAGGGTGAAGACATGACTGTCACTCACGGGGCAGGGGTAGCAAATGCAGAGGGGTTATCTTGACAGAGCAGTGAACTGAATTTGGGAAACTCATCCCATGCCTAGGAATAGATTCCCCAAGTTAAGTCTTGGAGGGATGAGTGTAATGTGATAAGTCTAGTAGTTAAGTACATATAAGTTTGATATAAATATGTTATAGACTTCTGCTTAGGAAACAGGCCAAGCAGCAAAGCCTCTTGGGACCTGGGATTTTGAGAGGGAAGAAGAGTTTGCCTCCCACTGACCCCGTGGATAAACTAAGAGCATCCTTTTGACACCTACCTGTCAGAAGCATGTGTTAGCAGCTATACACCAGGTTGTAATAGGTTGTAAAACAACCACTGCTTTGAACGTAGGAAACTGGCCATAATGGACTGCATTTTACGACCTATGAGGAGGAAAGCAAATTTTGACAGTTACCTGTGAAAATTCTCACATCTAAGAGAGGTATTTTGCAAGATCTTGTTCTGAGAGATCAGAGCGATGTTCTGTCCTGTCATAATTCATGCTCTGTGGCTCACCAATATAAAAATATGTTGCTGTTTTTTCAATTGGAATGTTTAGCAATGTGCAGTGGCATGTGACTAATTCAGTATGGAGGAATGAGAGTGACCTCACAAGCTGGGTGGGACCCTTTTCCCCCTGATATTGTCAAGTTTCTGAGGGAACATTGTACTCTTCTGCTTTGGACTCCTGACAGAACACATTTGTTCCATCGTTGCAAGACTTAACACACCTGTATTCTGGACTTAAGAAGCACTTCTACCAAAATTAGGTAATTTCAGCACCACATTTACCAAATAAAAATGAGGTAGGATTAGTTGCTCAGTATAAGGCGGTTTGTTCAAAATTGTCCATTTATTTTACTGACTGTACCATTAATGTTGTATGTTCTGTTTTGTATTTTATTTACTAGTTTTAGTAAACTCTGTTTTCCTTGAAATCCTGAGTGAGCCATTTTCTCATATTTGAGTGTGAATGCTGGGACAGTGTTGATATTTCTGATATAACTTAAAGTGCTTGTAGTACGGCACCATATGCAGTAAGGTAAGACAATACCTAGGTCTCAGTTGAGTCAGAATGGGGATTGTGAGCCAGCTTGTGTGCCCGCTGGGTTAAGTATTGCACTGCTTTCCCCCGAAGAGGGTGTGATATTTGGTCCTGTTATCTGGGCGTGCTAGCGAAAAAGGGTTCATATTTGACTCCAGGACTTGAGACTGGTAGTTTCTCGGGACCCAAAACAGACAGGAGTGTGTCCCTGTTTGTCTCCTGTTCATATATTGCGCTTCAGATTGGACACTGTGGAAGCAGAGGGCCTGACCCCCGGAGTGTGGGCTGTGACAGCCCCAGCTAGCAGTAGTTTCTGTATGGTCCTAATGCTGAAACAGGTATAGTTCCGAAGGTGTGGCCTAATGGAAGAGATTGTCTCGATGCTCTAATGTTATGGTAATTACATAACTATTCTTTTCCCCATGCTCTTGGTTGGCAGAGGAGGGGGCATGTTCTAGTTTTAACTCCTGTGTGTGAACTGTGGTAGAGGAGATTCATGCTTTCATACTTTAGGATATCGTGAACACCCTTTATAATGGTTAAAACCTGCCTGCACCGATGTGTTATAAGAGGGTTGCAGTGTACTGGAAAAATCTCAGTTGGGCATGTAACATCAGAGTGGTGGGCCTGACTGAGGGAGTTGGGGGCAGGAACGTCCTTAAAGTTCTACTCTCTTGAATGTCAGTGGTCCTGAGGATACCAGATGATGGGCTACGGAATAGAATCAAAAGGGTATACAGTGTGAACTCTCAAGCTGTAAAAACCTTACCAGTTCAGTCTGCATGGACGCTGTTAATGGTGGTGAACCGAGTGGAGGCTTGAAATTACATGTTGCGACTGACATCACCCTCTGCAAAATTGTGAAGTACCACTGCACGTGTGTCTAGACTTGCATAGATACATAAATAGTGTTGGCAGATAAGGGCTTATGGCCCACCTAGTCTGCCCATTTGAATTTGTAACTTCAGTTTGTTTTCCTAGAACTCTGTTGCCCCTTACCTCTGACTTCCAGAATTCCTTTGTGTCTATCCCATGCATTCTTAAATCCCGTGATTGTTTCAGCCCCCACCACTTCCTCTGGCAGGGTGTTCCACTTGTCCACCACTCGTTCTATGAAAAAATTCTTCCTACATTTCCTCTGAATCGTCCTCCCTCCAACTTCATCCCATGCCCTCTAGTCCTGGACCATCTTTTTCGCTTAAAAATAGTGTATTCTTGCACCCTGTTCCTCCCTGTAAGATACTTGTATATGTCTTATGTCTCCTCTCTCCCTCCTCTCCTCCAGGGAGTACATATTCAATTCCTTCAACCTGTCCTCATAAGACATGTGATGCAATCCATGTACCATCTTTGTTGCCCTCCTCTGAACCTTCTCTACCCTATCTATGTCCTTGCGTAGGTAACGTCTCCAGAACTGTACATTGTACTCCAGGTGGGGCCTCACTAATGTCTTGTATAGTGGAATTATGACCTCCCTTTTCCTGCTGGTGATGCCCCTGCCTATGCATCCCAGCATCATATTTGCTTTACCTTCTGCCTTATCACACTGTTTCCCTACCTTGAGGTCATCAGAGATGATAACCCCAAGATCCCTTTCCTGCTCGGTGCATGCTATATCCTCACCCCCCAACTAATATATTGTGCCAGGGTTTTTGTGCCCCATATGCATTATCTTGCACTTCTGCAGTGAGTTTCAACTGCCAACCCCTGACCATTCTTCAAGTTTCTACAGGTCCCTTCTAATTCTGTCTGCACCCTCTCGTGTGTCTACTCTGTTACAGAGCTTTGTGTCATCAGCGAACAGTGAAATTCTGCCTTGTAGGTCCAGCGCAATGTCACTGATGAAGATGTTGAATAGGACCGGTCCCAGCACTGATCCCTGTGGTACCCCACTAGTCACTCTTCCCTCTGTGAAGTGACAGCCATTTACCACCACCCTCTGTGTACTGCCGTCCAGCCAGTTACCTACCCACCACACTACTGTCCTGCCCACACCCATATTCCCTAGTTTGTGCATTAGTCTTCTATGTGGCACAGTGTCAAAGGCCTTGCTGAAGTCCAGATACGCCATGTCCACTGCCCTTCCCTGATCCACCTCCCTAGTCACCCAGTCAAAAAATTCAACGAGGTTGGCCTGACATGAGCTCCCCCTGGTGAAACCATGCTGCCTTGGGGACTTCTCCTTTTACAGACCTTTCCTTTGCCACATTCTGCTGTCTGAAAGTTTGATGCAGTGAGATGGTGACTCCAACTTGTGAGGCTTGCACTGACCATTTTTTTTTTCCAATTTGAAGTTTATGTACAGAACAAATACAGCAAGGTTATAACATCACAGTATATAATCTCAAATTATTTACAATATAAGATTAGATTTTATAAGACCATCCAGTTTGTAGTTTCATCTTCATTTCTGCAGGGATTTGCACACTACAGCAAAAAGGAGAAAACAGTAGAACCGGAAACAAATACTTGCATTATGCCGAGTGTATAATAAATTTGTTTTAGTAATTAAATGGTATGGCTTTTTTATTTATTTGCTTTTGTTAACCGGGTAAGTCACACTAGACAGCCAAGTGCCTATTTTCAGGTGAGACCCAGGAGGGTTACAAAACTGAGTTACAGAGCGCTTTAAATACAGACATGAGCGAGGTTTTACATTGAGGTACAGGACGAGCATAAACATGGTAAGGAGGGTTTAGTGAGGAACAAACAGCGAGTCAAAGGCTAAGGTTTACAGGATGACATTTGACAGCTTGACAGGGCTATCGGAGGAGTCTAACAAATAGAGACAATATGGTACAGGAAACGACAGTGCAAAATATTAGATATACAGTGCCCGGGGTAGGTATAGCACAGAGTAGCTCAGTGCTTATAGGTGAGTACACTTATGCCAACAGAACGTCATAACCAGAATACAAGTGCCAGCGGGGTACTGTGACCACCCGGAATAGGGCTGGCTCAGGTGAGACAAGGGACAGTTTCAGGGCCATTCACCAGGGGTGAAAAATGATATTAATAGTAGCCCTTTAGGAGACAGGGCCTATCCCACCACATCAGGGTGCGAGTGTTGCGGGATGCATGAGCAAGTAGAGGGACCCCTCAGGTAATTCCATAGGGAGGATTTGAAGCCCAGATGGGAGGAGGAGGACCGAGTACAGGCAGGGAGCGAGTTCCAGATTTTTGGGGCATAGACGGTAAAAGGCCGGTCACCCACCAGGGTACGGGTTCTAGGGACCAGCCGGTCAGGTGTTGCTCTCAACCGGAGAGGGTAGGAGGAAGTGTCGGGGGTAGGGTGGAGGGCAAGGGAAGCAGGAGTGCCAGATCTGATAATGTTGTCGACGAAGTTCCCAACTACATAGGTACGGTGTTTCTCGGGGGTAGCCACTGTAGGCAGAGTAGAGGCAGGTGAGTTGAGGAGGGCATAGCGCAAAGCGGCAGATGTTGTTATAGGCTGTGTCCCACTTTTAGAGAGGCTAGATGTGGGCATAGGGCAAAAGCGTGACTAGCCCATAGCAGAGAGACAGGAGAAGGACCCCCTAGCTAGGGCAAGACGAGCTGTGGGGTTAAGCAGCTTTGGCTCTATAGGCGAGGCCCAGTTTGCCATTCGTGGCCTTACAGACGTTTCGGATGTGCAGGGAGAGATCCAGTTGAGGGTCAAGCGTAACACCCAGGTATTTGACAGCAGCCACCGTCTGCAGGGGGGAGCCATCAGCCGTGAGGATTCTGAGCGGTGCAGGGCAAGATTTCAATTTGCACTGTGACCCAAAAAGCATAGCTTGGGTTTTTTTGAGGTTGGTAGTAAGCCTGATTTCAGCCAACCAGGATTGGATCTGCTCGAAGTCTGAGTTAAGTTGTGAGTTAATGGTGTTAATGTCTCTGGCGCTTGATAGAACAACCAGGTCGTCCGCATATAGAGTGGCGTAGCCATGGGAGGTGATGGACGGCAGCTCGTTGATAAAGAGGGAGAATCACTCTTTGAAAAAAGACTATCTGGTCCCTTGACAATACAACAGGGAAAACGTACTTCCAGGATTCTGAGTTTTTAATCAGATTTATTTATGGCATTTTGTTAACCGGGAAGCCCGGTGAGACCAGAGGTCCCTTTTTGACAGGTGAACAGGAATTGGTTACATACAGTACACAATTGAAGAATCATTCTTAAAAAGAATTTTATTTGGCCCCTAGGCTGAATAGTGTTTAAAAAAAAAAAAAGTTGTCAGCTACCCCTTACTCCAAGTAATTTTCCAGGTGTGGGAGATCATAGCCCCATCTAGCATTTTCCTTTACTAGTCCCTCTAATCTCAGGGATCCCTGTTTCTGTCAACCAGAAGCTTGCGCAGTCTTTTAATGCCTGCTCAGCTTCGGAGCTCATATTTACTTAAATGAACTTTTAAAATGGGTCAGTCTTCTGAATCTCAAGCCAGAGAGGAAGAGAAAACAGATGAAGACTGAAAACCGAGGACAGTGAAGTGCTTACTTTGAGTAAGGGGCTCCTGTTATTTAGGCAGATATAAATACTGATTTATGTGGGTAACCATTGCCTGCTGCAGTTGGAATATAACATTTTAAGAACTTGGTATGTGTTGAGCCGTAGGGAGTGGGACAATGTATTTCTGGGGTTTTCATTGCCTGCAACATGCCCGTCAGTTTGGTGTTACAGATGGTGACTTTCTTGCAGTCTTCTGAGCCCTTTTTGGGGGCATGTTGTAAGTCCCGGCTGGAGCAGCATGTTTTATTTTAGATTTATTTACCGTGAAAAACATTGTCTGTTGAATGGAAACTACAGGGAGCCTCCTGCTAGTAAAAGACTGCACCGCAGGGTATTGATGCAGTTCTCAAGTTCAGCAAAATGAGAAGTTTAGAGTTCTGCTTTAATGTTGTTGCTGGGTGGGAGGTGTGGTGGGGTGTGTGGTTTGTTCAGATGCCTTACATGGTAACTTAGTAACATAGTATTTGATGGTAGATGAGGACCATTAGGCCCACCCAGTCTGCCTGTATTCCCTGCCTGCATCAGTGGTTGCTCCCCCTACTTGGTCATTGGCTTTAGCCTTTCCATCACCTTATTTGATTACATGTACTGTAGAGTGAAACATCAGTTTTTACACAAGCTGTATTAGCTCATCTGCTGTACTTTTCAGTGGTTCTTGCCACTGTTTGTTCCACAGTCATGGTAGTTGTAGCTAATGTTGGAAAATGGTAGTATTAAACAGAATCCCCCAAATGATGTACCAGAAGATTACAAATTTATGAACCACACTTTACTCCTTAGTGGGTTGGTCTTCCCTTAGATTCAGAAGGCAAAGAAATGCTGCCCTCTGGACCTTCTTGGCAATCACTAGAAAGCTCCCACAGTACATTTCAGATTGTTTTCCCTGTTGTACATTAGGTAGTTATGCTCTGAGAAGCTCCTCTTACATTTCCCTAACTATCCCCAAAGTCAAGTCATGTTTTGGCAGGGCCTCAATAAGTTATGCACTTCCTCAACTCTAGAATAAACTCCAAAACTCAGTGAGAATAGCCTGCCATATCCCCCTGTCAACATTCAAACCACTATATGCACGTTCCGTTAAGGAGTCCTGCAGTTGCATTTCTTGATTTTTGGCTAAAGGTATACTGATCTCAGACATTGTACCCTCTGTTTGACCTCCATTGACCCACCCATGTGATTTTTTTTTTACTCACGCTTATCCTCCTCCCTTCCTTATCCACCTTAGTAGTTCCATGTAACCATTGTCCTTCCCCGCATGGTTGCCCACACTGCCTTGTTCTGCTGGTATGTTCGGTGCATATATTGCTATGTGACTGCTATCTATAAGTGTTCTCTTAGTGTACATATTTACAAATGGATCTTATTCTATTGTATGTAATGCCTTTAGTTTAATTTTTGTAGTATTTTTATTGTGTTTGATCATGTACCTGTCCAGGTCCATCTTGTAAATGAGTTTACTCAAAGGTGTTTAGCTTGGTAAAATAAAGATTTTTGATTGATTGATGTACAACATTGTTTGTTGCTGTATTGGTCCTTGTTAAAAAAAGATGACCCAAGTGGGTGATTAGATAACTTTTATTGGACCACCAAGAGATTTACAGAATTATGTGACCCCTTGCAATTCAGTAAATCTCTTGGTCCAATGAAATGTGTCAAATGACCCACTTTGTTAAAGTTTATGTACACTAAGTCTAAAATATCTGGATGTATCAGTCACTTTATAAATTATTTTTTTTTACTTATGTACAGTTAGTGCTGTTTCTTAGGCACCCAAGCTGCCCTCTGGACACAGACCAACTCAGTTGCGCTCCCCGCTTTCCACCATGTCTTCCTTTATTAAAAAAAAAAAAAGGCGCAGCCTGTGGTCGGGGTCAAGCAGCAGCTTGGACACCTGTATTTTTCTTGGCTTTCTCCCTCAAGGGGCGGTGTGAAGTGCAGCCCAGACATCTCCAGGCACACTTCAATGTGTGGAGCATCAGCAGCCACCACTCCCTCCCCCGGTGTGTGCAGTCCCATCCAGCCTAACTCCAGCCAATGCTGTGAGCCAGGTAAATGCTGGGAACTGAAACCGTCAACAGGGGAGTAGAGCAGGCACTCGGTCCTCTCCCTGGCGACCTGCATCTGAACCCAGGCCAATTGTGTGGCGTGAGTGGTGGTGTCCAGCGCCTCAACCCTCGGTGCCACCGAGCCGGCAGGTGTCAGTCACTTGTGGACTTGACTTTACCTTGCTGATTACTTGTATTGTTTCTATATGGAATGGCTTGTATTATTACTACTATACGGAAGTGTTTTTAACACTAAAGTATTAAAATGTATGTCACCCCCCCACCCAAAGAAATCTTAGTTTTGACATTATTTTCTTTGTTACATGCTAGGTCCACTCAAAGAAGTCTCTGAGATGACAGATTATACTCTGAGTGCGGGGACGACAGCAATGAATGCCCAGAGGCTTTTGCGAGGCATGCAGTTGAACAGACCCATCCTGCTAGAGGGTTCTCCAGGTGTTGGCAAGACAAGTCTGGTAACTGCTTTAGCTAAAGCTTCAGGAAACCACCTAGTTCGAATCAATCTGTCCGAACAGACCGTAAGTCCTTCTCTGTTGCTCCAGTTTGAAGTTGCGATTCGAACATTAGTCTGCTTGAGCTGTTTGTTTTTTCCAGTCCATGTTTCTTGCATGTTTATTTTTTTGCATTTGGGTGGAAGAGTGCAAGCGGAAATACCAGTAAGCATTATGGCATGACAGGATGTGCAGGACGACACATGTGACTGCACATCATTGGTATATTTAGCCTTGTGCTTTCAGCCAGCCTTAGTGTCGTAAGATCTGGCTTACTGCATTCCCTGAAGTAGGTTATTGGGGTGATTTAATGGCTCATACGATGGGGGGCCAAACAAATAAAACTTTAAAAGAAAACTGGTTTCTAACCATGGAATAAGACTAATGTGACTTTACGATCCTGTGATTTTCCTCAGTCAGAAAACTTTGTTCATTCAGTTTCTTGGTTATAGAGACTTAGAAGTTGTCAGCAGAAAAAAAATGTACTGCAGCCTATCTTGTTTGCCCAGCCCTATCTGTCTAATGGTGATTGTGACTGCCCTAGTGACCTTTCACTCCACCTTACCCCTCCTCCCTTTTTGCCTTGGTCTTTACCACCCTATATGTCTATCCCACTCATGTTAGGCCATAGGATAAACATAAGGGTACATTAAAGCAGGGGTGGGGGTGCCAGAGACCAGATAAGGTCTGCAGGCATAGAACAGACAGGAAACACTTCGGCAGGCTGGATGAGCCAAGTGGTTCTTTTCTGCTGACAGATGCTTTATTTCCATGTTTGAATCCTCCTCCTCCTCACTTATTTGACATAGACTTCCTCTCCTGTACCACCCTCTCTGTGAATAAATGCTTTCTGACGTCCCTGTTAAATCTTCCACCTACCAGCTTCTTTGAGATCTTCTTCAAGGACGTCTCATTCCACTGAGCCACACCTTCGGGAGCTGTAAGCCATCAGCATCAGGACTGCCTATATAATATTCCTTGGTTCATTCTCCCCGTGTCAGCTGCTCGTCTGGTTGCTTTGGAATCTGCCAAATCTCACCTTCACCTTAGGTGATGTTTTTCAAAATTCTCCGGTATACTCAGGTTTATAGGTAGAAGTAGGCCATAGAAACCCAGCAAGTCTACCACAGACGACTCGGTGGTAATATTTTGGTAGTTTTCCCTCCATATGGAGTTTGTCAATTTTATTTTTAAATATTGCTTTATTTTGGCTGTTTATAACATGTGCAGGAAGGCTGTTCTTCACAGCCTGATTACCCTTTTGGGTGAAGCAGTTCTAGGGACACGTATATGGTACACTGTCCACACTTCGGGCAGTCTTCCTTTCCCCTTAAAGCTAAATCTGCTGGAATGACTTCATGCTAAGCTTCTACCGCCCACCTGGTGGTATACTAGCCAGCTCTGTCCCATGACGCCATATCTTCCTTTCTGCTGTAAGAGTCATGTCCCCTCCGTCGCAGATCTGTGTGCTGTGTAGGCCTTTTCTAAAGTGCGCCATTGGCAGTCTTGTTTTTCAAACTTTGGTACTGTATTTCTCTGATTCCACTGTGTCATTAGACGCTGTTGTGGATTGCAGGGAAGCAGAGTTGGGTTCCGGATTCAGATGTTGCATTTAGTGCAGCCAGAAGATGCCGGGGTCTGCCCCGCACATATCTTGAATCTACTGCCTTGGTGCAGAGAACAATGTTGCAGCTTTTGGTTATTCAAAACCATATTGCCGTTGTTGCTTGAGGGCCGCTACGTGCTGCTTCTCCTCTGCCGTCCAGACGAACGGGACCCTCTGGTTCCCTTTAAAGATGCCCACAAAGCGGTCTCCGCAGTGGCAGTTTCGGCAGCTCAGCTTACATCAGTGGAAGAGGCTGCAACCCAAGCTGTGGCGGGAGTTTCATCGGCATCAGTGTTGCTTCTGGTTGGGGCCAGCGTTGAGGTGTTGTTCACTGGGACATTCCGGGACATGTGAGAGGCCTCCCAGACCCTCAGGAAGGACCCTTCCGTCCTCAGCAGTAAGAAAAAGTTGAAGAAATCCTGCCATCTGTTGTGGAACGGGGGATCACGCATGCTCTTCCCAGTCCTGCAGTTCCCTCGAGCGTTGAGCACCTGGCTTTGGCCGAGCCTGTTTTAGTCGAGGGCCAGGCCACTGTCTCCACAGTAACCTCGCCAGACTTGTTGGCCGTGACATGGGCTGACCAGATGGTTGAGATTTTTGTGGACCCGGTCAACCCGTTGTCTGAAGGAGTCGAGGACGACTCAATCTCTGGGAACTCCGGTCCTTTTGATGTTACTCCGAGGGGACTCTTGCAACAGACACCAATATGCCTGCAGCTGTCGGGCGCCAGGCCCACATTGAAAACTTCTAGCTAACAGTCTGTCATGGTGCACTGCGCCTGCCGACGTCAGCACACTGACGTCCATCTATCCCATAAAGGGTACAGTCCCCAAGACCTGCCTCAGTCCCCCCCCCCCCATGCTAGTTGGACCTCCATGCACATCTGCTTCTGTTGATTGCCATTTTCTTCGCGTTTACCCCGTGATTTCTTTTCTTTTCCATAGTCTTGACATAGATTTTCTGTGTTTTTCTCCATCTCATTTATGTCTGCCTGGCCTACGAAGTGTGCCTGCAGCAAGCAGATACCCACCAAAGACTGTCCCTCTTCCTGCCCGCTCTGCATAGGCCCCAACCACAATACTGAGGTGTGCAAGCACTGCCAGGACTTTAACCAGGCCACACGGAGACACCGCTTGAAGACCCTCCTGAGTCACCTTCCTCAGCAGACACTCGTAGCGATGGAGAAGGAGCTTCAGGCTAAAAAGCTCTTCCACTTCCCCAGTCTCCGGGGCATCTTCGTTTTCCCAGAAGTCCAGCGGGAAGCACAAGCACTGGGACTGTCCACTGTCAGCTTTGCGGTCGCCGCATAGAACAGCTTCCACTTCTTGGTCTTCCTCCCGCAGGGGTTGGCCTCTCCTTCCTTGGCAGCCCTTACACTCTCCGGGTTGCTGGTGTTAGAGCCACCTACCCTCTTTGTTGTTTCTGGCTGTGGCCGCTTGGGGCAGCGGACTTCATCCCCTGTCGCTCAGGCCCTTAGTCCTCACGGGTCCTCAGCCAGGTAGCTCGACTAGGGTTGGAACCTCTGGCAGCGGGTCTTCGCCTGTCAACCCACCCCTGTCAAGGCATTGCTTTTGTTGGTTCCTGACTCTGTGGCTGGAGCTAGTCCTTCAGGCATTTACCGGAGCAAGTGCTCGCCTCCTTCTCTGTGCAGGTGCCACCTCTGCTTCTATGGAATCCCCCCACACACAGGCGCCTGCCTCGCCTCGGGGTCCTACGTCTGCTGTTTCTCTGGACAGACAACAGCCTTCGCCTGCCAGGCCAGTGCTGGCTCTGCTGATACCTACACCGACGACTCCCCAACCTTCCATCGCCTCAGCCAGTGCCTGCTTGACTGACGCCAGGGTACACTACGCTGGCTGCTCCACTGACGTAGCTGTACCCTCCTCTCCAGTACCCTTATCCATCTTACTGTCCGCCTCAAACGGTGGATTATAACACCTTATTCACGACTTGGTGGACCTTTTATGAAGGACAAGGACTCACCCAGACAGCATTTTCCTCCTCCACCCCCGAGGCGCCCTCCCCCCCTTCTCGAGACCCAGATGGGGAAGGACCTAGCAATCCCCACACCATGGGGTCTTCTGGGGGTCACAAGGGGACTTCAGCATAGTGGCGACTGTCTTCCTCAGGTGCTAGCTCTGGACAGCGATCAGTCGACTTCCTGTTGTCGAGGCACAGGTCAGGAAGCATAGGATGACGAGGAGCAGTTGAAAAATTCGAAATCAGTATTTTATTAACAGCAAAATAAAAATTTGTTCAGTATGATTATTTACAAAAGCAGTACAAACAAGAGTAAACCGTTCTTCTAGGAGTGTGGATATGTTCTATCTATGCTTCTTGGCATGTCTCTTTCCCCTTTAAATCTAGCCAGAAGTCTTCAAGCTGGCTCCTCCCACCCACCTGGGTGGTATATGCATCAGATCCGCCCCATGACTCCAGATCTTTCTTTCTGCTGAAAGATAAGGTTCCCTCATGCTCTCAGCATTTCATAGGCCCTGGCTTTCAAATTGTCTGTTTTACCGAAAATCAAACTCGTTCGAGTTAGCGATCGTGCTTTCGTCGCATCGACTATGGAGGGAAAAATCTTCCCCAGGATTTCACCAGTGCTCCTGCAGCCAGATGATGTCACACACTGATCCCCACCTCACGTGCATTTACTGCCTAGGTGTCTGGCGTGACACCTCGTCGTGCGGTTTCTGCTTGGCCTTCCACCCCAACGTCCTGGACGACCGCAAGGCACACTTGAAGCTAGGGAGACCAGAAAAAAGAAACCTGCCGGTGAAATTGAAGGAGGCTACGTGGGTGGTTTCTACGGCTGCAGGCTCCGCTGGACAGCTGGAACAGATGAAGGCATTCGAGGAGGAAGCAGCTCATGCTTTGGCCAATCAAAGCTTCTTCGTTCCGATGAACCTAGGCTCTACTTTTACGGGCTCCTTCAAGGAGTTGTGCCAGTCTCTCCCCACTCAGGTGAGGTGCTCTCGGGCTTGCACTCTTCCCGCTCTCAGAAGAGAGAGAAGGACCCGGGGTCTTCGTCGCGACGGAGACGCTCTTGGGAACGGGAGAGGTCAGAGTCCCAAGAGCACGCGATCTCTACCTCAGTCGAGATTGCATCCTCAGCCGCTGGCTTTTTGGACCTTCCATTGAGCCAAGGGGCCAACGAGGTCGAAATTATCCTTGACCCGATAGACCCCTTTTTTTGACGGTTTGCCTGACGACTCATTGGAACGGACTCCGGTCCTGGTCTTTTCTGATTAGGACACCCAGCCTGCTGGCGTCCCCATCAGAGACATGGTCCTGGAACCTCTGGTCTTGCTGATCCCGGTGTCTCCCGATTAACCGAGTCTGCCTCCCAGGTCTCGGTCTCTGTTCAGGACCCCTTCGGCCATACAATCAAGGAAGAGCCGTAAGTGCTCAAAGAAGAGGTGACGCCACAGGTCCGCATCCTCCTTGGATAAGGAGAGGCTCCGGTGGAAACTCTGCCGGCGCTATGAAGACCTCATGTGGCAGCAGCTAATCTTGACCGGGCAAAAGCCAGCTCCGCCACCTTCCCCGGCCATCACTTGGCTCTCGCCTCCTAGGCCGAAGCCCTCAGTTCCTCCACCCATGGGTCGTCTTCCGGTTCGGCCTACTCCGGTCTCTCCCCCGATTCGGGTGGAACTATCACTCAAACAGCCTGAGGGAGGGGCACCCTCGAAAGAGGACTGACAGGACACCGGGCTTCCCCAACGCCTGTTGATAAGTCACCCCGGATCGCCCTCGGCAGATCAAGGGCAACTTAGGCAGTAGACCACTGTATCATGACTCTTCGGACTCTGACGTCACAGGCTTGCACTCACATCTCGGGTATGATGAGTCCTCGGTCGGCGCAAGGATGGAGGAAGGCCCTTCCTCTTTCCAGGGCATTCTCCGCCTTATCTCCGATTCCACCGGAATGCCCCTGGAGCCCATCCAGAAAAAGGCGGAGTACCCTCTCACTGACATCCTCAAGAGAGGGGATACCTCGACGGAGGCCTTTCCAGTGGCCGAGGCCATTGTTGGCCTGGCCCTTGAACTTTGGCAGCATCCTGCTTCCTGCCCAGCACCATCTGCCCACATGGTCCGCAAGTACACGGTGCGCATGGGGTCCCTTGCGGGGTTCACAGAGCACCCTTCAGCCGAGAGCCTGGTGACTGTCTCTGTGTTCAGGTGTTCAGGTGTACCGGTAGTTCGGCCGACACTGACTGGCCCCCAGACAAGGAGTCCAAGAATGTGGACCACACTGCCCGCAAGGTCTATGCGGCATCTTCTCTGGGCCTTCGTCAGGCCAGCTTGGCGGTCATTATGGCACTCTTCTCTCATACCCTTCTGGGGTCATTGGACGAGGTCCTCCCTTATCTCCCACTGGACATGCAGACTACGGTCAAGCAAGTCCGTGACCAAGGCCGTGTGCGCAAAACAGCAACTCCAGACAGGCTTGGATATCGGAAATTCTTGTGCCCGCTGTTTGGCAGCCGCAGAGGCCTCTTGCTGCAGGGCTTGGCTGAGTCTTTCCTCCTTCCCGGTGGATACTCAGCATAAGCTTGCTGATGTGCCCTTCCTGGTTACTGACTTGTTTGGTCCAGGAGTGGCCGGTCACCTTCAGCGTATTGAGCAGTCCAGTGCTACCTTGGATGCTACTTCTGCCAAGGGTTCTTCAGGCAAGAACCAGCAGAAGAGAAAGAAGCCATTTCAGCATTCTTTCCCTGCAGTCGGGCAGCCCTTCTACCGAGGTCAGCAACAACAGCAGCAGCAGGCCCAAGCAGGGTCCTCAACAGCCCAGTAAAGGAGGCTGAGGCACAGGTCCTAGAGCCTCCTCCTCCTTTGCTAAGCCTGCTCAGTGACGGGTTGGGGGTGGCCACCCGTCGTCCTGCGGGGAGTCGGTTCTGCCACTTCCTTTCCGCCAGGTCCACTATGGTGGGTTCTCAAAGTGGTCGGTCAGGGTCTGCCTCTAGAATTCAAGCAGTACCCTCCCAGCCGAGCCCATGCCCCTCGCGAGGAACGGATTTCCGCATGCACCCAGTCGGCTCTTCAAGATGACATGGCTCAACTCCTACACAAGGAGGCAGTAGCTCCAGTGCCGGATCCTCCGACAGACCCAGGCTTTGTTTCCAGGTACTTCCTGGTGCCCAAGCGAACGGGGGGGTTGGTGCCCCATCCTAGATCTCCACGACCTGAATTAGTATCTCGGGTCCCGCACCTTTTGGATAGTCACTCTGAACCGGATCATACCATCCCGGAGCGAAACATGTGGATCTTCCTGGACATAAGTCTCCACCACTCATTCACACTAGTGGGATTGGCGCCGGAGGCACTAAGACCCATCGGGAGCAAACTTTTTGCTGGAGGGTCGGCAGCGAGACGGCGCCCAGACACGGGCGCCATGACAGCTGCTCGGCGGTAATGACCATCTCGGCGACTTGCCCTCCAACGCCTCAGTTCCTTTTTCCCGCCGCCGAAAGGGCTTCAGTGACGACGTCCGCCCTGTCAGAGTCAAACTTCAAACTAGCGATAGTTTTCAGTTTGTTTTTGTAACATTATCACGATAGTAGTATCGCTTAGTTTTATTCTATTTTTTCGTAAAATTTTTCTAATATTTAAATTAACTTACTTGAAGAAGTCTCGGCCTACTGGACGAGTCGACTCATGAGCAGGTCAGGTGACGGTAGGGAGACTTCGTGATGAAAGCTTGTTCAGTCAGCCGGCTGGGTCCGTCAGCCTCCTCTCCTCAGCGGGTTCACCACGGTCAGTCCGATGCCTGGGATGCGGTCCCCGCCGCATAAAAATAAACGGTCGCATTCTCGGCGCCTATTCGCCTCGAGCTCTTCTTCGCCCACAGGTCAAAAAGAGAAGGCATCACTGAGGTCGCCTTCTGGTATAGTTCATGCGCACGACGGTCGGTTATCATAGTTGCGGTCTCCTTCTTGAGTCGCCATTTTCGATAATCGCTGCCCTCGACATCGGAGCCCTCCCGCCTATAGGTAGGGCTCCAGATGAGCAGTTTCATCAGTGGGCCGCCTTTATGGAGCGATGGGCTCGAGGTTGGTTCTTCTGCCTGGCTCGTTACCTCGGAGCCTCGGCTCCTCCGGCGATCAGGTAGGGCGGTTGACCTTCCTGTCGCGCTGGCGCCTTCTTGTCTGCGTAGCGACCTGCTTAGGTGTTTCCTCACATGGTTGCGCGCAGGGGCCTCACCATGCTCTTATCTCCTGGTATTTTTCCTTCTTGTTTTCCAGGTTCCCGGGCTTTTCCGCGCCTTCTGCAAGGTTCAGGCCGTGTCGGGCGCTGCTGGCGCTGAGCTTATGGGCGCTGCTGGGCGCGCCATGAGGTCTCGGCGCCGCGGTGGCGCTGGGTATATCTTCGCGGCCGCCGGGTGGTGCCGCTGATCGGCGCTTGCTCGCTGCTGCCCGCGCCCGCTCGCGGGCGTCGTTCGCGCGCCTGCTCGCTGGGCGCCGCGGCGCGGGCGTCGCCCGCGCGCCCGCCTGGGGCGAGGGGTCAGCGGTTTCGGGCGCCGTGGCGCCTCGGTGCCGCTCTTTCAGCCTGCTTGCTGCCCTCGCGCCGCAGCTCCTTGTGACTCTCCTTGTTTTTCTGCCATTTCTCCTCTCCCACTTTCACTCCTTTCCTGTCCAAACAGTCCTTTCTGGACCATCAGGAGATGATGTTGAGCCTGACCCAGACCTTCGTTGGGTGATGAAGTGGAGGAAACAGGATCTTTTGCTACAGAGCCTGTGGTCGAGGACCTGTCCTTAAGTCTCGTTGAAGAACCTGGGATCCACTCTTTTCTCCAGACTACAGACACGATCCTGGGAAGATATTAAGACTCCAGTATCTTCATGCTTCGAGATCCCTCACGGATTTGACTCCTCCGATTCAGCCTTCCTTCCAGACGCTGTCTCAAATGCTATGGAATAACCCTGCTCTTATTCCCTCAGTGGCTAAATCCATTGATAAGAAGTATTCAGCTCCCAAGGATCGTCCCATTTTGGCATCCCAAGCCTTTATGGATCCTATTGTAGTCCTGGCAGAGAATGACAAGGTCAGTTCTTCCTCAACTACTAGCTGCCCAACTCTATTAACAAAGAGTCTCAGAAGATTGATACATTAGGTAAGAGAGTCTTTGCTGCCTCCACTCTAAGTATGCGATTGCCAGTTATCAAGGCTATTTTTCTCAGTATGAGTATATCCTGTGGCACTCTATGAAAAGAATGGTTGAAGCTCTTCCAGATTCGGATTCCAAGTCAGAGCTTCTTCTGACCAAGCATTGGAGGTATTGAGTCCAATAACCAACAGGTCAAAGCCGCCATGGATGCTTTCGACACTGCTTCTCGCCAGCAGCCATGATTTGTACCCGCGCCATTCCTGGCTGCGTACTTCGGGCTTCACGAATGATGCTCAGCAGCAGGTGATGGCGCTGCTCTTTTGATGGCTCTTTCTTTGGCCCTCAGGTGGAGCAAGTGCCTTAGAGGCCACTCAGAAGACTAGATCGGCCATTAAGTTGGCCAGACCTCGCCTGCCCCTCTCGGGGCATGTGAACAGACGGCCAGTTTCATAGTCGCCAGTCCTTCGAGGCAGAGGCAGGGAAGCTTCCATAAAAGCCAACCTGCCCAACCTCAAAAGAAGAGCGAGAAAGCGCAGGGACCCAAAGCTCCCAGCGCTACCTTATGAGTCGCTGGCCCAAGTTCCATCCACTCTGCCCGAGGTGGAACTTTCTCCTCCGTGGGAGGTCGCCTGATGTACTTCTTACAACCAGTGGAAGTCCATAACCTCAGACAATGGGTTCTTCGGATAATTCATGGAGGTTACTCTCTCAATTTCTTGAACACCCCCGAATTGTCCTCCCACACGATAACCCAGGTTGTCGCCTTCAGTCAGATCTCCTCACCATGAGATCCAGGGGCTTCTGAACAACAGGGCAATAGAACTGGTGCCTCACATCTTAAACACAGGGTTCTACTTCCCATTACTTTCTGGTTCAAAGAAATCTGGGGATGTTTCATTTTAGACCTCAGAAAGTTAAACAAATTCCTCCCCAGGGAGAAATTCAAGATGATTTCCCTAGGTACCCTGTTACCCTTGCTACATCAGCACGACTGGCTGGCCTCTCTGGATATGCAGGATGCTTACCAGCATATCCCCGTCCACCCGACCCACCGCAAATTCCTCAGGTTTGTAGCTTTGGGTCAGCATTATCAGTTCAGAGTCCCGCGCTTTGGGCTATCCTCGGCGCCGAGTTTTACAAAGTGTTGTGCAGTTCTCGCGCATCTCAGGAAAGTCGGACTCGAGTGTTTCCCTCACCTGGACGATTGGCTTCTTAGCAAGCCCTTCCGGCCAAGGGACTTTTGGAAGCCGTGCAACGACTTCTCGCCTTCTCACGTCCATGGGAGTTCTGCTGAATTTGAAAAATCTCAACTGCAACCCTCCCAGAGGCTCCTTTCATAGGGACGCTTAGACACCTCTTCAGCGAAGGCTTTCCTTCCAGAGGACAGAAGACTCGACATCCTTCAGTATGGCCGTTACATCAGGAGAACCAATCGGTTACAGCTCTCTCGATGCAACGCATGTTGGGTCTCATGGCGCTCCTCGGTCTTCACTGTCCTCTGCCCTCTGCACATGAGAACCACCCAGTGGATGCTTCCACTCAGTGGTCCCCACCTCCTCACCCCAGTCTTATCCCATCAAGGTGACGGAGCCCTTCAAGGTCTCTCACCTGGTGGTCTCAAGAGAGCAACTCCTGGAAGGATTCCCTTGCTCCCCGGATCATCAGATCTCCATCACCACAGATGCATCGCTAATGGGATGGGGAGCTCACTGTCTCTCCCTCCACACTCAAGGTGTATGGACTCAGTTCGAAACTCATCTCCACATAAATGTCCTGGAGATGAGAGCGGTCCTCTATGCAATCCGAGCTCTGAAGGATGTCCTTTGTCACAAGAACATTCTCTTCAAACGGACAACAAAGCAGTGATGTATTACATCAACAAGCAAGGCGGTGTTCATTCTTATCCCCTTTGCAGGGAAGCAATGAGGGTGTGGGAGTGGTGCTTGGAGCACAAGTCTCTGATTCAAGCGGTTTATCTGCCAGGTATACAAAACGACCTAGCAGATCACCTCAGCAGAACGGAGGCAGACCCTCACGAGTGGTCTCTCGATCCAGCCGTAGCTCGGTCCCTGTTCAAAGAGTGGGGGACTCCAGACCTGGACCTTTTTGCATCCCCACTCAACGCAAAACTGCCTCTCTTCTGCTCCAGAAATCCAGGGCCTGGCATTTTCTGTCAGGATGCGTTCAGGCTGCGGTGGACAAAACGCTTTCTTTACGCCTTTCCACCACTTCCTCTAATCCAGAGAGTACTCCTCAAGTTCGAGTCTCAGGGGACCAAGATGATTCTCATTGCTCCTTCCTGGCCTCGGCAACTATGGTTTCCTCTACTCAACAGTATGTTGGCAGCTCTCCGAGACCACTTCCTTTGCAAATCAGTCTTCTGACTCAGGGTTCTTGGTCCATCCCAACCTGAAATCACTTCACCTTCATGCTTGGCTCCTGAAGAGATAGAAGTGAATCGGTTCAACGCTCTCGTAGAGTCTCAGACATCCTTCTGGCTGCTCGGAAGCCAGCCACCCGAAAAACGTACGCTTCCAAATGGAAACGTTTTTCTCTGGTGTGCAAAATCCTCTTGGAATCCTTTTCCTGTCCTCCTGGCAAGGTTCTGGAGTATCTTTGGACCTATCAAACTTAGGTCTTCAATACTCCACAGTTAAAGTTCACCTTAGTGCCATCTCAGCGTTCCATGAGCCGGTTTCTTCCTTAACTCTGGCTCAGTTACCTATGGTGAAGAGATTTCTTAAGGATTCTCCATACCAGACCCCTGTTAAGCGTCCAGTTGCAGCCTGGGACATTAACCTGGTGCTGGACATGCTCACTCGGAAGCCTTCAACCCTTAGCTACCTGTGAGCTAAAATTTCTTACCTGAAGACTGCCTTCCTGGTGGCCATTACCCTCAGCCACGAGGGTCTCTGAGATACATGCTCTGATTACGGACCCTCCGTATACTGTATTCCATAAGGACAAGGTAGTTCTCCGTACTCATCCTAAATTTCTTCCCAAGGTTGTGTCAGAATTCCATCTGAACCAACCTCTGGTACTTCCCGCTTACTTCGCTAATTTCCAAAATGAAGGGGAACGAGCTCTTCATTCCTTGGATGTTAAGAGAGCCTTGCGGTTCTATTTAGATAGAACCAAGGATGTTCGCAAGACTCAGCAACTGTTCGTTTCTTTCAGCGACACCCGGCTGGGTCAACCTGTCGCTATTAGATGTATCTCTTCATGGTTAGTGGCATGCCTTTGTCATTGCTATTCCATGGCTCAAGTTAAATTAGAAGGTAGAGTGTACGCTCACTCTACTAGGGCGGTCGCGGCATCCCTAGCGGAAATTCGCAATGTTCCAATTGCAGATATATGCAACGCCGCTACCTGGAGCTCAGTGCATACTTTCGTTAAGCACTATGCACTGGATGTTCATGCCAGGCGGCATTCCGCATTCGGCAGAACTATCCTTAATGGGCTTCTATCTTAGACGCGTGAGCTCTGGCTTTCCTGCCGCCCTTTTGGGGGATTATCAGCTTGGTACTCTCCCACTAGTGTGAATGAGTGGTGGAGACTTATGTCCAGGAAGATAGGAAAATTACGACCTACGTAATTCTTGATCTTCTTGGACGAAGTCTCCACCACTCTCATTCACACGCCCACCCTCCATCCCCCGAGCTCACCGCTGTATTGGTCTTCACTCCCTCAAATCTTTAGGCCGTGAGGACTTCTTTGCTGACCCTTCTTACACGGGTCATACGGACTATCTTATGTCCGTTTTTTAATGTTGGGTTTACCCTTTTCGTTAGTTGCGCTGCACCTCCTTGGTAAAAAAGGTACTGAGGCGGTTGGAGGGTCGTCGCCGAGATGGTCATTACCGCTCGAGCCGCTGCTCGCGGCGCCGTGTCTCGCGGCGCCGTCTCTCGCGCCGACCCTCCAGCAAAAAGTTTGCTCCCGATGGGTCTTAGTGCCTCCGGCGCCAATCCCACTAGTGTGAATGAGTGGTGGAGACTCGTCCAAGAAGATCAAGAATTACGGTAGGTACGTAATTTTCCTTTCTGTGCACTGGATCTACAGGACATATTCTTTCACGTCCCAATCCATCCATCCCATCAGCAGTTCTCCACTTCAGGGTCGAGGGGAACCTATATGAGTTCCGAGCCATGCCGTTTGGCCTGTCATTGGCCCAATGGGTCATCACCAAATGCATTGCAGTGGTGGTGGCCCATCTTTGGCGTCGAGGAGTCAGAATCTACCCTTATCTCGACTATTGGCTCTTGGCAGCTTCCACCTGTCAGGAGGTGGAGAGATCCAGGAATCTGGCCTTCAAAACCTGCTCCCAACTTGGCCTCCTGATCAACGAGGCCAGGTTGGATCTTGTGCCTTCTCAGGTGATGGGCTTCATCGGGGCAGAGCTAGAGTCTTGTCAAGCCAGAGCTCGGCTCCCGGCGGACAGGGCAGAGGTTCTCTCCTCCTTTGCCCAATCATTTCTGGTTGGGCATTTGTGCCCTGCCCTGCCCGGGACTTTCTGCGCCTTCTGGGTTACATGGCAGCGTGCACCTCTGTGATCCATTGGGCCCGGTTGCACATGCGCCCCGGCCAGTGGACTTGGCACCTCAAGTCATTTCGACCAGCTGATCACTGTAAACCAGAAGATGTGGGATGCTCTCCAGTGGCGGACCGCCCCAGACCGGTTGTAGGAAGGGATCCTGTTTGTCCACCCCGAGCTGACAGTCGTCCTTATGACTGCCTCTCTCATGGGCTGGGGAGCCCACATGGGGGACAACAGCGCCCATGGGTTCTGGACCCCTGAGGAGTCCCGATGCCACATCAACCTCTTGGAGCTCAGAGCACTCAGACTGGCACTGTCAGCTTTTGCTCCTCAGCTCTGGGGTCAAGTGGTTAAGTCCAGACTTACAATACCTCAACAAAACAGGGAGTCACGCACTCCCGTCTGCTGTGCAAGGAGGCGCTCCGCATCTGGACCCTCGTATGCTGGTTGGAGGCGGATCTCCTAGCCATCCATGTGGCAGGAGCCTCGAACCAGCTGGTGGATGCTCTCAGCCGCATAGGCCAGACATCCCACGAGTGGTCTCTCCATTCAGCGGTAGCTTACAGTCTGTTCTCCCATTGGGGCAAACTGCTGGTGGACCTGTTTGCCTCCAGGGAAAACACCAAGCTGAGGCTGTACCATGCCCGCCCCCCTCAGGGCTCGCTGCAGGGGATGCCTTCTCGAGGCCGTGGACCCCAGGCCTCCTCTATGCCTTCCCTCCATTTCCCTTGATCCACAAGGTGTTACTCAAGGTGAGGCGGGACAAGGGGAAGGTGATTCTGGTAGCCGCAGATTGGCCGCGCCACTTCTGGTACCCATATCTCCTCAGCCTCAGCTGCAGGCCCCCGGAGTGGCTTTGTACACGCCCAGACCCAATATCTCTGATCCAGGGGAAGGTATTCCATCTGGACCTTCAGTCCTTGCACCTCACAGCCTGGTACCCGAGTGGCTAGAGTTCCAGGCTTTTGGGTCTTTCGAAAGATGTCTACACCATGGTGGAGGCATCTCGAAAGGAGTCAAACAAAAAATGTTATGCCTTCAAATGGAAACGGTTTTCCATTTGGTGTCAGGGTAAGGGTCTGGACCCCCTAGCCCCTTCTCTGGCTAACATTCTCGACTATCTTTGGTCTCTTTCCAAAGGGGTCCTATGGTCTTTGACTCTTGGGGTGCACCTGGCAGCCATTTCTGCTTACCAGGCGCGGGCCGGTAAGCTGACATTGGCACAGGAGACAGTGGTCGGGCGCTTTTTCAAAGGCCGGGATCACATATCCCGTCCGGTGCATGAACTTCCACCTCCGCGGGATCTACTGCTGGTACTGGCAAAGCTCATGGGTAAGCCATTCGAACCAATGCTCAAGTGCAAGCAGTCACACTTGTGGAAGACTGCCTTCTTGGTGGCTATCACATCAGCCAGAAGGACAGGGGAGCTCCAGGCGCTTTCGGTAGACTCCCCTTATCTGGTCTTTAACAAGGACAAAGTTGTCCTGCATCCCCACTTGAAATTCCTTCCGAAGGTGGTGTCAGAGTTTCACCTTAACCCGGTGTTGACTCTGCTGGTATACTACCATAATAACACCTCAGACACTGAGTACAGGCTCCACACCTTGGACCTGAGACGTGCTCTCTCCTACTACAAGAGGAGGATGGCGGAAATTCGTGGAGAGGTTCGCCAGCTGTTTGTCATCTATGCTGAAGCCGCTTCTGGCAAACCTGCAGCCAAACAGACCATAGCAAGATGGATCACATCATGCATAGGTCTGTGCTACGAGTTGGCGGGCAAGGAGCCTCCCAGAGGGATAAGAGCTCATTCTACCTGCCATACTGCTGCATCAGTGGCTGCTTCCAGGGACATCCCTATCCAGGAAATCTGCTACCTGAAAGTCAGCAAACACCTTCATTACCCACTACCACATTGACCTTGAGTCATGCCGGGATGGTGGTTTTGGGACCTCAGTTCTCCAATCTCCTTTTCCCAAGTAGGGATTGTGCACCTTGCCTCCCTCCTCCCGGAGAACTGCTAGAAGTCTGCCGAAGAGTGTGGATGAAGAACATATCCACGCTCCTAGAAGAACAGGTTACTCACCTGTAACAGTAGTTCTAGGAGTGGTATGTGTTGTTCATCCACATGGACCCACCCCACCTCCCTGGCTGCGGACTCACACAACCGGGCTAAGATCTGGCATTATGGGGTGAAGCCAAGGTGTATACCACTCGGGTGGGTGGGAGGAGCCAGCTTGAAGACTTCCGGTGATCCTTAAAGGGGAAAGGGACATGCCAAAGAGTGTGGATGAACAAAATATACCATTCCTAGAGCTACTGTTACAGGTGAGTAACCTGTTCTTACTCACCTGTAACGGTAGATCTTACTTCCAGATACAGCTCTTGCAGCAGGTAACACCATTAGGACTGAAGCAGGCAGACGTCAGGACCCCACGGAATTCTTCTAGCTAGCAAACTTCCAGCGGGGACCAGCGTCGGTCCGCCTCCGGCGTCAGGTGTAGTACATAAGTCGCCGATTCCCCAATTCTTTTCCGCCGTCGACTTGCATGTCTCGACCCTTCGATCGCTTTCTAGCTGACTTATTGGTCAAGTTCTTCTTCGGGGAAAAAGTTCATTTTTTCCGCTCAGTTGCTGTCTGATGTCCTCTCCAACCTCTGTTGAAGGCCATCCCTCGAAGTGCACCTGTGGGAAGCAAATCCCGTTCAAGGATCCGCATTCGGCCTGCGTCCGGTGCCTAGGCCCAGACCACGACACCCGGTCCTGTGTTTTCTGCCAGGGGTTCAACAGCCGGACCCGGATCAGTCACCAGAAGGCTCTGCAGGCGTTCCTGCTCGAGGAGAAAGTTAAGGCCATGGACACCTTCAAGGGGAGTTCTGCTGAGAAAGCCCAGAAACATTCTGAGAAGCACAGGGAGAAGGCTCCATCCAGGTCCCCGTCTAGGGCCTTCCGACTCCCATAGTTCCGGCTCCCGGTCTGACCGTTCACCTTCCCGGGCCCACTCTCAGCCTCCCTCCGCTGCGGTGAAGAAACCTTCGGGCTCCTCTTCCTCCTCACAGGCCAAGACCTCCAGGCCCTCTTCGTCCTCTTCTTCCAAAGCCCTGGTTAGGTCTGGGGACCATCACCATCACCGCAAGTTGGGTTCCCGCCATTCCGAACCCGACGTCAGGTCTGCCTCCTTGCCTCCTCCTCCCCAGCGGAAGACTAAGGAGCTCACCTCGCTTACGAAGCCGTCGGACCGGCGTCGGCCTATCCGGCGTCGGCCACTCATCACAGGTCCCAGGAGCCGTCGACCGCCAGGCGCCCGTCGCCAGTCAGGCCTTCGCCCTCGTGCGTCGGCAGGAGGGCCGACGTCCGCACGAGTTGAGAAGAGGACCCCGACGCCTCCTACCGACATCGGTCAGGAGACTATTACGGAGGAGGAATTGACGCAGCCAGAGGACCAGACGGGTGAACCCGGTCCCGTCAAGCCTCCCAGGGAACCCTCCCCGCAACCTGAGGAGCCGACGCCGGAACCCGACGACCGGCCACCAGCTCCCGGTTCGTCGTCGGGCCTTTCTTTTTCTGAGGTTGAGCTATTTACCTACTGGTGGGATACTATTAAAAAGGATGTGGTTCCCACACCACCTCCTCTACCTCCTCCTCCTCCACCTGCGACCCCTCTGGCCCCTGCGCCCCCTTCCCCATCCAGGGCAGCAGGCCGAGTACCTTTCCCCCAGGAGCCTACAGAAGAGTTAGACCCCGAGAGACTACGCCTTGCTAGATATCTTCGGCAGAAGGATCCCAAGCCTGTGGTGGTACCACCCTTGGTGGACACTTTTGTGGACGTCACCAAGGCAGCGTGGAAGCGTCCACACTCGCTCCCATCGATGCCAAAGAAAGCTGACCACCTGTACAAGGCTCGTAAGGAGGACCAGTACTTGGCTCAACATCCTCTGGCCGACTCTCTGGTCATCACAGCCTCTCATGACCGGTCCCAGAGACCACAACATTTGAGCACCCTGCCACCGGACCCAGAGTCCAAACAGCTGGACGCTATGGGCAGGCGCACGTATGCTTCTGCTACCTGCGCCATTAGATCCCTGAACTACTTGACCCACATGGTGCAGTTCCAAAATGCCTTGTGGGAACAGGGACTGGATCTCGCGGAGAAATTGCCAGAAGGTGAGCAGAAGGAGGAGATTTTGCAGCTCCTCCGTACGGGTTCGGACTTGGGAACCCAGGTGCTGCGAGCTGCGATGATTCCGCGGACTCCTCGGCCAGAGCGGCAGCTTCATATGAGTGCCTCCGAGACGCCATGGCTTCTGTCTCCTGGATTTACCCCGACGCCCAGAAGAACATCATGGACACCTCTTTCAAGGAGAAGTTCTCTTTGGTGCACCCTCTGAGAAGGTTCTCACCAAGCTCCAAGAGTCCGGGAAGGAGGTGAGGTCGGTCCAGGCAATGCACCGACCAAAGCTTAGTTCCTTTCGTAGGAACCAAAGCCGTTTTCGTGGACGGACACAGAGACAACAGTCTCGCACCGGTCCACAACAGAGGGGCTCCGGTTCCCGCAGAGCCCAGGGCAGACAGCCCGCGGGCAGAAGTCAGCGTCCAGCTAAGCTAGCTCAGCCCGCGGCTGCCTCTGCTGCCACAGCCTGACTCCTTCCCGGTCCCCGTCCCTCACGATCAATGGGACATCAAGGTCGGGGGTTGTATTGCGAATTACCTGCCAGGATGGCAGTCCATAACCACCGACAGGTGGGTTCTTCAGTTGGTCGAAAAAGCCCACTTTATAGAATTCGCAGACAAGCCACCCTCGAGGCCTCCTTTGCTCTCCCGTTACTCGGGTCAGCACAAATTGCTTATCGGGCAAGAAATACTCACGCTGCTGCAGAAGGTAGCGGTGGAGTATGTTCCAGAGAACCAGATAGATTCCGGATACTATTCCCACTTCTTTCTGGTTCCCAAGAAAACAGGGGACCTCCGTCCAATCTTGGACCTCAGTGACCTAAATACGTCGGTCGCCTACAAACGATTTCGCATGGTGACCCTTCTGGGCCTCATTCCCATGCTGAAGCAGGACGCCTTTTTAGCGTCCCTAGACATGCAGGACGCCTACCTGCACATCCCTGTGGCTCAAGCGCACAGGAGGTTCCTGCGCTTCGAGTTCCTCGGCTACCATTTTCAGTTCCGGGCCCTTCCGTTCGGACTGTCATCGGCCCCCAAGGTCTTTACCAAATGCATGGCAGTCGTGGCAGCGTCCTTAAGGAGACAGGGCCACTATGTGTTCCCGTACTTGGATGATTGGCTTCTCATGGCCGCCTCCAGAGAGGCGTTGTTGCTGGCTATTCAGAGCACTCAGGACTTGTTCCAATCTCTGGGCATTATAATCAACTACGAGAAGTCTCTCCTCGTACCGTCATAGAAGCTGCAGTTCATAGGCGCAGTGCTGGACACCGTTCAGGGGAAAGCATTTCTCCCAGACGACAGAGCGGAACGCATCAGATCCCTCATCAGGGATCTGTCGGCGAAGAAGACTGTCCCTGCCAGGCTGGTCCTTCGTCTGCTTGGACACATGGCTGCGGCCATTCCGACAGTCCGTTTTGCAAGGCTCCACATGCGGGTAACTCAGTGGATGCTCAAGATGCAGTGGGACTAAAGGCAAGACCACATGCAGCATCCGGTCAGAATCACAAATGCTGTGATTCGAGACTGGCAATGGTGGCTAGACCCAGGGACACGTTCTGCAGGTGTCCCGTTTACAGCGCCGTCCCCGGAGATGATCCTCTCCACAGACGCCTCAGGGCTAGGGTGGGGAGCGCACTTGAACGGGGTGAGGTCCCAGGAAGCCCACCTCCACATCAGCGTGTTGGAGATGAGGGCGGTCCTCTATGCCCTGCAGGCTTTTCAGTCAGAAATCCCGTCGTGCACTCTTCTGCTTCAGACAGACAACACGGCGGTGATGTATTACCTCAACAAACAAGGAGGCGCACACTCTTACCCCCTTTGCAGGGAAGCCATGAGAGTGTGGGATTGGGTAATCCAACACGGCGCGAACCTGATTGCAGTTCACGTTCCCGGAGTGGACAACACAATCGCAGACTGCCTGAGTCGCTCCCAGGCCAGAGTCCACGAGTGGGAACTTCTTCAAGGGGTCGCAGAGGATCTGTTCCTTCGATGGGGCACTCCAGAACTGGACTTATTCGCTTCCCCATCCAATGCAAAACTGCCCAATTTTTGCTCGCTAGATCCAGGGCCTGGTGTTTTCTGGTGAGACGCGTTGTCCCTCTCCTGCGCGGACAGATTCCTCTACGCTTTCCCTCCCTTCCCGTTGATCCAGAGAGTTCTTCTCAAACTGCGCAGGGAGCATGCAACAATGATCCTGGTAGCCCCATTCTGGCCCAGACAGATCTGGTTCCCCTTGCTAACGCAGCTGTCCCAGGAACCTCCAATTCCGTTGCCTTTCAGCTCCCATCTTTTGTCTCAGGAGGAAGGTTCTCTAGTCCACCCGAACTTACGCTCACTGAACCTGCATGCATGGCTCCTAGAGACATAGCCATTTTGCGACATGGAGTCTCGCAAGAGGTGGCGGAAGTTCTTTCTGCTGCCAGAAAGCTGGCAACGTACGCCATGAAATGGCGCCGCTTTTGCCTGTGGTCGCAAGCACGTGGCCTTTCCCCTTTAGGTTGTCCGGTGAAAGCGGTGTTAGAATACCTGCTCTCCCTTTTCCATTCGGGTCTTGCCTACTCCTCTATTAAGGTGCACCTTTGCGCTATTTCTGCTTACCACTTCCTGGTGGGACAGCGCACAGTGGCGCAACTTGACGCCTCTTGAGACTTTCTGAGAGGGGTGTTACACCTTAGGCCACTCATTAAGGGCCCTGTTCCTCTATGGGATTTACTCTTTGTCCTGGAACAGCTCACGCTTCCCCCTTTTGAACCTGCCATGGATTGCGAGCTGCATTTCCTGTCATGGAAAACGTTATTTTTAGTTGCTGTTACGTCAGCAAGGAGAATTTCCGAGCTTCACACACTAATGTGTAAGGAACCTTATTTGATTTTCCACCAGGACAGAGTGTCCCTGAGGACGAATCCTAAGTTCTTGCCTAAGGTGGTCTCTGCACTCACTCTCAATCAGGACATTGACCTGCCTGTATATTTCCTTAAATATTCTAATGGAGGAGAAGCGCTGCTCCACACCCTGGATGTTCACCGCTGTCTAAGGTATTACCTGAACAGGACTAAACAGCTTCGCAAGTCGGAGCAACTCTTCGTTTCCTTCGCTGAGAAAATGATGGGCCAACCAGTATCGAAGCAGTCCCTTTCTCGCTGGCTTGTCCAGTGTATATCATACTGCTATGATGCTAAGCAGAAGCCCCTCCCGGGTACAGTCCGGGGCCATTCCACTAGGGGGGTGGCTACCTCCTTTGCAGCACTTCGCAACGTTGTCTCCTCTGCCATTTGTGCTGCAGCCACTTGGAGCTCTGTGCATACTTTTATCAGGCATTACAGCCTGGACATTGCTTCACGGCGAAGAGCCGGTTTTGGCCTGGCTGTGCTACAGGGTCTCCTGTCCTAGAGTCAGGACTTGGATGGATTTTCCTAGTTTCCTCCTCCCAGAATGCTTACAAGCGTTATTGCTTGGAAATCAGTCCTAATGGTGTTATCTGCTGCAAGAGCTGTATCTCGAAGTAAGATAGTACAGTTACGTAAGAACTTACCGTAACAGTAGATCTTCGTGAACAGCTCTTGCAGCAGGTACCTTCCCGCCCACCTACCCCCCTTGGAGGAGGCATGGCTTACCGAGCCTTGAACAGGGGCGTATGCCCTTTTTGTCTTCTGATGGTGGATCCTCGGTCTCCCATTCTGATGTCGTCCTGTGACCGGAAGTCTCCGGCAGGAGAACTGGGGAATCTGGCGGGACCGTCCCCTTATGTACTATGCCTGACGTTGGAGGCGGGACCGACGTCTGGTGCGGTCCCCGCTGAAGTTAGCTAGCTAGAAGAATTCCGTGGGGTCCTGACGCCTGCTGGCTTCAGTCCTAATGGTGTTACCTGCTGCAAGAGCTGTTCTCGAAGATCTGCTGTTACGGTAAGTTCTTACGTAACTGTACTTTCTAGGAGTGGTATATGTTGTTCATCCACACTGACCCACCCCACCTCCCAGGCTGCGGTGCATAAACCTGGCTTTCAGCGGGCTAAGATGTGGCGTCATGGGGTGGAGCCGAGGGTTATACCACCCGGGTGGGTGGGAGGAGCCAGCTTGAGACCTTCCTGCAAGAATTGAAGGGGATAAGTACATGCCAAGAAGTGTGGATGAACAACATATACCACTCCTAGTACTACTGTTACAGGTAAGTAACCTGTTTTTATAGGTACATTAGGGAGCGAAGAAAGACAAAGGGAGGGATACTGAATCTCAATAAAGAGGAGGGTGGGTGGGCAGAGAAAGACACTGCACGAATACTTCTCCTCAGTAGTCAGAAAAGGAGGGGTAGGAACCTAATCCCGTCAATAGAAGCACTCTGGATAGGGGGGTTGATATCAGTCCTTTCACAGAAGACAGGGTTCTGAAAGAACTCCTAAAACTGAAGGTGGGCAAAGTGATGGGGCCTGATGGAAATCACCCCTGAGTTATAAAAGAACTAAGGGGGGAACTAGTAACACTACTGACTACCCTTTTTGACAAATCATGGGAGAATGGTTTACCACCTGAAGACTGGAGGAGGGTGGATGTGTTTCCCCTTCACAAAAGTGGGAGGAAGACACAGGCAGGAAACTATAGACCTGTCAGTTTGACCTCAGTGGTAGGGAAAATGAAGGAATCACTTCTGATGGAAAGAACTGTTGAGCACCTAGATGCCAGTGGGGCACAGGACCCAAGGCAGCATGGATTCACAGCAGGAAAGTCATGTCAGACTAGAGTAATATATTTCTTTGATTGGATGACCAAAGTAGTAGACCATGGAGGTGCTATGGACATGGCTTACTTAGACTTTAGCAAGGCATTTGACACAGTCCCGCGCACAAAAAATCAGTAAACAAATTAGTGAGCCTGGGACTGGGTCCCAGGGTGGTAGCCATGGTAAAACATTGGCTGGACAACAGGACACATAGGGTAGTAGTAAACGGAGTCCACAGTGAAGAAAAGGGGTTACTAGTGGGGTACCGCAGGGTTCAGTACTGGGTCCTGTCCTTTTTAGTGTCTCTAAGTGACATTGCTGAGGGACTGGAAGGAAAAACATGTCTGTTTGCAGGTGACACAAAGACCTGCAACAGGGTTGATGGACAAGGTGAGGTGGAAAGGATGAGAAGGGACTTGGCAAGGTTGGAGGAATGGTCAAATGTATGACGGGTTAGATTCAGTGCAAAGAAGTGCAAAGTAATGCTTCTGGGAAACAAAAACCCAGGGGAGGCGTACACTATGGGGGGTGAGGTACTGACAACAAAAAAAATGGAAAGGAACCTGGGGCTAGTTATAGCAGATTACCTAAAGGTGGGCAAGCAGTGTGAGAAGGCAGTAAGGAGGGCTGGGTGGATACTGGGATGCAGAGGGAGAGGCACCACCAGTAGAAAACAGGAAGTTATCACTCTGTACAGACAGTTGGTGAGAGCCCATCTTCCGCAAAGCCAGAGACAGAGTGGAGGCTATCCAGAGGAGGGCAACTAAAATGGTTAATATGTATACCCTTGAGGAAAGAAGGGAGAGAGGGTACATGATAGAAACTTTTAAGTACCTCAAGGGAATCAACAAGGTCCAAGAGGGTAGCAGCTTTCAGGAAAAAGATGTGCAAGAACAAGGGGCCACAATTTGAAGATAGAGGGGGACTGCTCAGAGGTAATGTGAGGAAGTATTTTTTCATGGAGAGGGTTGTGGAAGCATGGAACAGCCTTCCTGAGGAGGTAATGGAGTCGAAAACAGTGGGGGAATTCAAGACTGCATGGGACAGACATAAGGCAATTCTAGTGGAGGGTAGGAGGAAGTAGGCAGTTGATGAATTAGGATCTGCAGCTTATCCATTACGTAGGGAAATAGGCAGACTGGTTGGGCCCAAACAGTCCTGATCTGCCATCAAATTCTGTGATCTTACTTCGAGATACAGCTCTTGCAGCAGGTTACACCATTAGGACTGAAGCCGTCAGGCGCCAGGACCTCACGAAAATTTTCTAGCTAGCAGTCTTCAGCGGGGACTGCCTCTGATGTCGGTCCCGCCCCCGACGTCGGGCGTAGTATATAAGGAGGCGGTCCACCCACAATCCCCAGTTCTTTTCCCTCCGTCAACATTGCAGCATTGGCCTCTCGGTCAGTCTAGCGTGCGACGACTAGGAACTACGACGTTCTCTTTCTCATACGATCTTGAATTCATCTGATGTCCTCTCCAAACACCTCTCTGGAAGGTCACCCATCGAAGTGTGCCTGCGGCAAACAGATCCCCTTCAAGGATCCTCACTCAGCCTGCGTGCGTTGTCTAGGCCCGGAACACGACACCAAGGCCTGCTCCTTCTACCAGGGCTTCAACAGTCGCACCAGGATCTGCTGCCAGAAGGCCCTTCAAGCGTTTCTCTTGGAGGAGAAACTCAATGCCATGGATAGGGAACCTTCCTCCAAGGGGGAGTCATCAGGGAAGACCTATAAACACCGGGAAGGACACTGGGAGAAGGAAAGGCCCAGGTCCCCATCGAGGGCCTCGGACTCCCGAAGCTCCGGCTCGCGGTCAGACCGCTCCCCTTCCAGGGCTCAATCTCAGCCTCCCCCGGTTCAGGTCAGATCCTCCAGCGGCTCCTCCTCCCTGCAGCCTATCAAGACTTCCAGGCCATCGGCTTCATCCACCCCTTCTAAGGCCTCATCCAAGTCTGGGGAGCGCCACAAGTCTTCCTCCCGCCGTCGGGACTCCGACGCCAGGTTGGTGTCCCAGCCTTCGCGTGGGTCAGACCCTGTCCCGCGTAAGACTAAGGACCTAACGTCCCTAAAACGGATGCCGGACCCGACGTCGGCCAGTCTTCACAGGCACTCCCAGGAGCTGGCTACAGTCCTTTTTGGTGAAGCCTCCGAGAAGGTGATCAACAAACTTCAGGACGCAGGGAAGGCAGTTAGATCTGTCCAGACCATGTACAGATCTCGACCTAGTTCCTTTAGTAGGAACCAGAGTCGCTTTCGTGGCCGGACACAAAGGCAACAACCGCATTCCGGCCTACAGCAGAGGGGCTCCTTTACCCGAAAAGCCCAGGCCAAGTCATCCCCAGGCAAGGGCCGCCGGGTCACAAAGTCGGCCTAACCTGCGGGATCTAACGCTGCCACAGCATGACTCCTTCCCGGCCCCCACCCCTCCTCAGGATCAACGGGAAATGAAGGTTGGGGGTCACATCGCGTGTCACCTGCCGGGGTGGCGGTCGATCACCACCGACATGTGGGTGCTGCAATTGGTCGAAAAAGGCCACTATATAGAATCTGTAGGCAGCCCACCTACAAGGCGTCCCCTGCTTTCCCGCTACTCGGGTCAGCACGCCCTGCTTATACAGCAGGAAGTGCTTGCGCTTCTGGAGAAACAAGCCTTAGAGCACGTTCCAGAGAACCAGAGGGGGAAAGGCTGTTATTCACACTTCTTCCTGGTTCCAAAGAAAACAGGGGACCTCCGTCCAATTCTGGACCTCAGTGACCTCAATCTGTTGGTCGTTTACAAACGCTTCCGTATGGTGACCCTTCCGGGCCTAATCCCCATGCTGAAGCGGGATGCCTTTTTGGCGTCGTTAGACATGCAGGACGCCTACCTGCACATCCCAATTGCTCTGCGCTGGGAGGTTCCTGCGCTTGAGTTTCAGAGCCGTCATTATCAGTTCCGAGCTCTTCCTTTCAGGCTGTCATCGGCACCTCGCGTTTTTACGAAGTGCTTGGCAGTCGTAGCGGCATCTCTGAGAAGACAAGGCCACTACGTGTTCCTGTACCTGGACGACTGACTTCTCATGGCTCTCTCCAAGGAGGCACTGATGATGGCCATTCATCGTACCCAGTCCCTTTTTCATTCACTGGGTATTCTCATCAACTACGAGAAGTCACTCCTGGCGCCATCCCAGAAACTGCAGTTTATAGGAGCAGTTATGGACACCGTCAGAGGGAAAGCCTTTCTTCCCACAGACAGAGCGGAACACATCAGATCCCTCATCAGGGACCTGTCGGTAAAGAAGACCGTCCCAGCCAGATTGGTCCTTCGCCTGCTCGGTCACATGGCTGCTGCCATTGCAACAGTCCCGATGGCACGGCTCCACATGCGGGTAACTCAGTGGATGCTAAGGGTGTAATGGGACCAAAGGCAAGACCATCTGCAGCAGCCAATTTGAATCACGAATGCCGAGATTCGTGATTGGCAATGGTAGCTAGATCCGGGGAATCTCTCCGCGGGAGTTCCCTTTGTAGCGCCGTCTCCGACTGTGACTCTCTCCACAGACGCCTCAGGGCTCGGGTGGGGAGAACACCTAGATGGGGTGAGGTCTCGGGGTACATGGACAGCCCAGGAATCTCATCTCCACATCAACATTTTGGAGATGAGGGCGGTTCTTTACGCTCTGCAAGCCTTCCAGTCGGAGATTCCACTGGGTACTCTCCTGTTACAAACAGACAATACTGCGGGGATGTATTACCTCAACAAACAAGGAGGCACTCACTCCTACCCGCTTTGTAGGGAGGCCATGAGAGTGTGGGAGTGGGTAGTGCAGCATGGCGCAAACCTAATTGCAGTACACGTCCCAGGAGTGGACAATACCGTTGCAGATAGCCTGAGCCACTCTCAGGCCAGAGTCCACGAGTGGGAACTTCTTCAGGAGGTGGCAGAGGATCTGTTTCACAGATGGGGCACTCCAGATTTAACCTTTTCGTGTCCCCATCCAATGCAAAACTGCCCAATTTTTGTTCGCTAGATCCAGGGCCTGGTGTTTTCTGGCGAGACGCGTTGTCCCTCTCCTGGGCGGCCAGATTCCTCTATGCCTTCCCTCCTTTTCTGTTGATCCAGAGAGTCCTCTTAAAACTTCGCAGGGAGCAGGCGATGCTCATTTTGATAGCGCCTTTCTGGCCCAGACAAATTTGGTTCCTGTTTATGCATCATCTGTCCCGGGAACCTCCACTTCCTTTGCCAATCAGCTCCCATCTGCTGTCTCAGGAGGAGGGTTCATTAGTCCATCCGGACTTGCGTTCTTTGAACCTGCACGCTTGGCTCCTAGAGACATAGCCATGTTGCGATACGGGGTCTCGCAAGAAGTGGCAGATGTACTCTCTGCCGCTAGAAAACCGGCAACCCATGCAACGTACACCATAAAATGGCGTAGATTTTGCTTGTGGGCTCAAGCGCGCGGTTTCTCTATGTTAGAATGTCCCAAAAAGCTGGTTCTGTATTACCTGCTTTGCCTTTTTCAGTCCTGACTGGCTTACTCCTCGATTAAGGTGCACCTTTGTGCAATTTCAGCTTACCATGCCCCCATAGGCCATCGGATGGTGGCCCAATTGGACACTACTCGCGCCTTTTTAAGGGGAGTCCTCCACCTTAGGCCGCCTATCAAGGATCCGATTCCTCCTTGGGACTTGCCCTTCGTCCTGGAGCAGCTTACGCTGCCACCTTTTGAACCAGCCACGGATTGCGAGCTACGTTTCGTCATGGAAAACGTTATTTTTAGTTGCAGTTACTTCGCAAGAAGGATTTCCGAATTGCATGCACTAATGTGCAAAGAGCCTTATTTAGTTTTCTATCAGGACAGGGTATCCCTGAGGACAAACCCAAAGTTTCTGCCTAAGGTGGTTTCAGCCCTCACCCTTAATCAGGATATCGACTTACCAGTGTATTTCCAAAGTACACCAACCGAGGAGAAGCCCTTCTACACACGCTTTATGTACACAGGTGCCTCAGATATTATCTGACCAGAACCAAACAGTTTCGGAAGTCGGATCAACTGTTTATCTCCTTCACTGTTAGATTAAAAGGAGCTCCTGTCTCTAAACAGTCTCTCTCGAGGTGGCTTATCCAGTGCATCACTTTCTGTTATGATAAGCGTAATAAACTCTTACCAGGAGTGGTTAAGGGTCATTCCATGAGAGGAGTGGCCACTTCCTTTGTGGCGTTAAGGAAGGTCTCCACCTCAGCTATTTGCGCTGCAGCCACTTGGAGCGCGGTGCATACCTTTATTAGGCATTACAGCCTGGACATTGCATCGAGGCGATGAGCAGGGTTCGGCCTAGCTGTCCTTCAGGGACTTCTGTCCAAGGCTCGAGTAGGGTTGTGATCCCTACCTTTCTACTCTCTGTGGCGTAAGTTTGCCACTGTTGCTTGGAAATCCGTCCTAATGGTGTAACCTGCTGCAAGAGCTGTATCTCTAAGTAAGATAGTACAGTTACGAAGAACTTACCGTAACAGTAGATCTTCGAGAACAACTCTTGCAGCAGATACCTTCCCGCCCACCATCCCCCTTCTTATGGAGGTAGGGTAGTAGCCAAACATCCGTCTTATGGGAGGGGAAGTTCCTTTTTAGTCTTGACCATCTGGTGGCGGATCCTCGGTCTCCTCTTATGATGTCATCCGCGGCCGGGAGAGTCTCCAGCGGGAGAACTGGGGATTGTGGGGGGACCGCCTCCTTATGTACTACGCCTGACGGGGGTGGGACCGACGTCGGAGGCGGTCCCCGCTGAAGACTGCTAGCTAGAAAATTTCCATGGGGTCCTGGCGCCTGATGGCTTCAGTCCTAATGGTGTAACCTGCTGCAAGAGCTGTTCTCGAAGATCTACTGTTACGGTAAGTTCTTGCGTAACTGTACTTTTCTATTGCTAACTACCAGGGCTACTTCTCTCAGTATGAGTATACACTCTGGCATTTGCTCAAGGCCACAGTAGAAGCTCTCCCAGATTCGGAAGTTTAACACAGAGCTTCTTCAGACCATTACTGGAGGGATTGAATCCAGTAACCAGCAACTCAGAGCTGCCATGGATGCCTTTGACACTGCCTCCAGAGCAGCAGCGGCTGGTATAAGCACCTAACACCACTCTTGGTTGTGCACTTCTGGATTCATGAATGATGCCCAACAAAGAATTATGGATTTGCCCTTTGATGGTACATAGCTGTTTGGTCCTCAGGTCGAGCAGGCACTAGAGGCTACACAGAAAACTGGAATGGCTATCAAAACGGCCAGACCACCATCTGCAGCCCCTCAAAGGGGTGTGAATCTGCGTCAGTTTCTTAACAATCAGTCCTTTCATGGTAAAGGCAGTGGGGGTTTCAAAAGAACCCAAACCCTTCAGCCACAAAAGAAAACGCAGTAGAAGACACAGGGCCCCAGAGTGCCTAGTGCCACCCTCTGAGTCTCCGGCCCAAGTCCCACCTCAGCTGTCAGAGGGGGACTCTTCCTCTGGAGTAGGAGAGCGTTTCTCAGTTGTACGACTAGTGGAGTTCAATCACATCAGTCAAGTGGGTTCTCAGGATAATCCGTGAGGGGTATTCTCTAAATCTTTGAGGAACCCCTCCAGATTACCCACCCAAACAGCCCAAGCTGTCTGTCTCTGTCAGACCTTCTTGTTTCCGAGATTCAAGACCTTTAAAACAGGGCAGTAGAGGTAGTGCTGCTGGATCAGCGGAACACAGGTTTCTACTCCCATTACTTCCTATTTCCAAAGAAAACAGGTGGCATGTACCCTATTCTCGATCTCAGGAAGTTAAAACGATTCCTTTACAAGGGAAAATTCAAGATGTTATCACTCGGTACACTTTTACCTCTGATTCATCAAAACAAATGGCTGGCCACCCTGGACATGCAGGACGCCTATCAACATGTTCTCATACACCCAAACCACCACACATACCTCAGATTCGTGGTGTTGGGTCAACACTACCAGTTCAGAGTCCTGCTGTTTGGCTATCCTCGGCGCCTTGAGTTTTTACAACGTGCTTTGCAGTTCTTGCAATGCATCTCAGGAGGCTTGGAATTCAGGTGTTCCCTTATCTGGACGATTGGCTCCTAGCAAGTCCCTCCAGACAAGAGACTCAAGAAGCTGTGGCTACGGCTTCAAAATTCCTCACATCCATGGGAGTCCTGTTGAATTTGGGAAAGTCGCGGCTACAGCCCTCCCAACTCCTCTTCATAGGGGCCCTTCTAGATACTTCCAGTGCGAAAGCCTTTTTTACGGAGTACAGAAGGAATGACATCCTTCAGATGGCCACTTCATCAGAGAGAATGACTTGGTTTGAGTTCTCTCGATGCAGCAGATGCTGGGTCTCATGGCATCCTCATTGTTCGCTGTGCCTCTGGCTCGTCTTCAAATGAGGACTACTCTGTGGATGCTCAGTGGTCACCGATAATGCACCCACAGTCCTTCTCCATCAAGGTGGCTGAACATCTGAAACTGTCACTCACCTGCTGGACTTTGGAGGACAGCCTTCTGGAAGATTATCCCTTCGCCCCTCTAGAATCTCAGATCTCAATCACCACGTACTCATCCCTACTGGGATGGGGAGCTCACTGCCTGAATCTCCACACTCAGGGTCAGTGAGGTAAGGACGAGTCTCAGCTTCACATAAATGTTCTAGAAATAAGAGCCATCCTGTACGCAGACCGAGCCTTGAAGCAGATATTCTGGCACAAGATCATTATCCTTCAAACGGACAACAAAGCAGTGATATACTTCATCAACAAGCAGGGCAGAGCACACTCACCCCTTATGCAGGGAAGCAATGATGCCTCCCTGCTCTGATGGGGAGCTCACAGTCAAGATCTCCATACCCAGTGTTGATGGACTCAGGATAAGTCTCAATTCTACATAAATATCCTAGAAATGAGAGCTGTCCTGTATGCAGTCCGAGCTCTGAAAGATGTTCTCTGTCACAAGATCATCCACCTTCAAATGGACAACAAACCAGTGATGTACTACATTAGCAAACAGTGTGGAGCAGGGAAGCAATGCGTGTGTGGGAATGGTGCCTGGAGCACAAAGCACTGATCCAGGCGGTCTATGTGGCGGGAGTACAGAACGATCTGGCAGATCGTCTTAGCAGAACGGAGACAGACCCTCATGAGTGGTCTCTTGACACAAACATCGTGCAGTCACTCTTCGAAGAGTGCAGAACTCCAGACCTGGACTTTTTTTGCGTCCCCACTTAATGCAAAATTGCCTCTCTTCTGCTCCAGAAATCCAGGACCTGGCATTTTTTGTCATGATGCATTCAGCCTGCAGTGGACAAGACGCTTTCTGTACGCATTTCCTCCTCTTCCCCTAGTTCACAGGGTGCTGCTCAAACTAGAGGCGCAGGGGGGCAGAATGATCCTCATCACCCCATTCTGGCCTTGTCAGATCTGATTTCCATTAATCAACAGTTCTAGGGACATGGATATTTTGTTCATCCACACTGTCTGGCAGGTTCCTTGCCGCTTTAAATCTTGCCGGAAGGTCTTCAAGCTGGCTCCTCCCACCCACCCGGGTGGTAAAACTCTCGGCTCCGCCCCATGACGCTAGATCTTCCTTACTGCTTGGAAGCTCAGGTTCCCTCCTTAACGCTCTGCGTGATAGACTGGATCCTAACTCTTCGGTTCGTCCGAAATTAGTTTTAAAATTTTCAAAACTTCGGTCTTCCTCTTCCCTCGCGGCTGCGATGGACAAATAGACTCCTGGTTTTCGGCGGTGCCCTTGTGGGCAGAAGATGTCCAGGACGGATCTGCACTCCGTGTGCGTCTACTGCCTTGGCCTGGAACATGACCCGCAGGCCTGAGTGTCATGCTGTTCATTCTCGGCCAATGTCTTGGAGGACCGCACTGCCCAGTTGAAGCTTGGGCGCCCCGAGGAGCGCTATCGGCCAGTAAAGTCGAAAAGAGGTCCATTGGGCGGTTACGCGGCTGGCTCGGCTGAGCAGCTCGAGCAGATGATCGCCCTCGAGGAGGAGGCTGCCCAGGCCGCATCTTCCTCCTCCTCGGTCACGGCATTTATCCCGCTCTCTTTGGGTACCTCATACTCTGCTTCGTTCAAGGAGCTTTGCCAATCCCTTTTCACGAAGGGAGAGGGGCCATCGGGACATTCCTCTCGGTCCAAAAAGCAGGATTCTAAGGGTAAGTCCCATCGTCGGCGTTCATGGGAGCGGGAGAGGTCCCCTTTCCCGGACAGCCGACTGTCGACTTGATCGAGTTGCGGCTAAGGCCGCTGGCTTCACGGTGTCCCCGTCAGGTCAGCCGGCCGAGACACCTGTCGATGCGGTTGAGATTTTTCTCAACCCGTCGGACGGGTTGTCGACTAGTGAAGCCGACAACCCTTGTTTGCCGGTTCCTCCGGTGGGGAGACAGGGATCGCCTGCACCCGGTGCAGCAGTCCCCGATTAAGGTGTCGAGCGGCGAGGAAGAGCGGGTGTCCCCGCCCTTCCCAGGCCCGTCTTGAGAAACACCGAGGATCTCGGTCTTGGACTTCTTCGGTCCAGCCGATCCCGCCGACATCGGCGGTCTCGGCACCGAGGTAAGCAGCGTCGCCACTTGTCCTCGTCTTCCTCCTCTGGAGAGGAGAGGCTTTGGCGCAAATTGCGTCGACGCTATGAGGACCTGATGTTGCAGCAGTTACTTTTGTCCGGGAGCAAGTCGACACCGACTCCTTCCCCGGCCATCAAGTGGCTGTCACCCGAACGGCCGAAACAGCCTCTCGCTGCAGTTGAGATGCCCAAGCCTGGGCCGGTTGTTTGGCCGAAACCTGCTGCCCCACCGATTGTGGTGGAACCTCTGCCTCCACAACCTAAATCAGGGGCACCGACCAAGGACTCTTGGTCGGGTCAAGGCCTGCCCCACAAGTTGTCTGTCACCCTCACTCTCGACTGTCCTCGGCAGGTGGAGGGTGGCTCAGGCCCTAGGCAGCTCTTCGACGACTCCTCCCTGTTCTCCAGGCCGGTTGACCTGGAGTCCTCCGGGGGCCAGTCACTGGACGAAAGCCCATCGTCCTTTATGGGTCTGCTTCGGCTCATCCCGGAGTCCACCGGGATGCAGCTCGAGCCCATATCCAAACGGGCCAAGTATCCCCTGACGGAGATACTGGACCGAGGGGATCCCCACGGAGGCTTTTCCGGTGGCTGAGGCCATTGTAGGCTCAGCCTTGGAGCTTTGGCAGCGGCCTGCTTCCTGTCCTGCGCCCTTGGCCAGGATGGCCAGGAAGTATGCGGTCCCTACTGGCTCTTTGCCCAGGTTTTCGGAGCACCCCTCTGCTGAGGGGTTGGTCACCGACAGCGTTTTCCGGCATTCCGGGAACTCTAGGGACGTGGACAAGCCCCCCGACAAGGAGTCCAAAAAGCTGGACTACGCCAGGCGCAAGGTGTACGCTGCGTCCTCCCTTGGCCTCAGCCAGGCCAGCTCGGCCGTGCTGATGGCACACTTCTCCCACGCCCTCATGGGCTCCCTGGATGAGATGATCCCTCATCTCCCGGCCGACCTGCAGACCACGGTCTGGCAGGTTCGGGACCAGGGTAGGGCGGTGGCGAAGCAGCAGCTCCAAACAGCTCTGGACATGGGGGACTCCTGTGCCAGATCGGTTGCGGCTGCAGTGGCCATGCGCCGCAGAGCATGGCTGAGGATATCCACCTTCACGGCGGATACCCAGCACAAGTTGGCTGACATCCCCTTCTTGGGGACCTACCTCTTTGGCCCTGGAGTGGAAGGTCACCTCCAGCGGATCGAGAAGTCCAATGCCTCTGGACTCGGTCACCTCCGCCCAGAGGGACAAGGCACGCCATCAGCAGCAGAAGTCCTTTAGTCCTTCGGCCCCTGCATCTTGACCGGCCCAGCAGCACAGCAACAGGGCCAGCTCAGGCTTGGCGTCCCAAACCCAAGCGGCGGCTTCCTCCAACAGGAAGCAGGAAGTAAAGGCCCAGGAGGTCCCTTGGCGGGTCCTCCTCCAAGCCTGCCCAGTGACGGAGTTGAGGGTGTCGCCCCAGCCTTGTCACTCCCCCTGGGTTCCCTCTGTGGGGGGACGGCTCCGCCACTTCCTTTCCGCCTGGTCCGCTATCACCACGGACTGCTGGTGTTGGAGGTGGTAGGAAAGGGCCTGCCTCTGGAGTTCGAGCAGGCTCCACCCTTTCAGGCCGTCACCTCGGGGTGCCATAGGGTCCAGAGCCGCTTCGGCCCGCCCGAGCCGATATTGCCCTGCTCCTCGAAAAAGAGGTGATCAGGAAGGTGGCGGATCCTCCTCCAGACCCGGGGTTTGTGTCCAGGTATTTCCTGGTCCCAAAACGGATGGGGGGCTGGCGCCCCATTTTCGACCTGCATGACCTGAACAGGTTCCTAAGGTTTTGGACCTTCAGGATGGTCACTCTGGCTGAGACAATCCCATCCTTGGAATGAGGCGTGTGGTTCTGTTCCCTGGACCTCCAGGATGCGTTCTTTCACGTCCCAATCCGTCCGTCTCACCAGAGATTCCTCCACTTCAGAGCGGAGGGATCCCTTTACGAGTTCCGGGCCATGCCCTTCGGCCTCTCCCTAGTGCCCAGGGTCTTCACCAAATGCATGGCAGTGGTGACAGCATTCCTGTGGCGCCGAAGGGTCCGGATGTACCCTTACCTGGACGACTGGCTGATTGCAGCCCCCTCCAGAGCGGAGGTGGAGCAGTCCAGAGATCTGGCCCTCCAGGTTTGCTCTCAGATTGGCTCCCTCATCAACGAGGCCAAGTCGGAACTCGTGCCAAAGCAGGTGATACATTTAATCGAGGCAGAGCTCGAGCTCTTGAGCCAGAGCACAGCTCCCAGCGGACAGGGCCGATGTTCTTTCCTCCTTTGCCCAGTCATTTCTAGTTAGGCAATTGCACCCTGCCGGGACTTCCTGCGCTCCTGGGCCTCATGGCGGCCTGCACCAGCGTGCTCCGTTGGGCCCGTTGGTACATGCATCCCCTTCAATGGGGACTGGCCAGCCAATGGTCCAACTGCCGATCTGCTGGATCAGCCAGTGACAGTGACCAGGGGATGTGGAACGCTCTCCAGTGGTGGACCGTTCCAGCACATCTGCAGGAGGGCATCCCGTTTGTCTGCCCCGAGCCGACGGTCTCTCTGTCGTCCGATGCCTCTCTGATGGGTTGGGGTGCCCATCTGGGGGAGCACAGAGTGCAGAGCCTCTGGTCCCCTCAGGAGTCCCGATGCCACATCAACCTGCTGGAGCTTGAGCGGTTCGTCTAGCCCTCACCGCCTTCGCTCTGGTTCTACGGGGTCAAGTGGTTCAGGTCCAGACAGACAATACCACGACCATGTACTACTTAAACTGCCAGGGCGGGACGCGCTCCATGTCTCTGTGCAGGGAAGCTCTCTGCATTTGGTCACTTGTGCGCAGCCTGGAGGCGGATCTCCTTGCCATTCATGTGGCAGGAGCCTCCAACACCCTGGCCGATGCCCTAAGCCGGATAGGGGCTGCGTCCCACAAGTGGTCTCTCCTGCCAGAGGTAGTACAAGATCTCTTCTTCCTCTGGGGCACGCCTCAGGCGGACCTGTTTGCCTCCAGGGAGAATGCGAAGCTGAGACTGTTTCATGCCTGCCCCCTCAGCAGGGCTCGCTGCAGGGGGATGCCTTCTCGAGGCCGTGGACCCCGGGCCTCTTCGCCTTTCCCCCATTTCCCTTGATCCACAAGGTGCTTCTCAAGGCGAGGAGGGACAAGGCGCAGGTGATTCTGGTAGCCCAGACTGGCCCGCCAGTTCTGGTATCCAGATCTCCTCAGTCTCAGCTCCAGGCTCCTAGGCGGCTTCCAGCCTGCCGGACCTAATCTCAGTCAATCAGGGAAGGTATTCCATCTGGACCTTCAATCCCTGCACCTGGCGGCCTGGTTCCTGGCGGCTAGAGTTCCAGGCCTTGGGTCTTTCCGGCGAGGTCCTCAGCGTCGTTGAGGCGTCCCGTAAGAGTTGACAGAAAATGCTACGCCTTCAAATGGAAGAGATTCTCCATTTGGTGTCAGAGCAAGGGCTTGGACCCTTCCTCCTGTTCCTTGGCAAGCATACTGGACTACCTGTGGTCCCTTTCTCAGCAAGGGCTTCGGTCGGCGACTCTTAAGGTGCACCTGGCAGCCATCTCTGCTTACCACGGCGCGGGCGAGCAGTCAGTGAAAGCAGGAGAAGGTGGTCAGGCGCTTTTTCTTTTTTTTTTTTTTTCCCTCCTTTATGCCTCCGGTGCCCCCTCCTTCCGTCCGCTCATGTCCCCGGTACCTACCTGGGATCTGCCCTAAGTGCCCATCCTCCTCTCCTTGCCACGTTGGGGTCTGTCCTGTAGGTGGTCAGTGGACAAGGCGGACTTCATCTAGAGCTGCGGAGGTGTTTCCAGTTTTCTCCCGGCGTCCCCACTCCCCAGGATGCCTTGCGCTAGGGGCGTCGTCCCAGTGGTATCGCCGGCGTCCCCCTCCCGGCTCCGGCCAGCGAAGCTGCCTCCACCCCTTCCCTCTGCGGTGCTTCCACGGCTATGGAAGAATGCAGGCGCAATGCGCTCTTGGTAACCCACCCTGAGGAGGAGAGCATCCGTTGGGACCTCGATCCTCCCTCTCCCGCCGACCCCGGCCACCGAGTCCGTTCGAACCCGGGTGGCGGTGCCAGCGTGGTGTGGCGTCCAGCGCCTCAACCCTCAGCGCCACCGGGCGGCGAGGGTCGAAGAGCTTTTCAAAGGCCTTGATCACACATCCCCTCCGGTGCGAGAACCTCCACCTCCGTGGGATCTGCTGCTGGTATTGGCTAAGCTCATGGGCAAGCCATTTGAACCGATGCACAGGTGTGACATCTCTCACCTGTCATGGAAGACCGCCTTCTTGGTGGCTATCACATCAGCCAGAAGGATGGGAGCGCTCCAGGCACTTTCCATCGAGTCTCCTTATCTGGTCTTCCGCAGGGACAAGGCTGTCCTGCACCCCCAACCGAAATTCCTTCCAAAGGTGGTGTCGGAGTTTCACCTTAACCAGGTGTTGACTCTGCCGGTGTTCTACCCCAATCACACCTCGGAGGCCGAATATGGGCTCCACTTTGGACCCTAGAAGGCTCGCTTATTACAAGGGCGGACGGCTGAAGTTCGGGAGAGGTTCGCCAACCGTTTGTCACCTCGCTGAAGCGCACCTGGCAGACCTGCAGCCAAGCGGACGATAGGCAGGTGGGTCACCTCCTGCATAGATCTCTGCTATAGGTTGGCGGGCATGGAGCCTCCCAGAGGGATAAGAGCTCATTCTACCCGCCATACCGCTGCATCAGTGGCTGCTTCCAGGGACGTCCCTATCCAGGAAATCTGCAGGGCTGCTACCTGGAAGTCAGCACACACCTTCATCACCCACTACCACATCGACCTTGAGTCACGCCGGGGTGCTGGTTTTGGGGCCTCGGTTCCCCAGTCTTTATTCCCTAAGTAGGGGGTGTGCGCCTTGCCTCCCTCCTCCCGGAAACTGCTAGGAGTCTTCCAGACAGTGTGGATGAACAACATATCCGTGCCCCTAGAAATACAGGTTACTCACCTGTAACAGGAGTTCTAGGAATGGTATATGTTGTTCATCCACATGACCCATCCGACCTCCCTGGCTTCGACGCACAACCTGGCTTCCAGCGGGCTAGATCTGGCGTCATGGGGGCGGGCAGAGTTTTACCACCCTGGTGGGTGGGAGGAGCCAGCTAGAAGACCTTCCGGCAAGATTTAAAGCGGCAAGGAACCTGCCAGACAGTGTGGATGAACAACATATACCCTTCCTAGAACTCCTGTTACAGGTGAGTAACCTGTATATTATTGGCAACTTCTCTTAAGACTACTTCTACTTCTTACGGACCTGCTGACCCAGGGCCCTGTGGTCTATCCCAACCTGAAGTTTGTTCACCTGCATGCCTGGCTCCTGAAGAGATGGAGGTGAATAGGTTTAATGTTTTACATTGGGTTTCAGATAATCTTATCTGTGTCAGTCTTCACCATTCATCACAGATGGGTATCTGGGCGGAGGTCAGGACCCCGAGACTCTTTTTTTAAAAGGGTGGTAGAGCCGACACCATCGGGCGCCGCCCTGCGTCGATGACCGCGTGGCGCTCGCGGGTTGGCCGTTAGGCTGTGTCGACTCCGCCTGCCTGCCAGTTCTTCATCTCCCACCGTAGAGGTCGCCTCGTGGGAAGCTCTGAAGAAAATCTTAGGCCTGCTCTTCGAAATCCAATCCTTCGGTGTCAAGTCCGTCATTACCCCTGCCGGTTCTGTTTTCTGCCTCTACCCGACGTCGCCTGGTAAGATCTTTCCTTATCTTATATTTTCGCGACGTCGAGTCTGATTTTGGTGTTTTTTTTTCCGTAAGTTATGTCTCGGTCGGAGGGCAAGAAATCTTCTAAGGCTGATTGGCCCTCCCCATGCGGACAGATGCCCATGCGCCGAAAATTCTCAATCACCGACTAGACGACCGGTGTCTCTCATGTCTTGGCCTGCTTACGACATGGACTCGTATCAGCGCCTGCTTCTCCATGGACTGCGGGTCCTCTAACAACGCGTGTGGAAGTGGGGGCGAGCTCCGCCCGACTTCCCGGCCGGTCGGATTACTCGGGCAAACCCCGTTATCTTGGCCTTTCCTCCGGGTCCCCTTCCGGTTCTATGGACTGAGGAGGAGGAGCCTCGGCTCCTTGTAGCCTAGCCATTGCCGAGGCTTCTTCCATGGCGCAGGAGGCCCGTCCCACTCCTTCCCGGGAGTGGGCGGGAGAATGCCGCCATGGCAATTTCCCGGGGTGAAGAGCTCCCTCAGTGTCGCTCCCACGGCTTGGAAGGCTCGGGGGCGCGTCGCCTGATGCCGTCGAGTCCTCGGTGCCATTTGCGGCGCCATGGCCCTGGCGGGCGGCCATCGGGCGCCTGACTTGTCGCGTGTGGCCGTGGGCTCTGTCGGCGCATTCGCGCGGCGCCAACACTGTTTGCAGCGCCGTGAGATCCACTGTGACGTCCCCTTTGCATATCGCCTCGGTTACCGTCCTCAAGCGAGGGGTTGAACCGGCGCCGTGTCTCGAGGCTCGGCGCCGCAGAGCCTTCGGTTCCATCAGCGCCGTCCACGGCGCTACCCAAGCCCTCGGTGCCACCGAAGGGCCGGGTGGCGCCGTGTCACCCAGCAGCGCAGACTCCGGCGCCGAGGGTACTGCTGGGACTGTCATCGGTGCCGTCACTGTCCTTGGTGCCGCTCCCGTGGGACCGGATGGTACCGCTACTGGTCCTGGCTCTGGATCTCTGGCTCGGGCTGGGGTCGTGCCTCCCTCGGATCCCGCTTGCGGGAGGCACTGGCACCGACTCGGGCACAGCTGTGGTCTCCGGGCCTGGTGGTAGGGAAGGTTCTGCCTGCCGTACTGTGGTTTGGCTCAGGGCCTCGGACTTTACCTCCTCGGAGACGGAGTCGAGCTCTGAGTCCAACGTGCAGTCTCACCCCTCGGGGTTGACTGGTGACGTGGGCAGCACGGTGGTCTCTTCGACAAGTCAGAGCCAGCCCCCTTCTGAGGTGAGGTCGGTGGCTACCGAGACTAGGGTCAGTGGTGCGCGCCACCATAGCTCTGCAGCCTGGTCTTGTCTTGGTTTCACCGATCCCTCAGTTGTGGTACCCCCTCCGGTGGTGTGCCTTGATCGCCCAACTTTGGGGCCCATCAGAGCACCTGCAGGGGGGAGGGTACTGCTCCCTGGGTATCCCCTTTGGGGGCTGCCCAGAGATGCCAGCTACCTAGGCTGGCCCTCTCGAGGAGGAGGACTCTTTCAGACTCTGAGGGGTCGAGGGCTGTGGGGTCAGCGCGCGGCCTTTTTCTGGGGTCCACCCGGGCCCTGGGAGAAGCCGTAGTGCAGATTTCCGCTCTTCCTCCGCGGTCTCTTTGAGAGAGTCCCGTTCTTTTGAGGCAGGGGACCGTCCTTCTGGACCTATACGGCCCCGGTCACCTCACTGGGGGGATTCTTCCGGGTGCAGCCAAGGCAGTACCGATGTGGTGGTTCAGCTGTCTGCTGTGGGGTCTTCCTGGGCACCTTCGTCCATGGGTGCCCACGGTCCACTCCTTAGCCCAGGCGGAGGTCAGCCGACATCTCTTCTCGGCTCTGTCCCCATCCCTCTGCTGCACTCTCCTGTGCTTCCAGGCATCCTCGGTCCTAGCGGCCCTCTCACCTGGGAGCAGTTCAGAGTGGTGGCTGCCTGGTTCCCTGCTTACGTTAGGGCAATGGACAGCCAGGTTTTTCAACTTCCCCCCCGTGCAGCCATCCACTGAACAGATGGTGACCTCCAGCTCCTCATCCCCCTCTTCACGGGGAGAGGAACCCTCTGTCCACATCTCTCCGGCTGCTGATCTCTCTGAGTATCAGCGATTCCGGTGAGGATGTTGGAGGATTTGCACCTTTCTCCTTCCTCTGTTAGCAATCCTGAACACTCGGCACACGCCTTTCTAGGCGATTTTGGCGAGGCCACCCTTGTGGTGCTGCCCTGGCTGGCTCCCTTTCGGGAGGCGTCGTTGCGTTCCTGGCAGAGGCCCTTCTCCGGAGTTCCTGCCCCAAGGGATCTCAGCCAGAGGTATTGCGCAGCCCCAGATTCTCCAGGTTCCATGCCTCATCCACAGTGTGGTTTGATGCAGTTGGATACTCCTGATGGGCTTCGCGCCCTTCGCCGTGACCGGCCCCCAGATCAAGACTCCTCGGATTTTGATTTCTGGGGTAGGAGGACTTTCTACTCGGCACGGTTACTTCTCTCTATCTCTGCACATCAGGCCCACTACGCAGCCTACAACAGGTTCTTGTGGTCCAGGCTAGGTCAGCTCCTAGCCTCGTTGCCTGACACGGAGCAAACCAGACAAGCCATCGCACTCTCTGCGTGGCCTGGAGCTAGCAAGGCATCAGCGAGGGCATCTTACGAGCGCCAGCGCAGGTAGCTACCAGGGTCAGGGGACAGCGATCTGCACTAGGCGGGTCGGCATGGCTCGTCTTTCCCGGTTGTCACCCTTGGCCCGGCGTGGGGTGATTAACTCTGCCCACCAGGGACCTACCTTTTCTCCCGCCAGAGTGAGGGCCAGGCTCGGGACGCTTCCTTCCCTCCCGGGGAACTAGTCTCTCTCTCCACTCTCGGCCTCTCCAGGCCCTGAAGGTTCCCCCTTGTGTGTGTCACCCACTGGGGGCTAAGGGACTTTGTCCCTTAGGGTGTAAAGAAACAACCCCTTTGGGGTGGCTTAGTACTAAGCCCATCTGTGATGAATGGTGAAGATTGACACAGATAAGATATGAAAATTACGTACCTACCATAATTATGATCTTTCTGTGTGTCTTCACCATTCATCACAACCCCACCCACCATCCCCCTGGGGCCTCAGTCTCTTGGTCCCCCTTCCTCTCTGTGACTCCCCTCTCTTCCTAGGGAGTGGGGTGAAAAATAGGGACACACAAGGGAGTATTTTTCCAGGAAGAGTGGATAGTTCAGAGTGGCACTCCTTCTCTAGTACCTTGTCTCCACCCCTGTGAGGTGGAGTTATATGCCCTCCTCCTCTTCCTCCTCCCTGTTTCCATCCAACCTATTTCTCCTAAAAAAAAAAAAAAACTTTTTTCACCAAACATCTTTTCTTGAGAAGTACTGAATCCTATCCTGTCCTTCTTCCAGAATAGCTGACTCTGCTTTCTGGAGTATTTGCCAGTTATTCCGTGCCTTGAATTCTGGCAGAAATTTGCTACTCCTTGCAGTTCCTATACAATCTGAGACGGACCAGGGTCCGGATATCTTATCCTTCTCCCTCTCTCCTATATTCTTTACCACCCTACCCTCCCTTCTTCTGCTTCCAAAGATTGGGGCCCCTCCCAATCCTCTTTAGTTTCTAACCTCTTTCTTTGCTGTCCTCTCAGTCGTTATTTCTCCTTTTAGTTCATACATCCTTTCCTTTTTCTGTCCCTTGGACTCTCTTGTCCCACCCTCCATCCCTTCCTCTTACCTCTCCAACGACTCAGAACTGGCAGGCAGGCGGAGTCGACACAGCCTAATGGCCAACCCGCGAGCGTCACGCAGTGCATCTGCCTCGAGGGCGGCGCCGATGGTGTGTTGGCTCCACCTACCCCTTTTTAAAAAAAAAAAAAAAAGTTCCTGCGGGGTCCTGACCTCCGGCCAGATACCCATCTGTGATGAATGGTGAAGATACACAGAAAGATCATAATTACGGTAGGTACGTAATTTTCATTTCTGTTAGCTGCACGCAAGCCAGCTACTCGGAAAACTTATACGGCTAAGTGGAAGTGGTTCTCCATCTGGTGTGCAAAATCCTCCTGGAATTCCTTTTCCTGCCCACCAAACAAGGTGCTAGAGTATCTTCTAGATGTCTCGAACAGAGGCCTGCAATACTCAACCCGGAAGGTTCACCTTTGCGTGATCTCAGCATATCATGATTCCGTACACGCCAGGTTTCTGGCTCAGCTACCTGTGGTCAAGTTTCTTAAGGGCATTCTGCATACTAGGCCACCAATGAGATGACCAGTAGCCTTCTGGAACATTAATCTTATGCTGGACGTGCTCACCTGTAAAGCTTTCAAGCCCCTAGCTACTTGTGAGCGGAAGTTTCTGACTTGGCGGTCCACCTTCCTAGTAGTCATCACTTCCATTCGCAGAGTGTCTGAAATACATGCTTTAGTCACAGACCCTTCATATACTGTATTTCACAAAGACGAGGAGGTTAGGACCCACCCTAAATTTCTCCCCAAGGTTGTCTCAGAATTCCATCTGAATCAGCCGTTGGGCCTTCCAACCTACTTCGGAAACTTCCAGAATAAGGGGGAGCATACCCTGCATTCTCTGAATGTGAAGAGAGCTTTGCGGTTGTATTGTGACAAAACTAAAATAATCCGTACGTCAAAACAGCTGTTTGTCTCCTTCAGCATGGCCTGGCTGGGTCAGCCTCTTTTTACCCGATGCGTTTCAGCATGGCTAGAGGCATGCCTTTGCCAATGCTTCTACATGGCACAGGTTAAGCTGGAAGGCAGAGTATACGCTCATTCTACTGGAGCAGTTGTTGCATCACTTGCAGAAATCCGGAATATGCCCATTGCAGACATCTGCAACAGGGGTGTAGCCAGAAATTTGTTTTGTACACAGTCTCCAACAGTTGCACCCCCCAATTAAAAAATGTACACATCCCTTCCAAATGGTACCCCCTTCCAAACAAGTCAGATTGTTGTCAGATGATTCTTCTAACCTCTAAAGAGGTTATACATGTATCTGTCTCCTAAACCGAAGAAGTTTAAATAGAGACACTCCTCAGTGGCCTAAACTAACCCAAATATTACAGATTAGAATGAAAATGTTAACAGAAAGGCATATGGTTTGTGACAGGCACTCGACAAAACTGTACTCAGATGTGTACAGTGAGTATGCCTGCCTACACCCTTGATCTGCAGTGCAGCCACTTGGAGCTCTGTGCACACTTTCGTAAAGCACTCCACTTTGGATGTCCATGCCAGGCAGCATCAGTCCTTTGGCAGGACAATCCTTAATGGACTTCTGTCTTAAGTGAGCTTCTCTCTCCTGCCTCCCGTTTCAGGGGATTATTTTAGCTCGGTACTCTCCTATTAGTGTGAACCAGTGGTGGTCTTTATGTCCAGGAAGATATGAAAATTACGTACCTACCATAATTTTTGATGATCTTTGAAGTCTTCACCACTCATTCACACTCCCACCCAGCATCACCTGAGCTCACTCATACTGTTCTGGTCTACAGACCCTTGTTGGGCTGCAAAGACTCTGTTGAGTTGACCCTTCTTACACCGGTCATTCGGAGTATCTTATTTCCAATATAGGTTAGTTTCACTAGGTTAATTTACGCTGCCTGTCCTCGGTAAAACAGGTACTGAGGCAGTTGGAGGGTCAATGCCAAGGTAGCCTGTACGGCGCCAGCCGAGCTCGCAGTGCCGCCTCCTCATGGCTTTACCTAGGAGCTGGCCCTCCTGAAGATTTGTGGCTCCCGCTGGGTCCTAACACCTTTGGTGTAGTCCCATTAGTGTGAATGAGTGGTCGAGACTTCGTCCAGGAAGATAAAGAATTACAGCAGGTACGTAATTTTAATTTCTTTCCATCTATATGCTGACTCAAGACTGCACCTAGGCCTATCTCTGATGCATCAATCTGTAACAGAAATTGTTTCTCAAAGTCTGGGCTTCCTAAAACGGGCTGAACATAATGTAGCCTTAATGGCTTGAAAAGCCTAGTCACACTCTGGGGTCCATTTCACATTATTCAGGAATAGCTTCTTTGTGATTTCCGTGAGGGGAGTAGCTAACCCAGCAAAGCTACAATCAAATCTCAGATAATAACCAGCCAGCCCTAAAAATGACCTGACATGTTTCTTGGTTTTGGGGACAGGGCTGTTAGTTACAGCTATTATCTTGGAAACCTCTGGCTTGACTTCTCCATTTCCCAAAACATAGCCCAAATATCTGGTTTCCTGCATGCCCAATGCACATTTGGTAGGATCATGAGACCTGCCTTTTTGATTGATTGGATAACTGCTTGTAGGTGTTTCAGGTGGCTTTTCCAGTCTGGACTGTACACCCCAATATCATCCATTTATTCAGCACAAAAACCAGTGTGAGGATAAGATTACTTCCATGTGCCGCTGGAATGTAGCAGGTGCACCTTGTAATCCAAATGGCATGGTGGTGAAATGATAGCATCCCATAGGAGTGGCAAATGCACTTTTGTCTCTGGATTCTTAAGCTAGGTGGATTTGCTGGTAACCATTGGTGAGATTGAGGGTACTGATATAGTTGGGTAATTACCAACAGGCGCTGTGGTGCACGGCAGCTCTTTTCTAGCAGTCTTTCTCCAGGGGCTGCCCACACATGACATCATCCTGCTTCCTATATAAGCATGGGAGGTTCCTGGCATCCTAAGTTTTTAGCTGGATTCAACTTGCTAAATGAGGACTGAGGAGATCTGAGGTACACCATTGGTATCTCTTACCATATACATCTGGATCCAGAAATTGCTCTCTCAGAGAGGGAGTGGGACGGAGGGAGGGAATGTACCTGCTGCAGTAGAGACCCCTAGAAGATCTACTGTTACGGTAAAGTACTCAACTGTACTATCTTCCACAAGGTAATCTCTTGCAGCAGGTAATACACATGGGATGACTCCCAAGCTATAAATCCATGAAGTGTGGAAAATGATATGATAGAAGACCTTGTAGGACAGAGCGGCTAAAGGCCGTCCTATGGTAAGAAGCAATATCTAAGTTATAATGCTTCATGAAAGTATGTATCGTGGACCGTGTTGCTGCATTTCAGATATCGGTGATCAAAGCCCCTTCGAAGCAGACCGCGGTAGCAGCCATGACTCTTTTGGACAGGTCCTGGTAATGGTTTGTTATACTTTGAATAACAAAATGAGATACAGTGTGTTAACTAACTGGACAGGTTGAGTTTAGCAACTGGGAACCTTGTCTCTGTGAGGCAGAGGTCACAAAAAGCTGAGAGGCTTTTCTGATAGATTTGGTATGATCTACGTAGTATCTGAAAATACGATGAACATGTAAAGTACGTAGGAGTTATTCTCCTGGATTAGAAAGCTCCAGGTAGTAGACTGTCAGTTTTATGGTCTTATTTATGTATTTAAACCCTTTAGTGTTGGGATTTTTTTCAGATCTAAGCGATCGATCGACTAATGGGGACCCAATACCCGCATGGAAGGTCAATGATAGAAGCGCAAGCCCCGAGCGCCACACCAGAGCAACCTCGCCGACGCAGGCCTACCGGCGATGGGTCCCACCAGTCAGGCGATCTGCTCCTCCGCGTCGCCTGGACCCGCTGATAAGTCCGGATGCCGGTTGCCTGACGTCCGCCGCCGCAGAGCCGAGCAGCAGAACCTTCCAACATCTGCCCGTTTTGGCTCCTGCAGCCTTCGCTGCGCTCGAGGACCTGGGTCTCCTCAGCCTGACCCTGTGGTTTCCCCTCTATCACCGGGCGGTGCAGAGGTTCCTGCTGCGCCCCCGTCAGACCTACCTGACGTCGGCTCCCTGGCTTCCGGCCCAGACACCGGTCTTGCCGACCCTGGGTGACATCCTGCTTCCGGATGCTGCTCCAGCGCCAGGCCCTCCACCCACCCGGCCTTCTGCTCCAGGACCGCCCGTGGGCCATCTGCTCCGGCAGACCCCTCAGTTCCCGGGTATCCAACCCAGTCATATCCAACGCCATCTTACCCAGCTCCGTAGTATCCAATGCCTCAGTACCCGCCGCCGGCCTATCTGATGCTGCAGTACCGGGGCACTCGATACCCTACGCTGGGCTTCCTGCCGTCGGGTTATGGATATGCGCCTTACGGGTATAACCCATACCTGTATCCCCCTCCTCCACCGCCCCCTCAGCCGCCAGTGGACTTGAAGGAGACTCTGGCCTCCTGGTGGGCTAAGGCCAAGGCTCAGCTCACCAGAGAAGTGGAGAGTAGTCTCCCGACGATGGTGCCTGTTCCAGTTCCCGTACATCCGTGACGACAGACTCCCTTCTCCACTTCCGGTTACCTGGGCCGAGCCCTCCGGTTCCAGGGCAGGGCAGGACATGCTTCCCGGAGGGCTTCCCAAGGGGTCCATTCCTCCCCCACTCCGGGAATGGAAGTCTTCCTCATCATCATCATCTTCCTCCTCGTACACTTCGGATGACTCCGGTTGTTCCGAGCCGGAGGACGAGCCATGCTCTCCATCTAAGCCCAGGCCAAGGACTCCTCCGAAGTCTCTCTGGAGGATCCTTCTTTTACGGAGTTGCTACGCAAAATCCAGGAGGTTCATAAGTGACGTTCCTTGGAGCTGGAACCCCAGCGTAAGAAACTCGCTGAGCTTCTGGATCTGCCCGTGACAGCTCCCACCTTGGTGCCACCCTGGATTGCGCTTCATGCCGATCTTGTTTCCACTATTTGGAAGCAACCGTCTGCTTCAACCCCACTTCCTCAGAAGTCGAACAGGCTATATCAGGCTCCCGAGGGTGTTGACTTTTTAGATTCTCACCCCTGAGCTGATTCGGTCGTGATTAGCGCCGCTCATGGCTGAACAGCTAACCCGAAACATCTGAGCTCGTCTCCACCTGACAAAGAATCCAGTCTTCTGGACCAGTACGGGAAGAAGATCTATGCTTCTTCCACTCTGGGTATTAGGGCCCTAAATTATGTCGGTCACATGGGAGATTACCAGGCCGATTCTTGGTAGGTGGAATCCAATGGACTCCCTTCGGACTCTCACAGTCAAACAGGAAGTGGCTGACCTCGTCCGTGCTCCATGTTCGGCCAGTCGGCTCATGCTCGTGCTACTCGTGATACAGTGGACACTGCTGGTGGGAGCTCCGCTGCCCGTGAGCTATGGCGTCATGCTGGCTCCGTGTCTCAGGGTTGGTTCGGGTGCAGTCCGCTATTCAGGCGCCTTCCGAGGTTCGGTGCTGTTCGGTGGTGATATCAAGGACATCATCATTGATTTGCAGGAGAAGGGGACTACTCTGAAGTCTGTGGACTCCATGTACCATCCCCATCAAATGCAGTGCTGTCCCTTTCACAGACTGAATCAGCAAAAGGCGAAACCTCAGGGAAAGTGGGCTGCTAAATACCTGGCCCTCCCGGCTGCCAAGCCCCCTCTGCCCAAAAAAGCAGCGGATGCTTCAGCCGTGGCGCTGCCCCACCACCTGGCTCCTTTTCTCTCCACAGCCTCTGGCCTTCGGAGGAACAGTGTGAGGAGGTTCCCTCCACCTCCACGTGTTGAGTGAGGATAACTTGAGATTCCTGGGTGCTCAGCTGACCAAGAAGGACACTCAATAGAGTTTCTCCAGAAACCACCTCGTCACCCTCCCCCAAGGTTGTCATACTCTCGGGAACACCTTCTTTTGGTCCAGGAAGAGATTTCAGCACATTGCTGAAGGAGGCGATAGAGCCCGTCCCCTTTCCTCTTCAGGGAATGGGTTACTATTCCCACATCTTCCTGGACCTAAGTCTCCACCACTCATTCACACTAGTGGGATTAGGGCCGGAGGCACTAGGACCCATCGAGAACAAACTTTTTGCTGGAGGGTCGGTAGCGAGAGATGGCGCCCTGTGACTCGGCTTTCGGCCAGTAACGACCTTCTACGGCGCCGACCCTCCAGCACGCCCTCGATTCCTTTTTCCCGCTTCGTCGGTCGCGTACCGGTATCTGACCCGTGGCTCGTCTGTCGAGAGTCAAACTTCAAACTAGCGCTTAGTTTTCAGTTTGTTTTTGTAACATTATCACGATAGTAGTATCGTTAATTTTATTCTATTTGAAAATTTTTTCTAATATCTTAAATTTAACTTACTTGAAGAAGTCTCGGCCTACTGAATGAGTCAACCATGAGCAGGTCAGGTGACGGTGAGAGCCCGTGTAAGCTGTTCAGTCAGCGGGCTGGGTCCGGTCAACCTCCTTCTCCAAGAAACTCAGCGGGGTTCCGTCAGCGGTCAGTCCGATGCCGAGGATAGGCGGTCCCGTCAGGCATAAAATAAGCGGTCGCTTTCACGGCACCGTTGACCTCGAAACTCTTCTTGACCCACAGGTCAAAAAGAAGGCATCTCTCGGTCGCCCTCTGGTATCTCTTGGCGTCGACGGTCGGTTATCATTGCTAGTTGCGGTCTCTTCTTGAATCGCCAACTTCTGGTGTCGTCGTCTGCGACGTAGACCCCTCCCCACCTATAGGTAGGGCTCAGATGAGCAATTTCATCAGTGGGCGCTCTTATGGGCGATGGGCTCGGAGGTTGGTTCTTCTGCCTGGCTCGGTTGCCTCCGGAGCCCTCGGGCCCCTCAGCGATCAGGTAGGGTGGCTGGACCTTCCTAGTCAGCAGCGGCGCCTTCTTGATGCCTGCGACTCCATTAATAGGTGTTCCCCCTCACATGGCTGCGGCGCCGGGGCCACACCGATGCCCTTATCTCCTGGTTTTGTTTCCTCCTCTTGCTTTCCAGGTTCCTGGGGCTTTTCGGCGCCTTCTGCGGGTCTGTTGGCCCACATCAGGCGCGTTTTGGTGCCGGTGGGTCTTGCGGGCCGTCCAGCAGCGCCCGTTAGATCTAGCGGCGCGGCGCCTGGCGCCGCTGGTCGGGCGGCGCGTATGGCCGCTTAAGCGGCACTCGCCGGCCTAGCGGCACCGTGTGTGGTTTTGCGGTGCGGCTTGCCGAAACGCGTGCCCTCTTTAGCGCCGTGTGCCTCCTTGGTGCCGTCTTCGGCCCACTTTGCCGTCGGCGGGGGGTCTCGGGACTCTCCTTGTTTTCTGATATTTCCTCCTCTCTAATTTTCATTCCTTTCCTGTCCAAACAGTCCTTTCTGGACCATCAGGAGATGATCTTGAGCCTGACCCAGAACCGTCGGTTGGGTGATGAAGTGGAGGAAACAGGATCTTTCTTTGCTACAGAGCCTGTGGTGAGGACCTGTCCTTTAAGTCTCTGTTGAGAACCCGAGGATCCCTCTTTCTCTCAGACTACAGACATCGATCCTGGGAAGATATTAAGACTCCAGTACCTTCATGCTTGGGAGATCCTACAGTTTGACTCCTCCGATCCAGCCTTCCTTGAGGCGCTGTCTCAAATGGTATGGAATAATCCTGCTCTTAATCCTTCGAGTGGCTAAATCCATTGATAAGTATTCGGCTCCCAAGGATAGATCCTATTTTGGCATCCCAAGCATTTGCGGATCCTATTGTAGTCCTGGCAGAGAATGACAAGGTCGTTCTTCCTCAAACTACTTCAGCTCGACCTATTAACAAAGAGTCACCGTAAGATTGATACATTAGGTAAAATGTCTTTGCTGCCTCCCTCTAAGTATCGCTCTATGAAAAGAATGGTTGAAGCTCTTCCAGATTGGACTCAAAGTCAAGAGCTTCTATTGACCCGTTACTAGAGGTATTGAATCCAATAACCAACAAGTCAAAGCCGCCATGGGCGCTTTCGACACTGCTTACAACTGCTGCAGGGTTGTACTCGACACATTCCTGGCTGCGTTCTTGAGCTTCCAAATGATGCTCAGCAGCAGGCCAATGGCGCTGCCTTTTGATAGCACCTATCTTTTGACCCTCAGGTGGAGCAAGCCTTAGAAGCCTCCCAAAAGACTAGATTGGCCATTAAATTGGCCAGAACATCATGCCCCCTCTACGGCGGGCATGCGAACAGCGTCAGTTTCTTAGTCGTCAGTCCTTCGAGCAGGAGCAGGGAAGCTTCCATAAAAGCCAACCTGCCCAACCTCAGAAGAGCGCCGGCAAGAAGCGCGGGGCCTAAAGCCCCAGCGCAACCATATGAGTTGTTGGCCCAAGTTCCATCCACACTGCCGAGATGGAACTTTCTCTTCCAGTTGGAGCGTCGGATATATTTTAGCAGCAGTGAGTCCATAACTTCGAGACAAATGGGTCGCCGGATAATTAGCGAGGTTACCTCTCAATTTCCCCCAAATTGTCCTCCCAGGCGACAACCCAGGTTGTTGGCTTCTCAATCGAACCTCTCACCGCCCGAGATCGAGGGCCTTCTGAACAACAGAGCAATAGCTGAACGTGCCCCGCATTTGCGGAACACAGGGTTCTACTCATTTCTTTCTGGTTCCAAAGAACATGAGGATCGCCCATTCTAGACCTCAGAAAGCTGAACAAATTCCTCCCAGGAGAAATTCAAAAATGATTTCCTAATGCACCTGTTACCCTTGCTGCATCAGGACGACTGACTGGCCTCTCTGGATATGCAGGATGCGTACCAGCATATCCCCATCCACCGACCCACATAAGTTCCTCAGGTTTGCAGCTTTGGGCCAGCATTATCAGTTCAAGTCCTGCCTTTTGGGGCTATCCTCGGCGCCGCGAGTTTTACAAAGTGTTGTGCAGTTCTCAAGCGGGCCATCTCAGGAAAGGCGGACTCCGGTCTTTCCTTGCCTGGGAGAGTGGCTTCTAGAAGCCCGTCCAGCCAAGGGACTTTGGAACCTGCAAACGACTTCCGTCTTCTCACGTCCATGGGAGCTCTGCTGAATCTGAAAAATCCAACTGCAGCCCCTCCCAGGCTCCTTTTCTTAAGGAACGCTTCAGTCACCTCTTCCGTGAGAGGCTTTCCTTCCAGAGGACAAGAGACTCGACATCCCTTGGATGGCCGTTACATCGGGGAGAACAAATCGGTTACAGCTCTCTCGATGCAGCGCATGTTCAGGTCTCATAGCGTCCTCGGTGTTCACTGTACCCCTGGCCGGTTGCACATGAGAACCACCCAATGGATGCTCTCACTCCAGTGGTCTCCGATCTCACCCCAGTCTTATCCCATCAGGTGGCCTAACCCCTTGAGGTCTCTCACCTGGTGGTCTCAAGAACAATCTCTCAAGGTTCCCCTTTGCTCTTCCGACCATCAGATCTCCATCACCACAGGCGCATCAGCCAATGGAGGGGAGCTCACTGTCTCTCCTCCACACTCAAGGTGTATGGACTCAGCTCAGATCACATCCCACATAAATGTCTTGGAGGTGAGGCGGTCCTCTATCACGATCCAAGCTCTGAAGGATGTCCTTTGTCACAAGAACATTTCTCCTTCAAGCGGACAACAAAGCTGTGATGTATTACATCAACAAGCAGGCGGTGCTCACTCTTATCCTTTGCAGGAAGCAATGAGGGTATGGGAGTGGTGCTTGAACACAAGTCCACTTCCCTTGCAAGTCAATCTCTTGACCCAGGGTTCCTTGGTCCATCCCAACCTGAAATCACTTCACCTTCATGCTTGGCTCCTGAAGAGAGAAGTGAATCGGTTCAACGTCTCCCGTAGAGTCTCGAGCATCCTTCTGGCTGCTGGGGGCCAACCACCGGAAAACATCACGCATCCAAATGGAGCGTTTTCTCTCTGGTGTGCAAAGTCCTCTTGGAACCCCTTTTCCTGTCCTCCTGACAGGGTTCTGGAGTATCTTTTGGACCTATCTAACTCAGGTCTTCAGTACTCCACAGTTAAGATTCACCTTAGTGCCATCTCAGCGTTCCATGAGCTGGTTTCATCCCTGACTCTGGCTCAGTTACCTATGGTGAAGAGATTTCTTAAGGGATTCTTCATACCAGATCCCTGTAAAGCGTCCAGTTGCAGCCTGGGACATTAACCTGGTGCTGGACATGCTCACTCGGAAGCCTTTTGAACCCCTAGCTACCTGTGAGCTAAAATTTCTTACCTGGAAGACTGCCTTCCTGGGGGCCATTACCTCAGCCATGAGTCTCTGAGATACATGCCCTGGTTACAGACCCTCCAGTATACTGTCTTCCATAAAGACAAAGTAGTTCTCCGTACTCATCCAAATTTCTTCCCAAGGTTGTGTCAGAATTCCATCTAAACCAACCTCTGGTACTTCCTGCTTCTTACGCTAATTTCCAAAATGAAGGAGCGAGCTCTTCATTCCTTGGATGTTAAGAGACCTTGCGGTTCTATTTGGACAGAACCAAGGATGTTCCAAGACTCAACAACTCTTTGTTTCTTTCAGTGACACCCGGCTGGGTCAACCTGTAAGCTATCAGATGCATCTCCTCATGGTTGGTGGCATGCCTTGACATTGCTACTCCATGGCTCAGGTTAAATTAGAAGGTAGAGTGTCGCTCACTCTACTAGAGCGATTAGCGGCATCCCTGGCGGAAGTCGCAATGTTCAATTGCAGATATCTGCGCCGCCACCTGGAGCTCAGTGCATACCAGTTAAGCACTATGCACTGGATGTTCATGCCAGGCGACATTCGCGTCGGCAGAACCATCCTTAATGAGCTTCCACCTTAGACATGTGAGCTCTGGCTCTCCTGCAGCCCTTTTAGGGGATTATCAGCTTGGTACTCTCCCACTGGTGTAATGAGTGGTGGAGACTTAGGTCAGGAAGATAGGAAAATTACGTACCTACCGTGATTCTTGATCTTCTTGGGCAGTCTCCCTCATTCCGCTCCCTCCATCCCCGAGCTCACCGCTGTGTTGGTCTTCACTCCCTCAAATCTTTAGGCTGTGAGGACTTCTTTGCTGACCCTTCTTGCAGGTGCTCTGCGGACTATCTTATGTCCGTGTTTTAATATTAGTTACTCTTCGTTGATTCGCTGCACCTCCTTGGTAAAAAGGTACTGAGAAGGTTGGAGGGTCGGCCGAAAGTCGTTACGCTCAAGCCGCCTTCGTGGCGCCCGTGTCTGTGCGCCATCTCAGCGCCGACCCTCCAGCAAAAAGTTTGCTCTCGATGGGTCCTAGTGCCTCCGGCCCTAATCCCACTAGTGTGAATGAGTGGTGGAGACTCGTCCAAGAAGATCAAGAATTACGGTAGGTACGTAATTTTCCTTTCTTCCTGGTCCCGAAGAAGACAGGAGATGTAAGGCTGATTCTTGACCTCCGTTCTCTGAACTTGTTTGTGGAGTACAAGAGGTTCAGGATGCTCTCCCTACAGGGCCTCCTGCCCCTCCTTCGGCCGGGACAGTGGCTGTGCACTCTGGATATGCAGGATGCTTACCTGCACATCCCTATCCGCCCTTCTCACCACAAATTCCTCCATTTTGCTTTCCAGGGGGACCACTACCAGTTCAAGGCTCTTCCATTTGGTCTTTCCTCGGCACCCCTGGTGTTCACCAAATGCTTTTCGGTGGTAGCGGCCTACCTGCGTACCCAGGGGGTGCAGGTTTTCCCATACCTGGACGATTGGCTCCTGGCGGCCCCATCCAGGGAGGATCTCCTGCGCTTCCTTTCCCTTACCCAAGGGGTGTTTTTTCTCCCTGGGCATCACCATCAACCACTCCAAGTCCCACTTGATCCTGTCCCAGAGGCTCCAGTTTATCGGGGCGATCCTGGACGTGACTTCTGGCAGGGCCTTTCTGCCACCGGACAGGGCGGCCACACTCCAGACTCGGGTCAGCCTGTTGACTGGCTACAGGCGGGTCAGTGTCAGGTCAGTCCTTCGCCTCCTCTGGCTTATGGCGGCTGCAATCCCAACAGTCCCTCACACTCGGCTCCACATGAGGATCTCTCGGTGGATGCTTCGGTCTCAGTGGGATCAGTTGGTGGACGACCTGGACCAGCTTGTCCTAGTCTCCTCTCCCATGGTTCGGGACTTCCAGTGGTGGATGATTCAAGAGAACCTTTGTTGGGGAGTTCTCTTCTGTCCCCCCCCCCCCTCCGACTCTGACCACAGACACCTCGGGCGAAGGTTGGGGAGCCCATCTCGGACCTCACAGGACCCAGGGCTCCTGGTCCAAGTTCGAAGCTTCACATCAGTGTGCTCGAGCTTCAGGCAGTGCTATGCTCTTCAAGCTCTGCATCTGCACCTCCTTCCGGCCCTTAACCATACAGACGGACAATATGTGTGTGGTATGGTACATCAGCAAACAGGGAGGGGCTCGTTCCTACCCTCTTTGCATGGAAGCAATGCGAGTTTGGGATTGGGCAGTTCAGCACAACCTCCACCTCACGGCAATTCATGTCCCAGGGGTCGGGAACACCTTGGCAGACAAACTGTTGCTCACCTGCTCAAGCTCATGGGTGGGAACTGGATCAGGGGGTCTTAGACGATATCTTCCTACATTGGGAAACACCACAGGTGGACCTGTTTGCCTCACCTCTAAATGCAAAGCTTCCCGACGTCTGCTCACTCGCTCCAGAGCGCGACATTTTTTGGAGAGACGCTCTGTCTCTGGATTGGAAGGACAGATTCGTCTATGCTTTCCCCTGATCCCTTTGATTCCGAGAGTCTTACAGAAACTCGATTCAGAAGGAGCTCGAATGATACTGATCACTCCTTTCTGGCCCAGGCAAGTTTGGTTCTCTCTTCTGCAACAATACTCGGAGGAACCTCCTCTTCCAATTCCGCTTTCTCTTTCGCAACTTTTACTGACCCAGGATCAGGGGACCCTGGTCCATCCATGTCTCAAGTCGCTTCAGCTGCACGCATGGCTCCTGCAAACGTAGCTGAAGCCCAATTTGGGATTTCACCCCGAGTGGCTGAGATTCTGGTGTAGGCTAGAAAACCCTCCACTGGGTCTACCTATGCCATGAAATGGAAGCGGTTCACAATCTGGGCCACTTCAAAAGATTTCCAGCCTTTCTCATGCTCTGTTGGGCGGCTGCTGGATTACCTGCCCCACCTCTTTGATCTGGGTCTGTCACTCGTCCTTGAAGGTACACATGGCTGCCATTTCGGCCTACCATGTCCCTTTTGCAGACAGGGCGTTTGCTCAGCTGGCGGTCTCTAAGACTTTCCTTAGAGGGTTCTCCACTTGAGACCCCCTATCCGGGTTCATGTCCCTCCTTGGGATTTGAATTTCATCCTCGAGAAGCTTACTCTGCCTCCTTTCAAACCAGCAGCCTCGGCAGACAAGAAGTTCTTCTCATGGAAGACTCTCTTCCTAGTGGCCATTACTTCTGCTCGGAGGATTTCCGAGCTCCAGGCCCTGATGTGTAAAAAACAAACAAAAAAAACCCAGATTTGATTTTTCACAAGGAACGTGTGGCTCTGCACACCAACCCTAATTTTCTCCCCAAGGTGGTAGCGGAATCTACATTGAACCAGTCCATAAAGTTACCTGCTTTCTTTACGCAACACTCCAGTTAAGGGGAGTATGTCTTACACACTCTGGACATTCACCGAATTTTGAGATACTACACTAACAGAACAAAATATCTCAGAAAGACTGATCAACTGTTTGTCTCTTTTGCCCACAAAAGAGAAGGCAATGCTGTTTCTAAGCAATGCCTGTCCAAATGGTTGGCTCATTGCATCACTTTCTGTTATGACAAGTACAACAAGACCCTTCCGGGTCAAGTGAGAGGCCACTCCACCAGAGGAGTCGCTGCCTCAGCGGCTTGTTTCAAGAATGTGTCAGTGGCAGACATCTGTGCTGCCGCCACTTGGACTTCCATCCATACCTTCACAAAACATTACAGTTTGGATGTTGCCTTTCACCGTAGAGCAGGCTTCGGGCTTGCTATTCTGCAAGGCCTCCTTTCCTAAGGCCTTCACAGCTAGAGATGTTTGAGTAGCTTTCCTCCTCCCGTTTGCTTCTTCTTGTTCCAGACTGCTTGAGACTCAGTCCTATACGTAATTACCTACTGCAAGAGCCTCTCTCAAAGATCTGTTGTTACAGTAAGTTCTTACGTAACTGTACTTTATAGGTGAGTAACCTGTTTTTTTTTTTTGTTTTTTTTTACGCATCCCCCTCTGGACATATGTACTGGTCTGCTCCGGTGCTTTCAAGAACTCCTGCACTTGGTGTGTAGATGGCCTCTCTCAGCACTGATACAAGCCATACTGGATAGGGGCCATGAGTGTGGCTGCAAAGTCTTTTTTTTTTTCTCTTTCATATGCAGTTTGAGTTTTTGCAGATTTTCTCCCAGTCCCTACACCCACTCATCCCCGACGTAGCGCTTGCGTGTGGAGACACGCGCGCACTCTGTTTGGGACACCCCCCTTCCATTCATGCCATTGATGGTCTGCACTGGCACTGAACCTCCATTCGGTGACGGTGGGACTGTGGGCAACCCCACCCCTTACTTGGGATAGGAGAGCCAACACTTGATCCTGCTTCCTCCCCCCGCCAGCGACCCGAGGTCATTCCCGAACCCGTGTTTCCGGAATAGCGCGAGGTATGTCGTCCAGTGCCTCAACCCTCAGCACCACTGTGCTGGCACACTGCACAGTCTGTTTTGTGATGGGTACCAGCTATGTTCACACAGCTGCTTACACCATTCACTTTGGAACACATCCCCAGCTCTGCAGTAGCTTCGGGAGTGGGATGAGGACTTAGTTAATGTGGTCGGATAAGTGTCCACACGGCCAGATTTGCACCGCAGGACGCAGAGTGAGTGCTTAGGTCACTGCGGTGCAAATGTGGGCGTGTAAAGAGGTCTATAGAAAAAGTTCAGTCTTCCTATAAAGAGTATGTCTAAAAGCTATAACTCGCAAATTGATGTTGTATAAACCAGTCATACAATGATCTGACTCAAAATGTGCAGTTTATTCTGGTCCGGTGGTGCCTAGAGTTGAGGTGCTGGACGCCACATCTTGCGCCATGCCGGCGACCCAGGTTTGTGAACGAGCCTAGGTTGTCCGATGTGGCAGGGTGTGGAGCAAGATTGAGCTGCTGTGAGGCAGTTCTCCTATACCGGAGAGGGATGAGGGGTTTCCCTGGCCCTTGGCTGCTACCTGGTGGAGGACAAATGGCCATTCGGTGACTGGGATCCCTTCGACAGCCAGGGGTGTGGGAGATGGGGCTGAGCCCGGTACCTGGAGTGCGTGTGCACATCCACATGCACGCACTACTGTCTGCCATGGTCCTCAGGGGGAAAAAAAAATGCAGTTTATCATTTGTGAAGGGGCAGGACTTTGGTAACTCATTTTTTGCACTGCCACTCATGCGTTGTAGCCCTGCACCCTCACATCTGAATGATCTTAATTCAAGTGGGAGCTGTTGCAGCAGGCTATTACAATTAGGACTATTACTGCAAGCCATAGGACCCACCGGAAGAAACTTAGCTTGCAGTACCCAGCGGGAACCACCCCACTGACAGCTCCGCCCTGACGTCGGTCATGCTACAAAAGGGGGCGGACCCTGGCTTAACCTCAGTTCTTTCCCGCCGCAATCTGCTCACGTTGGGAAGTGCTTACTGATTTTTTCACAGCAGTTCCACCAAATTGTTCTGTTTTTTTTTCCTCAAATTTATTGCGTTTTTCCTCCACATTCGTTCCTCCTGCAGTTCGTTCTCTCCTCTCGTCTTCACTACCGTCTCATGTCATCAGTCTTCTCCAGTCCCAGGAAGACAGTGTGTGCCTGTGGCTGCCAAATCCCATCCAAGGACGGCAACGCCCAGTGTGTCTTCTGCCTGGGACCAGACCACGAGCTGATGACCTTTGAGATTTGTCAAGGCTTTACTAGCAGGATGAGGATTAGACTCCCGGAGGCCTTGAAGGCCCACCTGCTTGAAAAAGGGATGGACGTTCTGCAGTCTTCCCCTGGGGGCAGGGCAAAAGCCGGGAGAAATCGCAAAAGTCCAGTGACAGGGACCATAGCCGGTCCCATCTCCGCTCAAGATACCGCTCTCCCTACAGGAAGGCCTCTTCCTCCGGCTTGTGCTAGTCCGACCACTCCAAACATTCCAGGCATGGAGAGAAATTGAGGCCTGAAGCTTCCACCAAAACATTAGCATCTGTCCCGTCAGGAGCTGCTTCTACTTCTAAGCCATCCAAGTTGAAGGCTATGCCACTGCGCGTGTCCTCCGCCCCGGGGGAGTCGACTAAAGCCTCTTCCTCTGCACAAGCGTTGGCCGTGCCGAAGAAGGCCCTGAGGATGGCTCCACCGGATTCTGGTAAGCCACCTGGAAAGGACCAGGACCCCAAGGCCAAGGCCCCCTCTAGGTCCCGCCCTTCTAAGTCGGCCACATCGGATCCGGCACAGGCTAGGACACTGGCGCCAGTCAAAGTGCCTGTGACCAACGGGGCTACAGTTGCGCTGGCTTGGTCAAGATGCGGCTGGCCCCTCGGGCCTCTACTGTGGGGGCTGTTCCTCTGGTTCCTCCCCACGAACCCTTCGAGCCCCCAACTTCTCAGATCTCCCCGAAGAGCGGCGGCGTCTCGTTTCAGTAAGAGGAGCTGGGAGAACTTTTTCATTTGGTGGAGCCAGGTCCACAAAGACATACCTCCATGTCAACCGGAGCTGGCACTGGTTCCTGACCGACTGGACAACCAGGAGCCTGGGGGTTTGCCCACCATCTCGCCAGCCAAAACCCCTGAGGACCAGCGCATGTCCTCCTTTCCTCGCTTCTCCTTGGCTAAACATTCCCGGTCCAGAGACCATAGACAGCACAACTCAAGGATGGCCAGCCATTGTCAGTCTAAGCCCAGGAGCAGATCCCACAGCCGCCGCAGGTCGTCCTGTAGGTGGGCTCGCTCCTGTAGCTAGTGCCAGTCCCAGCTCTGTCATCGGTCTAGGAGCAGTCAGTCTAGGAGTCACCAACGTTCTGCAGAGGTAGTCCCTGTAAACATAGTTAACACCTCGAGGACCAGGAGCAGGTCTTCCTCCTCTTTCACTTCCTTTTCAGGAGTTGGGGGATCTCCTGACGATAGGGATTTTCCCCGTTCGCCTACACATGATCCCACCTTCATGGACGTCATAAGGCATATCCAAGCCACTAACGAATGGGAGACAGAGGACCTGGATCTGAAGTGCTGGAGACTGGCTCGTTACCTGAGGCAGAAGGATCCCAAACCCCTTGTGGTGCCTCCTCTGGTCGACACCTTCCAAGACTTTACCAGGACAACTTGGAAGTATCTAGCCTCAGTCCCGGCTGTTCCCAAGAAGTTGGGTAAGCTATATAGGTCCCCGAGGGTTGAGCCTTTTTTGGTGGAAAATCCTCAGGCGGATTCCAAAGTGATCATGGCTGCTCATAAGTCAAAGCAGCCAAAGCATCTAAGCTCCCAGCCAGGAGTCCCGTTTCTTGGACCAGATGGGCAAGAAAGTCTGTTCTGCCTCCACCTGCTCCATCTGGTCCCTTAATTTCCTCATGCATATTGTCCAGTACCAAAATGCACTCTGGGAGAAGGGACAGGAGCTTGTCAGTGCCTTGCCAGATTTCGCACAAAAGACGGAATGTCTGGATGTATTGAAATCTGGCTCTGAATAGGCATGCATGCATGTTCTGCATGCATCGTACAACACTGGATATGGCAGCTGGGGTGGCAACGTCAGGGGTCTGCCTTCACCACCACACATGGCTGAGATGCTCCGGCTTCCAGAACGATCTGCAGTCCAAAATCAGGGACCTCCCGTTCCATGGTTCTGTCCTCTTTGGGCACGAGACCGAGGCTTTGATCTCTCATCTCCAGGAGTTGGGCAAGTCAGCTGGGTCTGTCTGCCAGATGTACAAGGGGGACCAAAGACGCTCCAGAAGTGGCCATTTCGTAAATCCTCAGGCCAACAAGCCTGTGGCAGCAACCAGGGACAGAGGTGGCCTCAAAAGGAAGGCCGGCAACCAGCAGCCTGGTGGTGCACCTTTTCGAGGCCCCAAGTCCTCCCACACCTCTCTCCCCACCCCTGGTTCTGCCCAATGACTCGCTACTGACCCTCCCTCCCCCTCTGGCGGAGGCTTCAGAGGAGGCAGTAGGGGGTCGCGTCTCCCTCCATCTAGAGGGATGGAGCTCCATCACATCAGAACAGTGGGTGTTAGACATCATAAGGAGAGGTCTAACGCTGGAGTTCACCCAGATCCCTCCAAAAACTCCACCAAAGTCCTCGCAATACCCTCCTTCTCGCATTTCTCTGATAGGAGGAGAAATCAAGGCCCTCTTGCAGAAAAAGGCAATAGAACCAGTTCCTCTGCGACAGCGGGGAAAGGGATATTTCTCCCATTTTTTCGTGGTTCCAAAGAAGACACATCATCTTCGGCCCATCCTGGACCTCAGCTCTCTAAACAATTATATAGAATACTGAAGGTTCAAAATGGTGACCCTTCCAAGTCTCATTCCTCTGCTGTACCAGCGAGACTGGCTCTGTTTCCTGGACATGCAAGATGCTTACATGCACATCAGCGTCTCTCCTCTCCCCCCACCACCACAGGAAGTTCCTGAGGTTTTTCTTCCAGGGGGAGCATTATCAGTTCCGGGATCTTCCGTTCGGCCTCTCCTCCGAGCCTCGAGTCTTCACCAAATGCTTGGCAGTGGTAGCTGTGGCTCTGAGGTGCATGGGACATTGCGTCTTTCCATACTTCGACGACTTGCTCTTAGCGGCCCCGTCAAGAGAGCACCTTCTTAGAGTTTTCGGAGACACTTACACATTGTTCCGAGAGGTGGGGATCACCCTGAATCTACCAGTCTTCCCTGGAGCCCAGCCAAAGACTCACCTTTATTGGGGTGGTCCTGGATTTAATCCAGGGCATGTTTTTTCTTCCTCGAGAAGGAGGAGCTCACCTGAGAGAGGTGGCCAGTTCGGTCCTAGTAACCCCACATGTCACAGCCAGGACCTTCCTCAGACTTCTGGGTCATATGGCGGTGACCATCCTGGTAGTTCCCTTGGCCCATCTCCACATGAGGGTCCCACAATGGATGCTTAGGGTGCAGTGGGACCAGGGCTCCTGACTATGTCTAGACCATGTTATCTGGATCTCAGAGCAGGTCAGGAGGACCCTGCAATGGTGGTTGCACCCTTTGACTCTTGACAAAGGGATTATCTTTAGACAGGAGCCCCCAGGCCGGACTGTGACAACAGATGTCTCCGACTTGTGCTGGGGGGCGCACCTCGGGGATCACCAGACACTGTGTCTGGAGGAGTGCGTCCTCCACATCAATGTTCTGTAAATGCAGTTGGTCCTCCATGTCCTAAGGGCTTTTCGGGAGGACCTCGTGCAAGGCTCTCTTCTCATGCAGACAACATGGCGGTTGTTTTTTTACATCAACAAGCAAGGGGGAACTCGATCCCCCAACCCCATGCTGGAAGGTGATGAGAGTCTGGTATTGGGCGCTGGAGCATTCAGGAGCCCAAAATGACTTTTCAGACAGCCTCGGCAGGTGTTTGTCCATGGCGCTCGAGTGGGAGCTACTGCAGTCTGTAGCGGACCAGCTGTTTGACACATGGGGTCATCCAGAGCTGGACCTCTGCGTCTCCATGCAACTCCAAACTGCGCAGCAGGTGTTTTCTGGCCAGACCCATTGTCCCTTTGGGCAGGGAGTTTTCTTTACGCCTTCCCTCCCTTCCCTACTCTCTCCTTCAGCGAGTGTTGCTGAAGGTACGGCTGAGGGGGCTCGAATGATTCTGATCGCCCCGCTGTGGCCCCGGCAGATTTGGTTCCCACTACTTAAGCAGCTGTCCTCAGCACCTCCTATTCCGCTGCCAATTTGCTTGCAACTGCTATCCCTGGACCAGGGCAGGCTGATGCACCCAGATCTCTGGTCCCTACACCTTCACACTTGGCTCCTGCAGACGTAGTCAAATCCAGGTATGGGGTTACACAAGAGGTGACTGACATCCTCGTTTCTGCAAGGAAGCCCTCGACCCGCTCCAGCTATACCATGAAGTGGAAGTGGTTCTGCCTTTTGGCTTCATCCCACCATCTAGATCCCCTTTCCTGCCCTGGGAACTCAGAATTACCATATCTCCTCTCCTTATATCAGCAAAGCCTGAGTTATTTATCCATAAAGGTGCACATGTGGGCCATCTCTACTTGTTATATCCTGTTCGGAGACAGGACCCTGGCTCACCTGGACGTGGCCCGCACCTTTTTGTGGGGCATTATGCATCTATGACCTATTAGTGATCCTATCCCTCCCTTGGATCTCCTCTTTGTGTTGGAGAAACTCTCTTCCCCGCCCCCTTTAAAACCGCAGTGGAATGTGAGCTGTGTTTCCTTTCCTGGAAGTTTTCCTTTTTAGTTGCTGTTACTTCAGCTCGAAGAGTTTCCGAGCTACAGACCCTGATGCGTAAGGAGCCTTATATTATTTTTCATCAGGAAAGAGTTTCCCTCGGAACAAATCCTAAGTTCTCACCTAAAGTGGTCTCGGAGTTGATCCTCAACCAGTCGGTTCACCTTCCAGTTTATTTTCCTACCCCTACTAATTGGGGAGAGTCTCTCCTGCACACATTGGATGTCCACAGGGCACTGAGGTATCACCTTAAGCGGACAGTGGCACACAGCAAATCGGAGCAATTGTTTGGCCTTTGCGCCTCAACACCTGGGCAAAACAGACCATTTCCAGGTGGCTGGTACACTGTATAGTGTACTGCTATAACAAGTACAACAAACCTCTACCGGGCTCGGTCAGAGGTCATTCCTCTAAGGGAGTCTCCACCTCCTTCGCCTCCTTAAAAAATGTCTCCCTTTGAGACGTCTGTGCAGCTGCTACTTGGAATTCAGTGCACACCTTTGTGAGGCATTACAGTTTGGACATTGCTTCCAGGTGCCAAGCCGGTTTCGGCCTGGCAGTTCTCCTAGGACTGTTGTCCTGGTTTGCTGATTCCAGCCATAGGCTTTACCATCTTTTATCTGTCATCCTACCTTCCGGGACTAGTCACCTCCTTGGTGTCTGACTGCTTGGGATTCTGTCCTAATAGTAATAGCCTGCTGCAAGAGCTCCCACTCGGAAATAAGATAGTACAGTTATGTAAGAACATACCATAACAGTAGATCTTCGATAGGAGCTCTGGCATCAGGGCCTGCTTTCCTGCCCTCCATCCCCCAGGAGAATTTTTCAGCATGTCTAGGATGGGCTTTGCCCGGTTTTCTCGCTGAGATCCGCTCACAGGTCTTGGCGGGAGAACTGAGGTGGAGCCGGGGTCTCCCCCTTATGTAGCATGACTGACATGGGGGGGGGGTGGCGTTCCCCGCTAGGTACTGCCAGCTGAGTTTTTTACGGTGGGTCCTATGGCCTGCGGTAATAGTTCTAATAGTAATAGCCTGCTGCAAGAGCTCCTCTCGGAGATCTACTGTTACCATAAGTTCTTACGTAACTGTACTATATGCATATTTGGAGTTTGGCATTGCATATCTTGTTTTTCTCTGCCTATTTTTATTTCCACAGTTGGTGTATAAATGCTGTTATGGTGTTTAAGAAAATGTAATGCTACAATTCGCCCCACATAGCCCTTCCTTCGTTTGGGTGTCCTACTGTTCTCCCTCTTTCACAGCACGTTTGGCTTCAGGAAGTTTGTGGGAATGTGTGTGTGTCCCTGTCCAGTCTAGTGCATCGGTAACGTTACTGGTGCAGTGTAACATTTCAACACACGTAAAACCAGCAAGCGTCCACACCGATAACTGTTTAAACTCGATTTTGCATAATGGTTTGAAGACCTGCAAGGAGCAGGTCTTTAGCACTGTTGTGGAACTGTTACCTGTGTTTCCCCCTCTTTCTGCTCAGTCTTGACTGGTGAGTGAGGTGGTCTTGCCATTGTAGTAGTGGTTTTGGGGTTGGTGAAGGATGGCCAGCAGGTCCTGTAACAGTTTACACTACCGCAGAGAACAGACATGTGGACGCATGTTACTGGTTTAAAAAATGTATCGCAAAGGTAATGCAAACACAGTAGAATGGATTGCATGGTAACGATTTTAAAAACGTTTCCAGCTGAGCACTGTAGTCAGTAGCATGTGTGTCCAGATTTTGGCCCCTGACACTGAAGTGCTGCTAATAATTAACCCTTTGCTTCTATTTTTGCAGGATGTGACAGACCTGTTTGGAGCAGATTTGCCTGTTGAGGGAGGAAAGGGCGGAGAGTTTGCTTGGCATGATGGACCTCTCCTTGCAGCACTGAAGGCTGGACATTGGATTGTGTTAGATGAGGTACGCACAGGCTGGAGGTCTTGCAGTGCTCCACTGATGTTTGTGATTCTTTATCTGAGGGTTGCGGTCAGGTACTACTTTAACTTCTGTAAGATTGAGAACATGTTTTTGTCATAAAAAGCAATAATACTGTTTTGTAAAGTAAACTAACCTGGAAGAGCCGAACCCACACACACACAGTTGTGATGGCAGCAGTTCTGAGATAAAGGTGATTCTAGGGACATGGATATGTTGTTCATCCACACTGTCTGGCAGGTTCCTTGCCGCTTTAAATCTTGCCAGAAGGTCTTCAAGCTAGCTCTTCCCACCCACCCGGGTGGTAAAACTCTCTGCTCCAACCCATGACGCCAGATCTTCCTTACCGCTTGGAAGCTCCGGTTCCCTCATAACGCTCTGCGTATAGACTGGATCTAACTCTTCGGTTCCCCCGAAAATAGTTTTAAAATTCTCAAGACTTCGGTCAAATTCTTCCCTCGCGGCTGCAATGGACAAATAGACTCCTGGTTTTCGGCGGTGCCCATGCGGGCTGAAGACGTCCAGGACGAATCCGCACTCCACGTGCGTCTACTGCCTCGGGCTTGATCACGACCCGCAGGCCTGCAAGTTGTGTAGATCTTTCTCGGCCAACATCCTTGAAGACCGTGCTGCCTGGTTACAACTTGGGCGCCCCAAGAAGCGTGATCTGCCGGTGAAGTCCAAGGAGGCCCGTTAGGCAGTGTCCACGGCAGCTGGCTCGGCCGAGCAACTCGAGCAGATGATCACCCTCGAGGAGGAGGCGGCCCAGGCCGCTTCCTCATCTTCCTCGGTCGCAGCATTTATCCCGCTCTCTCTGGGATCCTCCTATACAGCTTCTTTTAAGGAGCTTTGCCAATCCCTTTCCACAAAGGGAAAGGGGCCATCGGAACACTCTTCTCGGTCAAGAAAGAAGGACTGCAGAGGTAAGTCCCACCGTTGATGTTTGTGGGAGGCGGAGGTCCCCTTCCTGGACAGTCGACACTCTACTTGATTGGGAGGTTCGGCTAGGGCTGCTGGCTTCACAGTGTCCCGTCAGGTCAGCCGGCGAGACACCCATCGTGCCAGTCGAGATTTTCTCTCGACCTGTCGAGCGAGCTATCGACTGGTGAAGCCGACAACCCTTCATCACCGGTTCCCCGGTAGAAACCGAGGACTTGCCTCGCCTCCTGTGCGAGTCCCGGTCAAGGTTCCCGAGCGAGGGAGGCGGGTGTCCCCCGCTCCCTCCCATACCCACCCTCGGAAACACCAAGGGTCTCGGTCTCGGACCTCGTCTTGGTCCAGCCGATCCTGCCGACATCTGTGGTCTCGGCACTGAGGTAAGCAGCGGCGCCGCTCGTCCTTGTCTTCCTCCTCGGAAGAGGAGGGGTTTCGGCGCAAATTGCGTTGACGCTACGAGGACTTAATGTGGCAGCAGCTCCTTTTGTCCGGGAACAAGCAGACGCCGTCACCTTCCCTGGCCATAAAGTGGCTGTCACCTGAAAAGCCCGAAACAACACCTCGCGGTAGTCGAGGTGCCCAAGCCTGGGCCAGTTGTTCGGCTAAAACCAGCTGCCCCACCGATTGTGGTAGAACCTCCGCCTCCACAACCGAAATCGGGGGCGCCGACCAAGGACTCTCTTTTGGGTCAGGGTCTGCCCCACCGGTTGTCGGTCACCCTCACTCCCGACCGTCCTCTGCAGGTGGAGGGTGGCTCAGGCCCCAGGCAGCTCTTCGCAGACTCATCTGAGTCTGACGACGACTCCTCCCTGTTTTCCAGGGCCCTTGACCTGGAGTCCTCCGGGAGGCAGTCGATGGACGAGAGCCCATTGTCGTTCATGGGTCTGCTTCGGCTCATCCCGGAGTCCACCGGGATGCAGCTCGAGCCCGTATCCAAGCGGGCCAAGTATTCCCTCACAGAGATATTGGACCGAGGGGATTCTCCCACAGAGGCCTTTCCGGTGGCTGAAGCCATTGTTGGCCCACCTTGGAGCTTTGGCAGCGGCCAGGTTCCTGTCCTGCACCTTCGGCCAGGATGGCCAGGAAGTATGCGGTCCCTACTGGCTCTTTGTCCGTTTTTTCGGAGCACCCCTCTGTGGAGGGGTTGGTCACCGATAGCGTTTTCCGGTGCTCCGGGATGCTAGGGATGTGGATAAGCCCCCCCCCCGACAAGGAGTCCAAAAAGCTGGACTATGCCGGGCGCAAGGTGTACGCTGCATCCTCCCTCGGCCTCCGTCAGGCCAGCTCGGCCGTGCTGATGGTGCACTTCTCCCACGCCCTCATGGGCTCCCTGGATGAGGTGATCCCTCATCTCCTGGCCAACCTGCAGACTACGGTCAAGCAGGTGCGGGATCAGGGAAGGGCAGTGGAGAAACAGCAGCTCCAAACGTCTCTAGACATTGGAAACTCCTGTGCCCGATCAGTAGCAGCCGCAGTGGCCATGCGCCGCAGAGCCTGGCTGAGGATATCCACCTTCATGGCCGATACCCAGCACAAATTGGCAGATGTCCCCTTCTTGGGGACTGACCTGTTCGTCCCTGGAGTGGAAGGCCACCTCCAGAGGATCGAAAAGTCCAGTGCTGCCCTGGACTCTGTCACCTCCGCCCAGAAGGACAAGGGCCGTTGTCAGCAACATAAGTCCTTTCGCCCTTCTGCTCCTGCGGCATGTCCGGCCCAGCAACACCAGCATCAGGGCCAGCAGGCTCGCGCTTGGCACCCCAAAGCCAAGCCTGCGGCTTCCTCTAACAGGAAGCAGGGAGGAAAAGGCCCAGAAGGTCCCTTGGCCGGTCCTTCCTCCAAGCCTGCCCAGTGACGGGTTGAAGGGTGTCCCCCCAGCCTCATCGCTCCCCGCTGGGTTCCCCCCATGGGGGATGGCTCCGCCACTTCCTTTCTGCCTGGTCCACTATCACCACAGACCGCTGGGTTTTGGAGGTGGTAGGAAAGGGCCTGCCTCTGGAGTTTGAGCAGGCCCGCCCTTCCGAGCCGTCGCCCTGCGGGAGGGGGCTTCTGGGTCTGCAGCCTTCCTGTCGGCTCGTTGAGCCGACATTAGCCCACTCCTCCAAAGGTGGTGATCAGGAAGGCGGGGGTCCTCCACCTGACCGGGGTTTGTGTCCAGGTACTTCCTAGTCCCGAAGCGGATGGGGCTGGCGCCCATTCTAGACCTGCATGACCTGAACAGATTCCTAAGGTCTCAAACCTTCAGGATGGTCACTCTGGCTCAGAACATTCCATCCTTGGAACGAGGCGTGTGGTTCTGTTCTCTGGACCTCAAGGAAACGTTCTTTCACGTCCCAATCTGTCTGTCCCACCAGAGATTCCTCCGCTTGAGGGCAGAGGGGTCCCTCTACGAGTTCCGGGCCATGCCCTTCGGCCCTTCTCTAACTCCCAGGGTCTTCCCCAAATGCATGGCAGTGGTGACAGCATTCCTGCGGCACCGAAGGGTCCGGGTGTACCCCTGCCTGGACGACTGGCTGATTGCGGCCTCCTCCAGAATGGAGGTGGAGCGGTCCAGGGATCTGGCCCTCCAGGTTTGTTCTCAAGTTGGTCTCCTTATCAACAAGGCCAAGTTGGAACTTGTGCCAAAGCAGGTGATCCAATTCATCGGGGCAGCGCTCGACTCTCTGCGAGCCAGAGCACGGTTCCCGGTGGACAGGGCCGAGGTTCTTTCCTCCTTTGCCCAATCATTTCAGGTTGGGCAGTTGCGCACTGCCATGGACTTCCTGCGCCTCCTGGGCCTCATGGCAGCCTGCACCAGCATGGTCCGTTGGGCCTGTTGGTACATGCGTCCCCTACATTGGGGACTGGCCAGCCTGTGGTCACAGCGCTCCGATCCTTTGGATCAGCTAGTGACAGTGACCCAGGAGATGTGGAACGTTCTCCAGTGGTGGACCGTTCCAGCTCATCTGCAGGAGGGCATTCCATTTGTCCGCCCCGAGCCGATGGTCTCTCTTATCGACCGATGCCTCTCTGATGGGTTGGGATGCCCATCTGGGGGAGCACAGAGTGCACGGCCTCTGGTCCCCTCGGGAGTCCTGATGCCACATCAACCTGCTGGAGGTTCGAGCAGTTCGTCTAGCCCTCGCCGCCTTCGCTCTGTTTGTACGGGGTCAAGTGGTCCAGGTCCAGACGGACAATACCATGACCATGTACTACCTAAACCGCTAGGGCGGGACGCGCTCCATGCCTCTGTGCAGGGATGCTCTCCGCATTTGGTCCCTCATGCGCAGCCTGGAGGCGGATCTCCTTGCCATCTATGTGGCAGGAGCCTCCAACATTCTTGCCGCTGCCCTAAGCCGGATAGGGGCTGCGTCCCACGAGTGGTCTCTCCTGCCGGAGGTAGTACAAGATCTGTTCTCCCACTGGGGCATGCTTCAGGTGGACCTGTTTGCCTCCAGGGAGAATGCAAAGCTGAGACTGTTTCATGCCCGCCCCCCTCAGCAGGGCTCACTGCAGGGGGATGCCTTCTCAAGGCCGTGGACCCCGGGCCTCATCTACGCCTTTCCCCGTTTTCCCTTGATCCACAAGGTTCTCTTCAAGGTGAGGAGGGACAAGGCGCAGGTGATTCTGGTAGCCCCAGACTGGCCCCGCCAGTTCTGGTATCCAGCTCTCCTCAGTCTCAGCTGCAGGCTCCCGAGGCGGCTTCCAGCCCGCCCGGACCTGATCTCAGTCAGTCAGGGGAAGGTATTCCATCCGGACTTTCAATCCCTGCACCTGACGGCCTGGTTCCTGAGCGGCTAGAGTTCCAGGCCTTGGGTCTTTCCGACGAGATCCTCAATGTCGTTGAGGCGTCCCGTAAGGAGTCGACCAGAAAATGCTACGCTTTTAAATGGAAGAGATTCTCCATTTGGTGTCAAGGTAAGGGCCTGGACCCTTTCTGCTCCTTGGCAAGCATTCTGGACTGCCTATGGTCCCTTTCTCAGCAAGGGCTTCGGTCGACGACCCTTAAGGTGCACCTGGCAGCCATCTCTGCTTACCGGGCGCGGGCCACGAAGCAGTCGGCGCAGAAGGTGGTTGGGTACTTTTTCAAAGGCCTTGATCACATATCCCCTCCGGTGCAAGAACATCCACCTCCGTGGGATCTACTGCTGGTATTGGCTAAGCTCATGGGCAAGCCATTCGAACCGATGCACAGGTGTGACTTCTCTCACCTGTCGTGGAAGACCGCCTTCTTGGTGGCTATCACGTCAGCCAGAAGGATGGGAGAGCTCCAGGCGCTTTCCATCGAGTCTCCTTATCTGGTCTTCCATAGCCCCCACCCAAAATTCCTTCCGAAGGTGGTGTTGGAGTTTCACCTTAACCAGGTGTTGACTCTGCCAGTGTTCTACCCCAATCGCACCCCGGAGGCCGAATATAGGTTCCATACTTTGGACCCTAGAAGAGCGCTCGCTTATGACAAGGAGCGGACGGCTAAAGTTCGGGGAAGGGTTCGCCAGCTGTTTGTCACCTACGCTGAAGCCGCACCTGGCAGACATGCAGCCAAGTGGACGATGAGGCAGGTGGGTCACCTCCTGCATAGATCTCTGCTATAGGTTGGCGGGCATGGAGCCTCCCAGAGGGATAAGAGCTCATTCTACCCGCCATGTACCGCTGCATCGGTGGCTGCTTCCAGGGATGTCCCTATCCAGGAAATCTGCAGGGCTGCGACCTGGAAGTCAGCACACACCTTCATCACCCACTACCACATTGACCTTGAGTCACGCCGGGATGCTGGTTTTGGGGCCTCGGTTCTCCAGTCTTTATTCCCCAAGTAGGGGGTGTGCGCCTTGCCTCCCTCCTCCCGGAGAACTGCTAGGAGTCTGCCTAATAGTGTGGATGAACAACATATCCGTGCCCCTAGAAATACAGGTTACTCACCTGTAACTGGAGATCTTATCTGTGTCCATCTTCACACCATTCATCACATATGGGTACTGGCCGGAAATCAGGACCCCACGGGAGCTTTTTTTTTAAAGGGTGGGGGCAGGCACAGCATCGGCGCCGCCCTCGAGTCCGACGTACTGCGTGGCGCTCGAGGGTTGGCCGTTAGGCTCTGTCGGCTACGCCTGCCTACCAGTTCTTCGTCTCCTGCCGTCGAGGTCGCCTTGTGGGAAGCTTCTCTGCAATTTTAGGCCTTCAGCCTGTTCGAAAAAATCGACGTTCAGTCCGTCGGTTGTCTACCGGTTCTGGGTTCTGCCTCCACTCGACGTCGCCGGTAAGATCTTTCCTTTTATTTGTAATTCTGCGATGTCGAGTCTGTTGTGGTGTGGTGTCTCGGTCGGAGGGCAAAGTCTTCTAAGACAGGTCAGCCCCCCATGCGTCGGTGCCCGTGCGGCTGTAAATATTCCGTCACCGACCAGCACGACCGGTGTCTTGTGTGTCTTGGTCCGCTTCACGACATGGATTCGTGCGACGCTGCTTCTACATGGACCGTCACGTCCTCGAACAGCGCGCATTGAAAGTAGAGCGAGCTCTGCCGACTTTCGGGGTAGGATTCGCCTTTCGTCGGGCCAAACCCCGCTCTCGGCCCTTCCTCTGGGTCCCCTCCGGCTCTGTATGCGGACCGAGGAGGAGGAGCCTCGACTGTAGCCTGGCCATTGCCGAGGCTCCTTCCACTGGCACAGGAGGCCTGTCCCTTCCTCCCGGGAGGCGGGGCGGCGCCCGCCACGGCAGTGCCCCGCCGGGGTGAAGGCTCCCCGGTGTCGTTCCACGGCTCGGAAGGCCCGAGTCGACGCCTCGTAAGCCGCCGACTTCGTCGCTCGGCCCTTGGGCCCTGTCGGCGCTGCTTGTGGTGCCGGCGCTGCTCGCGGTGCCGTGGGACAAGATCCGGCGTCCTCTTTCGCCATGTCTCGCCTTAGGCGCTGGTTGACGCGGCGTCATGCCTCGCACGACTTGGCGCCGAGGAGACTTCGGCTCAGTCTGTCGGTGCCTTTCGCGGTGCGAGGGCCAGTCGGTGCCGTGTTCTGCGCCGAGTCTGCCCTCGGGGCCGTCGTCGGCGCCGCTTCAGTCCTTGGTGCCGCGAGCCAAGGTTGCTGCTGGGGCTGCTGTCAGTGCCGTCTCTGTCCCTGGTACCGCCCCCGGTGCTGGTGGATTTGATGGCGCCGCATCTGGCCCTGGCTCTGGACCTTTGGCCCGAGCTGCCCTGGTGCCTTCTGCAGGTCCCGCCCGCGGGGTTGCAGAGGGCACGGGTGCCGTCTCTGGCACAGCTCTGGCTGCCAGGCCCTCTGGCAAACTTGGTTTCGCCCGCCCTTCTGTTTGACTCAGAGCCTCGGACTCTACCTCTTTGGAGTCGAGCTCGGAGTCCGGGCAGTCACACCCTTCGGGGTTGTCTGCGGAGGAGGGTGCTTCCGTGGTCTCGTCGACCAGTCAAAGCCAGCCCCCTACTGAGGAGAGTCAGGTGGCCCCCGAGGCTAGGGTCAGTGGTGCTGACCAGCAGGCAGTGGTGCGTGCCACCATTGCTCTGCAGCCTGGCCTTGGGGGTTTCATCGACCCCTCGGTGGTGGTACCCCCTCCAGTGGTGTGTCTTGATCACCCAACTTTGGGGCCCATCGAGAAACCTACAGGAGGGGAGGGTGCTGTTCCCTGGGTCTCCCCTTTGGCGGCCGCCCAGAGATGCCAGCTACCTAGGCTGGCCCTCTCAAGGAGGAGGACTCTCTCGGACTCTGAGGGGTGTGGGGTCGGCTCATCGGCCTTTCTCTGGGGTCCACCCGGGCCCTGGGCGAAGCCGAAGTGCGGATTCCCACCCTTCCCCCTCGGGTTCCTTGAGGGGGTTCCATTCTTTTGAGGCAGGGGACCGTCCATCTGGACTCTTCACGGCCCAGTGCGCCTCACTGGGGATTCTTCTGGGCGCAGCCAAGGCAGTACCAACGTGGTTGTACAGCTGTCAGCTGTGGAGTCTTCCGGGGCACCCTCCTCGAGTGCTCATGGTCTGCTCCCTAACCCTGGCGGAGGTCAGCAGACTTCTTTTCTCGGCTCTGCCCATATCCCTCTGCCACATTCTCCAGCGCTCCCAGGCATTCTTGGTCCTAGCGGCCCTCTCACCTGGGAGCAGTTCAGAGCGGTGACTGCCGGTTCCCTGCCTACGTTAGGGCTATGGACAGCCAGGTTTTTCAACCTCCCCCCTTGCAGCCACCCTCGGAACGTATGGTGACCTCCAGCTCCTCATCCCCCTCTTCTGGGGGAGAGGAACCCTCTGTCCACATCTCTCCGGCTGCTGATCTCTCTGAATATCAGCGCTTCCTCGTGAGGATGTTGGAGGACTTGCACCTTTCTCCCTCTTCTGTTAGCAATCCTGAGCATGTGACGCACACCTTTCCTGGCGTTATGGCGAGGTCACCCTTCATGGTGCGCCCTAGCCTCTCCCTTTGGAGAGCGATCCTTGCGTTTCTGGCAGAGGCCCTTCTCCGGAGTTCCTGCCCTAGGGACCTCAGTCAGAGGTATTGCTCCCCGAGTCTCCAGGTTCTGTGCCTCATCCGCAGTCCGGTTTGACGCATCTGGACACCCCTGATGGGCTTCGCGCCCTCCACCTTGACTGGCCCCCGGATCAAGACTCCTCGGATTTAGATTTTTGGGGGAGGAGGACCTTCTACTCGGCACGGTTGCTCCTTTCTATTTCCGCTCACCAGGCCCACTATGCAGCCTACAACAGGTTCTTGTGGTCCACGCTAGGTCAGGTCCTAGCTTCTTTGCCTGACTCTGAGCAAACCAGACAAGCCATCGCGCGCTCTGCACGTGGCCTGGAGCTAGCAAGGCACCAAGCGAGGGCATCTTACGATGCCGGGTAGCTACCAGGGTCGGGAAGCGATGTGCACCAGGAGATCGGCGTGCTCGTCTTTCCGGTTGTCACCTTGGCCGCGTGGGGTGATTTGCTCCGCCCACCAGGGAACCTACCTTTTCTCCCGTGGGCGGGCGGCGGCAGCCGGGCAGCTTCCTTCTCCCTCGGGGAGACCCGTCTCGCTCTCCCCCACTCTCTGGCCTCCCCAGGCCGGAAGGTTCCCCATAGTGTGTCACCCACTGAGGGCTAAGGGACTCTGTCATTAGGGTGTAAAGAAACAATCCCCTTGAGGGGGACTTGAGTACTCCCTATATGTGATGAATGGTGAAGATTGACACAGATAAGATATGAAAATTACGTACCTACTGTAATTCTGATCTTTCTGTGTATCTTCACCATTCATCTAACCCCCCCACCATCCCCTGGGGCCTCAGTCTCTGGGCCCCCCTCCCTCTGTGGCTCCCCCTCTCCTCTTTTGGAGCAGGGTAAAGTAGGAACACACGGGGGGTATTCTCCTTCAAAGGGTTCAGCTTAAGCGGCACTCCTTTTCTACTACATGTCTCCACCCTGGTGGGGTGGGAGTTGGTGGTTGCCCTCCTCCTGTTCTCCTTCTGGTTTCCATCCAACTGTTTAAAAAAAAAAAAAAAAATCCTTTTTTTTCACCAAACATCTTTCCTGAGAGAGTATTAAATCCCTGTACCCCGTCCTTCTTCCAGAATAGCCGACTCTGCTTCTGGGGTATTTGCCAGTTATTCTGTGCCTTGAATTCTGGCAGAGAGCTTTGCTACTCCATGCAGTTCCTATACAACCTGGTGACGGACAAGGGTCTCGGATACCTTGTTACCTCTCACTCTCTACTAAATTTTCTTCCCTCCCTACCCTCCCTTCTTCCGCTTCCAGAGATTGGGGCCCCTACCCAATCCCCTTAGTCACATCTCTTCTTTGCTGTCCCCTCAGTCGTTATTTCTCCTTTTAGTTCAGTTTTTCCTTCCTTTTTCTGTCCCTTGGACTCTCTTGTCCCACCCTCCATCCCTTCCTCTTACCTCTCTGGTGACTCAAAACTGGTAGGCAGAGTCGACACAGCCTAACAATAACCCTCGGCGCCATGCAATCACGTGGGCCTCGAGCGCCGATGCTCTGCTCTGCCTACCCAAAAAAAAAAAAAAAGCTCCCGCTGGGTCCTGATCTCCGGCCAGTACCCATATGTGATGAATGGTGAAGATACACAGAAAGATCAGAATTACAGTAGGTACGTAATTTTCATTTATTGGAATGGTATATGTTGTTCATCCACACGACCCACCCGACCTCCCCGGCTTTGACGCACAACCTGGCTTCCTGCGGGCTAAATCTGGCGTCATGGGGCCGAGCCGAGTTTTACCAACTGGTGTGAGGTGAAAGCTCGAAGACCTTCCGGCAAGATTTAAAGCAGCAAGGAACCTGCCAGATAGTGTGGATGAACAACATATACCATTCCTAGAACTCCTGTTACAGGTGAGTAACCTGTATTCCTAGGAGCGTGGATATTTTCTATCCACTCTTCTTGGCATGTCCATTTCCCCTTTAAATCTTCCTGGAAGTCTTCAGGCTGGCTCCTCCCACCCAGCCGGGTGGTATATACCTCAGCTCCGCCCCGTGACGCCAGATCTTCCTTTCCGCTGGAAGTTACAATGCCTTTCTTGTGCTCTGCATCTTGTAGGCCCTGGCTTCAAATACTTTGGTTTTCCAAAATTAAACTGGTGTGAGTTAGCAATCGTGCTTTTGCATCCTCGATTATGGAAGAGAAATCTACTCCCGGATTTTGCCAGTGTCTTTTTGGCCAGAAAATGTCGCACACTGTTCCCACCTCTCGTGCGTCTACTGCCTAGGTGTTGGCCATGACACCTCATCCTGCAGTTTCTGCTTGGCCTTCCATCCCAACGTTCTTGACGACTGCTTGGCACGACTTAAGTTTGGGAGACCGGAGAAAAGGAATCCTCCAGTGAAATCTAAGGAGGCTAGGTGGGTGGTTTCTGCAAGCGCCGACGAGCAGCTGGAACAAATGAAGGCGTCAAGGAAGAAGCTGCCCGTGTTTTGGCCAATCAAAGCTTTTTTTATTCCCCTCAACCTAGGCTCCACCTTCACGGGTTCCTTTAAGGAGCTGTGCCAGTCTCTCCCCACCTGGGGAGAGGCACCTGCGGGCTCGCACTCCTTCCGCCATCGGAAGAGGGATAAGGAACCTGGTTCGTCTTTGTCTAAGCGAAGGCGCTCTTGGGACTAAGAGCAGTCTTAGTCGAGATTGCTTCTTTGGCCACTGGCTTTTCGGATATCCCATCTGGCCAAGCAACCGAAGAAACTGCCAATGAGGTCAAAATTATCATCGATCCTCTGTCACCCGCCGTGGCCGACTCCTTGGAAAGGACTCCGGTCCTTGTGTTTCCTGATGAGGAGACCCAACCTGCTGGTGCCCCCATTGAGAATCCAGTTCTGGACCCCTGGGGTTCACCGATCGCAGTGTCTCCTGATCGACAGACTACCCCCTCGAGCTCGATCGAGGTCCAGAACTTCCTTGACTGAACAACCGAGGAAGAACCATAATCGCTCTAAAAAGAGGCGTCGCCACAGGTAGTCCCCTTCCTGCTCAGATGAGGAGAGGCTCTCATGGAAACTCTGTCGGCGCTATGAGGACCTTATGTGGCAACAGCTGATTCTGACCGGGCAGAAGCCGGCTCCGCCATCCACCCCCAGCCATTACTTAGCTGTCGCTTCCTAGGCCGAAGCCAACCTCCTCGGAACCAACACCCTCTGTTCCTCCGCCCGCAGGGTCGGCCTGTCCACCGGTTCGACCTTTACCAGTCTCTCCACCTATATTGGTGGAACCACTGCCCAAGCAGCCCGTGGGAGGGGCGCCTGCTAAGGGGGACCGCACAGACTCTGGGCTTCCCAAGAGTCTGTTGGTAACGGTCACCCCGACCGTCCTCAACTCGTCGAGGGTGATTTGGGTGGCAAACAGCTGTATCCCTGACTCTTCGAACTCTGACATCACCAGGCTCCACTCTCATCCGGGAGATGAGTCGTCCCTTGGTGTTGGTATGGAGGAAGGCCCTTCCTCTTTCCAAGGGATCCTTTGCCTCATGTCTGACTCTACAGGGATGCTCCTGGAACCCTTCTAGAAAAAGGTGGAGTACCCTCTCATGGATATCCTCGAGAGGGGGATACTCCGGAGGCCTTTTCTGTGGCCGAGGCTATCGTTGGCCTGGCACCTGAACTATGGCAGCATCCTGCCTCATGCCCTGCACCAACTGCCCGCATGGCTCACAAGTACATGGTTCCATGGGGTCCCTGGTGGGGTTCACAGAGCACCCTTCGGCCGAGAGCCTGGTGACCGCCTCTGTGTTCAGGCGTACAGGCAGTTCAGACAACACTGCACATCCTCCCGACAAGGAGTCCAAGAACTTGGACCATTCGGCAAGGAAGGTCTATGTGGCCTCTTCCTTGGGCCTTCATCAGGCGAGTTCAGCCGTCATCATGGCACACTTCTTTCATGCCCTGCTAGGGTCATTAGACGAAGTCCTCCCACATCTCCCTGCTGACAATGTAGACTACGGTCAAGCAGGTCCATGACGAGGGCCGTGCTGTTGCCAAACAGCATCTCCAGATGGCCCTGGACATCGAGGATTCTTGTGCCTGCTCGATGGCTGCTGCAGTCACCTCTCGACACAGGGCCTGGCTGAGGCTTTCATCCTTCCCGGCCAATACTCCGCACAAGTTAGCTGATGTGCCCTTCCTTGGGACTGACCTGTTCGGCCCAGGAGTTGCCAGTCACCTACAGAGCATAGAGCAGTCCAGTGCCACCTTGGATGCCACTTCTGCTAAGGGCTCTTCAGGCAAGAACCAGCAGAAGAGAAAAAGAAGCCTTTTTGGCACTCTTCCCCTGTGGCCCAGCAGTCCTCCTACCAAGGAGGACAGCAACATCAACAGCAGCAGGCTCAAGATTGGTGCGCTTGGCCCAAGCCTGGAGCCTCCTCCTCCTCCTCCTCCAAGCCTGCTCAGTGACAGGAAGGGGGTGGCCACTATTCCCATCTCGCCAGCTCTGGGTCTTCCCGAGGGGGGCCGGCTCCACCACTTCATTTCTGCCTGGTCTGCTATCAGCATGACAGGTGGGTACTAGAAGTGGTCAGTCAGGGACTGCCTCTGGAATTCGAGCAGTACCCTCCCAGCCGAGCCCGCGCCCTTCGGGAAGAACGGAACTCCGCAAACACCCAGTCGGCTCTTCTGGCTGACGTTGCTCAGCTCCTCCTCAAGGAGGCAGTGGCTCCTGTGGCAGATCCATCTGCAGACTCAGGCTTCGTCTCCAGATATTTCCTGGTGCCGAAGCGGACGGGAGGGCTGGCACACCATTCTAGATCTCCACAACCTGAATTAATGTCTCGGGTCACGCACCTTTTGGATGGACACTCTGAACCAGATCATACCATCCTTGGAGTGAAACATGTGGTTTTGTTCATCAAATCTGCAGGACGCATTCTTTCACGTCCCAATCCGTCCATCCCATCAGTGGTTCCTTGGCTTCAGGGTCGAGGGGACCCTGTACGAGTTCCGAATCATGCCATTGGGCCGGTCATCGGGCCCACGGGTCTTCACCAAATGCATTGCAGTGGTGGCAGCCCATCTACAGTGTTGGAGAGACAGAATCTACCCCTACGATTGGCTCCTAGCAGGTTCCACCCAGCAAGAGGTGGAGAGGTCCAGGGACCTGGTCCTCCTGACCTGCGCCCAACTTGGCCTCCTGATCAAGGCCAAGTCAGAACTCGTGCTGTCTCAGGTAATGGGCATCATCAGGGCAGAACTCGACTCTTGTCAAGCCAGAGCTTGGCTCCCGGCAGACAGGGCGGAGGTTCTCTCCTCCTTTGCCCAGTCATTTCTGGTTGGGCACTTGCGCCCTGCCTAGGACTTTATGCGCCTTCTAGGTTACATGGCGGCGTGCACCTCAGTGGTCCGATGGGCCCGGTTACACATGCGCCCCCTCCAGTGGAGCTGGCCGCCCAGTAGACTCAGCGTCACGGTCATTTTGACCAGCTGATCACTGTAACCCAGAGGATGTGGGACGCTCCCCAATGGTGGACCGCCCCAGACTAGTTGCAGGAAGGGAACCCGTTTATCTGCCCTGAGCCGACGGTCGTCCTCACGACCGATACCCCTCTCATGGGCTGGGGAGCCCACGTGGGGGATATCAGGGCCCATGGGTTCTGGACCCCCGAGGAGTCCCGATGCCACATCAACCTGTTGGAGCTCAGAGCAGTCAGACTGGCACTGTCTGCTTTCGCTCCTCAGCTCCGGGGTCAAGTGGTTAAAGTCCAGACGGACAATACCACGACCATGTTCTACCTCAACAAGCAGGGCGGCACGCACTCCCGTCTGCTGTGCAAGGAGGCGCTCTGCATCTGGACACTCGTAAGCTGTTTGGAGGCGGATCTCCTAGCCATCCATGTGGCAGGAGCCTCGAACCAGCTGGCAGATGCTCTCAGCCGCATAGGCCAGACATCCCATGAGTGGTCTCCATCTAGAGATAGCTTACAGCCTGTTCTGTTGGGGCAGACCGATGGTGGACCTGTTTGCCTCCAGGGAAAACACCAAGCTGAGGCTGTATCATGCCCGCTCCCTTCAGCAGGTCTCACTGCAGGGTGATGCCTTCTCGAGGTTGTGGACCCCAGGCCTCCTTTACGCCTTCCCTCCATTTCCCTTGATCCACACTGTTACTCAAGGTGAGGAGGGTCAAGGCGAAGGTGATTCAAACATGAAGTCTTGCTATATTATGACAATTGCAGTTTGTCCCACCATTAGAACTGCTCTGGAGGTGAAAGAGTTAACTCCATTCTATGAATGGAACTTAGAGCACGAGCTCTAAAGAGAAGCTCTGTCTGTGTAATTTCAAACCTGAACTGTCAGATTCTTTACTCCGCCTCACTGAACAGTCGCTCCAGAGATTTCTCCTACTGCTCGGTTCATTTCTCGGTTTAAACAGTGTTTTCTCGGTTCGATTCAACGAGAATAGTTTTATTTTAACCATAAAACCGATCGGTTCAAGCTCTGTCTGTGGTATCGTAAGTAATTCATATTTTAATTCTGTGTGGAACTTGTAAGTTTTATCGGTTGGTTTTGAACCGATCAGCTTGAGTTAAAACTTAAAGTTTTAAATTTGAGATTTTAGAGTGCGGTTCCGGTTCTTATCGGTTCTAAAAAGCGGATTTCATTACGTTTTTCCAATACCATGACACGGTTGGAACGATAAGGTGTCTTGCCTGGCACTGCCGTTTAAAGGGCAAGTTTTCTGGTTAGGCTGGCATTATGTCTGAGAAACTCAAAGAAAACCGGGCCCACTGGGTTTCGACACTGTGATGTCTGTGGGGAAGTCTTTGCCAAGGCTGACCCACACACACTACATGATTAATTGTCTGGGGTTTGACCACCTCCAGTCAGACTGCCAGATTTGTAAGAATTTCCCTGCAGCCACCCTGGAAAAGAGATTGGGCAGGCTCAGGGAACGAGAGGCCAGAAAGTCCGCTGACCCGGATGGCCAGCCCGGTTCGGTGCCAACCGAACCGGAGGGAGTGCCCTCTGACCAGGGCGAGACGTCCTTGGGCAAACGAAAAGCTGGCTCGGACGAACCAGTTCCAGTAAAGAGAACAAGAAAGTCAGCAGGTTTGGAGCCCAAAATTCTTACTCCCAACTGCTGCAGAGATAGCAAGAGCTATTCAGATTGTCCAGTCACTTTCTCCGGTTCCATCCGAACCGCCACTATCTGGTAAAAGGTCGGTTCGGTCGGTTCCATCGGTTCTGGAATATGATGTTGAGGAGTTTTATGAACCAGAGGAGGGGGAGGATGATTATGAACAGTATGAATGTGACTTAGAGGGTCTGGGTGTGCCCATTGAACCGGACATCTCCCCAGACAGACCTTTTGAATCTCCCCCATGCTTTCTGAGTCCCCTCTCATTTTATGTTTTACAAAAGTTGCTGAAACCCTCCAGCTTCCTTTGGAGGAAGCTGTGGATGAGCAAGAGGAGCCTGATTTTGTAGAAATGATGGATATACCAGAGTCTAGGAGATTGTCTATTCCTTTGCATAAGTCATTTAGGAAACAAACAATAAAAATCTTAAAAACTCCTAATTCTGTGCCTCCTGTAGATAAAAAGATGGACATGAGGTACACACTGTCAGGTCCTGATACAGAATTCCTTTCTCAGCAATGCAGTCATGTTGGGGTAGTTCAGGCTGCAGCCTGTGATAAAGCTAATATTCCCCTGGCTTCACATCCTCCTGACAAGGATTCCAGGAAGATTGATGCCATGGCAAAAAAACAGTACATGGCAGTGTCCTTGGGACTCGGGCAAGCAAATTATATGGCTTATGTAGCAAGGTATCAGAAAGCTAGATGGGATACTGTTATGGATTTAGCCAAACAAGCCCCTGGCCAGCTTGCTAGTGAGCTGGAGCAGGTGGCTGCCGATGGCATTGAGGCTTCTAAGGTGCAGTTTCATGCTGCTGTGGATTTTTTTTTTATTTTCGTCTTTATCCCTCCTTACTGCCTCCGGTGCCCCCTCCTTCCGTCCGCTCATGTCCCCCAGTACCTACCTTAGGGATCTGCCCCTAGAGTGCCCATCCTCCTCTTCTCGCACATTGGGGTCTGTCCTGTAGGTGGTCCTGGTGGACTTAGGGCGGACTTCATCTAGGGCTGCCGGAGGTTTTTTTCCGGTTTTTCTCCTGACGCCCCACTCCCCAGGACGCTTTTGGCGCTAGGACGACGCCCGAGTGGTAGCGTGTTATGCACGCAGACCCTCATGCGCCGCGACGTCCCCCCTTCCCGGCTCCGACAAGCGAAGCCGCCTCCACCCCTTCCCTCTGCCGGTGCTTCCACCGGCTATGGAAGAAATGCAGAGCGCAATGCGCTCTTGGTAACCCACCCCTGAGGAGGACATCCGTTGGGACCGATCTTCCCTCTCCCGCCGACCCCCGGCCACCCAAGTCCGTTCCCGAACCCGGGTCGCCGACGCAGCGCGAGGTGTGGCGTCCAGCGCCTCAACCCTCAGCGCCATCGGGCCAGCCTGCTGTGGATTTTAATGATGTTTCCTCTAGAGTCATGGCCACATCTGTAGCTTTTCGTAGGTTGGCCTGGCTCAGGTGTACTAGCTTGTCACAGGATACCCAGTCTAAGGCTATGGATTTTCCTGTGGTGAGAAATTCTCTGTTTGGGGAGCAGACAGAGAATTATATGAAGAAGATGGATGAATATAGGACTACCTATAAAAGTGCCCAAGCCAAGGAGCGGCAAGCCACTCCTCAGAGGCACACCCCCAGGGGTAGGGGTAGGCCTTTCCACAGGCCTTTTTACCAAACCCAGGCCTCCTCTGCTTATGCTCAGAGGGGGTTCTTCAGAGGCAGAGGCAGACGAGGCGCGGGCAGGCCTGCCCCCACCCCTCAGCCTAAAGCACCTGCCAAGCAGGCACCCTGATGGAGTGCCCAGGGCCGATTCTCCTTTACCAGTAGGGGGCAGGTTGGCTTACTTCAGTCAGAGCTGGGTGTCTTTAACTTCAGACAAGTGGGTTCTGGAAGTAGTAAGCCAGGGTCTGGTTCTCAGCTTCAAAAAGTTCCCAAAGATGAGAATCGGGTCTTTTCCACCTGCAAACTCTTTAGAGACCTTTACTCTAGAAGCAGAGGTCTCAACCCTGTTAGCTCTCAGAGCGGTAGAAAGGGTTCCTCCCCTACACCAGGGCAAGGGTCTGTACTCCAGATACTTCCTTACCCCAAAAAAGACAGGAGAATGGCGGCCCATTTTAGACCTCAGATATCTGAACAAGCATCTTTTGAAACCAAAGTTCAGAATGGTAACTCTGGCAATGATTTTACCCTTCTCTAAGGCCAGGGACTGGCTAGCTTCCCTGGACCTCAAGGATGCCTATTTTCACATCCTAATCAGAAGCACCCAGAAAGTACCTCAGATTGAACTGCCCTCGGGTCACTACCAGTTCAGAGCAATGCCCTTCGGCCTTACCTCTGCCTCAAGGGTATTCACAAAATGTCTGGCAGTAGCAGTGGCTAACTTAAGGAGGCAAAGGATTGCTGTTTTTCCCTATGTGGACGACTGGCTCATTGTAGGCCAGTCCCCAGAACAGGTAAAATCTCACCTGCAAGTCACCCAGCAGCTTCTCACCTCCCTGGGCTTCCTGCTAAATATACCAAAGTCGGTTATGGAATCAGTTCAGGTACTCACCTTCATAGGTGCAGAATTGGACACAAATCTGGCCAGAGCTTTTCTTCCCTTAGAAAGGGTAGGGAACTTGGTGGCTCTGGCCTCCTCCTTCACTCTGCAGGTCTCTCGACCAGCAAGACACTTTTTGCAGCTCCTGGGGCACATGGCTGCATCCACAACTGTTGTGCAGGGAGCAAGATTTCAGATGAGAGACATTCAGTTTCACTTGAGAGCCTATTGGTCTCAGAGAAGAGACCCCCTTTCCAAGTTGGTCCCAGTGAGCCGAACCTTGATCCAGGCCCTCCAGTGGTGGCAGGATCAGAGCAATTTAAGACTGGGGGTTCCCTTCATTCCCCTTTCTCACACTTTGACCCTCACTACGGATGCTTCCCTCCTGGGGTGGGGAGCCCACATGGGCGATCTCTCCACTCAGGTAGGGTTACCACCTTTTAAGAAGCCCAAAGTGGGACATTGCTTACTGAAACAGGATTATTCGCAGGACAATATGTCATCTTGACCAATGCAACAGACGTGTTTTCTCTAAATAATCAGAATTAAGACTGTGTTATAGTATTTTAGTTGTTTCTTGTGTTTTGTATTATTTTAAGGTATTGTAGTTAAGGTATTATAGTTTTTTGCAACATTTAGAGGAAATTCAGAAAATATTTTTTCTACTATAATGTCAGGACATTTAGTATTTTTCATGTTTTTCTGCAGGACACAGCTGTCCAAATCAGGACTGTCCTGCGAAAATAGGGACAGGTGGTAACCCTACACGTATATAGCTTCTCCCAGCAGTGGCAACCACACAATAACTTCATAACACCCTACAAATCAGAAAGATGCAGCAGTTGCTGCTCTGTTAACATCGAAACAAGACAACTCCAGACAGGGAGGCCACAAAAGGGGGGAGGAGTACATGTCTACACAAGAGATACCTTGTGTGCATCTCTCGCCACTATCACCCAATTAAATGTACTGGCAGTGAATCCGTATTTGTTAAAATAACACTTGGGGATGACAAGACCCTCCAACTAGGATGCCTGTATAATCCTCTCCCAGAGTAGCCACCTTGGCTCTATATGCTCTAACCAAGATGTTGGCTGAACATGGCCCCCTGAAATAATCCTTCTGGGACACTTTAATCTTCACTTTGCGTCTGACTCTGAGAACAGGGTTATAAGGCATCTCTACTGGACGTGCCTGACCCAGATCATCATTGAACCCACAAGGCATAACACCAGAACAGGCAACCACTCGATTCACTGGGGGCTGGTCTTCAGCCCCCTGTAACATACAGGCAGTGGGCACTCTTTCGGATACCTTGAGCAATCACTCTCCCATATTTTCATATGGAAGAACCGATTTCCCAAAATCCCCCCTTGGATCTTCACTGCAAGGATCTTCTCCAAGTTCTCAGCACCCGCTTTCCAAGCTTACCTATCCAACTTGACTGGAGCCCTATCCTGCATCTTCCAACAATTGACCAAGCTCTAGAACTCTTCCAGAACAGCTTCCTGTCAGCGGCTAACAGGTACACTCCACTAAGGAAGCTTAGGGTCAAGGGACAGTACTATAAATATATTACCCCCCAAGATCAAGACCCTTATGACACAGTGGGGAAAGGCATGGGAAAAATACAAAGTCTGGCACATCCTCAGACTGGTCCACTTGCAGAGTGCTGAGGAACCAAAATAAAAAACTTGCTGAAGCAGCTTAAGTGTACATATGTTAGGAATCTCCAACAGACCTTCCTAACTAACCCAAATTGTTTTGGACAGCAAATCAGTGGGCCCAATTGTCTCTAATGGCCAAATCATTAGTGACTGCCAGGAGGCATCCGATGCCTCAAACTGCTTTTTTCCCCCAACCTAGAAGCCTACAAAGCAAATTTTTCACCTCAGGCTGCTGCCCAACCACGCTCCCCCAGGCCTGAGCCTCCGCACCCGAAATTTCACCTAAAGAGGAGAGTGAATTGAACTGATGTTCTCCCTCTCCTAAAGAAAATTAGAATCAGAGGTGCAACAGGACCTGATGGATTGGTCCCCAGATTGTTGAAACATAGAATTTGATGGCAGATAAGGACCGCTTGGCCCACCCGGTCTGCCCATTTCCCTACCTAATGGATAAGCTGCTGATCCTAGTTAACCAGCAGCCTACTTCTTCCTACCCCCACTCCTAGAATTGCCTTATGACTGTCCCATGCATGCTTGAATTCAACCACTGCTTTTGACTCCACAGCCTCCTCCAGAAGGTCGTTCCATGCATCCACAACCCTCTCTGTGAAAAAATACTTCCTTACATTACCTCTGAGCTGCCCCCCTCTGTCTTCAAATTGTGCCCCCTTGTTCTTGGACATCTCTTTTTTTGAGATGCTGCCCCTGCCATACCTGACTAAGCAACAGATTCCTATTAGAGGGTGTCATCGCAGCTAAATGTAAAGTGGCCAGTATAGTCCCTATCCATAAGGGAGGCCCCAGGGAACCTTTTGGAAACTATAGACCTATTTAGCTCCTTTGCCTCCTGGCAAAATCCAGGAAGCTGCTTGTCTCAACTCCATTGGCTACATGGAGATGAATCAGATACTTGTCCCTAGCCTGGTTTGGTGGTTACCTGTCCCACCGAACCCAACAGGTCAAGTGGAGTGGGGTCCATATCTGGTCATCTCCCTGTTAGAGGGAGCACCCCGTGGTTCAATCCTGGGTCTCCCTCCTGTTTTCCCTATTTGTTAACCTCAGTAATAACTGTGGAGGCAGCTCAGTAATCCCATATGCTGATGGTGCTGTACTATGCAGAACCTCGGATAGCGTATCTGCCCTCGGTGCTCAGCTACAGGAGGACATCAATACCCTTGAAAGATGGCTGCTGGCTAATAGGCTCTTGTTAAATGATAAACACAAGTCATGCTGTACAGACGTAAAACTCTAGGCTCTGTTAGAACCATTCTGATCTCCCTCGTATCCTCAGCAGGTGCACCCATAGAAGTCGTGAGATACTTGGTACCTGGCCTTGTCCTTGACCAAAACCTCACCTTCAAATGCCATATGGACCAAGTGACCAGATCCATACATTAAAAGCTAGGCCTACTCTACAGGCTGAACTCACAATTTATTCCGGAAACCAGGATAGCTATAGCAAACAGCATCCTACTACCCAACCTTACCTATGCTGCCCCAGTCCTGCAGTGCCTCACAGGAAGATACTTTTGGAGGATACAAATACTAGTAATATGATTGCTCAGTTTGCAACCAGAGCTCACCCGAGGCACCATCACTGTGAGATACTTGACTCCTTAAACTGGCTGACCCCCCCTCTCAACGGCTCCAGTACCCTGTCCCGTGCACCGCCTACAAAATAAATAAATGTTTCTCCCCTAACAGGTCTTGCTGGGCTGCTGGTCCCCAAGCACCTAGGTAGACTGTTTTGCTCCTCATGCAGGAAGCTCCTGGAGGTTCCCAGGGTAAAACGACAGCAGGTAGCAAGTCCTTTTCCCATGCAGCTGATATCTTGGAACCGTCTCCTGGACTATCTGCAAAGCGCATGCTCCCTGGTCTCCTTCAGATAAGGGCTTAGGGCACACATACTGGAAAACTGCCACTGTACATGCCAGGGATAACTCTGCAGTAGACCCTCAGCAACCCACCTCGCCTGAATTGTCAAAGCCCCAGCGAGAAAATGCACAACTACATAAGCTGAATAGTACAGATCAGTCTGTGTCATGTCGTCTGTTACCTGTAACCATGGGTAACCTGTATTAACAACTTGGCATTGTTGGAAGCCTTCGCTTGTATAGTCACATGAGATTATAAAATACCTAGGTATGTTTCTCTACAAAGTAAGACATTTTGTAATGCCATGATTGTTTCTAAAACTGTCTCTGTATCCAACAGATTTAAAAATCAGCGGAGCACTTTTGTTAGGTTACAGTTTATTAAAGAGTTGGTGTCATTTTTATTGCAAATAATGCAGGTCAGATGCTGCATATATGGAGCTCTTCGGGGGTATCTCAGTCATTAGGTCTCACAGATGAAACTTCACTGTCTGTGAAGCAGGATCCACACAGAAGATTTTCAGCAGTACAACTGGGGCTGCCCATGCTGATATCATCTGACGCCACCAACACTATAAAGACTGAGCGGCCCCGCTCCCACTTCAGTTCTTTCCCGCCATCAACTCTGTTCGCATGGGTCTCCGCGGAAGCTCTGATGCAGTTTTGCGCCATTTTGCTTGTGGCTTTTCTGCATTTAATTTTTAGAATTTATTTTTCCAGAGAGATTACTACGGCATCTGTCAAGTTAATCCCTGACTTCTCTCTTCTGTCACTGTTGCTGCGGAAAGAAGTTTACCTTCTCAGATGAACACTCTCTCTGTGTCTGCTGTCTTGGGCCTAGCCACGACATCTCTGACTGTAAGCTCTGCCAGATGTTTAACCAAACCACCCTCCGGCTATGCAAAAAGGCTCTTATAAAATTCTTAATGTAGCAATAGGTAGCTAGTTCTGGGCAGGGGTCCTCAGGGGACCCTCTGTCACTCGCAGGTTCATTGAGCTGCCAAGCCCCGAGATATGTCCTCGGGAGGGGTTATAAAAAGGGCCGAAATCGGGCCGTTCCTCATGGCAGCTTTCCAACTCCCCGACAGCCTCTTTTTCTTCTTCATCTGGGGTACTCCAGCTGGGGCTGCACAGACTCCTAAAGCTGCTGTCCAGGTCTCTATTCCTGCAAGACCCTAACCAACCGCGCCACCATCGGATGTTCAGGGCAGCTGGCCATCGACCTCTGGGTCATCTGTTCCCCTCTTCAACGATGATCTCGTCCTTGACTGCTCTCCCATCAAGGTCTGACACTTCCCCAGGTCTTCAGGCTTCAGGCCGTCTGGGCCCGCTTGACAGGTCGACACAGCAGGCTACTGTTATCGACCTGAATGATATTTTGACCAAGTTCACCACTGTCTTGGTCCATCAGCTGGGAGCATGCAGGCCTGTTTCGCTTGATCAGTTGAAGGTACCGTCAACACCTCTTCGGCCCCTGTGGGTAGTTTCCCGCAAGCCGTTGTTGGTCCCCCCGCTCATTGGACCTGGAGTTGGAACAGGTCGACATGGAGGAGGAGGAGTACCATCTTGACCTTATCCTACTAGAGGAAGAGCCTCCTTCCTCCAACTGCCTCGGTTCCTTTTTTCCCCCCGCCATTGAGTGCGCTTTAGTAAACGATATCGCTTGCCCAGCGGAGACAAATCTTCACATCTTTGTCAGTAGCTTTAGTCATTCAGTATTTTAGTTATCCTTAACAGTATTCTTAATTAAAAAAAAAAAAGAGAATTCACCAAGCCTGCCATCCTGCCATCAGCGATGGAATATGAACGTGCCAGGTGATGGTAGGTGACTAACCTGAAAGCTGTTGTTGCAGCGACTGAGTCTGGTCTGCCACCCTTTTTTGGGGAGGAGGGGGCAGGTCTGACCACGGGCAGTCAGTGCTTGGGAGGGGAGCAGTCCTTCCAAAAGCACAAAAAGAAGCAGCCCGATCCTGGCTGTGGACCCGGCACCTGTCAAGCGGTACCACTTGATGTCACCCTCTGGTACATCTGCACGAAGCTTGGTGGCAGGGGATGGTAGGCAGACTCTTTCGAGGTCTCCTGTGGCCTCTCACTGGTGGCCTCTACTCCGGGTCTACGGGCTGTTGGTCCGTGTTTAGGTCAGGTTGATTGGGCGGTGCCTTTTCTGGTGCAGTCAACGCCGACCTCTCACACTGTTCCCTATCACACGGCTTCGGCACAGTTTGGCACAGGTATTGCATTCTTCTCCTCCTGTTTGAAACACTTACAAGGAGTCTCTGGCGGTGTCACAGCCTTCAGGCATACAGGTGGTGGGGCTGGGGACCCCGAATCCTCGCCTGGCACCTGCTGCAATGCTGCATGCAGCACCATTGCCAGTGCCTTATTCAGTGCAGATGCCAATTCCGGTTCCCGTGCTGAATCAGGTGCCGTGGTTCTCAGTGCCAACTCCGGGGGTGGTGCCTCTGGGGCTCATTCCCTCTTTTCCCATCTGCTGACCTTTCTTTGGTGGAAGGGGGATTTTGAAGAGTCTGATCTATGTTTGTCAGAAGACGTGGATGAAGACTGATTTTTTTTTTTTTTTTTTATAGGCAAGTAAGCCCTCTACATCAGCTGAGCCTGAGGTCGAAGACCTTTCTTTTAAGCCTTTGCTGAAGAACATGGGATCCACCTTGGCCCTTCAGATCTTGGCTGTGGACCCTGGGAAGCTTTTGCACCGGTAGTATCTAGATATCCCTGAGATTCCCGTAGACCTGACACCGCCAGTGCAACCCTCTTTTGAGACCCTTTTACAAGCTGTATGGTACAGACCAGCATTATTCCTCCTGTGGCTAAGTCTATAGATGGAAAGTATGTCCCCATAAAGACAGGCCGATCCTTGCCTCACAGTGCTTCATGGATGCCCTGGTGGTACTGGCGCAGAATGACAAAGCAGTGCTCCCCAGGAATCCACTGCACTTCCAATGAATAAAAGTCCCATAAGATTGACACTCTGGGAAGCGGATAATCTTACTTCGAGAGGGTCTTGCAGTAGATATTTACAAATAGGACTAAACAGTCAGGCATCAGGACCCCATGGAAAGATCTTCTTCTTGCGTCTCTGGCGTGGACCGCCCCATCAGCTGACAGATGCCAGCGTATGTCAGTATAAAGGGGTGGTCACGCCTACCCTCAGTTCTTTCCGCCGTCCTGCTCCATACAGTCACCTCATAGAAGAATAGTGCAGCTAAGCGTTGCCATTTTTGGATAAGTATTTTCTCTTTCTTGAAATTTAACTATATTTTTCTGTAATTTCTCAAACCTACCAGCTGTGCTTCTCATCCCTGTCACCCTCCGAATCGCATAAAACAAGTGCGACTGCGTGTAATACTCAGCTCCCGCAGAATGACCATTCCTTGTGCCTCTTCTATCTAGGCCCCGACCACTCAGTGTGGAAGAGTGCGAGCACGCCAAAAATTCAGTTCAACCACCTGCAAGAGGCGGCAGCAGTCTCTGGAAGCCCACCTCCTCAAAGATGGTCTCCATGGAGAAAGAATTGAAGAAGCTGCAGCAGGCATCTGAGTCTCCGAGGATCACCACAAGAAGAAGCAGAACAAAGAAAACACAGGGACGGGACTCATCTGCCACAGCCCCACCAACTCTTGCTGGAGTTGCGGGCCTTCAGGTATCTTCTCGAGGACGCTCTCTAACGGCTGCATTGGTGGTGTCCAGGCATGTGCTGTCTCTCCCCGCATTGGGCTCGTGCGGGCCCGACTGGAACCTCTGGGGTAAAGGAGGCCTCCGCTTTGGCTGTCTCTTGATTCCCAGCCTAGCAGTGAGGGCGTCCAATAAGTCGGGCTCTGGCTCTGCCATCTCCCACCCGGACAAGGCTGCTAAGCCACCCTTTGGTTCTTCCGATGGCCACACAGCCTGCGATCCCCCGTCGGGCTTGGACACCACACCCAACGTTTGAGGATCGCCACAGCTGACATCTGATCAGCTGCCATCAGAGGTACCTCCGTCTCAGATTCCTCCAGGGGAGTCTGCTCCTTCATCCGCTGCCGGGGGCGAGAACCAGGAGGCACCACCGCCGTCGGGCCCCAGCGCCCCAACTTTAGATGCCGGACCCGACAACAGTCCCCATGCTGCTGCCTTCCAGCTTGCTGAGGCCTGACGGGCTACCAGTTCCGCCCTCGGGTCTTGTGCCAGGGGCCCCCTTCTTCTGGGCCTACTGACACACCCGCCGGGCAGACGCCAGACCTGTCAGCCCCTCTGGCTTGGCCTCCATCGGGTCTGTCGGGTTACCAGACGCCACAATATCCAACGCCTCATTACCAGACGCCAGGCTACCCACTGTCCGGTTTTGGCTACCCGTGTTATGGGTATCCGGGTTACTCTTTTCCACCTCCTTTCCGCAGGTGGATTTGAAGTCTGTCCTGGCCTCTTGGTGAGCTGAAGCCAAATCTCAGCTGATGTCGGAATTGGAGAGCTGTCAGCTGACGCCGACCCCGGGCCCCGGTCATCTACCAATGGACACTTCTTTGCGAACCAGGCAACAGCTCAGGACCATTACTTGCACTCATCACTGGAATTCACCCTCCTGTGGACGTTTCCAGACCAGCGAATTTGCCTCTTCCTCATGTGGTTACTTTCAGTTCACAGGAGTCTTCCGACTCAAACTGAGATTATGAGCCATCCGACTCTGGAGAGGAACCTCACACTCCAGAACGTCCCACTCCAAAGGACTCTCCTAAGTCCCCGTCCCCCCGGCCCGGTAGGAGCCTTCCTTTTTGGAGTTGCTCAAGAAAATCCAAAAGGCCTATGATTGGAAAACAGTGGACCAGGATATCCAGCGTCAGACTTGCTGAACATTTACTCTTGGCGGAAGCTTCACCGATTCTCATGCCTTCTTAGATTGAGCCTCACCAAGATTTAGTTACCACAATCTGGACACAGCCCCCCTCCTTGGCTGCCTTCGCTCGTAAGGCGAATAGGCTGTATCAGTCGCCAGAAGGTAAGGACTTCCTCAGTCTTCAACCCAAGGAGAATTTGGTGGTCATCAGTGCTGCTTACGACAGACCTCGAATCCCAAACATCTCAGCTCCACCCTCCAGACAAAGATTCCAGGATTCTGCATCAATATGGCAAACAATTTTTTTGCATCCTCTGTTTTGGGCATGAGGGCACTGAATTACGTCGCCCACATGGGGGATTTCCAGAAGTCCCTCTTAAGTCAGGTGTCTTCTAAGCTGGACTGTCTCCCTGACTCCAGTGTAAAACAAGAGCTCAGGGACCTTGTCCGCTTGGCTAGATCTGCCTGTTGGCATATGCTCAGAGTAACCAGTGATACTGTGGATAGTTCAGCCTTTGCAATCATTATGCATGAACACGCCTGGTTCCGATGTTCATGTCTGGCTCCGAAGTTGTCAGCCATACGGACGTGCCCTTCCAGGTCGGTCCTTTTCGGAGGAGACGTTGACATCCGCATCGACCTCTAGGCCAAAGGTCAAGCCCTACAATCAGTGCTGCTCATGTACAAGTCTTTCCCCAGGTCCAGAAATGCTCCTTTCGATGCCCAAACCATTGTCAGTTGAAGTAGACACAGGCCTGCTGACAAAATAAGCGTAGGGACGCGTCAGCAGCCAAAGCCCATAGAGCTGCGACTGCTGTCCTCCCTTCTGCCTCTTGACTCTCTGCCTCTCCCCCTCCTCCTGGATCCTGGTCCAGAGGAGCAGGTAGGTGGCACATTCTCTTGCCACCCGCCGGAATGGGAGAAGATAACGTCGGACTCTTGGGTGCTCCGGCTGGTTTCCCAGAGGCACTCAATTGAGTTCATTCAAAAACTCCTCCACAGACCTCCTCCTGCTCAGTTGTTTTACCCCAGTCTCATCTCCCCCAGTAAGCGAGGAGATGAGCACTCTTCTTTCGAAGGACACAGTAGAACCTGTTCTCCTTCTGTATCGGGGACGGGCTACTTTTACCGCTTTTTTCTAGTGCCTAAGAAAACGAGCAGCCTGAAGCCCATCCTGCATCTCTGCTCCCTCAGTCAGTTTGTGGAGTGCAGTAGGTTCAGACTGCTTTCCCTTCAGGGCCTTCTTCCTCTACTGAGATAGGTTCTGTGTTTATGCGCTTGGACATGCAGGACACCTACCTGCATATTCCCATACGTCTGTCGCATCGCAAGTTCCTCTGCTTTTGCTTCCAGGAGGAACATATTCAGTTTAAGGCCCACCCTGTTGGCCTTTCCTCGGCTACCTGGGTGTTCACCAAATGTCTTTTGGTGGTGGCAGCTTCCCTGTGCACCCAGGGGGTCCAGGTGTTCCCTTACCTGGACGACTGGCTGATAGCAGCCTCATCCAGGGGGGAGCTGATGCGCTCCCTCCTTATCACCCTGCAGCTTTTCCACAATTTGGGAATCACTATCAATCGGGCCAAATCACATTTGGTCCCGTGCCAACGCCTGCAGTTTATTGGGGCTGTGTTGAATACCTGTCTGGGCAAAGGCTTTCTTGCCCCAGCAGGATCAAGATTTTGCAGCAGCAGGAACGCATTCTGTTGGATCAGAAACGCATACTGGCTCGAAAGTTCCTTCGTCTCCAGAGCCTCATGGCAGCTGCCATACTGACAGTGCTTCTGGCCCGCCTGCACATGAGGGTCTCACAGTGGACCCTCAAAGTCCAGTGGGACCAGTCTACAGAGGTATTGGATCACGAGATACTTATCTCGGACCCCTTGGGCAGGGATCTCAGATGGTGGTTAATCTCGGAGAACCTCTCCCGGGGTTCCCTTCAGCCTCACGGCTCCCTCCCAAACACTGACCATGGATGCTTCAGGGGTCGGCTGGCCGGCCCATCTCGGGGCCCACAGGACCCAAGGAAGCTGCTCCCAAAGAGAGTCACAGTTGCACATCAACGTGCTAGAGTTGAGGCAGTCCTACACTCTCCATGCTCTCCATCCCCTCATTCTTCCTGGTCATCTTCAGAACCAGACAGACAACGTGTGTCGTCTGGTATCTCAACAAAGCGGGGGACTCTTTATGCCCTGTGCCAGGAAGTGATGAGGATATGGTTTTGGGCCTCACAGCACAACCTTCACCTGACAGCGCGCCATGTGCTGGGGGTTCAAAATTCTCTCGCAGTCGCTCTGTCGAACTTCGGCGAGTGCTTACGAGTGGAAATTAAAGCAGGAGGTATTAGACTGCATGTTTGCGCGGTGGGGTACACCCCACGCACACACAGATCTGTTTCCCTCCCCCAGCAATGCAAAGCTTCCTGCCTTCCGCTCATTCGCTCCCGGATGAGACTTTTTGGGCAGGATTCTCTGTCTTGGAAGGGCAGATTTGTCTACGTCATCCCTCCGATTCCTTTGCTTCGAGAGTTCTGAACAAACCTTGGGCGGACGGGGCGCGCATGATTCTCATCGCTCCCTTCTGGCCGATACAAGTCTAGTTCTCTCTACTGCAGCTGTGGTCAGAGAAGCCCCCTCTTTCTCTTAGCTCTCCCAGGATTTGCTGACCCAGTATCAGTGTACAGTAGTACATCCAGGGATCAGATCCCTCCACCTTCATACTTGGATCCTTCAGACATAGCTGCCGCTTGCTTTGGCATTTCACCAGTGGTAGCCAATATCCTGGTGGAGGCCAGAAAGCCTTCCACCAGGTCTACATACTGTATGCCATGAAATGGAAATGGTTCACTATTTGGGCAGCTTCCAAAGAATTGGAACCCTTTTCCTGCCCGACGGCCAGGATCCTGGACTACCTAAGGCACCTCTTTGAATTGTTTCAGCTACTCCTCACTCAAAGTACACTTGTCGGCCATTTCAGCCTACCATCTCCCTGTGGTAGATAGGTCGGCAGCTCAACAGGAAGTTTCTAAGACCTTCCTCAAAGGGGTTCTTCATTTGAAGCCCCCTATCCCCAACCCACCCCCCCCAACCTTAATTTCATTTTGTCAGATCTCACGCTGCCTCCCTTCGATCTGGCAGCGGAAACAGACATGCGTTTTCTGTCCTGGAAAACTTTCTTCCTCATGACCATCACCTCGGCTTGGAGGATTTCTGAGTTTCAGGCACTTATGTGCAGGTCCCTAAACTGATTTGCCACAGAGACAGGGTGGCTATGAGGCTAACCCATAGTTTTCCCCAAAGTCGTGGTGGGCTCTATGCTCAATCAATCCATTGAGCTTCCAGTCTTTTTTCTGGGGTACTCCAAGGGGAACATCTCTTCTAGGGACATGGATATGTTGTTCATCCACACTGTCTGGCAGGTATCCTTGCTGCTTTAAATCTTGCCGGAAGGTCTTCAAGCTGGCTCCTCCCACCCACCCGGGTGGTAAAACTCTCGGCCCCGCCCCATGATGCCAGATCTTCCTAAGGGAGTGTGGTCCCCCCAGGAATCTCTGCTCAACATCAATTTGCTGGAACTCAGAGCTGTCTTTTTAGCACTTCAAGCGTTTTCTGCTTCTGTCCAGAACAAAGTGGTACAAGTCAGAACAGACAATACCACAACAATGTGGTACATCAACAAGCAGGGGGGGCACTCGGTCTTCGGCCTTGTGCACCGAGGCAATGAAGTTGTGGTCTCTGGCCTATTCCCTGAACACTTCACTCATAGCAGTTCACCTTCCAGGAAAGGACAATGTCCTAGCAGATGCTCTCAGCAGGATTTCTCAGGGCCATCACAATGGTCTCTGGATCCTCAAGTACTAGGGATAGTCTTTGCCAGATGGGGCACCCTCAGATAGATCTTTTGCAGCCCCAGACAATCACCAACTTCCGCTGTTCTGTTGCAGGCCCCCAGTGTTGGGCTCAGTCCCCTGTCGCCCTTCTCCTGGATTGGGAAGGGAAGTTTCTTTATGCTTTTCCCCCCTTCCCTCTCCTATTCAAGGTGTTAGTAAAAATCAGATCCCAGCCTTGCAGGGTGATTCTGATTGCCCCAGATTGGGCCAGGCAGCCCTGGTACCCACTCCTTCTGTCCCTGACTGTCCATATCCCCCTGTGTCTCCCCAGGAATCACAACCTATTAACCTGTGCCCGGGGGAGAGTTTGGTATCCAAACCTCAAGGCCTGGCTCTTGAGGAGTTAGAATTTGCTTACCTACACCTCTCTCAAGGTGTTCTTGAAATCCTAAAGGCTTCTAGGAAGCCTTCCACTAGGGCTACTTATAATTCTAAGTGGAAAAGGTTCTCCATTTGGTGTTCTGGGAAACATATTTCCCCAGAATCTGCTGATTTGCCCATTGTGTTAGATTACATGGTCCATCTTAATTCTTTGGGCCTGAGACCAGCTACCCTGAGAGTTCATTTGGCAGCTGTCTCTGCTTTTATTTCAACAGGAAAGCTATCCTCTTTCGCTCACCCTGTATTTTCCAAGTTTTTAAGGGATTACTTCATACTAATCCACCTTTTTGGATCCGCCCCTGCCTGGACCTTAATGTTTGCATTGCCCAGTTAATGCAACCCCTTGAACCTCTATTTTCTGCAGAGCTTAAGTATCTAACTTGGAAAACTGTTTTCCTAGTGGCTATCACTTCTGCTAGGCGCATAAGTGAGTTGCAAGCCTTGTCAGTAGAAACTGACTATTTCTTTCCACAGGGATAAGGTGAGTCCTCAGGACTAACAGGAAGTTTTGCCTAAGGTGGTTTCAGATTTCCATCTTAACCAATCTATCTCCCTCCGTGTTTTCACTGAACATTCCTCTTCTGGTGAGAGGAGATTGCACAGTTTGGACGTTAAGAGGGCCCTTAGTTACTATATAGAACGTACCAAGGGTCACAGGTTTGAATCCCTCCAACTTTTTCTCACTTATGGTGAGGTTGGGAAAGGGAAACCTGCCACTAAGAGATCAATTGCCAGGTGGATTGTCTCTTGTATCCAATTTTGTTATCAGAAACTGGGCAGAGTTCCCCCCTCTGGCTTGAGGGCTCAAACTGCAATTGTCATAATATAGCAAGACTCCATTAGAAGAAACAACATTACTAAGGTGAGTAATTTTTTCTTCTGGTAGCCCCAGACTGGCCGCGACAGTTCTGGTATCCAGATCTGCTCAGCCTCAGCTGCAGACCCCGCCGGAGTGGCTTTGTACATGCCCGGACCTGATATCTCTCAACCAGGGGAAGGTCCTTTATCTGGACCTTCAATCCCTACACTTCACAGCCTGGTACTTGAGTGGCTAGAGTTCTAGGCTTTGGGGATTTCTGAAGATGTCTACACAGTGGTGGAGGCATCTCGAAAGGAATCGACCAGGAAATGTTATGCCTTCAAATGGAAAAGGTTTTCCATTTGGTGTCAGGGTAAGGGTCTGGGCCCCTTATACTGTTCTGTGGCTAAGAATCTCGACTACCTTTGGTCTCTCTCCAAAGGGGGTCTACGGTCATCGACCCTTAGGGTGCACCTGGCAGCCATTTCTGCTTACTGGGCGCGGGCTGGTCAGCTGACATTGGTGCAGGACACGGTGGTCGGGTGCTTTTTCAAAGGACTGGATCACATATTCCCTTCGGTGCGTGAACTTCCACCTCCGTGGGATCTATTGCTGGTTTTGGCAAAGCTCATGGGCAAGCCATTCGAACCCACGCACAAGTGTGAGTTGTCTCACTTGTGGAAGACGGCCTTCCTGGTGGCTACTACTTCAGCCAGAAGGACAGGGGAGCTCCAGGCTCTTTCGGTGGACTCCCCTTATGTGGTCTTCCACAGGGACAGAGTTGTCCTGCGCCCCCACCTGAAATTCCTTGCAAAGGTGTTGTCAGAGTTTCACTTTAACCAGGTGCTGACTCTGCCGGTATACTACCCTGATTACACCCCGGATGCCGAATACAGGCTCCATACCTTGGACCTGAGATCTGCGCTCTCCTATTATAAGGAGAGAACGGCAGAAATTCGCAGAGTGGATTGCCAGCTATTTGTCACCTATGCTGAAGCTGCTTCTGGCAGACCTGCAGCCAAACGGACCATTGCGAGATGGATTACATCATGTATAGGTTTGTGCTATCAGTTGGTGGGCAAGGAGCCTCCCAGAGGGATAAGAGCTCATTCTACCCACTATACTGCTGCATCGGTGGCTGCTTCCAGGGACATACCTATCCAGGAAATCTGCCGGGCTGCTACCTGGAATTCATCAAACACCTTTATTACCCACTACCACATCGACCTTGAGTCACGCCGGTATGCTGGTTTTTGGGGCCTTGGTTCTCCAGTCTCTCTCTCCTACGTAGGGGGTGTGCGCCTTGCCTCCCTCCTCCCGGAGAACCGTTTGGAGTCTGCCAAGAAGTGTGAATAGAACAACATATCCACGCTTCTAGAAGAACATGTTACTCACCTGTAACAGTAGTTCTAGGAGTGGTATATGTTCATCCACACGCACCCACCTGATCTCCCCGGTTTCGGGCGCACAACCTTGCTTCCAGTGAGCTATGATCTGGCGCAACGGGTGTGAGCCGAGGTATATACCACCCGGGTGGGTGGGAGGACCCAGCTTTAATATTTACAGCAAGATTTAAAGGGTAAAGGGACCTGCCAAGAAGTGTGGATGAACACCATATACCACTCGTAGGACTACTGTTAACAGGTGAGTAACCTTTTCTTCTTTCCCGGCGTTAGTTTCTGAAAGCGCCTCGTGGTTAAGTTCCTACTGCTTCGTCAGTTATTTTTAACGAATTTTTCACGTCTCTCATTACATTTCTTCCAGATTGCTGTGTATGTCGTCCCCTACTCCCTCTGATTCGCATAAAAAGTGCGACTCATGTGGCGCCCAGCTCCCTCATAAGGACGGTCATTCCCAGTGCCTCTTCTGCCTAGGCCCGGATCACCCCGTGGAGAATTGCCAGCACCTCCAGCAATTCAACGCCACCACTCGCAAACGGAGGCAGCAGTCCCTGGAGGCCCACATTTTAAAACAGATGTCCTCCATGGAAAAGGAGCTGAAGAAGCTCAGGCAGGTGTCAACTTCTGCTGATGGTCACCATAAGAAGCAGCACTGGGACTCCTCTTCCACGGCCACTGTGACTCTAGATGGTTACCGTGCTCCAGGTAACGTCCACCCGGACGACCGCGCATCTTGGAAGTGTCAGGCGGCGGAAAGGCTCTCCCGATCGAGGCTTCGGCGCTCAGGCCCCTTGGGAGCCTCTGGGGACAAAAGAGGATACCACTCCGGAAGGCCGCCACTGCGGCCCTCTGGGTCAAGCGGTCCAATAGCCCGGACGCCAGTGCCACAGTCTGCCTGGACAGGGCTGTTAGATGCCACCCCTTGGCAGGGAGCCACGCAGTCCCAAGACACCTGAGGCCGCTCCTTCCATGCGGCCGTCCAGTCGTCAGATCCGACAAGTTGGATGCGGCTTCTGACGCCCACCGGATCCCGCCAGTGAAGCAAACATCAGCCTTCCATGCTCAGACGGGTTAGGAGGTTACGCCGACCCTTGTCGACCAGTCCACTGTCCCTGGCTCGCCGCTGACCACCGAGGCTCCAGCGTCTCCCCTGTTGGACCCCGGGGATTTCAGTCCTCCTCCGGGCGACAGAGGACGCTGGTATGCTCCCATCAGGTCTCTCTCCCCTAGGGCCGGATCCCCTGACGCTGGCTCAGACGCCTGTCTTCCAGACTCTTTACTGGATGCCGTCCCAGCGCCGGGATCCGGCGTCTGTAACACTGTTCCTGGCTCCACCCGCTGGGCTCTTCTCCAGGGCCTTTCTGCCCGGGCAGAGCCCCAGGTTCCCAGGCATCCGACCCATCCTATCCAACACCATCCTGCCGCGACCACAGTATCTCCGCGCCCGCAGTACCCAACGCCAGCTTCCCCGCCGGGCCGGGCTATGGATACTGCCCCACGGATGCCCACAGTATCCGTATCCCATCACCACCACCTCCTCCACAGCCCCGGTGGACTTGAAGGAGACTGTGGCTGCCCTAGTAGGCTGGCGCCAAGGCTGAGCTCACCAGGGGTGGAGAGCCATCTACCAACGCGGACCCGGTGCACGTCGCTGGAGCGAGGCGCCCTACCCGACACCAGAGGTGAGCCCTCGGTGCCAGGTCCGGGAGGACACGCTTCCCGAAGGTTGTCCAAGTGGTCCATTCCTCCCTGCACTGGGAGGGTCTTCATCCTTCTCGGCGGAGACCTCTGACTCAGATACCGATGGGTTCTCCGACCCTGACGACGAGCCACACTCTTCAGACCGGCCCAGGCCCAGGACTCTCCGGAGTCTATTCCAGAAGATCCTTCCTTTCTGGAGTTGCTGACAGAAATCCAGGAAGTCTACCAGTGGCAATCTCTTGAGCCAGATCCACAGCGGAAGAAGCTCGCTGCCCATTTGGATCTGCCCGAAATTGCTCCAACCTTGATTCCACCCTGGATCGAGCCTCACGCCGACTTTGCTTCCACCATTTGGAAACAACCATCTGCATTAGCCCCCCCTTCCGAGGAAGGCGGATAGGCTATACCAGGCTCCTGAGGGTATGGATTCCTTCAACACACACCCGAAGGCTGACTCTGTCATGATTAGCGCTGCTTACGGCCAGTCGGCAAACCTGAAACATCTCAGATTGTCTCCGCCTGGCAAGGAATCCTGTCTTTTGGACCAGTATGGGAAGAGGGTGTACACTTCTTCCACTCTGGGGATCAGGATCCTGAACTATGTTGCATATATGGGGGACTACCAGAAGACCATCCTGAGTCAGGTGGAATCCAAATTGGACTCCCTTCCTGAGTCTCAGACCAAGCAGGAAGTGGCTGATCTCGTCTGTTCCAGTCTGTCTACCTTCTTGTTTTCCTGAGCGTGCCGATCCAGGGGAAGCACTGCTCCATACATTAGATGTGTGTAGGTCTTAAATGCACTACCTGCTTTGCACCAAGGAATGTAGAAAGTTGAAGCTGTTGCTAGTTTTCTTTGCCCCAGGTAGAGAGGGCACTTCAGTTCCTAAGCAATATTTATCCATATAGTTGGCAAATTGCATTGTGTTTTGCTACAAGTACGGCAAAGATTTGCCTGGAGCAGTTAAAGCTCATTCCGCAAGAGGCATGGCTGCCTCTGTGGTTTGTTTCCAAGGGGTCTCAGCCGCTGACATTTGCGCGTCTGCTACGTGGAGTACCATCCATACTTTCACCAAGCACTGTAGTCTGGACATTGCTTCGTGAGCCCGTGCAGGTTTTGGCAGGGCTATGCTGCAGGGCCTCCTGTCTTAAGTTTAAGGTTGGCCCTCCTCCTAGACTCTGTATTGCACCTGTAACTGCTTGGGACTCATTTCTATGGTGTGACCTGATGACTGAGATACCCTCGAAGGAGATAGAAGAGTTACGTAAGAACTTACCGTAACAGTAGATCTTCGAGGGGCTCTCGCTGTCATCTACTTAGATATATAGATACATAGGCAGTGTCGGCAGATAAGGGCCTATGGCCCACCCAGTCTGCCCATTTGAGCTTATAAGTTCAGTTTGTTTTCCTAGAAGTCTGTTGCCCCTTACCCCTGACCTCCAGAATTCCTGTCTATCCCATGCATTCTTAAATCCCGTGATTGTTTCAGCCCCCACCACTTCCTCTGGCAGGGTGTTCCACTTGTCCACCACCGTTCTGTGAAAAAATTCTTCCTCACGTTTCCTCTGAATCGTCCTCCCTCCAACTTCATCCCATGCCCTCTAGTCCTGGAACATCTTTTTCGCTTAAAAATAGTGTATTCCTGCACCCTGTTCCTCCCTGTAAGATACTTGTATGTCTCTATCATATCCCCTCTTTCCCTCCTGTCCTCCAGGGAGTACATGTTCAGTTCCTTCAACCTGTCTTCATAGGACTTGTGATGCAATCCATGCACCATCTTTGTTGCCCTCCTCTGAACCTTCTCTACCCTGTCTATGTCTTTACGTGAGGTAAGTCTCCAGAACTGTACACTGTACTCCAGGTGGGGCCTCACTAGTGTCTTGTATAGTGGAATTATGACCTCCTTTTCCTGCTGGTGATGCCCCTGCCTGTGCATCCCAGCATCCTATTTGCTTTACCTGCTGCCTTATCACACTGTTTCCCTACCTTGAGGTCATCAGAGATGATAACCCTAAGATCCTTTCCTGCTTGGTGCATGCAATATCCTCACCCCCAACTGATATATTGTGCCAGGTTTGTGCCCCATATGCATTATCTTGCACTTCTTTGCATTGAATTTCAACTGCCAAACCCTAACCATTCTTCAAGTTTCTGCAGGTCCCTTCTCATTCTGTCTACACCCTCTGGTGTGTCTACTCTGTTACAGAGCTTTGTGTCATCAGCGAACAGTGAAATTCTGCCTTCTAGGCCCTGCGAAATGTCACTGATGAAGATGTTGAATAGGACAGGTCCCTGATCCACCTCCCTAGTCACCCAGTCAAAAATTTCAACGAGGTTGGTCTGACATGACCTCCCCCTGGTGAAACCATGCTGCCTTGGGTCCTGTAGTCCATTGACAACCAGATGTTCCACCAACCTCTCCTTCAGTAGTGCTTCCATGATCTTCCCCACTACCGAGGTGAGGCTGACTGGTCTGTAGTTTCCTTCCTCTTTGTTCCCACTTTTGTATAAGGGGACTACATCTGCTATCCTCCAGTCTTTGGATACCTCCCCTGTTTCCAGTGATTGGCTAAACAGGATAGCCAGAGGTTCAGCCACCACCTCTTAGTTCTTTAAGGACCCTGGGGTGCGCCCCATTGCTTTATCAACTCTTATTACTTCCAGTTCCTTCAGGACCCTTTCTCGTGTAAAGGGACTTGTGTCCATTTCTGCACCATTCTCACCCCTTGTACTCCCTTCAGACCCATTACCCTCCTCTTCCTCAGTAAAGACCGAGCAGAAATACCTGTTCAATATGTCAGCTTTACTGTTGCCATCCTCCACGTGGCCCCCATCCTCCCCCTTCAGTCTCATTATCCCTCCCTTTGCCTTTCTTTTTTCCCTTATGTACCTGTAAAAGGTTTTGTCCCCTCTACCCACTGGTTTTGCAATGTGTTGTTCTGTCTGAGCTTTGGCTTCCCTTACTGACCTCCCTGCCTCCCTTTGCTTCTCCTGGTACTTCTCCCTATCCCCTTCTGCCTGTGTCTTTTTGTATTGCCTGAATGCAATCTTTCTGGCTTTCGCTTTCTTTGCTACCTCTTTGGAAAACCATAATGGTCTCCTCTTCCTTTTCCTTTTGCTAACCTGCTTAATGCATAATTCTGTTGCTCTTGTAATCCCCATTTTAAATACTGCCCACTGTTCCTCAACTCCTGATTCCTGCCCCATTCCCCTTTATGCCTCTTTCAAGTATCTCCCCATTTTCCCAAAGTCTGCCCCTCTAAAATCCAGGATACGTGTTTTTGTGTGGTTTGGTTCTGCTCTTTCTGTGATTTCAAACCACAATGACTGGTGGTCACTGTTCCCAGGTGCTCCCCACTATTACCCCATCACACTGTCCCTGTTTGTGAGCACAAGGTCCAGTATTGCCTTCTGCCGAGTTGGTTCCATGACCAGTTGCTTGAGGAAGGCACCCTGAAGGAGTCCAGGATAAATCTGCTCCTAGTTGATGCTGCTGCTGGGATGCTCCAGTCCACGTCTGGAATATTGAAGTCTCCAACCAGTACTACCTCACCCTTATCTGCCATCCTTTGGATGGCTAGCTTCAGCTCCCTATCTGTTTCTTCCTCCTGGGCTGGTGGTCTGTAGACCACACCTGTGCGGATGGCTGGCCCCTTTTTTCTTTCCAGCTTAACCCACAGTATCTCCCCAATTTTGTTCCTCCTGGATCTCTGTGGCCCTTATGTCATTTTTTACATACAGTGCCACTCCTCCTCCCTTCCTGCCTGCCCTGTCTCTTCTGAATATGTTGTAGCCAGGTATGGCCATCTCCCAGTCGTGGTTATCATTACACCAGGTTTCAGTGATAGCCACAATGTCCAGGTCTAACTGCACCATGACAGCCTCCAGATCTTCCATCTTGTTGCTAAGGCTCCTGGCATTTGCACACATGGCTTTCCACGATTTGACCTCCCTAGACTGTTTTGCTGTTCTAGTCCAGACCCTTCCTTGGTTGTCCTTTATCCCAGGTTCTCCTTGCTGTCTGCCCTTCTGTTGAATTTTGCCCCTTTTCTGCCTATCCACCTCTTGGGCGCTAATCCACTTACACGTTACCTCCTAGGGGCTTTGTTGCTAGCGGCCAAAAAGGCCCTGACATTGACATTGGCTTACCCCCAGTGTTCCCACCATGTTGGAATGGAGGGAGATTGTTACTCGGATTTATAGATCGGAAAGAATCTCTTATTTAAATAAAACTGATTTATTTACAGTGAAATGGTCTAGATGGGTACTTTACATTATGTCTAAGGATCCCTCCTTTGTCCCATAAAAGAATCCCATGGAAAGAGGGGCCATGGGGGGACAAGAATCACAGAGTTCAACTTTGAATGACGTAATTGATAAGGCCAGTTGTCCAGGTGTTGGAGTAGGGGCTTGGTTTAATTGTGCAATTCAACTGAATTATGTACCAGTCAGAGTCTGTTGCATATGTTGTACAAGTTCTTATAGAAACCCTACCTTATGAAATTATTTATTTGTAACTCGATATTTTAATTATCTTTCCTGTATGTTTTTTTTATTTCATTTTTTCCTTTTTTTCTCATTCCTGCTGTCCTTCACTAAGACACTGTACGCAATGTAATTACAATGCTATGCTGACTGATTTGCAGTGTAACCCTAAGCAGTTTAAATATTTTATGAATTGTGACTGTCTTCCCCTTCCTTCCCTCCCTCTCCCCTTTTTCTTTTCTATCCCCTCCCTTCCCCCCAGTTGTAAAAATTATCTTGAATAAAAATTATAACAAAAAAAAGAAATATAACTAACCATTATCAGGACTTGTTCAAGCCCACTCTACCTGAACCATGGCCACTACCACGACCTGCTTCAAAGGGGCGTGCATCACGGACATCTGGAATGCAGCCACATGGTCCACAATACATGCCTTCACGAAGCACTACAATTTAGACATTGCTTCTCGCTGTAGGGTGGTCTTTGGCTACACTGTCCTACAAAGCATTCTGTCATAATGTTTTCCACCCTTCCTGAGTTTACTGCTTGGGAGTCATTCCAAGTGCATTATCTGCTGTAAGAGATTACCCTGGTACAGTTGTGTACTCACCGTAACGGTAGATCTTCGAGAGGTATCTCTTGCTGCAGGTACTCTCCCTCCCTCCATCCCCCTGCTTCTGTAAGAGAACTTCGGATCCAAATATATATTACACACACACACACACACACACACACACACACACACACAGAGGGATACCTAAGGTACCTCGGCTTCCTCGCTTAGTGAGCTGAATCCGGTGGGGGAGCCGAGGATGCCTGGGGCCGCCCACTCTTATTTAGGTGCACGATGGTGTCGGGTGTGGGTGGCCCTAGGAGAAGACTGCTAGAAGAAAGCTACTATGCAGAGGAGTACCCTCTAGTGAAGACCCAAGTGTATTACCTGCTGCAAGAGATGCCTCTCTAAGATCTGCTGTTACGGTAAGTACGTAACTGTGCTCTTCTACTCCCACTACTTCCTAGTTCCATAGAAAACAGGCGGTATGTGCCCTGTTCTAGACCTAAGGAAGTTAAACAAATAACTTCTTCAAAGAAATATTTAAGATAATCTCGCTGGGAACACTGCCTCTTGTTCATCAAAACGACTGGTTGGCATTTCTGGACATGCAGGATGCCTACCAGCATGTTCCATTGCACCCCAAGCCATCACAAATACCGATGCTTTGTGGTCTTGAGTCAGCACTATCAATTGATTCCTGCCCTTTGGGCTCTCCTTGGCACCATGAGTCTTTACAAAGTGCTTTGCAGTACTTGCGGTGCATCACAGAAAACTCTGAATCCAAGTGTACCCATACCTGGACGATTCCCTGCTAGTGAGCCCTTCCACAGGACACAGGAAGCGGTCTCTACAGCTTTCAAGTTCCTCCCATCCATGGGAGTTCTGCTGAACCTGGAAAAATCGTAACTTCAGCCCTCCCAACAACTTCTCTTCATAGGAGCTCTTCTGGACACCTCCAGGACAAGAGCCTTTCTTCCAGAGGACAGGAAGAATGTCATTCTCCAGATGGCTTGCTTCATCAAGGAGAGCAACTCTGTTCGAGCTCTCTCAATGCAGCAGATGGTATTTCTCATGGCATCGACCGTGTTCATGGTGCCTGTAGCCCACTTACACATGAGAACCACACAGTGGATGCTCAGCGTTCAGTGGTCTCCAACCACGCATCCGCAATTCTTCCACATCAAGGTGACACAATCTCTAACAAGGTCACTCACTTAGTGGACTCGGGAGGACAACCTTCTCCAAGGTTTTCCTTTTGCCCCCACTGGAGACGTAGATTACCCATTACCACAGATGCATCTCTGACCTGTTGGGGAGCTCACTGTCATGACCTCCACACTCAGGGTCTGTGGAGCTAGGAGGACTCCCTATCTACACATAAATGTCCTGGAGATGAGAGCTGTCTTGTACGGTGTCTGAGCCCTGAAGGATATCCTCTGTCATAAAGTAATACTCCTTCAGATGGACAACAAGGCTGTGATGTACTATTTCAACAAGTAGGGTGGAGTGCACTGTTAACCTCTGTGCAAAGAAGTCATGAGAGTGTGGGAGTGGTGCCTCGAGTACGATGTTCTGAGCCAGGCAGTCTGCCTGTCAGGTATCCAGAACGATCTGACGGATGGCGTCAGCAGAAAGGAGGGGGATCCATACGAGTGGTCTCTCAACTCAAGTGTCTTGCAGTCACTGTTCGAAGAGTGGGGCACTACAGACCTGGGCCTTTTTGTGTCCTAACTCAACGCAAAACTGCCTTTATTCTGCTCCAGAAATCTAGAACCTGCCACCTTCTGTCAGGATGCATTCAGAATGCGTGTAGAAGGCGCTTTTTGTACATATTTCCTCCTCTTCCCTTAATTCAGAGGGTGCTGCTCAAGTTTGAGGTGCTGCGGGGCAGCATGATTCTCATTGCCCCCATACTGGCCTTGTCAGATATGGTTTCCATTAAACAGATTATCGGAGGTTCCTCCGAGACAACTTTCACTACAGACTGACCTCCTGACACAAGGTCTGGTGATCGATCCCAACCAGCGATCCCTTCATCTCCATGCCTGGCTCCTGAGGAGATTGAAGTGGGTAGGTTTAATGTCTCTCCGAGAATCTCAGAAATCCTCTTAGCTGCACGCAGGCCATCCACTAGGAAGACTTTCACGGCAAAGTGGAAACTGTTTTCCATTTGGTGTGCAAAGTCTGCCCTGGACCCCTTTTTTTGCCCACCAAGTAATGTGTTACAGTACCTCCTAGACCTGTCAAATACAAGACTGCAATACTGCACAGTAAAGGTGCACCTTTGCATGATTTTTACCTATCATTCGCCAGTACAGAATATGGGGATGGCTCAGTTACCTTTAGTCAAGAGATTCCTTAAAGGTATCCTGCACACTAGGCCGCCAGTCAGGAGACTGGTGGCCGCGTGGGATATCAGTCTTGTGCTAGACATACTCACTCATAAACCCTTTGAGCCTTTAACAACCTGCGACTTGAAGTTTCTGACCTGGAAGGCAGCCTTCCTAGTGGCCATTACCTCCGCTCGTAGGGTATCTGAAATACGTGCCCTGGTCACAGACCCCCCCCCCGGTACATAGTATTTCACAGGGGCAAGGTGGTTCTCCAAACTCACCCTAAATTCCTACCCAAAGTGGGCTCAGAATTTCACCTTAACCAGCCCTTGGTCCTTCTGACTTACTTTGCAAATTTACAAAAACACTGAAGTAGAGCGCACACACCTCATTAATACAAGGGCACAGGTTTAGTAAAAATAAATTTTATTAGCAAATGCCACCAACCTTGGTTGGTATTTGCTAATGTAATTTTAATAGACCTGTGCCCTTGTATTAATGAGGTGTGTGTGTGCTCTACTTTAGTGTTTTTGTAACTACAAGATTCAGTATGTTAGCACCACGTCCTAGTGCCAGCTCCACAGTGTTAGTTACTTTGCAAATTTCCAGAAAGAAGGGGAACGCACCCTTCACTCTCTGGATGTCAGAATGATTTTGTGATTCTATATAGACAGAATAAAGGAGATTCGTAAATCCAAATGAGACACTTGTTAAGCATTGCCCGGCTAGGTCAGCCTGTTGCCATCAGATGCATTTCAGCATTTTCAGTAGCGCGTCTTCGCCATTGCTACTCGATGGCACAGGTCAAGCTGGAAGGCAGGGTGTATGCCCACTCTACCAGAGCGGTTGTGGCATCCCTGGCAGAGATTCTGAATGTGCCCATTGCAGACATCTGCAGTGCAGCCACTGGGAGCTCTGTGCACACTTTCTTGAAGCAGTACGTCTTTGATGTCCATGCCAGATAACATCCTTCTTTTGGCAGGTCAATCCTCAATGGACTTCTGTACTAAGTGAGCTCCTTTTTCCTGCCACCCTACTTGGGGGGTGGGGGGGGGAATGTGTTCAGCTCGGTACTCTCCCACTAGTGTGAATGAGTGGAGGAGACTTTTAATCTAGGAAGATATGAAAATTACATGCCTACCGTAATTCTTGGATGAAGTCTCCACCACTCGGATACGAAGCTGCCTGACCGTCGAGAGTTTTAAGTTAGAGTTAAAAACTTATCTATTCTCAAAAGCGTATGGAGAGCGATGTTTACTGTGATTTTATTGTTATTACTGTTATCATTATATTTTGTAACTAAATATTTGATCACCTGTACAGCGCTTTTGTTTTTGAAAAGCGCTTAAAAATAAATTTTACTTACTTTACTTACTTTTTTTACTTTTTACTTTTACTTACTACTTACTCATTCACACGCCCACCCACCATTCCTCGAACTCGTTCATCCTGTTTCTGATCTTCACTCCCTTGTTGGCTGTGCTGAGAAGACGCTGTTGAGTTGATCTTTCTTATACGGGTCATATGGGACTATCTTATGTCCAGGTTAGGTTAGTTTCCTAGATTAGTTTCCGCTACACCTCCTCGGTAAAAAAGGTACTGAGGCGGTTGGAGGGTTGATGCTGAGATAGCCTATATGGCATGAGCCAGTCTCACAGCACTGGGCATACGTGGTCCTACCTCGGTGCTGGCCCTCCTGAAGATTTCTGGGTCCTAGCACCTCCGGCGTAGTCCCACTAGTGTGAATAATTGGTGGAGACTTCGTCCAAGAAGATCCAAGAATTACGGTAGGTACGTAATTTTCATTTCTGCGCTCTTTTTAAGACTCGGCTGACACTGCCACCTTCGTTTGTCTCCACAGGTATTCCTGGCTCTGTCTCTCTGGCTTTCACCAGGACTTCCAAGAGGCCTTCTTAGATGCCCCCTTTCTGGGCCCAGTTCTTTTTGAGGAGGATACCAAAAAGATTATTATAGGCCTCCAGGGTTCTGGAAAGGCTGTCCAGTCAGTTCATAGAACGTACAAGTAGGAACCGGCTCCCTCGAGTCATCAGCCTTTTCGTTGCTAAGTAGGCCAACAGTGTAGAGGGGCCTTTACATGCAAGGCCTCCTCGCGGCCTCCGAACTCTGGCCAGGCCTTTTCCCACCCCAGTGTCTCCGCTTGACTCCTCTCGGGTGGCAGAGCTCTGTGGAGAGGTGGTAGAGGGTTGGTTCTCCTGTACCTTGAGGGTTGAACCAAGATCACAACAGATCAGTGGATCATACAACTAATAGTTTCTATGCCCTTGAGTTGTTGGAACTTCAGTACCTCCAAACAGCCACCCTGTTCCCTCCCACTGCTTCCCATCCCACGGTGACCTGATCCTAGCAGAGATCCAGGCCTTTCTGTCCAAACAGGCTATAGAGCCTGTTCCTACAAACCAAAGAGGAAAGGGCTATTACTGCCATTTTTTCTTGGTCCCCCAAGAAGACTGGAGATCTTTGCCCCATACTCGATCTCAGCCACCTGAACACTTACGTGGAGTACAAGTGATTCAGGATGGTGACGCTTCTAGGCCTACTCCCTGTGCTCCATCAGGGGATCGGCTTTGCATTGGCTTTGCACACTGGACAAGCAGGATGCGTACCTTCACATCAAGGTTCTGCCATTCCACAGATGATTGCTGCACTTCAACTTCAAAGGAAATCACTGTCTGTTCCAAGCCCTGCCCTTCAGTTTGCCCTAGACTCCCCATGTCTTTACCATGTGCCTAGTAGTGGTGGATGCAGCACTCTGGAGAAAGGGTCATTGCATCTTCCCTTACCTAGACAACTGGCTCCTAACAGCTCCCACAAGGGACCAGCTGCTGAAAACCCTGGAAGACACCTTTATGTTCCAAGAACTGGGGTTCACTCTGAATCTTCCATAATCTTCCCCATGGCCCAGCCAAGGGAAAGCTTTCCTTCCCTCCAACAGGGCAAATCGCTTTCATACGCAAGCTCGGAGGATTTTCTTGTCGCTCCAGGTCATGGCCAGAAGTGTCCTCAAGCTTCTTTGTCATGTCCGCCACCATTGCGACCGTTTCCTTAGCACGGCTTCACATGAGTTTCTCAGTGGACTCCTGAGTGCAATGGGACCAGCACACAGACTGCCTCTTGCAGCTGATGAAGGGCAGTGTGTCAGAACCTGGAATTATGGCTGAACCTTTCCAACTTGGAAACTGGCTCCTTTCAGGAGAAACATCCCTCAGCAGATCCTGATGACAGATGCTTTGGGACAGGGATGGGGCGCTCATTTCAGAGACCAGCAAACTCAAGGGACCTGGTCTCCTCTGGAACAGAATCTCCTCATAAACTTGCTGGAGATGATGGGGATCATCTATGCTTTGCAGGTGTTCCAACTGGATATCTCCCCAGGTTCTCTGCTTATCCAGACAGACATGTCCATGGTCCCCTACATCAGCAAGCAGGGAGGGTCTCATTCCTACCTCCCCTGCAGTGAGGCCATGAGAGTCTGGTTCTGGGCAGTAGAGCACAGTCTGGAACTCACTGCAGTTCATGTTCCAGGTGTCCAAAACGCCTTGGTCGATGGCTTAAGCATGTCTCGGTCCAGGACCTACAAATGTGAATTACTACAGTCTGTAGCAGATAATCTCCTTGAAGATAGGGGTGTCCCGAGCTGGACCCATTTGTGTCCCCGCTCAGCGCCACACTGCCCAGTTTCTACTCACTAGATACAGGGCCTTGTGATTTCTGGAGAGACTCATTGTCCCCCTCTTGGACAGGGAGGTTTCTGTATGCCTTCCCTTCCTTTCCTCTGTTGCAGAGAGTCCTGATCAAGTTGCAGTCAGAGGGGGCAGATATGATCCTGATCGCTCCCTTCTTGCCTTGAAAAATTTAGTTCCCTCTGCTTCAACAATCTGCAGTAGAGCCTTCTATTCCTCTGTCCCAGGAGCAAGGCACCCTAGTGTACCCGGACCTCAGATCGCTGCACCTGCATGCATGGAACCTGCAGACTTGACTAGAGCCCGGTTCGGGGTTTCCCCCTAGGGTGGATGAATTCTTACTGGCTGCCAGAATGTCTTCTACCAGAGCCGCATATGCCATGAAGTGGAAACGGTTCTGCCTGTGGGCCTCTGCCCAGAACATAGATCCTTTCACCTGCCTGCTGAACTCCGTTTTTGAAGTATCTCCTCTCTGTCAGATTCCAGACTTCGTTACTTTTCCATCAAGTTGCATCTTTCTGCTGTTTCTGCCTATCATGCACCTATGGAGGGCAAGACCCTCTCCCAATTGGATCTGTCCCGCATCTTTTTGGAGGGCATTCTGCACCTGAAACCTCCCACATGGGATCCTGTCCTTCCACGGGACCTTTTCTTTGTATTGGAAAAACTCACTTGCCTCCCTTTGAACCGGCCGCGAGTTGCAAGCTGCACTTTCTGTCATGGAAAGTGATTTTATTTGCCATTACTTCTGCTCGTGGGATTTCCAAGCTTCAGCCACTGATGTGCAAAGAGCCTTATTTATTTTTCCACAAGGACTGGGTGTCCTTGTGGACTAATCCTAAGTTTCTTCCGAAAGTGGTATCTGAGTTTACCCTCAGTCAGGACATCCACTTGCCTGTTTATTATCCAGAGTACTTGAATCGAGGGGAGGCTTTGCTTGACATTCTGGATGTTCATAGGGTGCTTTTTTATTCGGACCACACCCGGCCTGTCAGAAAGGTTGACCAATTTGTTACCTTCGCCCTGAGAACCGAAGGGGCCCCAGTTTCTAAACAAACGTTATCCAATATGTGTTTAACTGCATTGTGTATTGTTACTGTAAATATGACAAACCTTTACCAGGACAGGTTAATGGTCACTCTACCCGGGGTGTTGCTGCCTCCTTCGCATCTCTCCAGAATGTGTCAGCAGCAGATATCTGTGCTTCTGCTACTTGGAGTTCTGTCCATACTTTCGTCAAGCATTATGGTTTGGACATTGCCTCTAGACAGAGGTCTGGCTTTGGATTAGCTGTCCTCCAGGGCTTGCTCTCTTGAGAGTTTCTGCTGGTTTATTTAACCATCGCCTGACCTGGGGTTATCCTTTGTACTGCTCGGTCCTAACAGTATAGCCTGCAGCAAGAGCTTCCACTCAAAGTAAGATAGTACAGTTATGTTAGAGCTTACTGTAACAGTAGATCTTCGAGAGGAGCTCTTGCAACAGGCGCTGCTTTCCCTCCCTCCCTCCTTCCTCCTGGTCTTTTCTTCTCCTTTACTTAGGGTTGCTAGGACCTCCTCGGTTCTCCATCTCTTTGTAGGCCGGGTCTCTGGCGGGAGAACTGAGGTGGTGCTGGGGACCACCACCCCTTTTATACCATTGGCCGACTTTGGGGGCAGGCCGACGTCAGGAGGCAGTCCTCCGCTGTAGACTATTAGATAGAAGTTTTCCGTGGGGTCCCGACGGCTTAGTCCTAATGGTGTAGCCTGCTGTAAGAGCACATCTCAAAGAGCTACTGTTAGGTAAGTTCTTAAATAACTGTACTTTTTTTAAGAGTATGATATCTCTCTCCCCCCCCCATCTCTCTTACCCTAATCCATGTTATAGGGTTGCCATTCTGCAGATGAGGAGAGGAGCTCCTGATAACTGTTACCATGTATCCATTTTCTATCGTAGACTTCTCTGCCGCTTTTTTTCTAGTAAGATATTCAAGTTTCTTAGCAGTACTTATATTTATCCTTGTTTGTTTCATTTATTTTGCCACACAGCTGAACTTGGCTTCCCAGTCTGTATTAGAAGGCCTGAATGCCTGCTTCGATCATCGAGCTGAGATCTATGTCCCGAGCTGGGCTGCAGCTTCCACGTGCAGCCAAAGAGGACCAAGATCTTTGGGTGCCAGAATCCCTTCCGACAGGGTGGTGGAAGAAATGGGCTGCCCAAGTCCTTTCTGAACAGATTCACACAGGCAAGTCATGGTGTTGGAGCATGAATGTAGGCTAGTGTGTGGGTCCAGAATCCATGTCTAATTTTTAATTGTTAAACATTCAGGACAAAACTTAAGTATTAGAGTGTGATTTCCAATTAGAAGATTAAATATTGTCATTGGTGGTTAGTATTGTGATAGTATGGGGGAAGAGTTGTCTCCTCGATGGCTACTCAGTTGAGCCCTTTAGAACTATGGCTGTTTGCTCCTTGGTGCTGTGGAAGTCTATAATGGTTGGTTCCTCCTGATAATCCTGTTCTTACAGAAGTTCCTGAAGCTGCCTGGGCTGTGTAGGAAAAGGACATTTGGATTCTGCAGGACAGAGAACCAAACGATTTACAAGGTCCAGAATGCCTGCTTCTTGCAGATAGATAATGCAGTCACCTTTCATTTCAGTGATTATTTTTTTTATTTCTTATTACAAAAATTTTACAACAGTTGAATGCACAGAAGAGAAGTGCTGCACTGCTTCATGCGCATTTAGACTGGGTGGCAACCCTGAATACTACTAACAAACAAACTTGAATGCAGTCCTAACTCCTTGGCTCTCAAGACTGTAGCAAACAGAACTGTTTTAGATGTTGCTAAGTGGTTGTGATCATGGCAACTGACAAAATGATCTTCGGCAAGGATATCTCCTCCATTAAGCCACACTTCTGAAACACTAAGCTGTCGGCATCAGGACTATGCACAAACTGTTTGCTAGCTGGGGCTGCCCACAGTGACAAGCAGCATCGACATATATATATATATATTTATATTTATTTATAAAACGTGGGCAGCCCCATCACTTCTCAGATCTTCGGGGGTATCCGTCATCTGGTACCACCATAGGAACTTCACTGTCTGTGAATTGGAATCCACATGGAATATTTTCAGCAGCATAACTGGGGCTGCCCGCGCTGCTGATGTCAGCAGACGTTACCAACCCTATATAGGTGTGGACAGCCCCGCTCCCTCCTCAGTTTTCCTGCCATCGACTTGTAAGCACGTTCTCCACGGAAGAGCTGCCGCAGTGTTCACGCCTACAACCTTTTTTCTGCAACCCTCTTACATTTTTTCCTTTTCTTTTATGTCAAGAGTGAAACAGTCTTCTCTCTTCTGTCTCTGCCGCTGCAGAAAGATTGCCTCCAATGACGAACATTCTTTGTGTGTGTGTGTTTCCTGTCTTGGCCCTGATCACGATGCCTCAGATTGTAAGCTCTGCCAACAATTTAACCAAGCCACCCTTGGGCGACGAAGAAAAGCTCTACAAATCTTCATGGAACAGCAGGTAGCCAGCTTCGAGCCAGGGTCCACCGGGGTGCCGGCCACACAGTCGCCCCCGCCAGGTTTAAGAGCTCTTAAGTCCTCTCAGGTCAAGGACAAGTCCTCGGGGAGTGTTATAAAAAATAGTCCAGGATCACGACCGCTCCCTGTCAGCCTCTCCTTCGGGTCCTCTTTGTTGTTTAGCGGCTGCCCCGATGAAGAGATCTGCTGTCCAGGTCCTGGTTTACTCCAGACCTATACTGACAGCTGCTCTGCCCGATTCTCGGGGCGTGAGGTTGTCTACTTCTGGGTTGTCGGCACCTCCTGTCTCAATGACTAGCTCGTCATGGACGATCACCTCTTAAGGACCCACCCCTTCCTCTCCAAGGGCTACAGGGTCATCAGGCTTACAGTCCGGTTAGTCGGCCATGGTGCTGTCAACTGCTTCAGTGACTATGGACTTGAACAGTTCTTGTCCACTTCACTGTTTATAGCCCAGCAGTTTGCTGCCTTTAACAGGCCTTCTTTGCCAGCACCGTCGATGCCTGCATCGTTGACACCCATTCATTGACCCTGGATACCTGCTTTGGGACTGTCAATGGGACCCTGAGGAAGAGGTCGACATCAAGGAGCATCATCCTGACCTCATCCTCCCAGAGGAAGATGAGGCAGAGGACCTGTACTATACTTCTGAGAAGTCTACAGCCTCTTAAGTCAGTGAAGAATCTGTCACGCACACCCCCAGATGTTATTTTCTTGAATATTATGAAGCAACTCTCTTGCACAATGGGGTTCCTCACAGAGGCAGAGGATGTCACCACAAAGGATCTGGTAGGCTACCTAGAAATTCTGGAATCTCCTCCCAAGTTTTCAGCACTTACAAATGTTACTACAGCAGCCTGGCACAGACAGACATAGTGCCAGCTATGCCCTGTAGAACTGATAAGCTCTGCAGTGGCACTCGAGGCCTCCCATACTTTGCTGCCCAATCTGAGGCTGACTTTGTGGTCATCAAGCGGCACATGGCAGGTCTAAGGTGCCCAAACACCTTAGCTCCCTGCCCCCAGAAGAGGAGTCTTTGAGGATTGCTATCTGGGGCAAACAAGTATATACTTCCTCCACCCTAGGTTTGAGGATTGCCAACTATCTGTCCCACATGGTTAAGTTTCAGAACACTAACTGGAGGAAGGACAAGACTGCTGTCCAATCCCTTCCAGATGACACCCTGAAATTAGTTGCTTCAATATTTGGATGTTGGCAAGCATCTCCTTAGAGCCATCTAAGACTTATCTGATACAGTTGCCAGGGTGGCTGCCACTGGCATCTGTCTACATAGATGCTCTTGGCTCAGAGTTTCTCTGTTTGCTGCTGTGCAAAATAAGGTGCTGAATGCCCCTTTTAATGGCACTAAACGTTTCGGCACAGATATCCAGGACGTCATTAATGATCTGCAGGCCTCTGGCATGGCACTTAAGTCTGTCCACTCCCTCTACCTCACTCAGCAGCATGGTAGGGGGCATTCTGCTTTTCGTAGGCAGACTTAGGCCAGGCTCAGGCTCTCATCCCCAGGGAAAGCACAGAGCCTAGTTCTTCTTCCCTGCCCGCTCCCAGGCTGAGGCGGCAGCAAGCGTCCCAGAACCGAGGGTCCCGCTTTCACAGCTGAACCTGCCTTGGCTTGACTCCTTGCCAGACCGAGGTGGCAGTCGGTTGTCTGTTCTCCCTCCATCTGAATGAATGGAGAACCATAACGTAAGATGCTTGGATCCTGCAGATCATAGAGTGGTCATACACTGGAGCTCATTCAGCAACCTCCAGACACCCCTCCGTCACCTGCAAATTACCCCCCTGGCTCATTTACCTGTTCTCCCAGAGGAGGTACAGACCCTTCTGTGCAAGCAGGTGATTGAACTGGTGCCAAAGCGACAAAGAAACCAGGGGTTCTATTCCAGATTCTTCCTGGTTCCCAAGAAAATGGGAGATCTGAGGCCTGTTCTACGTCTGAGTCCTCAGTCTCTTCGTCCAGTACAAAAAGTTCCAGATGATAACTTTACCGGGTCTTTTGCTCCTCCTCAAATCCAGAGACTGCCTCTTCTCCATGGATATGCAGGACGCCTACCTGCACATTGTGTTTTTTCCTCCTCACAGGAGGTTTCTCTGCTTTGCCTTTCCAGGGGGGCTTTATTGGTTTTAGGTATTGCCCTCTAGCTACTCATCTGCACCGAGTGTATTTACCTAATGCTTAGCAGTGCTCGCAGCAACCCTCAGAAGGGAAGATCTTACTTCGAGAGGGCTCATGCAGTAGGTAATTACATATAGGACTGACGCCGGCAGGCGGCAGGACCCCATGGAAAAATTTCTAGCTAGCAGTCCCTGGCTAGGGACCACTCCCATGTCAGTGACTGGCGTCAGGAGCGTTGGTATAAAGGGCGGTCCGGGCGCCCACCTTCCAGTTCTTTCCATGTTAGCTCGTGCCGCAGGCCTCCTCACGGAAAAGTTCGTAGCCGTCAGCCCTACCTTTGTCGTTTTTACCGAAAATCTTTATTTTTCGATAACGTCAGTAATAATGTCAGTGTATGTCGTCCCCTACACCCTCTGAGCACAAGAACAAGTGCGATTCGTGCGGCACCCAACTACCGCACAAGGACTGCCACTCCCTGTGCCTGTTCTGCCTAGGCCCTGATCATCAGGTCGAGAAGTGCCAGCATTGCCTTAGCTTTAACGCGGCTACCCAAAAAAGACGGCAGCAATCCCTGTAGGCCCATATTCTTAAGAAGAAAATGAGCTTAAAAAGCTAAGGCAGGCGTCCACTTCCCCCGAAGGCCATCGAAGGACAAGGAGAGAGCACGGACAAAGGCTCCTCCACGCGTCTCCCTCGGGGTCGCAAGACGCAAGGTAACATCCCCTCTGGGGGATCGCTCCTCGACGGCCGCCTCGGAGGTTTCTGAGGCGGCGTCGGCCCGCCCATCTGGCTCGCTCGGGCCTTGCGGGCACCTCCGGGCAGTTGGAGGCCTCCGCCCCTGGTTCGGCCGCAGACTTGCGGCCTACCGTCGTGGGGGACTCCGGTAAGCCGGGCGTCGGCTCCTCCGTCTGCCCGGAGAGGGCTGGTAAGACGTCCGACCCTCCAGGGCGACACGTGGCTTCTTCCCCACTGGACAGGCGACCTCCTCTCGACCTGTCTCCGGTGATGGCTCATCAGTCGGGGCGTCGGCTCTTCGGCCTTGGCAGCAGAGAGCTCGCCTCCGCGTTGGCTGTCGGACGTCCGGCCGTGAGGGAACAGGCGGCCCCCCCAACGTCCGTGGTTCCCGGTTCACCCGCAGCCTGAACCTGGGGACTTTTCCGTCCCTGGGCGAAGCTGGGGATTTTTTTACCTCAGTCAGTCCTTCCTCCATCTGGAGCGACAGACCTGACATCGGCTCCCCGGATGCGGGCTCCAACGTCGGCACCTCCAGCGTCGGGTCCTCCGCCATCGGCCCTGATGTCGGCCTTACCGACTTGAGATTTCCTGCTCCCATCGGGCTCTCTGCTACAGACCCGCCCGTGAGGTTCCCAGCAGGGCCATCTGCTCAGGCACCCCCTCCCCCCGACTTCCGGTTATCCGCCGTCTTATTTGATGCCGGTGTGCCGGGAGCGCCCGTATCCAGCATCGCGGTACTTCGATGCCTCAATACCAACGCCGGGTTACCCGCAGCCGGGTTTTGGATACGCTCCATATGGGTATAGCCCATATTCTTATCGCCCGCCTCCTCCTCCACCGCCCTCGCGGCCACCGGTGGACCTGCAGGAGACTCTGGCCTCCTGGTGGGCTGAGGCCATGGCTCAGCTCACCATAGAGGTCGAGAGCCGCCTTCCACCGACAGTGCTGTCCCAGGTTCCTCTACACCCCAGGCGGCACACTCCCTCACCACCTCCAGACTCCAGGGTTCTTCCTTCTGGATCCAGAGAGGGGCAGGACACGCGTCCCCGGGGGCTTCCCAAGGGACCCATTCCTCCCCTGGGTCGGGAAAGGGAGTCTTACTCTTCTTCATCCTCCTCTTCACTCTAGGACTCCTCGGACTCTTCCGACGGCTGCTCCGAGACAGAGAGATGACGAGCCTCGCTCTCCGTCGAAGCCCGGCCAAGGACTCCTCCGAAGTCTCCTCCAGAGGATCCTTCTTTTACAGAGTTGCTTAGAAAAATCCAGGAGGTTCATCAGTGGCACTCTTTGGAACCAGATCTTCAGCGTCTGAAACTCGCTGAACATCTGGATCTGCCTGTGACAGCTCCTACATTAGTGCCACCCTGGATAGAGCCTCACGCCGACCTTGTGACCACGATATGGAAACAGCCGTCGGCCTTAGCCCCACTTCCTAGGAAGTCGAACAGGCTATATGAGGCTCCAGAGGGTGTTGATTTCCTGGATTCTCACCCTCGTGCCGACTCGGTCATGATTAGCGCCGCTCACGGCCAGTCGGTGAACCCAAAACATCTTAGCTCGTCACCTCCTGATAAGGAATCTCGCCTTCTGGACCAGTACGGAAGAAAGATTTACGCTTCCTCCACACTGGGGATTAGGGCCCTGAACTATGTTGGCCACATGGGAGACTACCAGAAGGCCATCCTTACTCAGGTGGAAGCCAAGCTGGACTCCTTGCCTGACTCCCAAGTCAAACAGGAGTTGGCTGATCTCATCCGCTCTGCTCGTTCGGCCAGTCGCCACATGCGACATACGACGCAGTGGACACTGCTGGGCGGAGCTCAGCTTTCACCGTAGGCCTGCGGCGTCATGCTTGGCTCCGCGTGTCAGGTCTGGTCCCGGAGGTGCAATCTGCTATCCAGGAAGCACCTTTCCAGGGGTCAGTGCTTTCCGGTGGTGATGTCAAGGACATCATTACCAATTTGCAAGAGAGGGGGACGGCTCTGAAATCAGTTGATTCCATGTACCACCCTCATCAGCAGCAGCGCCGTCCCTTTCGCAGACTGAATCTGCCAAAGGCGAAACCCCAGGGAAGGCGGGCCACAAAACGTCAGGCCCCCGTGGCTGCTAAGCCCCCCCGCCCAAAAAAAGCAACGGGTGCTTCAGCTGCGGCGCTGCCCCACACCACCTGACTCCTTTCCTCTCCCACTGCCTCCGGAGGAACCAGTAGGAGGGAGATTTTCCCTCCACCTTCCGGGATGGGAGAGGATAACCACGGATTCTTGGGTGCTCCAGCTCATAGCAGAAGGACACTCCTTAGAGTTTCTTCAGAAACCACCCCGCCACCCCCCTCTGAAGTAGTCGTATTCACGGGAATACCTTCCTTTGGTCCAGGAGGAAATCGCGGCTCTTCTGCTGAAGCAAGCGATAGAACCCGTCCCCCTTCATCTTCAGGGGACGGGTTACTATTCCCATTTCTTCCTGGTCCCAAAGAAGACTGGAGATCTCAGACCGATTTTAGATCTCAGTTCCCTGAATCTTTATGTAGAGTACAAAAGGTTCAGGATGCTCTCTCTGCAGAGCCTTCTGCCCTTCCTCCGGCCGGGTCAATGGCTTTGTGCCCTGGATATGCAGGATGCTTATCTGCACATTCCCATTCGCTCATCTCATCGCAAATACCTTCGTTTTGTGTTCCAGGGGGACCACTACCAGTTCAAGGCACTCCCGTTTAGTCTATCCTCGGCCCCCCAAGTATTTGCCAAATGCCTGGCAGTGGTGGCGGCCCACCTGCGTACCAAGGGAGTACAGGTGTTCCCTTACCTGGACGACTGGCTCCTGGCGGCCTCGTCCATAGAGGAACTCCTGCATTTCCTCTCCCTCACCCAGCAGGTTTTTGCCTGCCTGGGTATTGCCATCAACCATTCCAAGTCTCATCTGGACCTTTCCCAGAGGCTACAGTTTATTGGGGTGATCCTCGATACGACCATGGGCAAGGCCTTCCTGCCTCCGAATAGGGCGGCTTCCCTTCAGACCCAGATAAGTCTGTTATCTGATCGCAGGATGGTCTCGGCGAGGTCGGTCCTTCGCCTTCTTGGGCTCATGGCAGCTGCTATCCCGATGGTCCCTCGCGCTTGACTCTACGCTCTCAGTGGGATCAACTAATGGACGACCTAGATCATTCAGTTCTGATCTCATCACCGATGATGCAAGACTTACAATGGTGGATGGTTCGAGAGAACCTGTTTCGGGGGGTTCCTTTCTTTCATCCTCCCCCCTCCCAGACTCTAACCACAGATGCCTCAGGCGATGATTGGGGAGCCCATCTAGGCCCTCATCGGACCCAGGGCTCCTGGTCCAGGCTAGAACAAGCTCTCCACATCAGTGTGCTCGAGCTTCGGGCAGTGTTGTACGCTCTCCAAGCCCTTCACCAATACATCCTTCCCGGCCACCTAGCCGTCCAGACAGACAACGTGCATAGTATGATACATCAACAAGCAGGGAGGAACTCTGTCCTACCCTCTGTGCAGGGAGGCAATGAGGGTTTGGGATTGGGCAACCCAACACGACCTTCACCTCACAGCGATTCATGTTCCAGGAGTCGACAACACCCTGGCAGACAAGCTAAGTCGCTCTTCTGTTCTGACTCACGAGTGGGAACTGGACCAAGGGGTCCTAGACAATATCTTCCAACTTTGAGGAACACCACAGGTCGACCTGTTTGCATCCCCAAGCATAAAACTTCCCACCTTCTGCTCGCTCGTTCCAGAGCGAGGCGCTTTCTGGAACGACGCTCTGTCTCTAGACTGGAAGGACAGATTCGTCTGTGCCTTTCCCCAATTCCTCTTATCCCACGAGTCTTGCAGAAACTAGCTTCAGAAGGAGGGAGAATGATTCTGATCGCTCCTTTCTGGCCCAGGCAAATCTGGTTCTCTCTTCTACAACAATATTCAGAGGCTCATCCTCTTCCTCTTCCTCTGTCTCGAGGTTTGTTGACCCAGGATCAGGGGACCCTGGTCCATCCAGGCCTCAAATCCCTTCAACTGCATGCATGGCTCCTGCAGATCTAGCCCAATCCCGTTTCGGTGTGTCACCCAAAGTGGCTGAGATTTTAGTGGAGGCCAGAAAACCCTCCACCAGATCCACTTATGCCATGAAGTGGAAAAGATTTACTATTTGGGCTGCCTCCAAGAATGTGGAACCTTTCTCCTGTTCAGCGGGGCTTCTGCTGGAGTATCTACGTCATCTGTTCGACCTGGGTCTCAGCCATTCCTCTTTGAAGGTACACATGGCGGCCATCTCGGCCTATCATGTTCCCTTCGCAAACAAGGCTTTTGCTCAATTGGAGTCTCCAAGACCTTTCTCAGAGGGTTCTCCATCTGAGGCCCCCATCCATACCCTCCCCCCGGGACTTGAATTTTGTTCTTGAGAAACTTACCCTTCGAACCTGCAGCCTCTGCAGATTTGAAGTTTTTCATGGAAGACGCTCTTCTTGGTGGCCATTACTTCGGCTCGAAGAATCTCCGAGCTCCAGGCCCTGATGTGTAAAATCCCCTACTTGATTTTTCACAAGGAACGAGTTGCTCTTCACATGAATCCTAAGTTTCTACCTAAAGTAGTAGCAGAGTCCACCTTAAATTAGTCCATAGAGCTACCTTCCTTTTTTACGCAGTACTCTAATCAAGGGGAATATTTACTCCATACTATGGATGTTCACCAGATTCTGAGATACTACACCAACAGGACGAAGGATCTCAGAAAGACTGATCAGTTGTTCGTCTCTTTTGCTCACAAAAGGGAAGGCAATGCAGTTTCCAGGCAATGCCTAAGTGGTTGGCTCATTGCATCACTTTCTGTTATGACAAATACCACAAGACCCTCCCGGGTCAAGTCAGAGGCCACTCCACAAGAGGAGTAGCTGCCTCTGCAGCTTGTTTCAAGAATGTGTCTGCGGCAGACATATGCGCTGCCGCCACCTGGACTTCCATCCATACCTTTACGAAACACTACAGTTTGGATATTGCCTCTCGCCGTAGAGCAGGCTTCGGGCTAGCTGTTTTGCAATGCCTCCTGTCTCGAGGCTTGCACAGCTAGAGCTACTTCTTGGAGTAGTTTCCTCCTCGCGGTGCCTTTCTTTGTTCCAGACTGCTTGGGATTCAGTCCTATATGTAATTACCTACTGCAAGAGCCCTCTCGAAGTAAGATAGTACAGTTACGTAAGAACTTACCATAACAGTAGATCTTGAGAGAGGCTCTTACAATAATGTCTATCCACCTACATCCCCTAAAGGCTTTTCAGCTCCTTTTCCATATAGAGAAATATCCATCCTCTCTCGTCAGGCCTCTTTAGGCCTGTGGCGAGAAAAAGAACTGGAAAAGCGGGCGTCTGGGACCGCCCCATATTCTGACGTCTCCTGGCCTCGGTCACCAGCGATAAGAGGCGGTCCTCGCCAGGGACTGCTAGCTAGAAATTTTTCCGTGGGGTCCTGCCGCCTGCTGGCGTCAGTCCTATGTGTAATTACCTACTGCAAGAGCCTCTCTCGAAGATCTACTGTTTCGGTAAGTTCTTACATAACTGTACTTTATGTGCGTCTTTCCTTAGCTGGATGACTGACTTTTCAAGGACCCATCCAGGGAACAGCTGTTCTAGGATCGTGGATATGTTGTTCATCCACACTGTTTGGTATGTCCCTTTCCCTTTAAGATCAACCGGAAGTCTTCTGGCTGACTCCTCCCACCCACCTGGGTGGTATATACCTTGGTTCCGCCCCATGACGCCAGATCTTCCTTTCTTCTGGAAGATGCAGGTTGCCTCCCTTGTGCTCACGCATTTTGTAGGCCCATGCTTTCAAACCCTCGGTTTTACCGAAATTAAAACTCACTCGAGTTAATGATCGCACTTTTGCATCTTCGATCATGGAAGAGAAATCTTCTTAGGGATTTCGCCGGTGTCCTTGCAGCCAGAAGATATTGCACACCGATCCCCATCTCACGTGCGTCTACTGCCTAGGTGTTGGCCATGACAACTAGTCTTGCAGCTTTTGCCTCACTTTCCATCCCAACATCCTGGAAGACCGCTTGCGTGCCTGAAGGTGGGGAGACCGGAAAAAAGGAACCCTCCAGTGAAGTCTAAGGAGGCTAGGTGGGTGGTTTCCACGGCCGCAGCTGGAAAAAATGAAGGGGTTCGAGGAAGAAGCTGCCCGCGTGTCGGCCAATCGAAGAGTTTTTGTTCCCCTCAACCTAGGCTCCACCTTAACGGGTTTCTTTAAGGAGCTGTGCCAGTCTCTCCCCACCTGGGGAGAGGCACCTGTGGGCTTGCACTCCTTCCGCCCTCGGAAGAGGGATAAAGAACGCCGTTAGTCTTCGTCTAAGGGAAGGTACTCTTGGGATCGAGAGCGATCTCAGTCCCAGGAGCACGCTGTCTCTACCTCGGTTAAGATCGCTTCTTCGGCCGCTGGCTTCTTTGATCTTTCTTCTGGCCAAGCAACCGAAGAAACGGCCGATTAAGTCGAAATTATCATCGACCCAGTTGACCGTTTGTCGCCGGCCGTGGCCGATGACTCCTTGGAAAAGACTCCAGTCTTTGTTTTTCCCGATGAGGAGACTCAGCCTACTGGTGTCCCCATCGAGAATCCTGTTCCGTACCCCCGGGTTTCACTGATTCCAGTGTCTCCCGATTGATAAGAGTTGACCCCCTCGATCTTGATCGAGATCCAGAACTCCCTCGACCGAACGACAAAGGAAGAGCCATAAGTGCTCTAAAAAGAGGCGTCGCCACAGGTCGTCGTCCTCGGATGAGGAGAGGATGCGGCGGAAACTCCGTCAGCGCTGTGAGGACCTTATGTGGCAACAGCTGATTCTGACTGGGCAGAAGCCAGCTCCGCCGTCCACCTTAGCCATTACTTGGCTCTCACCTCCTAGGCCGAAGCCGACCCCCTTGGAACAGACACTCTGTTCCTCCGCCTGTGGGGGCAGCCTGTCCACCGGTTTGGCCTTTATCGGTCTCTCCACCTATTTTGGTTGAACCGCCACCCAGGCAGCCTGTGGGAGGGGCGCCTGCTAAGAGGGACCGTGCAGATTCTGGGCCTCCCAAATGTCTTGCTAGTAAGGGTCACCCCGACTCTCCTCGACTCGTAGAGGGTGATTTGGGTGGCAAACTGCTGTGTCCCGACTCTTCGGACGTCACCAGACTCCACCCTCATCTGAGAGATGACGAGTTGTCCCTCGGTGTTGGTATCAAGGAAGGCCCTTCCTCCTTCCAAGGGATCCTTCGCCTCATCTCTGACTCTACAGGGATGCCCCTGGAACCCAGCCAGAAAAAGGCGGAGTACTCCCTCTGTCAGATATCCCTGAGAGGGGATACTCGTCGGCCCGGCACTCGAGCTATGGCAGCATCCTGCCTCATGCCCAGCACTGTCTGCCCGCATGGCCCGCAAGTACGCGGTACCCATGGGGTCCCTGGTGGGGTTCACAGAGCACCCTTCGGCCGAGAGCCTGGTGATCGCCTCTGTGTTCAGGTGTTCAGGCAGTTCAGCCGACACTGATCGTTCTCCCGACAAGGAGTCCAAGAACTTGGACCATTCAGCAAGGAAGGTCTATGCGACCTCTTCCTTGGGCCTTCGTCAGGCAAGTTTGTCCGTCATCATGGCACACTTCTGTCATGCCCTGCTAGGGTCATTAGACTAAGTCCTCAGACATCTCCCCGCGGACATGCAAATTACGATCAAGCAGGTCTGGGACCAGGGCCGTGCTGTTGCCTAACAGCAACTCCAGACGGCCCTGGACATCGGGGATTCTTGTGCCCGCTCAATGGCTGCTGTAATCGCCTCTCGCCACAGGGCCTGGCTGAGGCTTTCCTCCTTTCCGGCGGATACTCAGCACAAGTTAGCTGATGTGCCCTTCCTTGGAACTGACCTGTTCGGCCCAGGAGTGGCCGGTCACCTACAGCACATAGAGCAGTCGGACGCCACCTCTGCTAAGGGCTCTTCAGGCAAGAACCAGCAGAAGAAAAAGAAGCCGACCTTTCAGCACCCTTCCCCTGCGGCCCAGCAGTCCTCCTACCAAGGAGGACAGCAGCATCAACAGGAGCAGGCTGAAGCTTTGCACACTCGGCCCAAGCTTGGACCCCTACAGGCCGCAAAGGAGGCTGAGGCTCGGGTCCTGGAGCCTCTTCCTCCTTCAAGCCTGCTCAGTGACTGGATGGGAGTGGCCACCCTTATTCCCGTCACGCCAGCTCTGGGTCTTCCCATAGGGGGCCGGCTCCGCCACTTGATTTCCGCCTGGTCCGCTATCACTAAGGACAGGTGGGTTCTAGAAGTGGTCGGTCAGTGACTGCCTCTGGAATTCGAGCAGTACCCTCCCAGCCAAGCCCGTGCCACTCGGGAAGAACGGACCTCCGCAAACACCCAGTCGGCTCTTCGGGCCAGTGTTGCTCAGCTCCTCCTCAAGGAGGCAGTAGCTCCAGTGGCGGATCAGTTTGCAGACCCAGGCTTCGTCTCCAGGTATTTCCTGGTGCCCAAGCGTATGGGGGGCTGGCACCCCATTCTAGATCTCCACGACCCGAATCAGTATCTCAGGTCACGCACCTTTCGGATGGTCACTCTGAATCAGATCATACCATCCTTGGCGCGAAACATGGTTTTGTTCACTGGATCTGCAGGAAGCATTCTTTCACGTCCCAATCCATCCATCCCATTAGATGTTCCTCCGCTTCAGGGTCGAGAGGACCCTGTACGAGTCCCGAGCCATGCCGTTCGGCCTGTCATCGGACCCTCGGGTCTTCACCAAATGCAGTGCAGTGGTGGCAGCCCATCTACGGTGTCAGGGAGTTGGAATCTACCCTTACCTCGACGATTGGCTCCTAGCAGGTTCCACCCAGCAAGAGGTGGAGAGGTCCAGGGATCTGGCCCTCCTGACCTGCGCCCAACTTGGCCTCCTGATCAACAAGGCCAAGTTGGAACTCGTGCCGTCTCGGGTGATGGGCTTCATCGGGGCACAGCTCGACTCCCGGCGGACAGACGGAGGTTCTCTCCTCCTTTGCCCAATCATTTCTGGTTGGGCACTTGCGCCCTGCCCGGGACTTCCTGCGTCTTCTGGGTTACATGGTGGCGTGCACCTCAGTGGTCCGATGGGCCTGGTTGCACATGCACCCCGTCCAGTGGGAGCTGACCGCCCAGTGGACTCACTGACGCTGTCATTTCGACCAGCTGATCACTGTAACCCAGAGGATGTGGGATGCTCTCCAATGGTGGACTGCCCCAGACAGGTTGCAGGAAGGGATCCCATTTGTCCGCCCCGAGCCGACATTCGTCCTCACTACCGATGCCTCTCTCATGGGCTGGGGAGCCCACATGGGGGACAACAGGGCCCATGGGTTCTGGACCCCCGAGGAGTCCTGGTGCCACATCAACCTGTTGGAGCTCAGAGCAGTCAGACTGACACTGTCAGCTTTCCCTCCTTAGCTCCGAGGTCAAGTGGTTCAAGTCCAGACGGACAATACCACGACCATGTACTACCTAAACAAACAGGGCGGCATGCAATCCCGTCTGCTGTGCAAGGAGGCGCTCCACATCTGGACCCTCGTTAGCTGGTTGGAGGCGGATCTCCTAGCCATCCATATGGCAGGAGTCTCGGACCAACTGGTGGATGCTCTCAGCCGCCTAGACCAGACATCCCACGAATGGTCTCTCCATCCAGAGGTAGCCTAAAGCCTGTTCTCCCGCTGAGACAAACCATTGGTGGACCTGTTTGCCTCCAGGGAAAACACCAAACTGAGGCTATACCATGCCCACCCCCCTTAGCAGGGCTCGCTGCTGGGGGATGCCTTCTCAAGGCCTCTTCTACACTTTCCGTCCATTTTCCTTGATCCACAAGGTGTTACTCAATGTGAGGAGGGACAAGGCGAAGGCGATTCTGGTAGCTCCAGACTGGCCGTGCCAGTTCTGGTATCCAGATCTCCTCAGCCTCCTCTGCAGGCCCCCGGAGGGTCTTCGTACATGCCCGGACCTGATATCTCTAGCTCAGGGGAAGGTCCTTCATCTGGACCTTCAATCATTGCATCTCACAGCCTGGTACCTGAGCGGCTAGAGTTCCAGGCTTTAGGTCTTTCAGATGATGACTACACTGTGTTGGAGGCATCCCGTAAGGAATCGACCAGGAAATGTTATGCCTTCAAGTGAAAAAGGTTTTCCATTTGGTGCCAGAATAAGAGTCTGGACCCCTTATCCTGCCCTGTGGCTAACATTCTCAACTACCTTTGGTCTCTCTCCAAAGGGGGTCTACGGTCATCGACCTTTAGGGTGCACCTGGCTGCCAACGTTGGCGCAGGAGACAGTGGTCGGGCGCTTTTTCAAAGGCCTAGATCACATATCCCCTCTGGTGCATGAACCTCCACCTCCATTGGATCTGTTGCTGGTTTCGGCAAAGCTCATGGGCAAGCCATTCGAACCCATGCACAAGTGTGAGCTCTCACACTTGTCATGGAAGACTGCTTTCCTGGTGGCTGTTACGTCAGCTAGAGACAGGAGAGCTTAAGGCGCTTTCAGTGGACTCCCCTTACCTGGTCTTCCACAGGGACAGTGTTTTCCTGCACCCCCACCAGAAATTCCTTCCAAAGGTGGTGTCAAAGTTTCACCTTAACCAGGTGTTGAGACTGCCGGTATACTACCCTAATTACACCTTGGATGCCGAGTACAGGCTCTATACTTTGGACCTGAGACGTGCTCTCTCCTGTTATAAGGAGAGGATGGCTGAAATTCGTGGAGAGGTTCACCAGCTGTTTGTCACCTACACTGAAGCCGCTTCTGGCAGACCTACAGCCAAACGGACCATAGCAAGATGGATTACATCATGCATAGGTCTGTGCTACGAGTTGGCAGGCAAGGAGCCTCCCAGTGGGATAAGAGCTCACTCTACCTGCCATACTGGTGCATCGGTGGCTGCTTCCAGGGACATCCCTATCCAGGAAATCTGTCTGGCTGCTACCTGGAAGTCAGCAAAACCTTCATTACTCACTACCACATTGACCTTGAGTCATGCCGGGATGCTGGTTTTGGGGCCTCGGTTCTCCAATCCTTATTTCCCAAGTAGGGTGTGTGCACCTTGCCTCCCTCCTCCTGGAGAACTGCTCGGAGTCTGCCAAGAAGTGTGGATAGAACAACATATCCTAGAAGAACAGGTTACTCACCTGTAACAGTAGTTCTAGGAGTTGTATATGTTCATCCACACACACCCACCCGACCTCAGCGCTCAACCTTGCTTCCAGCGGACTAAGATCTGGAATCATGGGGCGGAGCTGAGGTATTTACCACCCGGGTGGGTGGGAGAAGCCAGCTTGAAGACTTCCGGCAAATTTAAAGGGGAAAGGGACATGCAAGAAGTGTGAATGAACAACATATACCACTCCTAGAACTACTGTTACAGGTGAGTAACCTGTTCTTTTAGTGGCTGTCACTTCCACTCAGCGTATATTTGAGCTTCACGCCCTAATGTGAAAAGAGCCTTACCTATTCTTTCACAAAGACAGAGTGGCTCACTTAACCAGTCCTTCCTATTTATCTACAGTGGTCTCAGAACACACCTTAAAACAGTCCATAGAATTGCCCGTTTACTACCCTAAGCATTCCAATTGGGGAGAATACCTCCTACACACCTTAGATGTCCATCGTATATTGAGATACTATATCAATTGTACCAAATCTGTTAGAAAAACTCCTCAGTTTTTTGATACCTTCTAAACCAGGGAAGGTTTCCCAGTTGCTAAACAGACCCTCTCCAATTGGCTGGCACATTGTATAACCTTTTGTTATAAGAAATATAACAAGCCATTACCAGGACCTGTCCAAGTCCATTCTGCCAGAGCCATGGCCACTACAGTGGCCTGCTTGAAAGGGGCTTCTATCACAGATATCTGCAATGCTGACACATCGTCCAGAATACATACTTTCATGAAGCATTACAGCTTAGACATTGCTTCTTGTCATAGGATGGCCTTTGGCCGAGCTGTCCTACAAGGCCTTCTGTCATAACTTCTACCCTTCCTGGGTTTACTGCTTGGGAGTCATCCCAAGTGTATTACCTGCTGCAAGAGAATTAACCCAGTGGAAGATTGTAAAGTTGCATACTTACCATAATGGTAGAACTTTGAGGGGTATCTCTTGCAGTAGGTACAATCCCTCTGTCTATCCCCCTCCTTCTCTAAGCAAATAACTTCTGATCCAAACACATATGGGAAGGGATGCCTATGATATCTTGGATCTCCCTCAGCACTCGCCTAGTGAGCTGAATCCAGCGGGGAACTGAGGATACCAGGGACCGCCCACTCGTATATAGGAGCAGAATGATGATATGTGTGGGCGTCCCCTGGAAAAAGACTGCTAGAAGAGAGCTGCCATGCACCACAGCGCCCTCTGGCGACGACCCAAGTGTATTACCTGCTGCAGTAGATGCCCCTCGAAGATCTGCTGTTACGGTAAGTACGCAGCTCTGCTTTCTAGGAGTGGTATATGATCATCCACACTAACCCAGCCGACCTCACCTGGCAAGTGGCATAGTGTTTTTGCTTCCAGCGGGCAAGCTCTAATGTTAGGGGAGATCTTATCTGTGTCAGTCTTTACCATTCATCACTACTGGGGTACTGCGCCTGAGCTAGGACCCCACAGGAGACTTTTTTTTTTTTTTATTGCTCCCTCTGGGCGGAGTTGACCCAGGGTTGGTGCCGCCCTCAAAGCCGACGTTCCACGTGGCGCTTGCGGGTTGGCCGTTATCTGTCGTAGATCCCCCCCGCAGCCTTGGTTCTTCTCCTGCCGTCGAGTGTAGACTTTGTGTGGAGACTACAAGCAAGTGTGTAGTTTGTTTCACGGCCTAGTTTTGCCAGTTAGTTCTCGGTTCTGTTTCGCCCTGCTCAACGTCGCTCCTGGTGCCGGTAAGACTGTTTCAGTTATTTCAAAGCGACATTGAGTACTGTTTTCTGTTTTTACCTTGCGGTTATGTCTCAACCGGGGGCGAGAAGTCGAAGGCAGGGCGGCTACCAGTGCTTCGGTGCCCCTGTGGCTGCCTTTATTCTGTGATGGACCTGCATGACCGTTGCCTTTCCTGCCTCGGCCCAGCCCATGACATGGACAACTGCAATGGCTGCTTTCTCGATGGACTGCTGAGTTCTTGAGATGCGCACATTTAAAGTCGGACGTGCGCCGCCACCGACTTTCGGGGGGGTGGGTTCACAGTCTGCAGGCCAAGGTCAGGACTCTTGACCCTTCCTCCAGGTCCCCTCCGCAGTCCTATATGGCCCGTGGAGGAGGGGGCATCCACCTCTTCTAGCCTTGCCGCAGCGAGGGGCTCCTTCTGCAGTGCAGGAGACCCAGTCTGCCCCTCTCGGGGGGCCGGAGGCACCACTCTGGCAGTCTCCTCTTCAGAGAGGCGAAGGCTCCCCTGTTTCATATCCTGGGGCCTCTGGGGCCAGCCTGGCACCATCCTGGGCGCTGTCTGGTGGTGCCACCCTTGGCTCCAGTGCCGTTCACAGCATCGGAGGCCTGGCCAGTGCCGGACCGTCGCTCAGCGTTGCTTTTGCTCCTAGCACTGTTCGTGGTGCCGGGGAATCTCGGTGCTGTGGCAGGTGCTGACGCTGTTTCTGTGGCGGTTTCTGGTCTTGGTGCGTGGCACTGCTTCTGACTCCGGCGTCGGGGAATGGGACAGTGCCATGGCTGGTGCTGCCTTCAACTGTGGTGCCGTTAACAGTGCTGGGGAAGGGGTGCTGCCGCCTTAGACTCTGGTGCCATTCATGGCGCCGCGAGGGAGTGCAGTGCCACGCGCAATGCCATTTCCAACTCTGGTGCTGCTTACGGTGCTGGGGAGGGCCACGGAGTGTGGCACAGTGCCACGTTTGGCTATGGTGCTGCCTGCGGTGCTGGGGCTGAGGGTAGTTCAGCTCGCGGTCCAGGAACTGGTAGTGATTGGGGGGTCATCTGGCATTGGGCCTCTGTGTCCACCTCCTCATAGGGGTATTCCGGGTCTGATCCGTATTGGCTTCTGGATTCTTTGGAATCTTCTGATCCCTCGGTGTCCAGCACCTCAGCCTCCACTCAGCCTCCCTCTGTGGGTCAGATGTTGTTGGCTGGTTCTGTGGGCAGTGGGACTGACCAGCCAGCCGTGGTCCGTGTGGCCACTGACATGCAGCCCGGGGCTGCTGGTGCACCCCCTTCCTTGGTGTGTTTGGACAGTCTGAGTTTGGGACAGCTTGGGGCACCCCAGAAAGGGGAGGGTTCTGTACCCTGGGTGGATTCTTTGGAGTCCACCATGGGTTGTCCATTGCCTAGGCTAGTGGCTATGAGGAAGAGGGCTCTCTCGGAGTCTGAAGGGTTGAGGAGTCAGGGTTTGACACAGCGAGCCCTCACTGGGATCCATCTGGGTTCTGGGAGGAGCTGTAGTGTGGACCCTCGCCCTTCCCTGGAATGCAGCCCGAGAGGGACCTCAACTTTGAAGGTCAGGGGCTGTCCTTCTGGACTTGCATGGTCCTGCTCACCTAACGGAGGGATTTCTTCCCATGGGCACAGCTTTGACCATTCCGATCTGGCTGAACAGTTAGCAGCTGATGGGATCTCTGGGTCACCCTCCCTGTTGGGAGCTTCCTCTAGGCCACCCTGCCCTGACAGAGGCCATTCTTCTGCTGCTAGGAACTTGGTCCCCGTGCCTCTGCCTCCATCCCCGGCTATCCCAGGTATTCCCAGTCTTACGGTACCTCTTACCTGGGAACAGTTCAGAGGTTCGGCTGCACATTTCCCTACCTACCTTAGTGGCTTGGACCAGCAGATGTTCCACCATGCTTCTGTGCAGCCAAACCCTGAATCTCCGAGCTCATCAGCCTCCTCATCCCCCTCTCGGAGGGAGAGGAGTTAAATCTGTCCACGTCTCCCCAGCATCTGATCTTTCTTAGTAACAGCGCTTCCTCGCGAGGATGCTGGACGAGCTGTATCTTACCCAGTCTCCTGTGAGCAATCCCGAGCATGTGAAGTGCACCTTTTTAGGTAAATACAGTGTGGCCAACCTGGTGGTTCCCGCCTGGCCTGTCCTCTTCTGGGAGGCATCACATTGGCTTTGGCAGCGTCCTTCTCCACTGTTCCAGTCCCAAGGGACCCTCGCCAACCATATGCGCCACCACCCACCCTCCCGGTCTCCATGTACCTTGCCTCATCCCCTTCGAGTTTGATATGCCTGGACACCCCCTCTGGGCCATGACCGACCCCCAGATTCGGACTCTGTGGATTTCGATTTCTGGGGGAGAAGTACCTTCTATTCGGCACGGATCCTTCTCTCTATAGCTGCACATCAAGCCCACTATGCTTCCTATGACAGGTTCATGTGGTCCAGGCTAGGACAGCTCCTAGCTTCAATGCCTCATACGGAGGAAACCAGGCAAGCCATCACCCTCTTTACTCAGGTCCTGGAGCTAGCAAGGCACCAAGCAAGGGCATCTTATGACGCCAGCGAGGTAGCCGCCAGAGTTATAGGGACTGCGCTCTGAATTAGGTGGATGGCATGGCTTCGCTTATCCCGGTTATCACCCCTGGCCTGGCGTAGGGCGACTTCTTCCACCTACCAGAGAACCCACCTTTTCTCCTGCAGGGTGAGACTGTGGCTTTCGGGGTGCTTTCCCTCCCTCACTGGGGGTTCTCCGTCTCACCCAGACCAGTCTCAGGCCTCCCCAGGCCTGTAAGGGTTCTGTCCTCGGTGACTGCCCAATGGAGGCTAAGGGACTTAGTCCCTTAAGGAATATTAAGGCCCCTTAGAGAGGGCTCATTACTCACCAGTAGTGATGAATGGTGAAGACTGCACAGAGAAGATATGAAAATTACATACCTACTGTAATTCTTGATCTTTCAGTATATCTTCACCATTCATCACTAAATCCTGCCCGCCTTCCCTCTGGGGCCTCAGTCTCTGGGCTCCCCCTGTGTGTCTTCTTGTTGTTCCAACTCCTCTCTCCTTTCCCTTATGGTCAAGAGGCAGGGGACTCTGGAGACATGCAGGGAGGAGTTACTCCTGTAAGGTGTTTTAGTTTTTCTTGGGTGGGGGGGGGGTCCTTCCTCTCTCTCTCTCTCTTTCGCCTTTGGCTTCTCCCTACTCCCTTAACTCTGGAGTGAGTATAGAGGGAGGGATGGATGGACTCACCGTCCCCACCCCCCAATTCTCAAGACCCTTGTTTTTCCTTCGTTTGGATGCCCCTTTGGACTAATCCCTCCTTACCCTTTTAGGGGTTCTTCCCTTTATTTGGGGTGAGGGGGAGGGATGCGCGCTTGTCTACCTGGATCAGAAAACACATGAGGACAGATTAACTGAGCTCAAATGTATACCCTAGAGCAAAGGAGGGAGAGAGGTGATATGATTGAAACATTCAAACACCTTAAAGGCATTAACAAGGTGAAAGAGTCTAACATGTTTCAATATAAGAAAAATAGCAGGACAAGAGGATACAGCATCAGATTAGAGGGAGCCCGATTTAAGGGGTAATGTGAGGAACTTCTTTTTCACAGAAAGGGTGGTAGATGCATGGAACGTCCTACCTCAGGAAGTGGTGGATATGAATACAGTGCAGGGCTTCAAACTGGCATGGGATAGTCATAAGGGAGCCTCACAGATGAGTATGACTAGATAAGCCATTGACAGAGCAAAGGCCAATGGCTCATTCATAAGGTAGAAAAAGAAATGGCAGACTGGATGGGCCTTGCGGTCCTTATCTGCCATCATCTTCAATGTTTCTATGAACTCCTTCTTCCCTAACAGTTTTTGGCTCTTCTTGAGGCTACGGGCTGCTTATTTAACTCAGGCTTCGCCTTGGCAGCTTCTTTTTTAAATGGGCAAGACTGGGTGGTCCAGACAATCCTTGTCTGCCATAAACTTGCTTAGGAGTCCCGTTCCGGCTCGCCAGGGGTGCAGTCCTCTCCTCACCTCCTCTTCTACTTTTCCTCCTTTTCCTTTTTCCAGAGATTGGGGGCCCCCCTTTTTTTCTCCCAGTCCCCTAAACCTAGTCTTCTCCTTTCTGTTCTCTGTCGTTTTTCTCCTTTTGGTTTTTGTATTCTTTCCTTTTATCTGTCCCGTGGGCTCCCTTGCCCCACGCCTCCATTCCTTTTCTTACACTCTCCGGTGTCTCAGAGCTGAGGCTGGGGTGGAGTCGGCGACAGATAATGGCCAACCTGCTAGCACCCGTGGAGCGTAGACCTCGAGGGCGGTGCCAAGCCTGCGTCGACTCCGCCCAGAGGGAAAAAAGTCTCCCGCGGGGTCCTAGCTCCGGCACAGTACCCCAGTAGTGATGAATAATGAAGATGCACAGAAAGATCAAGAATTACGGTAGGTACGTAATTTTCATTTACAACCCGGGTGGGTGGGAGGAGCCAGCTGTAAGACATTCTGGCATGTGTTAAAGGGGAAAGGAAACTGCTAGAAAGTGCGGATTAACATCCTATACAAATCCTAGAACTACTGTTACAAGTGAGTAACCAGTTCTTACTTTCTGTACTTTTTCTTAAAATTATAAATGTTTTGTGGTCGCTGTGTCTCTTATACAAATATTTAACATTATTTTACAGGGAAAAGGAGACTTCACACATAGAATTCTGCAGTTTTGGTGATGTGTCTTTTAAGTGACATGCATGTTTACTCCGGATTAATTCTGCATGCCAAAAGTTGATCTGTGATAAAGTACTTCTGGGGCACAGTACCAAAATTTTTTTTTTTTTTTTTTTTTTTTCAACAAAAGCAGCTTTAAAGCAGTTTTCCAGTTGCCAGGAAACTTTCTTGAAAATGTAATGGACACAGTTTCTCTTTTAATTCCCTGGATTTCTAGGGGTGTGGATATAGTTCCCTATGCACATACTGGCAATTCCACAGGAACTCTCTCATTGGCGAATGTTTTTAAGCTAAGCAGCTCCCTCCTCTCAGGTGGTACATCTCCTGACTCTGCCCCATGATGTCAGAGCTTTCTTTATTCTAGAAGATCAGATTACATCCTTAGCAGCTCCCACTTAGGTTTCTAGTGCACCATAGAGGAGCATTTTTTTGGAAGGTTTTCAAGTTGCTAGTTTTTTTCTCCAAGTTCCTTTGACTCCCCTCGACGATCAACAATGAAGCATTGGAAGCCAGGATTTAAAGTTTGTGTACAGTGCCAGCAGAAAATGTCAGTCACTGACCTGCACAACAAGGGCATGTACTGCCTGGGCTGGCAACACGATGTGGCTCGGTGCAGGCTCTGCTTACTCATGCTTCCTGAGTCTCCTTGAGGACAGGAAGCTCCAGCTTTCACGGGGTTGACCTTTGGGTTGGGATCCGAAGTGTCCTTCCTAAGGGGGTTCACCCATATCGGTGCCACAGTCATTTTGCCGACACCAATATAGGCTCAGGCAATATGCTGCCCTGCATTTCTGCGCCAGGCATTGCAGCTCTCAGTACTGACAACGCCAAAGCCCCATTCTGGAAAATAGTAATGTTTTCTTGGGGGGGGGGGTGCTTCGCTCCCCAGAACTAAATTTAACCTCCTATGGAGGTGGGCATGCCCCAGAGGGGTGGAAATTGTGTGGGTGCATAGGGTGGCAATACTGAGGGGGTGCTATAAAATCAAGATTGTCTCTGTCATAGTCTCCCTTATTGCGGTGACACAATTCAGTTGCCATTCTAACAGTATACCTCTTAAGGGCCACAGGAAGTCCTTGGTTGTGGCTGGGTCGGCTTAGTAGCTTGCGGCTCTTGAAGTGGAAGCAGTGGCGGCCATGATGGATACCTCCTCCATCTTGGTGCTGTTCCCTGAGGCCAGTGCTGGAGGGTCATTTACTGGAGTGTTGTAGGAGATGTGCCAGGTTCTCCTGAACTTGGAAGAGAGCCCTACCCACAGTGGCACTAAACATAAGCAGCAATGATTATTGGACCGGGAGCAATCGAGGTCCTCCTGGTCCTTTGACTTCTCCGGCTGTCGAGCACCCCTCAGCCGAGGGGCAGGTTGGTTGATGGCACTTCGGTTCCCCCATTGAACCAGTCGCTGTTGCCTCTGTTGCAGCAGGCAACTGAGATCTTTCTTGATCCTGTCAGCCAGCTGTCGGATGAGGATTCAATCTCATAGACTCCAGTGCTCCTGGTCCTTCCCCAGGAGAGGACAGTGCGGTCGGTGTTCTAGTCTGGCCTTCAGGAGCAGCCTCCATTGGTTGTTGGGTCTTTCACATCCATGTTTGTTAATGTAGGCAGGAAAATTCTTAATTCCAACCCACCGGAAGGCTGTCTCACCGTTGACTGGGTGGTCGATGGTGGCAGTGGAGGTGTTCCCACTCTTATCACACATGATCAGAAGTTGCGACTGTCAATGCTCCTTGTTCTCTCTGTCTTTGCTGAATAGATGCACAGTCGCAAGATGCGCTAGTGCTACGAGGAGCTCCTCTGACAACAGTGGGCCATTGTGGGGCAGGGTAGGCCTCTACCCCCTGGATCTTTGGTCATTTGGCTGTTTCCAGTGGTACCCCTGTAGTCCATACCATACCAGTGCCCTCCGCACCTGCTTCTTCACCTCTTCGGGTGGGGACACCACCACTGCAGTTGAACATTGGTACTCAAAGAAGGCCTGTGCAGCCACCATCTTTCCAGGCTGGTTGTCATTGAGGATTACTCTGGCTGAGGATACCTGGGAGGTCGGTGGTGAGAAACGATCAAGTGCCATTTTTGAGAAGTCTGCGGATGACTCTAATCTCAAGTCTATATCCTCTTCTTGGGATTCCTCTCCTTGACCATGGCTCAGTCGAGGTACTCACCCCCGAGCATGGCCTGTTAACCTTCATGGTGCTTCTCCGGCTCATCACAGAATCCATGTTGGTCCTACTTGAGCCAGTCCAAAAGAGGGCCAAGTACCACGCCATTGACATATTGGACTGGGAGGAGTCCCCAGGGTCTGCTTTCCCTGTGGCTGAGGCCATCTTGTGACCAGCTGTGGAGCTTTGGCAACATTCAGCATCTTGCCTGGCACCCTTTGCCTCATTTGTCTGCAAGTATGAAGTCCCTACAGGTTCCCTTTCGGGTTTCTTGGACCACCCCTTTGTGGAGTGGTTGATCACGGATTGGGTGTTTTGCAAGTCTGGACACCATGGGATGTGGACATGCCTCTGGACAAGGAGCACCACAAGATTAACCATGCTGCTAAAAAAGGTGTATGCTGCGGCATCTATGGGTCTCAGTCAGGCTAGTTATGCCATGATGATGGCCAACTTCAGGTACTCCCTGATGGGGGTCATAATTGCAGTCCTCCCTCGTTCCCTGTGGATCAATAGTTAGCTGTGATGGTTATCTGATACCACGGTCAGTCGCTGGATAAACACCAGCTCCATACTGCCTTTGATATGGGCGACTCCTGTGTTCGTGCCATGTCAGCAGTCACCTCTGTGCCTCGCAGGGCTTTCATGGTGGACACCCAGCACAAGCTGGCTGATGTCCTTTTCTTGGGCGCAAACCTGTTTGGTCATGGGGTGGAGGGGCATCTTACCCATACTGAGAGGTTCAGTGCCACCCTGGGTTCTGCGACATCATCCCAGAAGGACTAGAAAAGGAGCTGGGAAAAAAAATGGTTTTCCATTACCAGTTCTTTCAGTCACTGCCTCTACTGTAGCAGACTCAGCAGCAGCTGTACCTGGCCTGGTACCCATTGCCAACGGGGGCAGGGTTAGTGGTTCTCTGCCGACCACAGCTGCAGGTGTGCCTCCCAAATCTGCCCTGTGAAGGGTGGGGGCATCATCCCCCTACTCGTGCTGTCCCACTTAGACGTCCCATTAGGGTCAGCTACATCACTTCTTGCCACATTGTTCCACTATCAGAATGGCAGCTGGGTGTTGGGCATAGTGGACACTGGATTGCCTGTGGACTTCGAGGATCTCCTGCCTTACCGCCTCCATGTGCCTCTGGAGTCCAGGGTGTTACAGGATGTGCTGTCCGCCCTACTGGAGGAAATTTCTCAGCTGCTTGCAAAATAGGTATAGCAGTCCGTCCCACAGGCGCAGAGGTAGCGCTATCTCTTGCTTCGCTGATGACCCAGATTTGGGAGCAAGCCTAGGGCATAGGAGGGTCAACCTGGGGGAGAAGGTTTGAGCAGCCAGTAGATTGCTTTCCTTCTCCGGGGAGGGAGGGATCAGACGATAAGATACCTCCTGGCAGCGGTCAGGGTATATTGTCTTCAGCCCTCAGTACAGCTATGGTGGGACATGGTGAACATCAAGAGCAGTGCGTTCTGGAGCGTGCGCACCTCCTCTTGATGTAATTGCACGTCCATTTCCATCAACATGGGAGGGAGGGGGTACTATGCAGAAAAAAGGAAAAGCCCTGTTTGCTGGATGGAAGACATCACTCAACAGCCCCCCACGCCCACATCCGGATCCTACCCTCCTGGGTCCCCACACCCTTCATGCTTCACCTGCAGGCCTTTGGATAGCTGTGCAGGAGTGCTGAGGAGTAGAATGCAACCCCACACCTGGGGGTTGCCTGCAGGTGAGTTGCGGGTGGGTCGGAGGACATGAGCAACAGGTAGGGAGGGTTTCAGGCAAGAGCAGGCTGGGTGATGGCTGATGGGGTCCAGCTGGCAGTGACTGGAGGGAAAAAGAACGAGGGGGAAAAGGGTGGGCTATAACCTGCGTCACAGACTCCCTTGCCAGTCCGTGCTACATGTTCAGGTACTTTTGGTCCTGAAAGAGGGAGGAGGCTGGAACTGTATGGTCTGAATCGGTTGATGGCAAAACCCCATGCTCAGAATGCACACTGTGACTCTGTCCCATCATTGGAGCAGAACATGTGGTTCTGCTCATTAGAACCTCGGTACATTTTTCCACATTCCTGTCTGTGTATCCCACTGCTGGTATCTCAGATTCTGAGCAGAAGGGGTCCTGTACCATTTCCAGGTCATGCCTTTTGGCCTTTCCTCAGTGCCCAGGCTCTTCAGGTGCATGGCAGTGGTAGCGGCCCACCTCCAGTGCCCTGGGGTACGAGTGTACCCCTTCCTGGATGACAGGCTGTTAGCTGGTCATCCAGAGGCAGTGAAGAGGTCCAGAGATCTGACTCTCAAGACTTGGCGAGATGTGGGCCTCTTGGTCATCCCAGATAAGTCTGAAATGGTACTGAAACAGCTGATCAAATTCATTGGGGCAGAACTAGGCTTCCTGTGGACCAGGCACTGGATTTTGCCTGCTTTACCCGATCATTTTAGGGTGGGCTCTCACGCCCTGCCTGGAATTTCCTGAAGCTGCTGGGGTGCATGGGATCCTGCACCAGTGAGGTCTGTTGGGCTCGTGTATGGATGCGCCGCCTCCATTGTGAGTTGGGCCACCAGTAGTCCCAGCGCCTAGGCCATTTGGACCAGCTCGTTAGTCGACAGGTGCCCACGTTTCATTACTAACTGGTCATGATAAAATATAAAATTGCTGGAAAAGCCGCCACCCATTCATTATTATGGAGTGCGCCCCCGCGCTCTCACTGGCATCTCGTCATAACGTTACTGAGCGCGGGGGCGGAGCAAGGGCGACACTTGTAACAAGGAAGACGGTGGGACCCTGTTTCCAGACTTTTACGAGTGATGCAGTTTTTTTCTGAAATGATTATAAATGGAAATGTTCACAATTCTCGACTCCTATGGGAGTAAGGCACCTATATTTAACATGTATTTTTAACGTTGGTGAATCCAACAACCAGCCAGTGACTCCATTGAACTGCCAGGGTGTGAATGTGAACCATATACCACTTCTAGAACTGTAGTAATGGGTGAGTGACCCATTTTCTCTGTCCTCATGCTTTAGAATTGAGGCAGTTGCATAAAACAGTTCTTCCCCCCCTCCCCAAAGACATCATCTGTTTCTCCTACTTTTACCTCGATGAAGTCACAATCCTTTATTGGGGACATCTCGATGCATTTGCTGAGGAAAGTATGATGTCACAGACGATTGTGACTTACTTGGTGGATAGATCAGGAGAACCAGTGGAGAAAGATCCTATTTTCATATAAAAATCCTCAGTACTGAAGAATTAAAGGGCGGTAGAGACACTTTGTGACGTAGAGGCTGAATTATATCTGAATGTCATATTTTAAACCATTTTCCTATACTGGAAAATCATTAACACTAGCAGGGGTATACTAGAGGGAGAAATCGTTTAACAGGAATAACAAACATGAACATTTTTTCATTTCTCTAGGTTTACATAGATCAGCTTTCAGTCACAGACATGGTCTTCATTGGTAAAAACATCTTCCCAGCTATTGGCAGAGACACTATTGCTAAAATGGTTGAGTTCAGCAATAAGGTAATGAAATTATTTTACCCATGGTTATTGGACATCTGCTTTACATAAAAAAAGTCCAAAATGCTGTCATCATGTCATTGCTTTAGGATTTGTTTAATCTGTGCTCTGTATTTATAAACCTACCACAATAATGGAAAGTGTTTCAAACTTATTTTTTTTATTAGGTTGATCAAGAAGTTATGGTGGAGAGAAAATGGGGACAACGCGGAAGCCCTTGGGAGTATAACCTGCGTGACCTTTTCCGCTGGTGTCGGTTGATGTTGGTTGACCAATCGCCTGGCTGCTATGATCCGTGCCAGCATGTTTCTTTGGTTTATGCTGAGCGAATGAGAACTGACGACGACAGACATCACGTAAGAATAATACCAGTGATGAACACTATTACAACAGAGCATGGATTCATTCTAACATCGCTCTCCAGTTGCTAGTCATTTCTTGAAGTTTTAATTTGACATTAATGTTTTGACATACACAGCTGCCTATTGAGATGCACTTTTTTCACTTACTGTACCTGGAATGCTGCTCTCTGTATTAATGAACATCTTGGCATTTCTGAAAACACCCATGTATCCTGCCAGTACTGTCCTATTTTAGCATTAGATTGCGTCATTTATGAAGTAGTGGGGGGGGGGGATTAAGTTGCCGTTCTGCAAATGCCTTTGAGCTTTGGGCCAGAGGGTATATTTCCATGTTCCATGTCACGGGGCTAGTCATTTACTGCTGGTTTTGAAATTGGTATAGAACAAAATCCAGCAACCAGATTGGCTGTGGAGCTTGTAACCCAGTGCTGATATCCTGCCACAGCAGCACTGGGAAAAGATCTGCGACCTAATTGACCTGTTCACATTAAGCAGTCAAAATTGTATCAGTGCACCTCCATTCACTCCCTTGTAATTAAAAAAAAAAAAGTAAATAAAATTGTAGTATCTCCCGTCTACTGGCCAAATAGTAAAATTACAATAACTCAGTAGTACTACTTTCTTTTTCCTGCATTTTTCCTCATTTAAATTAAACATAAAAAGAAAAAAAAATTTCTTTACTAATCCTGATGGACTAATTTCATAATTGCAGTGAGGCACGCCAGGGTGTGCTTTGTGCTGGGTTAATGGCATTTCTCGCGTGTTGGAAGCACTCAGCCTTTGGCTTTGTGCATCAGCCCACCCAAGGCATGCAGTTATCCTGGCACAAAGGATACCTTATCATGCCTTATTGCTTAAGTTATACATTCTCACCTACAGTACACTGCAAAGCAGTTATATCATCATAGAACCGCTGGATGATCTTGGAGGATATCTCTCTCCATTTAGCTACACAAGTGAAACTGTAAGCTGTCAACATCAAGACCACCTGGAAACTTTTGCTAGCTGGGGCTGTCTATGATAACGTTCGTCCCCACCTATGTAACGTGGGTGAGCCCATCATGCTTAAGTTCTTTCTCCTTCTGTAAATAGCTTGTAAGATCACTGCAAGAGGAACAACTGAATCTTGGCATTGAATACTGGTACATTTTGTAGTCATTTTCTTTCAGACCATCATATTGCCGATGAAGGAAAACAAACTGCTTTTTTATTTGTGTCATTGTGGTAAAATAAAAATATAGAAAGACTACACTTAATCCTTGTACATCTGTTTGATCTTAATGCAAACATTGAGGTCTACAATATATACCAAAACTGTATAACCAGACCATGAGGAAATGTTGTGGAATTCTTTAGAAACCGTTTTTAAATTAGAAACTATGGAAGAGAAACTGCATGCGTCCCAGGAAGTGATGTCAGCCCCATCTGTTTCTTCTACCAGCCCCAGTTTGCTGTCATCCTGCTGCTTCCCAAGGATTCTGGTGGAGACTTTGGAGTCTGCCCCAACTCTGCCTAAACAAACAAGCATTTGTCAATGCCGAATGTTTGCTTGCTGGCATTGGCATTGGTAGTGTAGGAGTTACAGAGCTGCATAATAGGAATGGCAGTGAAGTATTGAACTGAAGCCAACCCCATCACCACCCTGCAGATAGTGACAGGCATTGGGGTGTGCCTTTTGGTCATCAGGCATAACGGCCATGCCATTTCACCATACCCTACCCTGTAGACACCGACAAGTGTCACGGTGTGCCTTGGGGTCTTTGGCCCTTATGCGCACCCCATTCCATCAGGAAACATTGTGAGATGGGTGCGGTATAGGAGAATGGGATGAACTTTTGGGCCGAAGAGTCCAAGGCACACCTCGATGCCTCTCAGTGGCTGCAGGGTGTGGGTGGGGGTGGAATGGTATGAGCACTGCAGGTGACAATCCCAAGTCACAGCCCTGATGCCTGTCATTCTCTACAGGGTGGGGTGTTATGGTCGGAAACCCTAATGCCTCAGGCATTCGTTGGTATTTTCACTCCAAATTTTCAACATGGGTTTTTTGTGACCCCCACCTCATGAACAGTGGCAATATCAGTTTGTTAGCCAAAGCTGCTTTTGCACAGCGACTACGGCATTTGTCACCACAGGTGCAAAACACATTCTGAACAGGATGTGAAAATGACAGCTGTACTGTTCATGGGAGTGTAAAATGGCAGTGTTGAAAATCTGAAGTGAATATATAAAAAACTGGTGAAGTCAATGAGCGCGTGAGAAACTGTGCAACGTGCACCCGTAATGTAATTAGTTTGGGAATTGTTTACAGCAGATTGTCAACACAGGCATTTTGGGACCTCCGGTCATGAACAGTGTCACTGTGATTTTCTTTATCTGTCCCGAACAATGATTTCCCACAGTGACCACGCATTTCTGTGCTGAAAGTGTGAAAACACATTTCAGCCATGTTGTAAAAAATGACAGCTGTACTGTTCATAAGGAAGTGTGGAAAAATGCCACTGGTGAAAATGTGGACTGAAAATATTACAAATTCATGAACTTACGAAGGTGCGTGGAAACTGCGCAATGCCCACTCATAAGTCATTTTTAGGAATTTTTTCACCAAATTTTCAAAATAGCCATTTTAAGACCTCTGCTCATGAACAGTGTCGCTGTGATTTTCTTAATGTGTCCCATACATTGATTCTGCACACCGACTGCGCCATTGTGCGCTACATGTGCGGAAACATGTTTTGGCCGAGATGTGAAAAATGACAGCTGTATATGCTCATAAGGAGGTGTGGTAAAATGGCAATGTTGAAAATCTGGAGGAAAATATTGAAAATTGTGAACGCATCGAAGGCATGAGAGCTGCAGCGCACTATGCTCGTAAAACAGTCATTTTGGGAGTTTTTTCACCAAATTTTGAACATGGCCATTTTAACACCTCTGCTCATGAACAGTGTCACTGTGATTTTCTTAATCTGTCCCGAACATTGATTTCGCACACCGACTGCGCCATTGAGCGCTACATGCGCGGAAACATATTTTGGGTGAGATGTGAAAAATGACAGCTGTACTGCTCATAAGGAAGTGTGATCAAATGGCAATGCTGAAAATCTGGAGTGAAAATACTGAAAATTCTTGAACCTACTGACGTGCATAGGAACAGCGCCAGCACTTGCGCTCGTAAAGTCATTTTGGGAATTTTCACCAAATTTTCAATATAGGCTTTTTGAGAGCCCACCTTATGAACACTGGCACTGTCATTTCGTTAATCGGTCCCGAAAGGTGATTTCGCGCAATGACTGCGAAATCACCCTTTGGGCCCTATTAATGCCATGACAGTGACAGAATTCATGAGGAGGGGTCCCAAAAACCCCATGTTAAACATTTGGTGCCAAAATTCCAAAAAATGCCTGAGATATGCAGCAAAGTTGAAAAAACCCTGTTCATTACATTATACAGCTTACCGGCATTTCCTCAGTTCGCAGTCGGCTTTGAAGAGTGCAGACTTGTTACCGGTCCACCGAGGATCGTCGCGCCGAGGTCCGGAGGTAAGTATGGGGTGGTGGGGTGTGGGGAGGCAGGTGTGCAGTGGGTGGGCGCGGGGGCAGAGACAGCGAGGGACTGTTTTTCTGTTGCAGGTTTTTTTTTAACAAAGGAGGAGACGACGTGGGGCGTTTGCCACGCTGGGTTGGGCTCCTGGCTGGCACAGAACAACTTATTTGAGGTGTGGAGCAGTAGAGTTGGGCACCCCGTGGCGGCACAGCATCTGTTGCCACGCTGGGTGGGCTCAGCATGGCACCCTGTACTCTTGGGGAGGGTGGAGCCGGCGAGAGGTTAGCCACCCGTTGGCTATACATGTGTAGCCGCTGGGTGGGCACCCAGCGTGGCATGGCTAACTCTGTTTGGGAGGCGCCAGCACAGCCGACGGGGATTGGGCACCCCGCCGGCTATACAGTTGGGGGGGCAAGCAGTATGCATGTGTGTGTGTGTGTGTAGGGGGAGCACGCATGAGCAGGCGATATCTTATCGCTGCTCACTGAAGCGTAGCTCCCCCTTTCAACTGTACGCCACTGCATTTTGGACTGCTGTCATAGACAGCTCCAGCAGGCATTGGAGAACTGGGGCCGTGCCTGCAAACACACTGACTGAATTGGAAGAGGGCTGCCACACTTCCGAAAACTCGGATGATGGCACTATGTTTCTTGCACATGCGTGCAAGCAAACATAAAAATCAAATGACAAGTCTTCCAAGTAGATAAATGCTGTCATTCAGGAAAGCATAACCCAGTTGTTTTCTTAAAGAAAAAGACCAGGTAATCAAAGATGGAGCACATGCTTCTAAAACCTCCAGTTCTGCTGCCACCCCCACCCCCAAAAATAAAACAAAAATGTTTCTAGGCGTGAATATGTTGTTCAATCCACACTTACTGGCAGGTTCCTTGCCGCTTTAAATCTTGCGGAAGGTCTTCAAGCTGGCTCCTCCCACCCACCTGGGTGTTAAAACTCTCGGCTCTGCCCCATGACGCTAAAACTTCCTTATCGCTTGGAAGCTCAGGTTCCCTCCTTAGTGCTCTGTGTTTAGGCCTGGATCCACACTCCTCGGTTAAACCGAAACTCATTCTAAGATTTAAAAGACTTCTGTCTTCTTTTTCCCCCCATGGCTGCGATGGACAAATCGACTCCTGGATTTCGTCGGTGCCCCTGTGTGCAGAAGATGTCCTGGACCGATCTGCACTCCACATCTGTTTACTGCCTAGGACTCTGCCATGACTCACAGGCTTGTGAGTTATGCAAATCCTTTTCGGCTTCGGTCTTGGAGGACCGTGCTGCCCGATTGCTCTTGGGTCACCCTGAAAAACATTATCCTCCGGTCAATTCGAAGGAGGCCTGTTGGGCGGTGTCCAGCGGCGGGCTTGGCATACCAGCTGGAGCAGATGATCGCCTTTGAGGAGGAGGCGGTCTATACCACATCATCATCTTCCTTGGTCGCGACATTTATCCCGCTCTCCTTGGGCTCTTCTTATACAGTTTCTTTTAAGGAGCTTTGCCAATGCCTCTCCACCAAGGGAGAAGGGCCATTGGGACATTCCTCTCGGTCCAAAAAGGACTCCAAAGGTAAGTCCCACCATTGATGTTGGTGAGAGCGGGAGAGGTTCCCTTCCCCGGATAGTCTATAGTCAGCTTCGGTCAAGGCTGTGGCTAAGGCCGCTGGCTTCCCAGTGTCCCCGTCAGGTCAGCCGTCCGAGACAACCGTTGACACGGTCGAGATTTTTGTCGACCCGTCGGACGGTTTGTTGACTGGAGAAGCCAACAACCCTTCTTCACGGTTCCCCCAGTGGAAACTGAGGACTTGCCTGTGCCTCCTGTGTCGGAGTCCCCAGATCTTACTTCGAGTGGGAGCTCTTGCAGCAGGCTGTAACCTTCAGGACTATGCCACAGGCACTTGGACCATCCGGAAAACTTCTCAGCGAGCAGTATACAGCAGGGACCGCCCCAGACGCTGGCCCCACCCCGATGTCTGCCCTGGTACAAAAGGGGGCCGACGCAACTCCACCTCAGTTCTTTTCCCGCCATGTCCCGCACATGAAGAGATCTTCAATCAGCTTGCCAGAAAACAGCAAGAATTTCCATTCACCCCGCTTTTTTACCGTTTTCAACGGTTTATTTTCTCAACAACAGTCAGGCCATTTTCGACAGTTTTTTGAAGTTCCCCGACGGATGTCTTCCCCGTCGTCTGCCTCACGAGAACATCACCAGAAAAAGTGCGAGTGTGGGAGGCAGATCCCGGCCAAGGACGGCCATCGACGCTGCATCTTCTGCCTCGGGCCGGACCACGACACCGCGACCTGCTCTGCCTGCCAGGCTTTTACTAGCCGGACCCGCATCCGTCGTCTCAAGGCCCTGAAGGCTTTCCTGTTGGAGCAGAAGATGGATCTGCATTCCTCTGAGAGGAAACGCAAGGAGAAGCACCACGGTAAAGACCGTATTCGGTCGCGGTCCCAGTCTCACTCGCGGCTCTCTTCCAAAAAAGCCCACCCTTCGGGATCAGGAGAGCCTCCGAAGTCTTCTCAGGCCAAGGCCAGCTCTTCGGGGGAGAACCCGGCCAAGCCGAAGGTAACCCTGCTAAGGGTTACCACCAAGCCATTGGAGGTGAAAGCTGCGGCCCCACCTCCCAAGGCACCGGCGCCGCCTGCTGAAGGCGTGCCTCTAGAGCTCAAGTACACTCCGGTGCCCCCTGGCGGCACCCCGTCATCGGTACCACCACGGCGCCGGTCGAGAGGGCAAGGGTGAGGATTGGCCATGGAAGAGCCGGCGTCCCGTGCCAAGTCCTCCTGCCCCCTGGGTCTCCAGGAGGCTCTCCTTGTGGGCCGATGTCCCAGATACTCCCTTTCCAGGCAGGGCAGCAGAACTCTTTTCGAAGGATGAGCTGCAAGAGCTATTCTCCTTTTGGTGGGGGCAGGTCCAGAAGCGGACCCTGTGTCACCGGCCCAGACACTGGTACCAGACCCAGCAGGCAAACCACAGCCGAGAGGTGAGCCTTCCCCGCGGAAGTCTTCGGAGCTACCGCCTACACCTCCTGCTAGGGCTCCTTCCCGCACCCGGCCTGGAGACCACCGACATCGCTCCAGGGATTTTGGAGACCGTCGTCTGTCTAGGTCGCATTCTCTGAGTCTTTCTCAGTCTTCTAGGCGAGAACGCTCCCGACGTTGGTCTCTGGACCAGAGTCGGTGTTCGGACCGACGTCGGTCCCCCAGTTACCGTCGACAGCGAGAGTCTGGTCACAAGGAGAGGTCAGACTATTCGAGATCTTATAGTCGATCTCACTCAACCTCTTCTGCGTCATCTTCCTCTCTCAGCTTGTAGCGGTCCCCGGGAGAGAAGGACCAGCCTCGCTTGCCTCCAGACGATCCAACCTTCATGGACGTAATGAGGCATGTCCAGGCCTCCAACGAGTGAGAGACTGAGGACCTGGACCCAGAACGCCGGAGACTGGCGAAGCACTTGAGGCAAAAGGGCCGAAACCACTGGTGATCCCTCCTTTGGTGGATACTTTCCAGGACCTTACCCGGACTACTTGGAAGCATTCAGCTTCAGTCCCGGCTGTTCCGAAGAAGTTGAATAGGCTGTACAAGGCCCCGAGGACAGAAGCTTTCCTAGCTGAACACCCTCAGGCGGACTCCTTGGTGATTACGGCTGCCCATGATAAATCCAGACAGCTGAAGCACCTCAGCTCACAGCCCCCCGACCCGGAGTCTCGCTATTTGGACCAGGTGGGCAAGAAGGTTTATTCTGCTCCATACGGTCCCTCAGTTTCTTGACGCACATGGTCCAGTACCAGAACGCGCTATGGGAACAAGGGCAGCAGCTTTTGAAGGCCATTCCAGACTCTGATCAGAAGACAGAGCTTCTGGATATTTTAAAATCGAGCTCAGACGTAGGCTCCCATGTCCTGAGAGCCTCGTATGACACCGCAGATACGGCAGCCAGGGCAGGCGCTTCCGGGGTGTGCCTACAGCGCCACGCCTGGTTCAGAGTGTCGGGCTTTCACCAGGATCTGCAGGCCAGTATTAAGGACTTACCCTTCCAGGGTACCGTGCTTTTAAACATAGAAACATAGAATTTGACGGCAGATAAGGACCGCTTGGTCCACCCAGTCTGCCCATTTCCCTACCTACTGGATAAGCTGCAGATCCTAGTTAACCAGCAGCCTACTTCTTCCTACCCCCAACCCCCAGAATTGCCTTATGACTATCCCATGCATGCTTGAATTCCACCACTGATTTTGACTCCTCAACCTCCTCCGGAAGGCCATTCCATGCATCCACAACCCTCTCTGTGAAAAAATACTTCCTTAAATTACCTCTGAGTCGCCCCCCTCTATCTTCAAATTGTGCCCTCTTGTTCTTGCACACCTCTTTTTTTGAAAGATGCTACCCTCTTGGACTTTGTTGATTCCCTTGAGGTACTTGAAAGTTTCTATCATGTCCCCCTCTCCCTCCTTTCCTCGAGGCTATACATATTAAGCGCCTTAAGTCTCTCTTCATATGTCCTCGTGCAGACCCTGCACCATTTTAGTTGCCCTCCTCTGGACAGCTTCCATCCTGTCTGTGTCTTTGAGATTGGGTCTCCAGAACTGCACACAGTACTCCAGATGGGGTCTCACCAGCTGTCTGTACAGAGGATAATAACTTCCTGTTTTCTACTGGTGATGCCTCTCCTATGCATCCCAGTATCCCCAGCCCTCCTTGCTGCCTTCTCACATTGCTTGCCCACCTTTAGGTCATCTGATATGACTACCCCAGGTCCTTTCCATTTTTGTTGTTGTTAGTATCTCACCCCCATTGTGTACTCTTCCCTGGGTTTTGTTTCCCAGGTGCATTACCTTGCACTTCTTAGCATTGAATCTAAGCTGCCATACATTTGACCATTCCTCTAACCTTGCCAAGTCCCTTCTCATCCTTTCCACCCCACCCTGTGCATCAACTCTGTTGCAGATCTTAGTGTCATCTGCAAAGAGACATACTTTTCCTTCCAGTCCTTCTGCAATGTGCTTATAAAGACATTGAAGAGGACTAGTCCTATCTGAACCCTCGGTACCCACTAGTAACCTCCTTTCTTCTGAGTGGACTCCATTTACTATTACTCTCTGTGTCCTATTCTCCAGCCAATTCTTACCCAGGCTGTCATCTTGGGACCCACTCCCAGGTTGGCTAACTTATATATTAATCTTTGTGTGGGACTGTGTCAAATGCCTTGCTAAAGTGTGGGTAGGCCATGTCCACAGCCCCCCCTGATCTACTACTTTGGTCACCCAGTCAAAGAAATCTATCAGATTCGTCTGGCATGACCTTCCGCTGTGAATCCATGCTGCCTAGGGTCCTGTGCCCTTCTGGCCTCTAGATAGCGACAATTCTTTCCTTTAGAAGTGATTCCATCATTTTCCCTATCACTGAGGTTAAACTAACAGGTCTATAGTTTCCTGCTTCTGCTTTGCTCCCACTTTTGTGAAGGGAATCACATCTGCCCTCCTCCAGTCCTCGGTACCACCCCATCCTCCCATGATTTGTTAAAGAGGGTAGTCAGTGGTGTCACTAGTTCTACCCTTAGTTCTTTTAGAATTCTGGGATGAATCCCATCAGGCCCCATTGCTTTGTCCACCTTCAGTTTTAAGAGTTCTTTCAGAACCCTTTCTTCTGTAAATGGGCTGGTATCAACTTCTGTATCCAGAGTGTTACTACTGTTTGTTTTATGTACCTCCCCCTCTTCCTTTGTAAATACTGAGCAAAAATATTTGTTTAGTATCTCTGCCTTTTCACATTCTCCCTCTGCCCACCCTCCTCCCCTTTATTAAGCCTCACTATCCCTCCTTGGTCTTCCTTTGCTCCTGATGTACCTATAAAGGTTTTATTCCCTTCTTAACTGAGTTGGCTATCTTTTCCTCAGTTTGGGCCTTTGCTGTTCTGACTGCCTTCCCAGCCTCCTTTTGCTTTAACTGATACAGTTCTCTGTCCTGCTCCTGCTGCGATTCCTTGTACTTCCTGAATGCTTTCTTTTCTCTTGAACCTTCACTGCCACTTCCTTTGAGAACCATAGTGGTTTCTTACATCGTCTTGTTTTGTTTATTTGCTTCACACAAGGCTCGTTACCTCTGTGATGGCAGTTATTATTCCCCATTGTTCTTCCACCTCCTTCCGCCCATTTGCTAGTGCATTCCTTAGGCACTCACCCATTTTAGCAAAGTCAGCCCTCCTAAAGTCCAGTACTTTTGTCTTTGTGTAACTTGACTCTATTGCTGTGTTTATTGTGAACCATACTGTTCGATGGTCGCTAGTTCCAAGATGGCTACCCACTTCTACATCTGTGATCCTCTCTCCATCTCCATTTGAGAGTATCAAGTCTAATATTGCTCCCTCTCCAGTGGGCTCCAGTACTAGTTGTCTAAGGCATGCCCCCTGTAGGGCATCTAGAATAACTGCACTCTTCGAAGTGGCAGCTGCAACTGCGCTCCAGTTAACATCTGGCATATTCAGATCACCCATCAGCAATATCTCCTTTTTCTGCCATTCTAAGTATACTTTCTATCATTTCTTGTCCATTTCCTCCCCTGAGAAGAGGTCTGCTCCCTAACCCCTGTGCGGATTGTGGTGCCATTGCCTGTCTCCAAATTTACCCACAGTGCTTCTTCTCCCTGTTTACCCTTTTGTTCTGTTGCTTTTATTCCTTCCCTTATGTAAAGAACTACTCCTCCCCCTCTTTTACCCTCCCTGACCCTCCTGTAGATAGTATATCCTGGTATGTTTACGTCCCAGTCATGGTTTTGTGTGTACCATGTTTCTGTGACTGCCACGATATCCAGATGTTCCTCCTCCATCAAGGCCACTAATTCAGGAAGCTTGTTACCTAGACTACGGGCATTGGTACTCATTGCTCTCCATTTTTTGATGGCCTTACCTTCTGTTGCAGCATCCCCCACTGACCGTTCTACCTTGGTCTTTTTCTCATTTAGTACCCTGTTTTGTAGGGAGAGGCTGGGATTTTTCTGCTGCTTTAGCAGGAGATGGAAGCCTTGATTTCTCGTATCCAGGAGTCGGGGAAAGTCTATCTGGTCGGTCCGCCAGATGTACCGCGGCGACCAGCGAAGACAACGCAAAGGCTACTTTGCAAGTTCTCAGGTGGCCAAGGTCATACCCGTAGTAACCAGCAGGGGCAGAGAGGCGGCTTCCGTAGGAAATCCGGTAACAAGCAGCCTGGGGGAGCTCCTACTCGCGGGCCCAAGTCCTCCCAGGCCCCTCTGCCTACACCCGACTCAGCCCAATGACTCCTTCGCGCCCCGGGTCTTCCACAGGAAGACCAGGAAAGACGATCCTGAGCCGCCTCCCTTCATCTCAAGGGTGGAAGTCGATTACTGTGGACCAGTGGGTCCTAGATATCCGGAGAGGACACATGCTGGAGTTCACGGAGTTCCCCAAATACTCCACCAAAGCACTCCCGTTATCCTCCTTCTCACATCCCACTAATAGAAGGAGAGATCCAGAACCTCTTGCAGAAAAGGGCAATAGAGGTAGTCCCCTGGCCTCAGCAGGGGAAGGGGTTTTACTCCCAATTTTTCCTGGTCCCAAAAAAGATACAGGATCTTCATCCCAGTCTGGACCTCAGCTCTCTAAATCTCTTTATAGAGTACAAAAGGTTCAGGATGGTGATCCTTCCGGGTCTTCTTCCTCTGCTGCACCGAGGGGACTGGCTCTGCTCCCTAGACATGCAGGATGCATATATGCATATCGGGGTCTTCCCTTCCCACAGGATGTTTCTGAGGTTCCACTTCCAAGGGGAGCACTACCAATTCTGAGTTCTTCCGTTCGGCCTCTCTTCCACTCCGCGAGTCTTTACAAAATGCTTGGCAGTGGTGGCTGCGGCTCTAAGGTGCATGGGGCACTACGTTTTCCCATACCTAGACGATTGGCTACTTACAGCCCCGTCAAGGGCAGGCCTACTTCACACCCTTGGAGACACCTGTACTCTATTCCGAGAGCTGGGGATCACCCTGAATTTGCAGAAATTGTCCCCAGAACCCAGTCAGAAGCTCGTCTTCATTGGAGCGGTACTGGATTCCATCCAGGGCATGGCCTTCCTCCGCCATGGCAGGGGCGATTGCCTGCGAGAAATTGCCAAAGGGATCTCTAACTCCTCAAGTTCCAGCACGGAACTTCCTCAGGCTTCTGGGGCACATGGCGGCAGCCATTCCGGTCACTCCCTTGGCACGCCTCCACATGCGGATCCCACAATGGATGCTCAGGGTACAGTGGGTCCAAGGCTACAGTGATCTAGACTTCATGGTCAGGATCACCGAGCCAGTCAGGAGAACTTTGCTTTGGTGGATGGACCCCCAGCATTTGGAGAAAGGGGTTGGCTTTCGTCTGGTGCCACCAGGTCAGACTCTTAAGACAGATGCATCAGACCTGAGGTGGGAAGCGCACCTGGGTGCTTATCAAACGTAAGGGGTTTGGTCACCCGAGGAGCAATCCTTTCACATCAGTGTACTGGAGATGTGAGCGGTTCTCTATGCCTTACAGGCCTTTCAAGAGGACCTGGTGCCAGGCTCTCTTCTGGTCCAAACGGACAATATGGTGGTCGTCTTCTACATCAGCAAGCAAGGGGGTACTCATTCGTATCCTCTTTGCAGGGAGGCGATGAGAGTCTGATACTGGGTGCTGGAGCAGCCCATTCTGCTGTCCACAGTACACGTTCCAGGAGTCCTCAACAATTTGGCCAGCCTAAGCAGGTCTCAATCCAGAGCACACGAGTGGGAGCTGCTACAGTCTGTGGCAGATCACCTCTTCGACAAGTGAGGTCATCTAGAGCGGGACCTCTTTGTGTCACCACGCAATGCCAAACTGCCAGTGTTTTGCTCGCGAGAGCACGTGCCTGGAGTTTTCTGGCCAGACACATTATCCCTTTGCTGGGCAGGGAGGTTTCTCTATGCCTTCCCGCCCTTCCCTCTCATTCAGAGAGTCCTACTGAAGCTACAGGCAGAAGAGGCCTGAATGAATCTCATAGCCCCCAGATGGCTTCGGCAGATTTGGTTCCCACTCCTGCAGCGGTTATCCACGGAGCCTCCTGTTCCACTGCCCATATGCTCACAGTTGCTGTCCCAGGAATAGGGGTCGCTGGTCCATCCGGACCTTCGGTCCTTACACCTGCATGCTTGGCTCCTTCAGACATAGCTCAGCACAGATGTGGGGTTTCCCCGGAAGTGGCAGCAGTCCTAGTTTCATCGAGAAAGCCCTCCACCCGCTCACGCTATGAAGTGGAAGCGTTTTTGTCTATGGGCCTCTCATCACAGCATTTGGACCCCGTCATTTGCTCAGTGAACTCAGCGTTGCATATCTCCTCTCCTTGTATCAAAATGGCCTGAGTTACTCCTCTGTCAAGGTGCATATGTGGGCTGTCTCCGCCTATCATGATCTCATTGGAAATAGGGCGTTGGCACAATTGGATGTTGCCCGCACCTTTCTAAGAGGAATTTTGCATATGAGACCTCCCATTCGGGACCCTATCCCACCCTGGGGATCTCCTTTATGTGTTAGAGAAGCTCATCCTCCCTCCCTCCCTTTGAACCGGCAGCGGATTGTGAGCTGCATTACCATTTTTGGAAGGTTTGTTTTTTTTGTTGCTGTTACTTCAGCTCAAAGAGTTTCCGAGCTTCAGGCTCTGATGTGTAAAGAGCCATATTTGATTTTCCACAGGGAAAGGGTTTCCCTTAGAACAAATCCCAAGTTTCTTCCAAAAGTGGTCTTGGAGTTGACCCTCAACCAGTCGGTTGACCTTCCAGTTTATTTTCCTTCCCCATCCAATAGAGGGGAAGCTCTCCTTCACACACTGCATGTTGACAGGACTTTGAGGTATTACCTCAAGCGGACAGCTGCGCACCGTCAGTCGGAGCAACTTTTTGTGGCCTTTGCACCACAATGCTTGGGTAAACCGGTGACCAAGCAGACGATGTCAAAGTGGATAGTCCACTGCATTTCCTTCTGCTATGAGAAACACAATAAGCCCCTACCGGGCCCGGTTAGGGGTCACTCCACCAGAGGAGTGTCTGCTTCATTCGCTGCCCTCAGAAATGTCTGTATGAGGGACATATGTGTGGTAGCTACCTGGAACTCGGTGCATACCTTTGTCAAGCATTACAGCTTGGATATAGTCTCCAGACGCCAAGCTAGCTTTGGCTTGGCTGTTCTACAAGGACTTCTGTCCTGAGGCCTCTGGAGTCAGCATATTCCACCTCCCGGGATCATCATCTTCTTTGGCATGGACTGCTTGATATTCAGTCCTGAAGGTTATAGCCTGCTGCAAGAGCTCCCACTCGAAGTAAGATAGTACAGTTACATAAGAACTTAACGTAACAGTAGATCTTCGAGAGGAGCTCTTGCAGCAGGCATTTCTTTCCCACCTGCCTTCCCCCTCGAGGTGTGCAGATCCATCTTCATTTACATCTCCTATATTCGCTTCATTTCCTTCTCTTGTCAGGTCTTATTGCGGGCTTTGGCGGGAAAACTGAGGTGGAGCTGGGTCCGCCCCCTTTTGTACCAGGGCCGGCTTCGGGGGCAGTCCCTGCTGTATACTGCTGGCTGAGAAGTTTTCCGGATGGTCCTAGTGCCTGCGGTATAGTCCTGAAGGTTATAGCCTGCTGCAAGAACTCCTCTCAAAGATCTACTGTTATGGTAAGTTCTTACGTAACTGTACTTTAAGGTCCCTGAACCGAGGGAGGAGCGGGTTTCCCCCGCCCCCTCTCTGACCCACCCTCTGAATCCCCAAGGTCTCGGTCTCGGACCTCTTCCAGGTCCAGCTGGTCCCCCCGTCGGTGGTCTCGGCACCATGGAAAGCGGCAGCGCCGCTCATCCTTGTCGTCCTCTTCAGAGGATAGGCTCCGGCACAAGTTGCGTTGGCGCTACCAGGATTTAATGTGGCAGCAGCTCTTATTGTCGGGAAATAAGCCGACTTCGTCGCCTTCTCCGGCCATTAAGTGACTGTCACTGGAGCGGATGAAGCAACCCCTCATAGTGGTCGAGGAGCCGAAGCCGGCACCAGTTGTTAAGCCAAAACCGGCTGCGCCACCCATTGTGGTGGAACCTCTGCCTCCACAACCGAAGACTGGGGCCCTGACCAAGGATTCTCGGTTGGGTCAGGGTTTGCCCCATAGGTTGTCTGTCACCCTCACTCCAGATCGTCCTCTGCATGTGGAGGGTGACTCTGGCGCTCTGCAGCTGTTCGCAGACTCCTCGGAGTCTGACGACGACTCCTTGTTCTCCAGGCCGCTTGACCTGGAGTCTACTGGGGGTCGGTCAGTGGACGAGAGCCCATCCGTGTTCCTAGATATGCTTCGACTCATCTCAGAATCCTCTGGGATGAAGCTCGAACCCGTTTCAAAGCAGGCCAAGTATCCCCTCATGGAGATACTGGACCGAGGGGATTCCCCTACAGAGGCCTTCCCGGTGGCCGAAGCCATTGTTGACCCGGCTCTGGAGCTGTGGCAGCGGCCAGCTTCTTGTCCAGTACCTTCGGCCAGGACTACCGGTTCACTCTCCGGTTTCTCGGAGCACCCCTCTGCGGAGAGGTTAGTGACCGACCACATTTTCCAGCATTCCGAGAACGCTCGGGATGTGGACAAGCCACCTGATGAGTCCAAAAAATTGGACTACTCAGGGTGGAAAGTCTATGCTGCTTCCTCCCTAGGCCTTCGTCAGGCTAGCTTGGCCGTCCTGATGGCACACTTTGCACACGCCCTTTTGGGCTTCCTGGATGAGGTGATTCCTCATCTCCCGGCTGACCTTCAAACTACAGTCAAGCAGGTGCGGGACCAGGGAAGGGCGGTGGCCAAACAGCAGCTCCAGACTTCTTTGGACATGGCTGACTCGTGTGCCTGGTCGGTAGCGGGCGCAGTGGCCATGCACTGCAGAGCTTGGCTGCGGATCTCCACCGTTATGGCGGATACCCAGCACAAGCTGGCAGGCATTCCCTTCCTGGACACCAACTTGTTTGGTCCCAGGGTGGAGGGTCATCTCCAGTGGATTGAGAAGTCCGCCACCTTGGACTCTGTCACGTCTGCCCAGAAGGACAAAGGCCGCCGGCAGCAGCGTAAGCACTTTTGTCCTTCAGCCCCTTCGGCACGTCCGGCCCAGCAACACCAGCATCAGGGCCAGCAGGCTCGCACTTGGCACCCCAAAGCCAAGCCTGCTGCTTCCTCCAGCAGGAAGCCGGGAGGGAAAGGTCCAGGCGGCTCCTCGGCCGGCCTTTTCTCCAAGCCTGCCCAGTGACTGGTTGAGGGGTGTTGCCCCCAACCTCGTCACTCCTCCCTGGGTTCCCCCGTGTGGGAATGGCTCAGGAGCTTAATATGAATACTCTTGAGGAAAGAAGGGAGAGAGGGGACATGATAGAAACTTTCAAGTACCTCAAGGGAATCAACAAAGTCCAAGAGGGTAGCATCTTTCAGGAAGAGATGTGCAAGAACAAGGGGCACAATTTGAAGACAGAGGGGGGGACGTCTCAGAGGTAATGTGAGGAAGTATTTTTTCACAGAGAGGGTTGTGGATGCATGGAAGTGTCTCCCTGAGGAGGTTGTGGAGTCAAGAACAGTGGGGGAATTCAAGAATGCATGTGACAGACACAAGGCAGTCCTAGTGGGGGATAGGAGGAAGTAAGCTGTTGGTTAACTAGGATCTGCAGCTTATCTGTTAGGTAGGAAAATGGACAGACTAGGTGGGCCAAGCGGTCCTTATCTGCCATCAGATTCAATGTTTATTTAGATATATATATATATATATATATATATATATATATAGGATTCCCTATCAGTTTCATTTCCATATATTGATTTGCACATATTTCTGTATCGGCAGATCTAGATATACAAGGGAGAAACACAGACAGCAAGAGAAAACTGACAGACAGTGAGAGCCAAAGAATTGTGAGATTGTTGGGGTTGATAAAGTCCAAGATCTCACATGAAAATTTGGTTGCGCAACCAGACCGAAGAGATAGAAAAGGAAAGATACTTGTATTTAAACACTTTCTCCAAAACAAATGGGACAGGGTCCTATTCTACCCTGTCACAAGGCCTAATGCTTTACCGGCTTTGCCTCGGAAATTAATGAGCAATACCCAGTTCCCTCTATTAAACCTTATTTAGCCCCACAACCTTCGACAGACTCAGTGGTCATCATGGTTGACCATGACGGGTCTTTTTTTTTTTTTTGTACCTGCTATTTATATGCCCCCTTAGCACCGCATCTGCTTCTTCCATCAGGGACTGCCTAGATGTCCTGTAGGGCTCCACTAGGCATCTCATTGGTTGCTTAATAGGACCTGCCTTCATCTAGCCGTGGATTACCCCCCAGGTGGGGAAGGAGTGAGACCCCGGGTCATCCCCCCCCATCCATTTTATTGCATCAGGTGGTCCAATTGAGTGCCCTCCAGAGCCTAGTCATGTGGCTGAGGCGCCAGGGCCCATCTCCAGGCGCAGATGCTGGAATTTTCTGTTTTTACGGTGTCCCCCTACCCCTCAGAGATGACTGCACACGAGGAGGTCCAAGGAGATGAGGGCACGCTGAGATGTGCTGCCGTTCTGGACCTCGGCCGACATCCTCCCTTGCTTTCACTCTGCAGTCCCACTTGCATCTCCACCCATGGTCATCCAGGTGGCAGTATAGCTACAGGACCTGCAGCCCACCCTCCCCAGAGGAGAGCAACCCGCTGGGCGCTCTATCTTTCTCCCCCCAGCGGGCTCTCCAGCAAACCGGGTTCGCTACCAAACGCGGGTTGGCCCAGGACGGGTCTAAAGCATCTCGTCACATGAGCGCTTTCTTCCCACAGACAAAGAATCCAGGAGATTAAAATCATGGAGTACGTCACAACATTTATGGTATAGAATTCCCTTGAAATAGCTGCCAGCCAACTCCCAGCCTGCTGGGACAAGTTTTAGTTGTGGTCTAGAAAATGTGTGGTGCACCTGGCACAGTTTATATCAGTAAATGACCAAATGAAAAGCTTTGAGCACATAAAACAAGAATATGGCTTAGGCCAACAGGATTTTCACAGGTATCTGCAGTGTAGGATTACACACTAAAAGGCCCAGGAATTGAGGATCTAAAATCAGCCTCACTACAAGTCATAACCTTTCTATGGAACAAAACACAGGTATTCAACCAGAAGCGGTTCTTTTCTCAGGCATATACACTCCCACTGGGAGATGGGGTGGGTGGCATTAGGACACCTGTAGGCAAAGTGGGAAGAGGAGGCACGTATTTATATAGCTTCTCCCAGCAGTGGCAACCACACAATAACTTCATAACACCCTACAAATCAGAAAGATGCAGCAGTTGCTGCTCTGTTAACATCGAAACAAGACAACTCCAGACAGGGAGGCCACAAAAGGGGGGAGGAGTACATGTCTACACAAGAGATACCTTGTGTGCATCTCTCGCCACTATCACCCAATTAAATGTACTGGCAGTGAATCCGTATTTGTTAAAATAACACTTGGGGATGACAAGACCCTCCAACTAGGATGCCTGTATAATCCTCTCCCAGAGTAGCCACCTTGGCTGTATATGCTCTAACCAAGATGTTGGCTGAACATGGCCCCCTGAAGTAATCCTTCTGGGACACTTTAATCTTCACTTTGCGTCTGACTCTGAGAACAGGGTTATAAGGCATCTCTACTGGACGTGCCTGACCCAGGTCATCATTGAACCCACAAGGCATAACACCAGAACGGGCAACCACTCGATTCACTGGGGGCTGGTCTTCAGCCCCTGTAACATACAGGCAGTGGGCACTCTTTCGGATACCTTGAGCAATCACTCTCCCATATTTTCATATGGAAGAACCGATTTCCCAAAATCCCCCCTCGGATCTTCACTGCAAAGATCTTCTCCAAGTTCTCAGCACCCGCTTTCCAAGCTTACCTATCCAACTTGACTGGAGCCCTATCCTGCATCTTCCAACAATTGACCAAGCTCTAGAACTCTTCCAGAACAGCTTCCTGTCAGCGGCTAACAGGTACACTCCACTAAGGAAGCTTAGGGTCAAGGGACAGTACTATAAATATATTACCCCCAAGATCAAGACCCTTATGACACAGTGGGGAAAGGCATGGGAAAAATACAAAGTCTGGCACATCCTCAGACTGGTCCACTTGCAGAGTGCTGAGGAACCAAAATAAAAACTTGCTGAAGCAGCTTAAGTGTACATATGTTAGGAATCTCCAACAGACCTTCCTAACTAACCCAAATTGTTTTGGACAGCAAATCAGTGGGCCCAATTGTCTCTAATGGCCAAATCATTAGTGACTGCCAGGAGGCATCCGATGCCTCAAACTGCTTTTTTCCCCCGAACCTAGAAGCCTACAAAGCAGATTTTTCACCTCAGGCTGCTGCCCAACCACGCTCCCCCAGGCCTGAGCCTTCGCACCCGAAATTTCACCTAAAGAGGAGAGTGAATCGAACTGATGTTCTCCCTCTTCCTCTCCTAAAGAAAATTAGAATCAGAGGTGCAACAGGACCTGATGGATTGGTCCCCAGATTGTTGAAACATAGAATTTGATGGCAGATAAGGACCGCTTGGCCCACCCGGTCTGCCCATTTCCCTACCTAATGGATAAGCTGCTGATCCTAGTTAACCAGCAGCCTACTTCTTCCTACCCCCACTCCCTAGAATTGCCTTATGACTGTCCCATGCGTGCTTGAATTCAACCACTGTTTTTGACTCCACAGCCTCCTCCAGAAGGTCGTTCCATGCATCCACAACCCTCTCTGTGAAAAAAATACTTCCTTACATTACCTCTGAGCTGCCCCCTCTGTCTTCAAATTGTGCCCCCTTGTTCTTGGACATCTCTTTTTTTGAGATGCTGCCCCTGCCATACCTGACTAAGCAACAGATTCCTATTAGAGGGTGTCATCGCAGCTAAATGTAAAGTGGCCAGTATAGTCCCTATCCATAAGGGAGGCCCCAGGGAACCTTTTGGGAAACTATAGACCTATTTAGCTCCTTTGCCTCCTGGCAAAATCCAGGAGCGGCTTGTCTACAACTCCGTGGCTACATGGAGATGAATCAGATACTTGTCCCTAGCCTGGTTTGGTGGTTACCTGTCCCACCGAACCCAACAGGTCAAGTGGAGTGGGGTCCATATCTGGTCATCTCCCTGTTAGAGGGAGCACCCCATGGTTCAATCCTGGGTTCCCCTCCTGTTTTCCCTATTTGTTAACCTCAGTAATAACTGTGAGGCAGCTCAGTAATCCCATATGCTGATGGTGCTGTACTATGCAGAACCTCGGATAGGTATCTGCCCCTCTGTGCTCAGCTACAGGAGGACTTCAAAACCCTTTGAAAGATGGCTGCTGGCTAATAGGCTCTTGTTAAATGATAAACACAAGTCATGCTGTACAGACGTAAAACTCTAGGCTCTGTTAGAACCATTCTGATCTCCTCAGTATCCTCAGCAGGTGCACCCATAGAAGTCGTGAGATACTTGGTACCTGGCCTTGTCCTTGACCAAAACCTCACCTTCAAATGCCATATGGACCAAGTGACCAGATCCATACATTAAAAGCTAGGCCTACTCTACAGGCTGAACTCACAATTTATTCCGGAAACCAGGATAGCTATAGCAAACAGCATCCTACTACCCAACCTTACCTATGATGCCCCAGTCCTGCAATGCCTCACAGGAAGATACTTTTGGAGGGTACAAATACTAGTAATATGATTGTTCAGTTTGCAACCAGAGCTCACCCGAGGCACCATCACTGTGAGATACTTGACTCCTTAAACTGGCTGACCCCCCTCTCAACAGCTCCAGTACCCTGTCCCGTGCACCGCCTACAAAATAAATAAATGTTTCTCCCCTAACAGGTCTTGCTGGGCTGCTGGTTCCCAAGCACCTAGGTAGACTGTTCTGCTCCTCATGCAGGAAGCTCCTGGAGGTTCCCAGGGTAAGAACGACAGCAGGTAGCAAGTCCTTTTCCCATGCAGCTTCGATATCTTGGAACCATCTCCTGGACTATCTGCAAAACGCATGCTCCCTGGTCTCCTTCAGATAAGGGCTTAGGGCACACATACTGGAAAACTGCCACTGTACATGCCAGGGATAACTCTGCAGTAGACCCTCAGCAACCCACCTCGCCTGAATTGTAAAAGCCCCAGCGAGAAAATGCACAACTACATAAGCTGAATAGTACAGATCAGTCTGTGTCATGACGTCTGTTACCTATAACCTGTATTAACAACTTGGCATTGTTGGAAGCCTTCGCTTGTATAGTCACATGAGATTATAAAATACCTAGGTATGTTTCTCTACAAAGTAAGACATTTTGTAATGCCATGATTGTTTCTAAAACTGTCTCTGTATCCAACAGATTTAAAAATCAGCGGAGCACTTTTGTTAGGTTACAGTTTATTAAAGAGTTGGTGTCATTTTTATTGCAAATAATGCAGGTCAGATGCTGCATATATGGAGCTCTTCCGGGGTATCTCAGTCATTAGGTCTCACAGATGAAACTTCACTGTCTGTGAAGCAGGATCCACACAGAAGATTTTCAGCAGTACAACTGGGGCTGCCCATGCTGATATCATCTGACGCCACCAACACTATAAAGACTGAGCGGCCCCGCTCCCTCTTCAGTTCTTTCCCGCCATCAACTCTGTTCGCATGGGTCTCTCGGAAGCTCTGATGCAGTTTTGCGCCATTTTTGCTTGTGGCTTTTTCTGCATTTAATTTTTTAGAATTTATTTTTCCAGTGAGATTACTTTACGGCATCTGTCAAGTTAATCCTTCGACTTCTCTCTTCTGTCACTGTTGCTGCGGAAAGAAGTTTACCTTCTCAGATGAACACTCTCTCTGTGTCTGCTGTCTTGGGCCTAGCCACGACATCTCTGACTGTAAGCTCTGCCAGATGTTTAACCAAACCACCCTCCGGCTATGCAAAAAGGCTCTTATAAAATTCTTAATGTAGCAGTAGGTAGCTAGTTCTGGGCAGGGGTCCTCAGGGGACCCTCTGTCACTCAGTGATTGAGCTGCCAAGCCCGAGATATGTCCTCGGGAGGGTTATAAAAGGGAATCGGCCGTTCCTCATGGCAGCTTTCCAACTCCCCGACAGCCTCTTTTTCTTCTTCATCTGGGGTACTCCAGCTGGGGCTGCACAGACTCCTAAAGCTGCTGTCCAGGTCTCTATTCCTGCAAGACCCCAACCAACAGCGCCACCACCGGATGTTCAGGGCAGCCGGCCATCGACCTCTGGGTCATCTGTTCCCCTCTTCAACGATGATCTCGTCCTTGACTGCTCTCCCATCAAGGTCTGACACTTCCCAGGTCTTCAGGCTTCAGGCCGCCTGGGCCTGCTTGACAGGTCGACACAGCAGGCTACTGTTATCGACCTGAATGATATTTTGACCAAGTTCACCACTGTCTTGGTCCATCAGCTGGGAGCATGCAGGCCTGTTTCGCTTGATCAGTTGAAGGTACCACAACATCTTCGCCTCTGTGGGTAGTTTCCCAGGCCGTTGTTGGTCCCCCGCTCATTGGACCTGGAGTTGGACCAGGGACATGGAGGAGGAGGAGTACCATCTTGACCTTATCCTACTAGAGGAAGAGCCTCCTTCCTCCAACTGCCTCGGTTCCTTTTTTCCCCCGCCATTGAGTGCGCTTTAGTAAACGATATCGCTTGCCCAGCAGGAGACAAATCTTCACATCTTTGTCAGTAGCTTTAGTCATTCAGTATTTTAGTTATCCTTAACAGTATTCTTAATTAAAAAAAAAAAAAGAGAAATCTTAAGCCTGCCATCCTGCCATCAGCAGTCGACCATGAACCGTACTGGTGATGGTAGGGAGACCTAGCCTGAAAGCTGTTGTTGCAGCCGAACTGAGTCTGGTCTGCCACCCTTTTTTGGGGAGGAGGGGGCAGGTCTGACCACGGGCAGTCAGTGCTTGGGAGGGGAGCAGTCCTTCCAAAAGCACAAAAAGAAGCAGCCCGATCCTGGCTGTGGACCCGGCACCTGTCAAGCGGTACCACTTGATGTCACCCTCTGGTACATCTGCACGAAGCTTGATGGTAGGCAGACTCTTTCGAGGTCTCCTGTGGCCTCTCACTGGTGGCCTCTACTCCGGGTCTACGGGCTGTTGGTCCGTGTTTAGGTCAGGTTGATTGGGCGGTGCCTTTTCTGGTGCAGTCAACGCCGACCTCTCACACTGTTCCCTATCACACGGCTTCGGCACAGTTTGGCACAGGTATTGCATTCTTCTCCTCCTGTTTTCAACACTTACAAGGAGTCTCTGGCGGTGTCACAGCCTTCATGCATACAGGTGGTGGGACTGGGGACCCCGAATCCTCGCCTGGCACATGCTGCATGCAGCACCATTGCCAGTGCCTTATTCAGTGCAGATGCCAGTTCCGGTGCTGAATCAGTTGCCGTGGTTCTCAGTGCCAACTCCGGGGGTGGTGCCTCTGGGGCTCATTCCCTCTTTTCCCATCTGCTGACCTTTCTTTGGTGGAAGGGGATTTTGAAGAGTCTGATCTATGTTTGTCAGAAGACGTGGATGAAGACTGATTTTTTTTTTTTTTTTTATGGGCAAGTAAGCCTCTACATCAGCTGAGCCTGAGGTCGAAGACCTTTCTTTTAAGCCTTTGCTGAAGAACATGGGATCCACCTTGGCCCTTCAGATCTTGGCTGTGGACCCTGGGAAGCTTTTGCACCGGTAGTATCTAGATATCCCTGAGATTCCCGTAGACCTGACACCGCCAGTGCAACCCTCTTTTGAGACCCTTTTACAAGCTGTATGGTACAGACCAGCACTTATTCCTCCTGTGGCTAAGTCTATAGATGGAAAGTATGTCCCCCATAAAGACAGGCCGATCCTTGCCTCACAGTGCTTCATGGATGCCCTGGTGGTACTGGCGCAGAATGACAAAGCAGTGCTCCCCCAGGAATCCACTGCACTTCCAATGAATAAAAAGTCCCATAAGATTGACACTCTGGGGAAACGGATAATCTTACTTCGAGAGGGGTCTTGCAGTAGATATTTACAAATAGGACTAAACAGTCAGGCATCAGGACCCCATGGAAAGATCTTCTAGCTAGCCGTCTCTGGCGGGACCGCCCCATCAGCTGACAGATGCCAGCGTATGTCAGTATAAAGGGGGTGGTCCCACGCCTGCCCTCCGGTTCTTTCCCGCCGTCTGCTCCATACAGTCACCTCGCAGAAGAATAGTGCAGCTAGCGTTGCCATTTTTTGGATAAGTATTTTCTCTTTCTTCGAAATTTAACTATATTTTTCTGTAATTTCTCAAACCTACCAGCTGTGCTTCTCATCCCTGTCACCCTCCGAATCGCATAAAAACAAGTGCGACTCGTGTAATACTCAGCTCCCGCACAAGGACGACCATTCCTTGTGCCTCTTCTGTCTAGGCCCCGACCACTGCGTGGAAGAGTGCGAGCACGCCAAAAATTCAGTTCAACCACCTGCAAGAGGCGGCAGCAGTCTCTGGAAGCCCACCTCCTCAAAGATGGTCTCCATGGAGAAAGAATTGAAGAAGCTGCAGCAGGCATCTGAGTCTCCCGAGGATCACCACAAGAAGAAGCAGAACAAAGAGAAACACAGGGACCGGAACTCATCTGCCACAGCCCCACCAACTCTTGCTGGAGTTGCGGGCCTTCAGGTATCTTCTCCGGGGGAACGCTCTCTAGCGGCTGCATTGGTGGTGTCCAGGCATGTGCTGTCTCTCCCCGCATTGGGCTCGTGCTCGGGCCCGACTGGAGCCTCTGGGGTAAAAGAGGCCTCCGCTTTGGCTGTCTGATTCCCAGCCTAGCAGTGAGGGTGCGTCCAATAAGTCGGGCTCTGGCTCTGCCATCTCCCACCCGGACAAGGCTGCTAAGCCGCCCTTTGGTTCTTCCGATGGCCACACAGCCTGCGATCCCCCGTCGGGCCTGGACACCACACCCAACGTTTGAGGATCGCCACATCTGATCAGCTGCCATCAGAGGTACCTCCGTCTCAGATTCCTCCAGGGGAGTCTGCTCCTCCATCCGCTGCCGGGGGCGAGAACCAGGAGGCACCACCGCCGTCGGGCCCCAGCGCCCCAACTTTAGATGCCGGACCCGACAACAGTCCCCATGCTGCCGCCTTCCAGCTTGCTGAGGCCTGACGAGCTACCAGTTCCGCCCTCGGGTCTTGTGCCAGGGGCCCCTTCTGGGCCTACTGACACACCGCCAGGCAGATGCTAGACCTGTCAGCCCTCTGGCTTGGCTCCATCGGGTCTATCGGTTACCAGATGCCACAATATTCAACGCCATTACCAGACGCCAGGCTACCCACTGTCCGGTTTTGGCTACCCGTGATATGGGTATCCGGGTTACTCTTTTCCACCTCCTTTCCGCAGGTGGATTTGAAGTCTGTCCTGGCCTCTTGGTGAGCTGAAGCCAAATCTCAGCTGATGTCGGAATTGGAGAGCTGTCAGCTGACGCCGACCCCGGGCCCCGGTCATCTACCAATGGACACTTCTTTGCCGAACCCAGGCAACAGCTCAGGACCATTTACTTGCACTCATCACTGGGAATTCACCCTCCCTGTGGACGTTTCCAGACCAGCGAATTTGCCTCTTCCTCATGTGGTTACTTTCAGTTCACAGGAGTCTTCCGACTCAAACTGAGATTATGAGCCATCCGACTCTGGAGAGGAACCTCACACTCCAGAACGTCCCACTCCAAAGGACTCTCCTAAGTCCCCGTCCCCCCCCTGGCCCGGTAGGAGCCTTCCTTTTTGGAGTTGCTCAAGAAAATCCAAAAGGCCTATGATTGGAAACAGTGGACCAGGATATCCAGCGTCAGACTTGCTGAACATTTAGTCTTGGCGGAAGCTTCACGATTCTCATGCCTTCTTAGATTGAGCCTCACCAAGATTTAGTTACCACAATCTGGACACAGGCCCTCCTCCTTGGCTACCTTAACAAGTAAGCATGAATGATGCATATCAGTCGCAGAAGGTAAGGACTTCCTCAGTCTTCAACCCAAGGCGAATTTGGTGGTCATCAGTGCTGCTTACGACAGACCTCGAATCCCAAACATCTCAGCTCCACCCTCCAGACAAAGATTCCAGGATTCTGCATCAATATGGCAAAAAATTTTTTTGCATCCTCTGTTTTGGGCATGAGGGCACTGAATTACGTCGCCCACATGGGGGATTTCCAGAAGTCCCTCTTAAGTCAGGTGTCTTCTAAGCTGGACTGTCTCCCTGACTCCAGTGTAAAACAAGAGCTCAGGGACCTTGTCCGCTTGGCTAGATCTGCCTGTTGGCATATGCTCAGAGTAACCAGTGATACTGTGGATAGTTCAGCCTTTGCAATCATTGTACGCAGACACGCCTGGTTCCGATGTTCATGTCTGGCTCCCGAAGTTGTCAGCCATACAGGACGTGCCCTTCCGAGGGTCGGTCCTTTTCGGAGGAGACGTTGACATCCGCATCGACCTCTAGGCCAAAGGTCAAGCCCTACGATCAGTGCTGCTCATGTACAAGTCTTTCCCCAGGGTCAGAAATGCTCCTTTCGATGCCCAAACCATTGTCAGTCGAAGTAGACACAGGCCTGCTGACAAAATAAGCGTAGGGACGCGTCAGCAGCCAAAGCCCATAGAGCTGCGACTGCTGTCCTCCCTTCTGCCTCTTGACTCTTTGCCTCTCCCCCTCCTCCTGGATCCTGGTCCAGAGGAGCAGGTAGGTGGCAGATTCTCTTGCCACCTGCCGGAATGGGAGAAGATAACGTCGGACTCTTGGGTGCTCCGGCTGGTTTCCCAGAGGCACTCAATTGAGTTCATTCAAAAACTCCTCCACAGACCTCCTCCTGCTCAGTTGTTTTACCCCAGTCTCATCTCCCCCAGTAAGCGAGGAGATGAGCACTCTTCTTTCGAAGGACACAGTAGAACCTGTTCTCCTTCTGTATCGGGGACGGGCTACTTTTACCGCTTTTTTCTAGTGCCTAAGAAAACGAGCAACCTGAAGCCCATCCTGCATCTCTGCTCCCTCAGTCAGTTTGTGGAGTGCAGTAGGTTCAGACTGCTTTCCCTTCAGGGCCTTCTTCCTCTGCTGAGATAGGTTCTGTGTTTATGCGCTTGGACATGCAGGACACCTACCTGCATATTCCCATACGTCTGTCGCATCGCAAGTTCCTCTGCTTTTGCTTCCAGGAGGAACATTTTCAGTTTAAGGCCCACCCTGTTGGCCTTTCCTCGGCTACCTGGGTGTTCACCAAATGTCTTTTGGTGGTGGCAGCTTCCCTGTGCACCCAGGGGGTCCAGGTGTTCCCTTACCTGGACGACTGGCTGATAGCAGCCTCATCCAGGGGGGAGCTGATGCGCTCCTCCTTATCACCCTGCCAGCTTTTCCACAATTTGGGAATCACTATCAATCGGGCCAAATCACATTTGGTCCCTGTGCACGCCTGCAGTTTATTGGGGCTGTGTTGAATACCTGTCTGGGCAAGCCTTTCTTGCCCCAGCAGGATCAAGATTTTGCAGCAGCAGGAACGCATTATGTTGGATCAGAAACGATACTGGCTCGAAAGTTCCTTCTGCTCGAGCTCAGTGGCAGCTGCCACTGACAGTGCTTCTGGCCCGCTTGGCACATGAGGGTCTCACAGTGGACCCTCAAAGTCCAGTGGGACCAGTCTACAGACGTATTGGATCACGAGATACTTATCTCGGACCCCTTGGGCAGGGATCTCAGATGGTGGTTAATCTCGGAGAACCTCTCCCGGGTTCCCTTCAGCCTCACGGTCTCCTCCCAAACACTGACCATGGATGCTTCAGGGTCGGCTGGCCTGCCCATCTCGGGCCCACAGGACCCAAGGAAGTTGCTCCCAAAGAGAGTCACAGTTGCACATCAACGTGCTAGAGTTGAGGCAGTCCTACACTCTCCATGCTCTCCATCCCTCATTCTTCCTGGTCATCTTCAGAACCAGACAGACAACGGTGTCGCCTGGTATCTCAACAAACGGGGGACTTTTATGCCCTGTGCCAGGAAGTGATGAGGATATGGTTTTGGGCCTCACAGCACAACCTTCACCTGACAGCGCCATGTGCTGGGGTTCAAAATTCTCTACTTGATCGCTCTGTCGAGACTTGGCGAGGTGCTACGAGTGGAAATTAAAGCAGGAGGTATTAGACTGCATGTTTGCGGTGGGGTACACCCCACGCACACACAGATCTGTTTCCCTTCCCCAGCAATGCAAAGCTTCCTGCCTTCCGCTCATTCGCTCCCGGATGAGACTTTTTGGGCAGGATTCTCTGTCTTGGAAGGGCAGATTTGTCTACGTCATCCCTCCGATTCCTTTGCTCTTGAGAGTTCTGAACAAACCTTGGGCGAAGGGCGCGCATGATTCTCATCGCTCCCTTCTGGCCGATACAAGTCTAGTTCTCTCTACTGCAGCTGTGGTCAGAGGAGCCCCCTCTTTCTCTTAGCTCTCCCAGGATTTGCTGACCCAGGATCAGTGTACAGTAGTACATCCAGGGATCAGATCCCTCCACCTTCATACTTGGATCCTTCAGACATAGCTGCCGCTTGCTTTGGCATTTCACCAGTGGTAGCCAATATCCTGGTGGAGGCCAGAAAGCCTTCCACCAGGTCTACATACTGTATGCCATGAAATGGAAATGGTTCACTATTTGGGCAGCTTCCAAAGAATTGGAACCCTTTTCCTGCCCGACGGCCAGGATCCTGGACTACCTAAGGCACCTCTTTGACTTGTTTCAGCTACTCCTCACTCAAAGTACACTTGTCGGCCATTTCAGCCTACCATCTCCCTGTGGAAGATAGGTCGGCAGTTCAACAGGAAGTTTCTAAGACCTTCCTCAAAGGGGTTCTTCATTTGAAGCCCCCTATCCGCAACCCACCCCCCCAACCTTAATTTCATTTTGTCAGATCTCACGCTGCCTCCCTTCGATCTGGCAGCGGAGACAGACATGCGTTTTCTGTCCTGGAAAACTCTCTTCCTCATGACCATCACCTCGGCTTGGAGGATTTCTGAGTTTCAGGCACTTATGTGCCAGGTCCCTAAACTGATTTGCCACAGAGACAGGGTGGCTATGAGGCCCAACCCATAGTTTTTCCCCAAAGTCGTGGTGGGCTCTATGCTCAATCAATCCATTGAGCTTCCAGTCTTTTTTCTGGGGTACTCCAAGGGGAACATCTCTTCTAGGGACATGGATATGTTGTTCATCCACACTGTCTGGCAGGTATCCTTGCTGCTTTAAATCTTGCCGGAAGGTCTTCAAGCTGGCTCCTCCCACCCACCCGGGTGGTAAAACTCTCGGCCCCGCCCCATGATGCCAGATCTTCCTTACCGCTTGGAAGCTCAGGTTCTCTCCTTAACGCTCATGATAAGACTGGTTCCCAATTCTTCGGTTTCATGTAATTTAAAAGTTTTTGCATTTCTAGATTGGGTCTTCTATCCTCGCTGTGATGGCGGACAGATTGACTCTCCTGCTTGAGATGCCCTTGCGGGCAGAAGATGTCTCGGACGGATCCGCACTCCACGCAGTGTTCACTGTTTAGGCCTTGAGCACGACCTGCAGGCTTGTGACCTGTGCTCTTCCTTCTCAGCCCACGCCCTGAAGACTGTGCTGCCCGCTTACAACTGGGGCGCCCCGAGAAACGCTCGTGAAGTCAAAGAGGCCCGTCGGCGGTATCCACGGCGGAGGGAGCTCAGTGGATCAGCTAGAGCAGATGATCGCCTCAAGAGGAGGCGCACGGGCAGATCTTCCTCGGCCACGGCATTTATCCCGCCTACCTGGGTTCCTCTTATACAGCTTCCTTTAAGGAGCTTTGTCTGTCCCTCTCCACTAAGGGAGAGGGACCAACGTCTGCTGGACCTTCTTCTCGGTCCAAAAAGAAAGACAAGGGTAAGTCCCTCCGTCGACGCTCTTGGGAGCGGGAAAGGTCCCTCTCCCCGAGTTGTGAGCCATCGACTTCCGCCACTGGTCTCAAGGTGTCCCAGTCAGGTCAGTTGACCGAGACTCCCGTCGACGCAGTCGAGATTTTTCTCGACCCGCTGGACGGTTGTCGCCAGGCAAAGCCGAGACCTCCTCTCCCGGTTCCCCGTGGAGTTGAGGATCCCGTGGCTTGCCAGTGCCTCCGTTCCAGAGCCCTCGTGAACGCCTCGCGCCGAGGGGAGAGCCGTTCCCCCACCGCTCCCTCGGAAAAGCCGAGGTCTCGGTCTCGACTTCTTGCGGTCCAGCCGATCCCGCTGTCATAGGCGGTCTCGCATCGCGGGTAAGCGGCGCTGCCGCCGTCTCGCCCCTCCTCCGATGAGGGGAGGCTTCAACGTAAGGTGCTTAGATTTATGCGACCTCATGTGGCAACATTCCTTCGACCGGGAACAAGCCGATGCTGACGCTGCCGCTTCCCCGCCATTAAATGGTTGTCACCGAGCGGTCAAACAACCCCGACTTAGCCGAGGAGCCTGTTCTCAGGCCGTTGTTAGCCAAAACCAGCTGCTCCAGTGATTCGTGGAACCTCCGCCTCCACAGCCGTTATTTGGGGCTCCGACCAAGAATTCTCGGTCGGCTCAGGGCCTGCCCCATAGGCTGTCTGTTACCCTCACTCCCGATCGCCTCCTCGGCAGGTGGAGGGTGGCTCAGGCCCGAGGCAGCTCTTTGTGGACTCTTCTGAGTCCGGCAATTCCTCCCTTTTCTCCAGGCGAGTAGACTTGGAGTCCTCTGTAGGTCAGTCGATGGACGATAGCCCTTCATCCTATCTGGGATTGCTTCGGCTCATCTCGGAGTCCACCGGGATGAAGCTCGAACCTGTGTCTCAAGCTGGGCCAGGCATCCCCTCATGGAGATACTGGACCCGAGGGGATTCCCCATGGAGGTTTTCCGGTGGCCGAGGCCAAGTGGGCCCGCTCCTGAGCTCTGGCAGCGCCTGCTTCCTGTCCTGTGCCTCGCCAGGAAGTATGCGGTCCCACCAGTTCTTGTCTCGGTTTTTCGAACACCCTCAGCCAAGGGCTAGTTACCGACAGCGCTTTCACCGTTACCGAACGCTTAGGATGTGGATAAACCTCCCACAAGGAGTCCAAGAAATTGTACTATGCCGGGCACAAAGTCTACGCTGCATCCTCCCTCGACCTTCGTCAGGCCAGTTCGGCCGTACTCATGGCACATTTCTCTCATGCCCTGTTGGGCTTCCTGGACGAGGTAGTTCCTCATCTTCCAGTGGACCTGCAGACCACGGTTAGGCAGGTGCGGGGACCAGGGCAGTGGCCAAACAGCAGCTTCAGACTGCTCTGGACATTGGAGACTCATGTGCCAGGTCAGTAGCGGCCGCAGTGGCTATGCGTCGTCGAGCATGGCTGAGGATATCCACCTTCACTTCGGATACCCAGCACAAGTTGGTGGATGTCCCCTTCCTGGGGACCAACCTCTTCGGCCCTGGGGTGGAAGGTCACTTGCAGAGGATCGAGAAGTCCAATGCTACCTTGGACTCAGTCTCATCCGCACAGAAGCACAAAGGCCGCAGACCATAGCCTAAGCCCTTTCTTCCCTCTGCGCCCGCGGCACGTCCGGCCGAGCAATGTCAGGGCCAGCAGGCTCGAGTTTGGCATCCCAAACCCAAGCCCTCTGCTTCCTTCTCCAGGAAGCAGGGAGGTAAAGGCCCTGGAGGTCCCTCGGCCGGTCCTTTCTCCAAGCCTGCCCAGTGACGGGTTGAGGGGTGTCGCCCCCAACCCCGTCGCATCACCCCTGGTGCCTCCTGTGGGGGGGCGGCTTCGCCACTTTCTTTCCGCCTGGTCCGTTGTCACCACAGACCGGTGGGTGTTGGAGGTGGTGGGAAAGGGCCTGCCTCTGGAGTTCGAGCAGGCCCCACCCTTCAGAGCCATCGCACCTCAGGGGGCCTCGTGGTCCGAAGCCTCGCTGTCGGCTCGCCGAGCCAACATCGCTCTCCTCCTTGAGAAGGAGGTGATCAGAGAGGTGGTGGACCCTCCCTCAGACCCGGGTTCGTGTCCAGGTACTTCCTGGTTCCGAACGGACGGGGACTGAGCCCATTCTCGCCTCCACATGACCTAAACAAGTTCCTAAGGTCTCGAACCTTCAGGATGGTCACTCTGGCTCAGATAATACCATCCTTGAACACAGCGTGGTTCTGCTCTCTGGACCTTTAGTATGTTCTTTCACGCCCTATCCGTCGTCACATCTATGCGTTCCTTTGCTTTCGAGCAGAGAGATCCCTTCAATTCCAAGCCATGCCCTTCGAGCTTATCTCCAGCTCACAGGGTCTTCACCAAATGCATGGCAGTGGTGACAGTCCTGTGGCGCCGAGGGGTCCGGCTTCACCTTACCTGGACGATTGGTTGATAGCAGCCCCTCCAGACAGGAGGTGGAGCGTCCAGAGATCTGGCCTCCAGGTTTGCTTCAGGTCGGCCTCTCATCAACAAGGCCAAGTCGGAACTCGAGCCAAAGCAGGTGATTCTTTCATCGGGCCAGAGCTTGACTTCTCGAGCCAGAGCATGCCCCAGTGGACAGGGCCGAGGTTCTTTCCTCCTTTGCCCAATCATTTCTGGTTGCAACGCGCCTGCCTGGGACTTCCTGTGCCTCCTGGGTCTCATGGCGGCTTGTACCAGCTTGGTCCGTTGGGGCCCGCTGGAACATGCGCCCCCTTCAGTGGGCTGGCCAGCCAGTGGTCCAAACGCTGTGATCCATTGGACTAGCTAGTGACGGTGACCCAGGGGATGTGGAACGCCTCCAGTGGTGGACCTGCTCCAGTTCATCTGCAGAAGGCATCCTGCTTGTCCGCCCCGAGCCGACGGTGTCTCTGTCGATCGATGCCTCTCTGATGGGTTGGGGTGCCCATCTGGGGAACACCGAGCGCATGGCCTCTGGTCCCCTGGAGTCCCGATACCACATCAACCTGCTGGAGTCTGAGCAGTCCGCTTAGCTTTCACCGCCTTTTGTCTGCTTTCTCGGGTCAAGTGGTCCGGGTCCAGACGGACATTACCACAACCATGTACTATCTAAACCGCCAGGGCGGGACGCCTCCATGCTTCTATGCAAGGAAGCTCTCCGCATCTGGTCACTCGTGCACAGCCTGGAGGCGGATCTCCTAGCCATTCATGTGGCAGGAGCCTCCAACACCCTGGCCGATGCCCTAAGCCGGATAGGGGCTGCGTCCCACGAGTGGTCTCTCCTGCCGGAGGTAGTACAAGATCTATTCTCCCATTGGGGCACACCTCAGGTGGACATGTTTGCCTCCAGGGAGAATGCTGTTGAGGCTGTTCCATGCCAGCCCCCTCAGCAGGGCCTTGCTGCTAGGATGCCTCAGGCCGTGGGACCCCGGCCTCTTCTATGCCGCTCCTTGATGCACAAGGTGCTTCTCAAAGCAAGGAGAGACAAGGCGCAGGTGATTCTGATAGCCCCAGACTGGCCCCGCCAGTACTGGTACCCAGATCTCCTCAGCCTCAGCTCCAGGCTCCCGAGGCAGCTCCAGCTCGCCCGGACCTGCTCTCAGTCAATCAAGGGAAGGTGTTGCATCCGACCTTCAATCCCTGCACCTGAAGGCTTGGTTCCTGAGCGGCTAGAGTTCCAGGCCTTGGGTCTTTCCGACGAGGTCCTCAACGTAGTTGAGGCGTCCCGTAAGGAGTCGACCAGAAAATGCTACGCCTTCAAATGGAAGAGATTTTCTATTTGGTGCCAGGGCAAGGGCCTTGACCATTCCTCCTCCTGTTCCTTGGCGAGCATATTGGACTACCTTTAGTCCCTTTCTCAGCAAGGGCTTAGGTCAATGTCCCTTAAGGTGCACCTGACAGCCATCTCTGCTTACCGGGCGCGGGCCGGGAAGCAGTCGGTGGCACAGGAGAAGGTGGTCTGATGCTTTTTCAAAGGCCTTGATCACATTTCCCCTCCGGTGCGAGAACCTCCACCTCCGTGGGATCTACTGCTGGTACTGGCAAAGCTCATGGGCAAGCTATTCAACCAGTGCACAGGTGTGAACTCTTTCACCTGTCGTGGAAGACCGCCTTCTTGGTGGCTATTACTTCAGCCAGAAGGATGGGAGAGCCCAGGCGCCTGCATCGAGTCTCCTTACCTGGTCTTCTCCAGGGACAAGGTTGTCCTGCGCCCTCACCCAAATTCCTTCCGAAGGTGGTGTCGGAGTTTCACCTTAACCAGGTGTTGAGACTGCCGTGTTCTACCCCAATCACACCCGAGGGCCAATATAGGCTCCATACTCTGACCCTAGAAGGGCGCCGCATACTATAAGGAGTGCATGGCTGAAATTCGGGAGAGGTTCGCCAGCTGTTTGTCACCACGCTGAGCCGCACCTGGTAGACCTGCAGCCAAGCGGATCATAGGCAGGTGGTCACCCCTGCATAGATCTCTGCTCTAGGTTGGCTGGCATGGAGCCTCAGAGGATAAGAGCTCATTCTACTCCCATACTGCTGCATCGGTGGCTGCTTCCAGGGACGCCCTATCCAGGAAATCTGCAGGGCTGCTACCTGGAAGTCAGCACACACCTTCATCACCCATTACCACATCGACCTTGAGTCATGCCGGGATGCTGGTTTTGGGGCCTCGGTTCTCCAGTCTGTATTCCCTAAGTAGGGGGTGTGCGCCTTGCCTCCCTCCTCCCGGAGAACTGCTAGGAGTCTGCCAGACAGTGTGGATGAACAACATATCCATGTCCCTAGAAATACAGGTTACTCACCTGTAACAGGAGTTCTAGGAATGGTATATGTTGTTCATCCACACGACCACCCGACCTCTCCCGGCTCGACACAGACAACCTGAGCTTCCAGCGGCCAGATCTGGCGCCATGGGCGAGCCGAGTTTTACCACCGGTGGGGTGGGAGGAGCCAGCTTGAAGACCTTCCGGCAAGATTTAAAGCGGCAAGGATACCTGCCTGACAGTGTGGATGAACAACATATACCATTTCTAGAACTCCTGTTACAGGTGAGTAACCTGTATCTTCACACCTTTGATGTCCATCGGATCTTGTGGTACTATACCAACAGAATTAAGGACTCCAGGAAGATGGACCAGTTGTTCGTCTCCTTTGCTCCTAAGAAGAAGGACCTTGCTGGGTCCAAACAGTGCCTCTCCAAATGGTTGGAAAACTCTATCACGTACTGTTACAATAAGTATGACAAACCCCGTCTGGGTCAGGTGAAGGGTCATTCTGCCAGGGGCATGGCAGCTTCCGCCGCATGCTTTAAGAATGTTTTAGCTGCAGAAATCTGTGCCGTGGCCACCTGGACCATTGGTTTATACCTTTACCAAGTATTACAGCTTGGATGTCGCCTCAAGCTGCAGAGCAGGATTTGGCCTAAAAGGGCTCCTTACTTGAGCCCAGGATCTGCCAGATGTATTGTGCACAGATTGTTCTTGTTCCTCCTTCCTGGTTTCTTTTGATCTTCCTGGACATAAGTCTCCACCACTCATTCACACTAGTGGGATTGGCGCCGGAGGCACTAAGACCCATCGGGAGCAAACTTTTTGTTGGAGGGTCAGGCGCGAGAGAGCGACCATGAGACACGGTGCCGAGAGCAGCAGCCTCGAGTGTAATGACCATCTCGGCGACTTCACCCTCCAACCGCCAGTTCTTTTTTCCGTCAGTGCGCTCAGTGACGACGTGCCGCCTGTCGGAGTCAGACTTCAAACCAGCGATAGTTTTCAGTTTGTTTTTTGTAACTTTATCTCGATATGTAGTATCGCTTAATTTTATTCTATTTTCGTTAAATTTTTCTAATATTAAATTTTACTTGAAGAAGTCTCGGCCTACTGGACGGAGTCTACCATGAGCAGGTCAGGTGACGGTAGGGAGACTTCGTATGAAAGCTGTTCAGTCAGCCGGCTGGATCCGGTTAGCCTCTTCTCCTCAGCGGGTTCCTACAACGTCAGTCCGATGTCGGGGATGGGCGTCCCCGCCGCATAAAATAAACGGTCGCATTCTCGCACCACCGCCTCGAGCTCTTCTTCGCCCACAGGTCAAAAAAGAGAAGGCATCATTCGAGGTCGCCTTCAGGCGCCTGCGCGCCGACGCCGGTTATCGTTGTTGCCGGTTCTCCTTCGAGTCGCCAACTTCCGTAATCGCTGCCCTCGATCGGAGTCCTCCCCGCCTATAGGTAGGACTCCAGATGAGCAGTTTCATCAGTGGGCCGCCTATGGAGCAGTGGGCTCGGAGGTTGGTTCTTCTGCCCGCCTCGGTTGCCTTCGGAGCCTCGGCCCCTCCGGCGATCAGGTAGGGCGGTTGATCTTCCTAGTTCCGCGGGCGCCTTCGGTGCCAGCGACTGCGGCTTAGGTGTTTTCCCTCACATGGCTGCGCGCAGGGGGCCTCACCGATGCCCTTATCTCCTGGGTTTTTCCTTCTAGCTTTCAGGTTCTGGGTTGAGTCCTCGCGGGTCTGTTGGCTTGTCGCGCCCGCTGTGCCGCTGGGTCTTGTGGCGTGCCTGCGCGCCCTGGGTCTCGCGCGCCGCCGGTGGTGCTGTTGATAGGGCGGCGCCGTCGCGCGACGTCGTCCGCTGGCGCCGTCGCGCGCCTATCGCCTTGCCGTCCGGGCGCGCGCTGCGCGCGCGGGCGTTTGCCGGGCCGCCGCCGAAGCGCATGTCGCCCGCGGGCGCGCCGCTGGGGCGCTTATGGGTCACAGGCTCTTCGGCGCTGTGGCGCCTCGGTGCTGCTCTTCAGTCTGCTGCTGCCTCGCGCTGCAGCCCTTGGGGACTCTCCTTGTTTTTTCTGCTATTTCCTCCTCTCTAATTTTCACTCCTTTCCTGTCCAAACAGTCCTTTCTGGACCATCAGGAGATGATTTGAGCCTGGACCCAGACCTTCGGTTGGGTGATGAAGTGGAGGAAACAGGATCTTTCTTTTACAGAGCCTGTGGTCGAGGACCTGTCCTTTAAGTCTCTGTTGAAGAACCTGGGATCCACTCTTTCTCCAGACTACAGACATCGATCCTGGAAGATATTAAGACTCCAGTATCTTCATGCTCGAGATCCCACGGATTTGACTCCTCCGATCCAGTTTTCCTTCAGACGCTGTCTCAAATGGTATGGAATAACTTGCTCTTATTCCCTCAGTGGCTAAATCCATTGATAAGAAGTATTCAGCTCCCAATGATCGCCCCATTTTGGCATCCCAAGCCTTTATGGATCCTATTGTAGTCCTGGCAGAGAATGACAAGGTCGTTTTCCTCAAACTACTACAGCTCTTCACTTATTAACAAAGAGTCTCGTGAAGATTGATACATTAGGTAAGAGAGTCTTTGCTGCTCCACTCTAAGTATGCATATTGCCAGTTATCAAGGCTATTTTCTCAGTATGAGTATATCCTTTGGCACTCTATGAAAAGAATGGTTGAAGCTCTTCCAGATTCGATTCCAAGTCAGAGCTTCTTCTGACCGTTATTAGAGGTATTGAGTCCAATAACCAACAGGTCAAAGCCGCCATGGACGCTCGACACTGCTTCGCTCAGCAGTCGTGATTTGTACTGGCCATTCCTGGCTACGTACTTGGCTTCACGAATGATGCTCAGCAGCAGGTGATGGCGCTGCCTTTGATGGCTCCTTTCTTTTTGGCCCTCAGGTGGAGCAAGCCTTAGAGGCCACTCAGAAGACTAGATCAGCCATTAGTTGGCCAGACCTCCGCCTGCCTCCTCTCGGGGCATGTGAACAGGCGTCAGTTTCATAGTCGTCAGTCCTTTCGGGGCAGAGGCAGAGGAAGCTTCCATAAAGCCAACCTGCCCAACCTCAAAGAAGGCAGAGCAGAAAGCGCAGGGCCTAAAGCTCCCAGCGCCACCTTATGAGTCATTGGCCCAAGTTCCATCCACTCTGCCCGAGGTGGAACTTTCCTCCGGGAGGTCGTCTGATGTACTTCTACAACCAGTGAAGTCCATAACTGGACAAATGGTCGCCGGATAATTCAGGGTTATTCTCTCAATTTCTTGGAACCCCCGAATTGTCCTCCCAGACTACAACCCAGGTTGTCGGTCTCTCAGTCAGACCTCCTCACCGCTGAGATCCAGGGCCTTCTGAACAACAGGGCAATAGAACTGGTGCCTCAAGCATTCATAAACACAGGGTTCTACTCCCATTACTTTCTGGTTCCAAAGAAATCTGGGGGATGCGCCCATTCTAGACCTCAGAAAGTTAAACAGATTCCTCCCAGGAGAAATTCAAGATGATTTCTAGGTACCCTGTTACCCTTGCTGCATCAGCACGACTGGCTGGCCTCTCTGGATATGCAGGATGCTTACCAGCATATCCTCGTCCCACCCGACCCACCGCAAGTTCCTCAGGTTTTAGCTTTGGGTCAGCATTATCAGTTCAGAGTCCTGCCCTTTGGGCTATCCACCGGCGCTCGCGGTTTTACAAAGTGTTGGTACGGTTCTGTGGCATCTCAGGAAAAGTCTGACTCGGTGTTTCCTACCTGGACGATTGGCTTCTAGCAGGCCCTTCCGTCCAGGGACTTTGGAAGCCGTGCAACCCACTCTCGCCTTCTCACGTCCATGGGAGTTCTGCTGAATTTGAAAAATCTCAACTGCAACCCTCCCAGAGGCTCCTGTTCATGGACACTTCTAGACACCTCTTCAGCGAGGCTTTCCTTCCAGAGGACAGAAGACTCGACATCCTTCGAATGGCCTGCTACATCAGGAGAACCAATTGGTTACAGTCTCTATGCAACGATGTTGGGTCTCATGGCGCCCTCGGTCTTCACTGTCCTCTGGCCCGACTGCACATGAGAACCACCCATGGATGCTCTCCACTCAGTGGTCCCCGACCTCTCACCCCAGTCTTATCCCATCAAGGTGACGGAGCCCTTCAAGGTCTCTCACCTGGTGGTCTCAAGAGAGCAATCTCCTGGAAGGATTCCCTTGCTCCCCGGATCATCAGATCTCCATCACCACAGACGCATCACTAATGGGATGGGAGCTCACTGTCTCTCCTCCACACTCAAGATGTATGGACTAGTTCGAAACTCATCTCCACATAAATGTCCTGGAGATGAGAGCGGTCCTCTATGCAATCCGAGCTCTGAAGGATGTCCTTTGTCACAAGAACATTCTCCTTCAAACGGACAACAAAGCAGTGATGTATTACATCAACAAGCAAGGCGGTGCTCATTCTTACCCCTTTGCAGGAAGCAATGAGGGTGTGGGAGTGGTGCTTGGAGCACAAGTCTCTGATTCAGCGTTTATCTGCCAGGTATACAAACGCACCTAGCAGATCACCTCAGCAGAACGGAGGCAGACCTCACGAGTGGTCTCGATCCAGCCATAGCTCGGTCCCTGTTCAAAGAGTGGGGACTCCCAGACCTGGACCTTTTTGCATCCCCACTCAACAGAAACTGCCTCTCTTCTGCTCCAGAAATCCAGGGCCTGGCATTTTCTGTCAGGATGCTGCCAGGCTGCAGTGGACAAAGCGCTTTACGCCTCTTCCACCGCTTCCTCTAATCCAGAGAGTACTCCTCAAGTTCGAGTCTCAGGGACCAAGATGATTCTCATTGCTCCTTCCTGGCCTCGCAACTATGGTTTCTCCACTCAACAGTATGTTGGCAGCCTCCAAGACCACTCCTTTGCAAATCAGTCTTTTGATTCAGGGTTCGTTGGTCCATCCAACCTGAAATCACTTCACCTTCATGCTTGGCTCCTGAAGAGATAGAAGTGAATCGGTTCAACGTCCCTAGAGTCTCAGATATCCTTCTGGCTGCTCGGAAGCCAGCCAATTAAAAACGACGCTTCCAAATGGAAACGTTTTCTCTGGTGCAAACTCCTCTTGGAATCCTCTTTTCCTGTCCTCCTGGCGGTTCTGGAGTATCTTTTGGACCTGTCAAACTTAGGTCTTCAGTACTCACAGTTAAAGTTCACCTTAGTGCCATCTCAGCGTTCCATGAGCGGTTTCTTCCTTAACTCTGGCTGTTACCTATGGTGAAGAGATTTCTTAAGGATTCTCCATACCAGACCCCTGTTAAGCGTCCAGTTGCAGCCTGGGACATTAACCTGGTGCTGGACATGCTCACTCGGAAGCCTTTCGAACCCTTAGCTACCTGTGAGCTAAAAATTTCTTACCTGGAAGACTGCCTTCCTGGTGGCCATTACCTCAGCCTGCAGGGTCTCTGAGATACATGCCCTAGTTACGGACCCTCCGTATACTGTATTCCATAAAGACAACGTAGTTCTCCGTACTCATCTAAATTTCTTCCCAGGTTGTGTCAGAATTCCATCTAAACCAACCTCTGGTACTTCCGCACCACTTAGCTAATTTCCAAAATGAGGGGAGCAGCTCTTCATTCCTTGGATGTTAAAGAGCCTTAGGTTCTATTTAGATAGAACCAAGGATGTTCGCAAGACTCAGCAACTGTTCGTTTCTTCAGCGACACCCGGCTGGGTCAACCTGTCGCTATTAGATGCATCTCTTCATGGTTAGTGGCATGCCTTCGTCATTGCTATTCCATGGCTCAAGTTAAATTAGAAGGTAGAGTGTACGCTCACTCTACTAGGGCGGTCGTGGCATCCCTAGCGGAAATTCGCAATGTTCCATTTGCAGATATATGCAACGCCGCCACCTGGAGCTCAGTGCATACCTTCGTTAAGCACTATGCACTGGATGTTCATGCTAGGCGACATTCCGCATTCGGCAGAACTATCCTTAATGGGCTTCTATCTTAGACGCTTGAGCTCTGGCTCTCCTGCCGCCCTTTTGGGGGATTATCAGCTTGGTACTCTCCCACTAGTGTGAATGAGTGGTGGAGACTTATGTCCAGGAAGATAGGAAAATTCGCATTCCTACCGTAATTCTGATCTTCTTGGACGAGTCTCCACCACTCATTCACACGCCCACCCTCCATCCCCCCAGCTCACCGCTGTATTGGTCTTCACTCCCTCAAATCTTTAGGCCGTGAGGACTTCTTTGCTGACCCTTCTTACACGGGTCGTACGGACTATCTTATGTCCGTTTTTAATGTTGGGTTTACTCTTTACGTTAGTTGCGCTGCACCTCCTTGGTAAAAAGGTACTGAGGCGGTTGGAGGGTCGTCGCCGAGATAGTCATTACCGCTCAGGCATCTTTCACGTGACACCATGTCTCGTGGCGCTGTCTCTCGCCGACCCTCCAACAAAGTTTGCTCCCGATGGGTCTTAGTGCCTCCGGCGCCAATCCCACTAGTGTGAATGAGTGGTGAGACTGTCCCCAAGAAGATCAAGAATACGGTAGGTACGTAATTTTCCTTTCCAAACTGCTTGGGACGGAGTCCTGTTTGTAGAATACCTACTGCAAGAGCTCTCTTGAAGTAAAATAGTACAGTTACGTAAGAAGTTGCCGTGACAGTAGATCTTGAGAGAGTCTCTTGCAATAGGTATTGCTTTCCCTCTCCTTCCCCTGGGTTTCCTTTTCTTTCCTCCTTAGGAGACAAGCCTCTCCTGTCAGCCTCTGGTGGAGAACTGGAGGGCGGGCGGGACTGCCCTCTATATTGACGTGTATGCTGGCGCAAGTCAGCTGACAGAGGCGGTCCCTGCCAGAGACTGCTAGCTCAAGATTTTCCGTGGGGTCCTGATGGCTTAGTCCTATTTGTGAATAACCACTGCAAGAGCCTCTCAAGATCTACTGTTACGATAAGTTATTACGTAGCTCTTGCAGCAGGTAACACATATGTAGGATCTGTTACCACCTGGCAGCAGATCTCGGCATTTTCTTCTCTGGCAGTACCAACGTGGGACCTTCTACTCGATGGCCCTGCCCCGTCACATAGTATAAGGGCATAGGCTGTCCCCACGTGCTCCAGTTCTTTCCCTCGCTGCACTTGCCTAGTCAGCTGTCTGCTCGCCTATGGGTTCCTCAGCTCTAGAACAGTTCCTTGTAATTTCTACGTTTTTTTCTCGACTATATATGTCCTCCATGCTCCACCAGGCACCGTGAACAGTGCTCTAGCAGATGGCAGATCCCCTGCCAAGGACGGTCACTCTGCCTATCTCTCTGCCTGGGCCCAGACCACACACCGATGCCTGTACCTACTGCCAGGCCTTCAACAGTCAGACCAGGATCCAAGACAAAAATCACTACAGGCTCATCTAGCACAGCAGTAACTGGCCCAGATGCAGCAGGACATGCTCTCTGGGAGGGAGTCTCGCTCCCCTCCTCCCCAGAAAGGAAAGGAGAAGCACCTCTGCTGGGATCAAGACTGCTGGCCTTCCAGGCCCAGATCTTCCAGCTCTGCTGGTCATTCTGGCTCCTCCTGACAGGCCTGGCTCATCTCCCTCAAGCCTCCTGCCTCTTTCCAAGGTGCCCGCCGTGCTACCTATCAGGATCCGGATGTCTGGTTCCGGTTCTGCGTTGTCATTTAAGCCCACGGATGCTGGTGCATCCGCCAAGAAGCTGTCCTTTTCGGGCTCCTCTGGCCTCAAGAGGCACTCAAACTCTAGCTCCGTGCCTCCCTCAGGTAAGCAATCCTCCCGCTCTGCTTCGGTCAATCCCGGGAGGCCAAGCAACCCTCGGGCCATTCTGCTTCTCGAGCCTCTTTGCCACCAAAAATAAGCATGACTGGCGCCTGTCCATTGAGTCGGACCGATGCCACCCTGAGTATCAAGGCTGAGCGGCCTTCTAAACCCTCATCCTCCAACTGCCCCATCCTCCAGCTAAGGGGCCCATCGACTTGGCTCCAGTACAGACACCAGTCACTCCTCTGCCTCCATCAGTGCCAGATAAAGCTGCCCTGCAGCCGTCATTGGTCCCTCCGATGTCTCCTTGTGACCGTTCACCGGTCCCCCACGACACCGGATCTGCCCGACTTCACTGAGTTTTCACCGGCGTCACCAGTCCTACCAACGCCAGTACCTCTGCTGGTCGACCGACGTCACCTCAGAGGCCGGAATCTCCAAAGCTGGGGATGTCCCAGGTCAAGGAGCTTTTCGCTCAGTGGTAGGCAATTAAGCAGGACGTGGTAGGACCTGCTCCTTCTGGAACTGAGGGAGATGAGTCACCAGCCAGTCCCAGGAAGTGCAAGGACAAGTGCAAGAGGACTAGGTCTCCTTCCTCCTCTCACTCTCCTTCTCCTAAATGGCCCAGGCACAAGAGGAGACATCGGGTTTAGTCTTCCTCCTCCTCCTTCCTCCGCCTACGGTGAATCGGACTCCTATCCCGATTTGGACCCTGGCTCAGCTCCTGGTGACACTGAGGACCAACCTAAATCTCCTCCTGGACCCCCAGTTTCCTTGGTCATGCGACATTCCAGGAGAACATGGGCTGGGATATGGTGGCCCTGGACTCAGCAGCTTGCACCTGGCAAAATACCTCCACACCAGAAGGATCTCAAGCCGATGGTCATCCCTCCCTGGTGGACACTTTCCAGGACATTACCCTAGCTACCTGGGCATGCACACATCCTCTGCAGTGCTCAAGAAGGCCAGCTACTTGTACCAGGCCCCAAGGACCATTCTTACTTGACCGAACACCCCATGGCTGATTCCGTGGTCATCTTGGCCACACATGATCATTCGCAGAGGCTGAAACACCTAAGTACCTAGCCGCCAGATAGGGGAGTCTAAGCAGCTGGACTCTTTAGGTCACAGGGTGTACTCAACTGCCACCTACAGTATCTGTAGTATAAATTTTTTGACTCATATGGTCCAATTCCAGAACACCCTTTGGGACCAAGGATTGGACATTCTGCAAGATTTACCTGACTGTCCTCAGAGGACAGAGCTTGCTAAACTTTTACAGATGGGCTCGGATGTGGGTACCCACGTTCTTCGAGCTGCGTACGACTCTGCGGACACTTCAGCAAGGGTGGCCGCTACTGGAATTTGCCTTCGGCACCACTCTTGGCTCCGGGTATCAGGATTCGACCCAGATGTGCAGACCACACTTTTGGACGCCACTTTCAATGGCTCTGTGCTGTTTGGTGAAGACAGAGAAGGTTATTGTTAGACTGCAGGTCTCCGGCAAAGCGATCCGTATGGTGCACTCTATGTATGGCCTGAAACCGGAGCATTTTCATCGGCCCCATTTTTGTGGCAGAGGGGGACACCAGCCTCCGCAACCCTGTGCTCAGCCTCGCGCACAGCGGGGTGGCTTTGGTCGACAAGGAGGTCACCAAGGCGCTGCCTCCGCCCCTTCTAGACAGGCTAGACCTCCAGCAGCCACCGTCCTGCTCCCTCTCTCCACCTTGACTATGCAAACGATCCTCCCCTTCCAGACCTGACGTCGGGAGAGCTGTTGGGAGGTCGTTTCTCTCACCACCATCTTGCGTGGAGAGAAGTGACCTCTGACAGATGGGTCCTCGACCTGGTGGAGTTCGGGCACTCCATAGGGTTCGAGTCTCTACCTTCAGACAGACTACCACCCCCTTCTTACTACCTGAGAGACCACAGGCCTCCCATCAGGTGGGAGATCCAGTCTCTCCTAGACAAGGACGCCATAGAGTGCATCCCGGAGGCAGAAAGGAATTCTGGGTTTTACTCCCGCATCTTCCTGGATCCCAAGAAGTCGAGGGACCTGTGGGCAATCTTGGACCTTAATGATCTCAACCAATGGTTCGCTTACCGCAGATTCCATATGGTGTTGCTTCCAAATCTCCGATTGGCTGGCATCTCTGGACATGCAGGATGCCTACCTCCACATTCCTATTTGCCACAGTCATCAGAGATTCCTGAAGTTCAAGTTCGAGGGTCAGGCCTATCAGTTCAAGATTCTTCCCTTCGGCCTTTCCTCTGCTCCCAGAGTCTTCACCAAGTGCCTCACTGTCGTTGCAGCGGCCCTGCGTCGAGACAGCCGCTTTTTATTCCCTTATCTCGATGATTGACTCTTCTTGGCTCCATCCAGGTCTCGTCTTTGGGAGACCATCCTGGCCATGCTCTCCCTTTGTTGGCGTCTGGGGATCACTGTAAATCCAGAAAAGTCTCTTCTCTTCCCCCCCCCAGCATCTTCAGTTTATAGGCGCTCTGTTAGACACTACTTTGGGGAAAGCCTTTCTCCCTTCAGACGGCAGAGCGCATCCAGGCTTTGGCATACCAAAGCTTTTCAGCCTCCATGGTTCCAGCCAGGTCCATCTTCAGGCTTCTGGGGCACGTGGCGGCCACCATAGTCTTGGTCCCCTTCGCCAGACTGCGCATGCGCACCATTCAGTGGGCTCTTACAGTCCAGTGGGACCAGACCAGGGATGACTTGGACTTGCTGGTCAGGATCTCGGAGCCAGTTTGTCGAGAACTCTGCTGGTGGACGTCTCCCCAGTATCTCTGCCGAGGACTCCCCTTCCAGCCAGAAAGTCCTGTCCAGACGCTCACCACAGACTTATCTGGGACGGGATGGGGGGCTCACCTGATCCACAGGACTCTAGGGCTGTAGTCTCCATTAGAGGAGAACTTGAATATCAGTGTGCTTGAGCTCAGAGCAGTCCTGTACTCCCTACAGGCTCTGGCTCTTTTTCTAGAGCCCGGCCACCTCCTCATTCAGATGGACAACACTTCAGTGGTGTTTTACATCAACCTAGAGGGAGGTACACACTCTTACGCGCTTTGCCGAGAGGCAATGAGGGTATGGGACTGGGCAGTGGAGCACCATCTCCATCTTTCTGCAGTCCATGTTCCGATCTCCATGAATGTAGTCGCAGATGCCCTCAGCAGGGCAAAACCGCTTTGTCATGAGTGGTACCTGAGGCAGTCCATGGCAGACAAGCTATTGCAAGATGGGGATGCGGTTGGACCTTTTGTGTCTCGTTGCAACACAAAACTACCCAGTTTTTGCTTGCTCGATCCAGAGCCTGGAGCTTTCTGGCAAGACGCATTGTCCCTATCTTGGAATGGGAGGTTTCTTTACGCCTTCCCTCCCTTCCCCCTCTTGCAGCGGGTCCTCCTCAAAGCCCAATCAGAGAGGGTCACCATGATCCTGATAGCCCCTCTGTGGCCCAGACAGATTTGGTTCTCGCTTCTCGGCATCTGTTGGTGCAAGCTCGGGCCTCTTCCCATTTCGGGTCAGTTACTCTCGTAGCAACAGGAGACCTTGGTTCATCTCAACCTGTGCCCCCTTCACCTATATGTTTGGCTCCTGCAGACCTGGCAAAGCTTCGCTTTGGAGTTTCTGATAACTTTGCCCGGATTTTGGTGGAGGCTCGGAAGCCGACTACCAGGGCCACTTATGCCATGAAGTGGAAACGCTTTTACCTGTGGGCCGCAGCCAGGAGGCTTGACGCTCTGCTCTGTCCGGTTAACTCGGTTTTACAATACCTGCTATCCCTGTCTGAGTCAGGTCTCAGCTACTCCTCCATTAAAGTACATCTGGCCGCTGTTTCTGCCTATCACTGTATTCAGGACAGGACAGTGGAGGTGGTCAAAACTTTTCTGAAGCGGATTTTTCATCTCCGTCCTCCGGTCACAGATCCTGTTCCTCCTTGCGATCTATTTGTTCTGGAGAGGGTTATGGTTCTTCCCTTCGAGCTGGCCATGTCTTGTGAGCTCCACTATCTCTCTTGGAAGACTTTGCTTCTGGTGGCGGTCACCTCAGCTCGATGCATCTCGGAGCTTTATGCTCTTACGTGTCGAGAGCCCTACCTAATTTTCCATAAGGACAGGGTAGACCTCCAAACTAATCCAAAATTCCTTCCTGTGGTAGTGTCAGAGCTTACGCTTAAGCAATCTGTTCAGCCTCTGGTTTATTTTCTGGAGCATTCCAGTAGGAGGCTCTTGCACACCCTTGATGTGCACCGTGCTTCTCGATGTTTTTGTCCATAACAAAGGATATCAGGAAATCGGACCAACTGTTTGTATCCTCAGAGATAGGTCCTTGGGGCTCTAGTGCAAAACAAACACTCTCTTGCGTTGGTAAATTGTATATCCTTCTGTTATCAGCAGGTTAACAAGACCCTGCTGGGCTCAGTTAGGGCTCATTCCACGAGGCGGTGGCTACCTCTTTTGCAGCCCTTAAGAGGGTGTCAGCGGTTGACATTTGTGCTGCAGCCACCTGGCATTCTGTTCACACCTTCATCAGACATTACAGTCTTCAGATTGTTTCTAGACGTCACGCAGGTTTTGGCCTGGCAGTCCTCCCGGCCTTATTTCATGAGAGTCTTGTCTCTCGAGGGTTTCCTGCCTCTTCTTTCCTTCCCATTCATGGTTGTCTGAAGTTTAGACCTTGAATGTGCTATGTGTTTGTTGACTCTCCTTCCCAGGGGTTGTCTTAAGTTTATACCTTTGGGAGATGTTTCTGATTTTTCCTTCACCCGCCATTTCCCAGCGGTTGTTTTTAGTTTATACTGCTTGGGAATCATTCCTACATATGTGTTACCTGCTGCAAGAGCTTCCTCTCGAAGTAAGATGGTACAGTTACATAAGAACTTACCTTAACAGTAGATCTTCAAAAGAAGCTCTTGCAGCAGGTATGATTTCCCTTCCTCTTCCCCTGGGATTGAGCCTTTGTGCTCTGGGTCAAGTTCAGCTCCCTTCGCAGGCCTAGCCTTTTTTGTTGATTTTTCTGTGGAATGTTTTTTCTTCCACACTGTTATTTGGCCTGTCTTTGGCATGCAAGAACTGGAGCATGTGGGGACCGCCTACCCCTTTATACTACGTGGCGTTGGGGCCCGACAGGTAGGCGGTTGCGTCGATACTGCTGAAGAAAAAGAAATGCGAGATCTCTGCCGCCTGGTGGCAACAGTCCTTACATATGTGTTACCTGCTGCAAGGCTTCTCTAGAAGATCTACTGTTACGGTAAGATCTTACTTGAGAGATGGCTCTTGCAGCAGGTTACACCATTAGGACTGAAGCCAGCAGGTGCAGGACCCTACGGAAATTTTCTAGCTAGCATTATCCAGCGGAGACCGCCCCCGACGTCAGGCATCATATGAAAGGGGCGGTCCTCCAGAATCCCCAGTTCTTTTCCCTCGTCTGCTCGCCGGCATCGGCCTCACTGTCCCACTCTAGCGTACAACGACTAGAACTTTATAGTTTACTACTAAATGTCGGCATCTCCAACTCCTTCTTCAGAAGGACATCCTTCCAAGTGTGCCTGCGATAAACAGATCCCTTTCAAGGATCCTCATTTGTCCTGCCTGCTGTGCTTAGGCCTGGAGCACAACACCATGGCCAGCTCCTTTTGTCAGGGGTTCAGTAGTCGCACCAGGTTCCGCAGCCAGAAGCACTTAAGGGGTTTCTTTTGGAAGATAAGTTAAGAAGAGTGGATAAAGACCCTGTCTCCATAGGTGCATCTTCCACTAAATCCCACAAACACCGGGACAAGCATCGGGAGAAGGCTAGGTCCAGATCTCCTCATCGGGCCTCGGACTCGTGCACCAGCTCAGGCTCCACACACTCAGACCGCTCTCCCTCCAGGGATCGCTCTCAGCCCCCTTCGTAAAGGTCAAGTCTGTAGGCAGCACTTGAGCTTCTCTGCACCCAATCAAGACCTCCAGGCCCTCTGCTTCCTCAACACCTTCCCGGGCCTCATCGAAGTCTTCAGACCGTCACCAGTCCAAGTCTTACAAATCTTCTTAAGAGAGACGCCGAGACCCCGACACCAGATCGGTCTCCCAGCCTCCCAGGGGTCCGGATCCCCCTCTTAGGAAGACTAAGGACCTGACGTCCTTGAAACGGACGACTGACCCGAAGCGGGCGCCCAATCCTCCATCGGGCAACCGCCCATAGGACCAGACGCCGGGTTACACCCGACGTCACAGAACAGAAGATTGCCCTCCCTTGGCCATCGGTGGACACCGTCGACGGACTTCACAGAGGACACCTGATGTTGCCTGATGACCAGGCATGCAACAGTGAGATGCCCGGGCTTCTGCGAGCCTACACCAATTCGGGGATGCTTTCGGACCTAACACCCAATACCAGTGACAGACCACCGCGCCAGGTCCGCTGCCTGGTATGAACATTCAAGAGGTAAAGATCTTTTACCTTTTGGAGTGACACAATCAAGAAGGATGTGATCCCAGTCAAACCTCCTCCTCCTCCTATATCTTACCTCCTACTCCCCCTTCTCCACCACAGGGGCCAGCAGGAAGACCACCGACCCCCAAGGAGCACACTCCACCTCCTAGGAGAAGATCTAAAGAATGGAGAAGGCCCCCCCTCAAGATCTCCCTCAGGGTCTCCCAGTCCTAAGCGACCCAGACATAGATGGTCCACTCCTCCAGGGGTGGATTCTAGACCTGACACTTCTGATATCTCCAGGTCTTCTTCTCCATTCAGCATCCCATCACCTGACCCACATGACATGCCCAGGTCACCTCCGGATGATCCCTCCTTTTCTGAGATCATGAGGCACATCCAGGAGAACATGGGATGGGATTCGGAAGATCTTGACCCAGAGAGACGGCACCTAGCTCGTTACCTTCAGCAGAAGGACCCTAAGCCTGTGGTAGTGCCACCCTTGGTGGACACCTTCGCGGACGTCACCAAGGCTGCTTGGAAGCATCCGCACTCCACCCCTGCGGTGCTGAAGAAAGCTGACCACCTGTACAGGGCCCCGACAGAGGACCAGTACTTGGCGCAACAACCTCTGACTGATTCCCTGGTCATTACGGCCTCTCATGACAGGTCCCAGTGACCACAGCATCTGAGCACGCAGCCACCGGACCAGGAATCCAAGCAGTTGGATGCCCTGGGGAGGCGCATGTATGTGACTGCTACATGCTCCATTAAGTTCCTGAACTATCTGTCTCATATGGTTCAGTTTCAGAATGCCCTGTGGGAACAGGGTCAGGACCTAGTTGAAAAACTACCAGATGGCGAGCAGAAGGTGGAGCTCTTGAACCTCCTCCGCACAGGGTCAGATGTGGGGACGTAAGTGTTACGAGCCGCATATGATTCTACGGACTCATCCGCCAGGGGTGCAGCTTCAGGCGTCTATCTCCAGAGACACTCCTGGCTCCGAGTCTCTGGTTTTACCCCAGACGTACAGAAGAGTATTCTCGACGTCCCTTACAATGGAGAAGTCCTGTTTGGTGAACCCTCTGAAAAGGTCATCACCAAGCTTCAGGACACCGGGAAGGCAGTAGGTCTGTACAGGCCATGTACAGATCCAAATCTGGTTCCTCTTCAGGAACCAGAACTGTTTTCGTACGGCAACAACGATAAGCAGTTACATTCTGCCTGCAGCAAAGGGGCACCTTCCACCGCAAGGCCCAACTCAAACCTTTCCCAGGCAGCGTGATACCAAACCGGCCCAGCCTGTGGGAACCAACGCTGCCATAGCATGACCTTACTGCCCCCACCCTTCTCGGATCAATGGGAAGAAAAGATCGGGGTTGCATCGCTCGCCACTTTTCAGGGTACAGTTGATTACTGCCAACCGGTGGGTACTTCAAATGGTCAAGAGAGGTCACTTCATAGAATTCCTCGACCACCCACTGTCAAGACCTCCCCTGCTTTCCCGCTATTTGGGTCAGCATACACTACTCATACAGCAGGAGGTGCTATAGAGCACGTACCGAGGAACCAGAGAGGTGCAGTTTACTATTCCCACTTCTTTCTGGTTCCCAGAAAGACGGGGGACCTTCGTCCGATACTGGACCTCAGCAATCTCAACGCTTCGGTCCTCTACAAACGCTTCTGCATGGTGACCCTTCCTGGTCTGATACTCATGCTCAAGCAGGGTGCCTTCCTAGCGTCCTTGGATATGCAGGATGCCTACCTGCACATACCCATTGCTCGAGTGCACAGTAAGTTCTTGCGCTTCAAATTTCTAGGTCGCCATTATCAGTTCCGAGCCCTCCCTTTCGCACTGTCATCAGCACCTCGAGTATTTACGAAGTGCATGGCAGTCGTAGCGGCGGCTCTTAAGGGAGAGAAGGCCACTATGTGTTCCCCTACCTGATGACTGGTTCTCATGGCACCCTCTCGGGATGCCCTGATGTCCGTAATTCTCTGTACTCAATCCCTGTTCGGGATGTTGGGCATCATTATCAATCAGAAGTCGCACCTGGTTCCATCCCAGAATCTGCAGTTCATAGGCACAGTTCTGGACACCGTCCAGGGGAGAGCTTTTCTGCCCCAGGACCGAGCGGAACACATCCGCTCCCTCATTGGGGACATCTTGGCAAAGAAGACTGTCCCAGCCAGACTGGTCCTTTGCCTGCTTGGATACATGGCTGTGGCCATTACAACAGTCCCACTAGCCCGTCTCCACATGCGGGTGACCCAGTGGATGTTACGGGTACAATGATATCAAAGGCAAGACCATTTGCAGCTCCTAATTTGGATCACGAATGCAGTCATCCGGGATTGGCAATGGTGGATAGATTCAAAGAAACTGTTGGCGGGGGGTCCCCTTCATTGCACCGTCTCAGATTGTAATGCTCTCCACGGATGCCTCAGGGTTCGGTTGAGGAGCACACCTCGACGGGGTCAGGTCTCGGGGCTCGTGGACGCCGCAGGAAGCTCATCTCCACATAAATATTTTGGAAATGAGAGCAGTTCTTTATGCCCTGCAGGCCTTCCAGTCGGAGATCCCTCCAGGTACTCTGCTGCTACAAACAGACAATACCGTGGTGATGTATTACCTCAACAAGCAAGGAGGCACTCATTCCTACCCACTTTGCAGGGGAGGCCATGAGGGTGTGGGATTGGGTTCTACAACACGGCGCAAACCTCCAGGAGCCAGGAGGTGTCCCATGTACACATAAATGTCTGAGATGAGAGCTGTCCTGTATGCTGTCAGAGCCCTGAAGGATGCCCCCATCGCAAAGTAATCCTCCTTCAAATGGACAAGAAGGCTGTGATTTATTACATCAACAAGCAGGTTGGAGCACGCTCATGCCCTCTGTGCAGAGAAGCCATGAGTGTGTGGAAGAGGTGCCTCGAGCACAGTGCTCTGATCTAGGCGGTCTACCGCTAGGAGTCCAGAACAGTCTGGCAGATTGCCTCAGCAGAACAGAGGAGGATCCGCACTAATGGACGCTCATCCCAGACATCGTGCAATTGCTATTCGATGAGTGGGGCACTCCGAATCTAGACTTTTTTGTGTTCCCACTCATTGCAGAACTGCCTCTGTTTTCTGTCAGAGCATTCAGACAGCAGTGGACAAGATGCTTTCTGTACGCATTTCCTCTTCTTCCATTAATTCAGATGGTGCTGCTCAATTTGGAGGCACGGAGGGGGGGCAGGATGATCCTCATTGCCCCATACTTGCCTCGACAGATTGAGCAGCAGATTGTCAGAAGTCCCTCTGAGGCTACTTACTCTACAAGTTGACCTCTTAATACAGTGACCTGTAGTCAATCCCAGCTTGTGCTCCTTCATCTCCATGCCTGGCTCCAGAGGAGATAGAAGTAGGTAGGTTTAATGCATCTCAAACATTCTGAAGAATCCTCTTGCAGCATGTAACCCACCCACTAGGAGAACTTGCAAGCCAACGTGGAAACATTTTTTCATTTGGTGTGCAGTGTTTCCTGGACCCCTTTGTTTGCTCACCAAGTAAAGTGGTGGGAGTGCCTTCTACACCTGTCAAATGCAGGACTGCAATACTAGACAGTGAAGGTACACCTCTGCACGATTTCTGCCTGCCTTGAGCCAGTGCACAATATGTCACTGGCTCAGTTGCCACTAGTCAGGAGATTCCTTAAAGGCATCCTGCACACTAGACCTCAGGTCAGGAGACTAATGGCCACATGGGATATCAGCTTTGTGCTAGACATGTTCACCTGTAGGCCCTCTGAGCCTCTAGAAACCTACAACTTGAAGTTTCTGACCTGGACGACTGCCTTCGTAGAAGCCATCACCTCCGCTCAGAGTTTCTGAAATATATGCCATGATCACAGCCCCCACCCCCCGACAGTATTTCACAAGGACAAGGTGGTTCTCAAAACTCACTCTCAATTCTTACCCAAGGCAGTCTTGGAGCTTCACTTTAACCAGCCCTTGGTCCTTCCAACCTATTTTGCCAGCTTCCAAAATGAAGGGAATGCACCCTTCACTCCCGGATGTCAAGAGGATCATAACCCTGGTTTGGCTGGCACAAATGGGTAAGACAAATAATTGACTTCAAAGATGGAGTCTTGCATTACAGGGATCGATATGCTCATTACCACAGGGCTGGCTTGGCAAACGCAGACTGTCTATCGTGGCAGTTAGAGCAGTGGACTGAATTTGGGAAACTCAGCCCATATCTGGGAATACCTGGGAATAGATTACCTCAGATTCAGTCTAGGAGGTAGTGTCGCAATAGCTGTCTAACTTGTTACTATTTGCATACAGTTTTGTTGTAAATATATGTTTTTGAATTTCTGCTTGTGAAACATGGCAGTCAGCAAAGCATCATGGAACCTTGGATTTTCAGAAATATACTGTTTTCTCTGAGTGGAAGGAAGCGGCTAACTTAAAAAGAAACTGACACATGCCTAACAAAAACTTGTGTGGAAATCATAAGTCTCGTTCTCAGAGAGTTGGTGCTTTGAAGTGAAAGTATTGCCTTTTTACGAGGTGACAGGCGGGAGAATGTTTCCTAGTCAGTCTATCAAAAATCTCACAATGTTGAGAGGTGGTTGTCGGGATGTTTATCTGAAACATCAAAGGGGTAATTCTGATAAACCATGTTCTGTGATTCACTTGGGAGAAAACACTTTTTAATAATTGGAATATTTGGCCTTGTGCAGTGGCATGTGACTAATTCAGTATGCAGGAATGAGAGTTACCCTACAGCCAGCATCACCACAGAGCTGTGAGCTCACAAGTTGGGTGGGACCCCCACCACCCCCAGTATTGTCAAGCTGCTGAGGGCACATTGCTTACTTCAGTGTTTGGACTTTCAAGACATACATTTTTGTTCTGGACTTCTAAGGGACACTTCTGCTAAAATAGGTAATTTCATTCAATTTATTTACCAGCCGGAACTAGGGTAGGCTTAGTTATTGAGTGCAAGACGCTTTGTTTATAACTGTCCATTTATTTTCCAACTGTACCCTTGATGTATATATGTTCCATGTTTTGTATTTTATTTACTATTTTTAATTTTAGTGAACTTTGTTTTTCCTTAAAACGCTGCCCGAGAGTGCTCATTTTGTATGTGAATGGTGGAACAGTCTTTTTTTTTTTTAAATGCATGTTTATTGAAAATATCAGGCAACATTACATAGTGTTTGTCACAAGGTACACATTTGATTCAAATTATACATTTTTTTATATATCATAGCAACAATTAATTGTATCTCTTACTTTTGGTACAGGTGCAGAGTTCTGGGCAGTCTCTAGTTTCAATTCTTGGCTTTAAAGAGGAACTTCAGTGATAGTCTAAAAAGTTACAGCTTGTAGTCATTATATGCAGTACTAGACCTGAAAAGGTGTGTGCATTTGTTATTTTTGGCCAGGGTTTACTCTGTCTTCCATAATTTGGATTTGTTTTTGAGCCCTGCTGCACTTGCCATCGCTGTTCAGCTGCTGGGCTGCTAGCTCCTGATGACATCATTGTAGTATAGGGGAGTGACTCACACTGTGCAGTACCATGCAGTTGAAACAATGTTGCAAGGGAAACCTGTCAGTACTCAGTATACATACTGTGTTGCCCCTCCCCCGAAACACCCTGTTAGCAATGCATTATGCTAAAATCCAAATGCCTTGTCAGTATTTTTTTTTTTTTGTGAAATTGACAGTGCCCTACAGTGCTGTCAGCAGTACAAGCCTAGGTACACAGGAACGCCACGCTTGCTATAGAATCCCTCGTACACCCTGCAGTTTTTAGCAGCTGAAAATGCAAAAACTAACTGCAGCAGACAGTAATGAAATACAATTCCAGAATCGGTGCAAGAAGAGGTAATTTATGCATGAAAGTCAAAAGGACTGGCGAAGGTCCTCTTTAAATTTCTCAGGAACATAGGGGAAATATGTTGGATCTGTCTCCTCTTAATGAGGGAGTGATTTGTTAATACTTGTTACTACAATGTAGTTGCCTGCCCCTCATTCTCTCTCTCACCCTCCTCAGAGTCTCCCTTGCCCCCTCACTTTCTGGCTCCACCTCTCTGAACCTAATCCGTCTGGTCCATCTGTTCATAAAGAGGGGAAGTCTGGCCTTGATCTTACAAGTCAGGTCCTCCATTTCTTGTATCTCTTCTATAATCTCAAACCACTGTCCCAGTGTGGGTGTTTCTGGTGAGAGCCACCACCTGGTGACAGTTTTATGGGCAGCTGCCACCAGAATATTCCAGTGTTAGACCTGATCCCTACCCCGCCCCCCTGCAGGAACCAGGCCCAAAACCAGGTGTTTAATTGTTAATACCTCACTTAGGGAGAAGACTATTCCCATAGTTTCTGTTATTCCCTGCCAGAATCGGGCTAGGTGTGGACATTGTCCTAGTATATGCAGGTGACCTACCAGTGTGTCTCTCACGACTCTCCAACATTTCGCTGGAGTGCCCACTATCCCATTTATTTTTTACTACCGGAGTGATAAGAAACTTTGTTCGAATCTTCCATTCGAATTCTTTCCATCTCTGGGAGCAGGTAGTTTTATGGACTTGTGAGAAAATACTATCCCATTCTTTCTCAGTGAGTGCTTCCCCAATTCCCCCTCGCATCTGGTCTTGATGAAGGTAGTGTGTCCCTTTCCTAACTCTCTAATGGCCCCATAAATGGCTGAAATGAGGCCTTTATTCCTTTGAGAATTCAGTATGTTCCTCATAATTCCCTGGATACCAAGAGGTTCTGACTTCTGCCCATGTTGTCTTCGTAGTTTTTGAATACGAGTGCGAATTTGCAAATATCTGAAAAGATCTGACTGCCTAAGCTGGAAGGATGTTTTACGGTCTAGAAAGTCCCTGATCATTGCTCCTTCCAGAAATTGCCCGTAAGTATTCAGGCCCAGTCTACCCCATCTCCAAAAAGTGAGATCCTGCCTGTTCGGGGCGAACTCTCCATCCCAGGCAAACCATCTGTGAGTCCACATGTCCCCCTGGATTTTATGCTTAATCCATATTCTATGTACTGCTTCTATAGTGTTTTTAACTGATTTTAGGGTAATTCCCTTGCTCTTTATTCCTATTGCAGGGTGAATGGCCAGCAATGGGGCCTCTTCTGTGTCTTCTTTTCCTGTTGCTTTCCAGAGTACTTGGTAACCTGGTAACCCCACAGCAGGGCATTCTTTGTTGTAGGCTAAATAATAGGCCTCAAGTTTGGAACTGTTCTACCTCTCTTCCCCTAAAAAAAAAAAAAAAAAAAACTTTATTAGTTTGCATGGTCAAGCTTTTTATTCTTGGCTTTTTATTGTCCCAGATAAATCTCATGAGTGTTCTTTTCCAGATCTTGAATTGTACTGGGAGTATTTTGATAGGCAGACATTGAAAGAAGTACAAAACCTCAGTAAAACATTCACAGAGATTGTTTTTATCCGAGAATAAAGGGAAGCCTGAGACGCCCCATCTTTTGATGTCCTGCTTAATCTGCCCAACAAGGGATCAAAATTATCTGAGAGAAGATGACTTAGATTTTAGGTACAAATGTCCCTAGAATTTTATTTTAGGGAATTCCACTTTATGGGAAGCAGTTCTTTTATTTTAGGGGAAGTGTGTAATAAAACTTTAGTATTTGTTTTATTTTTATTTAATGCATACCCTGAAAATCAGCCAGATTTATTTAGTATGTCCCATACTTTGGGTCAGGATTCTTCTGGTTTTGATATGTGAGCATGACATCATCCGCATATAAGGAAATTTTTTTGTTCTAGAATCGTGGATATGTTGTTCATTCACACTTATTGGCATGTCCCTTTCCCCTTTAAGAATCACCGGAAGTCTTCAAGCTGGCTCCTCCCACCCTCCCGGGTGGTATATACCTCTGCTCCGCCCAGTGACACCAGATCTTCCTTTCTGCTGGAAGATTCAGGTTGCCTTCCTTGTGCTCACACATTTTGTAGGCCCTGGCTTTCAAAACTTCGGATTTACCGAAATTAAAACTCCATCGAGTTAGCGATTGCGCTTTTGTACCTTCCATCATGGAAGAAAAATCTTCCCCCGGATTTCGCTGGTGTCCTTGCGGCCAGATGATGTCACGCACCGATCCCTATCTCACGTGCATATACTGCCTAGGTGTCTGCCATGACACCTTGTCCTGCAGCTTTTACTTGGCCTTCCATCCCAACATTCTGGACGACTGCCTGGCATGCTTAAAGTTAGGGAGACTGGAGAAAAGGAACCCTCCGGTGAAGTCCAAGGAGGCTAGGTGGGTGGTTTCCGTGGCTGCAGGCTCCCCTGAACAATTGAAATGCATGCAGGCATTCGAGGAAGAAGCGGCTCGTGCCGACACTCTCAGGGCCTCTTTGTTCCTCTTAACCTAGACTCTACTTTTTTCGGCTCCTTCCAGGAGATGTGCCAGTCTGTTCCCACCCGGGAAGAGGTGCCTGCGGGCTCACCCTCCTCCCGATCCCATAAGTGGGAGAAGGAACAGAGTAAACCCTCGTCTCGGCGAAGGCACTCTTGGAACTGAGAGGGGTCCCAGTCCCAAGAGTACGCGGTCTCAACTTCGGTCAAGATCGCTTCTTCGGTGGAGGGACGCTAATGAGCAGACTGGAGTAAAGACGCAATTTCGTCTCGCTCCCCAAATTGCTGCAAAATAATAGAAACAATCTGCCTTAAAAGTTAACAGAAACAATATTTGAAAGCTGAAGTATATATGGGAGAGTAGGATGGACGAGTTTGTGATCTCCAACGTGGCAAAAAGCTCACGGGCTGCAGCTAAAAATCGACGAAAGCAGCCGCCAGCGTCTCAGGTGGAGAGTGCAGGCCACATATCCCTTTCGGCTGGAGAAGTAAGTGCTGTAGGCCGCAAAGTTACCCAGCAGGTTCTAGCTGCACTGGAACCTAAATTGACCAGCTTGGCGACCAATTTTGACAGAAAATTACAAGAACTGGTCAACTTGCATGCTACGCAGGCTACTAGAATAAATGAGGTTGAACAGCGAATATCAGATTTAGAAGATGCAACAGCCCCTTTACCTAAACAAGTTATCACTTTGCAGAAAGAGCTGGAGGAGCTGAAAGAACGTTTTGACTATCAAGAGAATTATCATTGTCGGCTGAATTTAAGATTGAGGCTTACCAGAGGGAATGGAGGGTACGAGTGTGATCGACTTTTGTGCAAAGGCATTACCAGAATTGCTTGGTATCTCCTAAGAACGGTCGCCTGAAACTGGAGAGGGCCCACAGAGCCGTTATGCCGAAACCGGCGCCTAATCAGTCTGCACGACAAGTGATTATGAGATTTCACTATTACCTGGACAGAGAAAATATCCTCAAGGCTTACCGAGAGTGTTCAGAGTTGGAATATGAGGGGCATCGTTTGTATCCTTCTCAAGATTACTCGGCTCACTTGTTGAACGCTGAAGAGCTGCTCGCCCTGTTATGGCGCAGCTACGGGAAGCCAAACTTGATTGCTACATGTTATACCCTGCAACTCTGAAGATTAAGCATGAGGGAGTGTATTCTTTTGGGAAGTTCCTAAGAGGAGATATTTGTACAAGACCTGAAAAGAAGATGGGGTGACCTGAAGCAGGAAAGGGCCCTGTTGGTTGGAGTGCTTGCTTACGAGAGAATTGGTGGGTTCCTTCTCTTCTTCCTCTCCTTTCTGGGGTCCACGGCTAAGGCTATAAGAGACAGTATCAGTTAAAGATTGAAAAGCTAAGTGACTGGAATGGAAATACCCTTTACTTTGAGATATTCCCGTATAAAGTAACTTGCTGGGGGCTAGATTTTAGTCTGGCTGGTTTATTACTCCTCACATAACTTATGTTAGTAAGAAACGATTGAAATAGGGGAGAAGGCCATACTATGCTTTTCCTTTTTTCCCTGTATGCACTTGAGATATGCGGGGCTTTGCTTGCCCCTGAATGGAATTTTTAATTTTCTTTCTAGGTGACTAGACAAGGATGGAAACCGTAACGCCACCCGAACCACAAGGACTCTGCAACAGCAAAAGGCTACCTCAGATCGAGTGTTACTAAGTGACTTGAATTTAAGTGTTTAGTGACTCTAAAATGAATTCAAGTAACATGGATGCAGATGTGGGGTGAGGCGGGACGTAAATGGTTTTATTTCTGAAATGCAGATTTGATAACCATGGAGTGTATAACTTGAAGGAAAATGTCTAACGAAGAGTATTGGGCTGGGGCTCCAGATGAGGCCATTCAACGCCAGCTGGGGGGGTCTTCGTGTGGAGGAGGAGGAGGGGAAATGAATGGGAGGGAGTGGAGAGGAGGACCTTATATAGTTCTTTCTGCTTATGGAGACATGCGATGTTATGTCACGCTCTCCCAGTTTTAATAATATGCAGTTATAGCATTGACGGGGAGAATTAGTTGTTTCCTGGTCTGAAGGTTTATGTTAGGGAAGTTAATGGGCAGTTGTACTGGTTGCAATTGCGGCGGTTTTTGGGGGAATTGTTTTCCTTTTACTTCATGGAGGGAAGGGATAGTAAAATTCTGCATTTTGCAGTTCCTGTTACTATGGGAGGGGGAAATGCAAGAAACCAAGGGAGTAATGGGTGGGGGGACTTTGTATATAGTTACTATTTGTTAGGTTTTTCACAGTTAGAGATTAGTTTACAGATCCAAAGACGATACTCTCAGATGTTATGGATGGGGTGGAGTCAGGGCCAGAGATGGGATTACCTGATGGGTTGGATAGAGAGAAAAGATTCAGACGCCATGCCTAGCATACAAGACGGAATGTGGTCTCGTGGAATGTTAGGGGAATAGCCACTCCTGTCAAGCGATAATGTTGCTCACAGCCTTGAAGCGGCAAAATACCCAGGTTGCTGTGATTCAAGAGGTGCACCTCAGGATGAGGAGCACACAAAGTTAAAAAGGGATGGGTAGGGGAATGTGTTTTGGCAGCTTTTAATGCACATAAAGGGGTGGCTGTTCTCCTGAACAAGAGACTACCATTCCAGAAGGAACGAGTGGTTGCTGATCCTAGTGAAGGGTGTTCTGTATTTGTGGCAGGAACCCAATATGGGGAGAAAATTACGTTTGAAGTATATATGCACTGCTATCTCACGCATCAATTTTTATGGAAAGATCCTGTCTATAATAATTGCATTACAATTCCCAAATTTGATACTGGGTGGGGACATGAATTGTTTGTTAAACCCTGCTTTGGATCATTCGGGACACAAAGGACCTCCTAAAAATGCTGTTCGGGAGTGGTTGGCTGGGATGACAGATTTAGATCTCATAGATGGGTGGCGAACAGCTCACCCCACAACTAAAAAGTATACGTTTTTTCTCGCACCCTCATCGAACCTGGTCAAGACTGGACTACATATTTCTCCCTAGGGACTGGTACTTTCGGGTTACATACATTAAGCATAGACCTATCCACATATCAGACCATGCTGTGGTCATTAGGTCTTTAAATATGGGGAGGAAAGAAGCCCAAAGACATGGAGATTTCCAATTACTTGTTAGCTAATAAGGAATTTCAGGAACATCTGCATGATCATTAGGCAGTGTGCTAAATAACTTAGGGACGGCCACTTCTAAGGCAATTTTTTGGGATGCGGGGAAGGCGTTTATGAGGAGGGTCATCATCAGCTATGTTGCTCATCACAAAAAAAAGGAAAGGAGAACAAACTTGGAACAGAGACTTAAGGTGTTAGAGAGAAAAGCTGCCGGGGGAGAAAACGTGCACCACCTGTTGGCAGGGACCAGAGAAGCGCTGAATAACCTACTGCTGGGAGAGGCGAGGAAAACTTGCTTATTTATTAGGAAACATTTTTATGAATGGGGGAATAGACCTGGCACTATGCTAGCAAATCTTCTAAGGGGGGAAAAGAGGGGGACTTCTGATCCAAGCTGTGCGAGGAGAAGACGGGATGCTCCTGAAAATAAAACATCTATTAGGAAAGGTTCAGGAGATTTTACCAAGAGCTTTATTATAGCCAAAAGGGAGAGGAGATAGGGGGATGACGGAATTTTGAATAGTATTGAGATACCACAGGTGTCAGAAGGGCAGAGAGCACGATTAAATGCTGCTATAACAAGAGAGGAGATCTTCTCTGCCATTGGAGCACTTAAGAGAGGCAAGACTAGTGGGCCTGACGGCTTCTCAGCCGAATATTACAAAGCCATGAAACTACAAGTTGTAGACCATTTGGAGGCAGTTTTAAAGAGGTGGGGAAGAGAGGGAGAATTACCTCGATCCTGGGGAAGCTACAATTTGTTTGATACCAAAGCCCGGAAAGATCTCCTAGAGTGCACTTCCTTTAGACCGATACCTCTCTTAAACTGTGATTCTAAAATATTAGCCAAAAGTCTGGCGAATTGACTAGAGGGATTGTTACCGGAGCTCGTTCACCCAGACCAGACCGAGTTTATCTGAACTAGGTACTCATACCACAATATGAGGACCCTTTTGAATGTTATTTGGGGAGCAAAGAATAGTCTGGAATCGGTGCACATTCTGTCAATGGATGCAGAAAAGGCGTTCAGTAGAGTGGAGTAGGAAAATTTGATGGAGGTTTTGGCCCAGTTTGGTCTGGGTGAAGGGTTTATAGGGCTGGTACGGCAAATGTATAGGAATCCCAGGGCTAGAATATTAACTAATGGCACCCTTTCGGATAGTTTCGAATTAGGTAGAGGCACCAGACAAGGGTGCCCGCTTCCCCCCTTTTGTTCGCCCTAGCGCTTGAGCCCTTGGCTATTGCTATCCGAATGCATCCTGCAATTACAGGAGTACTTGGTAAGACTGGCAGAGAGACTAAATTGTCACTGTATGCAGATGACATGTTCTATGTAACCAAGCCCAGTATGTCTATGCCTGTACTTTTAAGCCTGATTGACCGGTTCTCCCAGTTCTCAGGATATAAATTAAATTTGGACAAATCAGAAAAGCTGAGGGTGGGAGAGCAGGCTGAAGGACTAGTACACAGAAATCTAAATGGGGCTTTCGGGTCGAGTCGAGAGGCTTTTACATATTTGGGCATCTGAGTGGGGAGAAATCGGAACCCTATATGGTCTGAATTACACGCCACTGTGAAAAAAATAATCATGGACTTGTTCAAATGGCGACCTCCCTATCAATGGGTTGGGTAGGATAAATCTATCAAGATGAATCCTCTACCTAGAATTCTTTATAGTTTACAAATGCTTCATATTGGGTTGAAAAGAACTGATGTGAGAAAATTGGAAAAAGCTTTCTCTGACTTTATTTGGAGGGTAGACGCCCAGGGTGGGTTTAGCCTGTTTAAAGGCTCCCTATAGAAAAGGGAGGACTTCAGTTTCCAGACTTGAAGGGCTATCAAATGGCCATGCAGTGTCGATATATACAAGATTGGATTGGCAGGCCTAAGGAAGCTGGTTGGCTAGACCTGGAGCAGAGAGGGAGTACAGGGAAAATCTTGGAGTATTTGTCCCTTAAAGGCTGGAAGGCGTAGGGACTACCTAACCCCAACCCTATGGTCATATCAGTGCTGGAAAGTTGGAGGGAGATGATTAAATTGAGAGGTACCAGACAGGATGATACATTACTCTTACCACTGGGGGGAACCCTTTTTCTTCCGGAGTTGGAAGATGAGGGATATCGGGAGTGGGAAGTAAGAAGAATTTGTTGTTTTAAACAGCTATTTACCCGGGGAGAATTGGATTACTTTGAAAGCATACAAGATAGGACAGGACTGGGAAAGCGACACTTTTTTCGTTATTTCCAAATAAGGGCATATATTAGATCCATTGGGAGGCTTAGGGGTCCTACGTCACAGTGGGAGAAAGTTGAACAACTAATACTGATGGGGCAAAAAAAAACCTAGAGGAGCTATCCAGAGAATGGCTAAGGAGAGTAAAACCTGGTTTCCGGATAAAACAAAACACCAAATTACTTTGGGAAAGGGATTTAGGGATTTCAATTTCAGCAGATAACTGGAAAGTACTAGTTCAATTGCATCAGGATGTACTGTTGTGTAATAAATATAAGGAATCCTATTATAAGTTCTGCCATAGGTTATACTGCCCACTGTTAATTGTTCATAAGTATAATCCTGCATTCTCACTTGTATGTCCTAGATGTAACAATAATCCAGCATCATATCATTATTTCTGGGCATGTCCAGTTTTGCAGAAATTTGGGGGGGAAGTAGTGTCGGAATTGCGAAGGATAGGAGGACAGCAATACCCCATGTCCCCTTTATTATTGTTTGGGATAGAAGAAACGGAGGAAGGGGGCTGGACCCCTGTACAGCGATGGCTTAGGGTAGTAATGTATATGGCTAGGCACTGTATCCTCAATACTTGGGTAACGGCCGTGAGGCCTACTATAGCTCAATGGAAAGCCTTGATAATACAAGCCATTACTCTGGAACGCTTGACATATGTTGTCAAAGAGAAAGAGGAACTTTTCTATAGAATATGGCAACCATACCTGCTATCGCTGACAGTAACAGAAAGTATGATGCTGAGAGAGGGCTGGATCTGAAGTGGAGTATGGTTGGGGGGGTAAGTGCGGGTTTCAGAAATAATAGGAGCCCTGATTCTTAACATCCTGGATAACTGCTTAGGATAAATACTGTTTAACTGATTGATGCAATGAGATTTTGTAATAAGGAACTGGATCTGGATGTATATAGGTTATGAATTAAGGTTCATGTAATATATGTATGTGTGTATGTCAACTTTATGGAAAAATATATAATAAACAAATGATGCAGAAAAAAAAAATCGCTTCTTCGACCGTTGGCCTTTCAGACCTTCTGTCGGGCCAGACGACCAAGGATGTGGTCGACGAGCTCAAGATTGTCATCGACCCCACTGACATCGGCTCCGGCCGACGACTCCTTGGAAAGGACTCTGGTCCTTGTCTTCCTCGATGAGGAGACCCAGCCTTCTGGAGTTCCCATCAAGGACCCGTTTCCGGACCCACGGAAGTCACCGGTCCCGCCGGTGTCTCCGGAGCGACTGAGACAGCCCGCTGATCTCGGTTGAAGTCTAGAACCCCTTTGACTGACAGGCCGAGGAAGAGCCATAAGCATTCTAAGAAGAGGTGATGCCATTGGTTGTCCTCGTCCTCAGAGGCTCCGGCGGAAAAACTCCGGCACGACGAGGACCTCATGTGGCAACAGCTGATCTTGTCCGGGCACAAGCAGACTCTGGTTCCTTCCCCAGCCATTACTTGGCTTTCGCCTCCTAGGCCGAAGCCTGCCCCTCTGGAGCTGAAATCTTAGGTTTCCCCCACCCGCGGGGCCGGCAAATCCACCTCTTCAGTCTAAACCGGCCTCTCCACCCGCTGTGGTGGAACCGCCACCTAAGCAGCCCGTGTGAGGGGCCTTTAAAAGAAGACACTGGGCTCTCCGGCATTTATCGCCACGGTCACCTCTCACGCCTCCGGCGTGTCAAGGGTGATTTGGGCAGCAGGCTGTTGTATCCAGACTCTAGGATTCTGATGTCAATGGATTCACTCTCATCCTGGGGATGAAGAGCCCATTGGCTCAGGGATGGAGGAAGGTCCTTCCTCCTTCCAAGGGATCCTTCGCTCATCTCTTGAGTCCACAGGGATGCCCCTGGAACCCATCCAGAAAAAGGCGGAGTGCCCTTTTACAGAAATCCTTAAAAGAGGGGATACCCCGACAGAGACCTTTCCTGTGGCCAAGGCCATTGTTGGTCCGGCACTCGAACTCTGGCAGTGTTCTGCCTCTTGTCCAGCACAGTCTGCCCACATGGCCTGTAAGTATGCGGTTCCCATGGGGTCCGTGGCGGGGTTCACAGAGCACCCTTCGTCCGAGAGCCTGGTGACCGCCTCTGAGTTCAGGCATGTACTGGCAGTTCTGCCAACACTGACCGATCTCCCGACAAAAATTCCAAGCTCTTGGACCCTTCGGCAAGGAAGGTCTACGCGGCTTCCTCCTTGGGCCTTTTGTCAGGCAAGTTCGTCCGTCATCATGGCACAATTCTCTCATGCCCTTCTCGGGTCATTAGATGAAGTCCTCCCACATCTCCCTGCGGACATGCAGACCTCGGTCAAGCAGGTCCGAGACCAGGGCCGAGCTGTTGCTAAACAGCAGCTCCAGACGACCCTGGCCACTGGGGACTCCTGTGCCCGTCAATGGCTGCGTAGTTGCTTCTTGCCGCAGGGCTTGGCTGAGGCTCTCCTCCTTCCTGGTGGATACTGGCATAAATTAACTGAAGTGCCCTTTCTTGGGACTGACTTATTCAGCCCAGGAGTGGTCAGTCACCTTCAGCGCATAGAAAAGTCCAGTGCCACCTTGGATGCCACTTCTGTCAAGGATTCGTAGGGCAAGAACCAGCAGAAAAAGAAGCCCTTTCGGCACTCTTTCCCTGTGGCTCAGCAGTCCTCCTTCCAAGGGGGACAGCAGCATCAGCAGCAGGCTCAAGCTTGGCACCCTCGGCCCAAGCCTGGACCCCAACAAGCCCATAATGGAGGCCGAGGCTCAGGTCCTGGAGCCTCCTCTTCCTCCAAGCCTGTTCAGTGACGGGGTTGGGGCTGCCATCCCTTTTCCCGTCATGATAGCTCTTAGTCATCCCTTGGGAGCCGGCTCTGCCACTTGTCTTACGTGGTCCGCTGTCACTGGACAGGTGGATTCTCAAAGTGGTCATCAGGGACTGCCCTAGAGTTTGAGCAGTACCCTCCCAGCCAAGCCAAGCCCTCGGGAGGAATGGATATCTGTTCTCACCCAGTCAACTCTTTGAGATGATGTTGCTCAGCTCCTCCTCAAGGAAGCAGTAGCTCCCGTGCGCGGATCCTCCAGCAGACCCAGACTTTGTCTCCAGGTACTTCTGGTGCCCAGGCGGGGCTGGCGCCCATTCTAGATCTCCATGACCTGAATCAATATCTTCAGTCTCGCAGCTTTTGTATGGTCACTCTGTCCCAGATCATTCCATTCTTGGAGCAAAACGTGATTTTGTTCACTGGATCTGCAGGACACGTTCTTTCATGTCACAATCTCTCTGTCCCATCAGCGGTTCCTCCACTTCAGGGTCGAGGGGAACCTGTACGAGTTCCAAGCCATGCCATTCGGTCTGTCATCGGCCCTGCGGGTCTTCGCCAAATGCATTGCAGTGGTGGTGGCCCATCTACGGGGGAGGGAGGCAGAATTTACCCCTACCTCGATGACTGGCTTCTAGCAGGTCACTCCCTACAGGAAGTGGAGAGATCCAGGGATCTGGCCCTCCAGACCTGCTTCCAACTCTGTCTCCTAATCAGCGAGGCCAAATTGGAACTCCTGCCTTCTCAGGTGATGGGCTTCATCGAGGCAGAGCTCAACTCTTGTCAAGCCAGAACTCCGCTCCCGACAGACAGGGCGAAGGTTCTTTCCTCCTTTGTCCAGTCATTTCTGGTTGGGCAGTTGCGCCCTGCCTGGGACTTTCTTCGCCTTCTGGGTTACATGGCAGTGTGCACCTCGGTGGTCTGGTGGCACATGCGCCCCCTTCAGTGGGAGCTGGCCGTCCAGTGGACTCAGCGCCACGGTCAATTCGACCAGCTAGTCACTGTAACCCAGAAGATGTGGGGCGCTCATTGGTGGACCGCCCAGACCGGTTGCAGGAAGGGATCCCATCTGCCTGCCCTGAGCCGACTGTCGCTCATGACCGATGCCTCCTCCATGGGTTGAGGAGCCCACTTTGGGTACAAAGGCCCACAGGCTCTGGACCCCGAGGAGTCCTGATGCCACATCAACCTCTTGGAGCTTAGAGCAGTCAGACTAGCACTGTCAGCTTTCCGCCTCAGCTCCAAAGTGGTTCAAGTCCAGACAGATAATACCACAACCATGTACTACCTCAACAAACAGGGCGGCATGCACTCCCGTCTGCTGTGCAAGGAGGTGCTCTGCATCTGGACCTTCGTGAGCCAATTGGAGGCAAATCTCCTAGCCATCCATGTGGCAGGAGCCTCAAACCATCTGGCAGATGCTTTCAGCCGTCTAGGCCAGACATCCCACGAGTGGTCTCTTCATCCAGAGGTAGCTTACAGCCTATTCTCCTGTTGGGTCAAACCGATGGTGTACCTTTTTGCCTCCAGGGAAAACACCAAGCTGAGGCTGTTTCATGCCCACCCCCCACCCCAACAGGGTTCGCTGCAGAGGATGTCATCTCGATGCTGTGGGACCCCAGGCCTCTACACCTTCCTCAGATTTCCCTTGATCCATAAGGTGCTCCTCAAGGTGAGAGGGACAAGGCGAAGGTGATCCTGGTAGCCCCAGACTAGCTGCAAGCAATTTTGTTATTCAAATCTCCTCAGCCTCAGCTGCAGGCCCCTGAGCTGCTTTGTACATGCCCGGACCTGATATCACTCAGTCAGGGGAAGGTATACCATCCAGGACCTTCAGTCCCTTGCACCTCACAGCCTGGTACCTGAGCGGCTAGAGTTCCAGGCTTTGGTCTTTCAAGATGTCTGCATATGGTTTGGACGCATACACCAATATGGGTTAATTGTTCGGATGGGACACTGCCCAGCTGGTAGATATCACCCACACTGTGGTGGAGGCATCTAGAAAGGAATCGACCAGTAAGTGTTATGCCTTCAAATGGAAGCATTTTTCCATTTGGTATCAGGACAAGGACCTGGACCCTCTGTCCTGCCCTTCGGTTAACATTCTCTATTACCTTTGGTCTCTGTCTCAAAGGGGGTCTATGGTCACGACCCTTAGAGTGCACCTGGCAGCCATCTCTGCTTACTGGGCCAGTCAGCCAACTGCACAGGAAACAGTGGTTGGGTGCTTTTCAAATACCTGGATCACATATCCTCCGGCATGGAACCTCCACCTCTGTGGGATTTACTGCTGGTGCTGGCAAAGCCTCATGGGCAAGCCATTCGAACCCATGCACAAGTATGAGCTGTCACACTTGTCATGGAAGACTGCCTTCCTGGTGGCCATCACGTCAGCCAGAAGGACAGGGAGCTCCAGGCTCGGTGGACTCCCTTATCTGGTCTTCCACAGGGACAAAGTTGTCCTGCACCCCACCCGTAATTCCTTCGAAGGTGGTGTCAGAGTTTCACCTAACCAGGTGTTGACTCTGTTGGTATACTACTCTAATTACACCTCAGAGGTCAATACAGGCTCCATACTTTGGACCCGAAATGTGCTCTTTCTGTTATAAGGAGAGAGGATGGCGGAAGTTAGGTGGAGAGGTTAGCCAGCTGTTTGTCTCCCTACATGGAAGCCGCTTTGACAGATCTGCAGTTAAGCGGACTATTAAGTAGATGGATCACATCATGCATAGGTCTTGTTATGAGTTGGCAGGCAAGGAGCTTCCAGAGGGATGAGAGCTCATTCTACCTGCCATACTGCTGCATCGGTGGCTGCTTCCAGGGACATCCTTATCCAGGAACTGTGTCAGGCTGCTACCTGGAAGTCAACAAACACCTTCATCACCCACTACCACATCGAAGTTGAGTCGCGTCGGGATGCTGGTTTTGGGGCCTCAGTTCTCCAATCTCTGTGTGCGCCTTGCCTCCCTCCTCCTGGAGAACTGCTAAGAGTCTGCCAGTAAGCAGATGAGCAACATATCCATGATCCTAGAACAACAGGTTACACACCTGTAACACCTGTAACAGTAGTTCTAGGAGTGGTATATGTTCATCCACACGGACCCACAACACTTCTTTCCAGCCGGCTAAGATCTGGCATCACAGGGCAGAGCTGAGGTATATACCACCCGTTGGGTGGGAGGAGCCAGCTTGACTTCCAGTGATTCTTAAAGGGAAAGGGACATGCCAATAAGTGTGGATGAACAACATATACCACTCCTAGAAATACTGTTACAGGTAAGTAACCTGCTCTTCCTCCTCTCTGTTCTTAAACCACAGATACCCCATTCAATCAATCAATCAAATCTTTCTTTATCTAGGCATCACCGCTCAGCAAGCTCATTTACTAAGGTGGACCTGCTGTTGGTAGGAAAATTGTACAGTTACGTATAAATATACATAATACAAAAGGAACAGCATGTTTACAATACTGATAGGAGCAGAGTATTTACATTCCAAGTCACATGTACAAGAAAGATATACATAACACAACCTGAGCGTAATATATATACAGTTCCACAGGAGCAGGATGTGTATGGATGTTATATACAAACCATAGAAGAAAAAGAAAGATTATTTTATATTCCTGTCCAGCAGAAACACGTTACAGGCCTGGATGGAAATTCCTAAGCTATGGAGGTGCGCATAACAGTGTGTAAGCCTTAGGTAAATGCGGCAGAAGGGTGCTAAGGGCAAGTGGGGCAGAGGAGGGGGGAGTAGTAGTGGCATTCCTCCCTTATTGCCTGAGCTAGGGTCTCAGTGTACACTGCAAATAACAATGGTGATAAGGGGCATCTCTGCCTAGTTCCTCTTCCAAGTGTAAACCGTTGTGAAATCCCACCATTTACTCTAGCATAGGCTTGTGGGGCTGCATACAGGGCTTTAACTGCCACCAAGGAGCTGTTGGAGAAACTGAACCTCTGTAATACTGCAAACAGGAAGTCCCAGTCCACCCTGTCAAATGACTTCTCGGCATCTAATCAGAGGAGGCATGCAGGGGTACGATGTCTGTGTATGAGGTCGATTATGTTTAGTGTTGTCCTAACCCCTTCCTGAGCCTTTCTCCCCTCAACAAAACCCGTCTGATCTAGTTGTATGATTTGGGACAGTATAGGATAAACTATCGCAGCTATAATGGCCGTAAAAATCTTATAATCTACGTTCAGTAAGGATATGGGTCTGTAGGAGGTGCATTCTTTAGGGTCCTTCCCTTCTTTGGGTATTATTGTTATGGTGGTATAGTTCCAGGAAAGGGGGGACAGGCTCTCCCTCTTTCCAAGTCAAATTGTATACATTTTGAAGGAATGGGGCCGTTTCTGGGGCAAAATTTTTATAGAACTCCCCTCCTAATCCCTCAGGTCTGGGGCATTTACTTGATTTTAAAGCCTTTATAGTGTCCTGGATTTCTGTCGTGGAGATTGGAGCCTCTAGGCTTCGTATATGGGCTTCAGTCAGCTCAGGCAGTCTCGTATATCCCAGAAACAGATGTCTGGGCTGTAGGTGCCCCTCCCCCCCACCTATGTATAGGGTCTTGTAGTAAGTAACAAAGGAATTAGTCCTTTGTTCCCTTTTCTGCCTAAGTACCCCTGTCTTTGGGTCTTTAATCCCAATGATTGTGGCCTTGGCAGCCCTCTGCCTAAGGCGATATGCTAGTTGTTTGGCTCCCAACCTCCTTTTCGTAGGATTTAAATAGCTAGTATCGATCGCACTTCATGGATGCAAACCGCTGTCTCGGCTAGTCAAAATGAGCCTAGACTGCAAAAGTGCAATCCATTTTCTGTGTCTTCCTCCCCACTGAGCTTCAATGTGCGCCCACGTAAGTGCCCATCGGAACATGAGGAAGCTGTTGGAAGCGTGGTGACAAAGTATATACCATTCAGTGGATGTGGTAGTTTGATGAAGTGGAGAGACGGGTGAGTGCAAAGTGGGAGCAAGTGGCGGCATGCGTTAAAACAGATCATCTGTGCCATCAGCATCAGTTACTAGACCACCAGGTATAAAAATTTAAAAGCGGTTCCATTGAGAAGCTGTCTGTATGAAGTTGATGGGCAGGCGGGAGCAAGACGGCATGGAAATGGACCACCAGTGCCATCAGCGCCAGTCATTAGGCCACCAGGTATGTAAAATTTTAACCGCTCCACTGAGAAGAGGTTTATTCAAGAAGTTGATGGCACAAAGGCACACTAAAACAAAATGCAATTTCAAATTAATGTGCACTTCAAGTAAGGACAGTAAGCTCTTGTAGGAAAGGCTCTTGAGCAATGGCTTGCAACACTGCACCAGTGAAGGAGAGTGGAAGTACAGTAGAGACCACTGAGCCATTTGAACTTTCAAAAATACAGCATAATGCTCTCTGCCACTGTTATGTTTACTACCTATTTGCCATTGCTCAAGAGCCTTTCAGTTTTCTGCTGTAACTAGAGCTTATTGTCCGTGATTTTGAAGCATGCTGGTGTGTCCTCTGTGATGGTCACTGACTGTCCCTCATTTTAAGTATCCCACCATGTTCATGTCCCTCATTTCAGTGCCTAAAGGTTGAGACCGAGGTATGGTGGGGGGACTGGGAAGGTTGTAGCAGGCGACTCATACCTTAGGTTTTGACAAAGGGGACATGGCTGGGGAGGCTGAGGTGGGTGGGGGTTTGGCAGGTACCCTGTTCTGGTAAAGGGGACAGATAGGTGGGGAGGGTGGTTAGGCACTGACATAGGTGGGAGGAGGGTTTTAGTAGTTCTAGCAAAGGGGGACAAGGGTGGGAGGGTTTGGTAATGATATGTGTGTGGGTACTGAAACAGATGAAGCAGAGACTGAATTGATTTTAATGAAAGATTTTATTTAGGTAACTTAAAAATATATATATGGAGATATATAATATATAACTGAGATATGTTATACACACACGTCTGCATTTTAGTTTTGCTAATCAAAGTGAGGCATGTAGCTACTCATTTTCACAAGTGATTAGCAGTTTGTGCTAATCAATTTTCTGAGCTTATTGAAAACCCTGCTTCATAATAGGTCTGCTTTAGGTAGTACAGGGCTTCTGTTTCTAAATTTTCAGTTTTTGCATTTTACTTTAAGGCTTTGATTTCTATATCTCTTTCCTTATTCCATAGCTTTTTCTGTTGTATTTCTTGAGTTTGTGATTGTTCTATGAGACTTTGCTGATATTTAAGCTCTCTCTCTCTTCTGTATGAGGCCAAGTAAATCAGCTTTCCTTACCATTGTCTGTATTGTGTCCTATAAAATCTGGGGAGTCGCTTCCGTCTGTCATTGAGTTCTATACTTTGTTTAATCACTTATCTCATCTCCTTTATTGGTTCCTCCCTTAGGAGACTTGTATTTGGCCGCCAGTGTGGGTTTCTTGGGAGGTGCAGATCCAGCTCCAAGAAAACTGGTTGGTGATCTGATAAGGTAGATGTACCCACGCGCATTGTATTAAAAACGGAGACATCCTTGCTACACGTGAGGAATCTTATCTAGTCTGGAGTATATTTTATGTCTACTCGAGCAGAATGTGTACTCTTGGGCTACAGGATATTTCTCCCTCCAAATATCCACTAAACCACTCTCTCTCTCACAAGTCTGACAAAATGAGCTGCACCTTCCTTTCTTGTGTGGGATCCCTGAAGTCTACTGCTCTATTTAATATTAGGTTGCAGTCTTCCCGCCACCAGCATTCCCTTGGCTTTCTGGGCTATTAACTGAACTAAGTTCTAGAAAATGAGGATGGGGACCCCGTGGTATATACATTAAACAGTGTGATCGACTTTTCTTGATCCTTCCCACTACTGTTAAGTAATGGCCTCTGGATCAGATACCACCTCCTCCTCCTCCTCAAAGGGAGACTTCTGATAACAAGATCACAACTCCTCTGTTCCTCCTTCTTGCTAGAGAAGCTTAATAGAGAACCGGGAAGCCCTTTGTTTGGAGTTTAACAATTTCAGTGGGGGATAGGTGCAGGAAATTAATTCCACTGCTTTGATCCCTAAAGAATTTTTGAATTTGTTTCCTTTTAATGGGATGGTTAATCCCATTAACACCATAGGATAATACTTTTGTTGTGCTTGCAGCCATTTTTATTCGTGGGGTGGGTTCTAAATATTCTGTAGACCTTCCCAGTCTCCGTCTGGCTCTGGTTTTTCACAAATCTTCTCGGACTAACCCCGTACCTGTCCCATATCCATCAGTATGTTGCCAGTGAATCTTACTATTTTGTAGTGTACCATTTCTTTGCCCTATGTCAGTGTGCCTTACTTTTCTCTGATACAACTTGAACCAATGCCAGATTTCATCCTGGCACTTCTAACCTTTTAAACATGTATAATAACACCAACTTTCTCCGCTAGAGGGTATAACCTCATTAATTTTGGTAACCAGTTTCCCAACTTTTAAAACTCTAGTTGAAAAATTAAATTGAATACAAATGTTTAATGCTTCAATAGGAAATCTTCCCCTCCCACAACATGTGTGGTAGGAGAAACGCACCCAACCAATGTCTGTGGAGGCTTGGTGAAATTCCAGCCCTCCTGAGGAGGTGGCAAGATGAGTAATGACAGCCCTCTTGGGGGGTCCCTCCCCGACACTACACTTGACCAATTGTCTGAGGAAGATCCCCGACTGTCAGTTTCCAACTTTCTTGGTCAGCATGGGTGATATCTACCCAGCTGGGCAGTGTCCCATCCAGAACAATTAACCCATGTTGGTATATGCGTCCAAACCATATGGTGGGGAATTTGTCTGCCCTCCCACATGGTATAACGCCAACGTCAGTGACAAAATCAGAGCCCACAATCTCATGTGGAGTCCCCTATGCCATTTGCTTCCATCTCGCCTTGTATAACAAGTAGATATGGGGGGAGAGAAGTATCCAGTTACTAAATTCTATGGTTCAAAATTGCTTCTCAGCCCTCCCTTGTACATTTGTGCATCCGTCTCTTGATTCAGTCTCCTTCCGCTCCCAATATGTCCACACTTTGGCTTTACAGATTATTTCCTGGGAACTTATTATTTGAAAATTCTGTGCTTCTTAAAACCCCTTCATAATCTCCACCTCCCATTTACCTCCAATCCTTCAAATTCAAGTCTTCAATATCTGTTATTTCTGTACATCTAAATAAATTGAGTCCAACTATATAATGTCCACAATGAGTCACCCAATGTCCTGTAAGACTGGGAGCTCATCGCCAAGTCAAGTGATTTGGTTGTGCCAGTGTCCTTCCATGAAAGACTCCACAAGCTTCGAAATGAAGTTGCCAACAACGCTTGTGCCCTTTTGATGGTATCAGGCCCCTCCGAAGTCCTCTGCTCCTAAATCGCCATCCCCACCCTCCCTTCTACATATTTCCCAATTACAGTACCTTCTATGGGTGTGGTACAATCCATCGGGGGGGGGGGTCCCTCGTGTGTCGTGGTCACAGGGCGAACAGGTCTGTTCAGATAGACTGATCAGGCGTTGGATTTCCTCTGTTTTGTCTCTTATACCATGATGGAGTTGATTTGTACCACAGAGCTGTATGGTTTCAGGGTAGAACAAATGTCCACGCAGAATCGAGGAGCAGGAACCATCCAACTATTGAGAGAGGGGGGAGCCTTTTCGACCCACTGCCTACGCTGAACGAATAAGTTCCTTCTCAAGCCTTTCCTTAACTAGATGTGGGACAGCGATTTCAATACTTTCTAAGTACTGCAAGCCTTCCAGTCCTCGAAAAGTTTGGTGTCTCCTCTGTCTCTATGCTAAGTCTGGCCGGGTACAAGAGTCGCACCTTCAGGTTTTTGGCATGAAGCAGTTTCATGATGGGCCAAAGGGTCTTTCTGTTTTCTTGCACCAGGTTGGTATAGTCGTTGTCAATCTGTATTCATTGCTCCCATACTTAATAGCACTCCTTCTCCAGGCTAATTTTAGTATTTCTTCCTCTGCTGCATAAGAGGTTAGTTTTATTACGAAGGACTGTGGTCTGGCCGCGGGTTGGTTGGCCTGCTAACCAGCTAACGTTGAGCTCTGTCCATTGAAAGACTGAAGTCCATGGGTAGATTCAGCGCTTCCCTTAACACTTGTTGCAAAAAAGTTATTGGATCTACTGCTCCATCCTCCTAGCCCTCTGGAACACCATAGACCTGAATATTTTGACTACTCCTCCTACCCTCTAAATCGTCGAGTTTATTCGTGAGTTCTCATTCTCTGGCAAGCAGAAATAGGAGTCGGTCATGGCGGTCAGCCTGTTCGGTGACATTTGTTAGGCCGATTTCAATCTGATCTGCCCTATGCTCGATTTTATTAATGTCCTCCTTGAGCTCAGTTAGAGGAGTAGTATCTATCTTTTTAACGGTCTTTGCCGTTTGAAGAATTGAAGAGACTAATTGTGAGCAGTTGTCTTGCTCTGCGGTGCATATCTCCATCCCGGATTCTCGCCTGGTAGGTCAGGAGCCAGAACCTTGTTTTCATGTTGCAGCATATTGTAGAACTTTTGTACTGGGGTCTGCAATTTCTACTGAGGAGTACCTTGAACGAGTCCCTTTAGCAGGGATTGCATCTTGCTTTCAGTGGATACTGATTTTTTTTAACAGCCGAGATTGAGCTCCAAAGTTAAGCTGCCATATTGACGCTGACATCACGGAAGTCCGGAACAGTCTTTTTTTTTTTGTGTCTGTGTTTGATCTTTACACCCTCCTGCAGCGCCCATTGTCTGCCTCTCCTTGGCCCACTCTAGCCTTCTCCACTCCACGGCCATCCTCTTCCCGGCGCTGCCTATACTCCATATATCGCAGCCAACCTCCCGAGCCGCCCCAGAGTAACCACCTCCAGGTGGGTCCTCCTCCGAGGGAAGGCACTGGGAAGGGGGGAACCCTGACACTCTGTCCTTTATTGATCGGGGGTGCTACTTTAGAGGAGCAGGCTCGTGGAGGTTCCGGGGGTGTGTGGAGAATGCGGAAGCAGTCATCTGGCGTCCGACGAAGTTGTTTTCTGCTTTTCTTGGTTGTCCCTCCTGCACCACTGCATAGTAGTGCCCCCGGTCTCCACTGGGGGCTGCTACAGGAGCGGGGCTACCCACCCAACACACCCCAGGAGAGGAGAACAGTCCTCCGGACGCTCAATCCTCTCCTTCCCTGGCCAGCCTTGACGACCCGAGTCCGTCCTGAACCCGGGTCGCCGTGTGGTTTGAGGTGTGGCTTCCAGCGCCTCAGCTTCTGTGCCACCGGGCCGCTCTGTAACAGTCTTAATATTCTGACACAGCTGTTAAATGCTTATTGTGTCACTTTATGCAGCCAAGCTAACAGGGATCTGGTTAAAAGATCCTGCAAGTTAAGAAAATACCAGCGTGTCATTTGAGTCGGAAGGGTGTGTGTGTGAACCAGGTTGGTTGTATGCCGGTGGATCAAATATTGTGCTGCATTTCCCGAAAAGTGTGATATTTAGACCTGTTACCTGGGTGTGCAAGCTAAAAGGGTTCATAATTACCCCAGGACTCGAGACTGGTGGTTGTTTGGACTCAAAACAGTTGGGTGTCCCTGTTTGTCCCTGTTCACTTAATTGCACTTTAAAGGTTGGGCACTGTTATAGCAGAGGCCTGACCCCTGGAGTGGGTTTGTGACATGTGATTCTACATCAACAGAACAAAAGAGATTCACAAATCAGACAACTCTTTGTATCATTCAGCATGGCCTGGCTGGGTCAGCTTGTTGCCATCAGATGCATTTCAGTATAGTTGGTAGTATGCCTTCACCATTGCTACTCAGATGGCACAGGTCAAGTTGGAAGGCGGGCTTTGCCCTCTACCAGAGTGGTTGCGGCATCCCTGGCAGAGTTCTGAACGTGTCCATTTGTGTCATTTTATAATGCCACTTGAAGCTCTGTGCTCACTTTTGTGAAGCACTACGCCTGGATGTCCATGCCAGACAGCACCCTTCCCTTGGCAGGACAGTCCTCAATGGACTCTGTCCTAGGTGAGCTCCTTTTCCTGTCCCCCTACTCGGGGCGGGGGGGGGGATTTGAATTCAGCTTGGTACTCTCCCATTAGTGTGAATGAGTGCTGGAGACTTAGTCCAGGAAGATATGAAAATTACACACCTGCTGTAATTGTTGATCTGATCGGACAAAGTCTGCACCACTCATTCACACACCCACCCACCACCTTCCAAGCTTGCTCACTCTGTTCTTCACTCCCTCGTTGGCCTAGGCTGTGAAGACACTATTGAGTTCACTTTTCTTACATGGGTCATACGGACAATCTTATGTCCGGATTAGGTTAGTTTACGCTGCACCTCCTTAGTCAAAAAAGGTACTGAGGCGGTTGGAGGGTTGAATGCCGAATCAGCCTATACAGGCATGAACCAGCCTCCTGGTGCCGCACATGCGTGGTTCTCCTGGCCAGTCCTCCTGAAGAATTTTGGTTCCTGCTGGGTCCTAGCACCTCTGGCGTAGTCCCATTAGTCTGAAGGAGTGGTGGAGACTTCATCCAAGAAGATCAAGAATTACGATAGGGTAACATAATTTTCATTTATGGTAAGTGTGTCACTGTACTATGTTTTCTGAGTGGTAATACATGCTAGGTTGACAGTACCATGTGATAGGGTCCTGACTGAGTCAGAACTAACCAGTCACCATTCAATGAATGATTATAATTATTAAACACTGAGAAATATAGGCAATAAAGGGGCATGTAGTAGGTTGTGGATCCATCAGTGCACATGTTACAGCATTTGTTCTCTCTCTTTATTTTTTTATTCAGGTCCTAGCTGCTTTCAAAGAAGTCTTTGGAACACAGTGTATTCCGTATGTGGGGTCCAGGCAGCTCCTGGTAACACCTTATAATGTTCAGGTCAGTTGAATCAAGCAAATATCTGAAGAGTATTACCATTTTCTCTATGTGTAACCTCTCATTTTGCATATTGTGGTTACTTTAAAATTTTTCTCAACTTGTCTTGTATAGGTTGGATATTCTGTCCTCTCTCGTAACACCCACACCTTCCATGTTACAAACAAGCCACTCTTCTTCTGCACCACTCGCTTCAACCTCTGGAGTCTATCATGAAGTGTGTTCAAATGGGTTGGATGGTAATCCTTGTGGGTGCGGCTGCCAGTGGTAAGACCAGTATGATCCAGCTCCTGGCCCTCCTGACAGGCCACAGGTTAAGGGTTATGGCAATGAACAGTTCAATGGACACCACCGAGCTGCTGGGTGGGTTTGAACAGGTAAGTGCATAGACATCCAGTGTTGACTGCTAGTTATACCATGGTTTCAGTATGAAAGGCTTCCCAATCGGAGCATTATGTTTGGTCATGCCCCATGTAACATCCATTGTAATTACCTATAAAAAAAGAATCACGGGGACCGTCTGTGTTGCTGAATGAATACTTGTTTCATGTGTTCACCAACGGGCTCGGGGGGTGCTAATTGGACAGACCCATGGCATCAAGGGTTACCATGATGCAGCCTGCAGACATCAAACCTACCCTGGTAGCTAACTACCTGATAAAGATCAAACTAGGTAATCCCCATGGGGTGGACAGGATACTTCCTAGGATCATACTGTGACTAAAGGAACAATTGGTGTGGCTGCTTTCAGCATCTTTCATGAGTTCTTACAGATATGGTTCTGGAGGACCTGAAAGTAGCCAGTGTGCTTCCTATCTTCAAGAAGGGGATAAGGTTGGTCCCTGGCACCTGCAGACTGGTCAGCCTTACAGCCATGCTGGGCACTGTCTTGGAAGGTGTTATCAAAGACAGAATGATGGAGCACATGGTTGAAGCCAAGCTTCTTGGCTCCCCCCTCCCCTTCAGCATGGCTCTAGGATGGGCAGATCATGCCAAACCAACCTGATCACCTTCTTTGAGGGAGTGGCCAGGGAGGTTGACAGGGGCCGGGTTGTAGACATAAGTCAGTTTGGACATTAGCAAGGTCTCTGACACAGTCAAAGTACACCAGTGTGATCTACGTGAGTTATACACCAGGTAGATGAACTTGCTTGGGGACAGGAAGCAGAGGGTGGTGGTGGTGGGGCACTAGAGAGGAGTACTGAACGCTTTTCCTGTGGGATTGGTGCTAGAGTGACTGTTCAGCATTTTCATCAGTGGTGTGGAAGCCAGAATCGGCACAAGGCTGCTGAAGTTGGCTGATAACACCTAGTTCGCAAGGGTGATGGACTGTGTTTAGGATGCTGACAAACCTGTGGAGTACTTGAACAAGCACAACAACTTTTTGGGCTCCTGGCCTCATAGCTTCAGTGTAGTTGAATTGAAGGTGCTACACTTGGGGAAGAGGAAGGGAAATAGTACATAACGCACTGTGTATTGAACTCCTTTCTGTAGTGGAGGAGAGAAAAGAACAAAGCAGACAAGGGTCTGATGCATAACAAGCAGTGCTGCTGATGAAGTGTCATCAAGGCACAGGTCAAGAAGCATAGGAAAAACCAGGAGAAGTAGAATTCGCAAAAAGTGTTTCTTAGTGTTAGCAGTAACATACAAAAAATAACATTGTTCAGAATAACTATTTACAAAGGCAGAATAAACAGAGAAGGATCCATCTGAGTTTTCCTTCACTCTGTGACTCCCAAAACATTGCAGCTCTCTTAAAAGCCTTTATAACCTCCCTGCTTAACAAGCATCCTGTTTTTGTTTTTCTAAAATGTTCTTGTAAATTTCAGGCAGATGCAGCAAGAACACAGCAGTGTCCCAGAACTGAGGCCCCTTCTCCACAGCTTCTGAAAAAGGGCATAAAAACTGCTCAGGTTAACCCCTTGAGTTCCCAATAGCTTTTTGCAATCATCTCAAACTATAATTATATACATTTCAACAGTAACACTAATTTCTAAATAAAGGGATCGCAATATCCTTTATGTTTCCACATAGTTTTTATACCAGCAGATATGCAAGGGAGAAGAAGACAGAAACAGCAAGGGAAGACTTGGAGACAGTGAGAGGCAAAGACTTGCGAGACTGTCGGGGTGATTAAGTCCTAGGTTTCACGGGAAAATTTGGTTGCGCAACCAGACAGACGAGACAGGAAAGGAAAGAACAGAACAGATCCCTGCATTCAAACTCTCCATAACAACTGGGACACGGTCCTAGTCAACCGTGTCACATGAAGAAGGTGAAATAATGCAGGAGTGCACCAAAAGAGGGTAACATCAGAGTAGGGGAAATAATTCTGCCACTGTTATGTCCCCCCCCCCCCCAAGCAGATCTTCCAAGAATGGTCTTCACCATTGATTCCCACTTATAGGGCTGGTGGTCCAAGGTCCCCAAGAGAGCAGATTTTTTGCAGGGAGGATGCCGGTGCACCCCTATGTGGTATCTGTGTCACCCCAGCCAGTAACACTTTTTGGCTCCCTCAGTTCTATTCTTCCCACCATTGAGTGCACATCGTGGGATCAAGAGCACCACAGTTTCTCTACCTCTTTTTCCAAGTCGTCACCACTTTGAAATACCTTTCGTGTGCCTTTTCTCTTTATTTCTTTCCATGATGCAGGGATTTGAGAAGAAGGTGGCTAAGTTATCAAAGAAAGTATAACAGCCTTCCATTGTGCATCTGTGCACATGTGTTAACCATGGCTGTGACAGATTGGAATTAGTGCTGTATGGCCTGGCTTGCCCAGAGAGACGATATGGATGTATGCAACACCTGCTTCTTGATGGACGCCGCCCGAACTTGAGATCCTGCATGATAAGATGGGTCTTCGACCCCAGCTTTGGAGGTATATACATATTTGGCCAAAGCACGAACGTTTGGTATTTCCCTTTGGCCTCTTCCTTGGTCTTCTGGTTCCTTGGAAGCACATTGTCCTTGACCTTACCATGCTGAGGCATTGGAGGCCCTAGTGGTTCAATCTTGTGGACAACCGACTGCTTCTGTTCGGCTGGCAGAGAACCCTCTGCAGTCTGTCTGCGTTGAACACAGATTACCCTGGTGGGGAGGCCAGAGCCATAAGTTCCGTCTGCACTTGTGGATACCTGTGTAATTTTCTGGTATCACCCATGCTGTTGTCACCACTTGCAGTGGCAACAAGTCTGCACCAGAGAAGGTGCAAGGTCTCTCCTCTGACACCATTTGCGGTGTCTGAGGTGGGGCCGGCACAAGAGCCATTGTTCATCCTGTTGCTGAGGTGGAAGTCATCTCCCCCAGTGTCGCTAGTGGTGCTGAGGTGGTTGACAACACCAACTGTGGCAACGGACGTGACAACAGGCATGGTATCTGTCGTGGGTCCAGCACCGTTCATGGTGCCAGTGTAAGAGATGGCTCTAGGGTTGACACAGAGCCTGGCACTGAGGCTGGTGCTGGCCGTGGTGATGGGGACAAATCCATCTGGGTACTTCGAGACTAAACCCAGTGTCAGAGGCAGCACTAGCTCAGAGTCTGATGGCAGCCTGGAGATGGGGTTCTCCACTGAGGCACTGACGACACCACCACCAGTGAGGACTGGGGCTGCCTCTACGGGGACTGTATGGCTCTGTTCTCCTCACCAGGTGGAGGTGGTGGGGGTTGATGTCCATATCCTGGTGTCAGATACACTGTGAAGTAGGGAGGATATCCTGGCATGGGAATACTCAGTATCGAGTAAGAGAATCCTGGCATCGGATACCCAAGCTTCTGGTACCCCGGCGTAGGGTATTGCGTTGCCAGATACCCTGGAGAGTATTGTGGTGTCATGTAGCCTGGTGTCGGGTATCTTGGTGGAATGTTCAAGGGACCCGGTGTCTGCTCAGAAGGTGGGGCCAGAGGCCCACGTACAGGCCCTGACGGAGGTGCAGAAGGCCCCGTCGGAGTGTTTGGAGCTGTGGGGCCTTGAGGGACCTGTGTAGTTTTTGTCAGGTGCGGTGAAATCTCAGGTGTGGATGGCTCCAGCATCTGGACGGGCCCTGTCACAGACAGCGGGCGCTCTTCCCCTCCATGTCCCTGGAAGGCAGTGACACCAGAGGGACCACCTCTACGGGCGGAGTGGGAGAAACCAGAGGGGATTCCAGTGTCACCTGCAGCTCGGACGTCTGCTGATCCGGCTCCTCGACGTCCGGCCTGTTGAGACCTGCTGGAGGAGTCGAGGCTGCGTGCTAGTCGAAGGAACCAACTGCTGGCTTACCAGATGGTTCCTTGCGAGTGCCAGAGGAGCCAGCGTTAAACTTACTGGACCCACCACTCTCACTAGACTGCTTAGTCTTGAGTGGCCTAGGGTAGTGAGTTCCTCCTTTGCTCAGGAGGCTTCGTCGGGACCAAACCTGATTTTGGGGGTCTGACAGCTACTATGTAGCCACAGAGATGACCATGGAAGAGGTGACTTTCCCCAGAGGAAAGAACCTCTGATCAAGTGCGCCCGGTGGGGGCCGTGGGCCTGGAGATCGCTCTGATGTCTCTCCTTGTCCCTCCTTCTTACAGTGGCCTTCAGGGGAAGATGATGTGTTCCTGAGTTTTGTCCGCCCCTTTCCATGGATGCCATTTTAGTTTTAAAATGTTGGCTTCCAGGGACTGCTGATGGCGCTTTCGTGTGGCCTGGTTAAAGCCTTGACAGACCTCACACTCTATGTTATAGTGTGGACCCAGACAAAAGAGGTAGAGGGAATGGCTGTCCTTGGGAGGGAGCTGAGTGCCGTAGGAGTTGCAGTTATTTTTATGTGAATCGGAAGATGTCTGAGACGATGAGTTGTATAAAACACAATATGCGTGAAAAATACTATTTTCGATGTAAAATAAAAACGAGATATACTCATCCAAGATGGCGTCGACAGAAGGAACGTTCTCTGCGAGGTCTGATGTGCACAAGTAGACGGCGGGAAAGAACTGGAGGGCGGGCATGGGAACCGCACACTATATAGTGCCCGCTGATGTCGGTCATGTGACGCTGTGTGGGCAGTCCCTGCCAGACATTGCTAGCTAAAAGTTTTCCGTGTGGTCCTGGCACCTGACAGCTTCAGTCCTACCTGTTAATACCTACTACAAGAGCCCTCTCAAAGGAAGATCTACTGGTACAGGTAAGTAACCTGATTTTTGGGATATATTTGTGGAAAACGTAAAAGTGTTGTGGGGGGTGATAGAAGGATGGGCAAAAGGCTGCCTTTCTGCATGCTTTTCACTAAAGAGGAAGGCGTGCCCCCGCTGAAGAGCAGCATTAAAGCGGCTTCAAAGGCAATCCCAGAAATGAGTCAGCCATTATTTACGAGGGAAAGAGTCCTGAAAGGGTTAACAGCCCTCAGGATAGATAAGGCCTTGGGTCCAGATGGTTTGCTCCCGAGGATACTGAGGGAACTAGCAACGGAACTGGCTTAACTACTAACTGCACTGTTCCAACAGCTTACTCAGGACTGAGGAAGTCCCAGAGGATTTGAAGTTCGATGTAGTACCTCTGCGTGGGGAGATAGGAGCAACCAAAGAATTATAGGCTGTTAGTCTGACCTCTGTTGTGGAAAAGCTGATGGAATCTCTGATTAAAGAGGACTTCATAGAATACCTGGAGAGTGGCAGGCTATGGGACGATAAACACAGTTTTGTTGCAGGAAGGTTTTGTCAGACCAGTCTGATGGTCGTCTTTAACTGGGTGACAAAGAAGATGGATAAGGGCCACGCGGTGGACTTGTACTTTGACTTTAGTAAGGCCTTTGATTGGATACCACACAAGAAATTGCTTAAGAAAATGGAAGACCTAGGTGCAGCTAAAGCTCTTGTGAGCTGGGTGGGAAACTTGCTAGCAGGAAAGCGACAGATGGTGGTGGTCAGTGGGGTTAAAGCAGAAGGAGAGGGAGGTGAAGAGCAGGGTTCCACAGGGATCTGTCCTGGATCCAGTTCTTGTTCATTAGTGACATTGGTGAAGGAATCCAGGGCAAGTTGGGTCTCTCTTTGAATGACACAAAACTATGTGGGAGGGTAGGTAGGGAAGAAGGAGTAAGGAATATGCAGAAGGACCTGCTAAGGTTAGAAGGGTGAACAAACGTCTGGCAGTTAAAATTCAGTGCAAAAAAGTGCAAGGTAATGCACCTAGGGAAAAAGAACCCCATGACAGAGTACTGGATTGGAGGGAGAGACTTGGCACTATAAATGAGGAACTTGATCTGGGAGTTAACCATCAGGAACTCCTTAAACAAACAAGTCAGTGCAATAAACCTGTAGCATGGATAACAGGATACTGGGTTGTATTGGAGAGGATTGATAGTAGAAAAGAGGTATCTACAAATCCCTGGTGAGGCCTCACTTGGAGTGCCGTGCCCAGTTCTGGAGTCCTTATCTCAGAAAAGACAAGGATAGGTTAGAGACAGTGCATTACAGAATGACCAGAATGATTCAGGGACAGCAGGGTAAATCCTATGAGGAGTGACTCGGGGCATTAAATATGTACTCATTGGAAACCAGAAGGGAGAGGGGTGGTATGATCAAGACCTTCATATTCATCAAAGGAATTAAAGTGAATTGTGGGGAGTTATTTAGCCTGACTGCCAACTCATGGTCATGAGGTCATGAGTGGAAGACGGCAGGTGGAATGTTCAAGAGAGACATGAGGTAATACTTTACAGAAAGAGTGCTGGAGACCCAGAAGAGTCTGCCAGCCAGAGTGGTTGGAGCAAGCACAGTAAGGGGGTTCAAAAAGGCCTGGGATAGAATAAAGGGAATAGTGGATCTTCTTTGGGGGTATGTCGGTCATCAGGTTACATTGTAGGAACCTTCGCCGTCGTTGAAGGGGAATCCACATAGAAGATTTTCAGCAGTACAATTGGGGCCCCCCATGCCGTCTGTGTCCGCCAATGTCACCAACCCTATATAGGCATATGCCACCCCGCTCCCTCCTTAGTTCTTTCCCACTATCGACATGCAAGCATAGTCTCCACAGAAGAGCTGCCGCAGTGTTTTCGTGTCTTTCTGCCTGTGGCCGTTTTTTCTTCTAATTCTCCAGAATCTCTCTTAGAGATTTTTTCCTTTTTTTGTTTGTCGGGAGTTAATCTGTCCTTTTCTTCTCTTCTCTTTTCCGGCACTGCCGCCATGGAAAGAAGATTGCCTTGTTTGTGTCTGCTGTCTTAGACCACACCACGAAATCTCTGACTGTGAGCTCTTCCAGAAGTTCAACCAAACCGCCCTTAGTCGATGCAGTAAGGCTGTCAAAAAAACAAAATCCCAGATGGAGCAGCAGGTAGCCAACTCCTCGTCTCCCTCCAGGTCTGTGAGCTCCCAGGCTGGAGACAAGTCCTCGGGGAAGTCACAAAGACTGGGATTGCAACCACTCCCCTCGGCGTCATTCCATTCCCCTGCCTCTCCTTCTCAGGGGGCTTCGTCAATGGCGCCTCCTCCATGAAGAGACCAGCTGTCCAGATCTCTGTCTCTACCACACCCATATCGACAGCTTCTCTGCCCCACTCTTGGGGCACCCGGCCATCAACCTCCAGGTCAACTGCCCCTCCTCTGTCGACAAAGGGCTCATGAGATGGAGTGGTCACCTCATCGATGCCTGACCCTTCTCTCCGAGGGCTATGGGTTCATCAGACTCTCAGGTTGAGTGGTCACTGGCTTCTGTGCCGTCGAACCCCTCAGTCGATAGACAAGCCTGCACCTGAATGAGGTACTGGTTAGGTTCTCCAGTGTACTTGTTCAGCAGTTCAGTGCCTTTAATGAACAATTGTCCCTGGCACCGTCTGGGAGCTTCGTGTTGATGCTCATTTATTGTCCGTGGGAACCTTCCCGCGAGACCGTGACCCATAGATGCCAGGCCCAGGCAGGGAGTTCGTGTGGAGGTACCATCCTGACCTCCTTTTTTTTTTTTTAACCAGGAGAGATGCACTAAGCTTGAACATATTTACAGGTGCGACCTGGGAGCACAAGGAAGTTGAGTGTCTTGCTCAGGGTCACACAATATGCAAGTGGGGGCTGTGGGATTCAAACCCAGGTCTCCAGGTTTGCAACTCAGAGCCATTTTCCCTGAGGACTTGGAGGAGGAGGACATCCTCCTTTCTGACAAGTCCACTGTCTCTTCAGTCAGTGAGGACTCTGTTAAGCATGCTCCGAGGTCTCCTCCTGAGGATGCTACCTTATACAATGTCATGAAACGGCTGTCTGCCACTATGGGCTTCCAGAACGAGGAGGGAGGATATCACCAGGAAGGACCTGGTTGACTATTTGGGAGATCCCAGGTTTTCTACCTAAAATTATACCTCCTATGCTGCCAGCCCTGAAAAATACCACTTTGGCAGCCTGGTACAGGCCAGACATGGTGGCAGCTATGCTACGCAGGGCAGAGAGGCTTTATAACGCCCCTCAGGGTCTTCCTTACTTTGCGGCCCAGACTGAAACTGACTCGTCATCAAGGCAGCCCATGACAGGTCTAAGGTGCCTAAGCACCTTAGCTCCATTCCCCCAGACAAGGAATCCTGCAGGATTGATCTCTGGGATAAGAGGGTTTACGCCTCCTCTACTTTTAAGCCTGAGCATTGTAAACTATCTGTCACATATGGTCAAGTTCCAGAATGCCAGCTGGAGGAAGGGCAAGGCGGCTGCCCAAGCCCTCCCTGAGGGCAGCCAGATGCAGGAATTGCTGCAGTACCTGCAAACTACAGAGAATGTCAGCAAAAATCTACTTCAGGCCACCTCTGATTTGGCCGACACGGTGGCTAGGGCAGCTGCCGCAGGCATTTGGTTGGGTAGACACTCATGGTTGAGGGTCTTTGGCTTTGTAGCAGATATGCAAAACAAGGTGCTTAACGCCTCATTCTGTGGTACCAAGTTCTTCGGCCCTGATGTCTAGGACCTCATCAATGATATGCAGGCTTCTGGGACAGCCCTTAAATTTGTACTCACTCTACCACACTCAACCTCGTGGTAGAGGGTGTTTTACTTTTTGTGGACAAGTCAATAAATGAGGCTCGGGCCCCTGTACCCATGGGAAGTGCAGAGCCCAGTCTTCCTTGCTCGCCCCCTCTAAATCTGGAGTGGCAGCCAACCATCCCAGAACTGACTGACCAGCCTCTGCAGCTGGTCCCACCTCAGCTTGACTCTTTGCCAGACTTCCTCCTCTGGCCCAAACCCAGGAGGTGGTCGGAGATGTTATCTGTGTCAGTCTTTACCATTCGTCACAGTTGGGTATGTGGCCGGAGGTCATGACCCCGCGGGAGCTTTTTTTTTTTATGGGCGGGCCGGCGCAGCGGCGCACCGCCCTCAAGGCTGACAGTGTGGTGGCGCTGTGATTGGCTGTTAGCTGTCGCCGGCCTTGCCCTCCCGCTAGTTCTTTGTCTCCACCGTAGAGATCACACCTTGTAAGGAGCTCCAAGCAACTACATCAGGCCTAGTCTTCATCTGTTCGTCGCTGAGTCTACCTGCTGGTTCGTTCGCCCCTACTCGGACGCCGCTGTTTGGTAAGACTGTTCCTTTATTATTTTCAGCAATGTCGAGTCTGTTTTTCATTGTTTTCCGTCGATCATGTCTAGATCGGAGTAGGAGAAAAGTAGCTGAAGCTGGACGGGCCTCCATGTGGCCGCCAGGTACTCAGTTACCGACCAGCATGATCATTGCCTTATGTGCCTTGGCCCCTTCACGACATGGATTCGTGCTACACCTGTTTCTCTGTGGTCGCCGTGTTCCTAGAACAGGCGTGCGTGGAAAGTTGCGAGCTCCGCCCGACTTTGAAGGACAGTGCTGCGATCTGCTGGGGCAAGCTGTGGTCTCGGCCTCACTCCGGGTCCCTCCCGTTCTGTATGGACCACGGAGGAGGAGTTCCTTTTGTAGCCTCGCCATGGCAGAAGCCCCTTCCGTGGGTGCAGGAGGCCCAATCTGTTCCCCTGGGCATGGCGGGAGGCACTGCTCTGGCAATCGCCCTTTCGGGGGCGAAGGCTCCCCTGGTGTAGTTTACTCAGGCTGGAAAGCCTTGGTTGGCATCGTCCTCGACGCTGTCCATCAGTGTCATTTTGGGCCTTGGTGCGTTCGCGACGCCATGGGCCTTGATGGCACTGTGATCGGCACCGGTCCGCCGCTCGGTGCTGTCTCTGCTCTCGATGCAGTTTGCGGCGCCTTGGGAAATTCTACAGCACCATCTTCAACTGTTTTGCGCGAAACTGGGGACAGCACCGTGTCTAGTTCTGGTACCATGGGAGGTGTGGCTCTCAGGCCATGACGCTTGCGAGGCTATTGAGTGTTGCTGTTGGCGCCCCCTGAACAGCACTGGGGGAGGACAGCACTGTGGCAGACACAGACACTGGTTCTGCTGCCACACTCTGCGCTCTCTCTTCCTCTGGCGCTGTTCGCAGTGCCATGGGGGAGTTCAGGGCCTGCTGTGGTGCGGACACCCGGACTGGCACCTCCCTCGGTCAGACAGGAGCAGGCGTCCGCATACGATCTGGCACTGGACTTCGGTCTCTACCTCTTCAGAGGTGGACTCTGAGTCTGGTTCAAACCAGCTGTCCGACTCTTTGGAATTGGCAACCCATGTGGATACCCTGGTAGTTACTTGACTGACTGGAACCAGCCTCCTCTGAGGGCAGACAGTTGCCCCGAGTCTGGGGTCAGGGTGCTAACCAGCATGCGGTGGTCCAGTCCACTGTTGCCATACAGCCTAGGCTTGGAGGGTTTTCTGCCCCCTCAGTTGGGTTATCCCCTTATGTGGTGTGCCTGGATAGCCCAACTTTAGGGCCGACCAGAGCGCCCTCTGGAGGGGAAGGTGCTACTCCCTGGGTGGTGGTCTCGGGGACTGACCAGGGTTGTCAGCTGCCTAGGCTGGTGTTTGCAAGGCAGAGGACTCTTTTGGACTCTGAGGGGTCAGGATTCGATGCCGCGACCCTTTTCTCGGACCCACCCAGGTTTGGGGAGAAGTCGCAGCGTGGACCCTGCCATTTCTTCTCAGTTTTCTTGAGAGGGCCCTGGTCTTTGGAGTGAAGGGACCGTCGTCCTGGGTTTACACGGGCCGGGTCACCTCACGGGGGATTATTCAGGGCATGGTCTAGGCAGTTCCAGCATGGTTGATCAGCTGTCGGCTGTTGGGCTTCCCGGAATTCCTCCTTCCCTTGAGGCTTCCGGTGCGCTCTCTTGCCTGGACAGAGGATTGTTCTCTTCTGTTGTGGACCTATTCCCCTATTCTTCTGTCGCCATCTCCTGCTCTCCCAGGCATTCGTGGTCCTATGGGACCTCTCATCTGGGAACAGTTCAGGGTTGCGGCTGCTCACTTCCCTACTTACGTCAGGGCCATGGACGAGCGGGTGTTCCACCCTTCCCCTGAGCAGCCAACCTCTGGATCTCCGAGGTCTTCCGCTTCCTCATCCTCTTCTTCTGGGGGAGAGGAGCCTTCCGTCCACATCTCCCCTGCTGCTGATCTCGCTGAGAATCAGCGTTTCTTCATGAGGATCATGGAAGACCTGTTTATCACCCCACCCACTCCTCAGCACAATCCGGAACATTCAACGCGTGCCATTTTAAGCGACTTCAGTGCGGCCACTCTTGTGGTGTCCGCCTGGCCTGCTCCTTTCCAGGATGCATCATTGCAGTTTTGGCACAGACCCTTTTCCAGAGTCTTAGCCCCTAGGGATCTGAGCCAGAGGTATTGTGCCCTCCCGGAGTCTGCAGGTTCCATGCCTCCTCCTCAGTCAGGAAAGATGCAACTGGACACTCTCAGTGGGCTTCACACCCTCCACCGTGACCGGCCCCAGATCAAGATTCAGCAGATTTTGACTTCTGGGGGAGGAGGACCTTCTACTCGGCACGGTTGTTACTGTCTGATTTCTGCTCATCAGGCTCACTATGCTTCCTATAATAGGTTCTTGTGGTCCAGGCTAGGTCAACTCCTAGTCTCCTTGCCTGATTTAGAGGTAACCAGACAAGTCATTGCACTCTGTGCACGTGGCCTGGAGCTAGCAAGGCACCAAGCGAGGGCATCTTATGATGCCAGCGAGGTAGCTTCCAGGATCGTTGGGACAGCGATCTGCACTACGCGGATGGCATGGCTACATCTTTCCCGGTTGTCACCCTTGGCCCGGCGTAGGGTGATTTCCTCTGCTTACTGGAGAACCCACCTTTTCTCCCATAGAGTGAGGCGGCGTCTGTCGGGGCCTCCTGCCCCTCCGGGGGTCCCCGTCTCACTCTCCCCAGTCTTGGGCCTCGCTGGGCCCGTAGGGGTTCTCTCTCTGTGTTTACTCCCCCACTGGGAGCTAAGGGACTTAGTCCCTTTTGGTCTCTGGCCCCCTTCGGGGTGGCTCGGTACTCACCCAACTGTGATGAATGGTGAAGATTGACACACATGAGATATGAAAATTACGTACCTGCTATAATTCTTGATCTTTCTGTGTATCTTCACCATTCATCACAAATCCCATCCTCCATCTCCCTGGGGCCCTGGTCTCTGATCCTCCTCTGTGTGCCCTCCCCCCCCTTCCTGTTTGGTAAGGAGTGGGGAGACCCTCGGGCACACAGGGGTTGTTTTTTCTGCAGCCTTTGACTAGGAGGAAGGAGTCAAGGTTGGGCTGTCTGTTCCTCATTACCTTGATGCCTACCCCTTTTAGGGGTGGGATGTGTAGGACTGCCTCATCTCTCCTCCCTTTAATCCTTTTACTTCTTTTAGAGGTGGGGTTTTCCTCCCCTCTTATTTTTGGTTGGATAGGGGAGAGGACATCCCTTGGTTCCTGGTCCCCCTCCCCTTTTAATCCACGACTATAAAAGTTGCTCTTGCCAGAGTACATCTTTGTTAAATTTCTGTGCCTTAAATCTTGCCAGGCTCCTAACTACTCCTGGGCAGTCATCCATCTAAGAGCCAGGGGACCAGACCTCGAGCTCTGGTTTGTCCTCTCTCCTCCCACTTAATTCTCCTCCCCTTTACCTCTCTTTCTTTTTCCTCTTCCAGAGATTGGGGCCCCTGCCAATCCTCTTTAGCTTCTCTTTCTCCTTTGTCTGTCCTCTTGGTCGTTATTTCTCCTTTTGTTATCTTTTCCTTTATCTGTGCCTTGGACTCTCTTGTCCCACCCTTGTTTTTCTTACTCTACGGTGACTCAGAACTGATGGGAGGGTGGGGCGGCGACAGCTAACGGCCAACCTCACTGAGTGCCATGCAGTGTGTCTGCCTCGAGGGCGGTGCAGTCCTCGTTGGCTCTCCATCCAAAAAGGGCTCACTAGGTTAGTGACTTCTGGCCACATACCCATTTGTGATGAATGGTGAAGATACACAGAAAGATCAAGAATTACAGTAGGTACGTCATTTTCATTTCGGTTCTCCCTCCATCTGAATCGGTGGCGAACCATAAATTCAGATGCTTGGATCCTGCAGATCATAGAGAGCATTCACACCTTGGAGCTCATTCAGTAGTCTCCAGTTACCCCTCCATCACCCTCAGTCTACCCCTCAGCCCACTTGTCCGTCCTCTGGGAGGAGGGTGCAGTCTCTTCTGTGCAAGCAGGCAATCGAACTAGTGCCAAAGCGACAAGAGAAACCAGGGATTCTACTCCAGGTTCTTCCTGGTCTTCAAAAAGACCAGAGACCTGAGGCCCATCTTGGATCTCAAGGACCTCAGTCTTTGTCCAGTACAAAAGTTTGGGATGGTAACTTTGCCAGGCCTCTTTCCCCTTCTCAAGACCGGGACTGGCTTTTGCTCACTGGACTATGCAGGCGCTTATGCAATCTTCCCTACTCACAGGAGGTTTCTTTGCTTTGCTTTTGCCTTTCAGGGCTAGCATTACCAATTCAATGGGCTGCCTTTGGCTTCTCTTCTGTACCAAATGCTTAGCAGTGGTCACAGCAGCCCTCAGAAGAGGTACTGTATGTCTTCTCTTACCTGGACGATTGGCTTCTTCAAGGCCCTGTCCAGGATCAGCTGATCTTACTTTGAGGGAGCTCTGCAGCAGGTAACACAATTAGGACTATGCCGCCAGGCACTAGGACCCATGGAAAACTTCTAGCTAGCAGTCCAGGCAGAGGACCTTGACATCGACCCCGCCCTGATGTCTCCTGTGGTATAAAGGGGCGGTCTGCTGTAGACCCGCTAGTGTCTGCTCCACGGACTCCTATATCGCAGTCAACTGCTATTTTGCACCTTGTGCAGTTACTGTTCATTTCGTTATTTCTTCCAGATTTTTTCAGTTTAGTGCATGTCTTCATCATCTTCACAGTGGCAGAAGTTGAAATGTGCGTGCGGCAAGCAGATCCTGGCGAGAGATGGCCACTCATCCTGCCTGATCTGCTTGGGCCTGAACCGCAAGCCGGGTGACTGCCCACATTGCCAAAAGTTTAACAAAACTCTCATCCGCCACCTCAAGACTCTCAAGGCCTACTTATTGGAACAAGTGGCCACCATGCAGAGGACCCATTCCGGACATAGCTCTTCCTCTTCAGCCAGGGACTCCTCCCCCAAAGAGAAGAGAATCAGGCGGGATCACCACCATAAAGAAAGAGCCAGGTCAGAATTCCCCACCCTAGGTCCCTCATAAGACCCTGATTCTTTCACCTTCGTGGGAGGTCAGGAGTCTGTTCCCCGGTTCGTGTCCGCAAGCAGACCTCCCCTTTTCTTTGTCACAGGGCAAGGAGTCTTCCACCCATGGGTATTTGTCCGCCGCTGTGTCCCTGTCTCTTTGGACCCACAAGCAGTTGCTTGGGTCAGTGCCAGAGGGACAGGCGTCCTCTTCGAGCAGTAAAACTGATACTGCCGCCCGAATATCCTCAGGGTCATCCGACTGATACAAAGGGTTGGGCGGCGACTCCAAACACCAAGAGGCCGTTAAGCAGAGAATACCTCCTCTGCCTGAAGACAGGGCGACCTCTGCCTCAGAGGGTTGACAGACTATGGGCCCCTTCCGATTCGGAGATGGACCAAGCGCTGCTACTGAAGCAGCAGTTTCCCCCGACAGAGCAGCTGTCAGATCAGCAGTCTTCTGCACTCAAAGATTGGACGCCTGGGCCTATAGACAGTCTGCTGACCCCTCCGCCTCCTCCCAAGGAGTCGGACACCAGACCCCAGGGAGATGCGGCACCACAGGACAAGGCCCCATCAGCTCTGGTGCCCAAGGGCAAAGAGCCTGAGGACCAGGCAGCTGCACCCAAAGTACCACAAGGGCTGCCGCCAGGACCTTCGAACATCCCTATCCCGCTACGACAGCCTGTCGTTCCGCTGGCAGAAGTAGGGGCCTATTTAACTTGTGGTGGAACACCATCAAAGGGGACTTGATACCCAGACCATGGGAGCCGTCCCCTATCCCTAGAGGTCTCTTGCCTCCAGCCCTGCCTAGGGAGTCCTCACCTCAGAGGCTAGAACATCCTCCCCTGGGGCCAGATGACCCATCATCGGGGTTGACGACTGGGGTTGCCAGCTCCCAGTGATCACAAAAGACACCCATCATCTGTTCCCTCTTCCAGGGGATGCCCACACTCTTCCATAAGGGAGGATGCAGGGGACTCCTCCTCCTACTACTACTACTCAGAGGACAAGCTACCCTTGCCCTCTCCAGATCACAAGGACGACTCTCCAAGGACTCCTCTGGATGATCCGTCCTTCCTTGATGTGATGAGGCACATCCAGGCCTTAAACCAGTGGGACACAGAGGAGCTTGATCCAGAATGCCGCTGCCTGGCTAAGTTCCTTGTGGTGACCGACCCTAAACCTCTGGTCGTTCCCCTGCTAGTTGAACCCTTCCAGGATGTAACAAATTTGGCCTGGAAGCATCTGTCCACTACTTCCGTCATGCCCAGAAAAGCAGACCGACTGTATAAAACCCCAAAGGGAACCCTATCTCAGTGAACAGCCGAAGGTGGACTCCATGGTGTTCTGCGCAGCACATGGCAGGGTGCAGCAACCCAGACATAAGAGTTCTCAACCTCCAGACCCTGAATCTAAAAGACTGGACCAAGTGTGCCATAAGGTCTACTCTTCAGCCACCTGCACCGTCTGGTCACTAAATGTTTTTTGGCACATATAGTCATGTACCAAAAATTATATGGAGCAAGGCATTAGACATGGTTTAGGCTCAACCGGACTCTGATGGTAAGTCGGAACTGATGGCTATCATTCAGTCAGGAATAGATGCTGGCAAACATGTTCTGCAGAGCTGTTGTGATTCAGCAGACTCTGCTGCCAGGGCAGCAGCTACAGGGGTGTGCATGAGGGGAGACACCTAGCTCCGGGTCTCCGACATGCATAAAATGTACAAGTCGGAACTAGCCACTGATCTGCACTGCCCCTTTCGTAAAATCCAGGGACAGTAAGGAAGGCACCAGCAATCAAAAGGGCGATTAAAAAGAATAGGCCCTCCCCTTCCTTCAGGTACCCAGGGCCCCAAAAGTGCCAAGATGGCCTAACTCCTCTGCCTCTACATGACTCCCTGCCAGCCCTCCCTCCTCTGGTGGAGGCCCAGGGGGAGGCTGTAGGTGGAGGTTCTCCCTTTACCTGTCAGAATGGTCCAGTATCATCACAGATCATTGGATTCTGTAGGTTGTCCAAAGGGGGTACACTCTGGAGTTCACCCAGATCCCACCGGAAAGCCCACCCATCCCTCCCACTGCTCTCCATCCCACGCCGCTCTCCTGGGGGCAGAAATCCAGGCCCTGCTAGAGAAGAGGGCGATTCAGGTAGTACCTCCAGGTCAAATAGGCAGGGGATACTACTCCCACTTACTAGTCCAAAAGAAGGCAGGAAATCTCCGTCCCATTCTGGATCTGAGCCAGCTGAACACTTTCATAGAGTACAGAAGGTGTAGGATGGTGACATTACCTGGCCTGTTGCCCATGATCCCCCAATGAGACTGGCTCTGCTCCCTGGACATGCAGGATGCTTATATGCATATAAAAATCCTACCGTCCCACAGGAAGCACTTTTGCTTCCTCTTCCAAGGAGAGCTCTGCCAGTTCAGGGCGCTGCCATTCGGCCTTTCATCAGCACCGAGGGTCGTTATCAAGTGCCTGGCGGTAGTGACAGCGACCCTCAGGAGAAGGTGCCTTTTCGTCTACCCCCTACCTGGACAACTGGCTGCTTACAGTGTCATTAGAGGACCAGCTGCATCAGTCATTAAGGGAGACATTCAGCCTTTTTCAGTCCCTGGGCATAACTCTGAATCTCCCAAGTAGGTCCCTGCCTACCCTGAGATTGCAGTACATTGGGGTGGTCCTGGACACCGCCAAGGAAGGGCCTTTCTTCTGATGATCGAGCAGACAGACGCAGGAGGTCGTCAAGGGTAGTGGCTTCCAATCCAGTCCCGCCAGAGTGGTGCTTCAACTCCTGGTCCATATGGCTGCAGGTATCGCACACAGTTCCCCTTGCTCGCCTGCAAGAGTCTTGTAGTGAACCTCAGAGTTCAGTGGGACCAAGGCACGGATGACCTCGATCATCCAATCCGAATCTCCAGTGCTCTCCTTCAGTCCCTGGATTGGTGGGTCACCCTGCTCAACTAGACACCAGGGTTCCTTTTCAACGTCCCAGTCCTCAGCAAATTCTGACGACAGATGCCTCGGGGATGGGCTGGGGACCCACCTTGCATCCCACCAAGCGAGGGGGCTCTTGGACCTCGGCGGAACGTGCTCTCCCTCTCATATATATGTCCTGGACATGAGCGCTGTCCTGAATGCCTTGCAGGCCTGCCAAGTGGTACTCTCACCTGGTCCACTGCTGATCCAGTCGGACAACACTCCAGTAGTCTTCTGTCTCAACAAGCAAGGGGCATTAATTCTTACCCCCTCTGCAGAGAGGCCATGAGAGTTTGGTATTGGGCAGATCACAACCTGGAAATCATAGCAGATCACGTACCAGGGATCAACAGCGTTCTCACAGACAGCCTAAGCCGCTCTTGCTCTCAGTCACGAATGGTAGCTACTGCAGGAGGTCGCAGATGACCTATTCGAAAGATGGGGCCAATCAGGACTGGACCTCTTTGCGTCCCCACACAATGCCAAACTGCCCAATTTCTGCTCACTATATCCAGGGTCTGGTGTTTTCTGGCATGACACATTATCCCTCTCCTGGACAAGGAGGTTTCTGTATGCCTTACCTCCCTTTCTGCTTCTCCAGAGGATACTGCTCAAGCTGCAGACAACAGGTGTTGGCATGATTCTGGTAGCACCTTTCTGGCCTCAACAAATTTGGTTCCCACTGTTGCTGCAGTTGGCATCTGAACCACCGATTCCGTTACTTCTGTCCACTCACCTGCTCTCCCAGGAGCAGAGGGACCTAGTACATTTGGATCTTCGGTCTCTGCATCTGCTTGCACAGCTTCTGCAGACTCTGTCAGGGACAGATTTGGAGCATCTCCCAGGGTGACAGAGGTTCTCATGGCAGTGAGGAAACCCTCTACCAGGGCAACATATGCCGTGAAGTGGAAGAGTTTCTACTTGTGGGCATCTCCCCGTTCCCTAGATCCCTGCCACTGTTAGGTGGAATCTGGTAGAGTACTTTCTTTCTTTGTTGGACGTGGGTCTCAGCTGCTTATCCATTAAGGTGCATTTCTGTGCTCTTTGAGCTTATCACACACTGCAGGATGGGAAAGTACTGGCTCAACTGGACTTGTGCAAGACCTTTTTAAGAGGCATCTTGTATATCAAACCTGCTAGGAGGAAACTTGTTCCTCCTTGGGACCTTCTTTTTGTGTTAGAAAAGCTTACTTCTAGGAGCGTGGCTATGTTGTTCATCCACACTCTTTGGCATGTCCCTTTCCCTTTAAATCTTGCGGAAGTCTTCAAGCTGGCTCCTCCCTCCCACCCACCGGTTGGTATAACTCGGCTCTGCCCCATGATGCCAGATCTTCCTTTCCTGTGGAAGATTCAGGTTCCCTCATGCTAACTCTAGCAAATGTAGGCCCTGGCTTCGTAATGTCGTTTTTTACTGCATTTATCTCTCAAACTCGTTAGAGTTGTCAATTCCGATAATAGCGTATCGGATATGGAGGAGGCCTTCGAGGAAGAAGCTGCTCAGGCTTCGGCCAGCCGAAGTTTTTTCGTTCCTGTCAATCTCTGCTCCACCTTCTCAGGTTCCTTTAGGGAGTTGTGCCAGTCTCTTCCCCACCAGGGGTGAGGCACCCTCGGGCTCGCACTCCTCCCGCCCTCGCAAGAGGGACAAGGATCCGAAATCTTCCTCCAGAAGATGCTCCTGGGACAGCGAGAGGTCTGAGTCCCAGGAAATGGCGATCTTCCTGGACCTAAGTCTCCACCACTCATTCACACTAGTGGGATTAGGGCCGGAGGCACTAGGACCCATCGGGAGCAAACTTTTTTGCTGGAGGGTCGGCGCGAGAGATGGCGCCGCGAGACAGCGCGCGAGCTGCGGCTCGGCGGTAACGACCTTCTCGGCGCCGACCTCCAACCGCCTCAGTTCCTTTTTCCGCGGTCGAGTGCGCTTCAGTATCTGACGTCGCTGTCTGTCGAGTCAAACTTCAAACTAGCGCTTAGTTTTCAGTTTGTTTTGTAACATTATCACGATAGTAGTATCGCTTAATTTTATTCTATTTCGAAATTTTTCTAATATCTTAAATTTAACTTACTTGAAGAAGTCTCGGCCTACTGGACGGAGTCAACCATGAGCAGGTCAGGTGACGGTAGGGAGACTTCGTATGAAAGCTGTTCAGTCAGCCGGGCTGGGTCCGGTCAACCTCCTTCTCAAGAAACTCAGCGGGGTTCCGACAACGGTCAGTCCAATGCCCGGGGGGATGGGCGGTCCCCCCGTCAGGCATAAAAATAAACGGTCGCTTTCACGGCACCGTTCGGCCTCGAGCTCTTCTTCGGCCCACAGGTCAAAAAAGAGAAGGCATCTCTCGAGGTCGCCCTCTGGTATGTCTGCGTGTCGACGGTCGGTTATCATTGCTAGTTGCCGGTCTCCTTCTTCGGAGTCGCCAACTTCTGGTAATCGTCGTCCTCGACATCGGAGCCCCTCCCCGCCTATAGGTAGGGCTCCAGATGAGCAGTTTCATCAGTGGGCCGCTCTTATGGAGCGATGGGCTCGGAGGTTGGTTCTTCTGCCTGGCTCGGTTGCCTCGGAGCCCTCGGGCCCCTCCGGCGATCAGGTAGGGCGGTTGGACCTTCCTAGTCGCGCGGCGCCTTCTTCGGTGCCTGCGACTCCGTGCTTAGGTGTTTCCCCCCCTCACATGGCTGCGGCGCAGGGGGCCACACCGATGCCCTTATCTCCTGGTTTTGTTTCCTCCTCTTGCTTTCCAGGTTCCTGGGGCTTTTCCGGCGCCTTCTGCGGGGTCTGTTGGCTTGTCGGCGCCGTTTTTGGTGCCGGTGGGTCTTGCGGAGCCGTCCGCAGCGCCGTTGGATCTGGCGGCGTGGCGCCCGCTGGGTTGGGCGCCCGTTCGCGGCGCCGTGTATCAACTTAACGGCGGCGCTGTCGGCTGGCGGCACCGTCGGCTTGGCGGTGCCGTGTGTGCGGCGCCCGTCGGCTTGATGGCGCCGTTCGCGACGCCGCCCGGAAGTTTCTTGGTTGCGCTTGCGGGGCAGCGTACCTCTTCAAGCCCGTGTCCTCCTTGGTGCCGTCTTGACCCGCTTTGCCGATCTCGGCGCCGGGGTCCTCGGGGACTCTCCTTGTTTTCTGATATTCCTCCTCTCTAATTTTCATTCCTTTCCTGTCCAAACAGTCCTTTCTGGACCATCAGGAGATGATGTTGAGCCTGACCCAGACCTTCGGTTGGGTGATGAAGTGGAGGAAACAGGATCTTTCTTTGCTACAGAGCCTGTGGTGAGGACCTGTCCTTTAAGTCTCTGTTGAAGAACCTGAGATCCACTCTTTCTCTCAGACTACAGACATCGATCCTGGGAAGATATTAAGACTCCAGTACCTTCATGCTTGGAGATCCTAAGTTTGACTCCTCGATCCAGCCTTCCTTGAGGCGCTGTCTCAAATGGTATGGAATAATCCTGCTCTTAATCCTTCAGTGGCTAAATCCATTGATAAAGTATTCAGCTCCCAAGGATCGTCCTATTTTGGCATCCCAAGCATTTGCGGATCCTATTGTAGTCCTGGCAGAGAATGACAAGGTCGTTCTTCCTCAAACTACTTCAGCTCGACCTATTAACAAAGAGTCTCGTAAGATTGATACATTAGGTAAGAGAGTCTTTGCTGCCTCCACTCTAAGTATGCGCTCTATGAAAAGAATGGTTGAAGCTCTTCAGATTCGGACTCCAAGTCAGAGCTTCTATTGACCGTTACTAGAGGTGTTAGATCCATAACCAACAAGTCAAAGCCGCCATGGGCCGCTTTCGACACTGCTTTCAACTGCTGCAGGGATTTGTACTCGGCGCCATTCCTGGCTGCGTTCTTGAGCTTCACGAATGATGCTCAGCAGCAGGTAATGGCGCTGCATGGTGGCACCTATCTTTTCGGCCCTCAGGTGGAGCAAGCCTTAGAAGCCTCCCAAAGACTAGATCGGCCATTAAATTGGCCAGAACCTCCGCCTGCCCCCTCTCGCGGGCATGCGAACAGACATCAGTTTCTTAGTCGTCAGTCCTTTCGAGGCAGAAGCAGGGGAAGCTTCCATAAAAGCCAACCTGCCCAACCTCAGAAGAAGACGCAGCAGAAAGCGCAGGTCGTCTGATGTACTTCTGCAACGAGTGGAAGTCCATAACTTCAGACAAATGGGTCCTTCGGATAATTCGCGAGGGTTACTCTCAATTTCCCCCCCCAAATTGTCCTCCCAGACGACAACCCAGGTTGTCGGCTTCTCAGTCAGACCTCCTCACCGCCGAGATCGAGGGCCTTCTGAACAACAGGGCAATAGAACTGGTGCCCCCGCATTTGCGGAACACAGGTTCTACTCCCATTTCTTTCTGGTTCCAAAAGAAGGGGGATCGCCCCATTCTAGACCTCAAGCTGAACAAATTCCTCCCCAGGGAGAAATTCAAATGATTTCCCTCGTACCCTGTTACCTTGCTGCATCAGGACGACTGGCTGGCCTCTCTGGATATGCAGGATGCGTACCAGCATATCCCGTCCACCCGACCCACCGCAAAGTTCCTCAGGTTTGTAGCTTTGGGTCAGCATTATCAGTTCAGAGTCCTGCCTTTTGAGCTATCCTCGGCGAGAGTTTTCACAAAGTGTTGTGTGCAGTTCTCGGCGGCGCATCTCAGAAAAGGCGGACTCCGAGTCTTTTTCCTACCTGGACGATTGGCTTCTAGCAAGCCCGTCAGCCAAGGGACTTTGGAACCGTTGAAGCGACTTCCCGTCTTCTCACGTCCATGGGAGCTCTGCTGAATCTGAAAAAATCCCAGCTGCAGCCCTCCCAGAGCTCCTTTTCTTAGGGCCTTCTAGTCACCTCTTCCTAAGCTTTCCTTCCAGAGGACAGAAGACTCGACATCCTTGGATGGCCCGTTACATCGAGGAGAACCAATCGGTTACAGTCTCTCGATGCAGCATGTTGGTCTCATAGGCGTCCTCGATGTTCACTGTACCCCTGGCGGTTGCACATGAGAACACCCAATGGATGCTCTCCACTCAGTGGTCTCCGACCTCTCACCCCAGTCTTATCCCATCAAGGTGGCAACCCCTTGAAGGTCTCTCACCTGGTGGTCTCAAGAAACAATCTCCTCAAAGGTTCCCCTTTGTTCTTCCGGACCATCAGATCTCCATCACCACAGGCGCATCGCTAATGGGATGGGAGCTCACTGTCTCTCCTCCACACTCAAGGTGTATGGACTCCGTTCGAATCTCATCTCCACATAAATGTCTTGAGGTGAAGCGGTCCTCTATCGCGATCCAAGCTCTGAAGGATGTCCTTTGTCACAGAACATTCTCCTTCAAGCGGACAACAAAGCTGTGATGTATTACATCAACAAGCAAGGCGGTGCTCACTCTTATCCCTTTGCAGGAAGCAATGAGGGTATGGGAGTGGTGCTTGGAGCACAAGTCCACTTCCTTGCAAGTCAGTCTCTTGACCCAGGGTTGATTGGTCCATCCCAACCTGAAATCACTTCACCTTCATGCTTGGCTCTGAAGAGATAGAAGTGAATCGGTTCAACGTCTCCGTAGAGTCTCTAGCATCCTTCTGGCTGCTCGGGAGCCAGCCACACTGAAAACATCGCATCCAAATGGAGCGTTTTTCTCTCTAGTGTGCAAAGTCCTCTTGGAACCCTTTTCCTGTCCTCCTGACAAGGTTCTGGAGTATCTTTTGGACCTATCTAACTCAGGTCTTCAGTACTCCACAGTTAAAGTTCACCTTAGTGCCATCTCAGCGTTCCATGAGCTGGTTTCATCCCTGACTCTGGCTCAGTTACCTATGGTGAAGAGATTTCTTAAGAGATTCTTCATACCAGACCCCTGTTAAGCGTCCAGTTGCAGCCTGGGACATTAACCTGGTGCTGGACATGCTCACTCGAAGCCTTTTGAACCTAGCTACCTGTGAGCTAAAATTTCTTACCTGGAAGACTGCCTTCCTGGGGGCCATTACCTCAGCCCGCAGAGTCTCTGAGATACATTCCTGAGTTACAGACCCTCCGTATACTGTCTTCCATAAAGACAAAGTAGTTCTCCGTACTCATCCAAAATTTCTTCCAAGGTTGTGTCAAATTCCATCTAAACCAACCTCTGGTACTTCCGCTTACTTAGCTAATTTCAAAATGAAGGCAGAGCTCTTCATTCCTTGGATGTTAAGAGAGCCTTGCGGTTCTATTTGGACAGAACCAAGGATGTTATAAGACTCAACAACTCTTTGTTTCTTTCAGTGACACCGGCTGGGTCAACCTGTCGCTATCAGATGCATCTCCTCATGGTTAGTGGCATGCCTTGACATGGCTACTCCATGGCTCAGGTTAAATTAGAAGGTAGAGTATGCGCTCACTCTACTAGGGGCAGTGGCGGCATCCCTGGCGAAGTGCAATGTTCCAATTGCAGATATCTGCAGCGCCGCCACCTGGAGCTCAGTGCATACCCGTTAAGCACTATGCACTGGATGTTCATGCCAGGCGACATTCCGCATTCGGCAGAACCATCCTTAATGGGCTTCCACCTTGAACATGTGAGCTCTGGCTCTCCTGCCGCCCTTTTGGGGATTATCAACTAGTACTCTCCCACTAGTGTGAATGAGTGGTGGAGACTTGGGTCCAGGAAGATAGAAAATTACGTACCTACCGTAATTCTTGATCTTCTTGGAAGAGTCTCCACCACTCATTCTACCTCCCTCCCTCCATCCCGAGCTCACCGCTGTGTTGGTCTTCACTCCCTCAAATCTTTAGGCTGTGAGGACTTCTTTACTGACCCTTCTTGCACGGTCATGCGGACTATCTTATGTCCGTGTTTTAATGTTACAGTTACTCTTTCACGTTAGATTGCGCTACCTCCTTGGTAAAAGGTACTGAGGCGGTTGGAGGGCGGCGCCGAGAAGGTCGTTAGCGCTCGAGCTGCAGCTCATGGCGCCCGTGTCTCATGGCGCCATCTCTCGTCTGACCCTCCAGCAAAGTTTGCTCCCCGATGGGTCCTAGTGCCTCCGCCTAATCCCACTAGTGTGAATGAGTGGTGGAGACTCGTCAAGAAGATCAAAAATTACGGTGAGACATGAATTTCCTGTCTTGACTTCGATCGAGATTGCTTCCTTGACGCGGCTTCACGGATCTTCAGTCTGGCCAGGCGGACACCGGGGCCGGCTGGGCGGCGGTTTTCTAGAGCCTGTCGAGCCACTGTCGCCAACTCGATCGAGCGATTCTCTAGAGGACCCGATCCTCTCTTTCCCGATCACGAGATGCCGCCTGTGGGTGTCTTGATTGAGGAATCGAACGGAATCTCGATTTTCCCAGGATCCGGTGCCCCTATCGACCTAACTGACTCTGGGTCTCGATTGAGACTCTGTCTTCTTGGATCGGAAAATCGAAGAAAGGCCGGCATTCAAAAGAAGCGCCGCATAGATCTCATCCCCTCGGGCGAAGAGAAGCTGCGAAACTCCGGCCTATGAGGCTCATGTGGCAACAGCTGTTTTGGCGGGCAGAAGCCGGCTATGCCGTCCGCCCCAACCATTACTTGTCCTGCGCCTCAAGGGCCTCGCCAACCCCTCCGGAACCAAGGCTTGGTTCCTCCACCTGGGGCCGGTCAGTATTCCGGCTAGGCCCATACTGGTCTCACCACCTATTAGGGTGGAGCCACTGCCTAAGCAGCCCCCCAGTGGGGCTCCCTTGAAAGAGGACTGTCCAGACACTGGGCTTCCCCGATGTCTGTCCATCACGGTCCCTCCAGATCTCCCTCGGTGGATCGAAGGGGACATGGGTGGAAGAACACTGTACCCTGACTCCTCGGATTCGGATACCACCGGTTTGCACTCCCATCCTGCTAAGTCGTCACTCTCGGCGGCCTTGGAGGAAGGTCCCTCCTCCTTTCAGGGCCTTCTCCACCTTATCTTCGATTCTACTGGGATGCCCTTGGAGTCCATCCAAAAAGGCAGAGTACCCCCTTACGGATATCCTTAAGAGGGGGGATACTCCGATGGAGGCCTTTCCAATAGCAGAAGCAATTACTGGTCCGGCCCTTGAGCTTTCTCAGTGTCCAGCTTCCTGCCCAGCACCGTCTGCCCGTATGGCCCATAAGTACACGGTGCCTATGGGGATTCACAGAACATCTCTTAGCTGAGAGCCTGGTGACTGCTTCCGTCTTTGGACGTACTGGTAGCTTGGCCGACACCAACCGACCTCCGGACAAGGAGCCCAAGAACATGGACCACTCTGCCCGTAAGGTCTACACGGCTTCTTCGTTCAGCCTTCATCAGGCCAGTTCGACTGTAATCATGGCACACTTCTCCCATGCCCTCCTGGGGTCATTGGATGAAGTACTTCCTCACCTCCCCGCGGACATGCAGACCACGGTCAAGCAAGCCTGTGATCAGGGCCGTGCTGTTGTCAGACAGCAGCTCCAGACAGCCCTGGACATCGGGGATTCTTGTGCCCGCTGTTTAGCAGCTGCAGTGGCCACCCGCCGCAAGCCTTGACTGCGGTTATCCTCCTTTCCGGCGGATACCCAGCACAAGTTAGCTGATGTGCCTTTCTTTAGTACCGACTTGTTCGGCCCAGGAGTGGCAGGCCATCTTCAGCATATTGAACTGTCCAGTGCCACCTTGGATGCCACTTCTGCTAAGGGTTCCTCGGGCAAGAACCAGCAGAAGAGGAAGCCTTTTCAGCAGTCCTCGTCTGTGGTCAGGCAGCCCTCCTATTAAGGAGGTCAGTAGCACCAACAGTAGCATCAGGCTCAAGCTTGGTGCCCTAGGCCCAAGCAGGGCCCTCAACAGCCCCATAAAGGAAGCCGAGGCTTTGGTCCAGGAGCTTCCTTCTCCTCCTCTAAGCCTGCTCAGTGACGGGTTGGGGGTTGTCACCCCTACACCTGTCACACCTGCCCTGGGTCCTCCTGTGGGGGTCGGCTCCGACACTTTCTTCCCACCTGGTCCGATATCACCTCGGACAGGTGGGTTCTAGAAGAGGTTGAGGAGGGACTGCCTCTGTAATTCGAGCAGTACCCTGCCAGCCGAGCCCGCGCCCCTTGGGAGGAAAGGATCTCTGCTCGCATACAGTTGGCTCTTCGAGACGACATAGCTCGGCTCCTCCACAAGGAGGCGATAGCTCCAGTGCCGGATCCACCTGGAGACCCAGACTTTGTTTCCAGGTACTTTCTGGTGCCCAAGCGGACGGGGGGGTTGGCGCCCCATCCTAGATCTCCACGTCCTGAATCAGTATCTCTGGTCTCGCACCTTCTGGATGGTAACTCTGAACCAGATCATACCATCCCTGGAGCGAGACATGTGGTTTTGTTCACTGGATCTACAGGATACATTTTTTTCACGTCTCAATCCGTCCATCCACCAGTTCCTCCACTTCAGGGTCGAAGGACCTATGGAGTTCGAGCCATGCCGTTTGGCCTGTTATCGGCCCTTGAATGTCCACCAAATGCATTGCAGTGGTGGCAGCCATCTTGACGTTGAGGGTTGAATTTACCCATATCTCGCGACTGGCTCCTGTTGGTTCCTCCCCTAGAGGAAGTGAGAGATCAAGGGACCTGGCTCTCAGAACCTGCTCTCAAGCTGAGGCCAGAGTCAGAACTCATGCCATCTCAGGTGATGGGATTCATCGGGGCAGAGCTCGACTCTCCAAGCCAGAGCTCAGCTCCTGGCGGACAGGACGGAGTTTCTTTCCTCCTTTGCCCGATCATTTCTGGTTGGGCTCTTGCACCCTGCCCGGGACTTTCTGCACCTTCTGGGTTCATGGCGGCGTGCACCTCAGTGGTCTGTTGGGCCAGGTGATGCATGTGCCCCTTCAATGGGAGCTGGCTGCCCAGTGGACTCAGCGCCACGGTCAATTCGACCAGCTGATCACTGTAACCCAGAAGATGTGGGACACTCTTCAGTGGTGGACTGCCCCAGAACGGTTGCAGGAGGGGATCCCGTTTGTCCACCCCAAGCAGACGTTTGTTCTCACGACCGATACCTCTGTCATGGGCTGGGGAGCCCACATGAGGAACAGCAGGGCCCACGGGTTCTGGACCCTCGAGGAGCGCCGATGCCACATCAACCTGTTGGAGCTCGGAGCAGTCAGACTGGCACTGTCAGCATTCGCTCCTCAGCTCCAGGGTCAAGTGGTTCAAGTCCAGACGGACAATACCATGACCATGTACTACCTAAACAAACAGGGGGCGGCATGCACTCTCGTCTGCTGTGCAAGGAGGCGCTCCGCATCTGGACCCTCATCGGACAGTTGGAGGCGGATCTCCTAGCCATCCATATGGCAGGAGTCTCGAACCAGCTGGTGTATGCTCTCAGCCATATAGGCCAGACATCCCACAAGTGGTCACTCCATCCAGAGGTAGCTTACAGTCTGTTCTCCCGTTGGGGCAAACCGTTGGTGGACCTGTTTGCCTCCAAGGGGAACACCAAGCTGAGTCTGTATCATGCCCGCCCCCCTCAGCAGAGCTCGCTGCAGGGGGATGATTTTTCGAGGCCGTGGACCCCAGGCCTCCCCTATGCCTTCCCTCCATTTCCCTTGATCCACAAGGTGTTACTCAAGGTGAGGAGGACAGGCGAAGGTGATTCTGGTAGCCCAGATTGGCGTGCCAGTTCTGGTACCGGATCTCCTCAGCCTCAGCTGCAGGCCCCCGGAGCGGCTTTGTACACGCCTGGACCTAATATCACTGAACCAGGGGAATGTATTCCATCCGGACCTTCAATCCCTGCACCTCACAGCCTGGTACCTGAGCAGCTAGAGTTCCAGGCTCTGGGTCTTTCTGAGGATCCTCTACACTGTGGTGGTGGCATCTTGTAAGGAATCTACCAGGAACTGTTATGCCTTCAGTAGGAAAAGGTTTTCCATTTGGTGTCGGGGGTTAGAGTCTGGACCCCTTATCCTGCTCTGTGGCTAACATTTTAGATTACCTTTGGTCTCTCTCCAAAGGGGTCTACAGTAATCGACCCTTAGGGTGCACCTGGCCTCCATTTCTGCTTACTGGGCACGGGACGGTCAGCCGACATTGGCACAGGCGACAGTGGTCAGGTGCTTCTTCAAAGGCCTGGATCACACATCCCACGGAGGAGGAGGTTCATGCACCGGAGGGGATCTCTTGCTGGTTTTGGCAAAAGCTCATGGGCAAGCCATTTGAACCCATGCACAAGTGTAAGCTCTCACACTTGTCATAGAAGATGGCCTTCCTGGTGGCTATCACGTCAGCCAGGACAACAGGGGAGCTCCAGACGCTTTTGGTGGACTCCCCTTATCTGGTCTTTCACAGGGACAAAGTTGTCCTGCGCCCCCAACCGAAATTCCTTCCGAAGGTGGTCTGAGTTTCACCTTAATCAGGTGTTGACTCTGCCGGTATTCTACCCTAACTACACCTCTGATGCTGAGTACAGGCTCCATACTCTAGATCTGAGACATGCTCTCTCCTATTATAAGGAAAGAACGGCGGAAATTGGTGGAGGTTCGCAGCTGTTTGTCACCTATGCTGCAGCGCTTCTGGCAGACCTGCAGCCAAGCGGATCATTGCAAGATGGATCACATCATGCATAAAGGCTGTGTATGAGTTGGCGGGCAAGGGCCTCCCAGAGGGATAAAGCTCATTCTACCTGCCGTACTGCTGCATCGGTGGCTGCTTCCAGGGACATCCCTATCCAGGAAATCTGTCGGACTGCTACTTGGAAGTCAGCAAATAACTTTATTCCCACTACCACATCGACCTTGAGTCACGTCGGGATGCTGGTTTGGGGCCTCAGTTATCAATCTCTGTTTCCTAAGTAGGGGTGTGTACCTTGCCTCCCTCCTCCCAGAGAACTGCTAGAGTCTGCCAAAGGTGTGAACATATCCATGCTCCTAGAAGAACAGGTTACTCACCTGTAACAGTAGTTCTAGGAGTAGTATGTTCATCCACATCACCCCCGACCTCCCCAGCTTTAAAGGCGCTCAACCTGGCTTCCAGCGGGCTAAGATCTGGCGTCATGGGGCAGAGCGAGTTATACCACCTGGGTGGGTGGGAGGAGCCAGCTTGAAGAACTCCGGCAAGATTTAGAGAAAGGACATGCCAAGAGTGTGGATGAACAACATATACCACTCCTAGGACTACTGTTACAGGTGAGTAACCTGATCTTCCCTTGTCAATCTTCACCATTCATTACTTCCTAGGTATGAAGCGGGCGCATCCGTCACGGGAGCTTTTTTTTAAGTTAGCCCTGACGGCCGCCCTCGAGAAGCGGCGTCATGCGGGCGGCGTTAATGCGACAACTCCTCCTCCAACTCAGTTCTGTTTCTCCGCCGTCGAGGCAGCACCTGTTCGGGCGTCCATATTTTGACTTCGTCAGCGACTCCTCTTTCCCTTTTCGGCGTAATCGGTAAGACCCGTTCTTTTTCTTTCTAAAAGCGGCGCGGTGTGCTTTCCTACTGTTTTTCTTGTTGATTTCGCGTTATGTCGGGTCGGAGCTAAGCGTGTTTGAAGACAGGCCGTGCCCCTATGCGTCGGTGTTACTGTGGCGGCATTTCTCCGTCTCGGACGGCATAGCGTTTGTCTTCGTTGCCTGGGACCAACCGCGCATGGATTCGTGCGGCGCCCGTTTCTCCATGGACCGCCGTGTCCTCGAAGTCCAGCGTTCAAGCTCGGCAAAGCCCGCCGACCTTGGGGGCGGCGTCGCTCAAGGGATTCTCAGGTAAGGTCTCTAGGCCTTCCCGGGTCCCCTCCGGGCCTATCTGATCTGAGGAGGGTCTCTCGTCTTTCTTGCGAGGAGGCCCCTTCTGCGGTGTCGAGGGCGTCGTAGTTCCTTCCGGGCCCTGGCGCCGACACCGCCTCGGCGATCACCTCTTGGAGGTGCAGGCTCCCCCAGGCGAGCCCTCGACTTTTAGGCCTGGCTGGTGGACCCTTTCGGCGCCGTTTGGATCCTGGCGCGTTCGGCGGTGCCGGTGATCGATGCGGCACCGTTTTGGAATCAGCGCCCGGTGATCAAGCGGTGCAGCAGAATCGGCGCCAGTGATGAGGCGGTGCGCTTTGGGCGCCGATGGACAAAGCGGCGCGCGTCAGCGATGCCGCTTCGCCTTCCGGCGCGCCCGGCACGTGGGCCTTGTCCTTCCTCCAGGCGTGCGGCCTTGCCGCGCCGTTGGGAGTGGGCAAACCTGGCTGCTACCGGCGTGAGGAGGCGGCGGCGCCCTCCTGTATGCGGGGCGTTCGTGCCGTAGCCTCGGGACCCTGGGTGGCCAGCATTGAGGTCCTGCTGGTCGTCCTCCTCGGAGCGATGATTCAGGCGATGGACCCATCCTGCATCCCACTCTTGAGTCTGGGTCCCGGTGGCTAGAAAGGTGCCAAGAAGCGCCATGGGCCTCTCTCTGTCCCCCCCTTCCGTCGTCTCCTGGGGTTCCCGGCTGGGTGGCGGGAGGCTCCCCTCTCTGGAGGCCCGGTGACAGCTACCTTACGGGGTGCTGTTGCCCTCTCTAGGGACAGGGGGACGCTGTGGTCGAGGAGGAGGGCCCTCTCGGAGTCCGAGGGGTTGAGGGGCAGGGGGTCTGCTGCTCGGTCTTCTTTGGCCACCCCAGGGGGGGTGGCCAGGAGCCGAAGTGCAGAGCCTCGCCCCTCCCTCCAGGGTTCTAGGGTGTCCTCCGGCGGTGTTTGTGCGGACTGCCCTTCTGGATCCATGCAGTCCCGGCGTCGTCACAGGGGAGGTTCTCCCCCAGGGCTCTTCCAGGCTCCGCTTCCCCAGAGTTCCGTTCTGCGGCCTGGTCTGATATCCGGGATCCCTTTTCCAGGGCTCCTTTCCCGGATTCAGAGCCCTCTGAACAGTTGCCTCCAGCGGAGGTGCCCTCTCCCATCTCTGCCTTCACCACCCCGCTCCCAGGCCATGTCGGTCCTCTGAGGTCCGTTATCCTGGGGGCAGTTCAGGGATTCTCTGGCCTTCCCTCATATGTTAGATACATGCATGGGCGGGTCTTTCGACTCCCCACCGCCGCAGAATCCTCTGGGCATTCCAGTTCCCCATCATCCCGTCTCCTCCTCGAGAGGAACCCCTGCTCATCTGTCCTCCGATGCTGATTTCACAGAATATCAGCGTTTCTCTCGAGGATGGTGAGGGATCTCCAGTTTCCTACGTTCGAAGAGACAATACCCGAGCAGGAGGCAGCGTGAATTCAGTGCCCAGCATCTGGTGGTACCTTCCTGGCCTATCCCCTTCCAGGGCGTCTATCGGTCATGGCAGTCCTCTGCGCTTCTTCCCAGCGGCGGACTGCCAGCATAGGTATTGTGCCCCTCTGAGTCTCTAGGTTCCCTTCCAACCCGTCCTCAGGTTTGGTATACCTGGATACTCCTTCTGGGCGCCGTTGCCTGGCGCCACGACCATACACGGTTCGGACTCTCTCCAGTTCGACCGTTGTGGGCGAAGAGTGTTCTCTTCTTCTTGTGCGAGTGCATGTATTGCATCACATCAGGCTCACCACGCTGCCTACAACCGGCATCTGTGGTCGATGATGTCCCAGCTGCTGGCATCTATGCCTGATAACGAACAAACCAGACAAGCCGTTGCCCTCTCCGCGGTAGGCCTGGAGCTGGCAAGACACCAAGCAAGGGCATCTTATGCGCCAATGAGGTGGCTTCCAGGCTTCTTGAGGGGACAGCGATCTGCATCAGGCAGGCGAAGGCATGGCTTCGTCTTTCCAGGTTGTCACCCCTGGCCCGGTGATAGGGTGATTCGCTCCGCCTTCCGGGGGACCCGTCTTTCTCTTCAGAGCTAGGGAGACTTTTACAGGGCTCCCTCCGTCTCCTCGTCCTGGGAGGCACCTCCTAGCTCTTCTCCCTCTTAGGCTTTCTGAATAAGCCAGGTCTTCTCCTTCTGTTTCTCACCAGCAGAAGGCTGGGGTCTTGTTCCCTCAGGGTATGGCCTCTTCCCCTCAGGGAAGAGAAGACTTAATACTCACCCAGGAAGTAATGAATGGTGAAGATTGACAAGGGAAGATAGGAAAATTAGCAGCACCGTAATTCTTGATCTTCTCTTGTATCTTCACCATTCATTACCACCCCTACCATCCCCTCAGTGGCCTCTTCCTGTGGCTTCTCCACCTCCCGTCTCCTTCCTCTCTCTGCATTTTATATAAAATATAGGAAAATTGCCTAATTTTCCAAAAAAAAAGATCTTTCTTTGGGGGGTTCTAAATTTCAGAGAAATTACTTACTCTAGATTCATGGGCCATCTAAGTGGATTGCATTGGCGATCAGACTGCACAACTATCTCTTGCTATTCTTCTGGCAAGATACCTCTGGGGTTTTTGGCCTGGCTCAGGCTATTCAGTTTTGATCCTGCAATCCCGTGTCCAGATAGTTGCCTGGAATCTAATCCCCCCCTCTATTCTTGCCTTACAGAGCAGAGGAGCAGACGTCTATTCCTTTCTTCTTTTGCAAAAAAAAAAAAATGCTGAGGGAACTCTCTTCGACTGCTATAGGCATCTTGGTATCTGGGTCATGCATCTAGCTAAAAAAAAAAAAAATTTTTTTATCTGGAAAAAAAAAAAAAAAAAGGGGGAAACAAACAAGAAGGCAAATGAGAAGGTAGGCTATCCTTCTGCTGTTTTATATTGGTTTCTCCCTTTAAGTGTCCTCTTGGACAATTTTACAGTAGAACATTGCTGACCATATCCAATCCTAGCCAGCCTAAGCCTTGACCTGCCTTAGCCAGTCAGTCTGAGTCCCATTTCTATCTTGGCATACTGAAGGCTTACATTTTCCATTTCTAAACCCTGAGCACGCTCTCATGCTGCCTGGGTTTTATTCTTCCCTCCTCAGCTGTCCTCCAGTTAAAGGCCTTCCCTTGACCAGGAGCCGAGGTGGGTATCAAGAACAATGGCATGTTGAAGATGAGGGACTATGCCCTCCTGAGTCTGTCTAAGCGGGTTGGTGAACCTTCTCTTCAGCTCTATCTCCGAGGTTCTTGCTTCCCCTTTTAGTGAGCCTTCAGCTACAAGCTAACTATATGGTTGGGCATTCTGGTCCTTCAACATCCCATCTCTCTCTTCTTTCTCCTCCTTCTATTTTCTCATTTCTTTACTCATCTCTCTCCAGATCGCCCTAGTAAGGAGGCCCTGCAGTCCCTAGGCTAGGGATGTTCTTATCTCCTCTGTCCTTCCTCCATCGGCTTATTCCTTTTTCAGTTCATTCTTCCTTGCTTTGCTATCCCTCGGCTATCTTGCTTCGCTATCTATATTTTCTGCTTTCACTTTTGCCTCTCCGGCTCACAGAACTGAGTTGGAGGAGGAGTCGGTCGCTACTAACGGCCACCCCTGGCGCATGACGTCGCTCTCGAGGGCGGGGCCGTTAGGCTAACTTTTAAAAAAAAAAAAAGCTCCCGTGACGGGTGCGCGCCTCCGGCTTACACCCAGGAAGTAATGAATGGTGAAGATACAAGAGAAGATCAAGAATTACGGTAGGTACGTAATTTTCCTTTCTTTCCCTCCCTTTGAGCCAGCTGCAAGTTGTGAGCTTCACTTTCTCTCTTGGAAAACATTGTTTTTAGTTGCCATCACTTCCGCTCGAAGGATTTACGATCTACAGGCTGTGATGTGTAAAGAGCCTTATCTTATTTTTCACAGGGCAGAGTTGCCCTGTGTATGAACCTAAGTTCCTTTTCGAAGGTAGTGTCTGAGTTTACTTCAAATCAAGACATACAACTACCAGTTTACTGCCAAGAGTACTCAAATGGGGGGGGGGGGGCCCTGTTGCATACTCTGGATGTACATAGAATTCTTCGTTACTACGTAGACTGTACTAGTTCCTCCAGAAAGACAGACCAGTTTGTCTCTTTCACTTTCAGATTACTGGGAGCTCCTGTGACCAAGCAGACATTGGACCAAGTGGTTGGTCAATTGTATTACTTTGCCAGAAGTACAACAAACCCTTACCGGGACTGGTTAAGGGTCATTCCACCAGAGGGATTGCTATGTCCTTTGCATCCCTTAGGAATGTTTCTGCAGCAGATCTCTGTGCAGCTGATACTTGGAGTTCAGTCTGCACTTTTGTCGGGCACTACAGTTTGGACATTGCTTCCAGGAGAGCAGGTTTCGGCCTAGTGGTCCTCCAGGGACTCCTCTTCTGAGTGTTTCTTGGACTTTATTTACAGTCCTTCGCCCTTCTGACCTTGGTCTTTTTTTTGTACTGCTTGGGACTTCATCCTAATAGTGTTGCCTGCTACAAGCTCTCCCCCTCAAAGTAAGATGGTACAGTTACATAAGAACTTACAGTAACAGTAGATTTTTAGAGGAGCTCTTGCAGCAGGTGGTTTTCCCACCCACCTGCCCCCAGGGTTATGCATCTGTACTTCTCTCTGGGGGATGGGAGATCCTCCTCAGTTCCCCATCCTATACATCAGCCAGGTCTCCAGCGAGAGAACTGAGGTGGTGCCAGGGTACCACCTCTTTATACCACAGGTGATGTTGGGCTGGGGCCGACGTCAAGGGGGCGGTCCCATGCCTGGACTGCTAGCTTGAAGTTTTCCATGTGGTCCTAGTGCCTGGTGGCATAGTCCTAATGTTAACCTGCTGGTAGAGCTCCTCTCGAAGATCTGTTACGGTAAGTTCTTGTGTAACTGTACTTTGCTGGCTCTGGAGTGTACTCTCCAACTTTTTAAGTCTTTGGGCATAACAGTCATCCTGCCCAAGTCTGTTAGTACTGTCCCAAAGACTGCAGTACATTGAGGCAGTTCTGGTTTCTGAGCAGGGGGAGTCCTTCTTACCCCAGAACAGTGCGGAATTCCTTGTAGCTTAGGCTCGAGAAGTTGCTCGGAATCTGCTCATTCCTGCCAGACTGTACCTCAGGCTCTTGGGTTTAATGGCTGCAGCCATTCCCACTGTTCCACTGGCCAGGCTTCACATGCACATCCTTCAGTGGACCCTCGAGTGCAGTGGGACCAGCGCACGGACAATTTGGACCAACTAGTACTGGTCTCCTCTCCCATCCGCAAAGTTTTGCAGTGGTGGATGGACCTCTTGAATCTTCTGCAAGGGGTTCCTTTCCAGATTTCTTCCTCACATCAGATCCTAACCATGGATGCTTTGGGTCTAGGCTGGGGAGCTTATCTGGGTCCCTTTCAGATGCAGCGCTTATGGCCCCAGTGGGAAGCCGCCCTGCTTATCAACGTCCTGGAGATGAGAGCAGTTCTCTGTGCCATGCAGGCATTTCAGGAACACCTTGCTCCAGGCCAGTTGGTGGTGCAGTTGGACAATCCGGAGTGTAGTCTGTCATCAACAAGCAGGGCAGTACTCATACCCTCTTTGCTGGGAGGCCATGTGAGTGTGGTACTGGGAACTGGAGCACAATCTGACACACTGCGGTCCACGTGCCAGGCGTCCTAAACACCCTGGCGGACAGTCTCTGCGGTACAGTCCAGCATGCAGAAATGGGAACTTCTCTCATCCGTAGCAGAGTATCTGTTTGACAGATGGGTTGTCCAGAGTTGGACCATTTTGCAGCGCCACTCAACTCAAAACTGCCCAATTTTTGCTCGCTAGATTCAGGTCCTCGAGTTTTCTGGAGAGATGCGCTGTCCTTCTCTTGGAGTGGGAGATTTCTGTACCCATTTTCCAGTTTCCATTAATACAGATGGTGCTGATCAAGCTGCAGATGTAGGGGGCCAGCATGATTTTGGTAGCCCCGTTCTGTCCTCTGCAGATATGGTTCCCTCTTCTTCAGCAGCTGGCGGAGGAACCTCCAGTGCCTCTGCCCCTTTTCGGGAATCACCTGACCCAGGATTGGGGACTCTGGTGCATCCCAGCCTGAGGTCCCTCCATCTGCATGTGTGGCTCCTGAGGACTTAGCCATTGCCAGGTTCGAGTCTCTAACAAGGTAGCAGACGTCCTGGAGCCTACCCGCAAGCCTTCCACCTGTGCCACTTATGCCATGAAGTGGAAGCAGTTTGCCATCGGGGCTGCCAAGCATTCCTTAGACCCTACCTGTGAAGCATGTCCTGAACTACTTGATTTCTTTGTCTGACTCAGGCCTCCAGTATTCCTTCCTCAAGGTCCACCTTTTGGCTATTTCTGCCTTTCATGAGCCTGTGGGTGACCGCACGATTGCTCAGCTGGATATTTCCCGTACTTTTCTTCGGGGCATCCTGCATCAGAAACCCCCAATCCATTCCCCTGTCCTGGCTTGGAACTTGAGTTTTATTTTGGAAAAGTTGACCCTGTCTCTGTTTGAGTGAATTGCAACTTGTGATTTGCGCTTTGTCTTGGAAAGTGCTATTTTCAGTTGCAATTACTTCTGCATGAAGAATCTCAGAGTTTCAGACCCTCTGGTGAACCTCATTTAATTTTTCACAAAGACTGGGTGTGTCTGCACAGTTTGTTTCTTTCTAAGGTGGTGTCTGAGTTCATACTCTGTCTATCCACCTTCTTTATTTTCCTGAGCGTGCCAGTCCAGGGGAGGCATTGCTCCATACGTTAGATGTGCACATAACTTTGAAACGTTATCTGCTTCGGACTAAGGAGTCCGGAAGGACTAAGCATTTGTTTTTGTTTTTTGCCCCAGGTAAAGAGGGCTCTTCAGTTTCTAAGCAATGTTTATGTAAATGGTTGGCAAATTGCTGGCCTGGTGGCAGAGGGTTGAGGCATTGGACGCCACACCTCACACTACACCAGCGACCCGGTTCGGGAACTAACTATGGTCGACAGGGATCGGCCGTGGGGGAGGAGGATTGAGCGTCCATGGAACTGTTCTCCGGGGAGGGTGGGGCAGGGTACCTGTGAATGTGCTGGCTCCTGGCGGTGGCTATGGGGTAGTGCAAGTCATGGCACGTTGGAGGGACAGCGTGGGTAGACGTCCAGTGTATGGCGCTTCATTGGCATCCTTGCACGCCCATACTGTGGGGAGGGGGACCCTAGGGACAAAATACTGCCAATCTTCTGCACATGAAGGCGTACCCATGGCGCTGCATCGGACACTTCCAGGAGCTCCCTCTGGTCCCGACCCTTGGTCTTCCGCGGGGTCTGCGATGTGACCTTAGCGAGGGAGAAGGCAAGGAGGTTGCAACTCGGGCATGGCGCCCATTGCAGGAGCCGCCAGGGCAGGACCGGACTTGGGGAACCATAGGGAACACCGCTGCGAGGAGGCAAGGCTCTAAATAAAGAAACAAAAAAATTTTTTTAAATAAATAATTGCCAGATTGCATAGTGTTCTGCTACAACAAGTATAGCATAGAATTGCCTGATGCTGTCAAAGTTCTTTCCACTGGAAGCATGGCTACCTCGGTGGCTTGTTTCAAAGGGGTCTCAGTTGCTGAAATTGGTGCTGCTGCCGCCTGGAGTACAGTCCACACTTTCACCAAGGTTTCTGTGGTGTAACGTGATGACTGAGATACCCTCGAAGATGTACTGTTATGGTAAATTCTTGCGTAACTGTTCTTTCCCTGGGCCGTCCAAATCAGGGAAGAAAAACGGGAATGGTCCGGGAGGGCTAATTCCCTTGGGGAACATTAGGTTCCAAGGATGATTCCATGTACTGAGGGAACTTGGGCAGGCTAGATGTACCATGGGTCTTTTTCAGCCATCATTGTCCATGTTTCTGTGTTATTCCTCCCAGGCGCACTATTCTGTTTGTTGTGTTAATAAAAGCTACATTCTCTTAGATAATTTCTCACAGTAGAAGCTACAGTACATTCTAGGAGCGTGGATATGTTGTTCATCCACACTCTTTGGCATGCCCCCTTCCACTTTAAGATCAGCCGTAAGTCTTCAGGCTGGCCTCTCCCACCCGGGAGGTAAATACCGTGGCTCCGCCCCATGACACCAGATCTTCCTTTCTGCTGGAAGATTCAGGTTGCCTCCCTCGTGCTCACGCATTTTATAGGCCCTGGCTCTAAAACCTTCAGTTATTACGGAAATTCGTCTCATTCGTGTTAGCTTCCGTGAGTTTAACGCCGATTATGGAAGACAAGTCTTCCCACGAATTTGTCGGTGCCTTTGCAGCCAGAAATGTCAGGACACCAATCCCCACACCATACAAGCGACAGCCTCGGCTCGAGCATGACACCTCGTAATGCGATATGTCTCGCTCTTTTTCATCCCAACGCTCCCGACGATAGTCTGGCACGCCTGAAGCTGGGAGGCCCAAGAAGCGTAACTCTCCGGTGAAATCCGAGGAGGCTTGGTGGGTGGTTTCTGCGGTTGTGGGATCCGCTGAGCATCTGGAACGCATGCAGGCGTTTGAGGAGGAAGCGGCACGCGCTGCAGAGACTTCTCGGAGCTTCTTTGTTCCGCTCAACCTGGGCTCCACCTTCTCGGGTTCCTTCCAAGAGTTGTGCCAGTCTCTCCCAACCAAGGGGGAGGCACCTGCGGGCACGCACTCCTCTCGATCTTGTAAGCGGGAGAAGGATCCGGGATCATCTCCTTCTCAACGGAGATGTTCTTGGGAGCAAGAGAGATCTCCGTCCCAGGAACATGCGGTCTCGACTTCGGTCGAGATTGCTTCTTCAGCCGCTGGCTTTTTCGGTGTTGCCATTTGGTCAGTCAACAAACAACGTAGAGATAGACATCGACCTGATCGATCCCTTCCCGCCTACTCCGGTCGACTGTTCCCTTGATCAGACTCCTAATTTTGTATTCCCAGATGATGAGACCCAGCCTGCTGGGACTCCCGTCGAGGAAGTGGTCCCTGACCCTGGGAAATCACTGGTCCTGCCGGTGTCTTCTGAGCAACCGAGTTGGCCCGTCCGATGTTGATCGAGGTCTCGGACCCCCTCGACCAAAAGGCAGAGGAAGAGCCTTAAACACTCTAAAAAGAGGCGATGACATTGATTGTCCTTGTCCTCCTCGGGTGAGGAGAGGCTCCAGAGGAAACTCTACTTTCGAGGACCTCGTATCAGCAACACCTTACTGCTTTGACCCGGGCACAACAGACTCCTGGCTTCCACCGTACATTACCTGGCTTTCGCCTCTGTTGAAGCAGACTGCTTCGGAGCCGATTGTCAGTTCCTCAGCCTGCTGAGCCGCTACAACCTCCAGTTCGGCCTAAAAGTCTCTCCACAGATTGTGGTGGAACCACCGCCCAAGCAGCCTGTATGAGGGGCTCCTTCCAAGGAAGATGGGCCATGACACCGGGCTTCCCCAGTGTTTGTCGGTCATGGTCACCCTGGACTGCCATCGGCGAGTCGAAGGTGACCTGGGCGGGCGGCCTTTATATCCAGAGTCCTCCGATTTGGATGTCACTGGCTTGCATTCTCATCTAGGCGATGATGAATCAACCATCCGCTTGGAGACGGTGGAAGGTCCCTCGTCTTTTCAGGGCATTCTTCTCCTCTTCTCTGAGTCCACAGGGATGCCCCTGGAGCCAATCCAGAAGAATGTGGCATACACTCTTACGAATATCCTTAAGAGAGGGGGGATACCCCGACGGAGGCCTTTCCTGTGGCCGAGGCTATTGTTGGCTCAGCCCTAGAACTTTGGCAGCACCCTGCCTCTTATCCAGCTCTGTCTGCCTGCATGGCCCGCAAATATGCGGTGCCCATGGGCTCCCTTGCGGGGTTCACAGAGCACCCTTTGGCTGAGAGCCTAGTGACTGCTTCTTTGTTCAGGCGTACTGGCAGTTCTGCCGACACTGACCAACCTCCTGATAGAGTCCAAGCTTTTGGACCACTCGGCCAGAAAGGTCTATGCGGCTTCCTCCTTGGGCCTTCGTCAGGCAAGTTTGGCTGTCGTCATGGTACATTTGTCTCACACCCTTCTAGGGTCTCTGGATGAAGTCCTCCCACATCTCTCCGCAGACATGCAGACCACGGTCAAGCAGGTCCATGATCAGGGCAGAGCTATTGCCAAACAGCAGCTCCAGATGGCCCTGGACATTGGGGATTCTTGTGCCTGTTCGATGGCCGACGCATTTGCCTCTCGTCACAGGGCTTGGCTTTAACTCACATGTTGAGACAGTCAATCCCACTATGGACTATATTCTTCTCTCCTCCACTGCTAGTCGCAGCTTTCCCTTGATCATGAAGAAAGATTATATCAAAAAGGGTGAGTACATATCCAGAGATTATATGTTTTTAACCACTACTTTGTTTTGTTTGGTCACAGATACATTGTTTCATTTGCTACATTATCTGTTACTTCAGTATCCTACATTTTGTCAGAGGGATACATTCATTACTGGCTAGACAGTCTGGGGGGGGAAGGGGGGGTCTTCACTTGCTACTTTGTAGCACCTCTAAAGACTAACATTGTATTACTTGAACTACTGTTACAATTTGTAATAAAGTTGCCTTTGCCTCAGATTGTTCTTTCATTGCTGATCACTGAAGCTCCGTAATTGCTCAGTGCTCTTGACATATTCCTTCTAGTTTTTGAAAACAGTGCTTCACAGTGAATCCTGTATCCCTGTATTTCACTGCTATGCTATTTTAGCATTCATTGGTCCCGTGACAAAATTTTACCTACGGCAGAATGCCATCTGTGGCCACCCACTGCCATATAACTGCTTGGGAATCTCCCAGAAGTAATGACTTACTGCAAAAGATCATTCCGTGGAAGATAGTGCAGTTACACAAAGACTTTTGCTGTAACAGTAGATTGTCTAGGAATATCTCTTGCAGTAAGTAGTTTCCCTCCCTCCATCCCCCTGTCTTATGTAATAGGAAAAACGAGGTAAGGGTGGGAAGCTTCAGTACCTCAGTTCCCTTCGGTCCCTTGCTTCCGAGCTGAAACCGGTGAGGAACGGAGCTTACCAGGGACCACCCACTTTTATAGGTACAGCCCAAGAAGTGAGGTAGTGTGGGTGGTCCCTGGTATAGAGATTGCTGGAAGAGACTTCTGTGCTGGAGCTCCACGTATCAGGAACTCCCAGAAGTAATGACTTACTGCAAGAGACATTCCTAGAAGATCTACTGTTACAGCAAAAGTCTTTGTGTAACTGCACTTTCTAGGAGTGGTATATGTTCATCCACATGGACCCATCCAACCTCCCTGTCTGCAGATGCACAACACCTGGCTTTCAGCGGGCTAAGATCTGGTGCCATTGGGCGGAGGTGAGGTATATACCACCTGGGTGGGTGGGAGGAGCCAGCTTGAAGACTTCTGGCTGATCTTAAAGTGGAAGGGGACATGCCAAAGTGTGTGGAAGAATAACACATACCACTCCTAGAACTACTGTTACAGGTGAGCAACCTGTTTTTCTCTCAACTCATTTCTCGTAACTTGCCATTCTAATGTTGTTTTAAACATTTTTCCTAACTAACTTTCAAAACCTCTTATTACTTGTTCTGTTGCCAGTATTTGTTGAACCACAATCAAATGGTCATGCTAAACACGAAAACCTGGTCTGCATAAAGAGCTTTTTCCCCTTTTCATACTGTATTGCTCATGATATGTCTGATTGCATGTTTCAGACAGATGTCCTGCGCCCCTGGCAGCGTGTATTGGAGAAGGTGGAAAAGGCTGTTTGTGTTGTGACAAGAAATGGTCTCCTCTCAACCGAGGACCCCCTGAAGGATATTGAAGACCTGCTGCGTGCTTGGAGCTATTTCAGTCTTTCTAATAAGCAACGCTCGCATGGGGGTCAGGAGAGTGTGGTCTCAGCAGAGGCCGTAAGCAAACTAGAAGGAATTCTCATGCTCATTCAGAGGCTGAACAGCAAAATAAACTCCTTCTCCAAAGCAGGTATATATAAAGATCAAAAGGAAACATTAAAGGGATAACACTTTTACTAATCAAAACGAGGATTTTTTTATATGTGTGCATAGAAATAACGTCATATACAGGTTTCTAATTTTCTTTCATTACTAAGTGGACAAGGCCCTTTTCAGCTTTTCTACAAGCCTTTGATCCTGCAGCTACTGGAACAGTCAACACCAGCCCAGATAACCACCTGCTTGTTCCCTTGTATACTGTTCAGAATTGCTTCTCCATGCTGGGCCAGCCAGAAGTAAAATCAGGTGAAACTCCCAGCCCGAGAGGAGGGAAGGGGCTGAGTAGTCTGGTTATGGTAACTTGGAGATGACAATATACGAGTGCCACTGTTGATTAAGCATATATTATGTTCCACTCCTCCTGTTAAAGGGAAACTCCTGCAAGCCCACAAAGTGAAGCAGCTGCCGCACAAGTGCCCGATTAGGGCCTTTAGCATTAAGTCAGTGTTTTTGTTTACCTGCTGTGCTGTGATTTTACTTTGAAAGATCCATGCCATCCATAATATCTCCAGAGCTGCCTACAGTCATCTTGTGTACCCGCACGGATTGTGACAATGAGGGCTAGCAACCACTGGCAGAGTTCATGGCCCTTATTAGCATTATCCACATGGCTGAATCTGCCCTGGTGCGTGAGATGATCGAGGACGGCTTTGAAGATATTATGGACGGTGTGGATCTTGCAAAGTAAAATCACAACCCAGAAGGTAAATAGGGCTGGCAGTATAGGTTAGAGTAACGAGGTGTGAATGAGCTTGGTGCATCCAGCAGACCAGTCTTGGGTTTGATTCTCACAACCTCCACTTGCATACTGTGCGACTCTGAGCAAGTCACTTAACCGCCCAGTGTTCACAGGTCGCCCCTGAAAACAGGCACTTGTGCCTAGTGGGCCTTACCCAGTTACCAAAGACTGAAATAAATAAATATATATCGGTTTTATGCTAAAAGCGTTAATCAGGCGTTTTTGCAGCAGCTGATGCACTTTGTGGGCTTTTAGAAGTTTCCCTTTAAAAACCTTTCTAGCCAGTCAGAAGTTGCCTGAGAACAGGCCAACCCACCACCCTTTGTCTTGACACTCACCAGCTCAGGTCTGGCCATAGAATGCTACCACATCTCACGCCAGTACCCTTTGTCTCACAAGTGGCAGGATTTCGCAGTGTTTGGAGCCATGTATTCCTGCCCACATGACTCCCTCCTCCAAGTGACTAGGTGTCAGCCATGTAATGGCAGGGGCTGTGCACAACCGTAAAAATAGAAGTACAAGGAGTATGCGCAGCTATATCACTGAAATCCAGTGTCTGATGGCTGGAGACACCAACCATAGTCAGTAGTATGGTAAGCTGCAACACTTGCATGTGGCCACTGGGCTGCCCTGAAATACAGACATACAAAACTGCTAGCAGAGGAAGGCCTTATAGGCTGTCTAGTCAGCCCCGTGCAAAGCTTGTTTATACAATAAGGGTGAGATGATATGCCATTCTTTATTTCAGCATAAAACCACCACCATGAGATGTCACGCTCTGCTGACATCACCAGAGTGTGATAAGTAAGCAATAACACACGACAGGGTGTGTGGTTACTAGGGATTGATCAACACTCTGTGCATTGTGAGGCATGAGGGTGAAGCCAACGTGTCCTCACAGCACCCAGGGTGTTGATTAAGCCCCAGTAACTGCACACCCTGGAGTACGTTATTGTGCTTATAACATGGGCTGATTAGAGTAAGACTTTTTTCTAACAGTTTCAAAGTTGAAATTGCTTGGTTCCCAAGGTGTACTTCCTCCTGACAAAATAGTTCCACTGTATTTTATGTGGTTGTGAACTATGATGTTAGTGCCAGAACGGGAAAAGTGTTATTTATTGACAAGAACACAGTTATCTACTTGTAAAAATACAACACTCATACTTTTGTACAAAATAACGTTTTATATGCAATTGGGTAAATTTTATTTATTTATTTACGAGATTTACCAGGAAGGCATACTGAGCAAACATGCTTGATTCCAGATGCGAGCTGGGGGCCAAGGCCCAGTACATAGCATATAATTTGTACATTACAATACAATACAATACAATACAGTATTAGAATACAGACAAGTTTACTCCTGGCAAACGTGCCCGCTTACTATTGCTGTGTTACCAGTTGAAAGCCATTCAGAGGTCTTCCGAGTGCAAACTGAAGTCGATTATGCTTCTATCGCTACAAAAGAAACTTTTTAAACATTAAAACATATCTACTATTTAATGACAAGTATGAGGATTTGTCAGAAAAGGATTAGAACGTCTTTCATGAACACACATGTGCTGCTCCGATATATGCTGAGAGGAAACATTAACTCTAAGGGAGTTCCACTGTGCATAACATTTCTAGTCGGTTGCTGTCTACTTTCAAAACATTTATCTGATTAAGTATTTGTTATTTTAATATCCTACCTCTACTTTTCAGCTGAATACAGACGAGCACAAGGCAGTGGCCGCTCTGTTCTGTGAGCACAGCGCTGTAGCCGCTCTTCATGATCCTCACCATCATCGAATGCATCTGCACTTGAGACATGCTACCCAGCAGTATCTAGTACACCTTCCACCCGTTTCCATATTTTTATCTGCTGCAACTCCATTCCAGAATTTCTCCACAGGCCAGTCTGTTCAGCTAAGCCGGCCAAACAATTTCAACCCATATGCCATTTCTACAACTTAAATATCCTGTTAACCAGAACCCGGAAGTTGATCTCTCAAACAGCTGTACGATCCAACGGATGACTTCAGTCATCGCCTTACAAAACAGTCAGAGTTTTACTTCTTTCTACTTTGCAGTACAAATATTTGCACCGGGTACTGCGCATTCAACCGGGTGGGTGGGTGGTACATGCCAGATACACTGCTGCAATGACTGGTCTCACAAAACATCAGTAGAAAACCCGTTCCCTCACAGCGTGTTTAAACAAGTGCCACCTTTTCTTCACCGCACGTCTATACAAGAGTATTGATTGAAGACAACTGGTTGCACTCTGCATGCATATAATGGGGATTAATGTATGGACAGCTGACTCCTAATAGCTAATAATATTACTTAGTTTTCCAACCCATGTTATAACAAAAAATAAAACCACTGTGGTTGCCTCAAAAGAAAATAAACCACTCTGGCTTCCTCATTAGCCACCTGCTGTTCTCTTGTTCACCTTTTCCGGAGCTGCATTCCCAGTACCAAATAATCAGGGCCCCTGGTGTTCTGTGGCAGAATTTTCTGATTTCTGCGGCATGATTTATTCATTTCTCTGGCAGAATGCAGTCTGCATAGAGGAGGGGCTTCAGGATAAACGAGGCGGGAAAGAAAGCCTGACACTATGGAAAAACAGTATATTTATATGAAAATTCACCAAAAACAATGAATTCTGCGGAACTATATATATTCTGCGGCATGATGCAAATTCTGTGGCAAATTCCGCAACCGCAGAACCACAGAATTCCAGGGGCCTTGCAAATAATCCAGTCTAGCTTTGTCATTAAGCACCTGCTGCTCTGTAGTTCACCTTTTCCTGGAGCTACATTCCAGCACTGCATTTCACACAGAAAGCACAGCACTACACAGAGCACATTCACATAGAAAGGAGTAGAGCACTAAACAGAGCACAGTAAAAAAAAAATACAGCAGTTACCATTTTGACCAAGCTAATACAGCAAGATGTTTTTCAATTCAGCAGAACACATTTCTAAATTGAAACTACCTACTAAAAATAACAAAAACCATGCAGTTAGAAACAGCAAAAAACACAGACTAAATAGAATGTATATTGCACAATCACTGACACCCATATTGTATAAATGGCACACATGATGGGCAGATCGTGGGATCTGGAAAATATTCTCACTCTGCAGGATGAGAATATTTTCCATATCTCACTCCTGCCCATCATGTAGCCCCCATGTATCATTTATTACATGTGTCTCTGCCCCCCTTCCCACAACACTTTTAACCCACCTTTGAATCCCCTATCCATATTATGTTTCACTACCTGCTTTGGTAGCTTCTTCCACTCCGGCATTACTTTCTGTGTGAAGTACCTCATTGCCTCCTTCTGGAATCTTTCTCTTTCCGAGTTGTATCTTTGTCCCCTTGTGTTCTTGATCTTCTGAGAAATCTTCACCATTGATACTCACTAGTGGGTCTTAGACGGAGATGCTAGGGTCCAGTGGAAGCCAGAACTTTTCAGGAGGGTTGACGCAGAGGCACACTGAGTACATGCGTGGTATCGGAAGACTGGCTCACACTGCATGGTTTACTTTTGCACCAGCCCTGAACTGCCTCTGTTCCTTTTTTTCCTGCCATTGAGTGTGCATCAGTGACAACGCCGCTTACCTACCGGGAGTCGGAACTTCATGTCTACATAACAACAGCATTCAGTTCTCTCAGTTTTAATGTTAAAAACTAGTTTATTTTTTTTGTCAGTTTAGTGATTTTATCAAACTATTTCTGTCAGCCTCTCACAGCCCTAGTGAGCCAGCGGCCGACAGCCATGGAGGACGACAGTAGGGAGCCCTTTTGGCAAGCTGCTCTGGCAGCGGAGCAGTGTCCTGTCTACTCTCCCCTTTGGGAGAGGGTTTTGAAAATGGCTGGTCCTGTGCTCTGGAGGGAGGACAGTCCTCCAAGAAGCCCAAAAAGCAGTGGGCACGTTCCTGATCTTGGTCAGGTTCTCAGCACCTCTTGGCCTAGAGTTCTTCCTCTTCCCATGAGAAGGAGAAGAAACAGCACTGCTCGAGGTCACCCTCTGCGATGTCTGCCACGAGATGGGGTCTCTTCTGGAGTTGGAGGCCCTCACCTACGCCGTCTGTCATCAGGGGCCTCTGGTACTAGGAGGTTGACATCTCTGGCCCGGAGGCTCCTTCTGTTTGTAAGTGGGGACTCTAGTAGGCAGTTTGAGCATTCAGTAGCTCTTAGGGAGCAGTGAGTGCAGCATCTGTCTCTTTTGCCTGTTCCTTTAAGGCAGACGGAACTGCAGCCTCATGCGGGGCCCTTAAGCCAAATGGAGTGTTTGGCTCTGGCAACAGCCCCTGGGCCATTGTCTGTGCCACAGACTCCTGTCCCACTGACCACACCCCGATTTGGTGTCGTTGTGATGAGAGCAGCCATGGTACCATTGCTGGTCACTTTGGTGCCAGCTGGGTCATTGGCGATGGGGTCTGCACTGATGTTGGTCCCTGGTTTAGGCCTTTTTGGGCCTGGTACCTTACTGGTTCCAGTGCCTCCCTGGTGCTTGACTGAGTTCCGGTTATGGCGCCACCTCTGGTACCAGCCCCTCATCCTATAGAGCCAGTGTCACCAGTGATGCCAAGACTGCATTCTAGATTGGAGGGTGTATGATCCACCCCCCCTTTACGACCCTTTCTCTGGGGAGAATGTGGAGGAGGACAAGTCTGACCTTGAGCTCATCACTTCTGAGGGCAGTGACAGACACTTTCTTTTTCCTGGACTCTTTGAACCCAGGTTCTTTTTCAGAGGAGTATTTAGCTCTCCGTGCCTTGCCGAGGAATATGCATTCTGCATTTGTTTGTGCCTTCAGCCATTGATCCAGGTAAACGTTTCTGTCTGCAGTGGTTAAACGTTTCTACGATGCTGGTCAGCTTAGTTCCTCCTATTCTATCCGCCTTTGAAACCTTGTCTGATGTGGTCTGGAGTAGCCCTGCTTCTATCCCTTCTTTTTGCAAGCAGATAGACAGGAAATACACTGTTCCTAAGGACAGGCCAGTGTATGTTTCTCAACCTGTGTAGCTGATTCCTGTGCTGGGAATGATGAAGCTATTCTTCCCCAGGAGGTTACTGCACACACTATTAACAAGGAGTCTTGCAAGTTTGACACTGGGCAACCAGGCTTTTGCAGCAGCTACCCTTAGCATGTGGGTTGCTAGCTAACGAGGACATTTTTCCAAACATGAGCATACTCTGTGGAGCATGCTTATGTCTGGTAGAGTCCCTGTCAGTTTCTGCAACTAAGCAAAAGATTCTCCAGACTGCCACTCATCGAACTGAGTCTGGCAGTCATCGGCTGAAAGCTGCTATGGATGCCTTTGATACTGCCTTGTGCTGTTCTGATGCAGGCATCTGTATCAGAAGGCATTCTTGGCTACGTACTGCTGGCTTTTCTCAGGATGTCCAGCAGCAGGTTTTGAACATTCCCTTTGATGGTACTTACCTGTTTCAACAGCAGGTAGAGAAGTCTCTTGAGGTGTCTTAGAAAATAGAAGGACCCTTAAGTCTTCCAGGCCAGTTCCTGCTAACTCTCATAGGAGGAGAGGACATGGTTTCTTTCAGAACTGGCAGTCCTTTTGCAGGAGAGACAGGGGAGTCCAAACAAACCTCACCCTCTCCGGCCTCCCAGGAAGGCACTGCTGCCAAAAACCACTTAGTGCCACCCTGTGAAGCTCTGGCCCTGCCTCAGCTGCATGAGGCAGACCTCTCCTCCTGGTTGGAGGGGGACCCTGCTTTACTGTCAGTGGGAAAGGGGAAAATTGTTTAACCAGGGAAAGGCACACTAAGCCGAAGCTTGTTTCCAGGAGCAACCTGGGAGCAGAAGGAAGTTGTGACTTGCTCAGGATCACACAGTATGCATGTGGGGGCTGTGGCATTCAAACTCGGGTCTTCAGGTTTGCAGCTCAGAGTCCTAAACCACAGCGCTATGCTGCCTCCCTTTTACACCCATTACATCCTAGTACCAAAGAAATCAGGGGGACTCTGCCCAATCTTTGACCTCAGAAAGGTGAAAATGTTTGTGGCTTGAGAAAATCTCCCTTCCTGAAACCTCAGGATTGATTAGCTTCCTTGGATATGCAAGATGCATGCCTGCACATATTGGTACACCCCATCCACCACAGATGCTGTCTATTTGTTATGTTGGGGTAGCTTTACTAGTTCAGAGCCCTGTCTTTTGGGATCTCCTCAGTGCTTGGAGTTTTTACAAAAGCGCTTTGCAGTACTTGCAGTGCATCTGAGAAAACTGGGATTCCAGGTTTACCCTTAACCTGGTCGATTCACTGATAGCCAGTCCATCTAGGCAGGAGATAGAACAGGCAGCGGCTATGGCCTCTCAGTTCCCTACCTCCATGGGGGTCTGCTGAATCTATAGAAGTCTCAGCTCCAACTCTCATAGCGGCTGCTGTTCATAGGCTCTCTCCTGGATACTAACAAGGCCCAGGTCTTACCTCAAGGAAGCAGAATGCAGGTGATCCTACAGATGGCATGTTACATAAATGGAGTGCAAATTTGTTAAAGCCCCCTCTGTGCAACGTGTACTGGGTCTGATAGCCTCCTCAGTGTTCACAGTACTTCTGGCACGGTTGCACATGAGAACGACTCGGTGGATGCTCAGTGGTCTGATGCATCACATCCTGAGACGTACTCCATTCCAGTGATGAAGCCCCTGGTCCAGTCACTCAGATGGTGGTCAGTGGAGGACTGTCTCCTCCAGAGCTTTTCCTTTTCCTCACCGGAGCCTCAAGTGATAAACCATGGCTTCCTTGTTGGACTGGGGCCCACTGTCTGGGCCTCCAAACACAATATGTCTTGGACCCACAAAGAATCTCATCTCTACATCAGTATGTTGGAGATGCAAGATGTTTTGCATGGCCTGCGAGCACTACTGGATCTTGTCCGCAAAACCATTCTCCAGACAGACTACAAGTCCCTGTATTACATCAGCATACAAGAAGGAGCACACTCTTACCCTCTCTACAGGAAGATGAGCATGTGGAAATGGTACTTGGAGCAGGGGATTCTGCTGCAAGCCATTTATCTCCCAGGAGTGCATAACAATCTAGCAGATGAGTTCAGCTAAACGGAGGCCAGTCCTTATACGTGGTCACTAGCTCCAGATGTCACGAGATTGCTGTTTGACAAGTGTGGCACCCCAGATGTGGGTCTTCTTTGTGTCCCCAATCAATGCCAGAATGCCTTGGCTCTGCTTCAAAAATCCTGGACCTGGCTTATTCTGTCAGGATGCATTCAGACTGCAGTGCAAAATCTGTTTCTGTATGCATTCCCTTCAATCCCTGTAGTGCAGAGTGTAGTGCTCAAACTTGGAGGCACATGGGTGTAAGAGGATACTAATTGTCCCCGTGCTGGCTTCAACAGATTTGCTTTCCTCTGTTGAGCAGACTGTCAGCAAACTGAGGATTCTTTCCCTGATGACAGACTTGCTAACTCTGGTCACCTGGTCCCCAGCCTGCACTCACTTCAGCTTCAGGCCTGGCTTGTGAAGAGATTGAAGTGAACAGGTACAGGGTACCTCAGCAGGTCTCTGAAATACTTTTGGTTGCATGTAAACTGTCCACTAGAAAAACTTATACAGCTAAATGGAAAAGGTTTTCCATCTGGTGCTCCAAAACCCACATGGACTCCTTTGGGTTCAAACATGACAAGTTTCTGGAGTATGTACTGCACTTTTCTGATGCTGGCATGTGGTATTCCACAGTTAAGGTCCACTTGTGTGCTGTTTCTGCATACCATGAGCCCATCAGTACCCTCTACCTGGCACAACTGCCACTATTTAAGAGGTTCCTTAAATATATTTTTATTCTTTGGTAACCGGGTAAGGCCCACTAGGCAGAGGCACCTGTTTTCAGGGGTGACCCGGGAGCACTAGTGAGGTTGTGACTTGCTCAAGTCACATAGCATACAAGTGGAGGTTGTGGGAATCAAACCCAGGTCTGACTGCTAGATATACCAAGCTCATTCACAGCTCATTACTCTAACCTTTAGGCTGTGCTGCCAGATTGGAATTACACACGAGGCCTCCCATCAGGAGGTCATTGGCTGCCTGGGATATCAACCTTGTGCTAGATATGCTCACTAGGAAACCTTTTGAGCCCCTTGCAACTTGTGAGCTGATATTTTTAACTTGGAAAGCAGCATTTCTAGTGACCATCACTTCTGCTCGCAGAGTGTCTGAAATCCATGGTTTGGTGACATCCTCTGTATACCGTTTTCCACTAGGACACGTTCATTCTCTGCATGCTTCCTAATTTACTACCAAAAGTAATGTCAGCGTTCCATTAGAATCAGCCAGTAAAGTTGCCTACTTACTTTGCCAACTGCCAGAATGAAGCAGAGCGCACTCTGTGTTCTCTTGATATTGAGAGGGTCTTTAGGTTTTACCTGGACAGAACTTAGGACTTCGGGCGATCTAAACAACTCTGTCTCCTTTGATCTTAATCAGGGGACAGCCTCTTACTGTCAAGTGCATCTCTACCAGGATTGTGAGCTGTCTGACACTGCTATGCCATGGCTGAGGTTACGCTTGACGTTCTGGTACGTGCCCACTCTGAGAGCAGTTACCATATCCCTGGCAGAGTTTTGCTCTGTCTGTTGGTCATATCTGCAGAAGAGGAAAATTAATCTGCATTTATATAGTACTTTTCATACACACTGTATCTCAAAGCGCTTTGAAAGCAATACTAAACTGGTATTGAAGTAACAATGTGTAGTTACAGCCACTTTGTATATCAGCACCCACACACCGCCTCAGACAAGTGTATGAACTGGTTTTGTGGCAAGGAGATCCCCTAAATTCCTTAGCACCAGATATGGCTAGAAGGGACTTCAGCCTAACATCTCATCTGAAGGATGGCATGCCCTTGCAGTACAGCACCCCCCAGTACTACACTCAGGTACCAGCTCTTTAAAGTATGAGCCTAATCTTGCTGTGGGACAAGAATCCATGACCTTTTGTCCCAGAGGCGAATGTGCTACCAACTGAGTCATTCTGACACCAGCGGAGCTGTGGCTTGGAGCATGGTACACACGTTTGTTAAGCAGTATGCCCTAGATGTCTGTCAGGCAGCATTACTTTTGGCAGGACAGTGCTGAATGGACTTCGTTCCTGAATGAGCCCTTGGCTGCTGCTGCTGTCCTAGTCTAGGGGATTTTGTCTGAGCTCTGTACGCTGACCCACTAGTGAGAATCTGTGGTAAAGTGCGATTCCTTGAAGATATGACAGTTCTAGGGACATGGATATGTTGTTCATCCACACTCATTGGCAGGTATCCTTGCCGCTTTAAATCTTGCCGGAAGGTCTTCAAGCTTGCTCCTCCCACCCACCCGGGTGGTATAACTCTCGCTCCGCCCCCATGGCGCAGATCTTCCTTACCGCTTGGAAGCTCAGGTTCCCTCCTTAACGCTCTGCATTTGAGACTGGTTCCTATTTCTCCGTTTGCTGATTTAAAAATAAATTTTGCAAAGACTTCAGTCTTCTATCCCTCGCGGCTGCGATGGACAAATCGACTCCCGGATTTCGGAGATGCCCATGCGGGCAGAAGATGTCTCGGACGGATCCACACTCCACGTGTGTCTACTGCTTAGGCCTTGAGCACGACCCGCAGGCTTGCGACCTGTGTTCATCTTTCTCGGCCTACGTCCTCGAAGACCGTGCTGCCCGATTGCAACTGGGCCGTCCCGAGAGGCGTTTCCCTCCGGTGAAGTCCAAGGAGGTCCGGTTGGCGAGGTGTCGCGCGGCGTTTCAGCGGATCAGCTCGGGCGGATGGTCGCCCTCGAAGAGGAGGCGGCGCGTGCGTATCTTCCTCGCCGCGGCATTTATCCCTCTCTCTGGGCTCTTCTTACACGGCTTCTTTTAAGGAGCTTTGTCTGTCCCTCTCCACTAAAGGAGAAGGGCCTACGTTGGCGGGACCTTATTCTCGGTCCAAAAAGAGGGACAAGGGGTAAGTCCCTCCGTCGACGCTCTTGGGAGCGGGAAAGGTCCCTCTCCCCGGGCCGTCGACCGTCGGCTTCGGCCACTGGCCTCACGGTGTCCCCGTCAGGTCAGTTGACCGAGACTCCCACCGATGAAGTCGAGATTTTTCTCGACCCGTTGGACGGGCTGTCGCCTTTAGCAGCCGAGATTCCCCTCTCCCCGGTTCCCCCGGGAGGAGTTGAGGATCCCGTGGGCTCGCCTGTGCCTCCGGTTCCGGAGCCCTCGGATGGACCATCCGAGCCGAAGGGAGTGCCGGTTCCGGCCGACACCTCCCCGCACCGACCTCGGAAATTCCGGGACTCTCGGTCTCGGTCTCGGACCTCTTCGCGGTCCAGCCGATCCCACCGTCATAGGCGGTCTCGGTCTCGGCACCGCGGTAAGCGGCGTCGCCGCTCGTCCTCGTCCTCCTCCTCGGATGAGGGAGGCTTGGCGTCAAGTGAGTCGGCGATACGAGACCTTATGTTCTAACAACTCCTCCCTGGCAGAGAATAAGCCGACTCCGTCGCCTTCCCGACCATTAAAGTAACTGTCACGGAACGACCGACACAACCCTCGACTTGTCCGAGGCCTATACCCAGGCGGTTGTTCGGCCAAAACCAGTTCTCCACCCGATTCGGTGGAACCTCCTACTCCACAGCCACCAATTGGGGCTCCGACCAAGGATTCTCGAGTCGGCTGAGGTCACCCCATCGGCTGTCAGTTACCCTCACTCCCGACCGACCTCGGCAGGTGAAGGTGGCTCAGGCCAGAGCAGCTCTTGAGGACTCTTCAGAGTCCGAAGATGATTCCTCCTTTTTCTCCAAGCGACTGGACTTGAGTCTTCAGGAGGTCAGTCAATGGGCGATAGCCCGTCGTCCTTCCTAGGACTACTTGGCTCATCCGAGTCTACGGGATGGGCGCCGAACCGTTCCAAGCGGGCCAGGTATCCCCTCACGGAGATTCTGGACCGAGGGATTCTCCGACAGAGGCCTTTCCGGTGGCCGAGGCCATAGTGGGTCCGGCACTGGAGCTTTGGCAGCGCCCTGCTTCCTGCCCTGCGCCTTCGGCCAGGATGGCCAGGAAGTATGCAGTCCCTACCGGTTCCTTGTCCGGTTTTTCGGAACACCCCTCTGCTGAGGGGTTGGTTACCGACAGCATTTTCAGTAGCGCCGCAGCGCCAGGGATGTGGACAAACCTCCTGACAAGGAGTCCAAGAAATTGGACTATGTCGGTGAAAAGTCTACGCTGCGTCCTCTCCAGCCTTAGTCGAGGCCAGTTCGGCCGTCCCTCATGGCACATTTTCTCATGCCCTGTTGGGCTCCTGGATGAGGTCATCCCTCATCTTCCCCCGATCTGCAGACTCACGGTTAAGCAGGTGCGGGACCAGGGCAGGAGCAGTGGCCAAACAGCAGCTCCAGACTGCTTTGGATATAGGGGACTCATGTGCCAGATCGGTGGCGGCCGCGAGTGGCTATCGTCGGCGGAGCTTGGCTGAGGATATCCACCTTTACTTCGGATACCCAGCACAAGTTGGCGGATGTCCCCTTTTGGGACTGACCTCTTGACCCTGGGGTGGAAGGTCACCTGCAGAGGATCGAGAAGTCCAATGCTACCTTGGACTCAGTCTCTTCCGCTCAGAGGACAAGGCGCAACTCAGCCTGCCCTTGCCGTCCTTCTGGCCACAACGCCCGGCCCAGCACGTCAGGGCCAGCAGGCTCGGCCTTGGCATCCCAAACCCAAGCGCGGCTTCCTCTAACAGGAGGCAGGGAGGAAAAGGCCAGGAGGTCCCTCGGCGGTCCCTCCTCCAAGCCCGCCCAGTGACGGGCTGGGGGTCTCGCCCCATTCCCGTCACCTTGTCCCTGGGTCCCCGTGGAAGAGCGGCTCCAGCACTTCCGTTCCGCCTGGTCCGCTGTTTCCACGGACGGGTGGGTCTTGAGTGGTGGGAAGGGCCTGCCTCTGGAATTCGAGCAGGCACCACCCTTCAGGGACGTCGCCCCTCGGGGCTGAGGATCCCCAGCCTCACTGGCGGCTCGTCGAGCCGACATCGCTCTCCTCCTCCAGAAGGAGGTGATAAGAGAGGTGGTGGACCTCTCCTTCAGACCCAGGGTTTGTGTCCAGGTACTTCCTGGTTCGAGGCGGACGGGGCTGGCTCCATTCTCGACCTAAACAAGTTCCTAAGGTCTCGAACCTTCAGGATGGTCACTCTGGCTCAGATAATACCATCCTGGAGCAGCGTGTGGTTCTGCTCTCTGGACTTGCAGGGCAGCGTTTTCACATCCCTATCCGTCCGTCTCACCAGAGATTCCTCCGCTTCCGGCGGAAGGATCCTCTTGAGTTCAAGCCATGCCCTTGGCTTGTCTCCAGCTCCCAGGGTCTTCACCAAATGCATGGCAGTGACAGCATTCCTCTGCGCGCCGAGGGTCGGTGTACCCTTACCTGGACGACTGGCTGATAGCAGCTCCCTCCAGGAAGGAGGCAGAGTGGTCCAGAAATCTGGCCCTCCAGGTCTGCTCTCAACTGGGCCTCCTTATCAAGGGCCAGAAGTCGGACTCGAGCAAGCAGGTGATTCTATTCATCGGGCGCGGCTCGACTCTTGAGCCAGGCGGCTCCGGAGGACAGGGCGAGTTCTTTCCTCCTTTCGATCATTTCTGGTTGGGCAATTCGCCCTGCCGGGACTTCCTGCGCCTCCTGGGTCTCATGGCGGCCTGCACCAGGCGTGGTCCGTTGGGCCCGCTGGAACATGCGTCCCTTTCAGTGGGGACTGGCCAGCCAGTGGTCTGGCAGCTGCGATCCTTTGGACCAGCTTGTGTCGGTGACACGGGGATGTGGGCGCTCTCAGTGGTGGACCGTTCCAGATCATTTGCAGGAGGGCATCCCGTTCGTCCGCCGAGCAGCGGTCTCTCTATCGACCAATGCCTCTCTGATGGGTTGGGGTGCCATCTGGGGAACACCGGGCTCATGGCCTCTGGTCCCAGCAGGAGTCCGATGCCACATCAACCTGCTGGAGCTCAGGCGGTCCTACTAGCTCTCACCGCCTTTGCTCCGTTCCTCCGGGGTCAAGTGGTCCGAGTCCAGGCGGACAATACCCGACCATGTACTATCTAAACCGCCAGGGGCGGGGCCGCTCCATGCTTCTATGCAGGAAGCTCTCCGCATTTGGTCACTCGTGCGCAGCCTGGAGGCGGATCTCCTAGCCATTCACGTGGCAGGAGCCTCCAACACCCTGGCCGATGCCCTGAGCCGGATGGGGCTGCATCCCAGAGTGGTCTCTCCTGCCGGAGGTAGTACAGCATCTGTTCTCCCATTGGGGCACACCTCAGGTGGACCTGTTTGCCTCCAGGGAGGCGAGCTGAGCCTGTTCCATGCCCGCCCCTCAGCAGGGCTCGCTGCAGGGGGATGCCTTCTCGAGGCAGTGGACCCCGGGCCTCTTTTACGCCTTTCCCCCATTTCCCTTGATCCACAATGTGCTTCTCAAGGCGAGGAGGGACAAGGCGCAGGTGATTCTGATAGCCCCAGACTGGCCTCGCCAGTTCTGGTACCCAGATCTCCTCAGTCTCAGCTCCAGGACTCCGCGGCAGCTTCCAGCTCGCCCGGACCTGCTCTCAGTCAATCAGGGAAGGTGTTCCATCCGGACCTTCAATCCCTGCACCTGCGGCCTGGTTCCTGGCAGGTTTCCAGGCCTTGGGTCTTTCCGGCGAGGTCCTCAATGTAGTTGAGGCGTCCCGTGAGGAATCGACCAGAAAATGCTATGCCTTCAAATGGAAAAGGTTTTCCATTTGGTGTCGAAACAAGGGCTTGGACCCTTCCTCCTGTTCCTTGGCAAGCATCTTGGACTATTTATGGTCCCTTTCTAGTCAAGGGCTTAGGTCGGCGACCCTAAGGGTGCACCTGGCAGCCATCTCTGCTTACCGGGCGCGGGCGGGAAGCAGTCGATGGCGCAGGGAGGAAGGTGGTCTGGCGCTTTTTAAAGGCCTTGATCACATTTCCCCTCAGTCAGGGAACCCCCACCTCCGTGGGATCTACTGCTGGTACTGGCAAAGCTCATGGGCAAGCCATTCGAACCTATGCACAGGTGTGCTCTCTCACCTGTCGTGGAGGGCCGCCTTCTTGGTGGCTATCACGTCAGCCAGAAGGATGGGAGAGCTCAGGCGCTCCATCGAGTCTCCTTACCTGGTCTTCCACAGGGACAAAGGTTGTCCTGCGCCCCACCGAAATTCCTTCCGAGGTGGTGTCGGAGTTCCACCTTAACCAGGTGTTGACTCTGCGGTGTTCTACCCCAGTCACACCTCGGAGGCGAATATAGGCTCCATACTCTGGACCCTAGAGGCGCTCGCTTATTATAAGGAGCGCACGGCTGAAATCGGGAGAGGTTCGCCAGCTGTTTGTCACCTACGCTGAAGCCGCATCTGGCAGACCCCAGCCAAGCGGACGATAAGCAGGTGGGTAACTCCTGCATAGATCTCTGCTATAAGTTGGTGGGCATGGAGCCTCCCAGAGGGATAAGAGCTCATTCTACCACCCCATACTGCTGCAACGGTGGCTGCTTCCAGGGACGTTCCTATCCAGGAAATCTGCAGGGCTGCTACCTGAAGTCAGCAAACACCTTTATTACCCATTACCACATCGACCTTGAGTCACGCGGGATGCTGGTTTTGGGGCCTCGGTTCTCAGTCTCTCTTTCCCAAGTAAGTATTAGGGGTGTGCGTCTTGCCTCCCTCCTCCGGAGAACTGCTAGGAGTCTGCCAATGAGTGTGGATGAACAACATATCCATGTCCTAGAAGTACAGGTTACTCACCTGTAACAGGAGTTCTAGGAATGGTATATATTGTTCATCACACACTACATCTCGCTGACCTGCAACTACACAACCTGAGCTTCCAGCGGCCAGATCTATGGGCCGTGTGGCGGAGCCGAGAGTTTTACCACCCGGGTGGGTGGGAGGAACAAGCTTGAAGACCTTCCGGCAAGATTTAAAGCGGCAAGGATACCTGCCAATGAGTGTGGATGAACAACATATACCATTCCTAGAACTCCTGTTACAGGTGAGTAACCTGTATTTATGCACTTGCCTTCGTTCTTGTTCCTCTTGGACTGTCTTCAGTCACGCACCCATCCACCATCCCCTGGGTTATCTCCAGTATGTTTTTTTGGTCTTCACCTCTTTTTCCTGGTTTGGGCTTTAAAGACACTGTATTACTGGTTTGTTGACCCTTCTTGCACCAGAAGCCCTACGAGGAAAGACTTAAGAACCTTAATATCTATTCACTGGATGAAAGAAGGGAGAGGGGAGATATGATAGGAGACTTTCAGGTACCTTAGGGGGGAATAAACACGGTACAGGTAGAAAGCATATTTCAGAGAAATCTCTGTACAAGAACAAGGGGGCATGATATGAGGCTGAAGGGTGCAAGGCTCAGGGGTAATATTATGAAGTACCTTTTCACTAAGAGGGTGGTGGAGCCGTGGAACAGCCTTCCAAAAGAAGTAGTGGGTGTGAAAACAATAACTGGGTTCAAGGGTCCATGGGATGGACAAAAGTGTACCCTAGAGATGTGCAGAGCAGGAGAGCCGCAGATCAAATAGGATCTGGGGCTGCAGCAGTGAGTAGGGAAATGGGCAGATCAGGTGAGCCGTATGGTCCTCATCTGCCGACAGAGTCTTGTGTTTCTTACACGTTCACCAGGGCAATGTTATGCCCTTAGGTTAAGTGCATAAGTACTTTTTAGGCTGTGCTGCACCTTCTCGGTAAAACTGAGGCGGTTGAAGGCTGGTGCTGATATAAGCCATGCAGCACGAGCCAGTCTTGCATTGCCGCACGTATGCACAGCCTGCCTTGGCGGCAGTCCTCCTGAAAAGTTCTGACTCCTGCAGGGTCCTCATGCATTCAGCTAAGATGCACTATTGTGAATAAATGGTGAAGATATTCCTAGAAGACAGGAACTACGATGAGTATGTAATTTTCATTTTTGTGGAAAAAAACATGATTATTAGTTTTTTGTATGAAAACTCCATAGTCTTGTGCGTTTTCAAATAACAGACCCATAATTTTATGCCTCACCTTCCCAGTGTGCCTTGTCCCCAGCCTGCCTCAGTGTGGAATTCTGGGGCTTGCAAGTGAGTCCCAGTCTTACAAATGGCAGCACAGTGCACTGCCTCCTGCCGCTTGCCTAACATAAAAATGTCAGTTTTTAACAAAAGTTTTGCTGGTGTTTTAATATATACATAAAAAAAACTTAAAACTAGAAGCAATTTCCTTAACGTTAGAAGTTTCTTCTGAATAAACAAGGAGTATTGCTGGTGGAAGGAATATTGTCTAATTGTTTTGTTCTCTGCGCTAGAAATTGCCAACCTGATTGAAGAGCTTCGCAGTTTCAAGCATCAGCTGAGCCACTCTCTAACTGGCCGCAGCCATGGCACATTTGAGTGGGTGGATGGAATGCTGGTTGAGGCCTTGAAGTCTGGCGATTGGTTACTAATGGACAACGTGAACTTTTGCAGGTAAGGATGTTGAAGTGGTGGGGTTCAAGAATGCAAGGGATAGACGTAAAGGAATCTTAGGGGAAGGCGATGTGTAAATAGGCTGGAGATCAAGTAGGATCTGTGTTGATACTTTAGGCAGTGGAAATTGGTCAGACGAGGTGGGTCAAGCAATCCTTATCTGCTGGCAAATCCTATGTTTCTAAGGACTGAAAAATCACATTTTGGGTTGCCAACACTATGGGAGAGTACAGGAGATATTCAGAAGGCTTGTATTCAGGAAACTGCTTTAAATCTCCCAGCTTGAGAAGGAGTTTTGGGGGGTGTTATTGTGGTGATGCCTCCACTTCTTGATGTTCTGCTGCATGCCACTCTTGTGTCCCATCTACTGGCTAATCTTGGACTGGCACTAGCTTTAGGTAAGTGATGCTCATCTGCCTTTCAGGTCAGGGTTGATTGTGGCTCAGCATCTCTGTGACTGGAAACCTGCCATCTGGTGCACAGCGCCGGTGCCAGGTCAGTCTCTGGCGTAATTGTTGGACTGATTGGGAAAACAATCCTGACATCCTTCCTGTGGTAGGGTTGTTCAGCCGGCACGTGCGGCAGTGGAGCTGTAGGGAAGGATATGGTCTGCTTATGGTAAGGATGTGGTGTGAGGCGGGGCTGGTGTTTTAGGAAGGAAAGCTGTAATGTAACAAGCTCTGCTTGGGTAAACATTCTGTATTTGTATTTTTTCATTGTACCAGGAAGAGGCTTCTCATTTACAAGGAGGTCGTGGTTAGGACAACCAAAGATGAAACAAATTCAGAACAAAGTATCACAATGTAGGATCATTAAGGAAGCTCAGTGAAAATCAGGATAGCCATACGGTGTCATATTTGAGTTCATCAGCTTATTGCATAGATTATCCTCCTGGTTTTCCTGTGCCTTGACTATAATTCACTTTGGGCTATACTATGTATTTGTAATTCCTCATGCTGTGTGGTACTGTATATTCACATTTTTTGATGGTTTTACATTTTTGTGTGACTGGTTGAAAGTTTTTGCATTTGAAGCCGTTCATGTTCTTTGATGTATACTAACTGTATCATGTATTCCACCTGTTTTTTTTTTTGTTTTGTTTTTTTTCTTTCACCCAATGTATTCTCCTGGGTTGTACCTGAAAATAGGTGTTTATTTATATGGTGTTCCTTACCTAGTAAACAAAAGATGTACAGTGCAGGAGATCTAGAAGTTATAAATGCTGTGAAACACAAGACAAATAGATAGTGGACTGTACTGTGAGGCAGTAACATGGTGCTATGTCCATATTTAGATAATTGCAATCTATGAAACTGATCCTGGTAAAATGAAATTTGGGGCTGGCTTTTTTTATTTAACATTGACAGTTTTTTTTTTTTCCCAAATATAATTTTTATTAAAAGGAATTTTTACAATTTAACGTCACAGTACATCAAGTTTTAAAAACGTTACATTATTTATACAGAGGTGCAAATCTGCTGATAATAATTCCACAGGGTTATCATAGCAATCTTCTTACTCCTGTAATAAATGCCCTGATATCAATCTACCGACAGTCCTAGGCTGATATCATCCCACATTTATCCACGCCCCGTTCCCTCCCCACCTCTCCTTCTCCAGTCATACCCTTGCTTGACAGATTGTGATTATGCCATTTAAAGTCAAGGCTTGGACCAAAGGTCCAAATAAACTGGTCTGAGCAGGCAGGCAGGCTATGTATTGCACTAAGGCACAAAGTGAGGATCTTTGGTCATATGTATGATCCATCTTCTCCATTTTAGACAACCAAGCTCTGCCTTATTTAAATTGTAGGTTATTCTTTTAGATCTATATATAAGGTGTACTATCTCTCTCCAGCCCGAGAGGGTAGGTGGCTTCACTGTGAGCCAGCATTTAGTAATGGCTTTCTTCGCTGCTAGGAGGAGGATGTTTAGTAGGTACCGGGAGTGGGGGTCACGCAGTTTGGGAGGAAAGCAACGCAATATAAAGAAATCGCCACTGTAAGGAAGTCCAACCCCAAAGAGGTCTTCTAACTCCTCAAATAAGGCCTGCAGAAAGGGCTGCAGTTTGGGGCAGGACCATAGGACGTGAGAGTGGTGGGCCACATAAGCGCCAACATGCTGCAGAGCGGGTAGCACAAAAATGTGAAGTTATTACTGGGGTTCGGAAGAATCTTGTTAGTAGTTGCCATGAAAATAACCTCCAAGAGTGAGAATAAGTGATTTTCGATGTCATGCACCAGAGAACTTCCCACTGTTGTGGTGTGATTTGAGATCCTAATTCCTCGTTCCATTTTTCCCTTAACCCAATGTATTTCCTCCAGCTGTTCCCATCAGTGACTTGTATAGCACGGAAACAGCATGTGGTATTCCCTGGGATTTTAATGCTTGTTGAAACAATTGAATCACCTGGGGGTATACTTCAGGGGTGCGGACATTAAGGGGCAGAGATTCAAAGTAATGTCGAAGCTGTAGATATCGAAAAAAATCTGATTGGCGTAGGTGAAGTTCACGGCTGATCTCACCAAATTCGTTAAAAAAGGGGCCCGTCTGCAATTGCGAAAGTTGTAAGAGATGGGTGTGCCTCCAGTTACGGAAAGTGTGATCTGAAAGAGCTGGGGGGGAATCCTCCAATAGATCTATTAGGCAGAGCATGACCAGAAAGGGAGTAATCCCTAAGGCCCTGCGCATCAAGTACCAAACCTGTGCTTGATACACGACCCATGGGCTCCAGGTTGGCTGGTCAAGTGGGGGTGGATTTTTATGAAAAATTACTTCTAGGAGCGTGGATATGTTGTTCATTCACACTGTCTGGCATTGTCCCTTTCCCCTTTAAATCTCACCGGAAGTCTTCAAGCTGGCTTCTCCCACCCACCCGGGTGGTAAATACCTCGGCTCCGCCCCATGACGCCAGATCTTCCTTTCCGCTGGAAGATACAGGTTCCCTCATGCTGCGTTGCAGTAACAGGAAGACCCTAGAGTCAAATCGATGTTTTGCCGCGCCTTGCAAGCGCTTAAAACTCGTAAGAGTGTCGATTCATATCGAACCCTTCGGATATGGAGGACTAAGTCGTCCTCGAGGTTTCGCCGGTGTCCTTGTGGACAAAATGTCTCGCACCAATCCCCACCTCTCCATGCGTGTACTGCCTCGCGCCGGGTATGACACCTCGGCGGCACCATTTGTTCGGCCTTTCATCCACCATTCTGGGAGGACCGTAGGCGCACCTTAAGTTAGGGAGACTGGGCTCCGCCAATCCACGGTGAAATCGAAGGAGGCCAGGTGGAAGTTTCAGCGGCTGTGGGATCCGCTGCGGCGGATGCGGCTTGCAAGAAGAAGCTGCCCAAGCTCGCCAATCAAGCTTCTTTGTGCTGCTCAACTTGGGCTCCACCTTCACGGGATCCTTCCAGGAGTTGTGCCAGTCTCTCCCTACTAAGGGTGAGGCGCCCTCGGGCTCGCACTCCTCCCGATCCAAGAAGAAGGATAAGGATCCTAAACCATCTTCTTCTACCCGAAGAAGACGCTCCTGGGACCGAGAGCGGTCCGACTCTCAGGAGCAAGGGGTCTCGACCAAGGTCGAGATCACCTCCTCGGCTGCCGGCTTTTCGGACCTTCCATCAGGCCAGGGCACCGAAGCCAAGGATACGGCAGAACCGGCTGAGATTTCTCTCGACCCGATTGAGCCGTTGTCGCTGACGCCTGTCGACGACTCTCTGGAGAGGACTCCTATTCTCTCCTTCCCCGACAAGGAGACCCATCCTTCGGGCATCCCGATCGAGGGACAAGAGCCGGAACCCTGGTTCTCACCAAATCAGGCTTCTCCCGACCGACAGAGCCGACGCCGTCGGTCTCGATCGAGGAGTAGGACCCCGTCGGTCGAAAAATCGAGAAAGGGCCACAAACACTCCCGGAAGAGGCGCCGCCACTGTTCCTCATCCTCCTCGGACGAGGAAAGACTTAGATGGAAGCTCCGTCGACGTTATGAGGACCTCATGTGGCAGCAATTTCTTTTAACAGATCAAAAGCCGGCAGTACCGGCCATTACTTTGCCTCAGCCTCTTCAGCCGACACCGACTCCCTCGGTGCCGAGGACTCCGGTTCTCCCTCCGGTGGGTCCAGTGCGCATTTCAGCTCAGCCTGTTACAGGCTCCCCACCAATTTTGGTGGAACCACCACCACAACAGCCTCAGGGAGGGGTTCCTTCTAAGGGGGACCGACCGACTTCGGGCCTTCCCCATAGGTTGTCCATCACAGTCACTCCTGATCACCCTGGGCGCATCGAGGGGGATTTGGGTGGGAAACCCTTGCATCCGGACTCCTCGGATTTGGATACTACAGGTCTTCACTCTCATGATGAGCTGTCGGTGTCAGGCATGGAGGAAGGGCCTTCCTCCTTCCAGGGCCTCCTTCGACTCATTTCAGAGTCCACAGGTATGCCTCTGCAGCCTATTCAGAAAAAAGCAGAATATCCTCTCATGGATATTCTCAAGAGGGGGATACCCCCGACGGAGGCCTTCCCAGTGGCCGAAGCCATAGTTGGCCCGGCTCTGGACCTTTGACAGTGTCCAGCCACTTGCCCAGCTCCCTCTGCCCGCATGGCCGACAAGTATGCAGTGCCCATGGGGTCTTTGGCGGGCTTCACTGAGCACCCCTCGGCAGAAAGCCTTGTGACTGCCTCAGTGTTTAGGCGAAAGGGCAGCTCTACGGATACTGACCGCCCTCCAGACAAGGAGTCCAAACTCATTGACCACTTGGCCTGGAAGGTCTACGCGGCATCATCCTTAGGCCTTCGTCAGACTAGCTCTGCAGTGATCATGGCACACTTCTCTCACGCCCTTTTGGGGTCGCTTGATGAAGTTCTCCCTCATCTCCCAGCTGACATGCAGACCACGGTCAAACAGGTCCGGGACCAGGGCTGGGCTGTTGCTAAACAACAGCTCCAGACGGCCCTGGACATTGTTGATTCCTGTGCCCGTTCACTAGCTGCCACGGTAGCCTCTCGCCGCAGGGCTTGGCTGAGATTATCCTCCTTTCCTGAGGATACTCTGCACAAGCTAGCTGACGTGCCCTTCCTTGACACCGACCTCTTCGGTCCGGGAGTGGCAGGTCATCTACAGCTCATTGAGCAGTCTAATGCCACCTCTGCTAAAGGTTCTTCGGGCAAGAACCAGCAGAAGCGCAAGAAGAAATCCTTTCGGCATTCTTCTCCTGCGGTCAGACAGCCCTCCTTCCAGGGAGGTCAGCAACAGCAGCAGGCTCAAGCTTGGCGCCCTAGGCCCAAGCAAGGTCCCCAACAGCCCCACAAAGGAGGCCGAGGTGCTGGTCCAGGTGCCTCCTCCTCCTCCAAGCCTGCACAGTGACGGGTCAGGGGTGGCCTCCCCTGCACCAGTCACGCCAGTTCTGGGTCCTCCCGTGTGGAGCCGGCTCCACCACTTTCTTTCCGCCTGGTCTGGTATCACTTCGGACAGGTGGGTTCTGGAAGTGGTCGGGCAGGGACTGCCTCTAGAGTTCGAGTAGTACCCCCCCAGCCGGGCCCATGCCCCATGGGAGGAAAGGATCTCAGTAGGCGCTCAGTTGGCCCTTCGGGACGACATTGTTCAGCTCCTCCTCAAGGAGGCGGTGGCTCCAGTGCCGGATCCTCCTTCAGACCCAGGCTTCGTCTCCAGGTACTTCCCGGTGCCCAAGCGGACGGGGGGTTGGTGTCCCATCCTAGATCTCCACGACCTGAATCGGTCTCTCAGGTCTCGCACCTTCTGGATGGTAACTCTGAACCAGATTATACCATCCCTGGAGCAAAACATGTGGTTCTGTACACTGGATCTTCAGGACGTATTCTACCACGTCCCAATCTGTCTGTCCCATCAGCAGTTCCTCCGCTTCAGGGTTGAAGGGACCCTGTACGAGTTCAGAGCCATGCTGTTTGGCCTGTCTTCAGCCCCAAGGGTCTTAACCAAATGCATCGCAGTGGTGGCAGCCCATCTACGGCGTCAAGGGGTTCGCGTTTACCCCTATCTAGACGACTGGCTCTTGGCGGGTTCCTCCCTTCAGGAGGTGGAGAGGTCCAGGGACCTGACCCTCCGAACCTGCTCCCACCTGGGCCTCCTAATCAACGAGGCCAAGTCAGGACTTGTGCCTTCTCAGGTGATAGGCTTCCATCAGGGCAGAGCTCGACTCTTGTCAAGCCAGAGCTCGGCTCCCTGCGGACAGGGCGGAGGTTCTTTCCTCCTTTGCCCAGTCATTTCTGGTTGGGCACTTGCGCCCTGCCCGGGACTTCCTGCGCCTCCTGGGTTACATGGCGGCATGCACCTCAGTGGTCCGCTGGGCCAGACTGCACATGCGCCCCTTCAATGGGAGCTGGCCGGTCAGGGTCTCTTGGACCAGCTGCTCACGGTCACCCAGAGGATGTGGGACACTCTCCAATGGTGGACCGTCCTGAGTCACTTGCAGGAAGGTATCCCGTTGGTCCGCCCTGAGCCGACGGTCATCCTTACGACCGACTCCTCTCTCATGGGCTGGGGAGCCCACATGGGGGACAACAGAGCTCACGGGTTCTGGACCCCTGAGGAGTCCCCGATGCCACATCAACATGTTGGAGCTCAGAGCAGTCAGACTGGCCCTGTCAGCTTTCGCTCCTCAGCTCCAGGGTCAAGTGGTTCAAGTCCAGACGAACAATACCATGACCATGTACTATCTCAACAAACAGGGCGGCACGCACTCCCGTCTGCTATGCAAGGAGGCGCTCCAGATCTGGACCTTCGTCAGCCGGCTGGAGGCGGATCTTCTAGCCATCCATGTGGCAGGAGTCTCAAACCAACTGGCGGATGCTCTCAGCCGCATAGGCCAGACATCCCACGAGTGGTCTCTCCATCCAGAGGTAGCTTACGATCTGTTCTCCTGTTAGGGCAAACCGTTGGTGGACCTGTTTGCCTCCAGGGAGAACACCAAGCTGAGGCTGTACCATGCCCGCCCCTCTCAACAGGACTCGCTGCAGGGGGATGCCTTCTCGAGGCCGTGGACCCCAGGCCTCTTCTACGCCTTCCCCCCCCATTTCCCTTGATCCACAAGGTGTTACTCAAGGTGAGGAGGGACAAGGCGAAGGTGATCCTGATAGCCCCAGATTGGCCACGCCAGTTCTGGTATCCAGATCTCCTCAGCCTCAGCTGCAGGGCCCCGGAGCGGCTTTGTACACCGCACGACCTGATATCGTTGAACCAGGGAAGGTCTGCCACTCGGACCTTCAATCCCTGCACCTCACAGCCTGGTTCCTGAGCGGCTAGAGTTCCAGGCTTTGGGTCTTTCTGAGGATGTCTACACCGTGGTGGAAGCATCTCGGAAAGAATCGACCAGAAAATGTGATGCCTTCAAATGGAAAAGATTTTCCATTTGGTGTCAGGGAAAGAGCCTGGACCCTTTATCCTGCTCTGTGGCTAACATTTTAGACTACCTTTGGTCTCTCTCCAAAGGGGGTCTTCGGTCATCAACCCTTAGGGTGCACCTGGCAGCCATCTCTGCTTACCGGGCGCGGGCGGTCAATAGCGTTAGGCACAGGGCGGTGATCAGGCGTTTTCAAGGCCTGGATCACATTCCCCTCCGTGCGTGAACCTCCACCTCGTGGGATCTCTTGCTGGTTTTGGCAAAGCTCATGGGCAAGTCATTCGGACCCATGTACAAGTGTGAGCTCTCACACTTGTCGTGGAAGGTTACCTTCCTGGTGGCTATCGCGTCAGCCAGAAGGACAGGGGAGCTCCAGGCACTTTCGGTGGACTCCCCTTATCTGGTCTTTCACAGGGACAAGGTTGTCCTGCGCCCCCATGCGAAATTCCTTCCGAAGGTGGTGTCAGAGTTTCACCTCAACCAAGTGTTGACTCTGCCGGTATATTACCCTAACTACACCTCGGATGCAGAGTACAGGCTCCATACTCTGGACCTCAGGCGTGCACTCTCCTACTGTAAGGAGAGGATGGCGGAAATTCAGGGAGAGGTTCGCCAGCTGTTTGTCACCTACGCTGAAGCCGCTTCTGGCAGACCTGCAGCCAAGCGGACTATTGCAAGATGGATCACATCATGCATAAGTCTGTGTTATGAATTGGTGGGCAAGGAGCCTCCCAAGGGAATAAGAGCTCATTCTACCCGCCATACTGCTGCTTCGGTGGCTGCTTCCAGGGACATCCCTATCCAGGAAATCTGTCGGGCTGCTACCTGGAAGCCAGCGAACACCTTCATTACCCTTTACCACATCGACCTTGAGTCACAACGTGATGCTGGTTTTGGGGCGTCGGTTCTCCAATCTGTTTCCTAAGTAGGGGGTGTGTGCCTTGCCTCCCTCCTCCTGGAGAACTGCTAGGAGTCTGTCAGACAATGTGGATGAACAACATATCCACGCTCCTAGAAAAACAGGTTACTCACCTGTAACAGTAGTTCTAGGAGTGGTATACGTTGTTCATCCACATGCACCCACCCGACCTCCCCGGCTTAAGGCGCACAACCTGGCTTCCAGCGGGCTAGATCTGGCATCATGGGGCGGAGCCGAGGTATTTACCACCTGGGTGGGTGGGAGGAGCCAGCTTGAAGACTTCCGGCGAGATTTAAAGGGGAAAGGGACAATGCCAGACAGTGTGGATGAACAACATATACCACTCCTAGAACTACTGTTACAGGTGAGTAACCTGTTTTTTTTTTTTTTTTATGGTATTCCCGATAAGGGAGAGCACTCTCCTTGATTTCCCTCCACTGGGCTGGGTTCACTTCGATCAGGCGCTGTATTATAAAGGAAAGGTGGGACGCCCAGTAGTAAAGTTTGACTGGGAGTGCCAGACTGCCCTGTACTTTAGGGAGATAGAGAATCCCCATCCTAATTCTTGGGCGTCTTCCCACCCAGATAAACTCATTTTTTTTTGTTTGTTTTTTTCCATTGGTCACATTTGCCCTTCGTGCCCCTCTCTGTTGGGCTTTTCGATGTCCCTCTGCCTGCCTCAGACACCCCACAGTCCACTGGGATCCTCTTCCAGGCACAGAGACCTCAGATTTATTTCGGGGGGGGGGGCTGTTTGGCTTGATTGTGGTTGAGACTCAGTCGGTGACCTTTTGGCATATGGCAGTTGGTGGCTGGCATCCAGCGCACCAAGTGACAGTTTTAATTATGATCCCTGATGCCCCACCCAGCTCCCTGCATCAGAGATGTCCTCCATGCCCCTGCTCCACATAGGGCCTGATCTTCCAAGAATTGTTTTTCTCCATGGATTACCACTATTGGTACTGAGCTGGAGGTGCTAGGACCCTGCTGGAGCCAGTACTTTTCTGGGGTGCTGGTGGCATGAATAGGCCCTACGGGCATGTCGCTGCACACACCTGTTGGTATGCAATGGTAGCAGCCCCCAGCCACCTCATTTTCTTTTTTCTCCGCAGTCTAGTGCACAGCAGTAGAATCACCACACTCCTCACTGGAGCCAGAACTTCACTGTCCATACAGTGACAGTGTCCTGTTCTTTGGTTTTGAGAGTAAACACACTAGAGTTTTGTTTTTTTTTGTGTGTGTGTGTCAGTTTAGTTAAGCACAAAATAACTCCATTCTAGTTGCATGGATATGTTTCACAGACACCCTGGCAGATCCACTGGAATGATATTGCTTGAACGTCTTTAAGCTAGGCCCCTACCACCACTGGCGCGGGGGGGGGAGGCATAACCTCCAACTCCGCCCTGTGACATCAGATCTTTCTTACCGCTGGAAGAACACATCACTTTCTTTGTGCTTCTGCTTAGGATTTTCTGTGCCATAGGTGAACATCTTTTTTTCAAAAAGTTTTCCAAGTCTTACTTGTAGTTTTGCAATACTTTTGACTCTGTCACTGGAACACAAGAAACCAGGATTCAAATTTTGTGTTGGGTGCCTGTCTTCGAGGCACAGGTCAGGAAGCATAGAAAAAACAGGAGCAGTTTCAAAATTCACAAATAGTGTTTTATTTTTCTCAATAACAGCAAAAATAAAAATTATTCAGTATAACTATTTACAAAGGCAGTACAAATGGAGAAAACTCGAGTTCTTCTGAGGGTATCTCTTAATTCCAAATTTGTCTCTAACTCTCCTTGTCTCTCTAGCAAAAGCATTGCTGCTCTTTTTAGAAGTCTTTGTCTGGAAACTCGTTAAGAAAGCCTGCTTATCACAGAATGCTTTTGTAAGTTTACATAATGTTCTTATCAGTTTCGTTCTTTGCAGGTGCAGTAAAACAGTACTTGGTGTCCCAGAACTGACTTCTTATTGACAGCTCTGCAAAAAGCTTAAAAACTGCTTCTCAGGTTAACCCCTTGAGTTCCAAATAGCTTTTTACAGTCATTCCAACAGTGTAACAATATACTGTTTTAAACAAAGGGATCCCAATATCCGTGACATTTCCACATAAATATTCTCATATATATTTTTATAACTGTAGATATGTAAGGGGGAAGAAAAGACAGAAATAGCAAGGGAAGGCAGAAAGAAAGCGAGAGGTGGAGAATTGCGAAACCATCTATCAGTTCCTAGGTCTCTCAAGAAAATTTGGTTGCGCAACCAGAGAGAGAGGATAGAACAGATCCTTGTGTTTAATCCCTCTCTGCATAATAAATGGGGCAGGGCCTTATTCAACCCTATCACAGTGCCTACTGAAAATGTCAGTCACAAATCCACATGAAACGTGTGTACTGCCTCAGCGGGCAACATCACGTGGCTGGGTGCGGCCTGTGCTTATCTGTGCTTCCTGAGTCCCTCGAGGACAGGAAGCTCCAACTCTCTCTGGGTCGGCCTGGATCTGAGGCATCACCCTGAGGTCTGTAAAAAGGCCTCCACTGTGGCTGGGTCTGCTGAATAACTTGTGGCCTTGACGTGGAAGCGGCTGCTGCTGTGGTGGGCACCTCTTCAGTCTCTGCGCAGTTCCCTGGGGCTAGCATCAGAGGGTCTTTCATGTTCCAGTTCCTTGATTTGTGCCTGTCCCTTCAGAGTGTGGGAGAGAGCTCTGCCCAAGCACAGTTGGCACCAGTCATGAGATGGGGAGAGATCTAGGTCCTTCTGTCCCTCGACTCTATGGTCACTTGGCCAAGGGCTCTTTGGCTCTGCTGTCTAGGCTGTCTACCTTGGTTCTGGTGAACCAGGTTCTCGAGGTTTTTCATGAGTCTGTCCACTGGTTGTTGGACGAGGCTTAGGAGTCAGTCTTGCAGACCTCGGTGCTCCCGGTCCTCACTCAGGTGGACATGGACCAATCGGTGACCCAGGTCAGTCCTTCCAAGGACCAGCCTCCACCTGGGGTTGGGTCTTTGCCTCTGTTGCTCAGTGTCTGTAGGTGTCATCTATAGCTAACTGCAAGAAGACCCTTCTTGCTGTCGACCAGTAGATGGTTGAGATTGCGGTTGAGGCATTCGCGCACTCGATCCCACTAGACTGTGAAGCACCACTGTATGTGTTTCTTGTCTCATCGTCCAGTGTGGTGAGGCACTGGCGTAAGTTGCACAGATACTGTGAGGAATTCCTCTGGCAGCAGTGGGCTGCTGCGGGGCAGGGCTCTACCCCAAGGACCTCCAGTCCCCTGGCGGCCACCAGTGGTTGCCCTGCTGGTCCATGCTGTGCAGGTGCTTGCTTCCCACACTTGCTTCTCCACTGATTTGGGTGGAGTTGCCACCCTGTCAGTGGCCAGTTGGCACTCAGACCATGGAGGCTGGCTGTTTGGCCATTGGCTTGCCAGTCAGTTTGTTGGTTAGGATTTGCCTGGGCGAGGGTTTCTGGAAAGTCTGTGGCAAACATCGGCCAAGGGCCATCTTTGTGGCATCATCGGATGACTTGGATCAAGAGTTCACAGCCTTCTCAGGGACTCTGCTCTTCGACTGTAGCTTGGTTGAGGAGCCTTTCACTGAGCATGGCCAGGTGTTCTTTGGTGAAGTGCTCCAGCTTATCTCAGAGTCCATGTAGATCCTGGTTGCACCAGTCTAGAAGAGGGCACAACCTGGGATGCAGGTTTTGGGACCTCTGTTCTCCAGTCTTTGTTCACCAAGTTGGAGTGAACATCTTGCCCCTCTTCCCAGAGAACTGCTTGGAATCTGCTAGAGTGTGGATAAGAGAACCATATCTATGTCCCCAGAAGAATGTTACTCATCTATAACTGTAGATCTTATTTCAAGGAGGGGGGGCTCTTGCAGCAGGTAACATCATTAGGACTATGCTAGCAGGCACTAGGACCCCATGGAAAACTTCTAGCTGGCAGTCCAGTTGGGGGACCGCCCCCTGACGTCCCCTGTGGTATAAAAGGGGCGGTTCCCCGGCGCCACTTCAGTTCTTTTCCTACTGTCGACCCACTAATATCGGCTCCACATACTCCTCTTTTGTAGTCGACCGCCATTTTACGCCTTGCGCAGTTACTGTTGGTTAGCTTTTTCACTCTATTTCTTTCAAGTTTTAGAGCATGTCTTCTTCATCTTCTCAGCAGCGGAAGTCGGAAGTTTGTGTGCAGCAAGAAGATCCCGGCGAGGGATGGCCACTCCGCCTGCTTGATCTGCTTAGTCCCCGACCACCGGCCGGACTGCCCGCACTGCCACAAATTCAACAAGACCCGTATCCACGGCCTCAAGACACACCTGCTGGAACAAGTGGCCACCATGCAGAGGACCCATTCGGGACACAGCTCTTCCTCTTCAGCCAGGGACTGCTCCCCAAAGGGAAGAGATCGGGTGGGAAATGCCACCACAGAGATAAGGAGAGAGCCAGATCAGAGTCCCGCCCTAGGTCCCCTCACAAGGCTTCTGCTTCTTCCACCTCTGGTGGGAGGTCTTAATCTGTTCCCCTCTCTGTTCAAAGGCTGTTGCCAGGGCTTCTTCTAAGAAGACTACGGCCTCCACTCACTCCAAATGCAGGGTGTTTTCAAGTCACGGGCGTTAATCCATCCCCGTGCCCCTGGCTCTTAGGCTCCACAAGCAGATGCTTAGGTTGGCACCAGAGGGACAGGCATCGTCTTTGAGCGAGAAAACTGGCTCTGCTGCCTGAAAGTTCTCAGGGTTGTCCGACATGCACAAGGGGTTGGGAGACTCATCTATATGCCAGGAGGTCATTAGAAGACTGAATGCCTCCTCTGCCTGAAGATGGACGATGTCAGCCTCTGAAGGCCGACAGACTACGGGCCACTCTGACTTGGCGTCGGATATGGATCAGGCACCACCGCCAAAGTGACAGTCTGCTCCGAAAGACCGGACGCCGGATCAGACGCCCAGCGCACCTAAGGATTGGACATCCGGGCCTATTGATAGCCGGAAGCTCCCTCCACCACCTCCTAAGGAGATGGACACCAGACCCCAAGGAGGCTCGGCACTGCTGGATAAGGCCCCACTGGCCCCAAAACCCGACCATAAGGAGCTGGAGGAGCAGACGTTGGCACCGAAGGCACCACAGGGAGCGATGCCAGGCTCCTTGAACATCCCTACTCCACCGCCACCAGCACCGATGATACTTTTGGTGGAAGTAGGGGCCCTATTCACCTCTTGGTGGAACACCATCAAAGAGGACTTGCTATCAAGATCAAGAGAACCATCCCTCATTCCAGTCCCACCCAAGCAGCCCTCATCTCAGAGACCCAGACATCCTCCCCTGACACCAGATCGTCCATCATTCGGGGATGATGACAGGGGATCACCAGCTCCAAGCAACTGGAGAAGGCACCTGTCGTTCATTCCCTCCTCCAAAGGACATCCGCACTCTTCCTTAGGAGAAGCAGGGGACTTTTACTCATATTACTTATCAGAGAGTGAGCTACCTCTATCTTCTTTGGATCAGAAAAAGGACTCACCACCATCGCCTCCAGATGATCTGTCCTTCCTGGAAATGATGAGGCACATACAAGCCCTCAACCAATGGGACACAGAGGAGCTAGACCCAGAACAACACCGTCTGGTCAAATTCCTCTGGGCGAACAACCCGAAGCCTCTGGTCATCCCCCCCCACTTGTTGAACCCTTTCAGGACGACACAAAGTTGGCATGGAAGTACCCGTCCAGTATAGCAGCCATGCCCAGGAAAGCGGACCGGCTTTACAAATCACCAAAAGGGGAGCCTCATCTAAGTGAACAGCAGAGGGCTGACTCTGTGGTACATTCAGCAGCACATGGCAGAGTGCAGCAGCAGAGAGACACAAACTCTGTCTCCAGGTCCGGAGTCAGAAAAACTGGACCAGATGGGCCACAAGGTCTACTCCTCAGCCACCTGTACAGTCAGGTCGCTGAATTTTTTGGCAGATATGGTCATGTACCAAAAATCCCTTTGGAGTTAAGACTTTGGATTTAGTGAAGGCCCAACCAGACTCTGGTGGCAGGTCAGAGCTCATAGCATTCATCCGGTCAGGAGTTGATGTTGGCAGGCATGTGCTGCAGAGCTCTTATGAATCTGCAGACACAGCAGCCAGGACAGCAACAACTAGAATATGCATGAGGAGGCATGCCTGGTTGCTAGTCTCTGGTTTCCATCAAGACTTGCATGATGCCATCTTGGATACACCCTTTCAAGGGTCTGTTGTTTTTGGCGCAGACATAAAGAAGCTGATGACAGGGCTTCATCGACTCGGGCAAGGTGGTGTCAGCCATTCACAAAATGTACAAGTCTGGCCGGTCCACCTGTGCAGAGGCAGGGCGCCTGTCTGACGCCGACGATCCGGGTTCGGGAACGGACCCAGAACGTCGGAGGGCCGGCTTGGAGGGGGGGGTGAAGGATTGAGCATCCTAGGGACTGCTCTCCTTCTCTGGGAGGGAGTGGGATGGAGTGTCCGGCACATCATGGACCCCTGGCGGAGGCTGGGGATACCTTTATGCTGGCGTCGTCACTTGCGGGGGTGCAGGGCGGATGCTAGATGTCATTGCACATCTCTTCTCTCCCGGGAATACTACAAAATAGCAACTGCCATTTGGAGGCAGTTTAGCGCAGTGGTTTAAGTCTCTGAGCTGCAAATCTGGTGACATCCAGCACACCAGACCTGGGTTTGAATCCCACAGCTTCCACTTACATACTGTGTGACCCTGAGCAAGTCACTTGACTTCCCTGTGCTCCCAGAACCTGTAAAAAAAAAAAAAAAAAAAAAAAAAAGCTTTTCAGCTTAGTGCGTGTCTCCTGGTTAAATAGCAAAAAAAAAAAAAATACAAATAAATAAAATTAATGATGCCTGTTTGGCCAGCACCAACTGCACGCCACGGTGCTTCTGAGTCCTGCCCTGTCCCATCACCAGCCGATCCCGTGCCTTGTCTTTTGGGGTGCCAAGAAGGCAATGCAGCCAGCACCCTTGTTCCGTCACTAGGATCAAGTTGGTGCAGTGGCCCCGCCCTGGTGTACGGGGGGACACGATCCTGGTGATCGTTGCCCTGGCTGCGTATTGCTGAAGTCTGTAGGCCAAGAGTTTGGTTCCCCTGGGACTTCCCTCATAATATTTTTGTTTCAGGTAAAATAGGGCTCTTTCAATCTCTGCTTTTTGCAGTTTCTGTAGTTGAGACTTACACAAGTTCAGTTCTTTATCTCTGTCAGCATTCCACTCAATTTTTTGTGCTCCCTCAAGATTCCTAATTCGAGACAGGAGGTCCTGTTGCCTCTGTCTCATTAGTTTCTTTTTGTGGGATGCTATGGCAATTAATTTACCCCTGAGGGATGCTTTGAGGGTGTCCCGAAGGATTTGAGAGGATGTCCCTTGACCACTATTTTCAGCAAGGGTGGTTTTAAAATGTTGCCGGAGCTCCTCCACCACCCCGTGGTCCTGTAGCAACGAGGTGTTCGGTCTCCAGTGGGTTGTTCAAGTGGGCAGTCCAACATCTGACTCTAAGAAAATCTGACTGTGGTCTGAGAGTATGGTCGTCCCAACCCACATGGAAGAAATAATGGATAGGTCCCTGGAAAAAGTAAAAAACATGTCTAGTCTAGAAAAGATGCGGAACCTCGGGGAGTAGCAGGTGTACTCTTTGCATCTTGGGTATTTTGCTCGCCATATATCAACCAGGCCCATCTGATCTAGAATCAACTTTAGGGATTTGGCTCTGTTTAGTTCCGGTTTAGGGATTTGAAAAGTGGTGTCTAAGGTCCTATTTAAGACCATGTTCCAGTCCCCACCCATTATCAGAAGGCCTCTAGCCTTCTCAGCCACTAGTCTGAGGAGGGCGGTGTAGAATGAGAGTGGGGAACTCGGGGGTGTGTACACATTCACTAAGGTGACTGGAGTATCCTGAATGGTGCCTAATACCATCACGTACCGAGCCCCAGGGTCCACCACCACCTCCTGATGATGAAAATGCAGGGCATCCGAGATCAGTATTGCCACCCCCCTCTTTCTGCCCGAGGGTTGGGAGGCATATTATAGTTGGGGGAAGGTTTTTGATTTTAGCTTTCATGATTCTGTGGGGGATAAGTGCGCTTCCTGTAGGAACACTGCCTCGCATCTCTGTGATGTAATGTAGCGTTGAATACGCTTTCTTTTCACAGGGTTCGAGCAACCATTTAGGTTAAAGGAAAGGATCTTAGTAAATTGTCTAGTCATTTAGAAACCTTTTCATGATAGCTACTGAAGTCCAGGTTGAATCTGGCCTAGGGCATAACGAACCCACTTTTTGAGTGCTCTGGGGGGTTACAGGTAGGGTGTCAGAGAGGTCTTCCATCATTAGCACTATTCTCATTTTTGACTTCAGTGAGAAACAGGACTCCTGTTCTAGACCCTTCAGTAAACATTTCATGGTTGCCAATGCATTGCAATTCAGAAATTGTCTGAGTCAGGTTAAGGTAACATTTCGAGTACCCAATGTAACTTCAATCAAAACATTAAAAGAACAATAAGACAGTAAAATTGCTGCTGTTAATACAACAAAGATAAAACATAACTGATGCTCTGGTCTCCTCCAAATATAGGCCAAGAGCGAAAGTAGTGATCGGCAGACCAAGGTTGAGAATCCTCTAAACCAGGTTGCCCAGTATCTGCTGATCTGACTTCCAAGGGAAGGCTGAGTGGTGGACCTCAGCTGAAGGGTGTCCGCTCGTGCGGCCTGGTAAAGGGAACTCAGTAGTGCAATGAGTAGTCCCTGTGGCCCCCTGGCAGTGCCTTGGGTATGGCTGCTCTTCAGATTGACCAATTTACACCATGATGGTATTCTCTATATGTCTTCCCCCAACCCCGCTTAATTTATTAAGAAGTGAATCGCCAGTTGCAGTATGTGTCTGAGAATGCCTTGCTTCAAGAGAATTGGCATGCGGGTTCAGCTCTCCCAATCCGTTCACCAAGAACCCAGTGACCCCAAGTTTCAGGTGCCCTCTGCAAATCGGAATGCTCAACTGGGTCAGTTGTCAGAGCCTGCGGAAATCCGCCGCCAACCAGGGCTATCTGTCGGGCGGTTCCCTAAAGGAAAGCAAGAACTGCCCAGATGGGTCACGATGGGAAACCCCATCCAGACCAGCACATTCTGCGGCTAGCTGTAATTACCCCGAACCCAACAGGATGAGGCCCCTCCCCCGTAACAGTGAAGGAGTGTCTGCTCAAAAGTCAGTCAGTTGTAGTGCTTCCGTGAGTCCCATAGAGGTCGAGACTGGTAAGCAGCCTATTGGAGTCGCGGCAGCCATCATCTCGGGTAGCTCTTTTGTCTCCTTTCTAGGTGACCTCTTGGGATTTGCCCAACCCCCTTTATTCAGTTTTGTCTTTTGTCGTGGACCATGCCCCAACATGAGAACAGAAATCATTCCGTGTGGAGAGGTAGAACGGGGCCGGGCGGCAGAGCGAGGGGGTGACTGGGGATGCGACCATGGCCCAGAAGGGCTAGTGAGCATGCTCTACTAGACAGCAGGTTGAGGTCGGGGACACCTGGGTCGAGAAGGCCGCCGGGGGTCTAGAGAGAGGCCCGAAAGTACTTACTGCGACCCTCAAGTTGCGAAAGTCCGTGCATGGCTGCATGTAGATCTCTGTGGAGAGTGGGACCAGGAGGGATGGAGGCCAAGAGTGATGCAGAGGAGAGATTGAAGCAGGCCTCTCCCACAACAGGACTACAAGGATCCGGGTCTTGGGAGGAATTCACACATCCAGGGCCGGGGAAGGTCCTAGAGCCTCCTCATTTTCCTGAGACGAGGTGTGGTGCCTTTCGATTTATCACGGCCGGGTCACCGAGCTTTCAGAACATTGCTGAGACATCTGCTCGCAGGGTTGTTTGTGGGATCCGCTGAGTAGAGCCTCTTAGGATGGACCCCTTCTGCGCGATCGACCAGGCGGAGGCCAGCAAGTCCCTTTCCATTCTCTCTTTAGTCAGGATGGGGGTGCTGATTCCAAGCTCTTCGAGGAAAGGTGCAGCCGTCAGCAAGTCCTTGAAAATTCTGACTCCTTGATCTGTGATGAGTTTGAGCCTTGCTGGGTAGAGGGTTTGTGCCTTGATATTCATAGCCCTCAACTGCTTTATAATGGGCCAGAGGGTTTTACGTGCCTCCTGCACCCCCAAAGTATGGTCGTTATCTAGCATGACTTTATGCCCCTCAAATGTTAAGGTACCCAGATGCCAGGCACGGTGAAGCAGCTCTTCCTTGCTTCTATAAGAGGTCAAGCGGGCAATGAAAGATCTGGGCGTTGCACCAGGGTTGCGGGGCAGAGGGCCAAGTGATCGGTGGGCCCGATCCATACTCGGATCAAAATCTTCTGGCAGTGCAAGCGTCTTCCGCAGCATATCTTGGAGGAAGGTGATTGTGTCTGTAGCATTTCCCTCGAGGCCCTCCGGGACCCTGTATATCCTCACATTCTGTCTTCTGCTTCTCCCTTCTAGGTCGTCCAGACGATGGGTGAGTTCACTGTCTCTTGCCAGCAGGTATAGTAATAGCATGTCTTGTCTGTTGGTCTGCTTCGACACTTGGGTAGGGCATACTTCCAGTTGCTCCGTTTTGTGATCTATGTGACTCATGTCCGACCTTAACTCGGAGAGAGTTTGATCAATTTTTGTGACCATACGAGCTGTCTGCATAATTGTGGCAGTTATCTCGTCTTGCGATGAGTCGCCACGTGGTACACCCGAAGTCGCTCTCCCTGTAGCTCTCGGCCATCTGGAGATTCTGTCGTTTCTAGCTGGAGCATTGCTTTAAGCTTCTGAGCTGGTGTCCCAGGGAGTTTGCCCGTTTTGTGGTGCTTTTGTTTGGCCGGCGATGCCATTGATAACTAGGCGATTTTAATGGATATATTATTGGTGGGGAGCGGAGCGCCAAAGCTAGTCAACCATCACGGACGGCGACGTCACCGGAAGTCCCCCTCACCGTAATTCTTGATCTTCCAGAATATCATCTTTACTGCAACCTGCCCACCCTCCGCTGCAGTGACTAGGCTTCTGGGCAGTACTTTTCTTTTTCATCTCGCCTTTGCCTCCCCTGTTGGGCTTTCTACTCTCTCAAAAAGGAGGCACTTAGGGGCCAAAACACTATGGGAAACTTTGTTCCTTCCTTGTGGCCCTCGGGGTGGGGGACTTTGGGAGAAAAAAAGAAACACATGGGGGACCTTCTTATCCCCATTTTCCCTAGTCCTTCCTTTTATTATTTTGAAAAAAGTCACATAGGGGTTCTTCTCACCTGTTCCTCAGGCCTCTTCCCTTCATTGTTTGAGAGAGAAAAGCCACTAAAAGGAAGAAACAGGGTGGAAAAAGCCCCCTTTGGAGAGGTCTGTAGTTGTTTGCTGTTGAAAAGCTTCCTTCATTCCACTTTGTGTTTTTTTGGGGGAGGCTTGTGGAGAGCAGGGTAGACTGTAGACATATTTGGAGTTGTAGCCCAAACTCCTTTGCCTGGTACAGCTTTCTTTTCCTTGCAGTATGCATCCTGCACTTCCTTCCAGGTAGTCTGCTACATTTCTTCTCTCTAATACCCCCCACCAAGAGTAATCTTCAGTAAGAAAAGGGGAACATTTTCTAGGGGAATTTCTGCAGTTCCCTTAATTGCCATCTGTCCTAGTGGGGACCACCTTCTCTCAGTAGTTTTTCCCCTCTTGGGAGTTGCATTGTTGCCTCTTGAGTTCCTAGGTGTCTTCTGCACGACTCAGACCTTGGCTAGTACTACATTTCATGGTCCCTGGCTCTGCTGTTGCCAGGCCTCATGATAGCAGGTCTCTCAGTAATTACATCTCATATTATGGTTTTGTCATATGGGGTCCCTGTGTCTCTGGCCCTCTCTATTTCTCATACTTGCAGATGGAGTACCCTTACTGACAGCAATTTCAGGGCTCACAGCTCTGCTACCGTTTCTGAGTCTTCAGGGAAGTGCATCCTTCCTCTGGTATTCACCCCATCCTTTGCTAGTCCTATGGAATTTTAGGGACCTTTGACTATGCTTGAAAGTTGTTGTCTGCAGGAGAGCATAAGCTATTTTTCCAGCAGCTAGGAGTAAGCCAACTCTTCTGACAGCACTGTTCTCCTGCATGGAGTTCGAGGTCCCCACTGCATTCTTTATTTTTCTCCTGACTAGTTGTCCTGGTCATCCTTTAGGCTGCTACCAAGGGCCTCTCTCAACTTCTCCTTTCTCTCCTCTGGTAAATTGGATTTTATTGTTTTGTCCCTTTTTTTATTCTATATACTGCTTCTATCCCTTGGGCACCCTTGCTCCAACCCATCTCTTTTTTCTTACCCTTTGTTTCCTCTCCTGGTGAACAGAACTGAAGAAGGCATGGGGCCAGCGCTGGTTACTGGCTAGCCTGCAAGTGCCACTTCATAGGTTCGCCTCCTGGGCGATGCCATCCCTGACGGTCCCCTAGCTTTAAAGGTTTACACTCTCACAGGGTTCTGATGCCTTCAGCACAGCAGATCCACCAGTAGTGAATGGTGAAGATATTCTGGAAGATCAAGAATATGGTGAGTGCATCATTTTCATTTCCCCTTCGTTGTTGCTGTTACTGGCATCGTTTGTGCCAGTCGTTGTGTGGTTTTATCCTGTCTTCGCTCCTGTTTTCTGCATAAGGGCTCTGCTGCTTCCTTATGGTGCTGTTTCCCATCAACCTCTGCCTTGGTTGTCACTTAGCTCTTCCTGCTTGCCATTCTGGCTGCTCCACGTGTCTGTTGCCATTAAAATCTGGCTGTGTTTTTTGTTACCCTGTGTGGCAGTCAGTGCGTGTTGTGCTGGTCACCAGGTTTTATCAAATTGACGTCCTTTTTAGGTGGCTCCCTGCTTTTGGTGACATTGCCATCATTGTTTGGGGGGCAGATGTCCATTTCATTTCCAGCCTCTGGGTCTCTCTCTGGTGTGCCATAAATGCTCCTGCACTTCGACCTCCAGCATTTGTTCTCTCTATTGTTAGCGTTTCTGGCCTTCAGGTACTTTCTATTGCTGCAGTTTCCTGCATCCCAGGCTGCCACTTTGTTTCCCATCATGGGTTTTTGACGCTGTCCTGCTCTGGCATGGCCATTGCCCATGTTCTCCTTTGATGCTTTTGCTGCTAACTGGTGTCTTCTGTCCTGCCCTGGGCTTACCTGCCCTTGTTTTGGGCCTCCATCCAGCTTTTTGCAGCACTTCCTGGGAATCGTTCTACTGGTGTGGTTCAGTGGAGGGAAATCTTGAAGATGATAGCACGGTTACTCTAACAGTAGAGCTTTGAGAGAATCTTCCCCATTGAGCCGCAGCTCACCCTCCCTCCCCTTTGCTTGTGGTTGGTATAGTTTTGGGGGGTGCATTTCTAGCTTACAGGTTCGTCCTTTCTTTTTATGCCCTTTCCTTTTCTTTCCTACCCCACTGTCGATCTCCATGATCGGTCGTTGATGGCATGGGCATTCTTCCATCAGTTTAGCTCGATGTTGAGACTCTCTCTCTTCTGGGCAGAAATAGCTGAAGAGTATGTGGCTGCCCAGGCTATATAGGTACAGTTGGTGGACATCATTGTGGGCACCCCTACCTAGGCAAAATAGTCTGAGCAGTCCTCGTGCTGGCTGCATCTGTATTCCATAGGTATGGCTCAGTGGCAGAGATTCTGTAGAAGAGCTAACTGTATGTTCAATGTCAAGTATTCAGTTTACATCCACAAGACCCAGTCAACCTCCCCTGACGAGGCTTACTTTGAATTCCTGTTCCAGTGTACAGATATGAGTGCAAAAGGTATGGGAGCCAGAGGCTCACATGACTGGGTGATGGAAGTCGAGCTTGAAGACTGATCTATAGTGATTGAGCATGCTCGGTAAAAGACTGCCCAAGTGTGGATGTGAACTGCATACTACTAGTAGTAGGACTTGGGTTATAAGTAAGTAATATTTTGACACCTATAGCCCAGCCACACTCCCTCCTGCCTGGCTGCCACCCTGTTCCGTCACCCATCCTGAACCCCAGAGAGCCCCCCACACCTGTCACATTCTGTCTTATGGTTGCATTACCACCTCCATTCCGAATTTGGTAGTGGGGACCAGGTGTGCTGAGGCGTCATTCTGCTGGACCAGGGGAGTTTCTTCTCTGCTCCCACCCCAAAATGCTGGTGGTGAACATGCCATGTGATAGGTGTGCACACTGCTCAGCTTCAGCATCTTCCCTCTCACTGCCAACTCCTTCTGCCTTGCATCCCCAGGTAGTGCTCCTGCAGTGGGCTCAGACAGCTTCCCACCCCAAGCAGGTGAGCGTCCAGTGGGAATGCTCTACTCTACCGCCACCATTGGCCATCCGACACACCAGGCTCATTCCTGAACGCGAGTCGGCAGAGCAGAGAGTGGCACTGCAGTGCCAAGAGGCTGCCTGAAGTTGCAGATATCCTTTTTGTGCATACTGGGCAGTTGGCATGGTATTTTCTGGGTTCACTAAAGGCCCTGCTGCATACTTTTTCACAGGCGATCCAGGTGGCAGAGCTAAACATCTTTATTGTATTTTCCCAGAAGAAGAAAAAAGGATCAGCTACATTTGGGCAGTAAGCAAAATTAAGGAACACCTGGCATCAGTGCCAAATCTACAGTGACAGTCAACTTCTGAACTAAGAGTGACCTTTTTAAACCACTCATGAACCCAGATTATCAAGAGGCAGCATCTCATTGGGGCGTGCTGGTGGTCCTGCTTCTAACCAGTTTTATAGTGGGGGGCACGGATTACACCCTTTGACTGAAATGTGGATTCCAGTTTTATGGTGCAGTGCTGTGATGACCCACAGTGGCAGCAGGTGAAAAACAAACTTTTTTTTTGTTTTCCTCAGTTCTTCAGTGTTGGATCGCCTGAATGCTCTTCTCGAGCCTGGAGGTGTACTTGCAGTCAGCGAGAGGGGAATGATTGATGGCACGACCCCCACTATTGTTCCTCACCCCAACTTCAGGTTTGCCTTCCCTTTTTTATTTACCTGTAATTCCATTTGGTAGGTTCTTTCTGGATTCTGTGCTCATCATGCCATTAAGAATGTGTTTAACCCCCACAAAAAAAAGTTAAAACATTTGAAGACCGAGTTTGAGTGCTGGCCCACACAATAGCTGCAGTACATTGTGCAGTCACGTGACAAACTGTTTCCATGTGTCACCGGAATCCTGTGCTGAAGCCAGCTGAGGACAGTGTGCATCACAGAGGTGTGAGGCCCTTTTCTTGGAGGAAGTGAGGTTGTAGTTGGACCAGCAGTCCCCCTCCATTTGGCAACGATGAAATGAAGTCAGCTGCTGCTCACTTTCCTGTCAGGAGGAAGGCTGCAGATGCTATGATGTCATCAGTTGTTCATGGGGGGAGACAATGTCTTAATCTGAGGTGTTGCATCTGTAGTACATAATTTGACTGGCAGCTGATTAAGTCTTTATATTTTTGAAGTTTTGTTTTTATTTACTTTTTTGCCAAGTATATTCAGTGTGAGAAGTTATGTACAGTGGAGCCCTGATGAAACCACATCTGTAAAGCAGCAGTCTTTAATACCCAGAAAAAGAGGGGGAAAAAAAAGTTATCAGCAGTTGCACACAATACAAGGATGATACGGCGCTAGAGAATTTCTGCTGGCCCCACCTCCTGCCTTCTCTGAATTGCTAACGCTAATGAAACACGCTGCAAAAAGACAGCAGTGCAGAGAGTAGGTGGAGTACGGAGAGAGAGAGAGAGAGAGAGAGAGACGGACACGGTGCAGTGCTAGATTATCTTGGAATTAACACTCCAAAGGTGGAGTTTCCATTATATAAAACGAGTTTACTTCTCTATAGTCTTTCAGAGAAAAACTAAAAGAAAAAAAAAGAAACCTAATTGAGGTTTGAGACATTATATGTTTGGTAAGATTCCCTTGCCACGCTTACATATAAATAAAAGAAAAAACCCTCCGTCCAGACGGCTGTCACAGGCGTGGACTTCTGCTTTAAGGTCACAAATCTTAGGGGCCCTTAGTTTTTCCTTATCCAAAAGAGGGCATGGGACAAACGGGTTGACCAGTGGGTGGTGGGGGGGATGTCCCTTGGCAAAGGTGATGAGTAGTTGTGGGCAGAGGGGGTTAAGGGGGCAGACTCGATGGGCCAAAGAGGTCCTTTTCTGCCACCACGTTTCTATGATTCTAAATAGGATCCTGTTACATAAAATCTTACTTTATAAACACAGAAGAGATCAACGGAAAGCAGTCTCAGTTTTTAGCATGTAGTAGTTTTTTTCCCGGTGGCTTTTATTTTATTTATTTATTTTTTTTTTACTTTCTATTTTTTCTGCTTCTCCTCTCCCCTTCAGCTGTGGTCTCCTCGGGAGCACCTAGGAATCATCCCTCTACGGTCCACTTCACCTGGACAACCCTCCTTCGCCCAGGTAGCCGCGGTTTACCCTATGGGCGGGGATAAGGTGGGACCCCAACACCCTGAACTTCTGGTGGCGTCAGTTGGGAGGGTGCCAGAAAGGCTGCCGCAAATCGAGGGCAAGCTCTGGTGCTCCGTCTCCTCCCGAGCTGAAAGGCATTTTTCCCTTGTTCAGGGGAGTGGCTAGCGCCCTGACATCAAGGTGCTACCACCGACGTCTGCCAATCCCCCGCCCCTTCTCTACACTCCAGCGCTTGTTGTGCCTCCAGCTTCCGCGGAGGCCAGCCAAGTACCGAGCAGAACCCCGCTCCCTCCCGGGAAAGGAGCGCTGTCCTCCGGATGCTCAATCCTCTCCCTCCCCTGTCGACCCCCGGTAACCCGGGCTCGTTCCCAAACCCAGGTTGCCGGCGTGGTGTCCAGCGCCTCAACCCTTGGCGCCACCAGGCCGGCATGGTGGCTTTTATTTTTAAGCAGAAGTGTAGGTTCACCCTGGCTAAAAACACCCTGTGTAGAGTGAGGTGAATGGTCAGTGTGGTTATTCATTTAACTGAAGCTTGTTTGCAGAGACAACCTGGGTGATGGAGGTGGATAGAAATATAAAAATCCAGTAGCTTGTATACAGCAAACCTGCAGGAGCCTAGTACAGTAGAGATAAGGTAGAGCAAGAGGTACAACAGTGTAAAAAATGAAGTCACTGGCAGTGTAATTATGAGTGCAAGTCTACAAAAAGATACACACAGAGAACCAGATAACTGGGTGCCAGAGGAGGGATGGTTAAGAGGACGGTGATGGGTGCAGGCGTAGTATTGAACCATGAGTTGGTGTAGCCTGGCCTGCAGAGAGAAGGGAGTGGTGGAGCAGCATAGTGATTGGAGGTGGGAAAGGTTATTCTAAAGATGGAAATGTCTGTTGGAAAAGGGGGGCTCTGTCAAAACAGAGGATTTGAAATAGTGGATCTTGAAGGAGCAGAATCAGAATTTGAGTAGGAGAGAGTTATTAGTGGAGGACAGAAAACTAGAATTGATACTGTATGAAGGTGGAGGAGTGGATTAGACTTTTGCTTTCAGTGGAAGAGGGGAGAGAAGTAGAATTGAGCTGTGGTGTTTGCAGGGTGGACAGTTTATTGCAGAGTGGAAGAAGGAGCGACAGAGCGGGTCCATTCGGCCAAGGGTGGACTTTAGGGCTGCAAAGTAAACCACAGTCCCTTAGTAAGACATTGGGAAAACCCTTTTGAGTACATGACTAGCAGGGAGGCGTGTAAAACTTGTTCTTGTACAGTGCACCTAGCTTGTGGAGGAGTTTCAAATGAATTATATCTTTATGCCTGGAAAAGTCAATTTGGGTGTCCGCTCCTATGGTGCGTTAAAACAGAGTGAGTGTGATCTTCGAGGATATCTCTTTCATCAGGCCACACTCGTGGAAATATTGCTGCCAGGCACTAGGACCATATGGAAACTTTCTGCAAGCAGTCCACTAGGGGCTGCCCACAATGATGTCTTACATCGACATCCTCTATATATAAATGTGGGCGGCCCCTCTCTCTTCTCAGTTCTTTTCCTGATATTGACCCTACTTACTGGACTCCACGTAAACACGGCTGCTACAGTCGACTGGTTTATCTAATTTTTTTATTATTTTTTTTGTTTCTCCTAGTAGTTTTCACTTTTATTTAAGTTATTGCCATCATTGTGTATGTTGTCGAAAGACCCCGCTAAACTCGATACTGCGACTGTATTGGAAAGATTTATTCAGGCGACTGTCACATCTGTGTGTGCTTTCTCGGAGAAGCCCATGATGTTAAGGCCTGCGAGATCTGCTTGAAGTTTAATACAGCTAACTGTCGATGCAGTCAACAAGCCCTGCACGTGTTCTTCCTGGAGCAGCAGATAACCAGGATGGAGAGAATGCTCAAGCTGAAGAGCTCCAACATGTCACCAGCCCATTCTTCAGGCTCACAGACCTCCAGGGCCTGAGAGAAGTCCTCTGGAAAGCACACATACCCGGAGAGGGAGAGGAGTAAGGAGAAATCCACCCCCAGCCACCCATGAGATCCTGGTAGCCACTTCACTTGGCACTGTCTGCTGCAGCACCGTCGACTGCTTCAGTGGTGGCGTCTCCTGCTACTCAGACCTCGGAAACCACAAGGTCTGCTTAGGCAGAGAGTTCTGCCGGGCCTACTGCGACTGGCAAAGAGCCATCGACGTTCGGTCTGCAGACATCCCCGTCTGTCACAAGGTGCCTCTGCAGTACAGGCCACCATCGACATGCGAAGGGTACTCTCCTCCTTTGCAGAGATGATACAGTGCCTTATACCTCTTCCTACACCAGGCATGATGACAACAGAGCCTCTCAGAATAGCCCCAGCACTGTCGCCATGCTAGGTTGATGCGCCCGGTGCACTCCAGGGTGTTTACATCCTCTCTTACTTCACTGCAGCCTTCAGGGCCCGTCGAGGATCAGGAATGCAACCCTGATCTCCTTTTACATGAAAAGGAGTAGGAAGATGTGGGGGGCTTATCTGAGGGATCTGGCTCCACTGTTTCCACCAGGAGTGAGGACTTCACCTTATATACTCAGAGGTCCCCTCCTGAAGACACCTCTTTTATCTCTATGATGCAACAACTCCAAGATGCAGTGTGGTTTATTGCTGAGGAGGAAGACATCACTAAAAGGGATTTGGTGGAGTTCCTAGAGTTACCAAATTCTCTACCCCTTATTTCTCTATTGGCTACACTAGAGGATGCCACCCTGGCCACATGGCATAGATCAAACCTGATTCCTGCCATGCTCAGAAAGGTAGACAGGCTGTACCAGGCCCCCTCAGGAATGCCCTTTTTTGCAGGCCAACCTGAGGCTGCTTCAGTGGTGATAAATGCAACCCATAAGTCCCTGGTGCCTAAGCATCTCCATTCTCTCCCCGCAGGTAAGGAGTCAAGGAAACTGGACCTTCTGGGTAAAAAGAACCTTTCCCTCTACCACATTGGGCCTAAGAATAACAAATTATCAGGCCTACATGGTAAAATACCAGAATACCCTCTGGAAAAAGGCTAAAGCTGCAGCCCAGTTATTCCAAGAGGGTACACAGAAGCAGGAGATACTCAAGGCCCTCCAGATTGGGGCTGACATAGGTAAACGCATGTTAAGGTCTACCTATGGCATTTCTGATTCCTCAGCCAGAGCAGCTGCAGCTGTCATCTGTTTAAGAAGGCATTCTTGGTTGAGGGTGGAAGGATTTGCTAGTGATGTCGAAACAGTCCATCATGAATGCCCATTTCAGGGGATACAAACTATTTTGGGCAGATGTGCAGGATATCCTCTCTGATCTGCAAGCCTCGGGAAGGACTCTAAGGTCAGTCCATTCCCTCTACCAGACACAACCAGGAAGTAGGTAGAGGTTATCCTTTCGCCGGGCTACCGACTGACCTAGGTCAGAGGCTAGACAGCAGAGCAAAAGCAGAGCTGGCCCCAACCTCCTCCACAGGTGCCCACCAAGAGCCCCTACAGATGGAGGTGCAGCTGTGGCTGCTGGATCTGCTTCAGCGTGACTCCTTCTTAGACCCCAAGTACTAAAACTGGAGTTGGTTCATAGGGGCGGTCCTGGATTTGGTCCAGGGCATGGTTTTCTACCCCCAGAGAGGGCGATTGCTTGCGGGAGATTGCCGAATCGGTCCTTGTAACCAGTCAGGTCCAGGCCAGGACCTTCCTCAGACTTCTGGGGCACATGGCGGCAGCCATTTCTGTCACTCCTGGCTCGCCTCCACATGAGAATCCCACAGTGGATGCTCAGGGTGCAGTGGGATCAATGGTTAGACGACCTAGACCACATGGTCAGGATCACAGAGCCAGTAAAGAGGACACTTCTTTGGTGGTTGGACCCTCTAAACTTAGAAAAAGGGGTCCTTTTCCGTCTGGAGCCCCCAAATCAGATTCTTAACGACGGATGCCTCGGATTTGGGTTGTGGTCACACCTGGAGGCCCACCAAACACAGGGAATCTGGACCCCCATGGAGCGGGACCTCCACATCAATGTCTTGGAAATGCGAGCGGTCCTCAGTGTGCTACATGCCTTTCAAGAGGACCTCGTCTCAGGCTCTCTTCTTGTTCAGACGGACAACATGGCAGTCATCTTCTATATCAAAAAGCAAGGGGGCGCCCACTCCTACCCCCTGTGCAGGGAGGCGATGAGTGTTTGGTACTGGGCGCCGGAGCGGCACATCTCTCTGTCCGCAGTGCACGTTGCAGGCGTCCTAAACGACTTGCCCGACAGCCTAAGCAGGTCTCGGTCCAAGGCGCACAAGTGGGAGCTACTGCAAACAGTAGTGGATCAGCTCTTCGACACATGGGGTCATCCAGAGCTGGACCTCTTTGTGTCATCACGCAATGCCAAACTGCCAGTTTTCTGCTCACGAGAGCCCACGCCTGGTGTTTTCTGGACAGACGCGTTGTCCCTTTGTTGGGCACGGAGGTTTCTTTACGCCTTCCCTCCCTTTCCTCTCGTTCAGAGAGTTCTCTTGAAGGTACAGGCTGAAGGGGCTCTGGTGATTCTAATCGCCCCTCTATGGCCTAGGCATATTTGGTTCCCACTACTTCAGCGGTTGTCCACAGAACCTCCAATCCCGCCGCCAGTATGCTCACAGTTGCTGTCCCAGGATCAGGGCTCGCTGGTCCATCCTGATCTCAGGTCTTTGCACCTTCATGCTTGGCTTCTCCGGACGTAGCAAAGTCCAGGTACGGGGTCTCCCAAGAGGTGGCGGACGTCCTCGTATCGGCGAGGAAGCCCTCTATTCGCTCCACTTACGCTATGAAGTGGAAGTATTTCTGCTTATGGGTGTCATCTCACTGTCTGGACCCCCCTTACCTGTCTGGTGAACTCAGCATTGCAGTATCTCCTCTCCTCATACCAACAAGGCTTGAGCTACTCCTCCATAAAGATGCACGTGGGACATTTCGGCATATCACACCCTTTTGTGGGGACAAAACTTTAGCCCAGTTGGATGTGGCCACACCTTTTTAAGGGGGATTCTGCACATGAGACCTCCCATTAGGGATTCTGTCTCCCGGGACCTTCTGTTTGTGTTGGAGAAGCTTACTCTCCCACCTTTTGAACCCACAGCCGACTGTGAGCTACGTTATCTTTCCTGGAATGTTTGTTTTTTAGTTGCTGTTACTTCAGCTGGAAGAGTTTCCGAGCTCCAGGCTCTGATGTGTAAAGTGCTGTATTTAATTTTCCACAGGGAAAGGGTTTCCCTCAGAACGAATCCTAAGTTCCTTCCTAAAGTGGTCTCAGAATTGACCCTCAACCAGTCGGTTGACCTTCTGGTTTATTTTTTTTCTCCCTCTAATACACTCTGGACGTTCACAGGGCGCAGAGGTACTACCTTAAGCGCACAGCTGCACACCGTAAATCGGAGCAATTGTTTGTGGCCTTCGCGCCACAGCACTTGGGTAAACCGGTGTCCAAGCAGAACATTTCCAAGTGACTTATCAACTGCATTGTATTTTGCTATGAGAAGCACAATAAACCCCTTCCAGGACTGGTCAGGGGTCACTCCACCAGAGGAGTCTCTGCTTCCTTTGCCGCCCTGCGGAATGTCTCCATCAGGGACATATGTGCGGCTGCTACCTGGAATTTTATACACACCTTCGTGAAGCACTATATCCTGGACATTGCATCCAGACGCCGTGCCGGCTTCAGCCTGGCAGTCCGTCAGGGACTTCTGTCTTGACTTGCTGTTCCAGCATCATACCATCTTCCACCTCCCGGGGTTAGGCACCTCCTTGGCGCGGGACTGCTTTGGATTCAGTCCTAATGGTTGTAGCCTGCTGTATGAGCTACCACTCGAAGTAAGATAGTACAGTTACGTGAGAACTTACCTTAACAATAGATCTTCGAGAGGAGCTCTTGCAGCAGGTGCTGCTTTCCTGCCCTCTATCCCCTGAATGAGGTGTACAGATCATCATCTTTAGGCTTCGCTTCCTTCTCTCGTCAGAGCCCGTTCTGGAACACAGTGCAGTGACGACCTGCGTCCGCCCCGTCCTGACGTTCTGTTGATGTGGTGCAGCTACCCAGCCTCCGTTAGGTGCCACTCGTACGAAGAGTGCTGACCTGCCCTCCCCCGGCGAAGGAGAGCTGTCCAAGGGACGCTCAGTCCTTCTCCCCCCGGCTGGCCCTCCGGTAACCTGGGTCCATTCCCGAACCCGGGTCGCCGGCATCGCAAGTGGAAATCCAACTGCTGCGCCGACAGGCTGGCTACAGATACATCTCTAATCGGCTGGGGAGCTCACCATCAAGATCTCCACACCCACGGTCTGTGGAGTCAGTAAGAGTTACAACTGCACATAAATGTCCTGGCGATAAGAACTGTCCTGTATGCTGTCCGAGCCACGAAGGATATCCTCTGTCACCAAGTAATTCTTCTTCAAACGGGCAACAAGGCGGTGATGTATTACATCAACAAGCAGGGTGGAGCACACTCTTACCCTCTGTGCAGGGAAGCGATGAGGGTATGCTAAGTGATGAGGGTATGGTGCCTAGAGCACGAAGCCCTGATCCAGGCAATCTACCTGCCAGGAGTCCAGAACGATCTAGTGGATCACCACAGGAGAATGAACGTGGATCCACACGAGTGGTCTCTCGACTCAAACGTTGTGCAGTTACTCTAAGAAGAGTGGGGCACTCCAGACCTGGACTTTTTTGCGTCCCCACTTAACGCAAAACTGCCTCTATTCTGCTCCAGAAATCCAGAACCTGGCATTTTCTGTCAGGATGCATTCAAACAGCGGGGGACAAGACATTTTCTGTACACATTTTCTGCTCTTCCCTTAATTGAGAGCATGCTACTCATGCTGGAGGCATGGCGGGGGATGATTCTCATCACCCCATACTGACCTCATCATATTTGGTTTCCGTAAATTGGCAGATTATCGGACGTTCCACTAAGTCGACTACCATTTCAGATGGACCTTCTGACCCAGGGCCCAGTGGTCCATCCCAACCTGAAATCCCTTCATCTCCATGCCTGGCACCTGAGGAGATAGAAGTAGGTAGTTTTAATGTCTCCCATAAGGTCTGACATTCTACTAGCAGACTGCAAACCAGCCACTAGGAAAGATTTTACAGCAAAGTGGAAACGATTCTCCATCTGGTGTGCAAAGTCCTCCTTGGACCCCTTTTCCTGCCCACCAAACAAAATCTTGAGTATCTGCTAGACCTCTCAAATGCGGGGCTACAGTACTCAACAGTGAAAGTACACCTTTGTGCGATTTCGGCTTACCACAAGCCTATCCACGATCTGTCAGTGTCTCAGCGGACCTTGGTTGAGGTTCCTTAAAGGTATCCTCCATACTAAGCCACCAGTCAAGAGATTGGTAGCTGCTTGCGATATCAACCTTGTGCTAGACATACTCACTTGCAAACCCTTCGAATCTTTAACAACCTGCAAGTTGAAGTTCTTGAAATGGAAGGCCGCCTTCCTTAAAGCCATTACTTCTGCTCGCAGTGCCCGAAATGCATGCTCTGGTCACTGACCCCCACATACACAGTATTTCACAAGGACAAGGTGGTTCTCGGGACCCACCTTAAATTTCTTCAAAAAGTAGTCTCTGAATTCCATCTGAACCAGCCCTTGGTCCTTCCGACCTACTTTGCTAACTTTCAGAATGAAGGGGAACATACCCTACATTCCCTACATGTAAAACGAGTTTTGCGGTTCTACATCGATAGAACAAAAGAGATCCGCGACTTTGTCTTATTCAGCATGGCCCGGCTGGGTCAGCCTGTTGCCATCAGCTGTATTTCAGCATTGCTGGTAGCACGTCTCCGCTATTGCTATTCGATGTTGCAGGTCAAGCTGGAAGGGCAGGGTGTATGCCCACTTTACCAGAGCAGTCGCGGCATCCCTGGCAGAAATACGAAATGTACCCATTGCAGACATCTGCAATGTTGCCACCTGGAGCTCTGTGCATACCTTTGTGAAGCACTACGCCTTGGATGTCCATGCCAGACAGCATCCATCTTTTGGCAGGATAATCCTTAATGGACTTCTATCCTGAGTGATCTCTTTTCTCTCCTGCCGCCCTTCCCGTGGGATTATTTTAGCTCTGTACTCTCCCACTAATGTGACTGAGTGGTGGAGACTTTATGTCCAGGAAGATATGTAAATTACGTGCCTACCGTAATTCTTGATTTTGGACGAAGTCTCCACCACTCATTCACATGCCCGCCCACCATCCCCCAAACTCACTTGTCTTGTTTTGGTCTTCACTCCCTTGTTGACTGGGTTGTGAAGACACTGTTGTAAAGACCCTTCTTACACGGGTCATATGGACTGTCTTATGCCCAACATTGGTTCGTTTCACTAGGTTAGTTTACGTTGCACCTTCTCGGTAAAAAAGGTACTGAGGCGATTGGAGGGTCAACGCTGGAATAGCCTACATGGTGCGAGCCAGTGTCACGGCACCACTCATGCGCTGTCCTACCCCGGCGCCAGCCCTCTTGAAGATTTTTGGCTCCCGCTGGGTCCTATCGCCTCTGGCATAATCCCACTAGTGTAAATGAGTGGTGGAGAGTTCATCCAAGAAGATCAAATATTACAGTAGGTACGTAATTTACATTTTCTGCGGAGGGTTTTGCCCCCACACCCCGCACTAGAAGTATAAACATCCTCCACATCGCACGCACCGGGGACAGCAACACAGCTCAAAGGTGGCGCCCAAATGACCTGCGCTGTTCTTACCCATTTGCTGTTATTCCTGCGCTCATGTTCTCGCTATTTTCACCTGACACCCCTCCAGCTAGGGAAAGATCTGAGGAGGGACCGGGGCCTCCGCGTTTATATAGGGTGTGATGTCTGAATCTGACATTTGCATGGGTGGCCCTTAGTAGACTGCTGCAGAAAAAGCTTCTGTATGATCCTGACTGCTAATTGCCGTAGGTGTTGCCTGATGAGAGATATTTCCTTGAAGATCTACTGTTACGGTAACACTTGTTAATGAGTTGTCAGAGCTCAGTGTACCTTTCCTGCTCCAAAATTTCGGTCCATGAGGAAAAAATTTAACATTGGCCTAACTATTCCAAATAGTTATTTTGCTGTTATGACAATATGTGAATGCTTTGTGGTGCTCTTTTTTGCAACAGGCTCTTTCTGACTATGGATCCTGCCCATGGGGAGATATCTCGGGCCATGAGGAATCGTGGTATTGAGATTTATATTCCTGGGGAGACAGAAGGTGCTTCTTTTGATCAGCTAGATGTGAAGGTGCTGCTGCATGGCCTGGGCTTGTTGGGAGACAGTGTGTGCAACACACTCATAAATGTGCACTCCGAAACCAGAGACAGGATAGGAGGTAAGTAAAATCTCTGCATGTTGAACTTCAAATCACTTTGCAAAGCCCTGATGGCCCAGCATCTGCATTGACCCCAGTGATGGCCCAGGAGATGGCCCAGCATCTGCATTGACCCCAGTGATGGCCCAGGAGATGGTTCTCCCATGTCCTTTGCAAGGAGCTGCTGCAGCTGTGAGTGTAATATGTTTGCTCCCCAAGGGAGAAGGAGAAAATGGGAGATGTATCCCAGCGCCTTCTGAATGACCCTTGCCTGTTCTCTTGGTCCCAGCCCCTCACTTGTAACTGTGCTGCGGTATTGGGGCTGTAAAGTCTCCAGCTGAGACCTGATGGGGTTAATGATAAAAGGGGGAGTGGATGAAAACTTGAATTAAAAATATCTGTTTCTGTTCCCCCAGAATAAATCTTTATTCAGATGTATCTTACAGTCTTAAATCATCAGAATGGTAGTTCAGAGTTTGCAGAACTAATTTTCATGCTATTTGGTTGGATGTAATTCAAGATGTATTGCTCTTTCAAAATAGAAATGGAAAAAGACCACAACAGTTTATTCTGTTCCAAGAATATGCACACCCGAGCTTTGTAGTATGTTCAAAATGCGTGATCTTACTTCAAGTGGGAGCTCTTGCAGTAGGTTACACCCTAAGAACTGAAGCTGGCAAGTGCCAGTAGTACCCCATGGAAAATGTCTAGGTCGCAGTCTACAGCAGTGGACCGTCCCCTGTTGTCAGCCCGCCCCCAACATCGGCCAGTGTTATAAGAGTTCTAGGAGCATGGATATGTTGTTCATTCACACTCTTTGGCATGTCCCCATCCACTTTGAATCTCACCGAAAGTCTTCAAGGTGGTTCCTCCCACCCACCCGAGTGATATATACCTTGGCTCTGCCCCATGACGCCAGATCTTCCTTTCCTCTGGAAGATTCAGGTTGCCTCCCTCGTGCTCATGCATGTAGTAGGCACTGGCTTTCAAACCTTCGGTTATTCTGAAAATTCGCATTGTTCGCATTAGCAATTGCAAGTTCGCTGCTTCGATTGTGGAAGACAAGTCTTCCCCCCGTACCTGTATTTCGTCTGTGCCCTTGCGGCCAGAAGATGTCACGCACCGATCCCCACACCGTGTGCGTCTATTGCCTCGGTGTCAAGCATGACATCTCGAAATGCGATGTGTCTCGCCTTTCATTCCAACGTCCTCGATGACCGTCTCGCACGCCTGAAACTGGGAAGGCCAAAGAGGAACCCTCCTGTGAAATCCAAGGAGGCTCGGTGGGCGGTTTCTGTGGCTGTGGGATCCGCCGAGCAATTGGAACGTATGCAAGTGTTTGAGGAGGAAGCAGCTTGTGCTGCAGAGACTTCTCTGAGCTTCTTCGTTCCGTTCAACCTGAGCTCCACATTATCTGGTTCCTTCCGAGAGTTGTGCCAGTCTCTCCCAACCAAGGAAGAGCCGCCTGCGGGCTCGCACTCCTCTTGATCCCGTAAATGGGAGAAGGACCCGGGATAGTCTTCGTCTTGACAGAGATGGTCTTGGGGGCAGGAGAGATCTCGATCCCAGGAACATGTGGTCTCAACCTCAGTCGAGATCACATCTTTGGGCGCTGGCTTTTAGGCTGTGCCATCAGGTCAGTCGACCGAATTATCGATCGATTGATGTTGAAATCGTGATTGCTCTGATTGATCCACTTTTGCCGACTCTGATTGACGAATCCCTCAGTCGAACCCCTAATGTGGTCTTTCCAGATGACGAGATTCAGCCTGCTGGGACTCCCATCGACGAAGTGGTTCCTGATTCCGGGAAATCATTGGTCCCGCTGGTGCCTCCTGAGCGACCGAGTCAGCCTGTCCGATCTTGATCGAGGTCTCTGACCCCCTCGACCGACAGGCCGATGAAGAGCCATAAACGCTCTAAAAAGAGGCAACGCCATCAGTCGTCTTCATCCTCCTCGGATGAGAAGCTCCGGAGGAAGCTCCGTTGGTGCTACGAGGATCTCATGTGGCAACAGCTAATTTTGACCGGGCACAAGCCAGTTCTGGCTTGTACACCGGCCATTACCTGGCTTTCACCTCCTAGGCCGAAGCCGACTCCTTCGGAGCCGATTAAATCTGTTCCTCAGCCCGCAGAGCCGGCAAAACCACCAGCTCGGCCCAAAACGGTCTCTCCACAGATTGTGGTGGAACCGCTGCCCAAACAGCCTGTGGGAGGGGCTCTTTTCAAGGAAGATGGACCAGACACCGGGCTTCCCCGGCGGTTGTCGGTCACGGTTACCTCAGGCCGCCCTCGGCAGATCGAAGGTGACCTGGGTGGTCGGCCGGTATACCTGGATTCCTCAGATTCGGACGTCACTGGCTTGCATTCTCATCCAGGGGATGATGACTCAACCATTGGTTTGGAGACGGAGGAAGGTCCCTCATCTTTCCAAGGGATTCTTTGCCTCATCTCTGAATCTACAGGGATGTCCCTGGAGCCAATCCAGAAAAAGGCGAAGTACCCTCTTACGGACATCCTTAAGAGAGGGGATACCCCTATGGAGGCCTTTCCTGTGGCCGAGGCCATTTTTGGCCCGGCCTTAGAACTCTGGCAGCTCCCTGCCTCTTGTCCAGCTCCGTCGTCCCGCAAGTATGCGGTGCCCATGGGGTCCCTTGCGGGGTTCACAGAGCACCCTTCGGCCGAGAACCTGGTGACCGCCTCTATGTTCAGGCGTACTGACAGTTCTGCCAACACTGACCGACCCCCTGATAAAGTCAATGCTTTTGGACCATTCAGCCAGGAAGGTCTATACGGCTTCCTCCTTGGTCCTTTGTCAGGCAAGTTCGGCCGCCGTCATGGCACACTTCTCTCTTGCCCTTTTATGGTCCCTGGATGAAGTCCTCCCACATCTTCCGAGGACATGCAGACCACGGTCAAGCAGGTCCGTGATCAGGGCCGAGCTGTTGCCAAACAGCAGCTTCAGACTGGCCTGGACATTGGGGATTCTTGTGCCCTTTTGATGGCTGCCGCAGTTGCCTCCCGTTGCTGGGCTTGGCTGAGGCTCTCCTCCTTTTCCGGCGGATACCCAGCACAAACTAGCTGACGTGCCCTTCCTCGGGATTGACTTGTTTGGCCCAGGAGTGGCCGGTCACCTTCAGCGCATTGAGCAGTCCAGTGCCACCTTGGACGCCACTTCTGCTGGGGGTTCTTCGGACAAGAACCAGCAGAAGAAAAAGAAGCTTTTTCGTCATTCTTCCCCTGCGGCTCAGCAGTCGTCCTTTCAAGGTGGATAGCAGCACCAGCAACAGCAGCAGGCTCAAGCTTGGTGCCCCCAGCCCAAGCCCAGACCCCAACAGGCCCGTAAAGGAGGCCAAGGTTCAGGTCCTGCAGCCGCCGCCTCCTACTCCAAGCCTGCTCAGTGACTGGGCGGGGGTTGTCAACTCCTGTCCCGTCACCTTGGCTCTGGGTCCTCCCATGGGGGGCTGGATTCGCCACTTCCTTTCCGCCTGGTCCGTTGTTACTTTGGACAGGTGGGTTCTCAAAGTGGTAGGTCAGGTGGCTTCCTCTGGAATTCGAGCAGTACCCCCAAGCCAAGCCTCTTGGGAGGAAAGAGTATCCACTCAGACCCAGTCGGCTGTCCGAGACGACATCGCTCTGCTCCTCCTCAAGGATGCAGTAGCTCCAGTGGTGGATCCTCCAGCAGACCCAGGTTTTGTCTCCAGGTACTTCTTGGTGCCTGAGCGGAGGGGGGGCTGGCACCCCATTTCTAGATCTGCACGACCTGAATCAGTATCTCAGGTCACGCACCTTTCGGATGGTCACTCTGTCCCAGATCATACCATCCTTGGAGCGAAACATGTGGTTCTGTTCACTGGATCTGCAGGACGCATTCTTTAGAGTCCCAATCCGTCCATCCCATCAGCGGTTCCTCCGCTTCAGGGTCGAAGAGACCCTGTACGAGTTCCGAGCCATGCCGCTTGGCCTGTCATCGCCCCACAGGTCTTCACCAAATGCACGTAGTTGTGGCGGCCCATCTCGGGGTAGTATTTATCCTTATCCGACGATTGGCTCCTATCAGGTTCCACCCAACAGGAGGTGGAGAGGTCCAGGGACCTGGCCCTCCTGATCAACGAGGCCAAGTTGGAACTCGTGCCTTCTTACGTGATGGGCTTCATCGGGGCAGAGCTAGACTCTTGTCAAGCCAGAGTTCGGCTCCCGGCGGACAGGGTAGAGGTTCTGTGCCCAATCATTTCTGGTTGGGCGATTGCGCTCTGCACGGGACTTTCTACGCCTTCTGGGTTACATGGCGGCATGCACCTCAGGGGTCCGTTGGGCCTGGTTGCACATGCGCCCCCTCCAATGGGAGCTGGCTGCCCAGTGGACTCAGTGCCAAGGTCATTTCGACCAGCTGATCACTGTAACCCAGAAGATGTGGGACGCTCTCCACTGGTGGACTGCCCCAGACCAGTTGCAGGAAGGAATCTCGTTTGTCCACCCGAGCCGATGGTCGTCCTCACGACCAATGCCTCTCTCATGGGCTGGGGAGCCCACATGGGGGACAGAAGGGCCCACGGGCTCTGGACCCCCCCCTCGAGGAGTCCCGATGCCACATCAACCTGTTGGAGCTCAAAGCAGTCAGACTAGCACTGTTGGCTTTCGCTCCTCAGCTCCAGGGTCAAGTGGTTCAGGTCCAGATGGACAATACCACGACCATGTACTACCTCAACAAACAGGGCAGCACGCACTCCCATTTGCTAGACCCTTGTGAGCCGATTAGAGGCCGATCTCCTAGCCATCCGTGTGGTAGGAGCCTCGAGCCATCTGGCAGATGCTCTCAGCCGCTTAGGCCAGACATACCACGAGTGGTCTGTCCATCCAGAGGTAGCTTACAGCCTGTTCTCCCACTGGGGCAAACCGATGGTGGACCTGTTTGCCACCAGGGAAAACACCAAGTTGAGGATGTTTCATGCCCGGCCCCCTCAGCGGGGCTCACTGCAGGGGGATTCCTTCTCAAGGCCATGGACCCCAGGCCTCCTCTATGCCATCCCTCCATTTCCCTTGATGCACAAGGTGCTCCTCAAGGTGAGGAGGGACAAGGCGGAGGTGATCCTGGTAGCCCCAGACTGGCCGCGCCAGTTCTGGTATCCAGATCTCCTCAGCTACAGGCCCCCGGAGTGGCTTCCAGCATGCCCAGACCTGATATCACTCAGTCAGGGGAAGGTTTTCCATCCCGACCTTCAATCCCTGCATCTCATAGCATGGTACCTGAGCGGCTAGAGTTCCAGGCTTTGTGTGTTTCCGAAGATGTCTACACTGTGGTGGAGGCATCCAGAAAGGAATCGACCAGGAAATGTTATGCCTTCAAATGGAAAAAGTTTTCCATTTGGTGTTGGGGCAAGAGCCTGGACCTTCTGTCCTGCCAGTGGCTAACATTCTCTACTACTTTTGGTCCCTCTCAAAAGGGGGTCTTCGGTCATCGACCGTTAGGGTACACCTGGCAGCCATCTCTGCTTAACGGGCGCGGGTCGGCCTGGTGACAGTGGCGCAGGAGATGGTCGTCAGGCGCTTTTTCAAAGGCCTGGATCACATATCTCCCAGTGCGTGAACCTGCACCTCCGTGGGATCTACTGCTGGTACTGGCAAAGCTCATGGGCAAGGCATTCAAACCAGTGCACAAGTGTGCCTTGTCACACTTGTCATGGAAGACGGCCTTCCTGGTGACTATCACGTCTTCCAGAAGGACAGGGGAGCTCAAGGCACTTTCCGTGGACTCCCCTTATCTGGTCTTCCACAGGGACAAGGTTATCCTATGCCCCCACCCGAAATTCCTTCTGAAGGTGGTGTCAGAGTTTCACCTGAACTAGGTGTTAACTCTGCCAGTATACTACCCTAATTACATCTCGGAGGCTGAGTACAGGCTCCATACTTTGGACCTGAGACTTGCTCTCTCCTATTACAAGGAGAGGACGGTAGAAATTTGGGGAGAGGTTCGAAAGCTGTTTGTCTCCTACGCTGAATCTGCTTCTGGCAGACCTGCAGCAAAGCGGACTATTGCGAGATGGATTACATCATGCATAGGTCTGTGCTATGAGTTGGCGGGCAAGGAGCCTCCCAGAAGGATAAGAGCTAATTCTACCCGCCATACCGCTGCATCAGTGGCTGCTTCCAGGGACATCCTTATCCCAGAAATCTGTTGGGCTTCAAGTTCTACCTGGAAGTCAGCAAACACCTTCATCACCCACTGCCACATCGACCTTGAGTCACTCCGAGATGCTGGTTTTGGGGCCTCAAGTTCGCCGATCTCTGTTCCCTAAGTAGGAGGTGTGTGCCTTGCCTCCCTCCTCCTGGAGAACTGCTAGGAGTCTGTCAAAGAGTGTGGATGAACAACAGGTATCAATGTAGGATGTGATCCACTTGCCAGTCGTCCACTTGGCTGCAGGTCTGATGCATTAGCTAAGTATCGATGAGTACTGTATACTTATATCTATATATAGTGGCAATATTCAGCATTTATAAGCAGTGCCCATAGGTTTCAGTGAAAGAATTGGAGTGGAGTCGCTCCGATCACATCACGTAGGGCACGTCCTCGCCATCTTGTGAGCCGAGCTATAGCTTCGATTGGAGAGAATCGGGGGTTTATTTACATTTCAACAAATTTTTGCGGACTCAAGATGGAAAAACTACAGGTAACCAATACATTTAGGAAAAATCAGCATCCCTTATTCTAATAGTAGATTGGAGTATTTGCAATTTGATTCATCCCACAAAATTCATTGTTTAATTATCCTTTAAATGCAGTTCAAACATTCAGGAACAGATTTGGCAACAATGAGGAAGCAGAGTCCTCTTCTTATAGGTTATTTGGGGAGGAAGGTTGGGAGCTTACTGATCCTAAAGGACACCTTGGAAGAAACAATATTACTACAGAGAGTAAGAATAGGCTACTCAACTGTAAAAACAGGTTACTCACCTGTAACAGTAGTTCTAGGAGTGGTATATGTTCATTCACACGGACCCACCCGACCTCCCCGGCTGTGGACGCACACAACCTGGCTTCCAGTCGGCTAGATCTGGCGTCATGGGGTGGAGCCGAGGTATATACCATCCAGGTGGGTGGGAGGAGCCAGCTTGAAGACTTCCGGTGAGATTTATAGCGGAAGGGGACATGCCAAAGAGTGTGGATGAACAACATATACCACTCCTAGAACTACTGTTACAGGTGAGTAACCTGTTTGTTGGGTCCCCCAGCCCTACCCCAGTTCTTCTGCTGTCAACCCGTGCACATCGGCTTCATCAACGCCTTCTGCTCTAGTCGACCTCCATTTCTTGCGCGTTATTGAGAGTTTTCTTATTTTATTAAACCTTAAATTTAGTGTGTTTTTCCCTCTGCATGTCTTTTCCGTCTTCCTCCTTTGAGTGGCGCTAGTCCAAGTGTGCCTGCAGCAAGCAAATTCTGGCCAAAGACGGCCATTCGGCCTACCTCTTCTATCTGAGCCCAGACCACAACACCGAGGCCTGCCAAAATTGCTTGAAGTTTAACAGCAGGTCCAGGATTCGCCGCCAGAAAACACTCAGATCCCTCTTGCTAGAAAAACAGCTGCCATGCAGAAAGAAATCCAGGGTAAAAACTCTTCCATCTTCCCCTGCTTCTGGGGCATCGACCTCTTCAGTTCACCATAAGGACAGGAAGTTGTCTGGGAAGCACCACTGTAAGGAGAAGCACAAGGACAAGTCCTTTGCGGAATCGCATTCCCTGTCCCCGCTCAAGTCGGGCACTGGTTCCGGGTCGTCTTCTCGTGGGAGATCGGACTTGGTACCCCAGACAGGCCTCACCTCTCAGGGGCTCCCTCCGGTTAGGCCTCCTGCCTTTGTCCTGACGTCGGGCGGAGGCTCTTCAGGGTCCAGGGCTTTGTCCTCACCTCTGCAGCCCCTGAAGCTCAGACCCTCTTTGCAGACCTCTGGCTCTTAGCCAGGTGGTTCAGCTGTTTTTTTCTCTGGCGGCGAGTCTTTAACCGTCTTCCAACTGGCCATGGTGTCCACCAAGCCAGCCTCAGACTCCAGGGCTGACTCCTCGGTCCGACACCAGGGACATACGCTCACCTCCCCCAGGAGAGTGACGCCTTTGCCCTTTTTAAGACTTGACTCCCCTAAGCAAGCTTCTCCTAAGCTGATGCTGGCCGCTACCCTGGACCGGCACCAGCTTACACCTGCACCTTTGGCAACCTCCCAGCCAGCGTCAGCTGATCCTCATAAGCCACTGGAGAAGGAGCATGCCTCCTCTAAGCAGACGCCTGAGGGACCATCGCCCAACCTGATATCTGCATCGAATGACAGTACTCTGGAGCCGACACCGGCTAACCCAATCCACAAGAGTTGCTGCCACCTCAGGGCCCGACACCCGGGTCTGTCTGCTGTGACTCTTAATGTTCCTCCTGCACCTAGGATTCCACTATTGGATATCAAGGACCTCTCTTCGCCCTGGTGGAATGCTGTTAAGGGTGACCACCTTCTACATAAGGCTTCCTCATCCCTCACGAAGGTGCTGGCGACTTCGTAGCTCCCCCCCGCCCCTGAAAAGGCCATCTCCCAAACCCAGAGAACCTGCTCCCCAGCCTAGGGAATTGACCCTACAGCCAAATGGCTTGGACAGAAGTCATTCTGACAGTAAAGGTAGGAGGCGCCACTATTTTCTCAAGTCTTTAGACAGGCACAGACATTGCTCCAGGGGACGTCGTTCCTGGCTCGTCTCCAGATTTTCACTTTCATAGGATTTCATCTGCAGCTCTTCCTTCTCTTATAGGTGTTTCCTTTCAGGGGTTGCTCCTTCGCTTCCGGATACAAAGGACTCCCCCAGATCCCCGCCTAATGATCCATTCTTTATGGACATCATGTGCAAGCTAATATAGGGTGGGACATGGAAGATCTGGATCCAGAAAAACATTGTCTAGCTAAGTACCTCCATGAGTGGGATCCTAAACCCATTGTGGTGCCTCTTTTGGTCGTCTCCTTTCTGGATTGCCTGGCAGCATCTTTTCACTTCTCGGTGGTGCCCAAACAAACAGTTGTATCGTCTTTGCAGAGCTCCCAAGGATGAATCCTTCTTGGGGGAACATCCCCTGGCAGATTCCATGGTTATCACAGCTGCCCATGATAGGTCCAAATGGCCCAGGCACCTGAGCATTCAGCCTCCCAACAGGGAATCGGAATGGCTGGACCAGTTTGGCAAAAAGGTGTATGGTTTTGCCACCTGTACTGTTCTCTCCCTCAGTTTCCTCACTCGTATGGTTCAATACCAGAACACCTTCTGGGATCAGGACATGGAGCTGGCTCAGACCCTGCCTGATGTTCCCCAAAAGGTGGAGCTGCTGCACCTTTTAAAGTCTTGGTTGGATATTGGCACCCACTCCTGTGCTGCTCTTATGATTCTGACGACATTGCAGCCAGAGCTGCGGCTACCGGTGTCTGCATAAAAAGACATTCTTGGCTGCGGGTCTCTGGTTTCTCTCTGGACATCCAAACAGGCATTATGGATGCCCCCTTCAAAGGCTCGGTCCTATTTGGTGAGGAGTCTGAGCAAATTATTACTTGCCTTCAGGACTCAAGGCTATCCGGTCAGTGCACACCATGTACCGGTACAACCAAAAGCGGCAATCTTTCACCGCTCCATTAGTCAGCAGCCCCAAGGACAGCAGCAGCAATGCACCATCTAAAGAAAGAACAGCTCCCAATGCCGCAGAGTCCTCCCAGGTTGCTCTGCCTGCCCCCAGTGCCAGTGCTTGACTCTTTGCCCGACCCCCCCCCCAGCCGAATTCCTGGGGGAGGCGGTAGGGGGTTGTTTCTCCCTTGGTTTAGAAGGATGGAGCAGGATAACGTCAGATCGCTGGGTACTGCAATTGATCAAGAAGGGACAAACCCTAGTATTCCTAGAGGTACCACCGGACAACCCCCCTTCCTTCCCATTATTCTCCATTGCAAACCGCCCTCATCCAGAAGAAAATCCAGGCGCTTCTGCTAAAACGGGCCATAGAACCGGTACCAGCAGACCAAAGAGGGCAGGGCTTCTGTTCTCACTTTTTCTTGATCCCCAAGAAAACTGGAGATTTGAGCCCCATCCTGGATTTCAGCAATCTGAACAAATTTGTAAAGTACAAAAGGTTCAGGATGGTCACCCTTTCTTGGGCTGATTCCCCTTCTCCATCAAGGGGATTGGCTTTGCTCTCTGGATATGCAGGATGCGTACCTTCACATCCTGATCTCCCAGCCCCACAGAAGATTTCTGATTCCTCTTTCAAGGGCAGCATTACCAGTTCCGAGCTATGCTGTTCAGCCTGTCCTCAGCTCCTCAAAGTGCCTTGCTGTGGTGGCAGCAGCCATATTGAAAAAAGGTCATTGTGTCTTCCTCTACCTGGATGATTGGCTCCTCACAGCCTCCACCAGGGAACAGCTGTTACAAACCATGGAAGACACCTTTTCTCATTTCCGCAACCTGAGGATTACCATAAATCTCCCCAAGTCCTCCGTTTGGTCGAGCCCCAGTTTTCTGCCTCCAAACAGGGCAGTCCGCCTCCAAGCTTATGCTCGGGAGGTGTCCTTGTCTTGCCTGATTCCTGCCAGGGTCGTCCTGAGGCTTTTGGGGCACATGGCGGCAGCTATCGCAACTGTTCCATTGGCAAGACTACACACGAGTGCCACAGTGGACCTTGCAAGTTCAGTGGGATCAACGCACGGACGACTTGGACTAACCCATAGGAGTCTCTGAGCCAGTTTGGCAGACTCTCCGGTGGTGGCTCTGTCACCCCAATCTTTCCAGGGTGATACCCTTCTGGAGGGAACCTCCTGTCCAGTCTCTGACTACGTATGCTTCAGGCCAGGGCTGGGGAGCCCACTTTGAAGACTGCCAGACCCATAGAACATGATCTGCTGTAGAGAAAACCTTCCACATTAATGTGTTGGAGATGAGGGCGATACTTTATCTGATGCAGGCTTTTCAGACAGATCTAGCCCTGGGCTACCTTCTCATCCAGATGGACAATGTCGGTGTTCTGTTACATAAACACAGGGCAGCACTCACTCGTATTCCCTCTCCAGGGAAGCCATGAGGGTTTGGTGTTGGGCCGTCGACTACCAACTGTAACTCTGCCATGCATGTTCTAGGCATACAAAACACGTTGGCCAACAGCCTAAGTTGGTCCCAGTCCAAAACTCACTAGTGGGAGTTTCTGAAGTCATTGGCGGAAGCCAGGTTCGACAGGTGGGGCCATCCCGAGTTGGAACTTTTTGCATCCCCACTCAACGCCAGACTGCCCAGTTTCTGCTCGCTAGATCCAGGGCCTGGTGTTTACTGGCGAGTTGCGTTGTCCCTTTGCTGGACAGGGAGATTCCTTTACGCCTTTCCTCACTTCCCGCTAATTCAGAGTCCTTCTCAAGTTGCCGTCAGAGGGAGTGGACATGATCCTGGTAGCTCCCTACTGGCCTTGACAGATTTGGTTCCCTTTACTCCAGCAACTGGCAGTGGAACCTCCGCTTCCTCTGCCCCTGAACTCGCACTTGCTCTCCCAGGAGAGAGGGATTCTAGTCCATTCAGACCTCAAATTGCTGCTCCTGCATGCATGGCTCCTTAAGAATTAGCGATAACCCGAATCGGGGTCTCCCCTAGGTAGCGGATGTCCTAATAGCCGCCAGAAAGCCTTCTACTAGGGCCACCTATGCTATGAAGTGGAAGCAGTTTGCATTTGGACCTTCACTCGCCGCCTTGATCCCTTTACCTGTCTGGTAAACTCTGTTCTAGAGTATCTCCTTTCACTCTCTGACTCGGGACTGAGCTATTCTTCCATTAAGATGCATTTGTCTGCTGTTTCTGCTTATCATGCACCAGTTCAGGGCAAGGCTCTTGCCCAGTTGGAATTACCCCACACCTTTCTGAGAGGTATTCTACACCTGAAGCTTCCCATTCGGGACCCTGTCCCTCCATGGGATCTTTTGTTTGTTTTGGAGAAACTTAGTTTGCCTTCCTTTGAGCCAGGCGTAGACTGCGTGTTGCGCTTTTGGTTGTGGAAAACATTGTTTTTAGTTGCCATCACCTCTACTCACAGGATTTCTGAGCTCCAGGCTCTGATGTGCAAAGAGCCTTATTTAGTTTTCCACAAGGACAGGGTGTCCGTGCGGACCAATCCTAAGATTTTGCCAAAGGTGGTGTCAGAGTTTAACATTGATCAGGACGTCCATCTTCCGGTATATTATCCAGAGCATTCAAATCGAAGGCAGGCTTTGCTTCATACTCTGGACGTTCACCCGTTTCTTTGCTACTATTTCTCGTACCCCGGATAGTGGGAAATCTGATCAGTTGTTTGTTTTGTTTGCCCTGAAGACTCTAGGAGTGCCTGTTTCTAAACAGACTGTTAAGTGGTTGGTTCACTGCATTGTTTACTGCCAAAAATATGGCCAACCTTTACCTGGATCGGTTAAAGGCCATTCTACCAGGGGCGTTGCTGCTTCCTTACTCAGCGTTTTGGCGGCAGATATCTGTGCAGCTGCCACCTGGAATTTAGTCCACACTTTCATTAAGCATTACAGTTTGGACATTGCTTCCAGGTGTAGGACAGGCTTCGGCCTGGCTGTCCTTCAGGGCTTGCTTCTGTAACGACTGCAGATACCCGTTTACTCCACCCGTCTGTCAGGGATTGTCACTGGACTGCTTGGGACTCTGTCTTTATGGTGTCACTTGCTGCAAGAGCTCCCACTTGAAGTAAGATTAGTTATTTAAGAACTTATTGTAACAGTAGATGTTCAAGAGGAGCTCTTGCAGCAGGTTCTGCTTTCCCCTCCCTCCTTCCCCCCGGTATCTCCTCCTGCATGCTCAGCTACCTTCTTTTCCTCAGTTTGAGGAACCTCCTCGGTTCTCCAATTTTACCTGTGCCAGGGTCTCTGGCGGGAGAACTGGGGTTGGGTTGGGGGACCGCCCCTTTTATACCACTGGCCGACGTCTGGGGCAGGCCAACAACAGGGGGCAGTCCCCTGCTGTAGAGTGCTAGGTAGAAGTTTTCCGTGGGGTCCTGGCATCTGCCAGCTTCAGTCCTTATGGTGTAACTTTCTGGAAGAGCTCATCTGTAAGATCTACTGTTACGGTATGTTCTTACGTAACTGTACTTTTTTTTTTTTTTTAATTGCCTTTTTATTAAGAGTTTTGCATTTATACAAAAAGTGGTGAGACCATTTACAGAATATATTTAAAAGCTGACATGATGGTCAGGATATCAGTAACTCTAATACAGTAATATGTAACAGTATTTTTCAGATTCTGAGATTTGTTCTGGTGCATCCAGCACAGTGATGTATCCATGTGGGAAAGGAACACCACTATTTCTGAAATAGTGCATTTGAATTCCTGACATTTGAGTAAAGGGAGGTTTCAGGAACATGGAAACTAATCATGACATGCATAGCTCTGCCCTCTCTGTAAACTCACTCCCTCAGTTTGTTACCCTTTTTGTCATATTTCCATTCTCCACCCTCAAGTGTTAGCTATGTGTGCTCAGCACCCCCCCCCGGACGAGAGATACTGGGACACTCCATCATTCTACCTGTTGTCACTCTGTTCTGCAGAATTAAGTCTGTAAATCAAGAAGATAGGTTTTTCTCCTCAAACCTAAGGTTCTTTTTTCTTCTTTTCGATATTCTGAAAAATATTAAAAATGAAAATTATGTAAGTTTTTTGTTTTGTTTGAAGAGGTTTTTTTGTTTGAAGCATTTAACCCAAGTCCTAACTACGTAAGGATCGGATGACTGTTGTGTGTTGTTAAGTGGGTAATGTAGCCCGTTATCTCTAGATAATGGGTTTCAATCCAGCCACAGTCAGATGTGTCCGAAAGCAGTTATCCTCTGGTGCTCAGTGGTCTGAGTAAAATGAGTTGTGGAGGTCTCCATGCTGTAACTAGTGGGCAAATGCCCATATCGTATCCTGCACCCTTAAATTGTCAATCTCACATGAGTGGCCAAGGATTGGGTAAAAAGTATCCTCTCACCCACCAGAAGCGGTCTCTTCATGACAGGGTTAAGGTTTTATTCATGTGAGAGAGCTTGTGCTGTGGTTGATCATTCTGTGGATTATTGGACAACTTCAGTCTCCAGTGATGTCTGTCCCACCTAGCTGTTTAACTTCTCAAGATGTGTATTTGCCAAAGTTTGGAACAACCTGGATTGACACATAGTGAAAAGTTTCTAACAGTGGGTAGAAGCAAAACTGTGTGTTGATGACCTAAAATGTCTCTCTTCAGGTTCTCCAGCGTCTTCCATCTCCTCCTTGATCCATGCCTCTTCCGCTTGTTGCCCAGCAGCTACAGAGAGGTCATGGCTTGACAGAGGCTTTCAATCAGGCATGCAGGGATGTGTACATCTGTTCACAGCGCTCCCAGGCTAACCAGAAGGTAAGTCTCAGTATTTCCATTTTTGTAAGTGTATAACAGTATATGTAGGTGTGTGTTTGCTGCACAGTGTAGCTACAGCAGCTAGGATTAAATCTGAAACTCTACACAAAACAGGGATTCGTGATCTGTAATAGCTGGTGCATTGTACTTCAATAATGTTAAATTTGCAGATGTAGTTTCGAACTGGGACTCTAAACTGTCACTTTGGTAAAAAAAAAACAGTTAAACGGTATTAGCATTGTAGTAAAAAAGGTACAGATTTCAGATGTGACGTTTTGAAGAACTTTAACATCTACACCCGTCATAAAAGGGAAATGCCATGATTTTGTTCATTAATATCGGAGATCGTCATAGGGCCCTGACCCACATGACTAATTTACAAGGTAAAAGAAAGACTGTGACACACCTAAAAAAGCATTTGTCAATGCTGAGTATTTGCTTGCAGTGTAATACAGCTTTAAAGGGAGCGTAAACAATGTGCAATTTAAATCAACCATTTGAGGTGTTTTCTGTTCATTGTTGACATACTGTTAACATATTTGATGTTATATATTTGCATTCTGCTTGCTGAGTGTTTTTTTTCCCCAGCTTTGTTTAGTGCTTTCACATAGAACACTTTCAAGTCAGGGAACCACTAAGAGTGTGTGTGTGTGTGTGTTGGGGAGATTGTCAGGCCCAATATTCATCTTCAAGGCCTGACAATGATGTCCTATTAGCTGGCTAATGCATGGAAAACCAGTGTGGTAGATACGGCTACATCTTTTGAACTATAGAGTTTAACCCACCAGCCAGCTGAACACTGTTATCGTCAGGCTTCTCAGCACTTGCTTTTGAGTTGCAAGCCTCCTGCATTTCTACATCCATTAGCTTATATAGCACACACTTCGGCGGTCTCCTTCATGCCAGACCACTACCACGTCTTTAGAAACATAGACTGTGACGGCAGATAAGGACCATGTGGTCCACCTAGTCTGCCCCTTTTCCCTACCTAATTCAATTCCGCAGACCCTAGTTGATCTGTGGCTTACCCTCTCCCCCCTACTGCGAGAGTACTCATGTCTATCCCCTACCGTTTTTTCCCCTACTACCTCCACAGGGAGGCTGTTCCAAGCATCCACTACTCTTTGTGCAAAAAAGTACTTCCTCAGGTTGCCCCTGAGCCTTACCCCCCTCTAGCCTCATATCATTCCCCCTTGTTCTTGTAGACCTTCTTTTCTGAAAGATGCTACCCTCCTGTACCTTTATACCCCTGAGGTACTTGAATGTCTCTTATATCCCTTCCCCTCCTCCAGGGAATACATACTAAGATTCTCTAGTCTTTTCTCTTATGACATTTGGTGCAGTCTTTGCACCATTTTTGTTGCCCTTCTCTGGACGGCCCAAATTTTGTTTGTCCTTCCGGAGATGCAGCCTCCAAAACTGGACACAGTACTCCTGATGAGGTCTCACTAGTGATCTGTACAGTGGCATAACCACCTCCTTTTTTCTGCTGGTGATACCTCTCCCTATGCACCCTAGTATCCCACTGGCTCTCCCCAGAGCTTTCTCACATTGTTTGGTTACCTTTAGGTCATGAGATATGATTACCCCCAAGTCCTGTTCTTTATTGGTGGCCATCAGTAACTCTCCCCCCAATCTTGTACTCCTGTCTTGGATTTCTGTACCCCGAATGCATGGATTTGCACTTCCTTGCATTGAATCTTAGCTGCCGCACTCTTGACTACTCTTCAAGCATGTTTAGGTCCTTCCTCATTTTTTCCACACACAGCCCTTGAGTGTCAACCCTGTTGCAGATCTTCGTATCGTTTGCAAAGAGACATACCTTCCCCCCTCCAGCCCTTCTGCAGTGTAGCTTATGAAGACATTAAAGAGGACTGGTCCCAGCGTGGATCCCTGTGACAGCCCACTGGTCAGCTCCCTTTCTTTAGATTGAATGCCATTTACCACCACCGTCTGTGTTCTGTCACTCGACCAGTTTCTGACCCAGTTTGTCACCTTGGGACCCTCACCCAACTTATTTACCAACTTCCTATGTGGAATGGTGTTGACGGCCTTGCTGAAATCTAGGTAGGCCACATCCACCATCCCTTCCTGGTCTACTTCCCTGGTCACCCAGTCAAATAAATCTATCTGATTTGTTTGATAAGACCATCCTGCTGTGAATCCATGCTGCCTCAGATCCTGTGCTTGACTGAATTCAAAAAGTATTGCAATCTTTTTTTTTTTTAAAGCAGTGACTCTGTTAATTTCCCCACCACCGTGGTCAGGCTGACTGGCTTGTAGTTGCCAGCCTCTTCCCTGTTCCCACTTTTGTGGGGAGGGACTACATTTCTCCCTCTCTACTCCCACTCAATCCCATCCTTTCTTAGTTCTTCCTCCCTCACTACCCCCACACCAAATTCCTACCCCACTACCCCTCCCTTTCCCTAGTTCACCTTCTGCACACTATCATACCCACCCCCTAGCCTTCTAGTCATCCTCCCTCTCCCCCACTTCCCTGCTCTCCCTCTGTCTATTGCCCCACCACCCACCCATTCCCTCCTTCCCTCTTCTGCCACAACCCTCACCCCTGCTCTCTCTTCCTCTAAAATCTCTACTGGTCACATGGCTTGCCTCCCTGTCTACAATTTGCTCCAAATGTATAAACCGTATGTTCTTACCATGTCCTAACCTCACTGTTCTGCACATCACAGCCTGTGCTTGTGTGTGTGTGTGTGTGTGTGTGTGTGTGTGTGTGTGTGTGTGTATGTACATACTGCCTATCTCCTTGTAAACCTTCACTCTATATATGTATTTATTGCTGCTTACTCTACAGTTTGTATATTTGCTAATGTTTTGAGCTTTGATGGTTGCTCAGGACCTCCTTGTAAATGAGCTTGCTTAACAGAGTATTTCCTGCCAATAAACTTGACAGTTGCCCTCCTCTAGTCCCCTGGAACCACCCCAGTCTCTATTGATTTGTTTAATAGGGCTGTTAGTGGTGTTGCCAGCACATCTCTAAGTTATTTTAATATTCTGGGATGCATCCCATCTGGCCCCATAACCTTGTCCCCTTTCACATTCTGTAGTACCTTTAGAACGCTTTCCTCCATAAATGGGCTGATATCCACCTCTCTCCCATTGGTGCCCCATCTCCCAGTAGTGGTCCTTCCCTTCCCTTTTTTCTGTGAATACTGACCAAAAACATTTGATCTTACTTCGAGATACAGCTCTTGCAGCAGGTAACACCATTAGGACTGAAGCCGGCAGGTGTCAGGACCCCACGGAAATCTTCTAGCTAGCAGTCTTCAGCAGGGACCGCCTCCGACGTCGGTCCCGCCCCTCCGACGTCAGATGTAGTACATAAGGAGGCGGTCCCGCCAGATTCCCCAGTTCTTTCCCGCCATCGACTTGCATGTCTCGACCCTTTGGTTTGTTTCTAGCGCGCGACACCTGGTTAAGTTCTTCCTTTAGGAAAAAGTTTTTCTTCTGCTCAGTCTCTGTCTGATGTCCTCTCCAACCTCCGTTGAGGGCCATCCGTCGAAGTGCGCCTGTGGGAAGCAAATCCCGTTCAAAGACCCGCGTTCGGCCTGCGTCTGGTGCCTAGGCCCAGACCACGACACCCGGGCCTGCTCCTTCTGTCAGGGGTTCAGTAGTCAGACCCGGATCCGTCGCCAGAAGGCCCTTCAGGCGTTCCTGCTTGAGGAAAAGATTAAAGCCATGGACGCAGCCTCCAAGGGGAAATCTTCCGACAAGGCCCGGAGACACCTTGAGAAGCATAGGGAGAAAGTGAGATCCAGGGCCCCGTCTAGGGCCTCTGACTCCCGTAGCTCCGGCTCCCGGTCCGACCGCTCCCCTTCCCAGGCCCGCTCTCAGCCTCCCCCTGCAGCGGTGAAGACTCCTTTGGGTTCCTCCTCTCTTCCTCAGGCCAAGACCTCCAGACCTTCTTCGTCCTCGTCCACTAAGGCCCTGTCGAGGTCGGGGGACCGCCATCACCATCACAAGTCCAGTTCCCGCCATTTGGAACCCGACGCCAGGTCAGTCTCTTTGGTTTTCCGTTGGGGGAGGAGGAGGCAAAGAGCTGACTTCACTTAAGAGATCGTCGGGTCCGACGCCGGCCCACCCGTCGGCCAAACACCATCGGTCCTGAAAACCGACGACCGCCAGACGCCTGCCGCCGTTAGGCTCTACTTCCACGGACGCCGGCCGGGGACCGACGTCTGCATTCTACTGAGAAGAGGACCCTTCGCCCCCACCAACGCTGGCCAAGAGGCGATCATGGAGGAGGAACTGACCCAGCCCGAGGACCAGACGGGCGAACCCGGTCCTGTCGCACCCCCTAGGGAACCCTCGCCGGATACTGAGACCCCTGGGGAGCCGACGCCAGAACGACGACCGGCTATTGGCGCCCGGTCCGTCGTCGCGCCTCAACTTACCCGAGGTCAAGGAGTTGTTTACTCACTGGTGGGGCATCATAAAAAGGGATGTGGTTTCCACACCTCCTCCTTCTCCTCCTCCTCCAACTCCATCGGCCCCCACGCCCCCTACTTCACCTAGGGCTGTGGGCCGAGTACCTTTTCCCCCAGGAGCCTGCGGATCCTCCTAGGGGTAGACCAGAAAAAAGGAGACCTCTGTCCAGATCTTCTTCAGGGTCACCCAGCCCCAAGAGACCCAGAAGACGCCGTCATTCGCTTTTGACGGAGGACATGGGATCGGACTTATCAGACGGATACAGATCCCCCTCTCCGATCAACGTCCCTTCTCCGGACTCACATGAGCTTCCAAGATCTCCTCCGAATGACCCATCGTTCTCAGAGATTATGAGGCATATCCAGGAGAACATGGGCTGGGACGCAGAGGAACTAGACCCCGAGAGATTACGCCTTGCCAGATAACTCCGGCAAAATGATCCAAAGCCTGTGGTGGTGCCACCCTTGATGGACACATTCGTGGACGTCACCAAGGCAGCGTGGAAACGTCCACACTCACTTCCGGCGATGCCGAAGGAAGCTGACCGCCTGTACAAGGCCCCCTAGGGAGGACCAGTACTTGGCAGCACACCCTCTGGCCAATTCTCTGGTCATTATAGCCTCTCATGACCGGTCCCAGAGGCTGCAACATTTGAGCACCCTGCCACCGGACCCAGAGTCCAAGCAACTGGACGCTATGGGCAGGCGCATGTATGCATCCGCTACCTGCACCATCAGATCCCTCAATTACTTGACCCACATGGTACAGTTTCAAAACACCTTGTGGGAGCAGGGACTGGATCTGGCGGAAAAGATGCCAGAAGGTGAGCAGAAGGAGGAGTTGCTGCAACTCTTTTGTACGGGTTCGGACGTGGGAACCGAGGTGCTGCGAGCCGCGGATGATTCCGTGGACTCCTCGGCCAGAGCGGCAGCTTCAGGCGTATGCCTCCGGAGACACTCATGGCTCCGTGTCTCGGGATTCACCCCGGACGTCCAGAAAAACATCCTGGATGCCACGTTTCATGGAGAAGTTCTCTTCAGTGAGTTCTCGGAGAAGGTCCTCACCAAACTTCAAGAGGCCGGGAAGGCGGTGCGGTCTGTCCAGGCCATGTACAGACCCAAGCTTAGTTCCTTTCGTAGGAACCAAAGCCGTCTTCGAGGCCGGATGCAGAGGCAGCAGTCCCGCGCTGGCCCGCAACAGAGGGGCTCCTTCTCCCGCAGAGCCCAGGGGAACTTGTCCGCGGGCCGAAGCCAACGACCAGCTAAGTTGGCCCAGCCCGCCGGACCCTCAGCCGCCACAGCATGTCTCCTTCCCGGCCCCCACCCCTCAGGATCAATGGGACACCAAGGTCGGGGGCCGCATTGCGGACCACCTGCCAGGGTGGCAGTCCATAACCACCGACAGGTGGGTCCTTCCAGTTGGTCTAAAGAGGCCACTTTATAGAATGCGTGGACAAGCCACCCACAAGGCCTCCTCTGCTCTCCGCTACTCGGTCAGCACAGATCACTCATCAGGCAAGAGGTACTCAAGGCTTCTGCAAAAGGGAGCGTGGAATATGTCCCAGAGAACCAGATAGGATCCGATACTATTCCCACTTCTTTCTGGTTCAAGAAAACAGGGGACCTCCGTCAATCCTGGACCTCAGCGACCTCAACATGTCGGTCGCCTACAAACGTTTTCGCATGGTGACCTCCAAGGACTCATTCCTATGCTGAAAAAGGACGCCTTCTTAGCGTCCTTGGACATGCCGGACACCTACCTGCACATCCCAGTAGCTCAAGCGCACAGGAGGTTCCTGCGCTCGAGTTTCTCGGCCACCACTTTCAGTTCCGGGCTCTTCCGTTCGGACTGTCTTCGGCCCCCAGGGTCTTTACCAAGTGTATGGCAGTCGTGGCAGCGTCTCTAAGGAGACAGGGCCATTACGTGTTCCCGTACCTGGACGACTGGCTTCTCATGGCTGCCTCCAAAGAGGCATTGTTGATGGCTATTCAGAGCACCCAGGATCTGTTCCAGTCTCTGGGCATTCTTATCAACTACGAGAAGTCTCTCCTCGTACCGTCCCAGAAGCCACAGTTCATAGGTGCAGTTCTGGACACCATTCGAGGGAAAGCCTTTCTTCCCGACGAAAGAGCGGAACACATCAGATCCCTCATCAGGGATCTGTTGGCGAAGAAGACTGTCCCTGCCAGGTTGGTCCTTCGCTTGCTCGGACACATGGCTGCGGCCATTCCAACCGTCCCTTTGGCAAGGCTCCACATGCGGGTAACTCAGTGGATGCTCAAGGTGCAGTGGGACCAAAGGCAAGACCACATGCAGCATCCAGTCAGAATCGTGAACGCCGTGATTCGAGACTGGCAATGGTGGCTAGACCCAGGGACACTTTCTGCGGGTGTCCCGTTTACAGCGCCGTCCCCGAAGGCAGTCCTCTCCACAGATGCCTCAGTGCTGGGGTGGGAAGAGCACCTGAACGGGGTGAGGTCCCAGGGAATATGGACCCCTCAGGAAGCCCACCTCCACATCAATGTGCTGGAGATGAGGGTGGTCCTTTACGCCCTGCAGGCCTTTCAGTCAGAAATCCCACCGAGTACTCTTCTGCTTCAGACAGACAACACGGCGGTGATGTATTACCTCAACAAACAAGGAGGCGCACACTCTTACCCCCTTTGCAGGGAAGCTATGAGAGTGTGGGATTGGGTAATCCGACACGGCGCAAGCCTGATTGCAGTTCACGTTCCCGGAGTGGACAACACAATCGCAGACGGCCTGAGTCATTCCCAGGCCAGAGTCCACGAATGGGAACTCCTTCAGGAGGTAGCGGAGGATCTGTTTCTTCGATGGGGAACTCCAGAGTTTGACTTGTTCGCTTCCCCATCCAACGCAAAACTGCCCAATTTTTGCTCGCTAGATCCAGGGCCTGGTGTTTTCTGGCGAGACGCGTTGTCCCTCTCCTGGGTGGACAGATTCCTCTACGCTTTGCCTGCCTTCCCATTGATCCAGAGAGGAGTTCTCAAACTGCGCAGGGAGCACGTAACAATGATCCTGGTAGCGCCTTTCTGGCCCAGGCAGATCTGGTTCCCCATGCTGATGCATTTGTCCCGGGAACCTCCAGTTCCATTGCCTTTCAGCTCCCACCTGTTGTCTCAGGAGGAGGGTTCACTAGTCCACCCGGACTTACGCTCACTGAACCTGCATGCATGGTTCCTAGAGACATATCCATTATGCGATACGGGGTCTCGCAAGAGGTGGTGGAAGTCCTTTCCGTGGCCAGAAAGCCGGCAACGCATGCGACGTACGCCATAAAGTGGCGCCCGCTTTTGCTATGGTCGCGAGGCACGCCGGCCTTTCCCCTTTAGAATGCCCGTGAAAGGGGTACTGGAATACCTGCTTTCCTATTCCATTCTGGCCCCGCCTACTCCTCCATTAAAGTGCACCTCTGCTGATTTCTGCATACCACTTCCGGGTGGGACAGCACAGTGGCACAGCTTGATGCCTCTCGAGACTTCCTGAGAGGGTGTTACTTAGGCCACCCATCAAGGATCCCGTTCCTCCTTGGGACCTACTCTTTGTCCTGGAACAACTCACGCTCCCCCCCCCTTTGAACCCGCCGAGGATTGTGAGCTGAGTTTTCTGTCATGGAAAACGTTATTTTTAGTTGCTCTCATGTCAGCAAGGAGAGTTTCCGAGCTTCACGCTCTCATGTGCAAGGAGCCTTATTTAATTTTCCACCAGGACAGTGTCTCTGAGGACGAATCCTAAATTCCTGCCTAAGGTGGTCTCTGCCCTCACTCTCAACCAGGACATCGATCTGCCTGTGTATTTCCCCAAGTACTCTAATAGAGGAGAGGCGTTGCTTCACACCTTGGATGTTCACCGCTCCTTAAGGTTCTACCTGAACAGAACTAAACAGCTTCGCAAGTCGGAGCAACTATTCGTTTCCTTCGCTGAGAGGATGCTGGTCCAACCAGTCTCAAAGCAGACCCTTTCTTACTGGCTTGTCCAGTGTATTTCTTTTTGCTACAACAAACATAAGCCCCTCCCGGGTACAGTCCGGGGCCACTCGACAAAGGGGGTTGCTACCTCCTTTGCAGCACTGCGCAACGTCTCCACCTCAGCCATTTGTGCTGCAGCTACTTGGAGCTCAGTGCACACATTTATTAGGCATTATAGCCTGGATATTACATCATGGCCAGAGCCGGTTTCGGCCTAGCCGTTCTACAGGGTCTCCTGTCCTAGAGTCAGGACTTGTTCAAGATCTCTCCTAATTTCCTCCTCCCAGAATGCTTTGAGACACTATTGCTTGGGAATCGGTCCTATTGGTGTTACCTGCTGCAAGAGCTGTACCTTGAAGTAAGATAGTACAGTTACGTAAGAACTTACCATAACAGTAGATCTTTGAGAACAGCTCTTGCAGCAGGCACCTTCCCGCCCACCATTCCTCCTTGGAGGAGGTACGGCCTACCAGGCCTTGGCAGGAGCTTAAGCTCCTTTCTTCTGATGGCGGATCCTCGGTCTCCCCTTCTGATGTCATCCTGCGGCCGGTAGTCTCCGGCGGGAGAACTGGGGAATCTGGCGGGACCGCCTCCTTATGTATTACGTCTGACGTCGGGGTGGACCGACCCGGCGGGATGCGATCCCGCTGAAGACTGCTAGCTAGAAGATTTCCGTGGGGTCCTGACGCCTGCCAGCTTCAGTCCTAATGGTGTTACCTGCTGCAAGAGCTGATCTTCCTGGACATAAGTCTCCACCACTCATTCACACTAGTGGGATTAGCGCCGGAGGCACTAAGACCCATCGGGAGCAAACTTATTGCTGGAGGGTTGGCGCGAGAGACGGCGCCGCGAGACACGGTGCCGCGAGCAGCAGCTCGAGCGGTAATGACCATCTCGGCGACGACCCTCCAACCGCCTCAGTTCCTTTTTTCCCGCCGTCGAGTGCGCTTCAGTGACGACGTCGCTCGCCTGTCGGGAGTCAAACTTCAAACTAGCGCATAGTTTTCAGTTTGTTTTTTGTAACTTTATCACGATAAGTAGTATCGCTTAATTTTATTCTATTTTCAGTAAATTTTCTAACACTTAAATTTTACTTGAAGAAGTCTCGGCCTACTGGACGGAGTCGACCATGAGCAGGTCAGGTGACGGTAGGGAGACTCAGATGAAAGCTGTTCAGTCAGCGGGCTGGGTCCGTCAGCCTCCCTTCTCCTCAGCGGGGTTCCGACAGCGGTCAGTCCGATGCCGGGGGATGGCGGTCCCCGCGCATAAAATAAGCGATTGCGGCACTGTTCGGCCTCGAGCTCTTCTTCGCCCACAGGTTCAAAAGAGAAGGTATCACCGAGGTCGCCTTTGTATGTGTTCGCGTTGCCGACGCCGTTATCGTTGCTAGTTGCCGTCTCCTTCTTCGGAGTCGCCAACTTCCGTAATCGCTGCCCCGACATCGGAGTCCCTCCCGCCTATAGGTAGGACTCCAGATGAGCAGTTTCCATCAGTGGGCGCTTTATGGAGCAGTGGGCCCGGAGGTTGGTTCTTCTGCCTGGCTCGGTTGCCTCGGAGCCCTCGGCCCCTCCGGCGATCCAGTAGGGCGGTTGACCTTCCTAGTCGCGTGGCGCCTTCTTCGGTGCCAGCGACTCCGATGCTTGTGTCCCCTCACATGGCTGCGGCGCAGGGGCCTCACCGATGCCCTTATCTCCTGTTTTTTCCTTCTAGCTTTCAGGTTCCTGGGCTTTTCCGCGCCTTCGGCAGGGTCTGCTGGCTTGTCGGCTCCGCTGTGCCGCTGTCTTTGCGCGCCGTTTGCGGTGCAGCGGGTCTGCGCGCCGCCGGTGGTGTCGTTGATAGGCGGGCGCCGATCGCGCGCCGCCCATGTGCCGTCTAAGCCGTTGCCGGGCCGCTACTGCGGCATCGTTGTCATCCGCGCGCCTGGGCACTTAGGGTTGCAGTGTTTCTTCGCGCCAGGCGCCTCGTGCAGGCTGCCAGTCTGCTTTGCCGCCCCGGCGCCGGCAGCCCTTGGGGACTCTCCTTGTTTTTCTGCTATTTCCTCCTCTCCTAATTTTCACTCCTTTCCTGTCCAAACAGTCCTTTCTGGACCATCAGGAGATGATGTTGAGTCTGACCCAGACCTTCGGTTGGGTGATGAAGTGGAGGAAACAGGATCTTTCTTTGCTACAGAGCCTGTGGTCGAGGACCTGTCCTTTAAGTCTCTGTTGAAGAACCTGGGATCCACTCTTTCTCTCCAGACTACAGACATCGATCCTGGGAAGATATTAAGACTCAGTATCTTCATGCTTTGAGATCCCTACGGATTTGACTCCTCCGATCCAGCTCTTCCTTCGAGACGCTTGTCTCAAATGGTATGGAATAATCCTGCTCTTATTCCCTCAGTGGCTAAATCCATTGGATAAGAAGTATTCAGCTCCCAAGGATCGTCCCCATTTTGGCATCCCAAGCCTTTTAGATCCTATTGTAGTCCTGGCAGAGAATGACAAGGTCGTTCTTCCTCAAACTACTACAGCTCTGACCTATTAACAAAGAGTCTCGTAAGATTGATACATTAGGTAAGAGAGTCTTGCTGCCTCCACTCTAAGTATGTGTTGCCAGTTATCAAGGCTATTTTTCCCAGTGTGAGTATATCCTGTGGCACTCTATGAAAAGAATGGTTGAAGCTCTTCCAGATTGGATTCCAAGTCAGAGCTTCTTCTGACCGCTATTAGAGGTATTGAGTCCAATAACCAACAGGTCAAAGCCGCCATGGATGCTTCTACACTGCTCTCGCTCAGCAGCCGGAGGATTTGTACTGGCGCCATTCCTGGCTGCACTCTTGGCTTCACGAACGATGCTCAGCAGCAGGTGATGGCGCCTGCCTTTGATGGCTCCTTCTTTTGGCCTCAGGTGGAGTGTAGCCTTAGAGGCCACTCAGAAGACTAGATCGGCCATTGTTGGCCAGACCTCCGCCTGCCCCTCTCAGGGGCACGTGAACAGCGCGTCAGTTTCATAGTCGTCAGTCTCTGAGGCAGAGGCAGGAAGCTTCCATAAAAGCCAACCTGCCCAACCTCAAAAGAAGACGCAGCAGAAAGCGCAGGGGCCTAAAGCTCCCAGTGCTACCTTATGAGTCGCTGGCCCAAGTTCCATCCACTCTGCCCAAGGTGGAACTTTCTCCTCCGGTGGGAGGTCGTCTGATGTACTTCTACAACCAGTGGAAGTCCATAACTTCCGACAAATGGGTCCTTCGGATAATTCGCGAGGGTTATTCTCTCAATTTCTTGGAAACCCCCCCGAATTGTCCTCCCAGACGACAACCCAGGTTGTCGGCCTCTCAGTCAGACCTCCTCACCGCGGAGATCCAGGGCCTTCTGAACAACAGGGCAATAGAACTGGTGCCCCCCGCATTCATGTAAACACAGGTTCTACTCCCATTACTTTCTGGTTCCAAAGAAATCTGGGGATGCGCCCATTCTAGACCTCAGAGTTAAACAAATTCCTCCCCAGGAGAAATTCAAGATGATTTCCTAGGTACCCTGTTACCTTTGCTGCATCAGCACGACTGGCTGGCCTCTCTGGATATGCAGGATGCTTACCAGCATATCCTCGTCCACCTGCCCACGCATGCAGTTCCTCAGGTTTGTAGCTTTGGGTCAGGATTATCAGTTCAGGTGTCCTGCCTTTGGCTATCCTCGCGCCTTGAGGTTTTACAAAGTGTTGTGCAGTTCTCACAGCATCTCAGGAAAGTCGGACTCTGAGTGTTTCTACCTGACGATTGGCTTCAGCAAGCCCCTTCCGGTCCAAGAGACTTTGAAGCCGTGCAACCGACTTTCGCCTTCTCACGCCCATGGGAGTTCTGCTGAATTTGAAAAATCTCAACTGCAACCTCCCAGAGGCTCCTTTTCATAGGGACGCTCTAGACACCTCTTCAGCGAAGGCTTTCTTCCAGAGGACAGAAGACTCGACATCCTCTCGAATGGCCCGGACATCAGGAGAACCAATCGGTTACAGCTCTCTCGATGTAACGATGTTGGGTCTCATGGCTGCCTCGGTCTTCACTGTCCCTCTGGCCCGACTGCACATGAGAACCACCCAATGGATGCTCTCCACTCAGTGGTCCCCGACCTCTCACCCCCAGTCTTATCCCATCAAGGTGACGGAGCCCCTTCGAAGGTCTCTCACCTGGTGGTCTCAAGAGAGCAATCTCCTGGAAGGATTCCTTTGCTCCCCGGATCATCAGATCTCCATCACCACAGACGAATCGCTAATGGGATGGGGAGCTCACTGTCTCTCCTCCACACTCAAGGTGTATGGACTAGTTCAAACTCCATCTCCACATAAATGTCCTGAGATGAGAGCGTCCTCTATGCAATCCGAGCTCTGAAGGATGTCCTTTGTCACAAGAACATTCTCCTTCAAACGGACAACAAAGCAGTGATGTATTACATCAACAGCAAGGCGGTGCTCATTCTTATCCCTTTGCAGGGAAGCAATGAGGGTGTGGAGTGGTGCTTGGAGCACAAGTCTCTGATTCAAGCGGTTTATCTGCCGGTATACAAAACGACCTAGCAGATACACCCTCAGCAGAACGGAGGCAGACCTCACGAGTGGTCTCGATCCAGCCGTAGTCGGTCCCTGTTCAAAGAGTGGGGACTCAGACCTGGACCTTGCATCCCCACTCAACGCAAAACTGCCTCTCTTCTGCTCCAGAAACCAGGGCCTGGCATTTTCTGTCAGGATGCGCTCAGGCTGTGGTGGACAAAACGCTTTCTTGCCTCTTCCACCGCTTCCTCTAATCCAGAGAGTACTTCCTCAAGTTCGAGTCTCAGGGACCAAGATGATTCTCATTGCTCCTTCCTGGCCTCGGCAACTATGGTTTCCTCTACTCAACAGTATGTTGGCAGCCTCTCGAGACCACTTCCTTTGCAAATCAGTCTTTTGACTCAAGGTTCGGTGGTCCATCCAACCTGAAATCACTTCACCTTCATGCTTGGCTCCTGAAGAGATAGAAGTGAATCGGTTCAACGCTCCCTGAGAGTCTCAGACATCCTTCTGGCTGCTCGAAGCCAGCCACCCGAAAACGACGCTCCAAATGGAAACGCTCTGGTGTAAATCTCTTGAATCCCTTTTCCTGTCCTCCTGCAAGGTTCTGGGTATCTTTTGGACCTGTCAAACTTAGGTCTTCAGTACTCCACAGTTAAAGTTCACCTTAGTGCCATCTCACGCTCCATGAGCCGGTTTCTTCCTTAACCTGGCCCAGTTACCTATGGTGAAGAGATTTTAGGGATTCTCCATACCAGACCCCTGTTAAGCCGTCCAGTTGCAGCCTGGGACATTAACCTGGTGCTGGGACATGCTCACCTGAAGCCTTCGAACCTTAGCTACCTGTGAGCTAAAATTTCTTACCTGGAAGACTGCCTTCCTGGTGGCCATTACCTCAGCCCGGTAGGGTCCTTGAGATACATGCCCTGGTTACGGACCCTCCGTGATACTGTATTCCATAAAGACAAGGTAGTTCTCCGTACTCATCCTAAATTTCTTCCCAAGGTTGTCAGAATTCCATCTAAACCAACCTCTGGTACTTCCCGCTTATCGCCAATTTCCAAAATGAAGGGAACGAGCTCTTCATTCCTTGGATGTTAAGAGAGCCTTTTGTTCTATTTAGATAGAACCAAGGATGTTCTAAGACTCAGCAACTGTTCGCTTTTCAGCAACACCGCTGGGTCAACCTGTCGCTATTAGATGCATCTCTTCATGGTTAGTGGCATGCCTTCGTCATTGCTATTCCATGGCTCAAGTTAAATTAGAAGGTAGAGTGTACGCTCTCACTCTACTAGAAATGGGCTCCTTGACATCCCTAGCGGAATTCGCAATGTTCCAATTGCAGATATCTGCAACGCCGACATACCTGGAGCCCAGTGCACTCTTCGTTAAGTACTTATGCACTGGATGTTCATGCTAGGCGCATATCTGCATTCGGCAGAACTATCCTTAATGGGCTTCTATCTTACGTCGTGAGCTCTGGCTCTCCTGCCGCCCTTTGGGGATTATCAGCTTGGTACTCTCACTAGTGTGAATGAGTGAGTGGAGACTTATGTCCAGGAAGATAGGAAAAATTACGCACTCACCGTAATTCTTGATCTTCTTGGACGAGTCTCCACCACTCATTCACACGCCCACCCTCCATCCCCCGAGCTCACCGTTGTATTGGTCTTCACTCCCTCAAATCTTTAGGCCGTGAGGACTTCTTTGCTGACCCTTCTTACACGGGTCATACGGACTATCTTATGTCCGTTTTTTAATGTTGGGTTTACTCTTTACGTTAGGTTGCGCTGCACCTCCTTGGTAAAAAAGGTACTGAGGCGGTTGGAGGGTCACGCTGGAGATGGTCATTTACCAGGCCGCTGCCTCGCGGCACCGTGTCTCGGGCGCGCCGCTCTCTCAAGGCCACCTCCAGCAAAAAGTTGTTCTCATGGGTCTTAGTGCCTCCGGCGCTAATCCCACTAGTGTGAATGAGTGGTGGAGACTCGTCCAAGAAGATCAAGAATTACGGTAGGTACGTAATTTTCCTTTCTCGAAGATCTACTGTTACGGTAAGTTCTTACATAACTGTACTTTCAGGATTGTTGCTTTTTCTTGGTCCCCCTTCACACACACCTTCCCTCCCTTTTTAACCTCTTAATCCCATCCCTGGCCTTCTCTCTTTCACTAATGTATCTGAAAAAGGTCTCATCTTGTTTCTTCATTGCCTGGGCTGTTTTTTCCTCCGTTTGCCCCTTTGCATTCCCGACTGCTTTCCCCGCCTCCCTCTGCTTTTCCAGATACAGTTCCTCTTTTCCCCCCTCTCTGTGTTTCCTTGTACCTCTTGAAAGCTAGCCTTTTTTCTCTTACCTTTCTGGCCATGTCTTTAGAGAACCATAGTGTTTTTTTCTTTCTCTTTGTTTTGCTTAGTTGCCTAACACAAAGGCTTGTCGCCTCTGCTATGGCTCCCTTAAGGTTAGCCCATTGTTTCTCTACTTCCCCCTTTCTTGTTCTCCTGCCAGGAATTCCCTGAGGCATTCCCTCATTTTTGCAAAGTCGACACGTCTGAAATCCAGGACCCTTGCTTTACAATACCTATTTTCAGGCATGAACTGGGAGAATTATAAACCCATCATAAGTGTCACATAATAGAGAAGGTAACATACAGTTTGACAAGTTAATTATTTACATGCATGCAAGTGAACACAAAAATGAGAAAAGGAATCAAAGAAGTATTTATTCATATGTTTATGTATGTAGTTTTTGTTTACCAGGTAGGTGCACTAGACAGTACAACACCTATTTTCAGGTTTGACCTGGGAGAATTACTAACCCGTCATAAGTTTTACATAACAGAGAAGGTAACAGGCAAAACTGTGACAAGTTAAACTTTACATGCATTTAAGCAAGCACAAAAATGAGAATAGGAACAGTTTGTTCTTTGATTATGATAATTTCTGGGGAATTGTAATCATCCCATAAGACGCAAGGGGCATTAACGACACCAAAAATGTTATATTGTACCTACACTGAGCTTACCAAAGGTGGGATTTGTGGATTAAATGAGGTCCTCGATAGCATAAACTGCTGGTCTTCCTCAGAGACGTGGTCATCCTTCGTGATTTCAAGCTCAGTTGGAGTCCTGAATCACAACCAGTCAACGGTGAGATCCTAAAACAGATTAAAGGGACACTGTCAACCCCCTTAGGGATCAAAATGTCCCTAGTTTAAAAAGTACATTTCATGATTGTTCATATTCTATAGAGACTGTATATGCAGTTGGTAGTTTGATTCAGATCTCTTTTTTTGTTTCTTCTAAAAAGTGAAAAAACGAGTGCCTACCATACCGGTGTTGCCACACCGAAACACGTTCGTTTACATTTCTTGACCAACTCTCACTGCATCTTTCTTGGACTCAGGAACACCCCAAACACAGTCTAGCCACTTATTATGCATTGGGGGTAGAGGAGACTATTCTATCATGAGTGGCTTCACTGTTTGAGGGTGTTTCTAATGTTCAGGAAGTATACAATAAGAGTAGATCTTATTTTGAGGGTTTTTTTGCAGTAGGCAGCGCTGTTGGGACCAAGGCACGAAGACCACATGGAAAAATTCTAGCTAGCAGTACCAAATGGGGACCGCCCCCTGATGTTGGCACGTCGACGTTCGTCCAGGTATATAGAGGGCGGTCCCCCTAACCCACCTCAGTTCTTTTCCCGCCGTGGACCTGCGCTCGTCAGACTTCCAGAATCAACACCGCTACAGTCGACTGCCATTTTTTCTTTCTCCTTTTGGGTTTTTCTTTTTCTCTAACAGTTACTTTTTCAACCTTATGTCATCGCCAAACTCTACCACTGACACCCATAAGTCCGTGTGCCTGTGGGAAGCAGCTCCCTGAAAAGGACTGCTACTTCGCGTGTCATCTGCCTAGGCTCGGATCATGGCACTGAAGCCTTCCAGGCCTGCCAAAAGTTTAGTCAGATCACGCGGAAGAGGAGGCAGAAAGTCTTGGAATCACACCTCCTGCAGCAGAAGCTGGTCGCCCTAGAGAGAGCGAGAGAGTTGCAGTCCTGTACCACAGCTAGGACTTCTAGGGATCCTCAATCGTCGTCTAAAAAGAAGCACAAGAAACACTGGAATCGGGATCGGTCCACCATGGAGTCGGTCTCTTTCTGGGGCCGACATTGTTACATGGTCTTCCTGCTGCAGGGAGGTTGATTTCTTCGTGCACGCTAGCCCTCCTCCTTTTGGGGCTGCTGGCGGAACCACCACCCTCGGTTCTCACTGTGATGGATGGTGCTTCTACGGGCGCAGAGGTTCCTTCCTCTGTCCCTCTGCCCCTGCTACTCAGGCCAGTCCTTGTGCAAGGACCTGACGCAGGTGGCCAATCCGACACTAAGGGTGAGGCTGCAGCTGATTCCCGACCTTGGCGTTTCGCGGACCCTAAGGCAGGGTCTGGCAGCGGTCTAGTGGACTGATGCCCTGTCGCCTCTGGGCCACAGCCTTCCTTTGTGGAGCAGCCACCCTTGGGGCTACAAGATTCCGGCTCTTGCTGGGGCAGCCTCCCAGGCTCTCTCCCTCCCCCAGTCCCGACAAGGTCCTTGTCTCCTGAGCCTCCAGCTGGGGACCTAACGCCCTGTGGTTCTAAATCACAATGTCGGAGCTTCCTCGGGTTCTGACCTCTGGGCTTGATTCATTGGGTGCTCTTCTAGAGGCCGAGCAGCCGGTTTCAACCCCCGGCACAGGTTCTGGTGCCATCATAGACTCTGCCCTTCGGAAGTTATCTTCTGAACGGGCTCAGAGTACAGCCTGTACATCGTTGGGCGAGACGTTGGACTTTCTGGTGCACTGTCTGGCGTTAAGTTGCGCTTTTCAGCCAGTGCTTCTATGCCAAACATCAGTGGATTATGGAGCCTTATTGAATTCTTGGTGGGCATCGGCTCTGAGGCCTACTTTGTCCTCTCAATCCATGGTGCCAACTTCTCCCCCCACAGAGGGGATGCCCACCCTTCGAGACTAGACAGCTCCCCTCTGGATCGGGGTTCACATCGGGCAGGGGATCGGGAGGTAACCCCGGTCTCTCACCATTTTTGGGTTTGGCCGTTGGTTGAGGCAATCTTGCCACGTGGTCTCCTGATTCCTTGGGCTCTCCTCCTTTGCTTTTAGCGCGCACCCCTCCCGAGGAATTTTGGCTTGGGATACGGCCAAATCACCCTCTGAGGATCATTAATTTCTTGAAATGAAGAGGGTGAGCCAGTCTCGGGTGGCTCTACAGAAGATCGAACCCCAGTGGCGGTGCATTGTGCAGCATCTTTGCCTTCCTCAAGTGGATGCATTCATGATACCACCCCTGGTGATCCCTCATGGCAAAGTATCCTACACAGTGTGGCTACAACTGACATCGGTTCCAGCCACTCCACTCGAGGCTGATTGCGTTTATCACGCTCCAGATGATAAGGAACACTTCTCCTCTCAGCCTAAGGCAGACCCCTCTGTTCTTGAGTGACTACCAGCCACAGGACAAGGCCCAGATTTTCTGGACTACCCATCGGACAGGGAGTCCAACATTCTGGACTCCTTAGGTCGTAAGATCTGTGCCTCCTTGAAACTAGCCTTGAGAGCACAGAATTATTTGGCCCACATGCTGGTGCACCAGCAGTCAATTTTGGGTCAAATTGGAGATTTGTTAAGTTCCACTGGGGATATCATACCCAGCCTCAATTGGAACATCTCCTTACCTTGGCGTCTAATGTGGGCTTCTGTGCTCTAAGGGCCTCATATGATACAGTGGACACGACCGCCCGCAGTACTGTCTGCTGTTTGTCTCGGACACCATGCATGACTTTGTCTGACAAACTTTAATGCTGTGACCCAGGTCTCTATTTTGGATGTCCCTTTCCGAAGCCCTGCGTTGTTCGGGGAGGATGTCCAGACTCTCTGGACTTCCCTCCAGGATTTGGGAGCCCATCTTCAGCCCGTAACTTGGGGGCATCAGTGTGATTCGAATGTACAGACAGACAACCTTCCCAGACTTCACACTCTACATCCAGATCTGAGGGGCAAGCATAAAAGGGCAAGCATAAGACCCCATTCTCAGCCACGAAGTCCCACAGAGAGGCAGGTGCCCCTCCACTAATGCCGGACCCATTGCCTAATCTCAGCGTCTTTTACCTTCCTCTCCACCTTCGGTCTTCTGATCAAATTCAGGGCGAAGGGGGTGTACTTTGGCAGGGTGAGGGGTCCTCCCCCCACAATTTCCACGATGCTTATGTCCTTTTTCTTCAGAATTTTTCTACAGGGTTCCTTCCTTCAGGAGCCCCTGGGTGGGTGCTGGAGTTGGACAGACTTCTCTGGTTCCACCTTCTCGGCAGAATTCTAGGCCGTTTCCTAGTGCTCCCCAACTAGTCTGTTTCCTTCGGCCCTCTCTCTTGAGCCTGGGGCCCCGTTTTTTGTTTAGGGGGCTGATTCTCTGAGTCTCTTACACCTGACCGCCATTGTTGGATTGGCGGGTCGCGTAATGGTGAACCTTTATCCCCAGGCATGTGGGACAGGGAATTTCTCCCCTTTCTGTAGTAAAGCAGGGCTGGCATGAGTTTGCCCTCTCGTGTCTGCGCGCGGGAGGCCCAACGCCGGTTCTTTTGTCCCCGGACTATCGGGCATTTTCCCTTTTCAGGGGAGCAGAGACTCCTCCCGATTTAAAGGCTTCGGCTTATCTGGGTTCTTTTCTGTGTCCTGCCTGGGTTTACAGGCATTGATTCTTGACAGTGGAGATGATATTAGCCACTTGCTGGTAAATGACCCCTGCAGTTTCAGGCTGTCGACTAGGCCTAGCTGTTTTCGGACTGTATGAATCCCCCAAATTCCAGTAAGACCTGGGATCACTTTCCCTTATCCGGCAGCGGCCAGAGAACCCGGGGTTTTTGGGTGGTTGTCTGGCTGTCTCAGTTGTTCCTCCTGGTTCGAACAGCCCCTTTCCTGAAGCGGCCTCCACTGCTGGGGGTGCGATATCCTGGTGGGGCTTGCCATTTGTAAGACAATCTGCCATCTTTGCACTGTCTTTGGTGATTTAAATTCTGCGATTACACTATCGCTGAGCAGCTCTTTGCGATCGCTGGTTGCTTCAGTACGCCATGGCAGACCGGTTCTCTGACATAGACTCCTGTATTCCAAGGGTTTCCTGTGGCATCCTACAGAGCTATTCAGCTGTGGAGTCTCCCCTACTCGAGGACTCCCTCTTCTGGCTTTCCCATTGGGAAGGGGGTCCTGTTCTCTACTTGTCCCCTGCACTTCCACACATGTACTGCTTTCTGGACGGACAGCAGGTTCACCTCTGTTCCTTTCCGTAAGGGTCCATTTCATTTGTTCACGAGATCCGTGGGCCTTGGTGGGCGAGCTACCTGGTGCAAATAGATCGCCAGTTCATCTGGGTCCTTGGGAACCGTGCTGCCCTTTTTCGAACAATGGACTCTTCGCAAACAGTTGGTCTTTTGCCCCCTCTCTGGTTTTAACATCCTGCCAGACGCTTCTCAGTCCGGTGGTGAGTTAGTCTCTTTCATCACACTTCCCATAGGATGGAGAGAGAGGTGGAGGAGCAGCGGGCTTGTCACGGAAGTAGGATTCTCCCTTGGGAGCTGTTTTTCCTGTAGGCAATTTCCACCATTTTCCTGTATAGATGTTACTTTCTTATACTCTGAAGTAGGCACCCCCTTGGTTTTATTGGGGATTTTTTTGGTTGGATGCCTTCGGTCCCAACTGACTTCTGGACCTCTCCTGCTCCGGTCTTAGACAGACTGAGGCAAGGGCTGTCTTTGATGGGCTCCATTGCAGGATGGTATTGCCTTCCTCCAGGTTCCTTACTCTCTCCTTTTTCTCTCCCGAATGTCACTCTTCTGAGGGATTTTTCCCCTCCGTCTGCCTTGGAGGCCTCCTGGGAAGGTCCCCGGGACTACGGGATATGGCCTTGCGGGTCACTGGGCCCTTTCTTCTTCTCCCTGTGCCGGGCTCGGGTACTGTAGTCAAATCCAGAGCCAGGAGGGAGTTTCCCCTTTTGATACTTTCTCTAGCCATAGGGGAGATAAGGTTATGGACTCTTCTTTTGAAGGGGACTGATGACAGCTTCTGTCACTGGCTTTCTTTCTTCCCCGGCCCTGGTCAGGCCTGGCTGGAGAGTGCCTTATTTAACTCCGTTTCAGTCCGGTGTTGTCACCTGTTTTTTGGTTGGGTTACCATGTTGGAATCACTTTTTTGGAATGTTCTGTGGATGCTCATCGTGTGTCCTTCTGATGCCAGCCTCCTGCTGGGGATCATCTCTCTGATTGAGGTTGTCTTCTTTCCTCTACTCCTGGATATTTTCCTTCCAGTACTGCTTGGGATTCTGTTCTAATGGTGTTGCCTACTGCAAGAGCCCCCTCGAAATAATATAGTACAGTTAGGCAAGAACTTACCGTAACTGTAGATCTTTGAGAGGAGCTCTTGCAGTATTCACTTTTTCCCCTCCATCCCCCTGCCCTCTTTCTATCTCTGCCAATTCAGTCCTCAGGAGTCCTCCTTTTTCTCCTGTCTGACCTTATTCCAGGGTCTCCGGGTGGGGGGGGGACTGAAGTGGGTGTATGGGACCACCCCTTTATACCTGGGCCGACGTCGAAATGCCGATGTCATGAGGTGGTCCCCGTTTGGTACGGCTAGCTAGAATTTTCCGTATGGTCCTGGAGTCTTAGTCCTAATGGTGTTGCCTACTGCAAGAGCTCCTCTTGAAGATTTACTGTTACAGTAAGATCTTACTACGAGAAACAGCTCTTGCAGTAGGTTACACCATTAGGACTGAAGCCGGCAGGTGTCAGGACCCCACGGAAATTTTCTAGCTAACAGTATTCAGCAGGAACCGCTTCTCCGCCGATCCCGCCTCGACGCCAGGCGTAGTGGCACATAAGGAGGCGTCCTCAGAATCCCCAGTTCTGTTCTTGCCGCCAACTCGCCAGCATTGGCCTCTCGGTCTCTCACCTAGTGTACAACGACTACAGAACTTTCTGTATTTTGCCAACTGATGTCCTCTCCAACTCCTTCGCTTGAGGTCACCTTTCTAAGTGTGCCTGTGGAAACAGATCCCTTCATGATCCCCCACTCTTCCTGCATGCTTGCCCAGGGCCTGACCACACGATACCAGGGCCTGCACCTTTTGCCAAGGGTTCAGTAGCCGCACCAGGATCCACCGTCAGAAGGCACTACAGGCGTATCTCCTTGAAGAGAAATGAAAAAGGATGGACCAAGAACCTTCCTCCAGGGGAGAATCTTCTTTGAAGGCCCATAAGCACCAGGAGAAGGTAAGGTCCAGATCCCCGACTCGGGCCTCAGACTCCCGAAGCTCAGGCTCCAGATCGGACCGCTCTCCCTCCAGGGTTCGGTCATGGCCCCCCCACGGTTAAGGTCCGGACTTCAGGCAGTTCTTCTTCGCTCCAGCTGATTAAGACTTCGAGGCCCTCAGCTTCCTCCACTCCATCCAAGGCCTCTTCTAAGTCTTCTGAGCGCCATAAATCTTCTTCCTCCACCTGACGTCGGGACACCAACTACAGGTCAGTCTCCCAACCGCCCAGAGGTCCTGATCCAGCTCCCAGAAAAGCCAAGGACCTGACGTCCCTGAAAAGGGCATCTGACCCGATGTCTGCTAAACATCCGAAGTACATCCGAAGTCGGCCAGGCGCTCACAGGAACCGACGACACCAGTCAGACGCCAGTCACCGGCTGCGCTGGGCTGATCCGAAGGCCGGCTAGAGACAGATACACAGTATGGAGGTAGGACAGTGGAGGCAGTATGGCGAGTGGGTTAAGGCTCTGAGCTGCAAATCTGGAGACTTGGGGTTTGAACTCCACAGCCCCCAGGGTGCATACTGTGTGACCCTGAGCAAGTCACTTAACTTCCTTGTGCCCCAGGTTGCACCTGCAAACAAGCTTTCAGCTTAGTGTGTCTCACCTGGTAAAATAATTGTTAAAAAAAAAACAAAAAAAAAAACAGGCGCCTGCATAGCGAGACCGGAGCGAACACCGGGTTACCGGGCGGACGCCGGTCACAGGACTCGCTGAGGAGGACACCCCACCGTTCAAGACCAGGCGGGCAACACTGAGGATGCCGGGCTCCCACGGAACCTTCCCCGAAGCAGGAGACACCTAGGGACCCGATGCCTGACCCCGCGACAGACCATTGCACCTGTTAGAGTCTGCTGTCGGCATGAATATTGAAGAAGTAAAGGAACTTTACTTTTGGTGGACACCATCCAAAAGGATGTGGTCCCTGTTAAGCCTCCTCCTCCTACTCCTTCGCCTCCTACGCCCCCTCCTCCACCTAAGGGGCCAGCAGGACAACCACCAACCCCCAAGGAACAGACACCACCTCCTGGGCATATCTAAAGACAGGAGAAGTCTTCCCTCCATCTCCATCAGGGTCTCCCAGCTCTAAGTGACCCAGATGGCGTCGGTATACTCCGTTGGGGGAGATCGGACACACCTGACTACTCCAGATCTCCTTCTCCGCTCAGCATCTCGTCTGACCCACGTGACCTCCCCAGGTCTCCTCCGGATGATCCCTCTTTCACTGAGATCATGAGGCACATCCAGGACAACATGGGATGGGATGCTGAAGACCTTGACCCCGAATGACAATGCCTTGCCCGCTGTCTTCGGCAGAAAGACCCAAAGCCTGTGGTAGTACCACCCTTGGTGGACACCTTTGCAGACATCACCAAGGCTGCGTGGAAGCGTCCACACTCCACTCCTGTAGTGCCGAAGAAGGCTGACCGCCTGTACAAGGCTCCAGAGACTACCAGTACCTGGCGAAACAACCTCTGTCAGACTCCCTGGTCATCACGGCCTCGCATTACCTGTCTCAAAGACCCTAACATATGAGCACTCAGCCACCGGACCAGGAATCCAAGCAATTGGATGCCCTGGGGAGGCGCATGTACGCAGCTGCTACATGCGCCATCAGGTCTCTGAACTACCTTACCCACATGGTACAGTTTCAGAATGCCCTGTGGGAACAGGGCCAGGACCTGGTTGATAAGCTTCCCGATGGCGATCAGAAGGCGGAGCTCCTCAGCCTTCTTCGCACAGGGCCAGATGTGGGGACCCAAGTGCTTAGAGCCGCATACGATTCTGCGGACTCCTCTGCCAGAGCTGCAGCTTCAGGCATTTGTCTCCGGCGACACTCCTGGCTCCGTGTCTCCGGCTTCACCCGGATGTACAGAAGAATATTCTAGACATCCTGTACAACGGCGAGGTACTCTTTGGTGAATCCTAGGAGAAGGTCATCACCAAACTCCAGGACGCAGGGAAGGCAGTCCTATCTGTACAGGCCATGTACAGATCCAGGCCTAGTTCCTTTTGTAAGAACCAGAGCCGCTTTCACAGCCGGCAACAAAGGCAGCAGCCACGTTCCGGCCAGCAGCAAAGGGGCACTTTTCAGCATAAAGCCCAGGCCAGGTAGTCCCCAGGCAGAGGCCAACGTTACACAAAATCAGCCCAGCCCGCAGGGACCAGTGCTGCCACAGCATGACTCCTTCCTGGCCCCTGCCCCTCCTCTGGATCAATGGGCAAGAAAGGTCGGGGGTCGCATCGCTCGCTGCTTTTTAGGGTGGCAGTCGATCAGCACCGACAGGTGGGTTCTTCAGTTGGTCAAGAAAGGCCATTTCATAGAATTTCTCGACCACCCACCGGCAAGACCTCCCCTGCTGTCCCGTTACTCGGGTCAGCATGCCCTGCTCATACAGCAGGAGGTGCTCGCGCTTCTGGAAAAGGAAGCCATAGAGCACGTACCACAGAACCAGAGGGGCCTAGGATATTATTCTCACTTCTTTCTGGTTCCAAAGAAGACAGGGGACCTCCATCCGATACTGGACCTCAGCGACCTCAACGACTCGGTCATGTACAAACACTTCCGCATGGTGACCCTCCCAGATCTGATTCCCATGCTCAAGCAGGACGCTTTCCTAGCATCTCCAGACATGCAGGATGCCTACCTGCATCTACCTATTGCTCAGGCACACAGGAAGTTTCTGTGTTTCGAGTTTCAGGGTCGCCACTATCAGTTCCGAGCTCTCCCCTTCAGGCTGTCATCGGCACCTTGGGTGTTCACGAAGTGCATGGCGGTCGTAGCCACATCTCTGAGGAGACAAGGCCACTACGTGTTCCCCTACCTGGATGATTGGCTTCTCATGGCGCCCTCCCGGGAGGCCCTGATGTCTACCATTCACTGCACTCAGTCTCTGTTCGAGACGTTGGGCATTATCAATCACGAGAAGTCACGTCTGGTTCTGTCCCAGACTCTGCAATCATAGGTGCAGTTCTGGACACCGTCCAAGGAAAGCCCCGGACAGGCGGAACACATCAGATCCCTCATCAGGGACGTTTCGGCGAAGAATACTGTTCCTGCCAGACTGGTCCTTTGCTTGCTCGGACACATGGCTGTGGCCATTGCAACAATCCTGCTAGCCCGTCTCCACATGCGGGTAACCCAGTTGATGTTAGGAGTCCAATGGGACCAAAAGCAAGACCATCTGCAGCATCCAATCCGGATCACGAAGGCCGTAGTCTGAGATTGGCAATGGTGGCTAGATTCGAGGAATCTCTCAGCGGGAGTCCCCTTCATTGTGCCGTCCCCAACTGTGACACTCTCCACAGACGCCTCAGGGCTCTGCTGGGAAGCACACCTCGATGGTGTCCAGTCTCGGGGCCTGTGGACAGACCAAGAGTCTCATCTGCACATACATATCCTGGAAATGAGGGCAGTTCTTTACGCCCTGCAGGCCTTCCAGTCAGAGATCCCACCAGGTACACTTCTGTTACAAACAGACAATTCCGCAGTGATGTATTACCTCAACAAACAAGGAGGCACCCATTCCCACCCGCTTTGCAGGGAGGCCATGAGAGTGTGGGATTGGGTCTTGCAACACGGTGCAAACCTCATTGCCATTCATGTTCCTGGAGTGGACAACGTCATCGCAGACGGCCTGAGCCACTCTCAGGCCAGAATCCACGAATGGGAACTACTACAGGAGGTAGCAAAGGATCTGTTTCACAGATGGGGTACTCCAGAACTAGACCTTTTCGCATTCCCATCCAACGCAAAACTGCCCAAATGTTTGCTCGCTAGATCCAGGGCCTGGTGTTTTCTGGCGAGACGCGTTGTCCCTCTCCTAGGCAGGCAGATTCCTCTATGCCTTTCCCTCTTTCCCGTTGATTGAGGGTTCTTCTGAAACTTCGCAGAGAGCAAGCGACACTGATACTGATCGCGCCCTTTTGGCACAGACAGATCTGGTTCCCTCTTTTGCTTCAGCTGTCCCGGGAACCTCCAGTGCCGTTGCCAATCGGCTCCCATTTGCTGTCTCAGGAGGCAGGTTCCTTGGTCCATCCGGACCTATGTTCCCTGAAACTACACGCTTGGCTTCTAGAGACATAGCCATGATGCGACACAGAGTCTTGCAAGAGGTAGCAGACATTCTCACTGCTGCCAGGAAACTGGCTACCCATGCGACCTACACCGTGAAGTGGCGCAGGTTTTGTTTATGGGTTCAAGTGCGCGGCTTGTTGCCTTTGGACTGTCCAGAGAAGTTGGTATTGGACTACCTGCTGTCCCTTTTCCAGTGAGGCTTGGCTTACTCCTCGATCAAGGAACATCTCTGTGCCATTTCAGCCTATCACATCCCTATAGGCCAACACACTATAGCTCAATTGGACACGACACGTGCCTTCCTGAGGGGTGTCCTCCACCTTAGGCCCCCGATTAAGGATACGATTCCACCATGGGATCTACCCTTTGTCCTGGAGCAGCTCACGCTGCCACCCTTTGAACCAGCTGCTGATTGCGAGCTACGTCTTCTCTCTTGGAAGACGCTGTTTTTAGTTGCCGTTACCTCGGCCAGAAGAATTTCTGAACTCCATGCACTTATGTGCAAAGAACCTTATTTGGTTTTCCAACAAGACAGGGTATCCCTACGGACTAATCCTAAATTTCTGCCTAAGGTGGTCTCAGCACTCACCCTTAATCAGGATATCGATTTACCAGTGTATTTCCCTAGGCTCTCTAATCGAGAAGAAGCCCTTCTGCACAATCTAGATGTGCATAGGTGTCTCAGATACTACCTGACCAGAACCAAACACCACCAAAAATCGGACGAGCTTTTTGTCTCCTTTGCCCACAGGATGATAGGAGCTCCTGTTTCAAAACAGTCGCTGTCCAGGTGGCTCATTCAGTGTATTACATTCTGTTACCAGAAGCGCAACAAACCCCTGCCGGGCACAGTTAAGGGTCATTCTACCAGAGGAGTGGCTACCTCTTTTGCAGCTTTAAAGAACTTATCCACCTCAGCTATGTGTGCTGCAGCTACTTGGAGCTCCATACACACTTTCATCAGGCATTACAGCCTGGATATTGCATCGAGGCGAAGAGCAGGTTTTGGCCTAGCAGTCCTTCAAGGACTTCTGTCCTAGGCTCGATGTCATTTGAGGATTTCTACCTTCCCTCCTCCTGATGGTGTGTGATTTCCAGGATTGCTTGGGAATCGGTCCTAATGGTGTAATCTGCTGCAAGAGCTGTTTCTCGAAGTAAGATAGTACAGTTACGTAAGAACTTACCATAACAGTAGATCTTTGAGAACAGCTCTTGCAGCAGGTACTTTCCCTCCCACCATCTCCGCTGGAGGTAGATTCTAGTTCCAACATCCTTCTCCTAGGATAAGGCGTTCACAGCCTCTTTTCTGATTGCTATTTGATGGCGGATCCTCAGTCTCCTCTTCTGATGTCATCCAGCGGCTGGGAGTGTCCGGCGGGAGAACTGGGGATTCTGGGGAACCACCTCCTTATGTACTACGCCTGACATCGGGTGCGGGACCGATGTCGGGGACGGTCCTCGCTGAATACTGCTAGCTAGAAAATTTCTGTGGGGTCCTGGCGCCTGCCGGCTTCAGACCTAATGGTGTAACCTGCTGCAAGAGCTGTTCTCGAAGATCTACTGTTCACGGTATTTCTTGCGGTAACTGTCACTTTCTTAGTAACTGTTCATCTTACTTGAGAGGTTCCTGCAGTGAGGTCATAACATAGGACTAAGCCCCTGGCGTCAGGTACCACAGAAATAACTGCTAGCATTGTCTGGCAGGGAACTGCCCACCCGACGTCACCGTGACCCTATGTAGTGGGTGGTCCCCTTTCCCGCCATTGACCTGCGCAAGGACCTCCACGGTGAACGTTGCTCCAGTCGATCACCATTTTGTCAGTTTTTTTCTATTATTTACTGACTTTCCAGTACATTTTTTCGGCTTCTGTGTTTTCTCCACCTCCAACTCCGAAGGCCAAGAAGAAGTGCAGCACACAGATCCCTCACAAGGAAGGCCACCGGCGCTGCCTTTTATGCCTAGGCCCAAACCACAATACCGTGCCCTGCCCTGATTGCAAACCCTACAATCTGGCCACACGCAAACGAATACAGCAAGCCTTGGAGGCCCCATCGTCTCAAGTTCAGAATGACTACTCTGGAAAAAGAGATGGAGAAATTTAGGGATTCTGCCCCTTCCCTTCTTCAGAGTTGAAAAAGAAGAAAAAAGATAGAGAAGCATGGGGAAAAGGAGCGTTTGGAAGACCGGGACCGTGTCTCTTCCAGCAAGGCTGTTCCACCGCTGCCTACCCTTGTGGTTCTCCAGGCCACGACTGGGACCTCTCCAGGTACCTCTGCTTCTTTTAAGCCCCTGAAAATGGGCTCCATTGAGTCTTCTACTGGTAAGTTGTCCGCTGGCTCCTCTGGCGAACGCCCAGTTCATACCGATAAGTTGGACTCCGGTTCTTCTGGATCACACCAGGTAGCTGCTAAGACGGATTCCCGCCAGGCAGAAACCTGCACAACGCCGGCCAATAAGTCGGTTGATGGAGCACCCCCTAGTCCGCCCGGCCCCTCTGTCTGATAAGTTGATCGCCAGGACTTCTGACGACTGCCCGGACTTAGCTCACCCATCAGGGGCTAACGCCACTTCACCCGATGCCCGATTGAGCTCACTGACCTCTCCCAGCCAGCCCTCCTCCTAGGGCCCCCCTGGTCAGAAGCCTTCCTCTCCGCCTTCCTCGGTAGAACCTCCAAACCCAGACATTGCAACTGGAACGGAGGAGGAAGAGGGTCCCCAGACGTGGTTTTTCCCTCACCCACTACAGTGGCTATACCCCCGGTCACTCCCTCGGATACTCTCCCTGGGACGTTGACGCCAGACATGGCTCTTATGCCGGCTCCGGGAACACACACTGGTATGACAGACCCTACCTTGCCTCTGCTGTCAGAGTTCCCTCTCGGACATCCCTGACCCTTCGAATGGGACTCTGTTGGATGACTTACATCAGCCGTCAGGGCCCTTACGTTTGCCCCTGCCGCAAGATTACCTAACGCTGTGCCAGACACCAGAACCCCTGATGTCAGCTATCCTGATGCTAGCCAATATTCCAGGTCCATCGAGACCTCCAGCAGCTCAGGGTCACCCTCCAGGCTATATCCCTTACCCAGGGTTTCAAGACGCCGGCCTATCCTTCGTCAGGCCCGACGACTCCTTTTTCCCAGGCCTATTTTCTGGGTATCAGGCTCCTGGCTACCCTTACTATCAAGGCTTGCCTCCTCCTCAGCATCCTGGGTTGGGCACACATTTCTACCAGCCTCCGCCCACCCCTCCCCAGCCACAAAAGGACATTCAAACTTTGATTCAGTCCTGGTGGCAGGATACCAGATCACAGCTGGTGTCTGATTTGGAGAGTAGACTACTGGCCTCAGTGGTTTCACCCCCACTCACTTTTTCCGGTCAGCTCTCTTCGGTCCACTTCTGTGTGCACATTTCTGGAGGTGCCACCCAACAGGTCACCTTGCCTGAAATAGGAACCCTCGAAAGGAAAGACTCTTTCAATTCCGAGGAAGGTGCTTCTGATGCTTCATCTGGGGAGCAGTCTGGAACCACTGCAACCAAGGGCAAGGAGTCGCCCAAATCACCTCCTGAGGATCCTTCCTTTACTGAGCTACTCTGCATTATCCAGCAGGCTAATGGTTGGAGTGCAGAGGAACAGGACCCCTAACGGAAACATCTAGCCGAATATCTAGACTTATAATAATAATAATAAACTTTATTTATAATGGACCTTTCAAAGTCAAGGCGCAGTACATAGTTTAAATAATTTCACAATAAAACAGCCAGACTATTACAGTCAATCCACTTCAACACTATCCCCATATGCCTTATTCCATAAATATGTTTTCAATGCTTGTTTAAAACCCCCCCACAGTCATGCACTCCCTAATCCAACGGGTTAGAGAATTCCAGAGGGTCGGTGCCATGAACATGAAAGCCAGACCTGAAGATTTTAAAAACACCCTCAAAGTCTCCAGCAACCCCTCTCGTTGGCCGAGGGGAGCGGTCGCTTCGGGAGGTAAGGGACCAGGAGCTCTTTCGGGTATTCAGGGCCCAGTCCGTGTAGGGCTTTATAAGTTAGTAATCCGACTTTAAAGGTGATCCGCCACAGAACAGGCAGCCAGTGCAGTTCCTGCAGCACCGGTGTAATGTGAGAAGAACGAGGAATCCCCATCAGCAACTGGGCTGCGGAGTTCTGCACCAGCTGCAAGCGACGGATATCAACCCCTGGAAGCTCAAAGTAAAGGGGGTTGCAGTAATCCAAACGTGAGGTCACAAAGGCATGGATCAATGTAGGCAGGTTCCCGGACGGAACAAGGTGCTTGATCCTAGCGATGTTCCTCAGATGGCAAAAGGATAACTTAACGACAGCCGACACCTGTAAACGTAATGTCAGCCTATCATCAAGAATCACCCCTAGGTCATGCACCTGTTCAGAGATAGGGAGCTCAACGTCCCCAAAGAATAAACCTATGGCTTGATTTGCTCCCCACCCCCCATCCGGTGACCAGGATCCACAACCATCACCTCCGTCTTCCCAGGATTTAACTTCAGCCAGCTGGACCTCATCCAGCCTTGGATCTTGCTAAGGCAGTTAATAAACACAGAGAATGCTCCATCCTGGTCTGGTGCAAAAGACAGGTAGAGCTGGGTATCATCGGCATTACAATGAAACTCCAGCCCATACCATCTTACAGTGTCTCCAAGGGGAAGCATGTACACCGCAAACAACATGGGAGACAGCACTGAGCCCTGAGGCACCCCACAAGACAGAGAGATAGGGTTGGAGGAAAACACCCCCGACACCATCCTCTAAGTTCTACCAGTAAGGAAAGAAGTAAACCATCTGTGTACCAAACCAGAAAGTCAACAGATGCATCTAGGTGCTCAAGCAGAACCCCATGGTCAATGGTGTCAAATGCTGATGATATATCAAGCAGAACCAAAATGGACCGTTTTTTCTTGTCTCTCGCCATCAGGAGATCATTGAGCACCCGAACCAGCGCAGTCTCGGTGCTGTGCCTCTTTCGAAAACCAGATTGGAGAGGTTTGTAGATGCTATGGATGGTGAGATGGTTGTCCAACTGAGCAGCCGCTACTTTCTCAATTACCTTCCCCACAAAGGGAAGGTTAGAGATTGGCCTATAGTTAGCGAGAGAGTCTGGGTCCAAAGAAGCCTTTTTCAACAATGGTGTCACCACTGCCTCCTTCAGGGAGCAGGGGTACTCACCAGAGTCAAGGGAGTACCAGACTATCTGCGCCAGAACCGGGATGACAACATCCCCACAGCCCATTATCAAGGCTGTAGGACCCGGGTCTAAACTACAGCATGTAGTGCACACACCCTGGACAATCCTCATAACATCCACAATTTCCGGCCTTTCGAAGGAACTCCAGGAAAAGAGGGATAGTGACCAGGGGCTGGTCCACGGCAACTCCCATAGAGAGCGCTGCGTGGGTCTCTGCCCTGATGTCATCCACCTTATCCGCAAAGAACCGAGCAAGCTCATCACACAGCGATTGTGAAAAAGCTCTACGAACCTGTAGACAGGCTGGGTTGCACAGCCTGTCTACGGTTCGAAAGAGCTGGGCCCGTCGGTTCTGAGCGGCAGCAATTTCCTGGGACAGGAATACTGCCTTCTTACGGGAAATTGCTGACTGATAGTCGATAATGCTCTAGCAGTCTAAGATGGTTGGCTTCTAAGCCGGATTTCTGCCAGCACCGCTCTAACCTGCGTCCTAATCGCCACATGGTCTCTTCAAAAAGCCACTATGGTGAAACTTGAGGACTGCATCCCGTCTGTCGAGGGTTCGGAACACAGGGTGGAATTAACCAGGGATTTGAGCCACGTATGAACCGGTGGACGTAGTGGCTCGTTCCTCCGCCACAGCAGTTAGCCTTAGACGGCATGTGTGGCTGCGTATCTTCTGACTTTCCATAAATGTTCAGGCAGCCATACAGGATGCCCTTTCGGGGATAATCCTATTTTCTTTTTTTGGGGGTTGCAAGGATCTCATCACAGGCCTTGTGGCCAGGGCCTGAGATCCATGAAATCTATGTACAGATTGGGCTTCCAGAAAAGCAACCCTTTCTGCGCCAGCAGAAGAAGCGAAACAAACAACCCTTCTCCAGGCATCTGAATAAAAGGAGAACTCGGGGAGGGCGCCTTCCCCCCACAAAACACAACAGCGGAGGAACCCCAGTACCTCTACTTCCTGACTCATTCGATCTCTCCCCAAAAAAAAACTGCATAGGGCCAGTGGGGGGAAGGTTCGCCTTTTACCTGCGGGAGTGGAAGGACATAATGTCAGACACATGGGTCTCATTTCAAGAGGCCATTTATTTATTTAGTTTTTGTTCACCGGGTAAGTGCACTAGACAAATTCTGCCTATTTTCAGGCATGACCTGGGGGAAGGGGATACAGATGACTGCCAACTGACCTTGAACCAGATTAAGCTGTCTGTGGTATTTTTGTAAATGGGTGAAATTTGGCCAGGGCACCGGGGAAATTCCCCTACTCACTTGTAGGAGGATGGACTGACTGTCTCTGTGTCAGTCTTGGTCAGTATGTGGAGAATGGAAGACATGGAGGAGCTTGGAGCTATGGCTGCTCCTCTGCAACCGGATTTCAGTGTTCGGGAGACTGAAATCCCTGAAGAAATGGAGGTTCGTGGGGAAAGCTAAAAGATGCAGCATTTACCGTGTCAGCATCGTATTCAATGAGCAATGAATTAATTATGCAGCACATGAGGAAGCGGAGATTTTTGTGTCTGCCAAGGACCTGAGCAAGTCGGGTGTTGAAACCGACGCGCACTCTGCACGACGTGATTTTCTCAAGACTAAAGAAGTATTGCAATTGTAGAAACAGATGGAGTGTCTGCAGGACAGGCTGACACAATTACAAAAGGAGAGCGCGACTGTCAAACCCTTGATTTCGCCTGTCAGGGAGTCTGATTTTGGGGATGACGTGGCAGTAGCTGAAGCGGTCACAAGGTCGGGTGAGTCTCCGAGCTCTTCTTCCGTTCCTACAGAAAATGTTTACGCTGTTTCACCTGAGTTAGAGACTGGCAGTGCTAGAACCTTTTCTGGTTCGTGCCCAAAGTCTGAGCTTGTTATAGACGTTTCTAAATCACACATCACGCTGAAAAGTGACACAGTGAACACCTAGCAGGCATTGAGATGCAAAATGAAGTTAATAAGGTTCAGCCTAATAAGGATAAATCTCCCGGGGTCACCACATTATCTAAAACTACGAGATTTTTTTTTCACGGGGATCCACCTCCCTCTTCTGGACAGGTAGGGTTCCTAAGGGCTGAAGTGATTTTTCAGTCTGACCCGGCGGTTCAGGATGGAATAACTGGGTTTTCTTTTCTCAAAAGAGGCTTGCCACCTTGTTTAGGGCCAGGAGGGGAGAAAAAAGAAAAACGTACTGCCATCACTTTGGCAAATAGGCGTTTGGGGAGTAATGCTGCTCTACAAACAGTAGGATCCATTTTACCCCATGAGGGGTCATCTATATTACATCCTCCTTTAAACAATCTACAATCCCCATCTCAAAACCCTACTATGTCTCCCATGGAACCCTGGTCACCTCAAAAGGCTCTTGAGTGAGGCAGGTTGGACACAAAATGGATCAGGGACATGACTTCCTACACCTGACTGGGACCCCAAATTGAATGTTTCGCAAAATACACCTGAGTGGAGGCCCAAGGTGCTAGCTACCCCTAGAAATTCTACAACCCCACTCCCAGTGACTGGTTTGAATGTTTCTATGGTGCACCAAAACTTACCACGACAAGGGGCAGATTCAGACATTCTTATTGAAGCAGATCATATTTTCCCTATTAAGGATACTCCTGAGGACACCAAACCTTTATTGTCATATTTATTTTCTAAAATCAAGAAGGAAGCTGCACCACGGAGGAACGCAGTTCGGATACGTTACAAAGGTGGACTTGAGGTTCAGCCTGATAGGCATTATGTTGGATAATTATTATTAAAGGATTCCTTGCACTTCTCCCCGAGGGAAGTATTTGCCTTTATAAATATATCTGGGGAAGACAACTTTGATGTCAGTTTTCATACTGCTTATGCACTTGACCTCTTTTGGGAACGGTATAACCGGGTAAAATTTCCCCCCACATGGACCCCCCTTTTTGGTCATTCCTTTATCTAAGCCATTGATTAAGTTCGTAACCGTTATGTTTCAGAATGAGTTGGTACATGTGGAGGATATTACCTATTGGTTATCCCTTAAATGTGAGGTGTTGTGTTCACCTGAGGCTGTACTTGATACAGAGCAGTTTTGGGAAGGGGGATGGCGCTATAAGGTAAAACTCAGAAAAATAAACGCAGGAATTGAACATATTCCAAACTCCTTTTTGTTTGGGCGTGATAGGGGAGTATGTGTTTATGCAGGGCAACCCCGGGCCTGTTATAAATGTGGGTCTAGAACCCATTTATCTAGCTCTTGTGACAAACCCTGATGTGACAACTGTGGAGACTTGGGTCACATCGCTTTCCAGTGTGCCAGTCATACTAAATGCGATCTCTGTTAAGATACTGGACATGTTATTTCAGAATGCACTTGGGCAGCCAAAAATAAGGCTTCATGCATCAGTCCAGATCTTTAATTCAGCAGGTGCAGGATTCTGTTTCTTGCCCTTCTCAGGATCTGCCTGAGCCTAATCCATGCCCCACTGAAGATCAGCCTCCCCCCTCTGTTCTCTTTACAAGAAGAAATAGAAGAGCAAAAGACCACTCTCCCCCCCCCGCCCTTCTTCTGTTGACACCAATGTGTTATACGATTTGCAGGGATGAAGGTTCCTGAACCTCCCCCTGTGCCTCCTTTGGTAGTACCTGTTCGAAGATCATCCCGCAATATCAAACCTATTTTGGCCCCAAACCTGGTAGATATTGAGTCCAGCAATCGTTTTTCGGTCCTCACAACACAGTGGGGAGATTCAGAAATGGACTGTGGAGATTCTGACTCCCAGTTCTCTAAAGTGGACCCACAGACACCATTGCATCTTCGGGGGGGGGGATAAAGGGAAGAAAAAGAAGAGAAAGGAAAAAAGATGTTTGATGTTCAGCTTAAATCCTGGCTTCCTTTAGTGTAGGAACTTTAAATGTTCGTTTGTTGAATTCTAGAAGACAGGTAATTTTTGAGTATATTCACAGAACTGTTATTGATATTTGTTTTCTTCAAGAAACCTGGATGTTTACATATGACCAGGCCCAGTTTTTCCAGAAAGAATGGATTTGGGGTCCTTCCTATTGGTCTTTCGGTACAGAAACAGCCGATGTGATAAGAATACTATTTAACTCTTACGATTTTTCTTTACTTAAACTGATTTAATTCCTGGGAGATTATTGATTATAGATGGCTCGTGGAAACAGGTGGCCTATAGATTTATTATTGTATATTGCTCCCAGGTCAAAGCTGAAAGGGTTGGCCTTTTTTCAGCCTCGAGGCCTTTTTTTACTTCTTAAAAAATTGTTTTAAGTGGCGACTTTAATTGTGTGTTGCAACCTAAGGTGGAGAGACATGTAGGCCAAAGGAAAAAAAATTTATTGTGATTCAAATGCCCTTAGGAACCTAGCGGACTCGGCAGGTCTATTGGATTGTGGACAGAATAGGTTTAATGGTCTAGGGTTTACTTACAAATGAAATAAATATACTTCTACTATAGATTATCTGTTTCTTTCCCAAAATCTCCCCCTTTAACTCTAGGACTATTCCAGTTGAGTTTTCAGACCATTTGCTTTTGCAATGCAATTTTTTACCATCCCAGTTACAAATGCCACAGAAACCTAGATGGAAACTAAACTCCTCTGTTTTATTGAACCTCAGTGTGTTACTGAAAATTAAGGAGTTGTTACTAGTCAGACTTTACTTTCCTATATGATAACTTAGGAGAATGATGGAAGGATTCAAAAGTTGACCTCAAGACCTTACTTATGAAATTGGGTAAGGCAGGAGAGAATGTCAGATTTCTCAAATATCTCAAATTACGGCATCAATTACAATACCTTTTTTCCATAGCTAATACCTCCAGACATGATTATACCACCCCGATAGCTGCCTTAAAAAACACTATGCAGGAGTACCAATATCATAGGGCTAACACTATGAAGGCACTATTACAAAATGGTACAAAAAAATCTCCGCAGAGAGACCCCTATGAAGCTTTTAAAAGATTTAGACATAACTTTTTTGGATTCTTTGAAAAATCAAGATGGAAAAATTACTTATTCTAAGGAAGGTCTTCATACTATTATGAAGGATTTTTTGTTATCTCATCACCCCTCTGTGCTCCCCTGCGAGTCTGTGATTTTAAAGTTTTTACAGATTATTAACTTTCCACAAGATCCAGAAGGCTCCTTGGGGATGACTAGACCCATTACGGCAATGGAAATTGAGGGAGTAATCAAATCCCTGAAGAGAGGGACATCCCCAGGCCTTGATGGCCTAACTAATGAATTATACAAAGCTTTTCCTGAAGAATTTTCATTATGTTTAGAAAAAGTATTTAATTTCTTTTTGTCATCAGAAATTTTCCCTATATGGTTCACGGAGGGATTACTGATTTTTTTGTTTAAATCTGGGGATAAAACCTCTCTGGATAATTGGCATCCAATCACCATTTTAAATTCAGACTACAAAATTTTAACTGGTATTTTGAATGCTAGATTAAGGGTTTATGCTAGTTCAGTACTTTCCCCTATGCAATTCTGTGGCCTTCCGGGTAGAAAAATTCAACATGCTCTAATGATTATTAGAGATCTGATTGAACATTTACCATTAAATGGGAAATATGGGAGTATTATTTGTCAGTCAACAGAAGGCCTTCGATAGGGTCTACCACCCCTTCTTGTTTTTAACCTTGGAGACATAAGGTGTCCCTGCACAACTAATAAGATGGGTCAAATCCTTACATGCCACTGGAATTGTACACCCCACAATAAAAAATGAAGTCACTGATGGGTTCCACTTACAGACTGGGGTTCGACAGGGATGTCCACTCAGTCCCCTTCTTAATATGTTCACTATTGACCCACTACTTCGGTCTTTGACTGATTCTCCCTGCTGGGATCGGGATGTCTGGGGCAACTATAGGGATGGTATTTCATTTACAGGCCTGTGCTGATGATATTTATTTTTTTCTGACCATACTCAAATATCCTCTTTTTTTGGAATTTATGCTTATTTATTCTTTTCTTTCAAATTCCAAATTGAATACTCAGAAGAGTAAAGGTCTGTTTGTGGGAGTTGGATATCCTGATCCAGAGATTGTTCACGGCATTCAAATTTCTATAGAACCACTTAACATTTTGGGGATTCTCTTTGGACCCCAAAATCTCCCCTCCCTAAATTGGGAAAATACCCTAACGGCTGTAGACAAAAAAATTCAGAGGTGGAAACACTGGAAGTTGACCAGACTTAAGCTTGTTCAAATTATTAGGCAGTTTATTATTCCAATGATTTTATATGTAGCAGTGATATTTCCCCTCCGGTTCATTTAGAAACCAAACTATACAGTCTTTTCTTCTAAATGCTTTGGGGTAATAGATTAAATCCTATAAAAAGGCAATACACTTACCTAGATAAGGAAAAAGGAGGTCTGGGAATGATTGACCCAGTAGACTTTTTTCACACTCTTTTTCTTTCTCAGACAATACGAGAAGGCCTGGTTCCCATGATTTCGCTCCATAATTCTTTAATAAGATGACTGTTATCTCGGTATTTGTCAGCATGGCATATAACTCCACCTAAGTTGTCAGAGCACCTTCATGTACCACAGTTTTTTAGACCTGCTGCACAAAAGCTTTATAAATGGGGCCTAACCAAACAGACAGTGAGGGACAATAAAGGGCCCAAGTTATACCAGGCGATAATGTTCACACTCCTCCCTACAGCCCCAGGTTTTAAAAACTGCCCTTCTCCTTTAATTCTGGGTGTCCTGCAGCAATTAAATAATGTTGGAATACAGTACATATGTGGGAATTTTTATGGCTTTCAGTCTATGGGCGGATAGTGGTTAGAGGTAACGCTAAGCATAAAGCTAGAGAAGAAAGAAATTGTCCATATGATGCTTGTATCAGTCAGGAAGGGTCTGTGGAACATTTTTTGTTCCAGTGCTCCTATGCGTGTTCTCTCTGGAAATTCCTAGCGTTGAAATGGAAAATGGAGTGGTTGAAGAACTTCACTTACGACAATTTAGTTTTGGGACAATTTCATACTCTGGGAACCCTTTATCATAAGGATGCATTGGTTATTTTTTGCTGTAGTCTCAAGTATCATTTATGGCAAGCTAGATGCCAATGGGTTTTGTATCGGAGACTTATGCCCTATGAGTCGGTAAGAGGGTTGATTCAAAATGCTATGGAGACTGTCTACATAAAAGATACAGATATCCATACTACTAGAAAGGTAAATATTTGGTGGAAGGGATTTTCTCTGTTTTTCAAATATAAATGGGAGCTTAATATTGTTTTTTACTATGTTTTGTTTGTCTAAATTTTATATTTTATGGTGATGAGTAGTTTTTAGTAAAGGGAGATATTTTTTGGGTTGTGTTTGAAAGAGTTTGGGTATTCTGCATGTAACCTTTTAAGTTTGTGTGATTGAAACACTGTTTGTTATGATTTACCCTTTTTCCTTTGACATTTTTCAATAAAGAATTCTCCTACTCTTTTCGAGAAGTGCCATGGGATCTTTAACATCCACCTGAAATACCACCAGAACAGGCAGATAGGACCTCGGTTTAACGTCTCATCCAAAAGACGGCACCTCAGGAGTGCAACACCCCCCTCATGCTGCACTACAGTGTCAGTATTGGGATATTAACCCAAGTGCCTGGTGTGGGGATAGAACCCACAGCCTTTTGATCGCCCAGCCTCAGAGGCGAGTGTGCTACTTGCTGAGCCACTGACACTGACTGCTATATGCCATACCACAGCATTTCTGGAGATCCCTCCAGATTCTCCCCAGGTCCCCAAAATCAGGATTTTCTGGTTGTGGAGGAAATTCTAGCCCTACTGCAAAAGTCAGCCATAGAGCTGATCTCTTGGTCTCAGAGTGGAAAAGGGTTTTACTCCCATTTCTTTCTGGTTCCAAAAAAGACTGTAGACCTCAGACCCATCCTGGACCTCAGCCAGTTGAACCTTTTTGTAGGATACAAAAAGTTCCACATGCTGACTGTGCAGGGTCTTCTGCCCTTACTGCAGCAAGACCATTGGCTTTGTGCACTGGAGATGCAGGATGCCTACATGCATATCCTAGTGTTCCTGGGCCACCGCCGGTTACTGCATTTCCTTTTCCAGGGGAAGCATTTTCAATTCAGTGCTCTCCCCTTTGGACTTTCCTCAGCACCCAGGGTTTTCAGCAAGTGCCTAACAGTGGTGGCAGCAGCACTTCGCCGTCAGAGCATAGCAGTGTTTTCTTACTTGGACGATTGGCTCTTAGCAGCCCCGTCCAGAGACAGCCTGGAGGAGTATTTGTCCTTCACACTGGACCTTTTCTCCAGATTGGAGATCAGTCAACTTCCCCAAGTCGTCCCTGATCTCCTCCCTATGACTTCAGTTCATTGAGGTGGTCTTGGGCATGATCCAATGCAAAGCTTTCTTGCCCCCAGATGGAGTGGATACTCTGCGGGAGCTTGTCAGTCTAGTACCCTCCTCCAGGAATATTCTTGCCAGGGCGGCCTTACGCCTTCTGGGCCTCATGGCAGCGACCATTTCAACGGTCCTGTTGTCCAGATTACACATGATGGTCACCCTGTGGACATTGCGAGTCCAGTGGGAGCAAGGCTTGGACTACCTGGATCATCTGGTACTGGTGTCCAGTGCACGTAAAGACCTTATGGTGGTAGGATCCTCAGTCTGTCTCTGGTGTTACCTTTCAGGGTATCCCCTCCCTCTTGGGCCCTCACCACAGATGCCTCTGGTCTAGGCTGGGGGGGCCCACCTGGGGAAACATTAGACACACGGGTCGTGGTCCCAGCTGGAAGCATCTCTCTCTATATACACATCCTGGAGATGAGGGCAGTGCTTTACGCCTTCCAGGCCTTTCAGCTCCTCTTGTCTGCTGGGAACACTGCTAGTACAGACAGACATGTCAGTGGTCTGGTACATCAACAAGCAGGGAGGCACCCGGTTGTACCCCCTTTGCAGGGAGGTGATACGGATGTAGTACTAGGCAGTCCAGCACGACCTGTTCCTCACAGCCGTACACGTCCCAGGTGTCTACAGCGTCCTGGTGGACAGCCTCAGCCAAACAGTGACACAAGCTCACGAATGGGAACTTCACCAGGATGTAGCAGAGCTTCTGTTCCATTGTTGGGGATGGCCAGAGATGGATCTCTTTGCCTCTCCATCCAAAGCAAAACTTCCCAATTCTAGGAGCGTGGATATGTTGTTCATCCACACTGTCTGGCATTGTCCCTTTCCCCTTTAAATCTTGCCGGAAGTCTTCAAGCTGGCTCCTCCCACCCACCCGGGTGGTAAATGCCTTGGCTCCGCCCCATGACGCCAGATCTTCCTTTCCGCTGGAAGATTCAGGTTCCCTCGTGCTTTCTGCAGTGTTGAGGCCCTGGATTCGTTTCGACGGTTTTCACCGCATCTTCTCGCTCTGAAACTTCGTTAGAGTTCTGACTCTGATTGGACATGGATGACAAGTCGTCCCCGGGATTCGCCGCTGTCATGCGCGGACAGAAAATGTACACCGATCCCCCACCTCTCGTGCGTTTACTGCCTCGGTTCTATTCACGATACCTCGCGGTGCTCATTGCGCTTACTTCCACTAGCGTCCTGGAAGATAGTCAGGCGCACCTGAAGCTGGGTAGACCGGGCTCTGCAACCACGGTAAAATCAAGGAGGCCAGGTGGGCGGTTTCGCTGACTGCGGGATCCGCCCGAGCAGCTCAAGCGCGTGGCGGCTTTCGAGAAGAAGCCGCCCAAGCCTCGACTAGCGAGGTTTCTTCGTGCCCGCTCAACCTGGGCTCTTCCTTCTCAGGATCCTTTCGGGATTTGTGCCAGTCTCTCCCTACCAAGGTGGCGCCCTTGAGCTCGCACTCTTCCGTTCGAAGAAAAGGATCTAAATCTTCAGTCGAAGAAGGCGCTCCTGGGATCAGGAAGCGGTCCGAGATCGACTTGGTCGAAATTGCCTCCTGCCGCGCTGGGTTTTCAGACCTTCCGTCTGTACCGGGCGAAGCCGAGAGTTGGCTGATCCAGCCGAGATTATTCTCGACCCGATCGAGCCGTTATCACCAACTCCTGTCGATGATTCTTTGGAGAACGCCGATTCTCTCCTTCCCGGCAGAGAGACCGCTTGAGGCCTCTCGATCAAGGAAAAGAACCGAGCCTCAGTTTTCACGAGCCCAGTCTCCGATCGACAAAGCCGACACCGTTGGTCTTGATCAGGGAGCAAGTCCTTCGGTCGATTGACCTAAAAGGACACAAGCACTCCATAAGGCGCCACCACCTTCCCTTCTTCCTCGCGGACGAGGAGGCTTCGACAAAAATTCGTCAGCGCTGCGAGATCTCATGTGGCAGCAATTCCTGCTAGCAGGTCGAAGCGCTCCCTCGGTGGTCCCGGCTATCTCTTGGCCTCAGCCTCTTCGACGCCTCAGACACAGATTGCTCGGTGCCGCTCTCTTCAGGGGCTCCGGTCGTCTTCCGCTACAACGGTTTCAGGTTCCCCACCAATTTTGGTGGAACTCCACTCCATGCTGCCCCTGGGGGTTCCTTCAAGGAGGCACACAGTCTTCGGTCTCCCCACAGACTGTCAGTTACGGTCACCCCTGATCACCCTAGGCGTATCGAGGGGGACTTAGGTGGGCAGCCTTTATATCGGGACTCCTCCGATTCCGATATCACTGGCCTTCACTCTCTCGATGAGCTTTCGGCGTCAGGCTTGGAAGAAGGGCCTTCCTCCTTCCAGGGCATCCTCCGGCTCATTTCCGAATCGACGGGGATGGCCCTACAGCCTATCCAGAAAAAGGCGGAATATCCCCTTACGGATATTCTTAAGAGGGGGGATACCCCTACGGAGGCATTTCCAGTCGCCGAAGCCATTATTGGTCCGGCCTTGGAACTCTGGCAGCGTCCAGCCTCCTGCCCAGCTCCTTCTGCCCGCATGGCACGTGGTACGGTGCCCACAGGGTCTTTGGCGGGGTTACTGAGCACCCCTCGGTAGGCTTGTGACTGCCTCAGTATTCAGGTGGACGGGCAGCTCAGCCGATACTGACCGCCCTCAGACAGAGTCCAAACTTATGGACCACTCGGCCCGGAAGGTCTGTGCTGCATCATCTTTGGGCCTCAGTCGGGCAAGCTCAGCGGTGATTATGGCACACTTCTCTCACGCCCTCTTGGGTCGCTGGACGAGTTCTCCCACCTCCCAGCTGACATGCAGACCACGGTCAAGCAGGTCAGGGACCAGAGCAGAGCTGTTGCTAAACAACAACTCCAGACTGCTCTGGATGGGTGATTCCTGTGCCCGTTCACTAGCTGCAGCGGTATCCACTCGCCGCGGGGCTTGGCTGAGGTTATCCTCCTTTCCGTGGATACTCAGCACAAGCTAGCTGATGTGCCCTTCCTTGGCACCGACCTCTTGGGCCAGGAGTGGCAGGTCACCTGCAGCGTGTCGAGCAATCTAATGCCACCTTAGATGCTACATCCGCTAAGGGTTCTTCAAGTAAGAACCAGCAGAAGCGCAGGAAGAAGCCTTTTCATCATTCTTCCCCTGCGGTCAGATAACCACCCTTCCAGAGGGTCAACAACAGCAGCAGGCTCAGGCTTGGCGCCCTAGGCCCAAGCAAGGTCCCCAGCAGCCCCGCAAAGGAGGCCGAGGCACTGGTCCAGGTGCCCCCTCCTCCTCTAAGCCTGCCCAGTGACGGGCCGGAGGTGTCCTCCCCCGTACCCGTCACTTCAGCTCGGGGTCCTCCCGTGGGGGGCCGGCTCCGCCACTTCATTTCCGCCTGGTCCGGTATCACCACGGACAGATGGGTCCTAGAAGTGGTCGGGCAGGGTCTGCCCTTAGAATTCGAGCAGTACCCTCCCAGCGGGCCGGGCCCCCACAAGAGGAGCGGATCTCAGTCGCCCAGTCTGTCCTTTGAGACGACATTGCGCTACTCCTCCACAAAGAGGTGGTGGCCCGAGTGACGGATCCTCCTTCAGACCCAGGCTTTGTCTCCAGGTATTTCCTGGTGCCCAAGCGGACGGGGTTGGCGCCCATTCAGATCTCACGACCTGAATGGTATCTCAGGTCCGCACCTTTCGGATGGTAACTCTAAATCAGATCATACCATCCCTGGAGCGAAACATGTGGTTTTGCACACTGGATCTTCAGGGCGCTTTTTCCACGTCCCTATCCGTCCGTCTCATCAGCGGTTCCTCCCTTCAGGGTCGAAGGACCCTGTCAGAGTTCAGAGCCATGCCGTTCGCCTGTCGCCGGCCCCAAGGGTCTTCACCAATGCATTGCAGTGATGGCAGCCCATCTTCGGCATCAGGGGTTCGTGTTACACCTACCTGGACGATTGGCTCCTGGCGAGATCCTCCTTCAGGAGGTGGAAGGTCAAGGACCTGACCCTCGAACCTGCTCACACTTGGGCCTTCTGATCCAGCGAGGCCAAATCCGGAACCGTGCCTTCTCGGAAGTGATGGGCTTCGCCAGGCAGAGCTGCGACTCTCGTCAAGCCAGAGCTCGGCTCGGCGGACAGAAACAGAGTTCTCTCCTCCTTTGCCCAATCATTTTGGTTGGGCACTCACGCCTGCCTAGGACTTCTCGCCTCCTGGGCTACATGGCGGGCGTGCCGTCGGTGGTCCGCTGGGCCAGACTGCACATCGCCCCCTCCAGTGAGGCTTCGCCGCCCAGTGGTCTCAGCATCAGAGTCTCTTTCGACCAGCTGGTCACGGTCACCCAGAGGATGTGGGCGCTCTCCAATGGTGGACCGTCCGAGTCATCTGCAGGAAGGGATCCGCTTGTCCGCTCGAGCCGCCGGTCGTCCTCGGCCGATGCCTCTCTCATGGGCTGGGGAGCCCATGGGGACCACAGAGCTCATGGGCTCTGGACTCAGAGAGTCCTGATGCCACATCAACCTGTTGGAGCTCAGGGCAGTCAGACTGGCTCTGTCAGCTTTCGCTCCTCGGCTCCGGGGTCAAGTGGTTCAAGTCCAGACGGACAATACCACGACCATGTACTACCTCAACAAACAGAGGCGGACGCACTCCCGTCTGCTATGCAGGAGCGCTCGGATCTGGACCTCCGTCAGCCCGGGGCGGATCTCCTAGCCATCCATGTGGCAGGAGTCATGAACCAACTGGGCGGATGCTCTCAGCCGCTAGGCCAGACATCCCACAGTGGTCTCTCCATCCAGAGGTAGCCTACTACCTGTTCTCGTTGGGCAAACCGTTGGTGGACCTGTTTGCCTCCAGGGAGAACACCAAGCTGGAGGCTGTTCCATGACCACCCCAGCAGGGCTCGCTGCAGGGGATGCCTTCTCGAGGCCGTGGACCCCAGGCCTCTTTTAAGCCTTTCCTCCATTTCCCTTGATCCACAAGGTGTTACTCAAGGTGAGGCAGGACAAAGCGAGTGATCCTGGTAGCCCAGATTGGCCACGCCAGTTCTGGTATCCAGATCTCCTCAGCCTCAGCTGGGACCCGGGCCCGACTCAATACACGCCCGGACCTGATTTTCTAGAACCAGGGAAGGTCCTTCATCGGACCTTCAATCCCTGCACCTCACAGCCTGGTTCCTGGCGGGCTAGAGTTCCAGGCTTTGGGTCTTTCTGAGGATGTCTACACCGTGGTGGAGGCATCAGAAAAAGAATCGACCAGGAAATGTTATGCCTTCAAATGGAAGAGATTTTCCATTTGGTGTCAGGGTAAAGGTCTGGACCCCTTATCCTGCTCTGTGGCTAACATTCTAGACTACCTTTGGTCCCTCTCCAAAGGGGGTCTTCGGTCATCGACCCTTAGGGTGCACCTAGCAGCCATATCGGCTTACAGGCGCAGGTCGGTCAGCCGGCGGTAACTCAGGAAAGGTGGTGGGCGGCTTTTACCAAAACCCTGGTTTACATATCCCTCGGTGCGTGAGCCTCTCCACCTCCGTGGGATCTTTTGCTGGTTTTGGCAAAGCTCATGGGCAGCCATTCGAACCCATGCACAAGTCTGCACTTTCACTTGTCGTGGAAGACAGCCTTCTTGGTGGCTATCCGTCAGCCAGAAGACGGGGCTCCAGGCACTTTCAGTGGACTCCCTATCTGGTCTTTCCACAGGGACAAAGTTGTCCTGCGCCCCACCGAAATTCCTTCCGAAGGTGGTGTCCAAATTTCACCTTAGCCAGGTGTTGACCTGCCAGTATATTACCCTATTACACCTCAGGCGCGAGTATAGGCTCCGCCTCTGGACCTCGGCGTGCTCTCCTATTACTAAGGAGAGGAGCGGAAGTCAGGAGAAGGTTACCAGCTGTTAAGTCACCTCGCTGAAGCAGCTTCTGGCAGACCTGCAGCCAAGCCGGACTATGCGAGATGGATCACATCGCTTACAGGTCTGCTATGAATTGGCTGGGTAAGTGCTCCAAAGGGCTAAGGGGCTCATTCTTCTACCCGTCATACTGTTGCTTTCTCCGGGTGGCTGCCTCCCAGGACATCCCTATCCAGGAAATTGTCGGCCGCTACCTGGAAGTCAGCAAACACCTTTATCACCCACTACCACATCGACCTTGAGTCACGCGGGATGCTGGTTTTGGGGCCTCAGTTCTCCAATCTCTGTTCCCTAAGTAGGGGTGTGCGCCTCGCCTCCCTCCTCCCGGAGAACTGCTTGGAGTCTGCCAGACAGTGTGGATGAACAACATATCCACGCTTCCTAGAAGAACAGGTTACTCACCTGTAACAGTAGTTCTAGGAGTGGTATATGTTGTTCATCCACGACCACCTCCCCGACCTCCCGGCTTTAGGCTACAACCCAGCCCAGCTGGCTAGATCTGGCCATGGGTGAGCCGAGTATTACCACCCGGTGGTGGTGGGAGGAGCCAGCTTTGAAGACTTCAAGATTTAAAGGGGAAAGGGACAATGCCAAACAGTGTGGATGAACAACATATACCACTCCTAGAACTACTGTTACAGGTGAGTAACCTGTTCTTTTTGCTCACTCGTTCCAGAGCCTGGTGCTATCTGGCAAGACGTGTTGTGTCTCTGCTGGACAGGGAAGTACTTGTAGACCTTTCCTCCTTTTCCGCTCTATAGCGTGTCCTTTCAGGTAACGGGACTCAGATGCTCCTTATAACCCCCAGGCTGAGGCAGATCTGGTTTCAATCCTGCAGCCGCTGGCTGATGGAACCCCCAGGTCCCCTTCCTCTTCAACACGATCTATTGATGCAGGATCAGGGCAGACTAGTGCATGCAGGTATCTGGACCCTACACCATCATGCATGGCTCCTTCAGGCATAGCTTTTTCATGTTTTGGCGTCTCCCAGTGGGTCGCTCAGGTCCTGGTGGAAGCTTGGAAGCCTTCCACCAGATCCACCTATGCGATGAAATGGAAGAGATTTTCCATCTGTGCAGTAGCTAAGGGTTGTGACCCCTTCACATGCTCTTTACCACAGGTCATGGATTACCTGTTGCATCTGTCAGACTCTGGTCTAAGCTACTCCTCCCCCCTAAAAAGCCCATCTGTCGGCTATTTCAGCCTACCATATCCTGGTGGATGGGAAAACCGTGGCTCAATAAGAGGTCTCCAAATCCTTTCTGAAAGGAATCCTTCATTTGAAACCCCCTATTCTAGGGACATGGATATGTTGTTCATCCACACTCAGTGGCAGGTATCCTTGCCGCTTTAAATCTTGCCGGAAGGTCTTCAAGCTTGCTCCTCCCACCCACCCGGGTGGTATAACTCTCGGCTCCGCCCCATGACGCCAGATCTTCCTTACCGCTTGGAAGCTCAGGTTCCCTCCTTAACGCTCTACGTTTGAGACTGGTTCCTATTTCTCCGTTTGCGGATTTAAAAATAAATTTTGCGAAAAAGACTTCAGTCTTCGATCCCTCGCGGCTGCGATGGACAAATCGACTCCCGGATTTCGGAGATGCCCATGCGGGCAGAAGATGTCTCGGGCGGATCCACTCACGCGTGTGTCTCCTGCAAACCTTGAGCACGACCACGCCGGAAGCTTAGGACCTGTGCTCATCTTTCGGCCTCGTCCTCGAAGACCTGCTGCCCGATTGCAACTGTATTTGGCCCCAGAAGCGCTTCTCCTCGTGAAGTCAAGAAGTTGTTTCGGTTGGCGGTGTTCAAGGGCGGCGGCTCGCGCGGATCAGCTCGAGCGGATGATAGCCCCCGAAGAGGAGGCGGCAGCGCGATTTCTTCCTCGGACGCTGCATTTATCCTGCTCTCTCTGGGTTCTTCCTACACGGCTTCTTTTTAAGGAGCTTTTCTGTCCCTCTCCACTAAGGAGAAGGCCTACGCCTGCTGGACCTTATTCTCGGTCCAAAGAAGGACAGGGTAAGTCCCTCATGTCGGCGCTCTTGGGAGCCGGGAAGGTCCCTCCCGAGTGCGTGCGACCCGTCGGCTTTCCCGGTCGACCGCTAAACCGGCCACTGGCCTCACGGTGTCCCCGTCAGGTCCAGTTGACGAGACTCCACTGGCGAAGTCGGTTTTCTCTGACCCGTTGGACAGACTGTCGCCTTTAGCAGCCGAATTCCCCTCTCCCGGTTCCCCGGGAGGAGTTGAGGATCGATGGGCTCCGCCTGTGCCTCCGGTTCCGGAGCCCTCGGATGGACCATCCGAGCGAAGGGAGTGCCGGTTCCGCCGACACCTCCCGCACCGACCTCGGAAATTCCGGGATCTCGGTCTCGGACCTCTTCCGTGATCTAGCCGATCCCACGTCATAGGTGAGTCTCGGTCTCGCACCGCAGTAAGCGGCGTCGCGCTCATCCTCGTCCTCCGGACGAGGAGGCTCGGCGTAAATTAAATCGTGATGCGAGGACATATGTTGCAACAGCTCCTCCTGGCGAGTAAGCCGACCCGTCGCCTTCCCCGCCATTAGGTAACTGTCACGGAGCGCCGACACAACCTCGACTTATCCGAGGAGCCTATACCCAGGCCGGTTGTTCAGCCAAAACCAGCTGCTCCACCGATTCGGTGGAACCTCCGCCTCCACAGCCTGGATGGGGCTCCGACCAAGATACCGATACAAGCTGAGGGTCTACCCATGGCTGTCAGTTACCCTCACTCCCGACCGACCTCGGCAGGTGAAGGGTGGCTCAGGCCAGAGGCAGCTCTTCGAGGACTCTTCCGAGTCCGAAGATGATTCCTCCTTTTTCTCCAAGCGACTGGACTTGGCGTCTTCAGGAGGTCAGTCAATGGACGATAGCCCGTCGTCCTTCCTAGGACTGCTCGGCTCATCTCGAGTCCACCAGGATGGAGCTCGAACCCGCTTCCAAGCAGGCCAGGTATCCCTCACGGAGATTCTGGACCGAGGATTCTCGGCGGAGGCCTTTCCGGTGGCCGAGGCCATAGTGGGTCCGGCACTGGAGCTTTGGCAGCCCTGCTTCCTGCCCTGCGCCTAGCCCAGGATGGCCAGAAGTATGCGGTCCCTACGGTTCCTTGTCCGGTTTTGGAACACCCCTCTGCTGAGGGGTTGGTTACCGACAGCGTTCGCGCCACGCAACGCCCAGGGATGTGGACAAACCTCCTGACAAGGAGTCCAAGAAATTGGACTATGTCGGGCGTAAAAGTCACGCTATGGCCCTCTCGACGTCATAGGCCAGTTCGGCCGTCCTCATGGCACATTTTTCTCATGCCCTGTTGGGCTCCTGGATGAGGTCATCCTCATCTTCCCGCCGATCTGCAGACTACGGTTAAGCAGGTGGGGACCAGGGCAGGCAGTGGCCAAACAGCAGCTCCAGACTGCTTTGGATATGGGGACTCATGTGCCAGATCGGTGGCGACCGCAGTGGCTGCGTCTGCGGGCTTGGCTGAGGATATCCACCTTTACCGGATACCCAGCACAAGTTGGCGGATGTTCCCTTAGGGACTGACCTCTTCGGCCCTGGGGTGGAAGGTCACCTGCAGAGGATCGAGAGTCCAATGCTACCTTGGACTCTGTCTCTTCCGCTCAGAAGGACAAAGGCCCAGCCACAGCCTAAGCCCTTTCGTCCTTCTGTGCCCGCGCGCCTGCCCAGCAATCGCCAGGCCAGCAGGCCGGCCTTGCATCCCAAACTCCAAGCCGGGTTCTCTAACAGGAGGCAGGAGGAAAGGCTCAGGAGGTCCCTCGGCCGGTCCCTCCTCCAAGCCTGCCCAGTGACCGGCTGAGGGTGTCGCTCCCATTCCGTCCGCCTTTCCCTGTGCCCCCCATGGGGGACGGCTCAGCACTTCCGTTCCGCCTGGTCCGCCTGTTACCACGGACAGGTGGGTCTTAGAGGTGGTGGGAAGAGGCCTGCCTCTGGAATTCGAGCAGGCACCACCTTCAGGCCGTCGCCCTCGAGAGCAGGAATCCCCAGCCTCACTGGCGGCTCGTCGAGCCGACATCGCTCTCCTCCTCCAGAAGGAGGTGATAAGAGGTGGCGGACCCTCCTTCAGACCCAGGGTTTGTCAGGTACTTCCTGGTTCCGAAGCGGACAGGGGCTGTCGCCCCATTCTCATTCCTACGACCTAAACAAGTTCCTAAGGTCTCGAACCTTCAGGATGGTCACTCTGGCTCAGATAATACCATCCTTGGAACGCGGCGTGTGGTTCTGCTCTCTGGACTTGCAGGACGCGTTTTTTCACGTCCCTATCCATCCGTCTCACCAGAGATTCCTTCGCTTCCGAGCGGAAGGATCCCTTTTCAAGTTCCAAGCCATGCCCTTCGGCTTGTCTCCAGCTCCCAGGGTCTTCACCAAATGCATGGCAGTGGTGACAGCATTCCCTGCTGCACCTGGGGTCCGGGTACCCTTACCTGACGCACTGGCTGATAGCAGCTCCCTCCAGGAAGGAGGCGGAGTGGTCCAGAGATCTGGCCCTCCAGGTCTGCTCTCAACTGGGCCTCCTTATCAACGAGGCCAAGTCGAACCGAGCCAAAGCAGGTGATTCTATTCATCAGCGCAGCTCGACTCTCTTCAAGCCAGAGCGCCCCGCGGACAGGGCTGGGGTTCTTTCCTCCTTTGCCCGATCATTTCTGGTTGGGCAATTGCGCCTGCCCGACTTCCTCGCCTCCCAGGCCTCATGGAGGCCTGCACCAGCGTGGTCCATTGGGCCCGCTGGAACATGCGCCCCTTCAATGGGACTGGCCAGCCAGTGGTCTACAACGCCGCGATCCTTTGACCAGCTTGTGTCGGTGACTCGGGGATGTGGCAACGCCCAGTGGTGGACCGCTCCAGATCATTTGCAGGAGGGCATCCCGCTCGTCCGCCCGACGACGTAGACTCCCATCGACCGATGCCCTCTGATGGGTTAGTGCCCATCTGGGGAACACTGGCTCATGCCTCTGGTCCCCGCAGGAGTCCCAATGCACATCAACCTGCTGGAGCTCCCAAGCCGTCCGCCTAGCTCTCACGCCTTTGCTCCGCTCCTCCGGGTCAAGTGGTCCGAGTCCAGGCCGGACAATACCACGACCATGTTCTATCTAAACCGCCAGGGCGGACGCGCCCATGCTTCTATGCAAGGAAGCTCTCCGCATTTGGTCACTGTGGCGCAGCCTGGAGGCGGATCTCCAGCCATTCATGTGGCAGAGCCTCCAACACCCTGGCCGATGCCCTGAGCCGGATAGGGGCTGCATCCCACGAGTGGTCCTCCTGCCGGAGGTAGTACATCTGTTCTCCCATTGGGGCACACCTCAGGTGGACCTGTTCGCCTCCAGGAGAACGCTGGCTGAGACTGTTCCATGCGCCCCCTCAGCAGGGCTCGCTGCAGGGGATGCCTTCTCGAGGCAGTGGACCCGGGCCTCTTTTCGCCTTTCCCCATTTCCCTTGATCCACAAGGTGCTTCTCGCGAGGAGGGACAAGGCACAGGTGATTCTGATAGCCCCAGACTGGCCTCCCCAGTTCTGGTACCCAGATCTCCTCAGTCTCAGCTCCAGGACTCATGGCAGCTTCCAGCTCGCCCGGACCTGCTCTCAGTCAATCAGGGGAAGGTGTTCCATCCGGACCTTCAATCCCTGCACCTGACGGCCTGGTTCCTGAGCGGCCAGAGTTCCAGGCCTTGGTCTTTCCCGACGAGGTCCTCAATGTAGTTGAGGCGTCCTTCGGTGAGTCGACCAGAAAATGCTATGCCTTCAAATGGAAAAGGTTTTCCATTTGGTGTCAGGGCAAGGCTTGGACCCTTCCTCCTGTTCCTTGGCAAGCATCTTGGACTATTTATGGTCCCTTTCTAATCAAGGGCTTAGGTCGACGACCCTAAGGGTGCACCTGGCAGCCATCTCTGCCACGGGCGTGGGGCGGGAAGCAGTCAGGCGCAGGAGAAGGTGGTCTGGCGCTTTCAAAGGCCTTGATCACATCTCCTCCAGTGCGAGAACTCCCTCCTGGGATCTACTGCTGGTATCTGGCAAAGCTCATGGGCAGCCATTCGAACCTATGCACAGGTGTGCTCTCTCTCACCTGTCGGGAAGACCGCCTTCTTGGTGGCTATCACGCCAGCCAGAAGGATGGGAGAGCTCCAGGCGCTTCCATCGAGTCTCCTTACCTGGTCTTCCACAGGACAAGGTTGTCCTGCGCCCCACCGAAATTCCTTCCGAAGGTGGTGTCGGAGTTTCACCTTAACCAGGTGTTGACTCTGCCGGTGTTCTACCCCAATCACACCTCGGAGGTCGAATATAGGCTCCATACTTGGACCCTAGAAGGCGCGCACCTATTACAAGAGCGCCTGGCTGAAATTCGGGAGAGGTTAGCCAGCTGTTTGTCACCCTCTGAAGCCACATCTGGCAGACCTGCAGCCAAGCGGACGATAAGCAGGTGGGTCACTTCCTGCATAGATCTCTTATAAGTTGGCGAGGCATGGAGCCTCCCAGAGGGATAAGAGCTCATTCTACCCGCCATACTGCTTGCAACGGTGGCTGCTTCCAGGATGTCCCTATCCAGAAATCTGCAGGGCTGCTACCTGAAGTCAGCAACACCTTCATTACCCATTACCACATCGACCTTGAGTCACGCCCGGATGCTGGTTTTGGGGCCTCGGTTCTCCAGTCTCTCTTCCCAAGTAAGTATTGGGGTGTCGTCTTGCCCTCCTCCCGGAGAACTGCAAGAGTCTGCCAATGAGTGTGGATGAACAACATATCCATGTCCCTAGAATACAGGTTACTCACCTGTAACAGGAGTTCTAGGAATGGTATATGTTGTTCATCTCACACCAACCTCCCGCCCCGTCGCAACAACCTGAGCTTCCAGCGGCCAGATCTGGCGTCATGGGGCGGAGCCGAGTTATACCACCCGGTGGGTGGAGGAGCAAGCTTGAAGACCTTCCGCAAGATTTAAAGCGGCAAGGATACCTGCCAATGAGTGTGGATGAACAACATATACCATTCCTAGAACTCCTGTTACAGGTGAGTAACCTGTATTTTGCAATCCCAACCCACCTTGGGATTTAAATTTCATTTTAGAAAAGCTTACACTCCCACCTTTTGAACCGGCTGTAAGCTGATACGCACTACCTGTCTTGGAAAGCACTCTTTTTAGGGATGTGGATATGTTGTTCAATCCACACTTACTGGCAGTTTCCCTGCCGCTTTAAATCTTTCCGGAAGGTCTTCAAGCTGGCTCCTCCCACCCACCTGGGCGGTATAACTCTCCTCTGCTCGATGACGCCAGATCTTCCTTACCGCTTGGAAGCTCAGGTTCCCTCCTTTGCACTCCGCGTTTTAGGCCTGGATCCAAACTCTTCGGTTAATCCGAAACTTATTTTAAAATTTACAAGACTTCAGTCTTTATCCTCACTCGCGGCTGCGATGTTCAAATCGACTCCCGTTTCGTCGGTGCCCTATGGGCAGATGATGTCCCGACTGATCCGCGCACACACGTAGCTTATTGCCTTGGACTCGCCATGACTCTCAGGCTTGTGAGTTGTGCAAATCCTTTTTGGCTTCGGTCTTGGAGGACCGCGCTGCCCGGTTCTGTTGGGGCAACATGAAAAAGTTCTACTCCGGTTAAGTCTAAGGAGGCCCATCGGCTGGGGGCTTGGCGGAACAGCTGGAGCAGATGATCGCCCTCGAGGAGGAGGCGGCCCAAGACGCATCATCATCATCTTCGGTCGTGGCATTTATCCCGCTCTCCTTGGAATCCTCCTACACAGCTTCTTTCAAGGAGCTTTGCCAATCCCTCTCCACCAAGGGAGAAGGCCCTTCGGGACATTCCTCTCGGTCCAAAAAGAAGGACCCCAAAGGTAAGTCCCACCGTCGGCGTTCATGTGGGAGCGGGGAGGTCCCCTTCCCGGATAGTTGACATCGACTTGTCGTCGTTGCGCTAAGGCCACTGGTTTCACGGTGTCCCCGCCAGGTCAGGCCGGCCGAGGCACTTAGCACGCAGTCGAGATTCTTCTCGACCCATCGGATGGACTGTTGACCGGAGAAGCAGACAACCCTTCTTCACCGGTTCCCCCAGTGGAAACTGAGGACTTGCCTGTGCCTCCTGTGCCGGAGTCCCCGGTTAAGGTCCCTGAACCGTGGGAGGAGCGGGTTTCCCCCGCCCCCTCTCAGACCCACCCTCAGAAACACTGAAGGTCTCTGTCTCGGACCTCTTCCCGGTCCAGTCGATCCTGCCGACTTCAGCGGTCTTGTCTTGGCACCGTGGAAAGCAGCGGCGCCACTTATCCTTGTCTTCGTCCTCTTCGGAGGATAGGCTCCGGAGCACATTGCATCGGTGCTACAAGAATCTAATGTGGCAGCAGCTCCTTTTGACCGGGAATAAGCCGACTCCATCGCCTTCCCCAGCCATTAAGTGGCTGTCACTGGAGCAGCCGAAACAACCCCTCGTAGTAGTCGAGGAGCCGAAGCCGGCACCGGTTCTTTGGGCCGAAACCGGCTACGCCACCCATTGTGGTGGAACCTCCTCCTCCACAACCGAAGACTGGGACCCCGACCAAGGATACTCGGTCGGGTCAGGGTTTGCCCCATAGGTTGTCTGTCACCCTCACTCCCGATCGACCTTGACAGGTGGAGGGTGGCTCAAGCGCTCGGAAGCTGTTCGCAGACTCCTCGGAGTCTGATGACGACTCCTTGTTCCCCAGGCCGCTTGACTTGGAGTCCACTGGGGGTCAGTCGGTGGATGAGAGCCCATCCTCGTTTCTGGGAATGCTTCGGCTCATCTCAGAGTTCACTGGAATGAAGCTCGAACCCGTTTCAAAATGGGCCCCCTTCATGGAGATACTAGACCAAGGGGATTCCCCCACGGAGGCTTTCCCGGTGGCCGAAGCCATTGTTGGCCCAGCCCTGTAACTATGGCAGCGGCCAGCTTCTTGTCCAGCACCTTTGGCCAGGATGGCTCGGAAGTATGCTGTTCCCACCGGTTCACTCTCCGCCGTGACCGATGGCGTTTTCCGGTGTTCTGGGAATGCTCGGGACATGGACAAGCCTCCCAACAAGGAGTCCAAGAAGTTGGACTACTCCGGGCGGAAAGTTTATGCTGCTTCCTCCCTAGACCTTAATCAGACCAGCTCAGCCGTCCTGATGGCACACTTTTCACAAGCCCTTTTGGGCTCCCTGGATGAGGTGATTCCTCATCTCCCGGCTGACCTCCAAACTACGGTCAAGCAGGTGCGGGATCAGGGAAGGGCGGTGGCCAAACAGCAGCTCCAGACTTCCCTGACATCGCTGACTCGTGTGCCCGGTCAGTAGCGGCCGCAGTGGCCATGCGCTGCAGAGCTTAGCTGCGGATCTCCACCTTCACGGCAGATACCCAGCACAAGCTGGCAGTCGTTCCCTTCCTGGGTACTGACTCGTTCGGTCCCGGGATTGAGGAGCATCTTCAGCGGATCGAGAAGTCCAGTGCCACCTTGGACTCTGTCACGTCTGCCCAGAAGGACAAAGGCCGCCAGCAGCAGCATAAGCCCTTTTGTCCTTCAGCCCCTGCGGCATGTCCGGCCCAGCAACACCAGCATCAGGGCCAGCAGGCTTGCACTTGGCACCCCAAAGCCAAGCCTGCTGCTTCCTCCAACAGGAAGCCAGGAGGGAAAGGTCCAGGAGGCTCCTCGGTCAGTCCTTCGGTCCTTCCTCCAAGCCTGCCCAGTGATGGGTTGGGGGGTGTCGCCCCCAACCTCGTCACTCCTCTCCGGGTTCCCCCCGTGGGGGACTGCTCCGCCACTTCCTTTCCGCCTGGTCCGATATCACCACGGACCGCTGGGTGCTGGAAGTGGTAGGAAAGGGTCTGCCTCTGGAATTCGAGCAGTCCCCACACTATTGAGCCGTCGCCCCACGGGAGGCTACAAGGTCCGCAGCCTCTCTGTCGGCCCGTCGAACCGACTTTGCCCCGCTGCTCCAGAAGGAGGTGATCAGGGAGGTGGCGGATCCTCCATCAGACCCAGGGTTTGTGTCCAGGTACTTCCTGGTCCCAAAACGGACAGGGGGCTGGCGCCCCACTCTAGACCTACATGCCCTGAACAAGTTCCTAAGGTCTCGAACCTTCAGGATGGTCACTCTGGCTCAGATCATCCCATCCTTGGAACGAGGCGTGTGGTTATGTTCTCTGGAACTTCAGGACGCATTCTTTCACGTCCCAATCTGTCTGTCCCACCAGCGATTCCTTCGCTTCAGAGCGGAGGGATCCCTTTTCGAGTTCCGGGCCATGCCCTTCGGCCTCTCTCCAGCTCCCAGGGTCTTCACCAAATGCATGGCAGTGGTGACAGCATTCCTGCAGCGCCGAAGGTTCTCAGTGTACCCTTACCTGGACGACTGGCTGATTGCAGCCTCCTCCAAGCCAGAGGTGGAGCGGTCCAGGGATCTGGCCCTCCAGGTCTGCTCTCAGATTGGCCTCCTCATCAACGAGGCCAAATCGGAACTCGTGCCACTGCAGGTGATTCAGTTCATCGGGGCAGAGCTCGACTCTCTTCGAGCCAGAGCACGGCTCCCGGCGGACAGGGCCAAGGTTCTTTCCTCCTTTGCCCAACCATTTCTGGTTGGGCAGTTGCGCCCTGCCTGGGACTTCCTGCACCTCCTGGGCTTCATGGCGGCCTGCACCAGCATGGTCCGTTGGGCCCGCTGGCCCATGTGTCCCCTGGAAGGGGGGACTGGCTTCGCCAATGGTCACAGCGCTCCGGTCCTCTGGACCAGCCAGTAATAGTGACCCAGGAGATGGGGAACGCTCTCCAGTGGTGGATCGTTCCAGCTCATCTGCAGGAGGGTATCCCGTTTGTCCGCCCAGAGCCGACGGTCACTCTAACGACCGCCTCTCTGATAGGTTGGGGTGCCCATCTGGGGGAGCTCAGAGCGCATGGCCTCTGGTCCCCTCAGGAGTCTCGATGCCACATCAACCTGCTGGAGTTTCGAGCGGTCCGACTAGCCCTCACCACCTTTGCTCCATTTGTACGAGGTCAAGTGGTCCAGGTCCAGACGGACACCACCACGACCATGTACTAACTAAACCGCCAGGGCGGGACGCGCTCCTTGCCTCTGTGCAAGGAAGCTCTCCGCACTTGGTCTCTCGTGAGCAGACTGGAGGCGGATCTCCTAGCCATTCATGTGGCGGGAGCCTCCAACACTCTGGCCGAAGCCCTAAGCCGGATAGGTGCTGCATCTCACGAGTGGTCTCTCCTGCTGGAGGTAGTACACAATCTGTTCTCCCACTGGGGCACACCTCAGGTGGATCTGTTTTGCCTCCAAGGAGAATGCGAAGCTGAAGCTGTTTCATGCCCGCCCCTCTCAGCAGGGCTCGCTGCAGTGGGATGCCTTCTCGAGGCTGTGGACCTCAGGCCTCTTCTACGCCTTTCCCCCATTTCCCTTGATCCACAAGGTACTTCTCAAGGTGAGGAGGGACAAGGTGCAGGTGATTCTGGTAGCCCCAGACTGGCCCCGTCAGTTCTGGTATCCAGATCTCCTCAGCCTCAGCTCCAGGCTCCCGAGACGGCTTCCAGCCCTCCCGGACCTGATCTCCGTCAACCAGGGGAAGGTACTCCAACCGGACCTTCAGTCCCTGTACCTGACGGCCTGGTTACTGAGCGGCTAGAGTTCCAGGCCTTGGGTCTTTCCGACGAGGTCCTCAACGTTGTTGAGGCATCCCGTAAAGAGTCGACCAGAAAATGCTATGCCTTCAGATGGAAGAGATTCTCCATTTGGTGTCAGGATAAGGGGTTGGACCCTTCCTCCTGTTCCTTGGCCAGCATTCTGGACTACCTATGGTCCCTTTCTCAGCTAGGGCTTTGGTCGACGACCCTTAAGGTGCACCTGACAGCCATCTCTGCTTGCCGGGCGCGGGCCGGAAAGCAGTCGGTGGCACTGGAAAATGTGGTCTAGCGCTTTTTCAAAGGCCTTGATAACATATCCCCTCCGGTGCGAGAACCTCCACTTCCATGGGATCTACTGCTGGTATTGGTTAAGCTCATGGGCAAGCCATTCGAACCGATGCACAGGTGCAATATCTCCCACCTGTCCTGGAAGACCGCCTTCTTGGTGGCTATTGTCAGCCAGAAGGGTGGGAGAGCTCCAGGTGCTTTCCATAGAGTCTTCTTATCTGGTCTTCCACAGGGACAAGTTTGTCCTGCGCCCCCACCCGAAATTCCTTCCGAAGATGGTGTCGGAGTTTCACCTTAACCAGGTGTTGACTCTGCCGGTGTTCTACCCCAATCACACCTCGGAGGCCGAATATAGGCTCCATACTTTGGACCCTAGAAGAGCGCTCTTATTATAAGGAGCGGACGGCTGACATTCGGGGAGAGGTTCGCCAGCTGTTTGTCACCTACACTGAAGCTGCACCTGGCAGACCTGCAGCCAAGCGGACGATAGGCAGGTGGGTCACCTCCTGCATAGATCTCTGCTGTAGGTTGGCGGGCATGGAGCTTCCCAAAGGGATAAGAGCTTATTCTACCCGCCATACCGCTGCTTCGGTGGCTGCTTCCAGGGACGTCCTATCCAGGAAATCTGCAGGGCTGCTACCTGGAAGTCAGCACACCTTCATTACCCACTACCACATCGACCTTGAGTCACGCCGGGATGCTGGTTTTGGGACCTCAGTTCTCCAGTCCTTATTTCCCAAATAGAGTCGCTCCTTGCCTCCCTCCTCCCGGAGAACTGCTAGGAGTCTGCCAATAAGTGTGTATTGAACAACATATCCACGTCCCTAGAAATACAGGTTACTCACCTGTAACAGGAGTTCTAGGAATGGTATATGTTGTTCATCCACACAACCCACCCGACCTCCCCGGCTTCGACATGCAACTTGGCCTCCAGCGGGCTAGATCTGGCGGAGCTGAGAGTTTTACCACCCAGGTGGGTGGGAGGAGCCAGCTTGAAGACCTTCCGGCAAGATTTAAAGCGGCAAGGAACCTGCCAGTAAGCATGGAAGAACAACATATACCACTCCTAGAAATCCTGTTACAGGTGAGTAACCTGTATTTTTGGTTGCTATAACTTCCGCTTGAAGAATTTCTAAGTTTCAGGCCGTTGCGTGCAAAGAGCCTTATTTGATTTTTCACAGGGGCTGGGTGGTCCTGTGTACAAATCCTAAGTTTCTTCCCAGGGTCGTCTCGGAGTTCACCTTAAACCATTCTTTTGAACTCCCTGTATACTACCCCGTTCACACGAATAGGGGTGAGACTCTCCTTCATTCATTGGATGTACATAGGGCTTTGCATTATGTCCACAGGACCAAGGAGACATGCAAGTCAAATCAGCTTTTTGTTTCCTTTGCCCCCAGATCATTGGGATCGGCAGTTTGTAAGCAGTGCCTCTCCAAATGGCTGGCTAACTGCATCCGCTTCTGTTATCAGATGTACAACTGACCTCTTCCTGGAGAATTCAGAGGTCACTCTACCATGGGTATGGCTGCTTTCGCAGCTTTCCTAAGGAACGTTTCTGTAGCAGGGAACTGTGCGGCAGCAACCTGGAGTTCTGTCCTTACCTTCACGAAGCATTACAGTCTGGATATTGCCTCTAGGCGAAGGGCCGGTTTTGGTCTTGCTGTTTTGCTGGGCCTACTGTCTTAGGCCCATTCTGGTTGTTTTCAAACTTTCCTCCTTCCCTGCTTCTGTTAGTATCTCTGAGAGCGATTGCGTGGGATTCAGTCCTGTATGTTATGACCTACTGCAGGAACCCTCTCGAAGTAAGATATTACAATTACATAAGAACTTACCGTAACAGTAGATCGTCGAAAGAGGTTCCACAGTAGATCACACTTTCCCTTCCTCCTTCCCCCAGTCTCTGCATTTCTTACAGATCATTCTGAACTGGACTGCAGAATATTCATTCTTATCATTTTTGGATCTCTGGTGGGAAAACTGGAAGGCAGGCGCAGGGACTGTCCACTATATAGGGTCACGCTGATGTCCATCATGTGACGTCGGGAGGGCGGTCCCCCGCCAGACATTGCTAGCAAACGTTTGCTGTGCGGTCGTGGCGCCAGGGGGCTCAGTCCTGTATGTTATGATCTACTGCAGGAACCTCTTGATCTACTTTTACAGTAGGTTCTTATGTGACTGTACTTTGTGGTACCCCCCCACTCATCCAAAACTACCAGAATGCAGTATTGGCAGCCTGGGACAAGCCTTCGACTTTCCTTTCTCTTCCTCGGGAGGCGGATTGCCTTTATCAGGCTCCCCTGATCACCCCTTCTTTTCTTCTAACCCTGAGGCTAATTCACTGTTTATTGCCCCCGCTCATGATCGTACTAAACACTCCCGACACATGAACTCCTTACCTCCAGATAAGGAATCCCGTTGCCTAGACTGCTTAGGGAAGAAAGTCTTCCTGGTGGGAACACTGAATCTGAGAACCTTTAACAATATGGGACATATGTTGAAATATCAGAGTACTGATTAAGTCAGTAGCCAAGGACAAAAGGGTAAACTCCCTCCATCACAGGAGAAAGATCAATTACTGGCTACGATATCTACTGGAAATTCCATTTCCTAGCGTCTCCTTCGCTTGGGATATGATGCGGTGGATACCTCAGCCCGGGCAACGGCTATGTGTGTGTTACCCTCTGCCGTCATGTTGGCTGCGTGTCTCGGGTCTACAACCAGATATACAACATAAACTGATCAGTGCCCCATTTAATGGCACCAGACTTTTTGGCCCAGGCACGCAAACGCTATTGGATAATCTCCAGGTGTCTGGCTGCACTCTCCGTATGATGCATGGTATGTACCATACACCACAGTCCTCATAACAGTTCCGTTCCCCAAACTTTCAAGCCAAATGGAGAAGCAAGAATAGAGGAACCTATTGAGGTGGGTCCCGCGGATGTTCCAACACCTCCTCCAGGACCGCCACCCCGTCCTTGAAGGGACCCCGTTCCCACCCTCACGGTGGGACAGACTTGCCCTCCGCTTCCTTGTTCAGGCCTCAAAAGCTGTGTGTGGCCGTTTTGCCCTTCATCTGGAGGCCTAGAAAGCCATTACTTCGGACGAGTGGATAATCTAAGTCATACTTACGGTTCACACACTGGAACTTACATTTCCACCTCCCCCGCTCCCACCCCGCTCAGTCCATTATCCTCCTGATCATGTTCCTGTTGTCAACAAGGAACTTAAGGTACTTCTACACAAAAAGGCTGTATATCCTGTTCCTCTTTTTGAGTTGCATCAGGAATTTTACTCCCATTTCTTTCTGGTCCCCAAACGTGCAGGAGACCTCAGACCGATATTAGACCTAAGAGAACTGAATTTACACATTCAGTAGTACAAAAGGTTCCAGATGGTCACATTAATATCCATACTACTGATCTTAAAACCAGGGTGATTGGTTATGCGCCGTGGACATGAAATATGGATACCTGCACATCCCCATCCACTGCCGGTTCCTACGCTTTCAATTGCTAGGACACAACTACCAATTTCGAGCACTTCCTTTTGGACTAGTCTGCCCCAAGAGTCTTCACCAAGTGCCTTGCTATAGTGGCGGCGGCTCTGAGAAGAGATGGACATTTCGTCTTTCTGTACCTAGACGATTGGCTGATGAAAGCAAAATCCGAACAGGCTTTGCTTCTCTCACTCCAGGCCACCCTTACCCTATTCCAAAATCTGGGCATTACCATCAGCTGGCTGAAGTCCAACCTGAAGCCTTCCCAGTCACTCCAGTATATAGGAGCACTTCTGGACACGGTTTCAGCCAGGGCTTACCTCCCTGTCGATGGACAAGACAAACTCCTTTCTCTGGCTTCGCGCATACGAACTCAGCAGTACATAACAGCCAGAAGTTTCTTACTACTTCTGGGGCATATGGCAGCTGCCATCCCCTAAGTGGCATTCTCTCATCTCCACATGAGACCAATACAGTGGGTGCTTCAGAATCAATGGTACCAGCGGTTGGGCGATTTTGACAACAATCTAACACGACACCCCCTCACTCCCCCATCCACCCTAGCTTGGTGGACACACCGCACCACCTATCTCAGGGCATACCCTTTCAGGCTCCCCTTACCCAGCAAACTTTGACAATGGATGCTTCCCTGGATGGCTGGGGAGCTCACCTTGACCCTTATGGGGCACAAGACAAATGTGCCACTTCACCATTTTGCCACACAGAAATCTGTTGGAAATGAGGGAGGTTTGCCTTACCCTTCAGGCTTTTCGCCCACACCTTCATCCCGGACTCTTACTGATCCAATCGGACAACACCTCAGTCGTGTTCTATCTGAACAAACAAGGGGGTGCCAGATCTTACGCTTTCTGCAGGGAGGCACTGAAGGTCTGGCAAGAAGCCACACTCCCAACAACTCAAAATAATTGCCGTCCATCTACCAGGATCTCACAATACCCTGGCAGACATTCTGTCGCCAATCCTCCACACACGAGTGGACTCTTCCTCACGAAGTTCTTCAGATGATTTTCCGCTCCTGAGGGACCCCACTTCTAGACCGGTTTGCTTCCCCCAACAATCACTGACTCCCCAAATACTTTTTCATTATACCGAACGGAAGTGGACCAGCCGTGGACAGGACTCATCTTATGTGCCCCCCCGCCCCAGTCCCCCTCCTGCAGTGGACTGTACTGAAACTACAACTCGAACCAGCCACAATGATTCTCATAGCCCCCTTATGGCCCAGGCATGTGTGGTTTCTCCTACTCCCAACAACTGTCTGTAGTGGATCCCATTCTGTTGCCAGTCAGACCAGATCTCCTGACTCAGGAATTGGGCACACTCCTTCACCCCAACCTGCAGTCTTTACACCTTCATGCTTGGCTCCTGAGGACGCTTTCGTAGTACGTCTTCAAGTCTCCTCACCTGTGGCCAACATTCTCTTGGCCTCAAAAAAACATCAACCAGGGAAACATATAACACTTAATTGAAACGCTTTTTCATATGGGCTACTTCCCTTTCTCTGAATCCATTTTCATGTCCTTTACCCAAAGTGCTGGACTACTTGGCTTTACTTGCCAAGAAGGGTCTTAGCTATTCCTCTATCAGAGTTCATCGGGCCTCCATTTCGGCCTTTCACGAAGCCTGTGAAGACAAATTACAGTACCAACATAATCTTGCCAAGATGTTCTTAAGAGGCATGCTTCATATTAAACCTCCCATAAGGTTCCCCCCCCAGGATCTGAATTTCATATTCGAGAAACTCACCTTTGAGCCCTTTGAGCCAGCAGCTACCGCTGATCTCCGCTTCCTCTCTTGCAAGACAGTGTTTCTAGTAGCCGTCACTTCGCCTCACCGTATCTCCGAGCTTCAGGCTCTGATATTTGGAGAGCCTTACCTAATCTTTCACAGAGATGGTGGTTCTCTGCACCAGTCCTTCCTTTTTGACAAAAGTGGTTGCAGAACATACCTTAAACCAGACCATGGAATTCTCATTTACTACCCGGGACATTCCAATCCAGGAGAACATCTCTTACACACTTTAGATGTTCATTGTATTCTGAGCTACTATATAAACCGTAGGAAATAGTAAAGAAAAACCTCTCAATTGTTTGTCACCTTGGCCTCTGCGAGGGGAAGGTTACCCAGCTGCCAAAAAAATATTTCCAGCTGGTTGGCAAATTGCATCACGTTTTGTTACAAAAAATACAAGGCCCTATCGGAAACAGTATAAGCCCATTCCACTAGAGCCCAGGCCTCCACGGTGGCCTGCTTCAAGGGGGCCTCAATCACTGATATCTGCAGTGCAGGCACGTGGTCCACCATTCACACTTTCACGAAGCAGTACAACCTGGATATTGCTTCTTGCTGTAGGACTGCCTTTGGCTGCGCAGTCTTACAGGGTCTCTTATCCTAATTCCACTCTCTTTGGGTACACTGCTTGGGATCATCCCACGTGTATTACCTGCTGCAAGAAACCATCCCGTGGAAGATAGCACCATTACTTAAAAACTTGCTGTAACAGTAGATCTTTGAGGGATGCCTCTTGCAGCAGGCATGTTCCCTCCCTCCGTCCCCCTCCTTCTCTAAGAGAATGACTTTGTTCCACTTGGCATGTGGGAAGGGACACCTATGGTACCTTGGATCCCCTCTGTCTTTGCTTAGTGAGCTGAATCTAGTGGGGAACAGGATACCAGGGACCGCCCACTCTTATATAGGTAGCAGGATGATGTCATCCGTTGGCTGCCCGTGGCGAAAGTCTGCTTGAAGAGCTGCCATGCACCACAGCGACCTCTGGCGACTACCCAAGTGTATTACCTGCTGCAAGAGACCTCTCTCAAAGATCTGGCATACTGAAACAAAGAGGAAAAAGCCTTCTGAATGGTCTGCCAAAAAGCTGCTATACAAGGGCAGTCCCAGAGCATGTGCAGTAAGGCACCTTCATTGCGTCCGCATCTTGGACATGCAGAGTCAGGCTTTTTCCCATCTTGTACACTCTGCAAGGAGTATAAAGGAGTATAATATAAATTGTGCAAAATCTTAAACTGTAATAGCTGCAGCCTATCTTGTTTTTATGTATTGTTATATGTCTAACAAAATAGTTTGCCATACCTCTGCTATGTAAGATTAATGCAGTGCATAATGCCAGTAAGATGGAGTCTGAGAAACTTTTTACCAAATCAGTTTGTTAAATTTCTTGTAGAGCTTAGAGATGGGCCTGTCCTGATCCACCAGACTTGCAGTCTTCAGGAATAAGACCCTAGCAGATGCGGACCAGGGAGGCTTAGTTTAGTTTTCTATCTTTTACATCTTGGTCAGATGGCACTTCCAGCCTTAGACCATGGCTGCTCCTTCCTCGATTGGACACCAAGTTTTGACCTTCTTAGAGGACTTGGAGATTCTATTTTTCATACCAGGGTAGAACACCTTTCCTTGCAAACCTCTGTGAGCTAGTCCCTCAATTCTTGTTAATTACTCTGAGGGGGTCAGACTTGTCCAAGGTCACAAAGAAAGCAACCCAGCTCCTTTGACACACTTCCTTTGTATGTGAAGACATGGGGTTCTCTCTCTCTCTCTCGCTTACTTTCTCGCTTCTCTCACTGGCCTATCCAGTTGTCCTGATCACTGCTGGCCATCCTAAGTCTCTCTACCCATTCTTCTTGGTTGGATTTTATTAATTTTAGTTTATATCCTATATCATTTTTCCTATCTCTTGGAATCCCTTGCTCCACCCTTTTTATCTTCTTACCCTATCTTCCTGGACATAAAGTCCCCACCACTCAGTCACGCTGACGGGAGTACGCTGGATGCACTAGAACCCAGCAGGAGCCAAACTTTTTCATGAAGGCCGGCGCTGAGATGGAGTCTCAAGGAATCGGCACCACGATCCATACTCGTGTGGTATAGACTATCTTGTCATCAACTCTCCAACCGCCTCTGATACTTTTTTCCCATCGTCTAGTGTGCTTCAGTGATGTCTCTCGCCCGCTGGGAGTAAAACTTCAAACTAGCAGCTCAGTTTTCAGTTTTATTATTTTGTATTTTATCACAAAAAGTACCAATTGATATTTTTAATAAATTTCTTACTTTTGTAAGAAAGAAGTAATCAGTTCTCCATTGACTGAGTCAACCATGAGTGGGGCAGGTGACAGTAGGGAGACTTCCTATGAAAGCTGTTCAGTCAGCTGGGCGGGTCTAGTCCGCCACCCTCTCGGGGCGGTCCCATTCTCAACACCGTTTGACCTCTAGTTCTTCTTCAGCCCACCGGCTAAAAGAAATTGGCTCACCGAGGTCGCCTTTGCACGCCTGGCGCGTAGACAGTCGGTTGTTGGGGTCAGAGCTGGTCTCCGCTTTTGAGTTGCCGGTTTCTGTCTCTGGTAGCCAGCTTCTTCGACACCGGAGCTCCTCTCCGCCTATTGGAGGGGCTTCCGATGAGCAGTTCCACCATTGGACTGCTCTTATGGAGCAGTGGCCTCGGAGGTTGTCCCGACTGCCTGAACCAGCCAGTACATCGTCTGGGCCTTTGAGTCTGTCTGTTTCAGATCGGCAGGCAGGGCGGTTAGGACTTCCTAGTTGCGCGGCGCCTTCTTCGGTGCTGTCGACTCTGCGCTCTGGTGCGTCTCTCCCTCACATGGCTGCAGCGCAAGGGTCCACACCGATAACTTTATCTCCTTCTATTTTTCATATTTTACCTTCAAATCGCAGTTCACAGACTTCTGTGACGGTGTCGACTGTGATGCCGACTTCTCCGGTGCTGAGGTCCTTTTCGGTGCTGCGGGTGGCATCTGCACCGTCTGTGGCGCTGCATACCCTGTTGGCACCGGGGTTGGTGTCGGCGCCATGTATGTTGCCACGTTACCCGTCTGCACCCTCTTTGGCATCAGGGGTGGCGGAGCCATGTGCGATTATGTGCTCCCTGTTGGGGCTAGGCACGGCGCCATTTTCTGTTGGCGCCGTCTCTGTACTCAGCGCCGTTGTCTTTGGCGTCGAGGATGTATACGGCGCTGTCTAGTTTCCAGAGGTTTTCGACTCTGATTCTTTCTCCTCTTCTTCCTCCTGGTTTTCATTCCGTTCCTGTCTATACAGTCTCCCCTGGACTCTCAGGAGATGATTTTGAGCCTGATCTGGATCATCGGCTGGGTGATGATGTTGATCCCAGTTCTACCCTGGGGGCAGGGATCAATCCTCCTGCAGAGCCTATTGTTGAAGACCTTTCCTTTAGGTCTCTGCTCAAGAATTTAAATTCTGCTTTCTCTCCAGACCACGGAAATCGATCCTGGGAAGCTTCTGCGTCTCCAATATCTACATGTTCCAGAAATCACTATGGATTTAACCCCTCCGGTATAGCCCTCTTTGGAGAATCTCTCGCAGATGGTGTGGAAGAATCCGGCTGTTATTTCTTCTGTGGCAAGTCCATAGATAGGAAATATGGCCCTCCCAAGGATCGCCTCATCTTGGCCTCACAAGCCTTTGCTAATGCCATAGTGGTCCTGGAAGAGAATAAGGCTCTCCTCCCTCAGTTATCTACAGCCTGTCCTATAGACAAAGAATCTCACAGGATAGACACCTTGGGTAAGAGTGTTTGCTGCGTCAACCGTGGGCATGTGCATTGGCAGCTACCAGGGCTATTTTTCTCAATATGAATATGTTCTTTGGCATTCACTCAAAGCAGCGGTAGAAGCTCTGCCCGAGTCGGAGGTTACTGCAGACCATAACTAGAGATATCGAGTCCAATAATCGACAAATTAAAGCTGCAATGGATGCTTTCGATACTGCTTTCTGGGTGGCGGTTGGCATTTTCACCCATCGCCATTCCTTTCGACGGTATGTATCTGTTTGGGCCTTGGGTGGAACAAGCACTTGAGGCCACATAGACTAGATCTGCCATTAAGACAGCTAGACCTCCTCCCGCTCCCTCTCAAGGAGGTTGGAACAAGCGTCAGTTTCACAACAGTCAGTCCTTTCATGGCAAAGGCAGGGGAGGGTTTAACAGAAACCAAATCCCTCAGCCACAAAAGAAAACACAGCAGAAGGCACAAGGCCCAGAAGCGCCCAGTGCCACCTTCTGAGTTTCCGGCCCAGGTCCCACCTCAGCTGCCCAAAGAGGACTCTTCCTCGACAGTGGGAGGACATCTGACTCTGTTCTATGACCAGTGGAAGTCTATAACATCAGGCAAATGGGTCCTTGGGATAATCCGCAAAGGGTACTCTCTCAATCTGTTGGAAACCCCTCCGGATCATCCTCCCAAGCGACAGCCCAGGCTGTCTGCGGCTCAGTCAGACCTTGCTTCCGAGGTACAAGGCCTTCTGAACAACAGGGCAGTAGAAGTAGTTCACTGGATCAGTGAAACACAGGTTTCTACTCCCATTACTTTCTGGTTCCAAAGAAAACTGGCAGCATGCGCCCTATTCTGGATCTCAGAAAGTTAAACAAATTTCTGCACAAGGAAAAGTTCAAGATGATATCACTCGTACCCTGCTACCTTTGATTCATCAACACGATTGGCTAGCCTCCCTGGACATGCAGGATGCCTGCCAGCACATTCTCATACACCCAAATCACCACAAATACCCAAGGTTCATGGCGTTGGGTCAGCACTGTCGATTCATAGTCCTGCCCTTTGGGCTATCCTCGGCGCCTCGGGTTTTTACAAAGTGCTGTGCAGTTCTTGTGGTGCATCTAAAGAAAATCGGAATCCAAGTGTTCTCATATCTGGATGACTGGCTTCTAGCAAGCCCCTCCAGGCAGAGACTCTGGAGGCCGTGGCCACGGCCTCAGGCTTCCTCACGTCCATGGGAGTCCTGCTGAACCTCAGAAAGTCAGAGTTGCAGCCCTCCCAGAAGCTCCTCTTCATAGGAACCCTTCTGGACACTTCCTGTGAGAAAGCTTTTCTTTCGGAGGACAGAAGGAGCGATATCCTACAGATGGCCCGATGCATCAGAGAACACCGCTCAGTGCGAGCTCTCTGTGCAATAGATGCTGGGTCTCATGGCATCCTCAGTGTTCACTGTACCTTTGGCTCATCTCCACATGAGAACCTCTCAGTGGATGCTTAGTACTCAGTTGTCCCCAGCCACTCACCCTCAGTCCTTTCTTATCAAGGTGACTGAACCTCTGAAGAGGTCACTCACCTGGTGGTCTCAGGAAGACAACCTTCTGGAAGGATATCCCTTTGCCCTCTGGATCATCAGATCTCCATTACCACAGATGCGTCCCTGATGGGTTTGGGAGTTCACTCCCGGGATCTCCACATCCAGGGTACGTGGACTCTGGATGAGTCTCAACTTCACATAAACGTCCTGGAAATGAGAGCAGTCTTCTATGCAGTCCGAGCTTTGAAGGACATACTCTGTCACAAGAACATTCTCCTTCAAACGGACAGCAAAGCAGTGATGCATTAAATCAACAAACCGGGTGGTGCACACTCTTAACCCATTATGCAGGGAAGCAACGAGTATGGGAATGGTGCCTGGAGCACAAGGCTCTGATTCAGGTGGTTTACCTGCCAGGAGTACAAAACGAGCTGGCAGACCATCTCAGTAGAACAGAGACAGATCCTCATGAATGGTCTCTCGACTTAGCCATCGTTCAGTAACTCTTCGAAGAATGGGGAACTCCGGACCCGGACCTTTTTGTGTCCCCACTCAGCACAAAGCTGCCTCTCTTCTGCTCCAGAAATCCAGGACCTGATGTTTTTTGTCAGAATGCATTCGGGCTGCAGTGGACAAAATGCTTTCTATATGCATTTTCTCCTCTTAGCCTAATCCAGAGGGTACTGCTCAAACTGGAGGCACAGGGGGCCAAATGATTCTCTTTGCCCTGTTATGGCCTCGTCTGATCTTGTTTCCCCTAACCAACAGACTATCGGAAACCTCTTCGAAACCGCTTCCTCTTCAAACGAACCTTCTGGCCCAGGGCCCTGTAGTTCATCCCAACCTGAGGTCCCTTCATCTCCACGCTTGGCTCCTGAGGAGATAGAGGTGAATAGGTTTAATGTTTCTCATAGGGTTTCTAATATTCTTTTGGCTGCACGCAAGCCAGCTACCAGAAAAACTACACAGCTAAATGGAAGCGTTTCTCTGTCTGGTGTGCAAAATCCTCTTGGAATCCTTTTGTCTGCCCACCGAATAAAGTCTGAGTATCTCTTAGACCTCTCAAACACAGGTCTGCAATACTCCACAGTCATAGTTCATCTTTGTGCAATTTCGGCATATCATGAGCCAGTACTCTCCATGTCGCTGGCTCAGCTAACTATAGATCTTACTTCGAGATACAGCTCTTGCAGCAGGTAACACCATTAGGACTGAAGCCGGCAGGCGTCAGGACCCCACGGAAATCTTCTAGCTAGCAGTCTTCAGCGGGGACCGCCTCAGACGTCGGTCCCGCCCCTGACGTCAGACGTAGTACATAAGGAGGCGTCCCGCCAGATTCCCCAGTTCTTTTCCCGCCTGCCGATTTGCATGTCTCAACCCTTTGGTTCGCTTTCTAGCGCTACGCGCCTGGTTAAGTTCTTCCTCGGGAAAAGTTTGTTTTTCGGCTCAGTTTCTATCTGATGTCCTCCCAACCTCCGTTGAAGCGCCATCCTTCAAGTGCGCCTGTGGGAAGCAAATCCTGCTAAAGACCCCGTGATTCGCCTGCGTCCGGTGCCTAGGCCCAGACCACGACACCCAGGCCTGTTCCTTCTGCCAGGGATTCAACAGCCAGACCGGATCTGTCGCCAGAAGGCCCTTCAGGCTTCCTGCTCGAGAGAAGATTAAAGCCATGGACTTGGCCTCCAGGGGGAACTTCGACAAGGCCCGGAGACACCTAGAGAAGCATAGGAGAGAGGAGATCCAGGTCCCAGTCTAGGGCCTCTGACTCCTAGCTCCTGCCCGGGTCTGACCGCTTCCCCCCCGGCCCGCCTCTCAGCCTCCCCTGCAGCGGTGAAGACCCCTCGGTTCCTCTTCTTCGCCAGAGGCCAAGACCTCCAGACCTTCTTCCTTCAACCACCAAGGCCTTGTCGAGGTCAGGGGACCGCACCACCATCACAGGTCCGGGTTCCCATTCAGAACATTGACGCGCCAGGTCAGTCTCTTTGCCTCCTCCTCCCCAGCGGAAGACCAAAGAACTGACTTCTCTCAAGAGATCGCCGCCCCGACACCGCCCCTCCGACGCCAGCCAAACACCATCGGTCCCGAGCACCGGTATCGCCAGACACTTGCCGCCGGTCAGGTCAGCTTCACGACGCCGTGCTGGGGACCGACGCCCACATCTAATGAGAAGAGATTCCTCGCCTCCCACCGACGTCGGTAAAGAGGCAATCACGGAGGAGGAGCTGACCCAGCCCGAGGACCAGACGAGCAAACCCGGTCCTGTAGTACCCCCCAGGGAACCCTCGCCGGAACCTGAGGTCACTGAGGAGCCGTCGCTGGAACCAGATGACCGGCCATCGGTGCCCGGTCCGTCGTCGGGCCTCAGCATATCCGAGGTCAAGGAGTTGTTTTCTTTCTGGTGGGACACCATAAAAAGGGATGTGGTTCCCACACCACCACCTCCTCCTCCTCCTACTCCGCTGGCCCCCGCGCCCCCTACCTCACCCAGGGATGCGGGCCGAGTACCTTCCCCCCCCAGGAGCCTACGGACCCTCCTAGGGGTAGATCACAAAGTAGGAGACCTCCGTCCAGATCTTCTTCAGGGTCAACCAGCCCCAAGAGACCCAGAAGACGCCGCCGTTCACCTTCGACGGAGGACACGGGATCGGACTTCTCGGACGGATCCAGATCCCCCTCTCCGATCAACGTCCCTTCTCCAGACCCACGTGAGCTCCCAAGATCTCCTCCGGATGACCCATCGTTCTCAGAGATTGAGACATATCCAGGAGAACATGGGCTGGGACGCAGAGGAACTAGATCCCGAGAGATTACGCCTTGCCAGATATCTTCGGCAAAAAGATCCTAAGCCTGTGGTGGTGCCACACTTGGTGGACGCTTTCGTGGACGTCACCAAGGCAGCGTGGAAACGTCCACACTCGCTTCCGGTGATGCCGAAGAAAGCTGACCGCCTGCACAAGGCCCCTAGGGAGGACCAGTACTTGGCATCACATCCTCTGGTCATTACAGCCTCTCATGACCGGTCCCAGAGGCCGCAACATTTGAGCACCCTGCCACCGGACCCAGAGTCCAAACAGCTGGACGCTATGGGCAGGCGCACGTATGCCTCCGCTACCTGCGCCATCAGATCCCTCAACTACTTGACCCACATGGTACAGTTTCAGAACGCCTTGTGGGAGCAGGGACTGGATCTGGCAGAAAAGATGCGAGAAGGTGAGCAGAAGGAGGAGTTGCTACAGCTCCTTCATACAGGTTCGGACGTGGGAACCCAGGTGCTGCGAGCCGCGTATGATTCCGCGGACTCCTCGGCCAGAGCGGCAGCTTCAGGCGTATGCCTCCAGAGACACTCATGGCTCCGTGTTTCCGGATTCACCCCGGATGTTCAGAAGAACATCCTGGACGCCTCATTTCATGGATAGTTCTTTTTGGTGAGTCCTCGGAGAAGGTCCTCACCAAACTTCAGGAGGCCGGGAAGGCGGTACGGTCTGTCCAGGCCATGTACAGACCCAAGCTTAGTTCTTTTCGTAGGCACCAAAGCCGTTTTTGAGGCCGGATGCAGAGACAGCAGTCCAGCGCCGGTCCTCAACAGAGGGGCTCCTTCTCCCGTAGAGCCCAGGGGAAGTAGTCAGCGGGCCGAGGTCAATGACCAGCTAAGTCGACCCAGCCTGCTGGACCCTCAGCCGCCACAGCATGACTCCTTCCCGGCCCCCGCCCCTCAGGATCAATGGGCCACCAAGGTCGGGGACCGCATTGAGGACCACCTGCCAGGGTGGCAGTCCATAACCACCGACAGGTGGGTCCTTCAGTTGGTCGAAAGAGGCCACTTTATAGAATTCGTGGACAAGCCACCCACAAGGCCTCTTCTGTTCTCCCGTTACCCGGGTCAGCACAGATCACTCGTCAGGCAAGAGGTACTCGCGCTCCTGCAAAAGGGAGCGGTGGAGTATGTCCCAGAGAACCAGATAGGATCCGGATACTATTCCCACTTCTTTCTGGTTCCGAAGAAAACAGGGGACCTCCGTCCAATCCTGGACCTCAGCGACCTCAACTTGTCGGTCGCCTACAAACGTTTTCGCATGGTGACCCTCCAAGGACTCATTCCCATGCTGAAAAAGGAATCCTTCTTAGCGTCCCTGGACATGCAGGATGCCTACCTGCACATCCCAGTAGCTCAAGCGCACAGGAGGTTCCTGCACTCTGAGTTTCTCGCCACCACTTTCTAGTTCGGGCCCTTCCGTCTCGGACTGTCTCGGCCCCAGGGTCTTTACCAAGTGTATGGCAGTCGTGGGCAGCGCTTTCTGAGGAGACAGGGCCACTACATGTTCCCTACCTGGACGACTGGCTTCTCATGGCCTCCCCAAAGAGGCACTGTTGATGGCTATTCAGAGCACCCAGGATCTGTTCCAGTCTCTGGGGATTCTTATCAGCTACGAGAAGTCTTTCCTAGTACCGTCGAAGAAGCTGCAGTTCATAGGCGCAGTTCTGGACACCGTCCAAGGGAAAGCCTTTCTTCCCGACAAAAGAGCGGAACACATCAGATCCCTCATCAGGGATCTTTCAGCGAAAAAGACCATCCCCGCCAGGTTGGTCCTTTCGCTTGCTCGGACACTTGCTGCTGCCATTCCAACTGGCCCTTTGGCAAGGCTCCACATGCGGTAACTTAGTGGATGCTCAAGGTGCAGTTGGACCAAAGGCAAGACCACATGCAGCATCCGGTCAGAATCACTAACGCCGTGATTGGAGACTGACAATGGTGGCTAGACCCAGGGACACTTTCTGTGGGTGACCCGTTTACCGCGCCTTCCCCGAAGGCAATCCTCTCCACAGACGCCTCAGGGTTGGGATGGGGAGCGTACCTGAACGGGGTGAGGTCCCAGGGAACATGGACCCTTCAGGAAGCTCACCTCCACATCAGCGTGCTGGAGATGAGGGCGGTCCTTTACACCCTGCAGGCCTTTCGGTCAGAAATACCATTGAGTACCCTTCTGCTTTAGACAGACAACATGGTGGTGATGTATTACCTCAACAAACAAGGAGGCACACACTCTTACCCTCTCTGCAGGGAAGCTATGAGGGTGTGGGATTGGGTAATCCGACATGGCGCAAGCCTGATTGCAGTTCACGTTCCCAGAGTGGACAACACAATCACGGACGGCCTGAGTCGTTCCCAGGCCAGAGTCCACGAGTGGGAACTTCTTCAGGAGGTAACAGAGGATCTGTTCCTTCGATGGGGCACTCCAGAGTTGGACTTATTCGCTTCCCCATCCAACGCAAAACTGCCCAATTTTTGCTCGCTAGATCCAGGGCCTGGTGTTTTCTGGCACGACGTGCTGTCCCTCTCCTGGGCAGATTCCTCTACGCTTTCCCTCCCTTCCCGTTGATCCAGAGAGTTCTTCTCAAACTGCGCAGGGAGCACGCAACAATGATCCTGGTAGCGCCTTTCTGGCCCAGGCAGATCTGGTTCCCCATGCTGACGCAGTTGTCCCGGGAACCTCCGTTCCGTTGCCTTTCAGCTCCCACCTATTGTCTCAGGAGGAGGGTTTACTAGTCCACCGGACTTACGCTCACTGAACCTGCATGCATGGCTCCTAGAGACATAGCCATTTGCGTCTGAGGTCGCGGAGGTGGTCAAGTCCTTTCCAGCGGCCAGAAAGCCGCAACGCATGCGACGTACGCCCATGAAATGGTGCCGTTTTTTGCTATGGTCCAGTAGCACGCGGCCTTTCCCTTTAGAATGCCCGTGAAAGGGTGCTGGAATACCTTCTTTCCCTATTCCATTTGGGCCTCTACTCCTCCATTAAAGTGCACTCTGCGCGATCTCTGCATATCATGTCCCGGTGGGACAGCGCGCAATGTACTGCTTGATGCCTCTCGAGACTTCGAGGAGGGTGTGTTACACCTAGGCCACCCATCAAGGATCCTTCCTCCTTGAGAACCTACTCTTTGTCCTGGAACAACCTCGCTTCCCCTTCAACTCTGCCGCTGATTGCAAGCTCGCGTTTTCTGTCGTGGAAAACGTTATTTTAGTTGCTGTCACGTCAAGCAAGGAGAGTTTCCGAGCTCACGCTCCTCATGTGCAAGGAGCCTTATTTAATTTTTCACCAGGACAGAGTGTCTCTGAGGATCGAATCCTAAATTCCTGCCTAAGGTGGTCTTTGCCTTACTCTCAACCAGGACATCGATTTGCCTGTGTATTTCCCAAGCACTCTAATAGAGGAGAGGCACTGCTTCACACCCTGGATGTTCACTGCCTTAAGGTTCTACCTGAATAGAACTAAACAGCTTCGTAAGTCGGAGCAACTATTTGTTTCCTTCGCTAAGAGGATGCTGGGCCAACCAGTCTCAAAGCAGACCCTTTCTCGCTGGCTTGTCCAGTGTATTTCATTTTGCTACAACAACAAGCATAAGCCCCTCCCGGGTACAGTCCGGGGCCACTCGACAAGGGGGGTGGCTTCCTCCTTTGCAGCACTGCGTAACGTTTCCACCTCAGCCATTTGTGCTGTAGCTACTTGGAGCTCTGTGCACACATTTGTTAGGCACTATAGCTTGGATATTACATCACGGCGGAGAGCCGGTTTCGGCCTGGCCGTTCTACAGGGTCTCCTGTCCTAGAGTCAGGACTTGTTCAAGATCTCTCCTAATTTCCTCCTCCTAGAATGCTTACAGGCGCTATTGCTTGGGAATCCGTCCTAATGGTGTTACCTGCTGCAAGAGCTGTATCTCGAAGTAAGATAGTACAGTTACGTAAGAACTTACCGTAACAGTAGATCTTCGAGAACAGCTCTTGCAGCAGGTACCTTCCCACCCACCATTCCCCCTTGGAGGAGGTATGGCCTACCAGGCCTTGGCAGGAGCTTTTGCTCTTTTTCTTCTGATGGTCTCCCTCGGTCTCCCCTTCTGATGTCATCCTGCGGCCGGGAGTCTCCGTCGGGAGAACTGGGGAATCTGGCGGGACCGCCTCCTTATGTACTGCGTCTGATGTCGGGGGCGGGACCGACGTCGGAGGCGGTCCCCACTGAAGTCTGCTAGCTAGAAGATTTCCGTGGGGTCCTGACGCCTGCCGGCTTCAGTCCTAATGGTGTTACCTGCTGCAAGAGCTGTTCTCGAAGATCTACTGTTACGGTAAGTTCTTACATAACTGTACTTTAAGAGGTTTCTTAAAGGGATTCTGCATACCAGAACTCCTATTAAACGTCCAGTTGCAGCCTGGAACTTTAACCTTGTGATAGACATGCTCACTCGTAAACCTTTCGAGCTTCTAGCTACTTGTGAGTTGAAATTTCTCACTTGGGAGACGGCCTTTCTGCTGGCCATTACTTGTGCTCGTAGGGTATCTGAAATACACGCCTTGGTCACAGACCCCCTGTATACTGTATTTCACAAGGCCAAAGTAGTTCTTAGGATTCATCCCATGTTCCTGCCTAAGGTTGTCTCAGAATTCCATCTGAACCAACCTTTAGGCCTTCCTACCTACTTTGCAAACTTCCAGAATGAAGGAGAGCATACCCATCATTCCCTAGACATAAAAAGAGCCTTGCAGTTCTATCTGGATAGAATGAAGGAAATTCGTAAGACTCAACTGTTTTTTTGTTTTTTTTTTCCAATTGTTTAACCAGGTGAGACGCACTAAGCTGAAAGCTTGTTTACAGGTGCAACCTGGGAGCACAAGTAAGTTAACTGACTTGCTCAGGGTCACACAGTATGCAAGTGGGGGCAGTGGGATTCAAACCCAGGTCTCCAGATTTGCAGCTCAGAGCCTTAAACCACTGTGCTATACTGCCTCCCAAACAACTGTAGTTTCCTTCAGCATGACCCGTCTGGGTCAACCTGTTGCTATCAGGTGCATTTCAGCATGGCTGGTGGCATGCCTATGCCATTGCTATTCCATGGCACAGGTCAAGCTGGAAAGCAGTGTACGTTCACTCTACCAGAGCAGTCGCGGCATCTCTGGCAGATATTTGTAATGTCCCCATTGCAGATATTTGCAGTGCGGCTTCCTGGAGCTCCGTGCATACTTTTTGTTAAGCACTGTGCCTTGGATGCCCTTGCCAGACGACATCAGTCATTTGGCAAGACAATCCTTAACAGACTTCTGTCCTAAAACGTGAGCTCCTCTCTCTCCTGCCGCCCATCTCGGGGGATTATTTAGCTTGGTACTCTCCCATCAGTGTGAATGAGTGGTGGAGACTTTATGTCCTGGGAGATATGGAAATTACGTACCTACTGTAATTGTTGATCTTCTTGGATGAAGTCTCCACCACTCATTTACACGCCTACCCACAATCCCCCAAGCTCACTTCTCTGTTTCTGGTCTTCACTCCCTCAATGGTTGGACTGTGAAGACTTTGTTTTTGACCCTTCTTACACAGGTTATTCAGACCATCTTATCTCAGGTTTTTAGGTTAGTCTTCTAGGTTAGTTATGCTGCTTCTCTTCGGGAAGTACCACACGAGCCTAGCTCATGGTGCTGCTTCCTCGGAACTCCATCTCAGTGCTAGCCCGCATGAAAAAGTTTGGCTCCCGCTGGGTCCTAGTACCTCCGGCATACTCCCGTCAGTGTGAATGAGTGTTGGAGACTTCGTCCAAGAAGATCAAGAATTACGGTAGGTGCATAATTTCCGTTTCTTTCACCTCTAGGCAGACAGAACTAAGGAGAAGAGGGAGCCAGCATTGGTTACTGACCAGTCCACAAACACCACATTGTTCATCTGCCTCGTGGGTGGTGGTGTCATCGAGGCACAGCTTAGGAAGCATGGCAGTAGTTGTAATATTCATAATGAGTGTTTTATTATTATTAATAACAGCAAAATAAAATAAAATTGTTATGAATGACTGTTTACAAAGGCAGTACAAACAGAGAAAACAGTCCTTCTGTTTCTTAATTTAAAATCTGTCTCCCTAGTAAAAATATTGCAGCTTTTTTTATAACAAGCCTTTGCCAGGGAACTTGTTAAGGAGAACATTGTTTTTTCTAAAAATGTTCTTGTCCATTTCTTTCTTTGCAGGTGCAGCAAAACAGTACATGGTGTCCCAGAACTGACTGCCTATTTACAGCTCTGCAAAGAGCTTGCAAACTAACATCTCGGGTTAACCCCTTGAGCTCCAAATAGCTTTTTGCAATCACTTCAACAATATACCATATACATTTTCAAACCAAGGGATCCCAGTTTCACATCAAGGTTCACACATTTTATAACTTCAGATACACACACGGGAAGAAAAGATATAAACAGCAAATGAAGGCAAGGCAGAGAGATAGCAGGGGCAGGTAGCGAGCCCATCGGAATGGGCAGTTCCTAGTTATCGCCAAGAAAATTTGACTGTGTAGTCACAGAGACAAGAGACTGAACAGAAGAGGATAAAGCAGATCCTTTATACATACCAAATGGGACAGGGTCTTATTCAACCCTGTCACACTTCCCACTCCAAAAACTTAAAGCTATACACTCCTGTGGGGTCCTGTGTCTCTGGCTTGAACCCACCAGTGATGAATGATGATATTCTGAAAGATCAAAAATTACGTTGAGTACGTAATTTTCATTAGCATGCTGGTGCTGACCAGCCAGGAGTTAAGTTAGGGAAAACGAGGAAGATTTTAAGGCAGGATTTTGTGGTTATTCAAAAGCCTAGAAGACATATTGAGGCAGGAAGACTGAATTGGTGACTGATCTGAAGGATCCACATTCCTGCAGTGTTGGAGAGAAGCATGAGTGACAGTTGAGATGACTGAAATAAGTCCATAGCCAGTGGATTGGAGAGTGTGGGATGTAGCATATGTACAGATAAGGTCAGAATGATGGATCAAGATCAAATCTTGGAGAATTTGGAAAACCAGAAGGGCAGTTTTGTAGTGTGTATAAAATTGAATAGCAAGGTAGTGCAGGTTTCAGCGGATGAGGTTAATGTGTTCCCAACTGCAAGAGTAGGTGAGAAGGGTTGTGGCAGTACAGTGGTGTCCGGTGACATGCTCTGTCACGTCTTAACATGTCAAACACTGACTCTGGTTAATGATGGTTCATTCTATCAGCTTGATGGCTATTTAGCATGTAGTGATTCTAAGTGTTATAACTAGTTGCAACATGATACTAGCACTCAAGATATGTTTAGTTATAATGTAACACGTCACTGAGCATCACTGTGTTTTGGACAGATTGGACCTTAGTTAGGGACTGGAGGAGAACTGTACAGGAGGGAGTTGATAGGAAATGTGAATGAGAGTTTTAGCTGACACTCTAATAGATGGACAGTGTTGCAGAGGTAGTTGTCGACAGTCACTGATCCTGGAACTGTGGTAACAAAACAAAGTAAGTATCAAGGAAAACACCACAGTGATTTAAATCGCTATTGTATGACTTGGAAAAAAAATATTTTTTTAATTTATTTGTGGCCTACAATAATGATATAAATTTTCCAGTTTTGTGAGCTGTCCCTGTGGGGAAGCTTTCCACTGCCTGCAGCATTGCTAGCATGCCTGCCTACTATAGGAGTCCTTGCGTTAACCTTGCCTGCCCGGTTGCTTGCAGTGGAGCAGAGCTAGCATGTGTTGTCTAGCCTAAAACTGCAGCAGCAGTGCATGCCACACATGGGCACTGAACCAGTATGGAAACAGAATTTCCAGGAAAATGTGATTAACTCTGAGCACTGAGAGAGAACTGGGTAAAGATCCCCTGAGAACATGCTTTTGTCTGTACCTGCATTAAGCATACTTTGTCCCACTCTCTCATTAGCTCTGCTTCTGATATCTTGTAACTGGGCCAACAGTGCAAAATCTTTTTGTCTAACTGAAATCCTGAAAGATTACAAGGACATTTTTATTGATTTAGTACTGTCTCTCGACGTTGGCACTCGAAATGTAACATTTCATCTACCTGGGGTCATGGGGACAGCAGAGAGAGAGGCTTATAGATTGTTTGGATACATGTGGTGATTAAGTTGGGCAGGAATCCGTGGGAACTCTGCTCCCACCTCAAAACTTTGACAGCTCCTGCTCTTCAAGTCAACTGTTCAATTGAATATATATAGGCTAAATCATTTCTCCTTGAGCACAGTCTGTGTACTTCTGGAGATAACGGCCCCGTCTCCCCTGCAACTCTGTAGATGAGTTCCCCCACCTAAACATTTTCAATTTACCACTGCATTTGTCCTTTTAGTTTACAGTGTCCCTAGACATGATGAAACAGTAAATATGCTTTGTGGTGAGTTCCTGCTGCTTGAAGGTTGTGGAAGCCACCTAAACAGAGGAGTTGGCTGCACTGGCTTCCTTTGTTAGCTTGTTCCTGCTCACGTGTGCTTCTTGTGCAAATTTACCTGTGCCCATGAGTCTTGGGGCTTGGAAGGTTATGTTGTCTGTGGATCTAAGTCTTTAGAATGTGGCCTCAGAGTAGGCTGACACACGGGTATGGGATACTGTTGGTGACAATATCTTGTTTTATGGAGGAAAATATAAAATCCAGAGAAGGAAATAACACAAAGCCAAAAAGTTGCATTGCTTTCTGAGAGACTGCACCTTCAGAAAGTATCTCTAACTTTGAGATGTTAATAGATCTCTGACCCTGTTTTTCAGCTTGCTCACGAAATAGTAGAGAAGTACCTGTCAGTTCTGCACTCTCGGGAGTCTTGGGGTGGTTCCTTGTTAGCGATGGGACTCTGGCCTGATTCTGTTCCATCAGCCATGCATACCGTGGAAGACTCACTGTTGTCTGCAGTTCAGCGGGATGGGCAGCTTCTCATGTACTGCCTCAGGAGGCTCAGCTTAAAGCATAGCAGGTGAGTGAGAAAGGTATGGGAATGTTTAAGTAGCTGGTGGATTAGCGTGAGCTGATAAAAGGGCCATTTTAATTGTGTGTTTGAAACTAGTTGAAAACCAAGTAAATGTATAATGTAACATAATATGTTAAGACCATGATTAAGTACTTAATAAAAAAAATTTAGCTTTTTAACTGAGATGGAAGGGTTTAGAAGGTTGTAATCTGCAGATTTTATAGTGTGCTACTCATATAGATACATTTCCAGAGGTAATTTGTCTATTAAGCCCCATTGTGTGCTATACTTACCACGGAACTAACAATAGAAATGAAATCTGATGATCTTCCATAGAGGGTATTTCTTGCATCAGGCCACACCTATGTAACTACAGCCACCCATACTAGGACAACACGGAAACTTTTCTAGCTAGCATTCTGCAAGGGGCTGCCCACCATGACGGCTGATGCTGCGGCGTCCCTCCCGTATAAACGTGGGTGGCCCTCTCCCTCCTCATTTCTTTTCTCGCCGTCTACCTTCACACACTGGACTCGACAGAGACACCGCCGCTTCAGTCAACCGCCAGTTTTTTACCTTTCACCTAATTTTCTTTTGTCACCCTAGTTTTAGTGATCACTTAGTGATTTGGGGTTTTCCGTTTGTCATCTGATCTAAAACTCTTCTGCGAGTGTGGCCAGGTGGTCTTTGATAAGGACTACCATGACGCCTTTGTCTGCTGCTTAAGCCCAGAGCACAATGTTGAGACCTACGAAGTCTACCACAGATTCAGCCGAGCTACCTGGCGGCACTGTCAGAAGGCCCTGGACAAATTCTGCTGCAACAGAAGGTCACCCAACTGGAGAAGAAGCTCCAGGCCAGACACTCATATGCATCTCCAGCACTGTCCACGGGCTCTTACTCATCTAAGGCCTGGAACAAATCGGCCAGGAAGCACAAACACCAAGATAAGGATTTGGGTAAGGAGCAATCCTCTCTGTCGCTCATGGTCACCGCTTCAGGCATCAGCCGCAGTGGGTCATCTGCTTAGGTGGCTGCACCCTCTGCCACCCACACCCCATGTTCCACATGGTTGGCTTTGGCAGCTCCTCTCACCAGTTTAACCTTGGCTGGCAGTAGCTCCTCTTCCATGGGCTTCTTTTTGCCCCCGCCAACCTTTCTGCCCCTGTTGTTCCAGCCCTTATTCTCCTCAGGCCACCAGATATGGAGCTTCACCTAATTGGATTCAACTGGTGCTGACACATCGTCATCAGTGCTCCTTTCTACCCCAGTGTCCTCTGCCTGTACCTTGGCCTCCACTTTGATATCAGTACAGGTTACCACGTCATCACCAGGGTCTCCATCTCCCCCAACACCCCAGGCTGAACTTAATGCCCGGGCCTCTGCTCATCCTATCGACTCCATAGACAATACCTCCAGCGCTAGGACCCCATGCTTCCCTGCTGCTGATGTTGGGCATTCAGAGGTCACCTATCCTTGATGGTTCGGCCATGCTGTACTCTTTCTGGGAGTTCATACAGCATCTCTCCCCCGCTGATGCCGCCCGGAGCCTACTAGTCCTCATCCTGCGCCCTACGCCTTTGACGGTGCCACATCCTGCACATTCTCGCCTCGCCGCCATCTGTGGTCATTTCAGAGATTGGCAGTGAGGACAACTACCATCCTGACCTCCTCTCCCATGTGTATGAGAATGTCGAGGATGGGTGACAGTGCTCCTAGCCCCTCCGATTCTACCTTCATTGTTTTTTCCTGGGGTGAGTACTCCGCCATCTATACAACAAGGTCCTGCCTCCCCACCCCCCCCAAATGACCCTCTTTCATCTCAGTGATGCAGTTACGAACTGCAAATGGGTTCGATGCTGAGGAGCAGGATGTTACCAGGAGGAAACTGAATACCTGGAAGTGCTAGATTCTCATCCTCTCATTTCTCCTCTCATAGCAGCCTTTTAAGATGCCACTTTGGCTGCCTGGTACATACTGAATTTGATCCCTGCCATGCTTAGAAAGGCAGACAGATTGTACCAGGCTCCCTCAGGGGAACCATACTTTGCCGAGCAACCAAAGCCAGATTCAGAGGTGATAAATGCTGCCCTTGATAGGACCAAGAAGCCTAAGTACCTCATCTCTTCTCCTCTCCCCCCCCCATCCCGATAAGGAGTCCAGAAAGCTGGACCTCATAGGGAAGAGGACCTTTCCCTCAGTTACACAGGCAATCAGGTTATTGAATTATTTTGCCCACATTGTCAGATTTCAAAATGCTCTCTGGAAGAAAGCCTGGGCTGTGGCTCAGGCCCTCCTAGAAGGTCCACAGAGGCAGGAACTGCTTAAGGTCCTCCAGTGTGGGAGCAATGTTGGCACGCAGCTTTTGTGGTCTTCCTGTGATGCTGCTGATGCTTCTTGCTAGGGCAGTGGTGGTAGGCTTAGGGTGTCTGGCTTTGCTACAGATATGCAACAGTTCATCCTGACTGCCCCTTCCAGAGGCTACAAGCTCTTCAGGACGGATGTACAAGACATCCTTTATGACCTGTAGGCCTAGGTAGGACTCTGTGGTCCATTCACATCCTACACCACACCCAGCCAAAAAGTGGCCAGAATGGGCCCTTTCGTCGGGCCTTTAATAAGCCCGAGTAAGGAGTCAGGCCCAAGGCAAGCGCCAGGCAACAGCAGCCCTGCCTGCCCCTACTTTCACTACTAGAAAGGCCCCCAGAGGAGGGGGTGCGGCCCTGGCCACAGGGGTTACCTCAGCAAGACTCCTTTCCAGACCCCCACCCTCCAGCACTGTGGGAGGCAGTGGTAAAGGAGTCATTTCCACCTGGACAGGTGGAGGGCGATCACAACAGATGATCTTCCTGGACATAAAGTCTCCACCACTCATTCACACTGATGGGATCTATGCCAGAGGCGCTAGGGCCCAGCAGGAGCAAACTTTTTGCAAGAGGGCTGGCACCAGAGATGGAGCTGTGAGGAGCGGCACCGCGAGCCTTGGCTCGTGCAGCAGTGACTATCTCAGCGCCGACCCTCCAACCGCCTCAGTCCCTTTTTTCCTGCCATCTAGTGCGCTTCAGTGATGACGTCGATTGCCCGCCAGGAGTCGAGCTTCAAACTAGCAGCATAGTTTTCAGTTTGTTGTTTTGTAATTTACCTACGAATAAGTTGGCAGGCAGTATAGCGCAGTGGTCTAAGGCTCTGAGCTGCAAATCTGGTGACATCCAGCAGACCAGACCTGGGTTTGAATCCTACAGCTTCCACTTGCATACTGTGTGACCCTGAGCAAGTCACTTAGCCTCCTTGTGCTCCCAGGTCGCTCCTGTAAAAAAAGCTTTCAGCTTAGTGTGCTATACTTGGTTAAACAACTAAATAAAAAAAAAAAAAAAAAGTACCACTTACTTTTTTAATTTTACTTAAGAAAAGAACTCTTTGCCCTCCATTGACTGAGTCTACCATGAGCGGGTCAGGTGATGGTAGGGAGACTTCATATGAAAGCTGTTCAGTCAGCCGGGTTGAGTCCAGTCTGCCGCCCTCTCCGGAGGGAGGGTCCGACAATGGACGGTCCAATGCCCAGTGGAATGGGGGTCCCCCCGGAAGCATAAAAGAAACCGTCGCGCACTCGGCACCGTTCGGCCTCAAGCTCTTCTTCGGCCCACAGGTCAAAAAAGAAAAGGCATCACTCTAAGTCGCCTTCTGGTATGTCTGCGCATAGATGGTCAGTCGTTGGGGTCAGATGCTGGTCTTCTTCCCCGGAGTCGCCGGTTTCTGTCTCCGGTGACTGACCTCTTCGACATCGGAACCCTTTCCCACCTATTGAAAGGGCTTCCGATGAGCAGTTTCATCAGTGGGCCGCTGTTATGGAGCAGTTGGTTCGGAGGTTGGTCCAGCTGCCTGGCCTGGTCACCCTGAGGCCTTCGGGCCCTTTGGGGGAGCGGGTAGAGTGGTTGGACCTTCCTAGTCGTGCTGCGCCATCTTCGGTGCTGTTGACTCCGTGCTCGGTGTTTCCCCCCTCACATGGCTGCGACGCAGGGGGCCAGACAGATACCTTTGTCTCCTGGTATCCTTCCTTCTTTATCTTCAAATCAGAGTCTTAGGGCCCTGGATTGCTTTCGGCGTCGCCGGGAGCTCTTTCGGGGTCGATGGGCCTCTCTGTGTCATCCTCTGTGCCAACACGCGACGTGCTTGTCGGCGCCTATTGACGCCATCCTCTGCGCCACTGGGGTTGTCGGCGCTGTCCTCAGCATCGATACGCCTGTCGACGCCGTGTACTGGGTTGTTTCTGATGGCACTGTCTCCCTTGCCTTCGGCGCCATGGCTTGGTGCAGCGTTGTCCAGCCTTCAGGGGTTCTCGGCCCTGAATCCTTTCTCTTCTTCATTTCATTCTGACTTTCACACCTTTCCTGTCCATACGGTCCCTCCTGGACTGTCAGGAGATATTGAGCCTGACCCAGATCTTCGACTGGGTGATGATGTTGAGGAGCAGGGATCAATCCTGACACAGAGACTGTGGTTGAAGACCTGTCATTTAAGTCTCTGCTGAAAAATTTAAATTCTATTATTTCTCTTCAGACTACTGATATCGATCCTGAGAAGCTCTTAAGACTCCAATATCTTCATGTCCCGGAGATCCCTATGGATTTAACTCCCCTGGTACAACCATCTTTTGAGATGCTCTCTCAGATCGTATGGAATAATCCTGCTCTCATTCCTTCTGTGTCTAAGTCCATAGACAGGAAGTATGCTGCTCCCAAGGACTGACCCATTTTGGCCTCCCACGCCTTTAGGGACCCTATTGTAGTCCTGGCAGAGAACGATAAGATCGTTCTTCCTCAGGCATCTATAGCCCGACCTATACACAAAGAATCTCGCAAGATAGACACCTTGGGAAAAAGAGTATTTGCTGCCTCTTTCCTGGGTATGCATATTGCCAGCTACCAGGGCTATTTCTCTCAATATGAGTATGTTGTTTGGCATTTGCTCAAACAAATGGTGGAAGCTCTGCCCAAGTCAGATGCTACTTCAGAGCTACTTCAGACCATAACCAGGGGTATCGAGTCCTGAAACCAGCCGGTTAAAGCATAGTTTCATAGTAGATCTACAAGTTCAGAAGGCCATGGCCCATTATGAACTCGCCACCAACTTAATGGTGGTAATTATACTTCCTGTCTTTCATGTGGGCATCTAAAGCTGTTTGAAAACTGCTTACTGTATTACTGTCAACTACATTCTTAGGTAATGAATTCCGCATGGATGGTACTCTGTATAAAAAATCTGTCTGCGTTGTGTTTTTATTTACTTGGCATCTAGTTTTATTATTATGTGATATTTGTTATTTTCACCAACCTGTTTTTCTAAACGTATAACGTCAAGTGTGTCACTATTATTTAAGCCGTTGTATAGGTATATGCAGTCACCTGTTAACAGCCTGTATTTTTGAGAATATAGATTCAATGATATTAATCTCTGCTCATAAGGGAGATGTTTAAATAATTTAATCTCTTTGGTTGCTCTTCTTTGGACCTTTTCCAACATCCTTAATGATCCTATAGTTGTGGGCGCATAGAATGGAGCACATAATTCCACATGTGGCCTCACCAGACTCTTATACAATGGCATCAAGACCTCTAACCTTCTACTCTTGATATGCCAATGTATGCATCCTAATATAGAGTAGCATTTTATGACTGTTCTTTTAGTATGGGTATCAAATTTTAGATCATTGGTAATAGTTATACCAAGATCCCTTTCCTCTGTAGTACATTTAATTATTCTTCTCTTCATATTCTAGGTTGCCATCTGATTATTACTTCCGAAGTGCATCACTTTACATTTTAACTCATTAAATGTCAGCATATTCTCGTCTGCCCATTTACAGATTTTATCTATACATTTCTCACAATTAGCTATTGATTCTACATTAACTATACTTGCGATTTTGCAATCATCTGCATATTTTCCTATCCAAACACCATCTAACACACTCATTGAAGATATGAGAATATTAAATAGTAGTGGGTCGAGGACAGACTACTGTGGGACTCCACTGGTCACAGAACCCCAACTGGACTCTTGTCCCCAGACCACCACTCTCTGTACTTTCTTATTTAACCATGAACTAATCCAACTAACAAGATTATCATTAAATTTTAATCTACATAAATTTTGTACCAGAATTTTATGTGATACTGTGTCAAATGCCTTTGCATAATCCAAATAGATTACGTCCACTGGGAAGCCACCATCAAGGGCTTCACTAACCGGTTTGACAAAGCTGATCAGATTGGTCGAGCATGATCTCCCAGGTGTGAACCCGTGCTGTGAGATATCGTATATTCCAACTTCATGCATATGATCAATCATTCTATTTTGGATTATTCTCTCTTAACGTTTTACCAATCACTGATGTCAGGCTGATGGGTCTGTAGTTTTCTACAAGTTGTTTACTGCCTTTTTTATGTATTGGAACAATGTTTGCACACCTCCACTCCTTTAGTGTGGTTCCACTATTAATTGATGTATTGTATAGTTCAGTTAAGGGGCCTGCACATTCTTTTAACAGATTCTTAAGGAATTTAGGAGCTATTCCATCTGGACCTGGTGCAGATTCTTCCTTTAAACTTCTTATGATATCCGCTACTTCATTTACAGTGACAGTTTTTGGTTTTTCGTTATTATTTAATTGGTTAAATTCGTTGTGTTCTTTTGGAGTAAATACACTCCCAAAATAGGAGTTAAATTCGTTTGCCATTTCCAATTCATTGGCAGCTACCGATTCCTGTATTTTTAAAGGTCCCACGTCTTTGTGATGTCCCCTTAAAGATCCGATATAATTATAGAAACATTTTTTTAATTTTTTGTTCAGTATTTGTTGCTAATCTTACGTTCTAATTGTTGTTTTTTTCTCTGATTAGCTTTTTCGTTTTCTTTATTACAGATTTGTGTTTTGACCAATGTATTATATTTAGAGATTTCTTATAGTTTCGATATGCCCTTTCTCATTTTTTGATGGTTTTATTAATTTCATTCGTCCACCATAACGAAATTCTTTTTAAATTGTTACCATATTTAATCCTCCACGGTACCCATGTATTGATACAGTGTATAAGTTTGAAGTTGATTAAATTCCATTGTTCCTGCAGATTTGTTTTTCCTTTTAATTCCGATTCCCAGTTCCATGTTCTTAGATAGTTTCTTATACTGTTGTAATCTGCCTTATTAAAATCCTTAATCTTTGTTATTCCCTTGACTTTACCTTCTACCATTTTGTTTATTTTAAATTGTACTATATTATGATCACTATCCAACAAAGGTGGTAGGACTTCTGGTTTTGTTATATCACATCACTAATATTAGTTAAGATAATGTCAAGTACATGACATTCCCTAGTTGGTTCCAAGACTAGTTGTTGAAGATTATTCTGAAGTGTGTACTCCAGAAATCTTTTTTCCATATTACCTCTTGCTTCTAATTTATTCCAATCAATGTATGGAAAATTAAGATCACCCATTAGAATATAGTCATTTGAAACCTCTACGCTTTCAGTTGCATCAAGAAGTGCTGAGTTGCCATTGGAATCATATTTTATGCTCTCGTTAATATATAAGGCTATACCCCCACCTTTTTTATGCTTTCTGCTCTTACTAAATTTAGTATATCCATGAATATCAGTATCCCAGTCATTGATGGTAAACCATGTTTCACACACAGCACACACATCAACTTGGTTGCCATTTAATATCTGTCTTAACTCTTCCACTTTATTATGTAGGCTTCGTGCATTAATCAATTGTATAGTTGTATCCTTTTTTTGATTATTTAAATCATTCGACATATTCGACAATTGTTTAGTATTGACATACTTATGTACTACATTTTGTTTCCCTTCCCCCTTTAACAATTTAAATGATCTGTTATATATTTTTGCATTTGAGATCCAAGTACAGATTTACCCTTGTTAAGATGTAACCCATCTTTGCAATAGTAGTTGTTTGTAATGCAAAACTCTCCCTAATGGAATATATGCCCTATCCCTTGCTTAAGGGTCCATGCACGCAGCCAACTATTTATTCTTTGTAATTTTCCTAGTCTGTTCATAAGTGGCTCTTGGTTATAATTCTGAAAATGCGAAATCACATCCCAGATGTACAAGTCTGTTTGTGATATCCACAAATTCCTGTTTGATTTGTTCATTTTGTGTGAATATATTAGCTTCAGCATGAGTTATCACAAGGGAAGTCAGTGCATCTTGTTTTAAAATATCCCTTAACATTCGGTTTATGTAATTAATTCTTGCTCCTCGAAAGCATGGCATAGTTCTTGAAGCTTTATCTTTGTTGCATATAATTCTATCCAGCTCATTTACCAAAGAATCACCTAGAACAAATATTTGTTTTCAGTTGACTGTGTACCTAGTATGTCCCCTATATCTCCATAACTGGACTCTTTATTAATCTCTGAATGAGAAATTAAATCCTGGGTTTCTTCAGTTCTGCTATCTTGTACTGTTTCCAAGGATATCAAAGTATCACAGTTATTATATTGCATCAATTTAACTGTATTTGGTTTCTCTTCAATATCAAGAATACTTTCACTAATTTCTGATACAGAATCAAAACTATTCTGTAGGGATATATTAGAAATGCTTGTATTACTGTTTTTCCTTCTTTTACTTACTTTGGAACTTTGAATTTGAAACCAATCTTCGTCTGTTACATCGAGTTTCCTCCTCCCTAGTCCTTTTGTTTGTTGTACTTTTTTTCTGTTTGGAGGATTTAGCTTTTTTCTCCTTTTGAATTTTTGATGACTCAATTCCTCTGGTAGCAATATTATCGTTATTTATATCACATGCTTGAATTCTATGAGAGATGTCTAGTTGACTTTTTTCTAGTTCACTCAGTCTTCTGTGGAATTCAGTTACCATTGTTTCATCATTATCCCTACACTTTATACATATATTTTGACCAGATGTAAACACTGAGGGATCTAGGCTATACATACAACAAGAAATGCACTTCATTTCCATAGTCCACTCTTTGTTTACACTATTAATATCTTTTTTAATGCATCTCCTGTATTAATTTATCTGTTTTACCTAAATCTAGTACCTATCTCTAGTTAAGCTTAGAGTGCTTATAACTTTAAACTATTGCATGCTCCTAAAGGGAATGGCAGACTACTCATAAACTTTTGGTAGATTCACTTTGGTACGGATATTCAGTTGGTTTCTTTACCTGAGGGGTACTCATTGGTATCCCTTGCCCCCTGTTCCCTGTCTGACACCATCAGATGCCGCTGGCCTCTGCCCACGTTGACTCCACTCGCTGGAGCCGCGCCGCTTAAAGTGCGCCTCTCTGTGATGTCACCTCGTTGCTTAGGTGACACTCGCACACCTGATACCTCCCTATAACGTTTGGGGCAATGTATATAGACTGCCTTTAAAAAGGCAGTCTAATTAACAGAAGTGCATCCTAAAATGCGCAGCTCAAAGCACTGTAACGCCTGCTCTTAGTCCTTCTCCTTCAAAAATGGGTTCCGGACAATGTTTTCAGGTACAGCTGCCTTTGTAAATATCAACCACACAGAGCAGGTTGCATCTCTCTTAATGTAACAAAATGAGCTCTGATGCTAAACCAGCTCACTGGAGCAGCACCAGTTATAGTGTGCCTCTCTGTGACGTCACCTCGTTGCCTAGGTGACGCACACCTAATACCTCCCTGTAACGTTTGGGGCAATGTATATAGACTGCTTTTAAAAAGGCACTCTAATCAACACAAGAGCGTGCTAAAATGCACAGCTCACAGCACCGTAATGCCTACCCTTAGTCCTTCTCCCTCGAAAACGGGGGCGGGGATTCCGGATAGTGCTTTCAGGTACAGCTGCCTTTGTAAATATCGGCCACACAGAGCAGCTTGCGTCCCTCTTAATGTAACAAAATGAGCTCTGTAAAGCAGCTATGGAAGCTTTTGATACCGCTTCCCAAGCGGCTGCGGCAGACATCTGTACCCGCCGTCACTCCTGGCTAAGCACTTTGGGCTTCATGAATGATGCCCAACAGCAGGTCATGGCGTTACCCTTTGACGGTATGTATCTGTTCGGACCTCAGGTAGAGCAAGCTCTGGAGGCCACGCAGAAGACCAGGTCAGCCATTAAAATGGCTTGACCCGCTCCCACCCCTTCTGGGGCACAAACGCCAGTTTCACAACTGTCAGTCCTTTCGGGCAAGAACAGGGAGGTTTTAACAAAAACCAAGCCCCCCAGCCTCAAAAGAAAACACAACAGAAGGCACAAGGACCCAAAGTGCCCAGTACAACCTTTGGAGTCTCTGGCCCAGGTCCCACCTCAACTGCCCGAGGGGGGACTCTTCCTCAGCGGTGGGAGGACGTCTGACTCTGTTCTACAACCAGTGGAAGTCAATAACATCAGACAAATGGGTCCTCCGGATAATCCGCGAGGGGTACTCCCTCAACCTTTGAGAAGCCCCTTTAGATCATCCCCCCCAAACGACAGCCCAGGCTGTCAACATTAGCGTCAGACCTTGCCTCAGAGATACAAGGCCTTCTGAACAACAGGGCAGTAGAAATAGTTCCAATTGATCAACGAAACACAGGTTTCTACTCCCATTACTTCCTGGTCCCGAAAAAGACCGGTGGCATGTGCCCCATTCTGGACCTTGAAAAGTTAAACAAGTTTCTTTTCAAGGAAAAGTTCAAGATGATATAGCTCGGGACCCTGTTACCCTTGCTTTATCAACATGATTGGCTAGCTTCTATGGACATGCAGGATGCTTACCAGCATATCTCTATACACCCAAAGCATCACAAATACCTATGGTTTGTAGCTCTGGGATAGCATTATCAATTCAGAGCCCTGTCCTTTGGGCTATCCTCGGCGCCACGAGTTTTTACAAAGTGCCGTGCAATTCTCGCAGCACATCTCAGAAAGATCTGAATTCAAGTGTTCCCATATCTAGACCACTAGCTTCTAGCAAGCCCCTCCAGGTAAGGAACTCTCAACGCCCTAGTCACGGCCTCAAGTTTTCTCACATCCATAGGAGTCCTGTTAAACTTTAAGAAATCACAGTTGCAGCTCTCCCAGAGGCTCCTTTTCATAGGAACTCTTCTGGACACCTCCTGTGCGAAAGCTTTTCTTCCAGAGGACAGAAGGAGTGATATCCTACAGATGGCCTGATACATCAGAGAGAACAGCTCAGTTCGAGCAATCTCGATGCAACGGTTGCTGGGTCTCATGGCATCCTTGGTGTTTACTGTACCCCTAGCATGCCTCCGCATGAGAACTTCTCCGTGTATGCTCAGTACTCAGTGGTCCTCAACCACTCACCCTCAGTCCTTTCTCATCAAGGTGACAGGACCTCTAAAGAGGTCACTCACCTGGTGGTCGCAAGAGGTCAACTTTCTGGAAAGGTATCCCTTTGCTCCCCTGGATCATCAGATTTCCATTACCACGGACGCGTCCCTGATGCGGTGAGGAGCTCACTGTCAGAATCTCCACACCCAAGGTACGTGGACTCGGGACGAGTCCCAGCTTCAAATAAATGTCCTGGAAATGAGAGTCATCCTTTATGCAGTCCGGGCTTTGAAGGACATTCTCTGCCACAAGAGCATTCTCCTTCAAACGGACAACCAAGCAGTGATGTATTACATCCACAAGCAGGGCAGTGCTCACTCTTACCCTTTATGCAGGGAAGCGATGGGAGTGTGGGAATGGTGCCTAGAACACAAGGCTCTAATTCAGGTGGTCTACCTGCCGGGAGTGCAGAACGAACTGGCAGACTGTCTCAGCAGAACAGAGATAGATCCTCACAAGTGGTCTCTCGACTCAAGTGTAGTTCAGTCACTATTCGCAGAGTGGGGAACTCCAGACCTGGACCTTTTTGCATCCCCACTCAACACAAAACTGCTTCTCTTCTGCTCCAGAAATCCAGGGCCTGGCATTTTCTGTCAGGATGCGTTCAGGCTGCAGTGTACAAAATGCTTTCTATATGCCTTTCCTCCTCTTCCACTAATTCAGAGGGTACTTCTCAAATGTGAGACCCTGGGGACAAAATGATCCTCATTGCTCCCTTCTGGCCTTGACAGATATGGTTTCCATTACTTATCAGTATGTCAGAAACCCCTCCGAAAGCGCTTCCCTTTCAGATGAACTTTCTGACCCAGTGGCCTGTGGTCCATCCCAATTTGAGGTCGCTTCATCTTCACGTTTGGCTCCTGAAGAGATAGAAGTGAACAGGTTCAGTGTCTCTGAGAGTTTCAGATATTCTTTGGCAGCGCGCAAGCCAGCTACTAGGAAAACTTACACAGCCAAATGGAAGCGTTTTTCTCTCTGGTATGCAAAATCCTCTGAATCCTTTTTCCTGCCCATCAAATAAAGTTCTAGAGTACCTTTTAGACCTCTCAAATTCAGGTCTGCAATACTCTACAGTCAAAGTTCACATTTGTGCCATTTCAGCTTATCATGAGCTAGTACTTTCCTTATCACTGGCTCAGTTACCAGTAGTTAAGATGTTTCTTAAGGGTATTCTGCATACTAGACCTCCTATCAGATGTCCAGTTGCAACCTGGGACATTAATCTTGTGCTAGACTTGCTCACTCAAAAGCCTTTCGAGCCTCTAGCTACCTGTGAGCTGAAATTTCTCACTTGAAAAATGGCCTTCCTGGTGGCCATTACCTTGGCCTGCAGGGTCTCTGAAATACATGCCTTGGTCACAGACCCTCCGTATACTGTGTTTCATAAGGACAAAGTAGTTCTTAGGACTCATCCTAAGTTTCTCCCTAAGGTTGTTTCAGAATTCCATCTAAACCAACCTTTGGTCCTACCTACTTAGCGAACTTCCAAAATGAAGGAGAGAGCAACCCTTTATTCTTTAGATGTCAAAAGAGCTCTGCGTTTCTATTTAGATAAAACAAAAGAAATTTGCAAAGCTCAATAACTGTTTCCTTCATTGAGACCCGGCTGGGTCAACCTGTCGCTATCAGATGCATTTCGGCATGGCTGGTGGCATGCCTTCGCCACTGCTATTCCATGGCACAGGTTAAGCTGGAGGGCACAGTGTACGCTCACTCTGCTAGAGCAGTCGTGGCATCCCTGGCGGAAATCTGCAACGTGCCCATTGCAGACATTTGCAGTGCGGCTACCTGGAGCTCAGTGCATACTTTCGTAAAGCACTATGCCCTGGATGTCCATGCCAGGCGACATCTTTCGTTTGGCTGGACTATCCTTAACTGACTTCTGTCCTAAATTTGTGAGCTCTTGGTCTCTCCTGCCTCCCTCTCGGGGGATTATTAGCTCGGTACTCTCCCATCATGGTGAATGAGTGGTGGAGACTTTATGTCCAGGAAGATATGGAAATTACGTACCTACCGTAATTCTTTATCTTCTTGGACGAAGTCTCCACCACTCATTCGCACCCCCACCCACCATCCCTCGAGCTCACCTCTGTTATTGGTCTTCACTCCCTCAATCTTTAGGCTGTGAAGACTTCTTTGTTGACCCTTCTTATACAGGTCGCTCGGACTATTTTATGTCCGGTTTTTTGTTAGGCTATCCGTCTAGGTTAGTTACGCTGCACCTCCTCGGGGGGGGGGGGAGGCACTGAGGCGGTTGGAGGGTAGATGTCGAGATAGTCATTGCCGTACGAGCCGAGGCTTGCGGTGCCGCTCCTCACGGCTCCATCTCTGGCACCGGCTCTCTTGCAAAAAATTTGCTCCCGCTGGGTCCTAGTGCTTCTGGCGTAGATCCCATCAGTGTGAATGAGTGGTGGAGACTTCGACCAAGAAGATCAAGAATTGAATAGGTACATAATTTCCATTTTGGGTCCTGCAGCTCATAGAGCAAGGCCACACCCTAGAACTTCTGGAGTGGCCACCAGATTAACCACCAGTTAATTCAAGCAACCCTCCAGACCACATTCCAGTGTTGCTGGGGGATATTTGTGTGCTGCTGCCCAAACAGGCTATAGAACTTGTCTCCGTGGATCAGAGGAATGGGGGTTCTATTCCCACTTGATCGTCCCCAGAGCCGGGGATTTCCAGCCCATCCTAGATCTGAGGAACTTGAATTCCTATATCCAGTACAAGAAATTCAGGATGGTGACACTCCATGCCTGATGCCACTGCTGCACCAGGGAGACTGGATATGCTCTCCCAACATGCAGAATGCATACCAGCATATCAGTGTGTGCTCCTTACAATACAGTACCTCTGATTTCACTTTCAGGGGAAACTCTGCTAGTTCCGAGCCTTGCCCTTTGACTTGTCTTTTGTGCCTCTGTTCTTTACCAGATACTTGGTGGTCATAGCAGCTGCACTCGGGAGGGAGGGGCTTATACATCTTTCCTTACCATCACTGTCAATCTGTCCAAGTCCGTCTTGACACCTTGCCGGCGCCTCCGGTACATCGAAGCAGTCCTGGACACAGCTCAGGGTTTTGCGTTCCTGCCACAGGACAGGGTGAACTGCCTGATATTCCAGGCCCTGATGATTTACAACACCAGACGTCATGGCCAGAACCTTCTTGAGGCTCCTGGGCCTCATGGCCTCAGCCATTGTTATGGCGCCTTTAACCAGGCTTATGTGGATTCCCCAGTGGATATTGAGGGTCCAGTGGGACCAGTGCACTGCGACCTAGAACAAGTTATTTTTTCCTCTCCAGTCAGAAAGTTGCTGCTATGGTGGCTGGAACCAAGCAACCTGTTGAGAGGGGTTCCCTTCCTAATTCCTTCCCCTCAGCAGATTCTCACCACTGATGCCTCGGGTTGGGTGACTCATTTGGGGCCTCATCCTACTCTGGGGATGTGGTCCAGAATGGAGGTTGCCCTCCACATCAGTATCGTAGAGATGAGGGCCATCTTGTATGCTTTACAAGCCTTCCAGACCCATCTGTTCCTGGGCTATCTGCTGGTGCAGATGGATTACATTAGTGTAGTGCACTACATCAACAAACAAACTGTTAATGGCCGTATGGTGGCACAACTAGAGGTGCTCCGGACATTTGAGACCTTCTCCTTCTGAAGCCTCCCATCCACAACCCAGTCACAGCTTTGGGACTTGAATTTTGTACTGGAGAGACTGTGTCTCTTTGCGATTGCATATGAATTGTAAGATTCTTTCTTAGATGGTGTCTTAGTTCACCTTGAATCAAACCATCCACCTGCCTGTTTATTACCCAGAACATGCCAGTACAGTGGAAGCATTGCTCCATACTTTAGATTTATATAGAATTTTGCATTACTATACACACTGTTCGAAGGACTGCAGGAAGTCCTCGTAACTGTTTATTCCTTTTGGCCCTAGGAAAGAAAGCATACCCGTCTAAACAGTGCCTGTCCAAATGGTTGGCCAGCTGTATTACCTTTTATTGTATGAAGGTGCAGTAAGGATCTTCTGGCATTGTTCATGGTCATTCAGCCATAGGCATGGCCACTTCAGTTGCCTGTTTCAGGAATGTTTCAGCTGTGGAGTTCTGTGCTGCTGCAACCTGGAGTATGGTCCGCACTTTCACTAAACACTACAGTCTGGACATTGCTTCTCAGAGAAGGGCAGGCTTTGATGTAGCTGTGCTTCAATGCCTTCTGTCTTAGGCCTGTAGCCTCCAGCTACCCAGACTTTCTTTCTAACTGCTTGGGTCTTATTGTATGGGTGTGGGTGTGGCCTTATGCAAGAGATGCCCTCCATTGAAGATAGTACATTTATGTAAGAAGTTACAGCAGCAGTAGATCTTGGAGAGAATCTCTCTTTTTTTAACTTTTCTTTCCTACGGTTGCAGACTATTGGAGCCCCATTGGTCAACTCCTTGCTTATTTATTTATTTATTTATTTAGTTAAACATCAGTTTAGAAACCTTTGAGCCAGAGACTCATTTACAAAGGTACCTCGTCACAAAGAGGACATCAGAACAGTAGTACAAGGGACACAGTACTTACAAACAAAAAAGTTACAGTTCAATTACAATTTTGTTACAATAGAATACAATCTCCAACGAAGCAAAAGATAACAAAAGGTGCAAAACTTATGGTCGGGGAGAGCTGGTGGAGTGGAAGGGAGGAGATAGGGAGGAGGAATTGTAGGAAAGGAAGGGGAGGGAGCCGCCAGTGAGCATTGTCAAACAGAGTATATCATTTTTTTTTTTTTTATACTAGGCTAGCGGCAGTTGCATTTATGTAGAGCTAAGCAGGAAGTTTCTGAGCCTGGGCTTAAAGCAAGCTAAGGTTAGTGAGTTTGAGACACTGGCAGGGAAGGAGTTATACCAGTGGGGCAGCAGGTAGGGGAATGCCCTCTGACCTTGAGAGGTCCTGGCTCTCGGAATAACTAGGGTAGCTCTTGACGAGCTGCGCGTGATCAGGGTCGGTGCAGTACGGTGAATGGAGTTGGATAGACCTATGGGGGATAGGCCACGTAGGGCTTTAAAGGTGAGCTGGCATGTCTGATACATGAGTCGCTCTTCCAGGTTGAGTAGGGTAGCCAGGGTGTACAGCTCACATGTGTGAGTGAGTCTGGGAGCACCAGTGATAAGTCTGCAGGCCTTATTAACTGTGAGGCGAACCTTGTTGAGGGCAGTCTGATCTGCTGAGCCATAGACCGGAAGGCCATAGTCAATGAAAGACATGACAGAGGAGGTGACAGCCAGGCGGAGGGCATCAGGAGGGAGGCATTTCTTGTGCCGGTAAAGAATGCCTAGCCGTGAGTTGGCGACAGAATTTAGGGCAGATATATGTCCATGGAATGAAAGTGCAGGGTCAAAGGTTATACCAAGATATTTATAGGACTGCACCTGGTCAATGAAGAGATTGGGTGTGGAGTGGACAGCTAAGGGAAACTTGCTGTACTTATTTTGGGGGTGGGAGAAGAGCATCGTTTTTGTTTTCTTAAGGTTGATAACAAGTCAGTGCTCAGTGAACCAGGTAGCTGCAAAGTCAAAGACTAGTTGGAGGGAGTTCTGTAGCAGCATGGGGTCATTGTGGGAGGCAACGAGAACAGCATCATCAGCATAGAGAAGCATCTTACCCGTACAACTGCTGGGTAGGGAGTTAAGAAAGAGTGAGAATAGTAGGGTCCAAGAATTGAGCCTCATGCACCCCAGAGCTTAATGGGGCATGTTTCAGAGAGAGTACCGCTGACTGTCACACATTGGGAGCGGGCGGAGAGATAGCTGGTGCACCAGGAAACAGGTCCTGAGGCAAAGCCTATTAGGTCGAGGGTGGAGAGCAAAAGAGGATGCGAAACGGTATCGAATGCTTTAGACAGGTCAATGAATATAGCACCAGCCAGGGCACCAGAGTCCAAGGAGGCATGGAGGAAGTTGGAAAATTCCAGGAGTGCTGTATTGGTACTATGACCTACTCTGAACCCGTGTTGTTCAGGGCAGAGAACATTGTACTTCCAAGGTAGTCAGAGACTTGGGACGCCACAATTTTCTCTAACGCCTTATAGAGGGGGGAGAGGATTGAGATGGGTCGGTAGTTACCCGGAAGAGTCCTGTCACCACCTTTATGGACAGGGGTAACTGTGGCAATCTTCCAGGCAGAGGGGAATTGTCCGAGACAGAGTGATTTGTTGAAAATGCACATAATAGGTGAGAGGACCTGATCCAGGACCTGACGTAAAAGGCAGGGATCAAGTGAGTCATTACCGATGGTGTTACCTTTTAGGGCTTTAGCAAGTAAGGCCTGAGCTCTTGCGTGGTGACTTGACGCATGAGTGGAAAGAGGCGGCGGCAATGGGTGGTGGTACAGATGGAGGAGGTGGACTGAAAAAGTTACCAGGAAGTACTGAGCTAAGGTCGGTGAGGAGTTATTGAGGTGGGTGGCAATGAGGGCAGGGTCAGAGGAGACGGTACCATTGGTGTTGAGAAGAGAAGGAGAGGGGGACTGGGAGTGACCATTCAGTTGCTTGATGTTGTCCCAGAAGCACCTGGGGTTCCCCCTGGAGGAGGTAAGAGAGGCTTGGTAGTATTCCGCCTTTGCTTTGTGGATGGCCCAGGTGCACTGGTTGCGGGCGGCAGCATAGGACTGCCTGTCAGCTGAACGGCCAGTAGCAACAGCAAGGTGCCAAAGATTGTCACGTTGCTTAAGTTGCCACAGTAGGGCAGGGTGATCCAAGGGGCATGTTTCACTTTGGACCTCCTAGCAGTTATGGGAGCAAAGATATCACAGGCAAAGTTGAAAGTGCTTACAAAGAAGGCCAGGGCCAAGTCAGTGTTGGTTGCCCTCGTCAGAGGGGACCAATCAGTGTGGGCAAGGAAGCGCAAGGCCTATGAGTCCCCAGGCCTAAGCCCCGAGAGGTGGTTTTGACCGGGATGAGGGCCGAGGGTTTCCCGTTGAAAAGCACAGGAGTGGTCACTGAGGCAGTCAGGAGGATTTGGATGTTGTGGATGCGGATTGGCCTGTTGGTGAGGACCACATCCAGGAGGTGCTTGTCCCCAGGGTTTTTCTAGTAGGCTGTGACACCAGTTGAGTTAGGTCAATTGAATCGAAGCCTCACGGTGGGAGGAGGACGGGGCAGAGCCAGTTTATATTCAAGTCGCCCACCAAGATTTGGTCCGACGAGTTGGGTAGGGAGGTGAGGTAGTCAATTAGTGGGCCCAGGGCCTGGGATTGGTTCTTGGGGGGTATGTAGGCTACGGTTAGGAATAATGGGCCTCTAGCTGGGTCAGGGGACAACTTTAGAGTAAGTGCCTGGGCCTTATGGTCGAGGTCAGGTGGGGGGAGTGGTAGCCCCATGAGAGAATCCTTCAGATAGAAGACACAGCCCCCACCTCTCCTGCCGACACGGTCCAACCGGTGGAGAGTGTAGCCGGGGAGAGAGACATGCTTGATCCCCTTCCCAGCCTCCTGTCCTGTCCCTCTGTCCCACCAACGACTCACCTGCTGGTTACCTCCCAGTCATAGCCCCTCGGGGCAGGGCTGCCTTCCGCACAGTGCTCCCATAATGACCTGGCAGATGTAGGTAAAGGGCGGAGGAATTATTTATTTATTTATTTATTTTTAAGCAGAATCCAGGAGGATCAGGTCTGGCAGTGGGTGTGGTGACTGAGGAGTGGTATCTTCCTTCCAGCCATTGTAGTGTTTCCTCCTTACTTGTTGCGTTGCCCCCAGAGGTGCAGATGTAAAATGACGTCAGCATGCTCCTGCACCCACTCGCAGATGTCTGCTGTCGCCTCTACCTTGTGCTTGAGTGGCCCCATCTGTTGCACCCACAGCCTCCGTAGGGTGTCACTGATAGAGGAGTAAACCACAACCTTCCTCTCTTCCCCTTGGAAGAGGAGAGCTGTCCATTGGATGCTCATCCTTCCTTCCCACAGCCAGCCAACAGCGACCTGAGCTTGCTCCAGACCCTGGGTTGTCAGCGTGGTAAGAGGATATGTGCAAGGTGCCTCGGCCCTCTACACCACTGAGCCAGCTTTCAATGAGACCTCTTGCATCAGGCTATGCCGTCCCACTTGACTTATGAAATTTCCTGTCTCTCTCTCTTTCTCTAAGATGGTTCACCTTCTGTTTCACCTATACTTCTGGTGGGAAACTCTGTCTCTCCTTGGTTCCCCTGACCGAGATCCTCTGTATGGGGACTCCGGGAAAAGAACAGAGGGGTGCATGGAGCCACCCACATTTATAATGGAAGGACATCGCTGCATCTCACGTTGTTGTGGGCGACCACTTGATTGCTAGCTAGAAAAGTCTCCATGTGGTCCTTCTGCCTGATTGTTGTAGTTCTGTAGGTGTGGCAAAATCTACGGATTTACTTCCAAACTTAATTTTTCGAGTTTTGTCTTCAGCTCCATCACTGTTCATGATTGTGATGGACGACCAGTCCTCTTCCAGGTTCTAACAGTGCTCTTGTGGGCAGAAGATATCCCGAGCGGACCTGCACTCCAGGGGCACGAGCATGATATGCAGGCCTGCGATTTTTGTCACTCCTTTCATTATACCGTTCTCGAGGACCGTCTAGCCTGGCTCAGGTTAGGCCGATTGGGCAAATGGAACCTGTCGGGCAAATCCAAGGATGCCTGTTGGGTGGTCTCTGTGGCTGTGGGGTCTGCTGAACAGCTTGCGGCATTTAAGGAGGTGGTGGCCCAGGCCACATCTCGCTCCTCTTCGGCTGCTACCTTCGTGCTGCTCCAGGTCCTGACTCAGACTATTGGAGAAAGAGATTAGTCCAGTGACCCGCCGCCTCTGGTGTCTGACCAAGACTCTGAGGAGCCTTGGTGCTCGCCGACTCCGTTCGAGCCCCTCCGCCGCACCCCCCCCCCAGTCGAGGTCTTGGTCCCATTCCTGTGGGTCGAGTGGTTCCCACTGATGTCAGCACTCCGTGTCTCAACACCATGGGGACCAGCGACACATTCTTTATTCTCATCTTCTTTGGGTGAGGAGGAAACTGGCCTTGAATTCGTCCTATGCTCACGTGGATCTCGTGTGGCAACAGCTCATGCTCACTGGTATGAAGCTGGCCCCAGCTCCCACATCGCCATCACCTGGCTTTTGCTTAACAGTCCACCTTCTCCGCCTAAGGAGCAGACAACAGTCCAGTCTCAGCCAACCCTGGCATCTCCTTCAATCCTTGTGGAGCTGCCACCCGTGCAGCCAAAAACTGGCGCTCCAACCAAGGAGTCTCGGCTGGCCAAGGGGCTTCCGAATCAGCTGTCTGTCACAGTTACCCCTGAGTATCTCTGGAGGGTCATTGGGGTCTCGGGCAGTCAACCACTCTAACAACTCTTTGGAATCAGAGGGTTCCTCTTTGCACTCCCGTCCGGTCAACATGGAGTTGGGGTATCTCTTGATAGACGAAGGCCCTAGTTTTTCATGGGTCTTCTCTGCCTGATTTCGGAGTCCACGGGTCTTAATATGGAGCCCATCCAGAAACAGGCCCGTTACCCATTGACCAAGATCCTCGACCCGGGGGATGCTCCTACAGAGGCTTTCCGGTGGCGGAGGCCATTCTTGGTCCTGCCTTGAGCTTACAGCACCTGCTTGTGCCTGCACCCTCTGCCCGTATGGCTTGTGTGTATGCGGTACTCACTGTTCCTCTCAGGATTCACAACACCCCTCTTCAAGGACTGTGGCTGAGGCTGTGTTAAGGTGCTCGGGCCATACTGGGGAGATTGACAAGCCACTGGACAGAGTGAAAGCAGTTGGACCATGCAGCTGAGAAGGTCTATGCTGCCTCCTTGCTTGGTATTTGCCAGGCAAGTTCAGCCCTTCTCATGGCCCAGTTCTCCCATGCCCAGCTGACATCCTGGATGAAGTGCTTGCTCATCTGCCGGTGGACCTCCAGACCATGGTCAGACAGGTTCAGGACCAGGGCCGGGCTGTAATAAAATAGCTCCAAGCCGGCCCGGTGGCGCTGACGATTGGGGTGCTGGATGCTACACCTCGCATCACGCCGGCTACCCGGTTCTGGAGCGAGCCAGGGCCATTGGGGTTGGCGGTGGAGAGAGATTGAGCATCCAGAGGACAGCCTACTTCCCAGGAGGGAGGGGGGATTCCAACTCGCACTGACTGGCAAAACAGGCACAGCAAGAGCACGAGCAAAACAAAGAGGGTCGGGATTGAGGACGTCGGTGGAGACACCGTGACGTCAGGGCGTAGCCACTCCCTTAAAACAGGGAAAAATGACGCCAGAGTGCCGAGGGGAAGGTGTGCCAAGAATGGACCCTAACAGCTGCTGCCTACCTGACCACTGAGGGACCTGACGAAACAATGATTAATTGGGGTGTACGGGCCCCGCCTTGTACCCGCCTGGGGGGGGGTATAGCCACAGCTCCATGACGGTCTTCCGGGATCCGGGTAAGGCAACAGCGGGGTAATTCCCATGGCGTCTCCCGACTGAGCAGGGCTCTGGTGTAGGGAGGAGAGAAAAACTACAGTTTAAAAAAAATATATATATATATATATATAATTTATTTATATATATAATTTATTTATATATATATATATATATAAACAGCAGCTCGAGATAGCCATGGACATTGGGGACTCCTGTGCTCACTCTGTGGTGGCCATGCATCACAGGGCTTTGCTGAGGATCACAATCTTCATGGCAGACACCCAGCACAAATTGGCAGATGTTCCTTTCCTGGGTGCCAACCTGTTTGGGCCTTGGGTTGAGGGCCACATCACCAACGTTGAGACGTCCAGTGCCACCTTGGACTCTGTGACATCTGCCCAAAAGGACTCTTAAGGGCTCTAAGCAGCAGCAGAAGACCGCCCTTTTGGTGCTCCTCCACTCCTGCGACCAGATCAGCCCAGCCCCAGTCTAGTCAGCAGGCCCAGGCCTAGCGACCTTGGCCGAAGTAAGTGGCCTCGGTTGTCCGTCAGCCCGGGGTGAGAGGCTCCAGTGGCTCTTCAGCCGGACCCTCCTCCACCGCTAAGCCTACCCAGTGATGGGATGAGGGGTGCCTCCCTTATGCCAGTAACACTTCCCCTGGGTCCTCCCATAGCGGGCCGGCTCCACCACTTCCTTTCCTCCTGGTCCATTGTCACTATGGACAGGTGGGTTCTCAAGGTGGTGGGCCATGGTCTGTCTCTGGAATTCGAGCAGTACCCTCCTTGCTGAGCCTGTGCCCCATGGGAGGCCTTGATATCTGCATACATCCTGTTGGCCCATCAGGATGACTGCCCCGCTCCTCTGCAAGGAGGGTCATGGTTCTTGTCTAGGAGTCTCCAGAACACCCAGGGTTTGTCTCCAGATACTTCCTTATGCTTAAACGAAAGGAGGCTGGTGCCCTATTCTAGATCTGTATGACTTGGACAAATTTCTCAAGTCGTGCACCTTCAGGATGGTAACTCTGTCACAGATCATTTGATGTCTAGAGCAAAACATGTGGTTTTGCTTCCTGGATCTTCAGGACGCGTTCTCCCATGTCCCGATCTGTCAATCTCACAAAAGGTTCCACTGCTTCCGAACAGAGGGATCCTTCTGTGAGTTCCAGGCCATGCCATTCAGCCTGTCCTCATCCCCCAGGATCTATACCAAGTGCATTGCAGTGGTGGCAGCTTACCTGCGTCATCGAGGGGTCCAGAATTACCCTTACCTGGATGATTGGCTGATCGCAGGTCCCAATAGGCAGGGAATGGAGCAGTCCAGGTACCTGGCCCTCCAGACCTGTCTCCCTTGGCCTCCGGGTCAGCGAGGCCAAGTTGGAACTCGTGCATTCGCAGGTGATCAACTTCATTGGGGTGGAGCTTCACTTTTACAGACACTGGCTCCCAGTGGACAGGGTGGATGCTCTCTTCTCCTTTGCCTGATCATTTTGTGTTGGTCAATTTCACCCTGCTCGGGACTTTGTACGCCTTCTGGGTTACATGGTGGCTTGCACCAGCGTGGCCCGCTGGAAAATGCGCTCCCTGCAGGCCATCCAGTGGTCTCAACGCAGGGTCACTTCGACCAGCTGGTAGCTGTGGCCCAGAGGATATGGGATGCCCTCCAGTGGTGGGTAGTCCTAGAGCAACTGCAGGAAGAGATCCCATTTGTCCGCCAGGAGACAGCGGTTATCCTGACGACTGTCTCCCCACCCCACCCCCACGAGTCCTGATGCCACATCAACCTGCTGGAGCGCCTCACATTCGGTTTCAGGTGGTCCAGACAGACAACACCACAACCATGTACTACCTCAGCGCACAGAGTGGGAAGCACTCCCTGCCTCTGTGCAATGAGGCTCTTCTGTGTGTGAACCCTCATGCTCAGCCTGGGGGCCAATCTCCTAGCCATCCATGTGGCAGGAGCCTCTAACCAGCTGGCGGACACCCTCAGCCATGTGGGCGAGGCGTCTCATGAGTGTCCTCTCCACTCAAAGGTAGTACACAGTCTGTTCTCTCAGTGGGCACCCTCGGGTAGACCTGTTTGCCTTCAGGGAGAGCACAAAGCTGAGGCTGTTTTGTACCCCTCCCCCCAGCAGGGAACGCTGCTGGTGGATGCCTTCTTGAGGCCTGGAACCTCAGGCCTCTTCTATGCCTTCTCTCCACTTTCCTTCATCTACAAGGTGCTCCACAAGGCCAGGAGGAACAAGGCACAGGTGATTCTGGTGGCTCCGGACTGGCTGCACCAGTTTTTGTACCCCAATGTCCTCGGCAACAGCAGCAGGCTCCAGAGGCATCTTCCTCTCTGCCCGGACCTGCTCTCCATCAGTCAGGGGAAGGTACTCCATTTGAACCTTCAATCCCTGCATCTGACAGCCTGGTTCCTGAGCAGCTAGAATTACAGGTTTTGGGTCTCTCTGAAGATGTCCTCACTGTTATGGAGGCATCTAGGAAGGAGTCAACCAGGAAATACTACACCTTCAAGTGGAAGAGATTTTCCATTTTGTGTCAGGGCAAAGGTCTGGACCCTTTGTCCATTCCGGTGGCTAGTATTCTTGATTATTTGTGGTCCCTTTTTAAGTCAGGCTTTCGGTCAATGACCCTTAAAGTGCACCTGGCAACCATCTCTACTAACCGGGTGTGGGCCGGTCAGCAGTTGATGGCGCAGGAGAAGGTGAACTGGTGCTTTTTCAAAAGGCTGGAGCACATTTGTCCTCTGGTGAGTGAACTACCACCACCTTGGGATCTCTTGCTGGTTTTGGCAAATCTCATGGTCAAGCCATTCAAACTGATGCACAGATATGACATCTCTCACCTGTCATGGAAGACAGCCTTCCTGGTGGCTATCACAGTCTGAAGGATCAGTGAACTCCACGTGCTTTCGGTGGATTCTCCTTACCTGGTCTTCTACAAGGACAAAGTTGTCCTGCGCCTCAACCTGAAGTTCCTCCCAAAGGTTGTGTCAGAGTTTCACCTTAACCTGTGGATTAATCTGCTGTTGTACTTTACCAGTCACTCCTCGGAGGCTGAGTACAGGCTCCATACTCAGGACCTGAGGCGAGCACTCGTTTATTACAGAGAGCGCACGACTGGAGTTGAGAGAGAGGTTCGCCATCCATTTGTTGCCTACGCTGAAGCCGCACCTGGCAGACCTGCAGTTATGCGGCTGATTGGGAGGTGGACTGTGATCTGCTTTGATCTGTGCTATAGGTTGGCGGGTAGGGAGCCTCCCCTAGGGATAAGGGCTCATTCCACCCACCATTCTGCTGCATCAGTGGCTGCTTCCAAGGACATCCTTATCCAGGAAATCTGCAGCTACCGGGAGGTTAGCTCACACTTTCATTTCCCACTACCACATCGACCTTGAGTCACGCTGAGATGCTGGTTTTGAGGCCTCAGTTCTCCAATATCTGTTTCCTAAATAGAGGGTGTGCGCCTTGCCTCCCTCCTTCAGGAGAACTGCTAGGATTCTGCCAGAAAGTGTCTTTCACCAGGAGCTGCCCTCCAATTACATCATCCTGCTTCCTGTATGAGTGGGTGGTCCCTGGTATCTCTAGTTCATTTTCCCGCCATCTTCAGCTCACACGCAACTGCTAGTGCAAAGCGTAAGCAGTCATCAACAAGAAACTAAGCAAACTGAATGTTTTTTTTTTTCCCCATTCCCCCTCCATCGTCTGACGTCAGAAGGATCTTCAGACAAATCACCTTTATTTCGTTCTTGTCGTTGAGGTGGAAAAATCTACCATTTTGACAGTCATTCAGTCTGTGCCTGTTGTTTGGGACCCACACACGACTCATCCTCCTGTGAACTTTGTCAGGAGTTTAATCAGGCAACTCGTTAATGATTGCTTGACATCCAGGCTTACCTTATGAAACAAAAAGCTGCTGTCTTAGAGAAGCAGGGGGCTCTTCCCAAGGCCCCCCCAGCCAGTGCTTCACATAAGAAGCACAGGCATGATAAGGATGCTTCCACTTCAGCATCCTATTCTAAGCATTCTTCGACAACAACCACTTAAGGTCTTTCCTCGTCGATGACACCTTCGAAAATTGCCTCCTAGTTGATTGGAGTTTATTCTCTCTCTCTCTCTCTCTGCGGCGCTTTCCAGCACTTTATCAGCAATTTTAGCTGAACCTTATACTGCTGCCATTGGTGCCCTGTCAACGATGACTCGGCTCTCGTCAACGACAATGTCTGTTGAAAATGGCAGAACCAAAAACTGATATAGTAATTTTTTCCATGCCACTCATGGGCTTCATACCTAGCAATTCTGTATTGAAACTCATATATAATAATAAACTCCCCAAGACATATCTTAAAGCAGTAGAATAATTAGTATATAGGAATTTTAGAGGGCCGGCGTCCTCAATGTGTTTAGTATGTAACTATCATTTGAAATGTCACTGCTTGGAATGTAATGTACATGGAAAACAATAAATATAAAGTATAAAAAAATAAATGGCAGAAGTCCCTCTCATCCAGCCCCATCGACGACTGGCCAGAGTGTCTTAGGGAATGCCATGGATTTCACTTTTTTAGCTGCCCCTCATCCTTCAAGGTCTTTTGTACATCGGGGCTAACCTAAGTGGGACCTGGACCCTGGACTGTTTCATCTGGATCCAGACTAGCTTTTACTCCATGTCCACTCGCCTCCATTATTCTCTTTGTTTCAAGAAGCCTGCCCCCACTACTACCTCTATGGATGTGGCTACTGTAGTACAGCAGGTTCTGGATGTAATGAGGCATTCACAGCCTCCGGCCCCTGGTGATTGGAGTCATCCATCCTGGTCCCCCACACCACCACCAAAGTGGTTTCTTGGTGAGAGACCAAGTTATCCACTTTGTTTCCCATCAGATTATAAAATTAGAATACTATTCTGAGGATTTATAATTCCCGGAAGACATCCCAGATGACCTGGAGAATATGGACCTCCAAGAATGGGACTCTCATGCTCCGTCCTCCCTCTCCACTATATCATCTCTGCTTAAGGAACCTTCCCACAATGCAGTGGCTTCTACCCCTCATGACCCATCATTTCACGACATGATGGTCCAGATCCCAAAAATTATGGGTGTCTCTACTACTGAACATGACAAGCGGAGAAAACACATGGCAAACTACCTTGAACTGCCGGAGGACCCAGTAGTTGTGGTACTCCCACTTATCCAAACCTACCAAAATGTAGTACTGGCAGCTTGGGATCAGCCTTCAGCTGGCCTGGCTCTTCCTTGGAATGTGGATCACCTTTACCAGGCTCCCCCGATCACCCCTTATTTTCTTCTAACCCTGAGGCTGATGCAGTGGTAATTGCTGCCGCTCATGATTGTACTAAAGACCCCCTATACATGAGCGCATTACCTCCAGATAAGGAATTCCGACGCCTAGACTACTTAGGGAAGAAAGTTTTCCAGGCGGGCACACTGAATCCGAGAATGTTGAACTATATAGGACATATGGTGGAATACCAACGGTACCCTCTGGTCCTCGGCTATTGGTGTAGTCAATAAACGCCCTCCGTCACAGGAGAAAGATCAATTACTGGCTACGATATCTACTGGAAATTCCATTTCCCAGCATCTCCTCCACTCTGGATATGATGCGGTGGATACCTCAGCCCAGACAACAGCTACTGATGTCACCCTCCGCCGTCATGCCTGGCTGCTTGTCTTGGTCTACAACCAGATATACAATGTAAACTGGTCAATCCCCCATTTAATGGTGCCAAACCTTTTGGCCCAGGCACTCAAACGCTCTTAGATGATCTCCAGGCGTCTGGCCGCGAACTCTGTACAGTACATGGTATGTACCATACACTACAATCATCATACGAGTTCCGTTCTCAAACTTTTCAGTCCAAATGGAGAGGCAGGAATAGAGAAACCTATCGAAGTGGCTACCACGGACATTCTAACACCTCCCAGGACCGCCACCGCATCCTTGAAGGGACCCCGTTCCCACCCTCACGGTGGGATGGATCAGCCCCCTGCCCAGTGACCCATTAGGGTTTGCCCCCTGCTTCCTTGTTCAGGCCTCAGAAGCTGCATGGGGCCATTTTTGCCCTTCATCTGTAGGCCTGGAAAACCATTACTTAGAACGAGTGGGTACTCCAAATCATATGTACGGGGCACACGCTGGAACTTGCATCTTCACCTCCCCCGCATCCACCCCGCTCAGTTCAATATCCACTCGACCATGTTCCAATCCTCCAAGAGGAGCTTCAGGCACTGCTACACAGAAAGGCTATATATCTTGTTCCTCCTTCAGAGTTACATCAGGGATTCTGCTCCCGTTTCTTTCGTCTCCAAACGTACCGGAGACCACAGACCGATATTACACCCAAGACAACTGAATTTATACATTCAGTAAAAAAGGTTCCAGAACGTCACATTAACATCCATACTATGGATGTTAAAAAGGAGGGATTGGTTATGCGTCCTGAACGTGAAAGATGCATACCTGCACATCCTCATCCACCCCGCCCACCACTGGTTCCTCCGCTTTAAATTGCTAGGACACCACTACCAATTTCAAGCACTTCCTTTCGGACTCTCGTCTGCCCCAAGAGTCTTCACCAAGTGCCTTACTGTAGTGGCAGCGGCTCTGAGAAGACAGTCATTTCATCTTCCCATACCTAGACAATTGGCTGATTAAAAGCAAATTCCAAACAGGCTTTGCTTTTCTCCCTGCAGGCCACCCTTACCCTATATCAAAATCTGGGCATTACCATCAACTGGCTGAAGTCCAACCAGAAGCCTTCCCAGTCACTGCAGTATATAGGAGCACTTCTGGACTCTGTTTCCGCCAGGGCTTTCCTCCCTGTTGACAGGCAAGACAAACTTCTCTTTCTGACTTCGCTCGATCGAACTCGGCAGTACATAACAGCTGGAAGTTTCTTCAAGTCTTCTGGGGCATATGGTAGCTACCATCCCCACAGTAGCTTTTGCCTGTCTCCATATGAGACTGGTACAATGGGTGCTTCAGAGTCAATGGCACCAGCGGTTGGGCAACTTCAATGACAATCTCAGTCACCTCATCCTCTGCTCTGCCCTAGCTTGATGGACACACTGGCACCACCTATCTCAGGGCATGCCCTTTCAGGCTCCCCCTCCCCAGAAAACGTCGACCATGGATGCTTTCCTGGATGGCTGGAGAGCTCACCTCGGCCCTTATGGGGTACAAGACAAATGGCCCCAATTCACCATTTTGCCACTCATAAATCTGTTGGAGATGAGGGTGGTTCACCTTGCCCTTCAAGTTTTTCACCCCCATCTTCGTCCCGGACCCTTACTAATCCAGCCAGACAACACCTCAGTGGTGTTCTGTCTGAACAAACAAGCGGGCACCAGATCTTGCGCATTTTGCAGGGAGGCGCTGAAGGTCTAACAGGAAGCCACACTCTAACAACTCACAATAATTGCCATCCATCTACCAGGATCTCACAATACCCTGGCAGATATCCTCAGTCACCAGTCCTCCACGCATGAGTGGACTGTTCATCATGAAGTTCTTCAGATGATTTTCTGCTTCCGGGGACCCCACAACTAGACCCGTTTGCTTCCCCTGACAATCACCCACTTCCCAAATACTTTTCCATTATCCCACACAGGGGACTGTACTGATGCACTATCCCAACCATGGAAAGGATTCTTCTTGTATGCTTCCCCCATGTCCTTCTCCTGCAATAGACTCTACTGAAATTACAATTCGAACCTGCCAAAATGATCCTCCTAGCCGCTTGTAGCCCTGGAAGGTGTGGTTCCCCTACTCCAGCAACTGTCCATGGCAGATCCCATTCCATTGCCCATCAGACCAGATCTCCTAACTCAGGAGTGGGGCACCCTCCTTCACCCCAACTTGAAGGCTTTACACCTTCACGCTTGGCTCCTGAGGACACTTTCATAGCATGTCTTCAAGTCTCCTCACCTGTGGCCAACATCCTCTTGGCCTCACAAAAAACATCAACCAGGGAAACATAAGGCTAAATGGAAACTCTTTTCCACGTGGGCTACTTCCCTTTCTCTAAATCCATTTTCATGTCCTTTATCCAAAGCGCTGGACTGCTTGGCTTCACTTGCTAAGAAGGGCCTTAGCTATTCCTCTATTAGAGTTCATCTGGCTTCCATTTCGGCCTTTCACAAACCCTGTGAAGGCAAATTACTGTACCGTCATCTTGCCAAGATGTTCTTAAGAGGCATACTTCATATCAAACCTCCCATAAAGTGCCCCACTCCCCCTTGGGATCTGAATTTCATGTTAGAAAAATTAACCCTTGCACCTTTTGAGCCAGCAGCTACTGCTGATCTCCGCTTCCTCTCTTGGAAGACAGTGTTTCTAGTAGCCATCACTTCGGCTCACAGTATCTCTGAGCATTACCTAATCTTCCAAAAAGATGGCCCTTTTTGCCAAAAGCAGTTTCAGAACATACCTTAAACCAGACCATGGAATTACCCATCTACCTGGAGTATTCTAATCTGGGATAACATCTCTTGCATACCTTAGATGTTCATCATATTCTGAAGTACTATATAAACCATACCAAATCCTTGAAATAGTGGGGGATTTCAATCTGCTGAACCTTTGTTACACCTTCCTGCTGGAAAAAAAAAAAAAAAATCAGTTGGTCTGCCACTTAGTAGCACAACTAGAGATGAGGAGAGAAGGTGTCTTTCCCAGTCGGTAAAGATCAGTGAAGCTCAGCAGATAGTAAGGCTAGGGGCTGGACCACACTTGGCGTATGCCTCCTAGGGTTGCGCTTTGCGTCTGAGCGTTGTTTCTGTCTGAGAGCTTTATATTAGCCGACCACTATTTCTTTTTTTTTTTTTTAATTATTATTTCTCTTCTGGAGCTTGCTGCAAGCCTTATCTGTTGTCCCCCAGCGCCAGCCCCCAAGATCAGACCCCCTACTCTTATGCACCCTGTGATCTACCCTCAAGGCAGGGTGGTGGGATACCACCCATCTTAAAGTATCCATGCCAGGAGGTACCTTCGGGACAGTGCTGCGGGGCACAACTTCATTCTGCCGGGCTCTTTTTCCGCTTTTCTCCCTGTGGGCCACAGAGTGCAGTGACTCCAGCAACTGGGTGCACGCACGCTCCCGTGTGCGCCCCCATCAAGCGTCTGCCATGTCCGGCTCCTTGGCTTGTGGCTACGTGCCACTGACCCCCAGCCTCCGCTAGGGGTCAGGCAAGCACCGGCCACCGGAACCGGAACCCTGGAGATGGAGAGCAGTCCATTGGACGCTCAATCCATCTCCTCCCTGCCGACCCAAGGCAACCCGCTCCTGAACACGTGTCTCCGGCGTGGAGCGAGGTGTGGCGTCCAGCGCCACCGGCTGGCCCCAGCCGACCACTATTTCAGTGGTGGGTACAGCAGACAGGCTGGGGGCTGGCCCGCTCTTGGCGTGTGCCTCCTAGGGTTGCCCTTTGTGTCTGAGCTGTTGCTTCCCGCTGAGAGCTTTCTATTAGTTGACCACTATTTCAGTAGAGGTACAGCAGTACAAATGCTGAGTTACATACAGCAGCTAGGAATTCTGGATAAGTGTTCCAATTGCTACTTCTGCTGAAAGAGCAGCCGCTGACTGGGTCTGAGCAGAACGATCGAGGAGAGAAGTTGCCTCAGCGGAGATAGGAGCCCAGACTGTGCACTCCATACCAGGATACCAGGCACCACCCACTTTTATGTAGGAAGCAGTATGATGATGTCATCGATGGGTGGCCTCTGGTGAAAGACAGCTAGAAGAGCTGCCGTGCACCACAAGGACCTCTGGTGTATTACCTGCTGCAAGAGACATCCCTCAAAGATCTACTGTTACGGTAAGATTTTACGTAACGGTACTTTCTTGGAATGGTATATGTTCATCCAGACTGACTCAGCCGACCTCCCCTGGCTTTGGTGCACAACATTTCTTTCAGCAGGCAAGATCTGGCATCGTGGAGCAGAGCCGAGGGTGGGTGGGAGGAGCAAGCTTGAAGACATTCAGGCCAATCTTAAAGAGAAAGGCAACTGCCAGAAAGTGTGGATGAACATCATATACCACTTCTAGAATTACTGTTACAGGTCGGTAACCTGTTTTTTTTTTTTGTTTGTTTGTTTTTTTTTTCCTGCAGATGTCTAGCACTTCATTAAGGTAGCCACCCCTTTACATGTAGTAGTCTGCAGTTGAAGCCTGTTGAAGGCCATAAGCCCTTTGCCATGTTAAATTATTCTTGTATCTGTGTTATGCATTTTGGATTTGAAAGTTTTTATCTTGGAACAGACCATCTCTTAACTTCAGCTGCGTCACTGCTGTGTGTTTTTTCAGGGCTGTTCCTCTGACCCTTCAAGATCTACAGAGAACTTTACAGTCTGCTGCTGTGGAGGGCCTAACATACAGTGGAGCCGAGATAGAAGTTGATGGAGCTGATGAGCTCAGCGTCTTTCCTACTGCTGTTAGACTGGTCACACGGAAAGCATCGCAACAAGATTGGCTGTTGAGGTTCAGCTGGTTAAATGACCTGGCCAAGTGTAGTTCCCAAGTACCTGGTGGGTAACAGTGATATGTTTTGTGCTTGAAATGGACAAGGCTGGTCAACTTATATGTTAGTCTGCAGACGAAGGAGCATTTTCTTGACTAGTCCAAGATCTAGACATGTATACACAGAATGGATACCAAGTGTTTGGCAAATGTTCTATCTAACATCTTATCCAAAACACTTCTGATCAACAATTTGTATCTCTAAAAACTGAACGTCGTTTAAACTTGGTATTATGCAGTCTGAAAAAAATATTGGCAAGCAGACATTACTATACAGTCTAACGTTGGGCAGTATAATTCAGTTTCAAACAGATTTGCTGTTAAAACAGAATACACAGTAGAACAAATAACAGCGACTTTACAAATGCCATAGAAAAATCTGATCAGTACTTGTAAGTAACAAGGCACAACAGGGTGTGCATTATAGGATTTTAATGAACACCACTGCAAAGTGGATTAAAATGCTATGATGCACACCATGGAGGAGTTTGTTGCACATAAAAAATGTCTCCAAGTAGAATTTTTTTTTGGGGGGTGGGGGGGATGCGATCTTTTAGATGTGTATATGATGATCTAGCCACACTGTCTGGCAGTTGCCTTTCCCTTTAAGGATTGCCGGAAGCGTCTTCTAGCTGGTTCCTCCCACCCACCTGGGTGGTAACTCCAGTGGATCCGCCCCATGACGACCGATCTTCCTTTCCACTGGAAGGTTCAGGTTCCTCCTTACCGCTCCTGCGTTGAGTAGGCCCTTTTTGTTCAAATCTTCAGATTTGCTTCCAAAACTTAATCAAACTCAGTCAAGTTTCATCTTCACCTCAATCTTTGATCATGACTGCCATGGAGGATAAGACCTTTCCAGGGTTTCACCGGTGCCCTTGCTGGCAGACTGTGTCCCGTATGGACCCTCATGCCTCGTGCGTAGACTGTCTGGGCCGTGATCATGATCCGCAGGCCTACGACTTAAGTCTGTCATTTCACCTGAATGTTCTCGACGACCACGCTGCCTGCCTGAAGTTGGGCCGACTGGAGAAACTATACCTGCTGGTCAAATCAAAGGATGCCTGTTGGGTGGTCTCTGTGCCTGCGGGGTCTGCCAAGCAGTTAGAACAGCTCAAGGCCTTCGATGAGGAGGCAGCCCATTACACTGCTCAGTTCTCTTCTGCTTTGACCTTTGTTCCACTCCACCTACTCTGTCTCCTTCAAGGAGCAGTGCCAGTCCCTCTTGACTAAAGGAGAGGGCCTCACCGAGTCACACAGTTCCTGCTTATGCAAGGAGGAGTCCAACATGGGCAAAGAGAAGACTCAACACTCCTTAGACCATCAATGTGCCTTAGCTATGGGCAGTGCTTTATGCACGTCAAGCCCTCCATCTGTATCTCCTTCCAGGCCACCTAGCCGTCCAGACGGACAATATGTGTGTGGTATGGTACGTCAACAAACAGGGAGGGACTGAGTCCTACCCTCTTTGCAGGGAAGCGATGAGAGTGTGGGATTGGGCAACACAACACGACCTTCACCGTACGGCAGCTCATGTTCCGGGAGTCGAGAACGCCTTGGCAGACGAGCTGAGTCGCTCGTCCGCTCTGGCCCCCTAGTGGGAACTTGATCAAGGGGTCCTAGACGATATTTTCCTACATTGGGGAACACCACAGGTCGACCTGTTCACTTCACCTCCAAACATAAAGCTTCCAGATTTCTGCTTGCTCATTCAAAAGCGAAGAATCTTCTGGAGAGATGCTCTGTCTCTAGATTGGAATGACAGATTAGTCTATGCCTCTCCCCCAATTCCTTTGATCCCACAGGTCTTGCAGAAACTGGGTTCAGATGGAGCATGAATGACTGTGATTGCTCCTTTTTGGCCCCAGCAAGTTTGGTTCTCTCTTCTGCAACAATTCTCAGAGGAACCTCCGCTTCCTTTTCCTCTGTCACGATGTTTACTGACCCTGGTCTATCCAGGTCTCAAATCCCTTCAGCTACATGCAGGGCTCCTGCAGACATAGCCCAAGCCTGCTTTGGAGTTTCTCCCCAGGTGGCGGAAATTCTGGTGGAGGCTAGGATACTCTCCACTAGGTCTACCTATGCCAGGAAGTGGAAAAGGTTCACAATCTGGGCCGCTTCGAAAGACATTGAGCTGTTCTCCTGCTCCGCGGGACGTCAATGTAGATTCTGTTACCACCTTGGGGAGAAACTTAGGATTGGTGCGTAGAGCCCTGCGTTCCTTGTGGAAAATCAAGTATGGAATTTTACATACTGTACCTGAGCTGAAATCCTCCAAGCCGAGGTAATGGCCGCGAGAAGAAGTGTCTTCCAAGAAAGGAACTTGCAAGTCTGCGGAGGCTGCTGGTAGATCGTCTGCTGGAGTACATGCGCCATCTCTTCGACCTAGGTCTTAGTCACTCCTCTCTGAAAGTCCACACGGTGGCCATTTTGGCCTATCACGTTCCCTTTGCAGACAGAATGTTTGCTCAACTGGAAGTCTTGAAGACTTTCCTCAGAGGGGTTCTCCACCTGAGACGACCTACTAGAGTTCCTGCCTCTCCTTGGGGTTTGAATTTTGTTCTTGAGAAATTAACTCTGCCTCCTTTTGAACCAGCAGCCTCCGCAGACTTGCAAGTTCCTTTCTTGGAAGACACTTCTTCTCGCGGCCATTACCTCGGCTTGGAGGATTTCCTAGCTCCAGGTACAGATGTGTAAAATTCCATACTTGATTTTCCACAAGGAACGTGTGGCTCTACGCACCAATCCTAAGTTTCTCCCCAAGGTGGTAACAGAATCTACATTGAACCAGTCCATAGAGTTACCTGCTTTCTTTATGCAGTACTCCAATCAAGGGGAGTATTTACTACATACTTTGGATGTTCTCCGGATTCTGAGATACTACACTAACAGGACAAAGGATGTCAGAAAGACTGATCATCTGTTTCTTTTTTGCACCCAAAAGAGAAGGCAATGCTGTTTCTAAGCAGTGTGTATCCAAATGGTTGGCTCATTGCATCACTTTCTGTTATGACAAGTACAACAAGACCCTTCCGGGTCAAGTAAAAGGCCACTCCACCAGAGGAGTCGCTGCCTCAGTGGCTTGTTTCAAGAATGTGTCAGTGGCAGCCATCTGTGCTGCAGCCACTTGGACTTCCGTCCATACCCTTACAAAACATTACAGTTTGGATATTGCCTCTTGCCGTAGAGCAGGCTTCGGGTTGGCTGTCTTGCAAGGCGTCTTTTTTTTTTTTTAAGGCCTTTATAGCTAAAGGATCTACTCTGAGTAGCTTTTCTCCTCCCGTGTGCTTCTTCTTGTTCCGGACTGCTTGGGACTCGGTCCTATATGTAATTACCTACTGCAAGAGCCCTCTCGAAGTAAGATAGTACAGTTACGTAAGAACTCTACATAACAGTAGATCTTCGAGAGAGGCTCTTGCAGTAGGAAATACCTTCCCACACTCCATACCCCTAAGCTTTTTCAGCTCCTTTTCCAGTGAGGGAAATACTCTCTTCTCTCTCATCCGGCCTCTTTTGGCCTTTGGCGGGAAAGAACTGGAAGGCGGGTGTGAGGGACCGCCCCTTTATACCGACTTCTCTGACGCTGGTCACCTGACGGTGTGGTCCCTCGCCATGGACTGCTAGCTAGAAATTTTTTCCAGGTCCTCCGCCTCCGGCCAGTCCTATATGTATGTATCACTTCATTGTAAGAGCCTCTCTTGAAGATCTACTGTTACGGTAAGTTCTTACATAACTGTACTATCTTACTTCGAGAGGTAAAGTTCATCGCTAGTCAGGCTCTGTCGTCGGTAGTTTTGACAGAGTATTTTTCAATTTTTTGATCGATTGTCAGGTATTCGTCGGTGTATGTCGTCACCTACACCCTCCGAGCATAAGAACAAGTGCAACTCTTGTCACCCAACTCCCGCACAAGGACGGCCATTCCCTGTGCCTCTTTTGCCTAGGCCCCGACCATCTGGTGGAGAAGTGCCAGCACTGCCTCAAGTTCAGCGTAGCCACCCGAGGATGGTGGCAGCAGTCCCTGGAGGCCCATATTTTAGAAAAGAAAATGAGCTCCATGGAAAAAGTTGTAAAAGCTCCGGCAGGCGTCCACTTCCCCCAGAAGGCCATCGAAAGAAAAAAGACGAGGAGAAGCACGGGGACAAGGGCTCCTTATCCGCCGTGTCTTCGGGAGTCGCCGTGTTGCAGGTAACGTCCCCCCTTGGGGATGACCACCTTAGAGGCATTAAGGCGGTGTCGGCCCGCCCGTCTTGCTCGCACTCGGGCCTTTCTGGCGCATCTGGGCTTTTGGAGGCCTCCGCGTCCGGTAAAGCAGTCTTGGTGCGGCCTACTGGGGTAAGTGGCTCCAGTAAGCCGGACACATACTCCTCCGCCCACACGGAGAAGGTCGGTAAGTCACCTGACCCTTCTGAGCGGCGCACGGCCCCTATTCCTCCCGACCAGACTGCTCCTCCATCGCGGCCTGCCTCCAGCGAAGGGTTCATTAAGTCGGACGCTGGCTCCTCTGGCATCCGCCTGGATCCCGCTGATAACTCAGATGTCGGTTTGCCTGATGTCTGCACAGCGGAAGAGCCGTCGCTGGACCCTCCCATGTCCGTCGTCCCCTGCTCTCCGCAGCCTTCGCTGCCCTCCAAGGATCCTGGGTCTCCTCAGCCTGACCCCGAGGATTTTTCTCCCCCATCCCCGGGCAACGCTGAGGTTCCTGTTCCGCCCCTGTCAGACTGTCCACCTGCTGGTCTGACCGATCTGACGCCGGTATTGCCAACACCGGGCGACATCCCACTCCCGGATGCCGCTCCAACACTGGGCCTTCTGCTTCTGACCTGCCTGTGGGGCCTTCGTCCGGGCCGTCTGCTCCAGCAGCCCCTCCCGGTTCCTGGGTATCTGACGCCATCTTACCCAGGGCTGCAGTATCTGATGCCCCAGTACCCGACGCCGGTCTATCTGATGCCGCAGTACCCGGTGCCTCAATACCCGATGCCAGGCTTCCCGCCATTGGGTTACGGATACGCGTCTTTTGGGCATAATCCATACCCATATCCCCCTCTTCCTCCACCACCCCCCAGCTGCTGGTGGACTTGCAGGAAACTCTGGCTTCCTGGTGGGCTGAGCCAAGGCTCAGCTCACCAGAGAGGTGGAGAATCGTTTTCCGACGACGTTGTCGGTGTTAGTTCCCGTACTTCCGTGACAACAAACTCCCTCACTACATGCAGACACCAGGGCTAAACCCTCTGGGTCCAGAGAGGGGCAGGACACGCTTCCTCGAGGGCTTCCCAAGGGGTCCATTCCTTCCCTTCACTGGGATAAGGAGTCTTCTTCATCACCATCTTCTTCCTAGGTTGCCTCCAACGGTTGTTCTGAGCAGGACGAGTCATGCTCTCCGTCTAAGCCCAGGCCAAGGACACCTCCGAAGTCATCTTCTTTTGTGGAGTTGCTATGTAAAATCTAGGAGGGTCATAAGTGGCAGTGCTTGGAGCCGGATCCACAGCGTAAGAAACTTGCTGAGCATCTGGACCTGCCACCTTGGTACCACCCTGGATTGAGCCTCATGCCGATCTTATTACCACTATTTGGAAACAGCCGTCTGCTCTAGCCCCACTTCCTCGGAAATCAAACAGGCTTTATCACGCTCCCGAGGGTGTTTACTTTTTAGACTCTCACCCTCGAGCTGATTCGGTAGTGATTAGCGCCGCTCACAGTCAGTCAGCTAACTCGAGGCATTTGAGCTAGTCTCCACCTGACAAAGAATCCTGTCTTCTGGACCAGTATGGCAAGAAGATTTTCGCTTCTTCCACTCTGGGTATTAGGGCCCTGAATTATATCGGTCACATGGAGGATTACCAGAAGGCAATTCTTGGTGAGGTGGAATCCAAATTGGACTCCCTTCTGGACTCTCAAGTCAAGCATGAAGTGACTGGCCTCGTCCGCTCTGCACGTTCGGCCAGTCTGCACATGCTTTGTGCGACTTACAATGCGGTGGACACTGCTGGTAAGAGCTCAGCTTCCACCGTAGGCTTATGGCGTCATGCTTGGCTCTGTGTGTCAGGGTTGGTCCCGGAAGTGCAGTCCGCTATTCAGGAATTGCCCTTCTGGGGTTTGGTGCTGTTCGGTTGTGATGTCAAAGACATCGTCACTGATCTGCAGGAGAAGGGGACGGCACTAAAGTCTGTGGATTCTATGTATCATTTCCATCAAACGCAGCGCCATCCCTTTCGCAGACGGAATCGGCCAAAGGCGAAACCCCAGGGAAAGCGGGCCACCAAATGCTGGGCCCCTCCAGCTGCCAAGCCCCTTCCCCCACCCAAAAAAGCAGTGGGTGCTTCAGCTGCAGCGCTACCTCCACACCACCTGACTCGTTCCTTCTCCCACAGCCTCCGGGCTTCCCGGAAGAACTGGTAGGAGGGAGGATTTCCCTCCACCTCCCGGGCTGGGAGAGGATAACTTCAGATTCATGGGTGCTCCAGTTAATTGCAGAAGGACACTCAATAGAGTTTTTACAGAGACCACGTCGTCACTCTCCCCCAAGGTCGTCGTTTTCTCGGGATCACCTTCTTCTGGTCCAGGAAGCGATTTCAGCACTTTTGCTGAAAGAGGCGATAGAGCGCGGCCCCCCCTTCCTCTACAGGGAATGGGTTACTATTCCCACTTCTTCCTGGTCCCGAAGAAGACAGGAGATGTAAGGCTGATTCTAGATGTCAGTTCCCTGAACTTATAAGTGGAGTACAAGAGGTTCAGGATGCTCTCCCTGCAGAGCCTCCTGCCCCTCCTTTGGTCGGGCCAGTGGCTGTGCGCTCTGGATATGCAGGATGCTTACCTGCACATACCTAACCGCCCTTCTCATCACAGATACCTCCGGTTTGCTTTCCAGGGGGACCACTACCAGTTTAAGGCCCTCCCATTTAGTCTTTTCTTGTCTCCCTGAGTGTTCACCAAATGCCTTGTGGTGGTAGTGGCCTACCTGCGTACCCGGGGGGTGCAGGTTTTCCCGTACCTGGACGATTGGCTCCTGGCAGCCTCGTCCAGGGAGGAACTCCTGCGCTTCCTCTCCCTTACCCAGCAGGTCTTTTCCTGTCTGGGTATTACTATCAACCATACCAAGTCTCACTTGATCCCATCCCAGAGGCTGCAGTTTATCGGGGCGATCCTGGACACAACCTTGGGCCTTCCTGCCACTGGACAGGGCGACCACACTACAGACTCAGGTTACCCTGTTGTCCGGCCACAGGCGGGTCAGTGCAAGGTCGGTTCTTCGTCTCCTCGGGCTTATGGCGGCTGCTATCCCAACAGTCCCTCGCGCTCGGCTCCACATGAGGGTCTCTCAGTGGACGCTTCTGTCTCAATGGGATCAATTGGTGGATGACCTGGACCAGCTTGTCCTAATCTCCTCCCACATGGCTTGAGACTTGCAGTGGTGGATGGTTCAAGAGAACCTTTTTGGGGAGTTCCTTCTGCCCTCTTCCCCGGGACTCTGACCACAGACCTCGGGCGTAGGTTGGGGAGCCCATCTCTGACCTCACAGGACCCAGGGCTCCTGGTCCAAGCTCGAAAAAATGCTTCATATCAATGTGCTTGAACTTCGAGCAGTGCTTTATGCTCTCCAGGCTCTACATCTTCTTCCCGTCCACTTAGCCGTCCAGACGGACAATATGTGTGTGGTATGGTACATCAACAAACAGGGAGGGACTCGTTCCTACCCTCTTTGCAGGGAAGCAATGAGAGTTTGGGATTGGGCAGCACAGCACAACCTTCACCTCACGGCTGTTCACGTCTTGGGGGTCAAGAACACCTTAGCAGACAAACTAAGTCGCTCGTCTGCTCAAGCTCATGAGTGGGAACTGGATCAGTGGGTCCTAGACGATCTCTTCCTATGTTGGGGAACGCCACAGGTGGACCTGTTCGCCTCACCTCTAAATGCAAAGCTTCCCGACTTCTGCTTGCTCTCTCAAGAGCATGGCATTTTTTGGAGAGATGCTCTGTCTCTAGATTGGAAGGACAGACTCGTCTATGCCTCCCCCCCCCCTCCGATCCCTCTGATCCCAAGAGTCTTACAGAAACTCGGTTCAGAGGGAGCACGAATGATTCTGATCGCTCCTTTCTGGCCCAGGCAAGTTTGGCTCTCTCTTCTGCAACAATACTAGGAGGAACCTCCTCTTTCTCGCTCGTGACTTTTACTGACCCAGGATCAGGGGACCCTAGTCCATCCAGGTCTCAAGTCCCTCCAAGTGCATGCATGGCTCCTGCAGACATAGCTCAAGCCCGATTGGGGGCTTCACCCCGAGTGGCTGAGATCCTGGTGGAGGCTAGAAAACCCTCCACTAGGTCTGCCTATGCCATGAAATGGAAACAGTTTACAATCTGGGCTGCTTCAAAAGATTTCAAGCCTTTCTCGTGCTCTGTTGGGTGGCTGCTGGAGTACCTGCGCCATCTCTTTGATCTGAGTCTTAGTCACTCATCCCTGAAGGTACACATGGCGGCCATTTCGGCCTACCATGTCCCCTTTGCAGACAGGACGTTTGCTCAGCTGGAGGTCTCTAAGACTTTCCTCAAAGGGGTTCTTCACTTGAGCCCCCCTATCCGAGTTCCCGCCCCTCCTTGGGATTTGAATTTTGTTCTTGAGAAGCATACTTTGCCTCCTTTTGAACCAACAGCCTCAACAGACATGGAGTTCCTTTCATGGAAGACGCTCTTCCTAGTGGCCATTACTTCTGCTTGGAGGATTTCCGAGCTCCAGGCCCTGATGTGTAAAATCCTGTATTTGATTTTTCACAAGGAACATGTGGCTCTGCGCACCAGTCCTAAGTTTCTCCCCAGGTGGTAGTGGAATCTACATTGAACCAGTCCATAGAGTTACCCGCGTTCTTTACGCAATACTCCAATCAAGGGGAGTATCTATTACACACTATGGACGTTCACCGAATTCTGAGATACTACACTAACAGAACAAAAGATCTCAGATAGACTGATCAACTGTCTCTTTTGCCCACAAAAGAGAAGGCAATGCTGTTTCTAAGCAATGCCTGTCCAAATGGTTAGCTCATTGCATCACCTTCTGTTATGACAAGTACAACAAGACCCTTCTGGGTCAAGTCAGAGGCCACTCCACCAGAGGTGTCGCTGCCTAGGTGGCTGGTTTCAAAATTGTGTCCGCGGCAGCCATCTGTGCTGCCACCAGTTGGACTTCCGTCCACACCTTTACAAAACATTAGTTTGTATACTGCCTCTTGCTGTTCTGCAAGGCCTCCTTTCTTGAGGCCTTCACAGCTAGAGGATCTACTTTGAGTAGCTTTCCTCCTCTCGTTTGCTGCTTCTTGTTCCAGACTGCTTGGGACTCTGTCCTGTTTGTGATTACCTACTGCAAGAGCCCTTTCGAAATAAGATAGTACAGTTACGTAAGAACTTACCGTAACAGTTGATCTTTGAGAGGCTCTTGCACTAGGTAATACCTTTCTGCCCTCCATCCCCCTAAGCTTTTTCAGCTCCTTTTCCAGTGAGGGAAATATTCGCTTCTCTCCGGCCTGTTTTGGCCTTTGGCAGGAAAGAACTGGAAGGCGGGCGTGAAGGACCACCCCTTTATACCGACTTCTATTGACATGGGGGCGGTCCCTCGCCAGGGACTGCTAGCTAGAAATGTTTCTGTGGGGTCCTGATGCCTTTCAGCTTCGGTCCTATTTGTAATTATCTACTGCAAGAGCCCCTCTCGAAGATCTGCTGTTACGGTAAGTTCTTATGTAACTGTACATCTTACTTCGAGAGGGCTCTTGTGGTAAGTAATTATATAGAACTAATGCTGGTCAGTGGCAGGACCCCAGAAAAATTTCTAGCTCGCAGTCCTGGCGAGGGACCACCCCACGCCAGGTGACCGCGCTAGCGTACGCAGTATAAAGGGGCCGTCCCGGACACCCGCCTTCCAGTTCTTTCCCGCCATTGGCTCGTGCAGCGCCTCCCGGTAAAGTTTGTGCTTTGTCAGCCCTGTCTTTCGTCATTTTTTTACTGAAAATTAGTTATTCTTTTCAATCGTCGGGTACATCATCGGCGTATGTCGTTCCCTACACCCTCCGAGCACAAAAACAAGTGCGACTCGTGCGGCGCCCAACTGCCACACAAGGACGGCCATTCCCTGTGCCTTTTCTGCCTAGGCCCTGATCACCCGGTCGATAAGTGTCAGCATTGCTTCAGCTTCAACGCAGCTACCCGTAAACGGTGCCAACAGTCCCTGGAAGCTCATCTCCTCAAGAAAAAGATGTCTTCTATGGAAAAAGAGTTGAAAAAGTTCAGGCAGGCATCCACTTCACCAGAAGGACATCGGAAAAAGGACAAGGAGAGGCACCGGGAGAAGTCCTCCTCTACGCTGCCTCCTGCTGGAGTCGCGGCCCAGGTAACATCCCCTCTGGGGGACCGTTCTACGGCAGCCTCCAAGGGTTTGGAGGCGGCGTCGGCCCAGCCGTCTGGCTCGCGCTCGGGCCTTGAGGGCGCCTCCAGGCGAATGGAGGCCTCTGCCCACGGTTTGGCCACAGGTTTGCGGCCTACAGGCGTGGGCGACTCCTAAGTCTGACGTCAGCTCCTCTGACGTCTGCATGGAGAGGGTCGATAAGACGCCCGACCCTTTGGGGCGGCGCACGACCACTTCCCCATCAGACCGCCCCCTTGGCCTGCCTCCAGTGAGGGCACCCGCGGATCTCGCCCTAAGCCGCGTTGGCTCCTCTCTGCGCGACGGACCGGCGACAGACCCCCACGTCCGGCTGTGACCTGGTTCCCCGCAGCCTTCGCTGCTGTTTGGGGAACCCGAGTCACCCCAGCCTGACCCCGGGGATTTCTCTCCCCCTTCCCTTGGCGATGCGGGGGATCTTCTACCTCCATCAGACCCTCCTCCGACGGAACCGGATCTGACGTCAGCTTCCCGGACACCGGCACCTCAGACGCTGGTTCCGCCGACGCCGGCAGGGGATGTTCCCCTTCCGTCGGGCCCTCCGCCCCCCGGGCCCATTAATGTGGATCCGCCCGTGGGGCCGCCGATCGGGCCGTCTGCTCCGGCAGCTCCCCCGGCTCCTGGGTACCCGCCATCTTATCCGACGCCATCGTCGTACCTGGGACCGCAGAATCCAGTGCCGCAGTACCCAGTGCCACATTACCCGACGCCGGGTTTCCCACAGCCGGGTTATGGATACTCACCTTACGGGTACAACCCGTACACTTCCCCCCTTTTCCTCCACCGCCCCCCCCCCGACCGCCGGTGGATCTGCAGGAGACTCTGGCCTCTTGGTGGGCTGAGGCCAAGGCTCAGCTCACCAAGGAGGTGGAGAGTCGCCTTACGACTACTGTGCTGCCCCCGGCTCCCGTACGTCCGAGGCGGCACACTCCCTCACCGCCTCCTGACTCCAGGGCTCTTCCCTTTGGATCCAGAGAGGGGCAGGTTACGCGTTCACGGGTACTGGTCAAGGAACCCGTTCCTCCCCCTAGTCATGTGAGGGAGCCTTATTCTTATTCTTCTTCTGCTGCTTCTTCCCTCTCGGATTCCTTGGATTCTTCCGAAGGATGTTCTGAGAGAGACGACAAGCCCCGCTCTCCGTCTAAGCCCCAGCCGAGGAGCCCTCCGAAGTCTCCACCGGAGGATCCATCCTTCACGGAGTTGCTTAGAAAAATCCAGGAAATTCACCAGTGGCACTCTTTGGAACCAGATCCCCAGCATCTAAAACTCGCTGGGTATCTGGACCTGCCCGTGACAGCTCCAAGTTTAGTGCCACCCTGGATCGAGCCTCACACCCACCACGATATGGAAACAACTGTTGGCGTTAGTCCCACTTCCCAGGAAGTCCAACAGGCTGTACCAGGCTCCCGAGGGTGTAGACTATCTTGACTCTCACCCTCGTGCCGATTCAGTTGTGATTAGTGCCGCTCACGGCCGATCGGCACATCCAAAGCATCTGAGCTCGTCTCCTCCGGATAAGGAATCTCGCCTCCTGGACCAGTATGGAAGAAAGATTTGCGCCTCTTCCACACTAGGAATTCTGGCCCTGAATTACGTCGCCCACATGGGGGATTACCAGAAGGCCATCCTTACCTGACTCAAGTCAAACAGGAGCTAGCAGATCTTGTCCATTCTGCTCGTTCGGCTAGTCGCCACATTTTACGGGCGGCATACAATGCAGTGGACACTGCCGGGCAGAGCTCTGCTTTCGCCGTAAGTCTACGGTGTCATGCCTGGCTCTGCGTGTCAGGTTTGGTCCCGGAGGTGCAATCCGCCATTCAAGAGGCACCTTTCAGGGGGGTCGGTGCTTTTCGGGGGTGATGTCAAAGACATCACCGACTTGCAAGAGAAGGGGACGGCCCTGAAATCCGTGGATTCCATGTACCATCCCCAGCAGCGCCGTCCTTTTCGCAGACTGACTCGGCGACAAGCAAAACCCCAAGGAAGGCAGGCCACTAAACGTCTGGCCCCCGCAGCTGCCAGGCCCCCTCTGCCCAAAAAAGCATCAGGTGCCTCAGCTGTGGCGCTGCCCCACACCACCTGACTCCTTCCCTCTCCCACCGCCTCTGGATCCACCGGAGGAACCGGTAGGAGGGAGATTTTCCCTCCACCTTCCAGGTTGGGAGAGGATAACCACGGATTCTTGGGTGCTCCAGCTTATAGCGGAAGGGCACTCCATAGAGTTTCTTCAGAAACCACCCCGCCATCCTCCTCCGAAGTCGTCATACTCCAGAGACCATCTTCCCTTGGTCCAGGAAGAAATCTCTGCCCTTCTCGTGAAGCAGGCGATAGAACCCATCCCCTTCATCTTCTAGGGATGGGTTACTTTTCTCATTTCTTCCTGGTCCCAAAGAAGACTGGAGATCTCAGACCCATTCTAGATCTCAGCTCCTTGAACCTTTATGTGGAATACAAAAGGTTCAGGATGCTCCTTCTGCAGAGCCTTCTGCCCCTTCTTTGGCCCGGGTCAATGGCTTTGTGCGCTGGATATGCAGGATGCCTATCTGCACATTTCCATTCACCTTTCTCACCGCAAGTATCTTCGTTTTGCGTTTCAGGGGGACCACTACCAATTCAGGGCGCTCCCATTTGGTCTTTCCTCGGCGCCCCGGGTATTTACCAAATTCCTGGCTGTGGTAGCAGCCCACCTGCGTAGAGTGGGAGTACAGGTGTTCCCTTACCTGGACGACTGGCTCCTGGTGGCCTCATCCAGGGAGGAACTCCTGCATTTTCTCTCCCTCATCCAGCAGGTTTTTACTGGCCTGGGTATTACCATCAGTCATTCCAAGTCCCATCTGAACCCCTCCCAGAGGCTACAGTTCATTGGGGCTAACCTCGATACGACGGTGAGCAAGGCCTTCCTGCCTCCAGACAGGGCAGCCTCTCTTCAATCCCGATTTCCCTATCATCAGAAAGCAGGAGGGTTCCGGTGAGGTCGGTCCTCAGTCTTCTGGGGCTCATGGCGGCCACTATTCCGAAGGTCCCCCGAGCTCGACTCCACATGTGGATCTCTCGGTGGACTCTTTGCTCCCAGTGGGATCAACTTGTAGATGACCTAGATTAACTAGTTCTGATCTCCTCGCCGATGGCACGGGACTTGCAATGGTGGATGGTTCGAGAGAACCTATTTCGGGGGGGTCCCATTCTTTCATCCCAGACTCTGACCACGGACGCATCAGGCGAAGGTTGGGGAGCCCATCTGGGCCCTCATCGGACCCAGGGCTTATGGTCCAGACTGGAACTAGCTCTCCACATCAACGTGCTCAAGCTTCGAGCTGTGCTATACGCTCTCCAAACCCTTCACCAATCCATTCTTCCTGGCCACCTAGCCGTCCAGACGGACAACATGTGCATGATGTGGTACATCAACAAGCAGGGAGGAACTTGTTTCTACCCTCTATGCAGGGAAGCTGTCAGGGTTTGGGATTGGGCAACTCATCACAACCTTCACGTCATGGCGATTCATGTTCCAGGAGTCGACAACACCCTGGCAGACGAACTAAGCCGCTCCTCTGCCCTGGCTCATGAGTGGGAATTGGATCAAAGGGTGCTCGACGATATCTTTCAGCTTTGGGGGACTCCGCAGGTAGACCTCTTCGCCTCCCCCCAAAATGCAAAACTTCCCAGCTTTTGCTCGCTCGTTCCAAAGCGAGGTGCTTTCTGGAGCGACGCTATGTCTCTAGACTGGAAGGACAGATTCGTCTATGCTTTTCCCCCATTACTCTGATCCCAAGAGTTTTGCAGAAACTATCCACAGAAGGAGCGAGAATGATTCTAATCGCTCCTTTCTGGCCCAGGCAACTCTGGTTCTCTCTTCTACAACAATACTCAGAGGTTCCTCCTCTTCCTCTTTGTCTCGAGGTTTGCTGACCCAGGATCAGGGGACCCTGGTCCATCCAGATCTCAAGTCCCTTCAACTTCATGCATGGCTCCTGCAGACCTAGCCCAATCCTGTTTTGGCGTCTCTCCAAAAGTGGAGATTTTGGTGGAGGCTAGAAAACCCTCCACTAGGTCCACTTATGCCATGAAGTGGAAGAGATTCTGTATTTGGGCAGCCTCTAGGAACGTGGAGCTATTCTCCTGTTCAGTGGCTGTTCTGCTGGAATACTTGCGTCATCTCTTCAACCTGGGTCTTAGCCATTCCTCCTTGAAGGTGCACATGGCTGCTATCTCAACCTACCATGTTCCCTTTGCAGATAAAGCTTTCGCTCAACTGGAGGTCTCTGAGACCTTTCTCAGAGGGGTCCTTCATCTGAGGCCCCCCATCCGAACTCCTGCTGTCCTTTGGGACTTGAACTTTGTTCTCAAGAAACTTACTCTTCCTCCCTTCGAACCTGCAGCTTCTACAGATCTGAAGTGTCTTTCGTGGAAGACGCTCTTCTTGGTGGCCATCGCTTTGGCTCGAAGAATTTCTGAGCTCCAGGCCCTTATGTGTAAAATACCCTATTTGATTTTTCACAAAGAACGAGTTGCTCTTCGCACAAATCCTAAGTTTCTACCTTAAATCAGTCCATAGAGTTACCTGCCTTTTTCACGCAGTACTCCAACCAAGGGGAATATTTACTCCATACCATAGATGTTCACCGGATTCTGAGATACACCAACAGGACGAAGGATCTCAAAAAGACTGATCAGTTGTTCATCTGTCTTGCTCACAAAAGGGAAGGCAATGCTGTTTGCAAGCAATGCCTGTCGAAGTGGTTGGCTCATTGCATCACTTTCTGTTATGACAAGTACAACAAGACCCTTCTGGGCCAAGTCAGAGGTCACTCCATCCGAGGAGTAGCGGCTTCTGCGGCTTGTTTCAAGAATGTGTTTGCGGCAGACATCTGCACTGCCGCCACCTGGACTTCTGTCCATACCTTTACGAAACAGTACAGTTTGGACAGTGCCTTTCGCCATGGAGCAGGCTTCGGGCTAGCTGTTTTGTAAGGCCTCCTGTCGAGGCTTGCACGGCTACTGCTATCTTCTGGAGTAGTTTCCTCCTCCCGGTGCCTTTTATTTGTTCCAGACTGCTTGGGATTCAGTCCTATATGTAATTACCTACTGCAAGAGCCCTCTTGAAGTAAGATAGTACAGTTATGTAAGAACTTACCGAAACAGTAGATCTTCGAGAGAGGCTCTTGCAGTAGGTAATACCTTCCCGGCCTCCTTCCCCATAGGCTTTTTCAGCTCCTTTTCCATTGAGGGAAATATCCGCTTCTTTCTCGTTCGTCCTCTTTCGGCCCGTGGCGGGAAAGAACTGGAAGGCGGGCGTCTGGGACCGCCCCTTTATACCGACGTTGCTTGACGCCGGTCACCTGACGTGGGGGCGGTCCCTCGCCAGGGACTGCTAGCTAGAAATTTTTCCGTGGGGTCCTGCCGTCTGCCAGCGTCAGTCCTATATGTAATTATCTACTGTAAGAACGCCTCTCGAAGATCTGTTACGGTAAGTTCTTGCGTAACTGTACTTTTTTCAGCAAACGAGGTACAGATTCCCATTCTCTATGCTGACAGACAATTGTGGTCTGGCAGGAGGCCATACCACACCACCTTGTACTGGCAGCTGTCCATCTACCAGGACGCCACAATCTCCTGGCCGACTTCCTCAGTCACCAGTCGTCCACACGTGAACAGACACTTCATAACGAAGTGGTTCAGAAAATCTTTCATTTGTGAGAGACCATGCAACTGGATCTGTTTGCCTCCCCAGTCAGTTACCATCTCCCCAGATACTATTAGATTATCCTGAGCAAAAAGGGACGATCTATAGATGCCCTATAGCAGTCATGGACAGGACTCTTCTCAGAGCCCCTCTGTGGCCTCTACAGGTGTGGTTCCCACTGCTTCAACAGTTTTCAGTGGAGGAATCAGTCCCATTACCAATAAGCCCAGATCTCTCGACTCAGAATCAAGGAATCCTTCTACATCCCAACCTGAAGTCACTACACCTTCATGCTTGGCTCTTGAGGATACTTTCATAGGACGTCTCCAAATATCCTCCCCTGTGGCCAGTATTCTACTGGCCTCATGTAAACCAACGACCAGGGAAACTTATCATGCCAAATGGAAACGCTGTCCAGTTGGGCTGCTTCCAGGTTATTGGTCCTTGACGAAAGTCTTGAATTACCTGGCCTCGATTACCGAGACAGGATTAAGCAATTCATCTATCAGGGTCCATTTAGCCTCTATTTCCGCCTTCCATGAACCTCTTGATGGGAGATTACTCTATCAACATCATCTAGCCAAAATGTTTAAGAGGAATGTTACATATTAAGTCACCTATCACACGACCCACTCCTCCGTGGGATCTCAGTTTTCTAATAGAGAAATTAACTCTTGAACCCTTTGAACCTGCGGCTACTTGTGACCTCCGTTTTCTTTCTTGTAAAACAATTTTCTTAGTGGCTATCACTTCGGCTCAGCGTATTTCAGAGCTTCATGCCCTCACATGTAAAGAACCTTTCATAATTTTTCACAGAGACAGAGTGGCACTTTGTACCAACCCTTCCTTCCTCCCTCCCTAAAATAGTGTCTGAAAACACCTTAAATCAATGCTTGGCGTTACCCATATATTACCCTGAACACTTCAATCGAGGTGAATATCTCCTGCATACACTAGATGTCCATCGTATATTACGATACTATACTTATCAAACTAAATAGATTAGGTAGACCTCTCAACTTTTTGTCACCTTTGCCTCAAACAGGGAAGGTCTCCCGGTCACTAAACGGACCCTTTCCAGTTGGCTAGCCCGCTGTATCACCTTTTCTTACACAAAATACTACAAGCTATTACCTCGTCCAGTCCAAGCCCATTCTTTGGTACTTTGGTGGTGTGGGACAAAAGAAGGCATCTAGCCCATCGTGGTTGTCCTCCACATTTGTGGATCATTGAGTAAGTCCCTAGTTGGTTAACCATTTATCCAGTTTATTTTTGAACGTGAGTATGTTAGGCGAGTCAACTATTTCTTGAGGTAATTTATTCCATACTCTGGGTGCTCTTATAGTGAAAAAGTTTATTCTTTTATTGTTTTTTTTCTCTCATAACTTCCAGTTGTCTGTTGTGTAGTCTTGCAGCTGTTTTTCTAGTGGAATATTTGAGGCCACAGTTTTGCATTTGTTCAGTGTTTGCTGTGATTTTGAATAATAATAAGTCCCCTCTAAGTCTTCTTTGAGATAATGTGTGTAAACCTGTTTGTTCTAGTCTAGTAGTGTAGTTGAGTTTAGAAAGGTGGGGTATTAATTATGTTGCCTTGTGTTGGATACTTTCGATCTTATTGATGTCAGAGGTTAAATAAGGGTTCCAAAAGGGGGAACAGTAATCCAAGAATGGTCTAACATGAGATTTATAGAGTGGGAGTAAACATTGTTCAGTTTTGTTTATAAAAGTTTTATTGATTCTTCTGAGAGTGACTTTTGCTTGGTTGGTTATTTTGGTGCAGTGTGATGTGGAGGACAAGTTGTTATTAACTAAAATGCCTAAGTCTTTTTCTACTGAAGATATTTTAATAGCCATGTTGTTTTAGTAATATGTTTGCAGTGGATTGTTTTTTCCCAGGTGGAGAGTTGCACATTTGGAGACATTAAAGTACATCTCGTTTATGGATGCCCATTGTTCGATTAACAGCAATTCTACCAGAGGTATGGCCACCAAGGTGGCCTGCTTTAAAGGGGCCTCTATCACAGATATCTGCAGTGCAGCTACATGGTCCACAATTCATTCTTTCATGAAGCATTACAGCTTAGATGTTGCTTCATGTCATAGGACGGCCTTTGGCCAAGCTATCCTGCAAGGCCTCGTGTCATAATGATCACCCTTCTTGGGTTTACTGCATGTGATTCATTCCAAGTGTATTACCTGCTGCAAGAGACCACTCCATGGAAGATGGTACAGTTACACAAGAACTTATCGTAACAATAGATCTTTGTGGAGTCTCTTGCAGCAGGTACAATCCTGCCCTCTGTCCCCCTCCTTTTCTAGAACAACAAATTCTGGTCCAATGACTTACAGGTTGGGATTCCTATTGTACCTCGGCTTCCCCTCGGTCCTTGTTTAGTGAGCTGAATCCGGCGGGGGAAAGTGAGGATACCAGGGACCACCCACACTTGTATAGGAAACAGAAAGGCGATGTCCTGTGTGGGTGGCCCCTTGAAAAGACTGCTAGAAGAACTGCTATGCACCTCAGCGACCTGTGGCGATGACCCAAGTGTATTACCTGCTGCAAGAGACAGTCCTCAAAGATATACTGTTAAGGTAATAAGTTCTTGCATAACTGTTCTTTCTCGGAGTGGTATATGATGTTCATCCACACAGAGCCACCTGACCTCCCCAGCTTCGGTGCACAAACTCTGCCACCAGCCGGCAAGATCTAGCATCTTGGTGTGGAGCCGTGGAAGTTATCTTCTGGGTGGGTGGGAGGAGCCAACTAGAAGTTTTTTCTGGCAATATTCAAAGGGAAAGGCAACTGCCACACAGTGTGGATCAACATCATATGCTACTAAAACTACTGCTACAGGTGAGTAGCCTGTTTTCCTTTGAGGATATCTCCCTTCATTGAGCCAGTCGTGGAACCATAAGCCGTTGGGTCAGGACCACCTGGAAATTTTTACATTCTGCGACCACCCACATTAACCGGCCTTATCTGGGCCTGTATTATTGTGGGCTTACCCAGCATGCCTCAGATCTTCCAGGAAACAATCTTCACCATTGATTCAGACTCATGTGTTCTTGGCTGCAGGCACTAGGACCCAGCAGGAGCCAAAACTTTTCAGGAGGGCTGGGACTGAGGCAAACTGTGCACCTATGCGGCACTGTGAAATTGACTTATGATACATGGCTTAGTTCAGCACTAGCCCTCAATGCCTCCATTTCCTTTTTCCCCACCATTGAGTGCACTTCAACTTGACATCACTTGCCTGCCGATAGTCAGAACTTCACATCCATCTGACCGAAGCATTCGGATCTTACTTTGAGGGTATTTCTTGCAGCATGCCACATTGGTACGACTTGGATGCCAGACACTAGGACCATACGGAAACTTTTTAAGTGGACGTCTACAAGAGGGGGCCTTCCACCACGACGTCACGGACGGACATCAGCCAACCCTGTAAGAGTGGCAGCCTCCACACCCTCCTCAGTTCTTTCTCACCATCGACCAATGCACGTCTGATCTGTGGAAGCCGCTGCAGCTACAGTCAACTGCCATTTTCACGCTTTTTTTTTTACTGCATTTTTTTGTTTTCTTATCCTTCTCACTATAATTATTTTTCCATCTGTTGATGGTCTTATTGTTCGTTTTATATCTTTAAATCCGACATCGTCAACTGAGCATCCTACGGAGTATACAGTTGACAAATTCCTGTGAAAGACGTCCACTTAGCATGTGTCTGTCTAGGCCCAGAACATGACGTCCAAGCCTGTGAGTTTTTCACTAAGTTTAATCAATCCACTGGGCGATACCACCAGTGGATGTTCTAACTTTTTTAAACCAGAAGATTGTCTCCATGGAACAGGAGCTGCTAGACCTTCCTGGCCCAGTCCTCTGCTTCTCACTCTTCCAAGTCCTGGGACAAGACCAGTGGAAAGCATAAGCACCAGGATAAGGCCTGTAACAGGCTCGGTCCTCCTCTTGCAGCTGTGATCATTGCCTGTCGCTCGGCCCTCCCGGTGAGCCTCGAGGCCCCATGCCCCTTCTTTTCAGGGCTACCGGTGGACTAGCCTTCTGTGTCCATCACTGTTTAAGGTGGAAGCTCCTTGGGCCAGGGTTCTTTCCCTGTCCCTCAGCTGGTGCAGGTTTGGTGGCTGCTGAGCTTTTTCTTCCTCCCATCTGACTCCTCCTCTCTGTGTGCTGCCCCTCCTTCATGTGCCCAGGGGACCACCGGCTTATCTACAGAGCAGAGTCCCCCTCCTCTGTCACCCACTCGGGCTCCACCCGTACCAGCACCTGTCTCTCCAAAGTCTTCTCCAATTTTGCCATAACCATCTCCTGTTGAGCCTCGCTGGTTTTACCCTCGGATTGATGTCTGTATATCCCCAGCCTACACTGACCCTCTGTCAGCTGAGGTCCACTGGTCCCCAGCCTGTGCCTGTCGAGCTCTCGCTGGACTATCCCACTCTGGTGCCCATGGGACCAGCACCTGTGCACGCTTACCCAGATCCAGCTGGGCCATCACTGGTCATGGTGGATATTCAGTCCCTTGTTTCTTCCCTTTGGGGTGTTCTGCAGACTCTGGTCTCTACGCCTCTAGGCCCGGTGACCTTTGCCCCCCCCCCCCAAGAATCCGCCTCCTGGGTCTACTGTTCCTGCCCCTCACAGCCCAACTTTGTCAGCTCCCCATCCCATGTCACTTACCCGACAATGGGAAGGGCAATCGTCCTGACTTGCACTCGTCCAAAGAGCGGGAAGATCTAGACTTTGCAGATGACAGGAATATTAGCAGGCCTCCCTCTCCCAACATGGACTCCTCAGAAGTGCACAGGACCCCGAAGAACATACATAGGTGCCCTCCAAACCCCTCCTCTATCATTATGGGGCATATGCAGCAGGCATTGGGGTTCAAAACTGATGAACAGGACCCAGAGCTAAGTTGGCTCGCAACCTTCCTTTAGCAGCCGGACGCTCCTCCCTTGGTGGTCTCCCCAACCCCGTTCATTGACACCTGTGAAGACTTGACCATGGTGGCTTGACATAGGCAGAATATGGTACCAGCCATGTCCTGCAAAGCAGACAGGCTGTATCATGCCCCAGTTGGCAGACCTTTCTTGGGGGAGCATGCCCATGCTGACTCTGTTATCAGTGCCGCTTATGACCGCAGTAGTTGGCCGAAACACTTCAGCTCCCTACTGCCGAGAGTGAGTCCCTGTCGTCGAAGCACAGGTCAGGAAGCATTGAAAGACCTGGAACAGTTGTAAAATTCGCAAATAGCGTTTTATTATCATCAATGACAGTAAAATAAAAATTGTTTAGTATAGCTGTTTCTAAAGGCAGTACCAACAGAGAAAACAGTCTTTTGTCTGAGGGTTTCTTTAATTCCAAGTTTTAGTCTCTCTCCAGCAGAGAGATTATGGCTCTTTTTTTTAACAAGTCTTTGCTTAACAATTAACTTCATCTTGCGCTCGTTAAGGAGACATCCTGTTTATCACAAAATCTTCTTGTCTCTTTCTTTGCAGGTGCAACAAAACAGAACATGGTGACCCAGAAAATTGCCTCTTGTTGACAGCTCTGCAAAGAGTTTGCAAACAAGCCTGAGAGGAGCTCAAACTGCATCGCGGGTTAACCCACTAAATTCAAAACCGCTTTTTGTAGCAATTTCAACAGTATAGCTATATACTTTTTGAAACCAAGGGATCCCAGTTTCACATAAAGATTCACATATTTTTATAACCAAGGAAATTCAAGAGGGAGGAAAAGACAGACACAGCAAGTGAAGGCAGAGATAGCAAGAGGCAGAGAATCCTAAGACCATCAGAGTGATCAGATCTTCTTTGGGGTATCTGTCATCAGGTAACACCTTAGGAACCTTTGTCATCAGTGAAAGGGAATCCACACGGAAGATTTTCAGCAGGACAACTGGGGTCGCTCGCGCCATTGACATCTGACATCATCAGCCCTATGAAGTAGAGAGCAGCCCCGCTTCCTCCACTGTTCTTTCCCACCGTCGACTTGCTCGCACGTGTGTCCGTGGAAGCTTCAGTGCAGTATTTACGCTTTTTTCAGCTGCAGCTTTTTTAACATTATCTTTTTAGAATGTCTTATTTAAAAGACATTCCATCAATTAGTTGTCAAGTGTTAATTCTTTGTCTTCTTTCTCCCGTCACTGCTGCTACAGAAAGAAGATTGCCTCACCAGACAAACTCTCTCTGTGTCTGTTGTCTTGGGGCTGTCACCGAAGTTTCTGACTGTGGGCTGTGCCAAAAGTTTAACCAAACACTCAAGTGATGCAAAAAGGTTCTCAGAAATTTCCTGATGGATCAACAGATAGCAAGATCTTACTTCGAGAAACAGCTCTTGCAGCAGGGTTACACCATTAGGACTGAAGCCGGCAGGTGCCAGGACCCCACGGAAGTTTTCTAGCTGGCAGTATTCAGCAGGGACCGCCCCCGACGTCGGGCACAGTACATAAGGAGGCGGCCCCCAGAATTCCCAGTTCTTTTCCCGCCGTCGACTCGCCAGCATCGGCCTCTCGGTCTCTACCTAGCGCACGACGACTTTGAACTTCCAGAGTTTCTTCAAAATTAATATCCTCTCCAACTCCTTCACTTGAGGGACACCTTTCCAAGTGTGCCTGTGGAACACAGATACCTTTCAAGGATCCGTATTCCTCCTGCGTGCGGTGCTTAGGCCTGGACCATGACACCAAGGCCTGCACCTTTTGCCAAGGGTTCAACAGTCACACCAAGATCCGCCGTCAGAAGGCACTTCAGGCTTATCTGCTGGAAGAAAAACTTGGCAGGATGGACCAAGAACCTTCCTCCAGGGGCGAGTCTTCTTCCAAGGCCCATAAACACCAGGAGAAAGCAAGGTCCAGATCCCCGAACCAGGCCTCAGACTCCTGCAACTCAGGCTCCACCAGATCGGACTGCTCTCCCTCCAGGGCTCGTTCTCAGCCCCCTCTGGTCAACCTCCAGGTTTCACGCGGTTCTTCGACTCTCCAGCCCATCAAGACTTCAAGGCCCTCTGCTTCCTCCACTCCCTCCCGGGCCTCTTCCAAGTCTTCCGAACACCACAAGTCTTCCTCATCAACCCGATGTCGGGACCCCGACTCCAGATCAGTCTCCCAGCCTCCCAGAGTTCTGGATCCACCACCCAGGAAGACCAAAGACCTGGCGTCCCTAAAGTGGACGACAGACCTGATGTCGGCCATGCATAGGAAGTCGGCTAGGCATTCGCCGGAGCCACGGACACCAGCCAGGCATCAGGCCTGGCGTTCGCCAGACCCGAAGGTGTCGGCTAAGCGACTGACATCAGCCTCGCATTCACAGGAGCCGAAGACCACCCACCAGTCACAGGGATTCTATGGAGGAGGACACGACACTGCCCGAAGACTAAGCAGGCGACACTGAGGATGCTGGGCTTCCAAGGGAACCTTCGCCCACCCCGGAGATACCCGCGGACCCAGTGACACACCACCGGCACTAGGCCGGTCATCGGGCATGAATCTACAAGAAGTAAAGGATCTCTTTACTTTGTGGTGGGACACCATCCAAAAGGATGTGGTCCCCGTAAAACTGCCTCCTCCTCCTCCACCCAAGGGGCAAGCAGGACGACCACCAGCCCCTAAGAAGCAGACTCCACCTCCTAGGGGTAGATCCAAGGACAGAAGTCTTCCGTCAAGATCTCCATCAGGGTCCCCCAGCCCCAAGCGACCCAGACGTCGTTGGTACACTCCATCAGGGGAGGACTCCAGATCGGATACCTTGGATTATTCCAGATCTCCTTCTCCACTCAGCATTCCATCGCCTGACCCACATGAACTTCCCAGGTCTCCACCGGATGATCCCTCCTTCGAGATCATGAGGCACATCCAGGACAACATGGGGTGGGATGCTGAAGACCTTGACCCTGAAAGAAGACGCCTTGCCCATTATCCTCAGCAGAAAGACCCAAAGTCTGTGGTAGTACCACCCCTGGAGGACACCTTCGCGGACGTCACCAAGGCTGCGTGGAAACGTCCGCACTCCACTCCCACTGTGCCAAAGAAAGATGACCACCTGTACAAGGCCTTGAAAGAGGACCAGTACTTGATTCAGCAACCTCTGGCAGACTCCCTAGTCACTATGGCCTCGCATGACCGGTCCCAAAGACCGCAGCACATGAGCACACAGCCACCGGGCCAGGAATCCAAACAACTGGATGCCCTAGGGAGGTGTATATATGCGGCTGCTACATGCTCCATCAGGTCCCTGAACTACTTAACTCACTTGGTACAGTTTCAGAACGCCCTGTGGGAACAGGGCCAGGACCTGGTCGATTAAACTTCTGGATGGTGATTAGAAGGCAGAGCTCCTAAACCACCTCCGCACAGGGTCTGATGTGGGTACCCAAGTACCGTGAGCCACATATGATTCTGCGGACTCGTCTGCCAGAGCTGCAGCTTCAAGGATCTGTCTCCGGAGACTCTCTTGGCTCCGTGTCTCCAGCTTCACCCCTGACGTACAGAAGAACATTCTTGACATCCTCTACAACGGCGAAGTGCTTTTTGGTGAACCTTCGGAGAAGGTTATCACCAAACTTCAGGACACCGGGAAGCCAGTCAGGTCTGTACAGGCCATGTACAGATCCAGGCCTGGTTCCTTTCGTTGGAACCAAAGCCGTTTTCGCAGCCGGCAACAAAGGCAGCAGCCACGTTCCGTCCAGCAGCAAAAGGGCACTTTTCAGTGTAAAGCCCAGGCCAAGTTGTCCCCAGGCAGAGACCAATGCTACACTAAACCGGCCCAGCCTGCAGGGACCAGTGCTGCCACAGCATGACTTCTTCCCAGCCCCTCCTCTGGATCAACGGGCACAAAGGTCTGGGGTCACATCGCTCGCCACTTTTTAGGGTGGCAGTCTATTACTGCCAACTGGTGGGTTCTCCCAATTGGTCAAGAAAGGCCACTTCATAGAATTTCTCGACCACCCACCGTTAAGACCTCCCCTGCTTTCCCGTTACTCGGGTCAGCATGTCCTGCTCTTACAGCAGGAGGTGCTCGCGCGTCTCGGAAAAGAAGTTATAGAGCACGTACCACAGAACCAGAAGGGTGCAGGTTATTATTCTCACTTCTTTCTGGTTCCCAAGAAAACAGGGGACCTTCGTCCGATACTGGACCTCAGAGACCTCAACGAGTCAGTCCTGTACAAACGCTTCCGCATGGTGACCCTCCCAGGTCTGATTCCCATGCTCAAGCAGTGCGCCTTTCTAGTGTCCTTGGACATGCAGGATGCTTACCTGCATATACCCATTGCTCAAGCACACAGGAAGTTTCTGTGCTTTGAGTTTCAGGGTCACCATTATCAGTTCCGAGCCCTCCCTTTTGGACTGTTATCAGCACCTCGACTGTTCACGAAGTGCATGGCGGTCATCGCAGCGACTCTGAGGAGACAAGGCCACTACGTGTTTACCTACCTGGATGACTGGCTTCTCATGGCGCCCTGCCGGGAAGCCCTGATGTCCACCATTCATTGTACTCAATCTCTGTTCGAGACGTTGGGCATCATCATCAGTCAAGAGAAGTCATGCCTGATTCTGTCACAGACTCTGCAGTTCATAGGTGCAGTTCTGGACACCGTCCAGGGGAAAGCTTTTCTCCCCTAGGACAGAGCTGAACACATCACATCCCTCATCAGAGACATTTTGGCGAAGAAGACTGTTCCTGCCAGATTGGTCCTTTGCCTGCTCAGACACAAGGCTGCGGCCATTGCAACAGTCCCGTTAGCCCATCTCCACATGCACCTGACCCAGTGGATGTTACGGGTCCAGTGGGATCAAAAGCAAGACCATCTGCAGCTCCCAGTCCGGATCACGAAGGCTGTAATCCGGGATTGGCAATGGTGACTAGATCCGAAGAATCTTATCGGCGGGAGTCCCCTTCATTGTGCCGTCTCCGATTGTGACACTCTCCACAGATGCCTCAGGACTCGGATGGGGTGCACAGCTCGACAGTGTGCAGTCTCTGGGCCTGTGGACAGCCCAAGAGACTGATCTCCACATAAATATCCTGGAAATGAGAGGAGTTCTTTACGCCCTGCAGGCCTTCCAGTCAGAGATTCCACTGGGTACTTTTCTGTTACAAACGGACAAATCCGCAGTGATGTATTACCTCAACAAACAAGGAGGCACCCATCCCTACCCGCTTTGCAGGGAGGCCATGAGGGTGTGGGATTGGGTTTTGCAACACAGCGCAAACCTCATTGCTGTCCATGTCCCAGGAGTGGACAATGTCATCGCAGATGACCTGAGCTGCTCTCAGGCCAGAGTCCACAAGTAGGAACTACTCCAGGAAGTAGTAGAGGATCTGTTTCGCAGATGGTGTACACCAGAGTTGGACCTTTTCACATCCCCATCCAACGCAAAACTGCCTAATTTTTGCTGGCTAGATCCAGGGCCTGGTGTTTTCTGATGAGATGCGTTGTCCCATTCCTGGGTGGGCAGTATCCTCTATGCCTTTCCCCCTTTTCTGTTGATCTAGAGAGAGGGTCCTTCTGAAACTTCGCAGAGTGCGACGCTGGTACTTATCACACCGTTCTGGCCCAGGCAGATCTGATTCCCTCTACTACATCAGCTATCCCGGGAACCTCCTGTGCCTTTGCCAATCAGCTCTCACTTGTCTCAGGAGGCGGGTTCCTTGGTCCATTCGGACCTTCGTTCGCTGAGCCGGCACGCTTGGCTCCTAGAGACATAGCCATTTTGCAACACAGGGTCTCCCAAGAGATGGCTGATGTTCTGGTGGCTGCGAGAAAACCAGCCACTCATGCTACTTACGCCATGAAATGGCGCCGTTTTTGCCTGTGGGCTCAAGCTGGGGGGTTTCGCCTCTAGACTGTCCAGAAAAGTCGGTCTTGGACTACCTCCTGTCTCTTTTTCAGACAGGCTTGGCCTACTCCTCAGAGTACAGCTCTGTGCCATCTCAGCCTATCACTTTTCTATAGGCCAGCACACCATATCTCAGTTGGACACGGCACGAGCCTTCCTGAGAGGTGTTCTCCACCTTAGACCTCCAACTAAGGATCTGATTCTGCCATAGGATCTACCCTCTGTTCTGGAGCAGCTTACGCTGCCACTCTTTGAGCCAGCCGCGGATTGCGAGCTACGTCGTCTTACTTGGAAGACGTTGTTTTTAGTTGCCGTTACCTCGGCCAGAAGAATTTCTGAACTTCATGCACTCATGTGCAAAGAGCCTTATTTGTTTTTTCACCAAGACTGGGTATCCCTACGGACTAATCCTAAGTTTCTGCCTAAGGTGGTCTCAGCTCTCACCCTTAATCAGGACATGGATCTACCAATGTACTTCCCCAAGTATTCTAATCGAGGAGAGGCCCTGTTGCACACCTTAGATGTGCATAGGTGTCTCTGATACTACCTGACCAGAACCAAACACCACCGAAAATCGGACCAGCTTTTTGTCTCCTTTGCCCACAGGATGATGGGAGTCCCTGTTCCCAAGCAGTCTCTGTCCAGGTGGCTCATTCACTGTATCACGTTCTGTTACTAGAAGCGCAATATACCCTTACCGGGCGCAGTCAAGGGTCATTCCACAAGGAGGTTGGCTACCGCCTTTGCGGCCCTAAAGAATGCATTCACCTCGGCTATCTATGCTGCAGCTACATGGAGTTCCATGCACGCTTTCATCAGGCATTATAGCCTGGATATTGCATCGAGGCGAAGAGTAGGTTTTTTTCTAGCAGTCCTTCAAGGACTTCTGTCCTAGTTTCAGGTTCTATTAAGGATTTCTACCTTCCCTCCTCCCAATGATGTAGGATTTCCATTATTGCTTGGGAATCAATCCTAATGGTGTAACCTGCTGCAAGAGCTGTTTCTCGAGGTAAAATAGTACAGTTACGTAAGAACTTAGCATAACAGTAGATTTTCGAGAACAGCTCTTGCAGCAGGTACTTTCCCTCCCATCATCCCCGCTGGAGGTAGATTCTCATTCCAACATCCTTCTCCTAGGATCAGGTGTTCGCAGCATCTCTGATTGCCATTTGATGGTGGATCCTTAGTTTCCTCTTCTGATATCATCCCGTGGCCGGGAGTCTCCGGGAGAACTGGGGATTCTGGGGGACCGCCTCCTTATGTACTGTGCCTGATGGGGGGCAGGACCGACATCGGAGGCGGTACCCACTGAATACTGCTAGCTAGAAAATTTCTGTGGGGTCCTGGCACCTACCGGCTTCAGTCCTAATGATGTATCCTGCTCGCACCTGCCACGGGAGTTTTTCTTTTTTTTGAGGAGTCGGCGTCGACGGCGCTGCCCCCTAGAGTGACGTACTGCATGCAGCATGTGTTGTGGCAGTTAGGCGTCGCAGACTACTCCTCCATCCCAGTTCTAGTTCTCCTGCCATCGAGGTTGCACCTGCTACACGGAGCCGAAATAGATACTGTGTCATAGGTTTCAGTACTCAGTCTTTCATCCCGTTTCACGTTGCTCAACGTCGTTGATCGGTAATACAGTTCTTTTTCTATTTTAATCCGACGACAAGAGTCTTCTGTGTTTTTTCCTTAATTGTTTAGCATCATGTCTGGTTCGGGGGCCAAAAGTAAATCTAAGGTGGGCCATGCCCTTATGCATCGGTGCCCCTGTGGCCAGCAATTTTCCGTCACGGACCATCATGATGTTTGTCTCCGGTGCCTGGGACCCTACCATGATATGGATCATTGCGATGCCTGCTTCTCCATGGATCGCAGTGTTTTGGAAGTCCGGGCATATCGAGTCCGACGAGCTCCGCCAACTCTCTGAGGACGACGTTGCTTAAGGGCTTCCCAGGTCAGATCGCTCGACCCTTCCTCCAGGTCTCCTCCCGGGTCTATACGGCCCGGCGAGGAGGAAGCCTCCTCCAGTTCCAGCCTTGCCAAGGAGGAGGTTTTTTCTTTAATGCAGGAGGAATGGTGTGACCCCTTCCGGGGTTACGCCGTTGGCGCCGTCCCGGCAGTCACCTCAGTGGAGATGCAGATTCCCCCAGTGTTACAGCCTCCGGTTGTGGGGCCCGGCTCTGGTGGACCCTCGTTTCCGTCTGTCCTTGTCGAGGAGTCTGGCGCAGCTGACGGTGCTGGTGACTCTGGGGCTGTCGACAGTGCCGTCCTGGGTCTTTGTGCCATTCGTAGCACCGTGGGCTCGGGCGGTGCCGCCGGCAGTGTTGTTCTCGGTCATGGTGCCGTCTGCGGTGCTGGAGACTCGGGCAGCAACGTTGGCGGTGCCGTGCTGGGCCTCATTGCCATTCGCAGTGTCGTGGACTTCGGCATCATCGCGTTGGGTCCCGGCACCGTTTGCAGCACCAGGGACTTGGCCGGTGGTGCCGTGCTGGACCTCTGCACCGTTCAGTGTCGGGGACTCGGGCTGTGCCGTTCGCAGTGCGGCCTGGGAACCTGGCGCCGCCAGGGGTGCAGATGACTCTGCGGACGTGGTTGTCGTCGCAGCCTACGGCGGTACTAGGCCTGGTGCCACCTGTGGGCAGGTTCCTGTGGCCGTTGAGATGGAGTATTCCCTTGTCGACCCCTCCTCTGAGGGAGATGATTCAGGTGAGGGCCCAGACCAGCGGTTAAAGTCTTCTGGCTCTGAACCTCCTGTAGACCGCAGGGCTAGATGGTCCAGTGTTCCTCTGCTGGACTCCCCGGAGTTGGTTAGCCCGGATCATTACATGGTTATAGGTGGCCTGGAGTCTTCCGTGGTGGGCCCTTTGGATGTTCAGGAGAGGATACCCTCTTGCAGGTCCCAGGCAGCTGCTATTCCTGGTGCTGCTCGTTCCCTTCAGCAGAGGGAGGAGGACCCTGCCTCAGCGAGTGCCCTTCGGGGTCTTGCTCAGCAGGGACCTCCGCCACTGGTTATGAGGAAGAGGGCTGCTTCAGAGTCTGAAGGATTGAGGGGTAGGGGTCAGGAGCAGCGACGAGCCCCCACCGCCCTGTGTGGTGTGGGGAGGAGTCGTAGGGCTGATCCTCACCTTTCTTTAAGGTCTCTAAAGCGTCTTCTGGTGGCGGTTCTGAGGGTTGCCCTTCTGGACTCATGCAATCCCAGGCGCGTCACAGGGGTGATTCCCCTTCAGGGCTCTTTCCGGAGTTGTCTCTTACCCTTTCTGTTGCGCACCCCGGCACGATCTCAGGGTCCCCTGTCTTGGAGGTGTTGCTGCCTGGATCCCAGAGCCCTGGCAGAGGTCAGGCATGTGCTATTAGGTGCCCTTCGCCCATCTCTCTACAGCCACCTGCCTGTCTCCCATGCCATGTGGGGCCCACTGGGCCATTATCTTGGGAGTCGTTCAGAGCTACTGCTGTGGCCTTCCTGTCCTATGTCAGGGCCATGGACAAACAGGTTTTCCGCCTGTGCCCCCATGCCGAAGGAGTCTTCTGGGCACTCGAGCTCCACTTCCTCCTCGTCTTCCTCAACAGAGGAAGAGGAACCTTCTGTCCTGACTGTCACCCATAGCCCGGCGTAGGGTGACTGGCTCTGCCTTCTGAGGTACCCGCCTTTTTTCCCCGCAGGGCGAGGAGGTATCTTCAGAGGCAACCTCCCTCCTACAGCCCTTCGGAGGAGCCTCCTCCCTTTCACCCACCTTAGACTTCCTAGTCTATTGGTTAGGGTCTTGCCCTCCCTACTTTTCCCCAGTAGGAGGCTGAGGGATCTGTTCCCTCAGGGTTTACTCATAACCCCCTCTTTGGGGGAAGGGGCTCGGTACTCAATCAACAGTAATGAATGGTGAAGATAGACAAGGGGAGATATGAAAATTATGTACCTACCGTAATTCTTAATCTTCTCTTGTATCTTCACCATTCATTACTGAATCCTGCCCACCGTCCCCTCAAGGGCCTCCTTCTTTGGCTTCTCCCCCTTTTCACTTGGCTGTTAAGCCAAAAAAAAATGCTATCTTGCTTTTCTTCCGTTCTTCTGAACAGTTCCTCCCTCTGGGAATAGGAGGAATGAGCTATAATTATATGTCCTGAAGGAACTCTTTCTGACTACCATAGTAGGCATCTCTTGTCTCTCCTTAGCTATGTTTTTCAATTCACAGTTTGAGACGGTACTTAAATGGCTTGACCTCTCTTTCCCAGACCCCTTCTGGCAGATTCTAATCCTTTAAGTCAGCCTCTACTGGTTTGGTGCTGTCTGGCACTCCAATTACCTTAAGTGGTATTCTCTGCCTTGCCTCTAGGGAGTCAGATTGAGTTTCCACTCTGTTTTTCATGGAGGGGTACCCACTGTGGGGTCCCCCCTCCCCAACACCACTTTCACATGCTACTGTTATCACTTAGCAAGGTGCTTGTGGGCTTTTTCCCCCTTCTAGTTGGCAGCTCTCTTTTAGAACAGATTTCCACCTTGGTAGTTTGTGAGCTTCCAGCTGGAGTCTAAACGGTTGGGAATGGCAAGAGATGTAGAGAATCTGCCTTTAGTGTCCAAGCTGTGTGAGCGGTTCGGTTGAGCCTCCCCAATTTTTCTAAGAGGGATCCTTGCTCCCTTGTTTGTGATTCCGAGCTTATAACCCAAAACCAATCTCCCAATGACAGAATTCTCCTCTCCTGACATCCCCTTTTTCTCTTTTCTTCTTCCTCCTTCCTATCTGTTCCTCTCTTAGAGCCGCCCCAGAAGTGAGGCCCTGCGGTCCCTTAGAGTAGGCATTTTTCCGTCTCTTTTTTCTGTCATCTACTGGCTTATTCCATTTTCAGTTTATTTCCTTTCCTTTTGCTATCCCTCGGCTCTCTTGCCTCACTCTCTTTTCTGATCCTTATTTCGCCTCTCCGGCTAACAGAACTGGGATGGAGGAGGAGTCTGCGACGCCTAATGACCACCACTCTCATTTCACGCAGTGCGTCACTCTAGGGGGCGCGCCGTCGACGCCAACTCCTCTTAAAAAAAAAAAAAACTTCCATGGTGGGTGCGCGCCTCTGGCTGACACCCCAACAATAATGAATGGTGAAGATACAAGAGAAGATCAAGAATTACGGTAGGTAAATTTTCATTTCCTGGGACTGAGAAAGGTCCGAGTCCTGAGACACCGCGTTCTCGACTTCGGTGGAGATCGCATCCTTGGCCACTGGCTTTACGGACCTTCCATCTGGCCAGGGGACTGAGGGGACCAAGGAAGTGGTCGACAAGGTAGAAATAGTTCGTGATCCTATCGACCATTTATCGCCGACTCCGCCCATCGATTCCTTAGAGAGGACTCCTGTCCTCGTTTTTCCTGATGAGGAGACCCAGCCTGCTGGTGTCCCCATCAAGGAACTGGTTCTAGACCCTCTGATCTCACTGATTCTGGTGTCTCCCGATCGACAGAGTTGGCCTCCCCGATCTCGATCGAGTCTAGAACCCCCTCGGCCGAACGACAGAGGAAGAGCCTTAAGCGCTCAAAAAAACAAAAAGGCGACACCACAGATCGTCCTCATCTTCTTCAGACTAGGAGAGGCTTCGGTGGAAACTCCATCGATACTATGAGAACCTCATGTGACCACAGTTTATTTTGACCGGGCAAAAGCCAGCTCCGCCGTCCACCTCGGCAGTCACTTGGTTTTCACCTCCTAGGCAGAAGCTGACCCCTTTTCCCCCACCCGCTGGGCTGGCCCGTGTTCCGGTTTGGCCAAAACCGGTTTCTCCACCTATCCGGGTGGAACCACCTCCTTAGCAGCCTCAGGGAGGGGCTCCCTCGAAAGAGGATCAGCCAGACACCAGGCTTCCCCAGCACCTGTCTATCATGGTCACCCTGGATCACCCTCTGCGCATCGATGGTGACTTGGGTGGTAAACCGCTTTATCCCTACTCTTCGGACTCTGACTTCACAGCACTGCACTGACATCTCGGGGATGATGAGTCCTCCGTTGCAGGGTTGGAGGAAGGTCCTTCCTCTTTGCAGGGCATCCTCCACCACATCTCTGACTCTAGCGGAATGCCCCTGGAATCCATCCAGAAAAAGGCGGAGTACTCTCTCGCCAACATCTTTGAGAGGGGATACCCCAACGGAGGCCTTTCCAGTATCCGAGGCTATTGTGGGCCTGGCTCTTGAACTTTGGCAGCGCCCTGCCTCCTGCCCAGCACCATCTTCCCGCATGTCCCGCAAGTATGCGGTGCCCATGGGGTCCCTTGCGGGGTTCACAGAGTATCCTTCGGCCGAGAGCCTAGTGACCGCCTCTGTGTTTAGGCATACTGGGAGTTCAGCTGACACTGACTGATCCCAGGACAAGGAGTCCAAGTATGTGGACTATTCTGCCCATATGGTCTATGTGGCCTCTTCTTGGGCCTTCATCAGGACAGCTCGGCAGTTATTATGGCACACTTCTCTCATGCCTTTCTGGAGTCATTAGACGAGGTCCTCCCTCATCTCCCAGCGGACGTGCAACCACGGTCAAGCAAGTCCGCGATCAGGTCCGTGCTGTCACAAAACAGCAGCTCCAGATGGCCTTGGACATGGGAGATTCTTGTGCTCGCTCTTTAGCAGCCGCAGTGGTCACTAAACACAGGGCTTGGCTGAGGCTTTCCTCCTTCCCAGTGGATACCCAGCACAAGCTTGCTGATGTGCCCTTCCTGGGTACCGACTTGTTTGGTCCAGGAGTGGCTGGTCACCTTCAGCGTATAGAGCAGTCCAGTGCCACCTTGGATGCTACTTCTGCTAAGGGTTCTTCGGGCAAGAACCAACAGAAGAAAAAGAAGCCATTTCGGCATTCTTCCCCTGCGGTCAGGCAGCCCTCCTATCAAGGAGGTCAGCAGCAACAACAGCAGCAGGTTCAAGCTTGGCACCCGCGGCCCAAGCAGGGCCCTCAACAGCCCCGAAAGGGAGACTGAGGCACAGGGGCCTCCTCCTCCTCTTCCAAGCCTGCTCAGTGACTGGTTGGGAGTTGCCTTCCCCATTCCTGTCACACCAGCTCTGGGTCCTCCTGTGGGAGGCCGGTTCCGCCACTTTCTTTCCGCCTGGTCCGATATCACTCCGGACAGGTGGGTTCTCGAAATGGTTGGTTGGTCAGGGACTACCTCTAGAGTTCGAGCATACCCTCCCAGTTGAGCCTGCGCCCCTCGGGAGGAAAGGATCTCAGCTTGCACCCAGTCGGCTCTCCAAAACTATGTAGCTCAGCTGCTCCGCAAGGAGGTGGTAGCTGTGGTAGCTGCAGTGCAAGATCCTTCTACAGACCCAGGCTTCGTGGTCAGGTACTTCCTGGTGTCCAAGTGGATGGGAGGTTGGCGCCCCATCCTAGATCTCTATGACCTGAATCAATATCTCAGGTCTCGCACCTTCCGGATGATAACTCTGAACCAGATCATACCATCCCTGGAATGAAATACGTGGTTCTGTTCACGGAATCTGCAGGACGCGTTCTTTCACATCCCAAACCATCCGTCCCATCAGCGGTTCCTCCACTTCAGGGTCGAGGGGACCCTGTACGAGTTCCGAGCCATGCCGTTCAGCCTGTCATCAGCCTCACGGGTCTTCACCAAGTGCATTGCAGGGGTGACAGCCCATCTTTGGCGTTGAGGAGTTTGAATCTACCCTTATCTCGATGACTGGCTCTTGGCAGGTTCCTCCCTTCAGGAGGTGAAGTCCAGGGATCTGGCCCTCCTAACCTGTTCCCAACTCTGCCTCCTGATCAACGAATCCAAGTCAGAACTCGTGCCCTCTCCGGTGATGGGCTTCATCGGGGCAGAGCTGGACTCTTGCCAAGCCAGAGCTCAGCTCCCGGTCAACAGGGCGGAGGTTATTTCCTCCTTTGCCCAATCATTTGTGGTTGGGCACTTGCGCACTGCCCGGGACTTTCTGCGCCTTGTGGGTTACATGGTGGCGTGCACCTCAGTGGTCTGTTGGGCCAGGTGGCACATGCTCCCCCTGCAATGGGAGCTGGCCACCCAGTGGACTCAGCGCCACGGTGATTTCGACCAGCTGATCATTGTAACCCAGAAGATGTGGAATGCTCTCCAGTGGTGGACCACCCCGGAACGGTTGCAGGAAGGGATCCTGTTTTTCCGCCCTGAGCTGATGGTAATCCTTAAGACCAATGCTTCTCTCATGGGCTGGGGAGCCCACATGGGGGAACAGGACCCATGGGTTCTGAACCCCCGAGGAGTCCCGATGCCACATCAAGCTGTTGGAGCTCAAAGCAGTCAGACTAGCACTGTCGGCTTTCGCTCCTCAGCTCTGGGGTCAAGTGGTTCAAGTCCAGACAGACAATACCACGACCATGTACTACCTCAACAAACAGGGCGGCACACACTTCTGTCTGCTGTGCAAGGAGGCGCTCCGCATCTGGATCCCCGTAAGCTGGTTGGAGGCGGATCTCCTAGCCATCCATGTAGCAGGAGTCTCGAACCAGCTGGTGGATGCTCTCAGCCGCCTAGGCCAGACATCCTTTGAGGGGTCCCTCCATCCAGAGGTAGCTTAGTCTGTTCTTCCATTGGGTCAAACCGTTGGTGGACCTGTTTGCCTCTAGGGAGAATGTCAAGCTGAGTCTGTACCATGCTCTCAGCCGTCTAGGGCAGACGTCCAAGAAGTGGTCTCTCTAACCAGAGGTAGCTTAGTCTGTTCTCCCGTTGAGGCAAACCGTTGGTGGAGCTGTTTGCCTCCAAGGAAGACACCGAGCTTAGGCTGTACCATGCCAGCCCCCCATCTGCAGGACTCGCTGCAGGGGGATGCCTTCTTGAGGCCGTGGACCCCAGGCCTCCTCTACGCCTTTCCTCCATTTCCCTTGATCCACAAGGTGTTACTCAAGGTGAGGTTGGACTAGGTGATCCTGGTATTCCTAGATTGGCCCCACCAGTTCTGGTACCCAGATCTCCTCGGCCTTAGCTGCATTCCCCCGGAGCGGCTCTGTACACCCCCAGACCTGATATCATTGAACCAGGGAACGGTATTCCATCCGGACCTTCAATCCCTGCACCTCACAGCCTGGTACCTGAGCTGCTGGAGTTTCAGGCTCTGGGTCTTTCTGAAGATTTCTACACCGTGGTGGAGGCATCTTATAAGGAATCGACCTGGAAATTTTATGCCTTCAAATGGAAAAGGTTTTCCATTTGGTGCCAGCGTAAGGGTCTGGACTCCTTATCCTGCTCCATGGCTAACATTCTGGACTATCTTTGGTCTCTCTCCAAAGGGGGTCTGTGGTCATCGACCCTTAAGGTGCACCTGGCAGCCATTTCTGCTTACTGGGTGCGGGCCAGTCAGCCATCATTGGTGCAGCAGACAGTGGTCGGGCGCTTCTTCAAAGGCCTATATCAGATATCCCCTCCGTTGCATGAACCTACACCTCCATGGGATCTGTTGCTGGTTTTGGCAAAGCTCATGGGCAAGCCATTCGAACCCATGCAGAAATGTGAGCTCTCACCTTTGTCGTGGAAGACTGCCTTCCTGGGGGCTATCACGTCAGCCAGAAGGACAGGGAAAGTCCAGGTGCTTTCGGTGGACTCCCCTTATCTGGTCTTTCACAGGGACTAAGTTGTCCTGTGCCCCCACCTGAAATTCCTTTCGAAGGTGGTATCAGAGTTTCACCTTAACCAGGTGCTGACTCTGTCGGTATATTAACCTAACTACACCTCGGACACTGAGTACAGGCTCCGTACTCTGGACCTGAGATGTGCTCTCTCCTGTTATAAGGGGAGAATGGCAGAAATTCGTGGAAAGGTTAGTCAGCTGTTTGTCACCTGCGCTGAAGCCGCTTCTGGCAGACCTGCAGCCAAACTGACCATTCTAAGTGGGATTACATCATGCATAGGTCTGTGCTATGAGTTGGCGGGCATGGAGCCTCCCAGAGGGATAAGAGCTCATTCTACCCGCCATACTGCTGCATCGGTGGCTGCTTCCAGGGACATCCCTGTCCAGGAAATTTGTTTGGCTGCTACCTGGAAGTCAGCAAACTCCTTAGTTACCCACTACCACATCGACCTAGAGTCACGCCGGGATGCTGGTTTTGGGGCCTCTGTTCTCCAATCTCTCTTCCCCAAGTAGGGGGTGTGCACCTTGCTTCCCTCCTCCTGGAGAACTGCTTGGAGTATGCCAAGAAGTGTGGGTGAACAACATATCTGCGCTCCTAGAACAGGTTACTCACCTGTAACAGTAGTTCTAGGAATGGTATATGTTGTTGATCCACATGCACCCACCCAACCTCCCCCGCTTTAGGTGCACAACCTTGCTTCCAGCGGGCTAAGATCTGGCGTCATGGGGTGGAGCCGAGGTATTTACCTCCCAGGTGGGTGGGAGGAGCATGCTTGAAGACTTTCCGGCAAGATTTAAAGGGGAAAGGGACATGGCGAGAAGTGTGGATGAACAACATATACCACTCCTAGAACTGCTGTTACAGGTGAGTAAGCTGTTCTTCAAACAACATGAAGTCTTGCTACATTATGACATATGCAGTGAGTCCCAACCTTCGAACTGCTCCGGAGGTGAGAGTTAACTTTCCATGCCAGGCATGGAATGCTGAGCTCGAGCTCGGTTGAAACTCTGTCTGTTGTTCTTCAAACTCAAACCGTCAGATTCTTTACTCTGCCTCACTGAACAGTCGCTCCTGAGATTTCTCCTTCTGCTCGGTTCATTTTGTCTGTTAAAGTATTACTTTTCTCGGTTTTCAACCAAATTTAAACCGCAACCGATCGGTTCAGACTCTGTCTGTGGTATTGTGAGTACTAGATAGGTTTTACATTTGTTTCTATTCTGTGTGGAACTTGTAAACGGTTTATCGGTTCGGTTTGAACCGATCAAGTTGCTTAAAATATCTTAATCTATCTTTTAGTGTGTGGTTACCGGTTCTTATCGATTCTAAAAAAAACTGATTTTATTACGGTTTTTTCCACGACCCGTGACACGGTTGGGAACCGATAAGAGGGTCTTACCTGGTGGATTGCCATAAACGGGTAAGTTTGGTTAGGCTGGCACTATGTCTGAGAAACCCAAAAGAAAAACCGGGCCCACTGGGTTTCAACACTACAGTGTCTATGGGGAAGTCTTTGCCAAGACTGATCCCCACACCACCTGTGTTTATTGTCTGGGGTTTGACCACCTCAATGCAGACTGACAGATTTGTAAAAGTTTTCCTGCAGCTACCCTGGAAAAGAGAGTTGGTAGGCTCAGGGAAAGGGAGGCCAAAAAGTCCGCTGAACCGGATGGCCAGCCCGGTTCGGTTCCAACCGAACCAGAGGGAGTGCCCTCTAACCAGGGCGAGACTTCCTCGGGCAAAAGGAGATCCGACTCTGAGGAGCCGGGTCCAGCAAAAAGGACTAGAAAATCAGCTGGTGTGGAGCCAAAACTTTCCTCTCCAACCACTGAAGAGATAGCCAAAGCGATAAAAATTGTCCAGTCGCTTTCCCCGGTTCCGACCGAACTGGCACCATCGGGTAAGCACCCGGTTCGGCCGGTTCCACCGGTTCAAGAGTATGAATTAGAGGAGTATTATGAACCGGAGGAGGGGGAAGAGGAGTATGAGGAGAGTGAATGTGGATTTGAAAGTAAAGTCTGGATGTGCCCATTGACCCGGACATCTCCCCAGACAGACCTTCAGGAGTGTCTCCTCCTAGGCTTTCTGAGTCCCCTTCTCATTTTATGTTTTACAAAAAAGTGGCTAAAACCCTCCAGCTCCCTATGGAGGAAGCTGTGGATGATCAAGAGGAGCCTAACTATGTGGAAATGATGGATATCCCAGAGTCTAGGAGACTGTCTATTCCCTTGCATAAATCAGGGCCCCTACTTTTCTGCGGCACAGTGGGACCAAGTTCTGCGGCAAGACTACCATTTGCCGCAGAACTTCTGCAGCGGTGGTTTGTAATTTCTGCGGAAGTTCTGCGGCACTAACAAACTACCACATCACAGTGACAGCTTGTCATCCTAACTTCACTTTCATGGCAGTGGTTATAGCAATCAGAATGGTGGAAATTACAGCAACACTAGTTCAAAAAATAACAGACTTATAAAAATAATTTTATGCCTAAAAAGGCAAAACAAATGTCTCTCCCTTAAGGTCCTAGACTTGCATAAATTACATATGCAGAGGGGATCTTGTGTGATAAATAAGGTATTTCTATATGCATGCTATCTATCCCACTAATGAGGTTTCCACTGTCTATCACTTATATATTTGTATCTGCTTTCTACACCACTCATGAGGTTCCCACTGTGTATCACTTATATATTTATATGCAATCTGTAACATACATACAAATGTGTGTGTGTGTGGTGAAGAGACAGAGATACGTGTGTATATATGTGTGTGTGTGTGTGTGTGTGTGTGTGTGTGTATATATATATATATATTTTTTTTTTTTTATTTCCACGAACTTGCATCCTCATTCATACAGGTTCTTTGGAAATGGAATAGATGAGTTATTGCAAAACTCATTTTCATGTCAACCTGCTTTCTCTGACACTGCGTAACACCATCAGGCCATGACATGCATGTGAACCGATTGTGAGATAGAGCTCTCCAGCCCATCACAATGTGTCCACCATGTGACAGAACACTGCACCATACCTTCCAGGCTCTGAGCAGTGATGTGTTCCACCAGTCCTTGTGCTGCCCAACCAGCTCCCAGATCTAATCTCTGAACCTGAGTTGCCGGCATGGAAACACAGCATGCTACCCTCTGGCCCAACAGCTGTCCCTGCACACAACATTTTTCCATAACTTTTAGGTGATTCTATCAACCAATGACAATATGTAATCAATAACCCAGGCAAAAATGCTTACAGTGTAATTATTTATTTAACAGGTCTACACATTATTATATTCCACTTTTCTGGGCATAATTACTTTATTTTTTTTAAAAATGACAGTTAAATTCATTTTACCAGTTATTCATTTCAGATGGTATCTCTATACCTTAAAGGCACAAATAGGTTTGTACAAAGTGACGTATGGACTTAACAGGTCTGTGCTATTGACAAGGTTTTGTTTAAGTTGACCCTAGCGCAATAATGAAAGACTGAAAATTGTATTAGGCTGTAGTGCAGGTTGAGCAAATATCACCATGCATGATGTGCTGTGCCACCATCTCTGGCAGTGGGAGCTGTGGTAGATAAGTGACTGTTCATTTCTGTTGCAGAATACAGCCATTTCATTAGCTAATATATGACGTTATAGCAATGATAACATCACATTCTGAGCATATGGGGGTTTGGATATAAAAAGAGAGGAACCAGATTCTATGGATAAACAGAAATATTAATAAAAAATCACCAAGAAGAGTGAATTCTATGGCACATGAGAAGTTCTCTGATAGATTGCAAGTTCTGCACAAAAATTCTGCAGCCAGAATTCTAGAGACACTAGCATAAATCTTTGGAAACAGACTTTTAAAATTTTAAAAGCTCCTCACACTATACCTCCTGTGGATAAGAGAATGGACAAGAGGTACACATTGTCAGGCTCTGATGCAGGTTCCTCACACAACAATGCAGCCATGTTGGGGTAGTGCAGGCTGCAGCCTGTGACAAGGCTAATATTCCCTTGGCTTCACACACCCCGGATAAGGACTCCAGGAGGATTGATGCCATGGCAAAGAAACAATACATGGCAGCATCCGTGGGACTCAGACAGGCAAATTATATGGCTTATGTTGCCAAATACCGGAAATCCAGATGGGATACTGTTATGGCTCTAGCAAAGCAGGTCCCTGGCCAGCTTGCCAAGGAGCTGGAGCAGGTGGCTGCCGTTGGTATTGAGGCACCCAAGGTGCAATTCCATGCTGCAGTGGACTCTAATGATGTGTCATCAAGAGTCATGGCTACATCTGTGGCACTTGCAGAATGGCTTGGCTCAGATGTACTAGCCTATCACAGGATACCCAGACTAAGGCCATGGATTTTCCTGTTGTGGGTAATTCTCTGTTTGGGAGCAGACAGAGAATTACATGAAGAAATGGATGAGTATAGGACCACCTATAGGAGTGCACAGGCCAAAGAAAGGCAGGCCACTCCTCAAAGGCAGCCTCCCAGGGGCAGGGGTAGGCCTTTCCATAGGCCTTTTTACCAAGCCCAGGCCTCCTCTTCTGCCTATGCCCAGAGGGGGTTCTTTAGAGGGAGAGGCAGACGGGGTACAAGCAGGTCTGCTTCCACCTCTCAGCCCAAAGCCCCTGCCAAACAGGCACCCTGATCGGGTTGCCAGGGCCGATTCTCAGCTACCTGTAGGGGGCAGGCTGGCTTACTTTGTCCAGGACTGGAAGTCGCTGACATCAGACAAGTGGGTCCTGGAAGTAGTAAGCCAGGGACTGGTTCTCAGCTTCAAAAAATTTCCAAAGATGAGAACCAGATCCTTTCCACCTGCTAATCCTCCAGAGGCTCTTGCCTTAGAGGCAGAGGTCTCTTCCCTCCTAGTTCTCAGAGCTGTGGAAAGGGTTCCACCCCTACACCAGGGAAAAGGTTTGTACTCCAGGTACTTCCTTACCCCAAAAAAGACAGGAGAATGGCGGCCCATCCTGGATCTCAGATACTTAAACAAGCACCTTTTAAAACCAAAATTCAAAATGGTGACTCTGGGACTTATTCTACCCTCTCTAAGGCCAGGGGACTGGCTAGTGTCCCTGGACCTCAAGGATGCCTATTTCCATATTCTCATCAGAAGCTCCCATCGAAAGTACCTCAAGTTCGAGCTGCCCTCAGGCCATTACCAGTTCAGAGCAATGCCCTTTGGCCTCACCTCTGCTCCAAGGGTATTCACAAAATGCCTGGCAGTAGCAGTTGCCCACCTAAGAAGGCAAAATATTGCCATCTTCCCTTACCTGGACGATTGGCTCATAGTAGGCCAGTCTCCAGACCAAGTCAAGTTACATCTACAGATAACTCAGCAACTGCTCACTTCTCTAGGTTTCCTTCTGAATCTTCCAAAGTCAGTTCTAGAGCCTGTCCAGCTCCTCACCTTCATAGGCGCGGAGCTGAACATGGAGAAGGCCAGAGCCTTCCTTCCTCTGGACAGGGTGAGGACCCTGGTCTCTCTGGCCTCCTCATTCACCCTGCAGGTCTCTCGACCAGCAAGGCACTTTCTACTGCTCTTGGGGCACATGGCTGCTTCTACAGCAGTAGTGCAGGGAGCAAGATTTCAGATGAGGGACATCCAGTTCCATTTGAGAGCCTTTTGGTCTCAAAGGAAAGACCCTCTAACCAAATTGATCCCAGTGACTTGAACCCTGATCCAGGCCCTGCAGTGGTGGCAGGACCAGAGCAATCTGAGACAGGGGGTTCCTTTTGCCCCTCAGTCTCGCTCCTTAATCCTTACTACAGATGCATCCCTTTTGGGGTGGGGAGCTCATATGAGCGACCTCACTACCCAGGGATTGTGGTCCCCTCAGGAATCTCTGCTCAACATCAATCTGTTGGAACTCAGAGCAGTTTTTCTAGCACTTCAAGCTTTTTCCAAATCTGTTCAGAACAAAATTATTCAGGTCAGAACAGACAACACCACCACAATGTGGTACATCAACAAGCAAGGGGGCACTCGGTCTACGGCCTTGTGTACCGAAGCAATGGAGTTGTGGTCTCTGGCTTACTCTCTGAACACCTCCCTTATGGCAGTTCACCTCCCAGGCAAGGACAATGTCCTGGCAGATGCTCTCAGCAGGATTTCCCAGGGCCATCACGAATGGTCACTGGACCCTCTGGTCTTGGAGGTGGTATTTGCCAGATGGGGCACCCCACAGATAGATCTTTTTGCAGCCCCAGACAATCACCAACTTCCCCTTTTTTGCTGCAGGCCCCCAGTGTTGGGCTCAGTCCATCTGGATGCCTTCCTTCTCAGTTGGGAAGGGAAGTTTCTCTATGCTTTCCCCCCTTCCCTCTACTGTTCAAAGTGCTAGTCAGAATCGGATCTCAATCCTGCAAGATGATCCTGATTGCTCCAGATTGGGCCAGACAGCCTTGGTACCCACCCCTACTGTCCTTAGCAGTCCACCTTCCCCTGTGTCTTCCCAGGAATCACAACCTGTTAACCTGTGCTCAGGGGAGAGTTTGGCACCCGAACCTCAAATCTCTCAATCTCAAGGCCTGGCTGTTGAAGAGTGAGTTTGCTGACCTACACCTCTCCCAAGGTGTAATGGATATCCTGAAGGCTTCTAGGAAGCCTTCCACCAGGGCTACTTATAATTCCAAATGGAAGAGGTTTTTCATATGGTGCTCTGGAAAGCATATTTCCCCAGAATCTGCTGACTTACCCACAGTCCTGGATTATATGGTCCACTTAAATACCTTGGGGCTGAGACCAGCTACCCTAAAAGTGCACCTGGCAGCTGTCTGCTTTCTTATCAGCAGGTAAGCCCTCTTCTCTTTCAGCTCATCCTGTATTCTCCAAGTTTTTCAAGGGGTTGCTTCACACCAACCCTCCATTCAGGGACCCTGCCCCTGCCTGGGATCTTAATGTTTGCATTGCTCAGCTTATGCAACCCCCCTTTGAGCCTTTGTCTTCAGCAGAACTTAAGTACTTGACTTGGAAAACTGTGTTTTTTTGGTAGCCATCACTTCTGCCAGACGCATAAGGGAATTACAAGCCTTGTCAGTGGAGCCTGATTTTATCTCCTTTCATAGAGATAAGGTGGTCCTCAGGATTAACAGGAAGTTCTTGCCTAAGGTGGTCTCAGATTTCCACCTTAATCAATCTGTGTCTCTCCCTGTGTACTTCACTGACCATTCCTCCTCTGGCGAGAGGAGGCTGCACAGCTTAGATGTGAAGAGCCCTTAGTTACTACATAGAGGCGTACCAAGGGTCACATGTTTGACTCCCTCCAACTGTTCCTCACTTATGGTGAGGTTAGTAAAGGGAAACCTGCCACTAAAAGATCCATTGCCAGGTGGATTGTCTCTTGTATCCAATTTTCCTATGAAAAACTGGGTAAGGTTCCTCCCTCAGGCCTGAGGGCTCACTCTACCAGAGGTACAGCTGCTTCTCTGGCTGCCGCCAGGGACATCCCTATCCTAGAGATATGTCAAGCAGCTACCTGGAAAACAGTTCACACTTTTACCAAGCATTACTCCCTGGACATCCAGGCTAGGAGTAATGCTCGGTTTGGCACAGCTGTGCTTCAGAGCCTATTTCCTAAGTAGGTTCTGTCCCTCCTCCATGGAGGTACTGCTGTGTAGTCTGCATATGTCATAATATAGCAAGACTTCATGTTTGAAGAAAAATTACTCACCTTAGTAATGTTGTTTCTTCTAATGGGTCTTTATATTATAACTCTTCCCAATAGTGAGATTCTCATTACTGTAATCTTTACCTTAAATTCTATATATTCAATAACCACACCCAATGGTTATTCCAATAAACTCAGTTTATTGTCTGTAACACATGTGTGGGAGCCTCGCTAAAGGCAAGAGCTCCTCTAACAAAGGTTTACACAGTATTTTATAACACTTCTCATTTTGGAAAAACATCAACATTTCAGTATTAGCCAATCAAAGTTCTCAGCAATGTAACAGAAGAAAACACATTGAAGCATTAGGTATTTTCCACTGGCTTATTTCATCACTGCTTAATACATACACCTGGGTCAAGCTGACCTAATAGAAACAATGAGTTTCACTCCTCCATGTGTACCGTACAGCTTGGTTTCAATGTGACTACATGTTCTTATCTCTACTTCTTGCCCAACCCTGCCCAAGCTTGCTATCCAGGCTGGTACCATCAGTTCTGTTCAGCTTTATCTAAACTGCTGTTTTCACAACTTTAAGTAACTGGTTTCAGCCAGCATGAGCTATTGCCTTCTGCTTGCCTTGCAATTCTTACAAACTTATAATGACCATAGCTTCTACTCAGTACAAGCTGTATTCAACTACACTAGCAGCTTATATATTATAATTATATATATATATATGTTATAACACACTTTACTTTATATGTAATCCACTCTATATGTATATAAAAAGAAAGATTATATATATATAAAAGAAATTCCTCCACACCCCCCCCCGCCTGCCCCTCTCAGAACCTTTGTTTTGGGATATGGGTGGGCAGTGCAGTGTTGGCACTTAGTAGATGCCCACCTTGTTGTTTCACCCATCCTTTTTGGGGGTGAATTGGTGGTGTTTTTCATTTTTTGGGTCTCCTGACTTGAGTCTTTGTTTTTGGGACCAAAAAATGTGTTCTTATGTTTAGTAGCCAGTTGGCTAGTGTAGGTTTACAGCTTCCACACAGGACCTCAGTGAGTTTAGCACGTAAAGATCGGACGGTTTGAGTTTGAAGAACAGACAGAGTTTCAGTCAAGCTCAGCGTTCCAAGCCTGGCATGGAAAGTTAACTCTTTCACCTCCGGAGCAGTTCGAAGGTTGGGACTCACTGCATATGTCATAACATAGCAAGACTCCATTAGAAGAAACAACTTTACTAAGGTGAGTAATTTTTTCTTCTTCCCCGTTGGCCTCTCCTTCTCCTTGGGGATCTTCATCAGCTGCATTTGCATGAATGAAGAAATCTGTTGCCCAGGTCCCTGTGTCCACCAGACCCATACTGACAGCATCTCCACCTGATTATCCAGGTAGCTGGCAGTCGACCTCTGGGTCATCGGCCCCATCTTTGTCGACACCAGGCTTGTCAGTGACTCTCCTGTCGATGCCTGCCCCTTTTCCCTCAAGGGCAACAGACTTCTCTGGTTCACGGGGCTTAGGAAGCAAGTCATCGACACAAGTGCCATCGACTTGAATGACATCCTAATAAAATTCTCTTTGATGATTGTCCAGGTACTTAGGGCCTCCTTGCCGATGCCATCAATGGCCAGTTCATCGATGTCTTCTCGTCTGCCCCGGGAAGCTCTCCATAGGCGGCTGTTTGCGCACCCAATGCCAGACCCAGATGTTGAAGAGGTTGACGTTGAGAAGTACCACCCAGACCTCATTCTTCCTGAAGATGGGGAGGAAGAAGAAGAGAAAAGAGATCCTGCTGTCTGAGAGGCCTACAACCTCTCCCTCAGTGAGGACTCTGTGAAGCATACCCCTAGGTCTCCTGAGGACCCCGCATTTTTCAGTGTGATGAATTGGCTGTCCACAGCCATATGCTTACACACTGAGGAAGTGGATGCCACCAGAAAATAACTGGTGGATTTCCTGGAGATTCCTGAATCTCCCCGAAAGATCACTCCTCCAGTGCAGCCAGTTTTGAGGATTACAGCAATGGCAACCTGGTGGAGACCACACATGGTGCCAGCTATGCCCTGCAGGGCAGACAAACTTTCTCACACCCCCAGTGTCTTCCCTGTTATTCTTCTCATCCCAAGACAGACTCTGTGGTCATCAAGGTCAGCTCCTAACAGGTCTAAGGAGCCTAAGCACCTTAGATCTTACTTTAAGTTGGAGCTCTTGCAGCAGGCAATAACCGTTGGGACTAAGCCCCCAGGCGCTAGGAGCCCAAGGAAACCTTCCAGCTAATGCTCTTCAGCGGGGGACTGCCCCCTGTCTGCTTCGCCTAACATCAGCCAGTGGTATATAAAAGGTGGTCTCCAGACCCACCTCAGTTCTTTTCCTGCTGTGAACCCATTCACATTGGTTCCTCTGTCGTCTTCTCACAACAGTTCGACCACTTTCGCGCCTTCAGCGTTTCTTTGATTTTTCAACCAAAGTATCCAAATGTATTTCTCTTTCTGCATGTCTTCTCCAGTATCATCCGTTTCATCTACAGACTGCAGAAAATCTAAGTGTCTGTGGCAAGCAGCTACCATTGGGAGGTAGCCACAAGGCCTGCCTCTCTTGCCTAGGCCAGAATCACGACACTGCGGCCCGTGAGCACTTCACGGCGTTCAACTCCCGGACTCTGCTCCACCACCAGAAGGCCCTTAAGGTGCACCTCCTAGAAAAGCAGCTTGCAGAGACTGCCAGCGGGAAAGGGTCCTTCGTCCTCTTAAGTTTCCACCTCCTGCATGTCTGAGCAGCTCGGGGAGAAGAAGGATTCAGGGAAGCACAAACACTGGGACAAGGACCAGGAAAAGTCCTAAGTCATTCCTGTTCCAGGTCTCTGCTGCACAAAAATTCTTTGTCCGGTTCCTCGTCCTACGGAGGCTCAGACCACTCCTCCCAGCCTACCCACATCTCCTCCCGACAGCCGGCATCTAAACCTCCCACCGTTATCCTGGCATCAGGCAGAGTTTGTCAGGGTCTGGGTGTTCGGGCCCTACCCTGACGTCCCCCTAAGGTAAAGCTCACACCAGCAGGGTCACCCTCTACCTTAGCGGCTGGGACCAGTCAGAAGAAGGGCCGTGATGCCTTGGCACCTGACAAAACTGTCCCAATGACAGTCTTGTCCAAGGCCTTGGACAAGATACCCTGTCATCAAGGACAGGTGTCAGATCCAGCACCCCAGCCTTCAGCCAATCTGTTGGCTGCTTCCCCACCGGACACCGCTAAGCAGCCATCTGCTACGGGCACACCCCCCTCTGACGGGCCAGGCGTCGCCCTCTTCCTCACCGAGCCATTCTTCACCAATTGAAGATCTGATACAGGATGAGGTGCCTAATCATCCCATCAGGTCCTAGTCTCTGCCGCCCCCCTCCAACGCCGGGCAGCCTAATGCCAGGTGCTCAGACATCGGGTAAACAGACGCCAGCTCTGCAGTCACCTGCGGATTCATCAGCCCCACAAATCTCCAAGGACCAGAGCCGGGCACTCTTCTCCTTTCGGTGGAATTGGGTCAGTGGGGACCTGCTCCCCCCTAAAGACCCGGTCATTGTTTAACCCGAATGGGACCTTGGTGTGGGTCAGGAGCCCAAACAACCAACTCCTGCCGCTAAGAGCTGTACTCCAGGCCCTGAGGATCACTGTGGTAGGCACCGGCACAAAGAGTGGTGTCCCTGCAGAAGCTCCCATTTGTCAAGTCACCACCGATCCTCTCCCACCGGGCCCCAGTCCCATAGCTGTCACCAGTTCCATAGCAGACAATACTCTATCAGTTAATCCACCTCTTCAGTAGATTCCAGCAAGCAGTTCTATGTCTTCGGGCTCAGACTACTCAGATTGTAGGGGTCACCCTTCCTCCCCGGATAAAAGGACAGACTCCCAGGTCGCCTCCTGATGACCCAGCATTCATGGACATTGTGAGGCACATCCAAGCCTCTAATGGAGGAGAGACTGCGGACCTGGACTGGGAGAGGTGAAAGTTGGCTAAATACCTGAGGCAGAAGAAGCACAAGCCTCTAGTGGTGCCTCCTTGCCTCCTTTAGTGGACACATTCCAGGAACTGACATAGTTTACCTGGAAGCACCCTTCCACCTCCTCTGCTGACGTTGGCAAAAAGGTCTGTTTGTCCTCCACTTGCTCCATCAGGTCCCTTAACTTTCTCACACGCATGGTGCAGTACCAGAATACCCTGTGAAAGAAAGGTATAGCTCAGGCCCTCCCAGACACTGCACAAAAGACTGAACGCCTGGACCTACACAAATTGGGGTCGGAAGTGGGCACCCATGTTTTGCATGCCTCTTATGACATTGCAGATATGGCAACCAGAGCTGCAGCCTGTGGTATTTGTCTCAGGCACCATGCCTGGCCTAGGATATCAGGATTCTCCCAGGAGTTGCAGTTGGGCATCCTTGACCTCCCCTTTAAGGCCTCAGTCCTTTTTGAAGACGTGACTGAAAAACTGATTAATCACCTCCAAGAGTCAGGGAAGTTCATTTGGTCTGTCTAAAAATGTATAAAGGGGACCAAAAACCCCTTCAGAAAGTTGCCATTTCAGAAGCCGTTGGGCCAACAGGCCCAAAACCAGTCTCAGCATTGGGGTGGCTTCAAAAGAAATGTCACCTCCCAGATGCCTGGAAGCTCTGTCTCGTAAGCCACAAAGTCCTCCCAGGCCTCTCTGCCTACTCCCGGAGCAACCCAGTGACTCTCTGCCAGACCCCCCTCCTCCAGTGGGGGAAGTGACAGGGGGTCTCTTCTCCCTCCATCTTGAGGGTTGGAGCAAAATAGCATCAGATCTCTGGGTTTTACAGCTCATAGAGGTCATACTTTGGAGTTCGAGCAGATACCTCAAGATACTCCACCAGTGTCCTCGCATTATCCTCTTTCTCTTGTCCCACTAACTGAAGGGAAAATTGAGGCCCTCCTGCAAAAATGGGCTATAGAGCCAGTCCCCCCAGCTCAATGGGGAACATGGTGGTATTCCCACATTTTCCTAGTTCCCAAAATGACCAGAGACCTTCGCCCCATCCTGGAACTCTGCTCCCTGAACAAGTTGATCAAATACAGAAGGTTCAGGATGGTCACATTACTAGGTCTTATTCCCATCTTGCATATGGAGGACTGTTTTTTCTCTCTAGATATGCAGGATGCATACCTGCACATTATGATTTTTTCACCCCACTGGAGGCTCCTGCTGTTCCTCTTTTAGGGTTGACATCCGTTCTGAGCCTTGCCATTCAGCCTCTCCTCTGCTCCCAGAGTCTTCACCAAGTGTCTAACTGTGGTGGCTACGGCTCTTTTGGTGCCAGGGCCATTACTTTATTCCCTACCTAGATGACTGGCTTCTGGCAGCTCCCATGTGGGAACAGCTAGTCCTCATTCTCTGAGATACCTTTGCACTCTTTCAAGAGCTGGGGATCACCCTGAACATTCCCAAGTCGTCCCCATGCCCCAGTCTGAGACTCCAGTTCCATCAGGGTGGTCCTGGACAAGGTTCAGGGAAGGTCCTTCTTTCCCTCAGACCGGGGGGTGGGGGGGGGGATCACCTTCGGAATCTGGTCCGAATGGTATCATCAGCTCCTCATGTCCTGGCCAGAGCTTGTTCAAGGCTCCTTGGCCACATGGCAGCAGCCATCTCAACGGTTCCTTTGGCTCACCTCCATATGAGGGTCCCTCAGTGGATGCTCAGGGTTCAGTGGGACTGGAGGTCTGATGACCTGGAGCAGGTGGTCCTAGTCCCTGATCCAGTTCGCAGTACACTCACCTAGTGGATGGACCCGCTCAATCTCATGACAGGGGTCTTCCCGCAGGAGCCCCTTAGATGAGTTCTGACTGTGACAGGATTGAATAGGGCCCTGTCCCAGCTGTTCTGGAGAAAGTTTAAATGCAAGGATCTATTCTATTCCCCCCTTTTCTGTCTTTATTCTGTCTGGTTGCGCAGCCAGATTTTCTCGTGGGACCTAGGACTTGATCACCCCGACAGTCTTGCAGTTCTCTGCCTCTCACTATCTTTCTACTTTTTCTTGCTGTTCTGTCTTTTCTCCCCCCTTGCATATCTGCTGGTATAACAATATATGTGAATCATCATGTGGAAATGTAAGTGATACTAGGGTCCCTTTGTTTAGAAATGTATATAGTTTTACTGTTGAAATGTATATAGTTGTGCTGTTGAAATGATTGGAAAAAGTTATTTCTAACTCAAGGGGTTGGCCTGTTTGTAAACTCTGAGAAGCTGTAAGCAAGAGGTCTGTTCTGGGTCAGTGTTCTTTTTGCTGCACTTACTGAAACTTACAAGAACACTGTGTGAGAAGCATGCTGTTTCTTAACGAGCAGGGGTTGCAGAGACTCATAAAAACAGAGCTGCAACTTCTTGCAAGAGAGAAAACAGAGACTGATATTGGAAATTAAGAAACCCAGATGGACTTTCTTTGTTTGTACTGCCTTTGTAAATAGTTGTACTGAACAATTTTATTTTTTTATTTTACTTTTACTTAATAATAAACCACTTTTTGCAAATTTTACAACTGCTCTTGGTTTTTTCTTCATGACCTGTGCCTCGATGACAGATGGTGTCAGCCTAAGTGGGATTTACGCTGTGCATGCTCCAAGTCAGGAGTTTTGTACATGGGTACTAGACCTGGTGCCAGGGAAGCATAGCAGAAAGGCATGGATTCTGCAGCAGCAAGCCCAGGAGTGGTTACCAGGAAAATGGCAGCCAAACTAGCTGAGACAGACGTCCAGGCTGAGACTGTACAGCAGCTAGCGCCAGTTATAGAAAAACAGGCAGTGACAGAACCTGAAAGCCTGACTACCTTCTTCAAATGGTGGTCTATACAACAAAGACAAAAAAGGGGAGAATAGAAGAGATCCTTGAATTTAAACTCTTTCTCCAGAACAACTGGGACAGAGCCCTATTTAATCGTGTCGCACTGACCACGGATGCTTTGGGTCTCAGTTGGGATGCTCAGCTGGAGAACAGGCAGAACCAGGTGACCTGGTCACCAAACAAGCAGTTGCTCCACATCAACATTCTTGAGATACGAGCATTCCTGAACGCCTTACAGGCCTTTCAAGTGGACTTCTCTCCAGGCCCTCTTCATATTCAGACGGACAACATGTCCGTAGTCTTTTACATCAACAAGCAGGGGAGTACTCATTCCTTCCCTCTGTGCAAGGAGGCAATGAGGGTCTGGAATTGGGTGCTGGAACATCACCTTGATCTCACCGCTGTTCATGTTGCAGGATGTGACAGGGTTGAATAAGGCCTTGCCACATTTGTTATGCAGAAAGAGTTTAAATGCAAGGGCTTGTTCTGTCCACTCCTTTGCCGTCTCTTCTCTGTCTTGTTGCGCAATCAAATTTTCTTGTGAGATCTAGGAACTGATCACTTCGACAGTTTCACAGATCTCTGCCTCTTGCTAGCTTCTCTGCCTTCCCTTGCTGTTCTGTCTTTGCTTCCCCCTTGCATATCTGCAGTTATAAAAATATATGTGAATCTTTATGTGGCAATGGCACTGATACTGGGATACCTTTGTTTAAAACTCTAAATAGTTACACTGTTGAAATTATTGCAAAAACTGGAAAATCAAGGTGTTAGCCTGAGATGCTGGTTGAAAACTATTTCCAGAGCTGTCAACAAGAGGTCAGTTCTGGGTCAGTGTTCTCTTTACTGTACCTGTTGAAACTGACAAGACCACTGTGTGAGAAGCAGAATGTTCTCTTCCCAAGCTCCCTGAAAAGACTTGTTATAAAAAGAGCTGCAATCTTTTGCAAGAGGGAGAGACAGACTCTGAGAATGAGATTGGAAATTGAGAAGGAAAAACTCAGAAGGAGGACTCTGCTTTCTATTTGTACTGCCATTATAAATAGTTTTACTGAACAATTTGTATTTTGCTGTTAATAAAAAAAAAAAAAACACTTTTTGCAAATTTTACAACTGCTCCTGGTTTTTCTATTCTTTCTGACCTGTGCCTCGATGACACAGGCGTCCAAAACATCTTGGCCAATAGCCTAAGCAGGTCTCGGTCCAAGGCTCAAGAGTGGGAGCTCCTTCAGTCGGTAGCAGTACAGCTATTTGACAGATGGGGCCGACCAGAATTAGACCTTTTTGTGTCCCACTCAATGCCAAACTGCCCAGTTTCTGCTCACTAGATCCAGGGCCTGGAGTTTTTTGGTGAGACATACTGCCCCTCTGTTGGACAGGAAGGTTCCTCTATGCCTTTCCTCCCTTTCCCATTCTACAGAGCGTACTTCTGAAGCTACAGGTGGTGGGAGTGGAGATTATTCTCATTGCCCCCTTTTGGCCTCGGCAGATTTGATCCCGTTTATTTCAACAGCTGGCAGTGGAAACTCCAGTTCCCTTGCCTCTGAGCTCGCACTTGCTCACCCAGGACCAGGGCAGTCTGATCCATCTGGATCTCAAGTCTTTGCAGCTCCATGCGTGGCTTCTTCAGACCTAGCAAGGGCTAGATACGCAGTTTCCAACAAGGTGGCAGCCAAAAAACCTCTATGAGATCCACGTATGCTATGAAATGGAAAAGGTTTTGCCTGTGGGCTACCGCACGCCAGCTTTATCCTTTTTCTTCCCCCTCTGAACTCCATCCTTGAGTATCTCCTATCTCTATTCAAGCAGAGCCTGAGCTACTGCTCCATCAAGGTGCAACTTTCTGCCGTCTTGGCATACCACGCACCGGTGGAGGGAAAAACCCTGTCTCAGCTGGATGTGTCTCGTACCTTTTTGTGGGGCAGCCTACTTTTCATCATATTATTTCTAGTTATAAGCTACATTTTATAATTATCTTCTCTAAAATTCATTGATGTTGCTTTTGTTTTTCTTATTGTTTAGTAGAACCGAAATGCATGCTAATGTATATTTATAAACAACCTTGTTTTGTTTGCAATCCTGAATCTGTTCTTGCTGCATAGTTCCTGAGCACTAGAAACACACCCAAACAGTGCAGTCACTCATGAGGCAGTAGCCTCCTAAATTTCCATTACATCATGAGGGGCTAGACTGTGTTGTGGGTGTTCCCAAATCCAGGAAAGATGCAGTTGGAGCTGAATAAGGAATGTAAACAAACCTGTGTTTGTGTGGTGACACTAGTATGGTGGGCAGTCTGTTTTTCACTTTTTCAAAGAAAAAGTCAGAATCAAACTACCAGCTACATCAGCAGTCTTTACAGAATGTTGGAAATCATAAAATGTGTTTTTTAAACTAGGGACACTTTGAGACCTAAGGGGTTGACAGTTTCTCTTTAAAACTTCCCAAATCGAGATCCCGTCCCTCCATTGGATCTACTTTTTGTGTTGGAGAAGCTCATGCTCCCCCCTTTCAAACCAGCTGCGGATTGCGAGCTACACTTCCTGTTCTGGAAAACGTTATTTTTAGTTGCAGTTACTTCCGCCTGAAGAATTTTGGAGCTTCAGGCTCTGATGTATAGAGTCCTATTTGTTTTTTCATAAGGCCAGGGTGTCCTTGCGTACAGATCCTAAGTTTTTGCATAAGGTGGTGTCAGAGTTTACCTTGAATCAGGACAGCAACCTGCCAGTTTACTTTCCCGAGTAGTGTAATCGGGGGGGAAGCGTTATTGCATACTCTTGATGTCCATCGGACACTTTGTTTCTATTTTAACCGTACGGTTTCCATTAGGAAAACTGGTCAGTTGTTAGTTTCGTTTGCGCCCTGTCTATATGGCTGGTTAACTGTATCATTGTTTGTTACAAGTACAATAAACCCTTACCGGGTCTGGTAAGAGGCCATTCTACTTGTTGGGGGTGGTAGCTACCCCCTTTGCCGCTCTCTGAAACATTTCTGCAGCAGATGTTTGTGAGACGTGTTGTCCCTCTGCTGGACAATGACGTTTCTCTACACTTTCCCTCCCTTCCCACTGCTACAGAGGGATCTTCCTGGACATAAGTCTCCACCACTCATTCACACTAGTGGGATTAGCGCCGGAGGCACTAGGACCCATCGGGAGCAAACTTTTTGCTGGAGGGTCGGCGCGAGAGATGGCGCCGCGAGGCATGGCGCCGCGAGCAGCGGCTCGAGCGGCAATGACCATCTCGGCGACGACCCTCCAACCGCCTCAGTTCCTTTTTTCCCGCCGTCTAGTGCGCTTCAGTGACGACGTCGCTCGCCTGTCGGGAGTCAAACTTCAAACTAGCGCATAGTTTTCAGTTTATTTTTTTGTAACATTATCTCGATAGTAGTATCGCTTAATTTTATTCTATTTTCGTAAAATTTTCTAATATTTTAAATTTAACTTACTTGAAGAAGTCTCGGCCTACTGGACGGAGTCGACCATGAGCAGGTCAGGTGACGGTAGGGAGACTTCGTATGAAAGCTGTTCAGTCAGCCGGGCTGGGTCCGGTCAGCCTCCTTCTCCTCAGCGGGGTTCCGACAGCGGTCGGTCCGATGCCCGGGGATGGCGGTCCCCGTCGGCATAAAATAAGCGGTCGCATTCGGCACCGTTCGGCCTCGAACTCTTCTTCGGCCCACAGGTCAAAAAAGAGAAGGCATCACTCGAGGTCGCCCTCTGGTATGTCTGCGCGTCGACGGTCGGTTATCGTAGCTAGTTGCCGTTCTCCTTCTTCGGAGTCGCCAACTGCTGGTGACCGTCGTCCTCGACATCGGAGCCCCTTCCCGCCTGTAGGTAGGGCTCCAGATGAGCAGTTTCATCAGTGGGCCGCTCTTATGGAGCGATGGGCTCGGAGGTTGGTTCTCCTGCCTGGCTCAGTTGCCACGGAGCCCCCGGGCTCCTCCAGCGATCGGGTAGGGCGGTTGGACCTTCCTAGTCGCGCGGCGCCTTCTTCGGTGCCGGTGACTCCGCGCTTAGGTGTTCCCCCCCTCACATGGCTGCGGCGCAGGGGGCCACACCGATGCCCTTATCTCCTGGTTTTTTTCCTTCTCTAGCTTTCCAGGTTCCTGGGGCGTTTCCGGCGCCTTCCGCGGGGTCTGTTGGCTTGTCAGTGCCGTTTTCGGTGCCGCTCGGCCTTGCGGCGCCGTCTGCGGCGCCGCGTGTTCTCGCGGCGCCGCTTGGTCTTGCGGTGCTGCGTGCCCCTCTGCGGTGCCGTTTTCAACCCGTTTTGCCTTCTCAGCGCCGGGGGCCCTCGGGGACTCTCCTTGTTTCTCTGCTATTTCCTCCTCTCCTAATTTTCACTCCTTTCCTGTCCAATCAGTCCTTTCTGGACCATCAGGAGATGATGTTGAGCCTGACCCAGACCTTCGGTTGGGTGATGAAGTGGAGGAAACAGGATCTGTCTTTGCTACAGAGCCTGTGGTCGAGGACCTGTCCTTGAAGTCTCTGTTGAAGAACCTGAGATCCATTCTTTCTCTCCAGACTACAGACATCGATCCTGGAAAGATATTAAGACTCCAGTACCTTCATGCTTCGGAGATCCCTACATTTGACTCTTCCGATCCAGCCTTCCTTGGAGCAGCTGTCTCAAATGGTATGGAATAATCCTGCTCTTATTCCCTCAGTGGCTAAATCCATTGATAAAGTATTCAGCTCCCAAGGATCGTCCCATTTTGGCATCCCAAGCCTTTGGATCCTATTGTAGTCCTGGCAGAGAATGATAAGGTCGTTCTTCCTCAAACTACTACAGCTCGACCTATTAACAAAGAGTCTCGTAAGATTGATACATTAGGTAAGAGAGTCTTTGCTGCCTCCACTCTAAGTATGCGTATTGCCAGTTATCAAGGCTATTTTTCTCAGTATGAGTATATCCTGTGGCACTCTTTGAAAAGAATGGTTGAAGCTCTTCCGGATTCTGACTCCAAGTCAGAGCTTCTTCTGACCGTTACTAGGGGTATTGAGTCCAATAACCAACGGGTCAAAGCACGCTATGGGCCGCTTTCGACACTGCTTCTCGCTCAGCAGCGCAGGTGTTGTACTTCAGCGCCATTCCTGGCTGCGTACTTCTGGCTCACGAATGATGCTCAGCAGCAGGTAATGGCGCTGCCCTTGATAGCTCCTTTCTTTTCGCCCTCAGGTGGAACAAGCCTTAGAGGCCACTCAGAAGACTAGGTCGGCCATTAAGTTGGCCAGACCTCCGCCTGCTCTCTCGGGGGCATGTGAACAGACGTCAGTTTCATAGTCAGTCCTTTCGAGGCAGAGGCAGGGGAAGCTTCCATAAAAGCCAACCTGCCCAACCTCAAAAGAAAGCGCAGCAGAAAGCGCAGGGGCCTAAAGCCCCCAGCGCCACCTTATGAATTGCTGGCCCAAGTTCCATCCACATTGCCCGAGGTGGAACTTTCTCCTCCGGTGGGAGGTCGTTTGATGTACTTCTACAACCAGTGGAAGTCCATAACTTCGGACAAATGGGTCCTTCGGATAATTCGCGAAGGTTATTCTCTCAATTTTTTGGAAACCCCCCCGAATTGTCCTCCCAGACGACAACCCAGGTTGTCGGCCTCTCAGTCAGACCTCCTCACCGTCGAGATCCAGGGCCTTCTAAGCAACAGGGCAATAGAACTGGTGCCCCGCATCTCATGAGACACAGGGTTCTACTCCCATTACTTCCTGGTTCCAAAGAAGTCTGGGGAATCGCCCATTCTAGACCTCAGAAAGTTAAACAAATTTCTCCCAGGGAGAAATTCAAAATGATTTCCCTAGGTACCCTGTTACCCTTGCTGCATCAGCACGACTGGCTGGCCTCCCTGGATATGCAGGACGCTTACCAGCATATCCCCATCCACCCGACCCACATAAGTTCCTCAGGTTTGTAGCTCTGGGTCAGCATTATCAGTTCAGAGTCCTGCCTTTTGGGCTATCCTCGGCGCGCGAGTCTTTACAAAGTGTTGTGCAGTTCTCCTAGCGCATCTCAGGAAGATCGGACTCAGGTGTTTCCCTACCTGGATGATTGGCTTCTAGCAGCCCTTCCAGCCAAGGGACTTTGGAAGCCGTGCAAGCGACTTCTCGTCTTCTTACGTCCATGGGAATTCTGCTGAATTTGAAAAAATCACAACTGCAGCCCTCCCAGAGGCTCCTTTTCATAGGGACGCTTCTAGACACCTCTTCCGTGAATGCTTTCCTTCCAGAGGACAGAAGACTCGACATCCTTCAGATGGCCTGTTACATCGGGGAGAACCAATCGGTTACAGCTCTCTCGATGCAACGCATGTTGGGTCTCATGGCGTCCTCGGTGTTCACTGTACCCCTGGCCCGGTTGCACATGAGAACCACCAGTGGATGCTCTCCACTCAGTGGTCTCCGACCTCTCACCCCAGTCTTATCCCATCAAGGTGGCGGAGCCCTTGAAGGTCTCTCACCTGGTGGACTCGAAACAATCTCCTGGAAGGGTTCCCCTTTGCTCCCCGGATCATCAGATCTCCATCACCACAGACGCATCGCTAATGGGATGGGGAGCTCACTGTCGCTCCTCCACACTCAAGGTGTATGGACTCAGTTGAAACTCTTCTCCACATAAATGTCCTGGAGATGGGCGGTCCTCACGCGATCCGAGCTCTGAAGGATATCCTTTGTCACAAGAACATTCTCCTTCAAACGGACAACAAAGCTGTGATGTATTACATCAACAAGCAAGGCGGTGCTCATTCTTACCCCCTTTGCAGGGAAGCAATGAGGGTGTGGGAGTGGTGCTTGGAGCACAAGTCTCTGATTCAGGCGGTTTATCTGCCAGGTATACAAAACGATCTAGCAGATCACCTCAGCAGAACGGAGGCAGACCCTCATGAGTGGTCTCTCGATCCAGCCGTAGCTCGGTCACTATTCGAAGAGTGGGGGACTCCAGACCTGGACCTTTTTGCATCCCCACTCAACGCAAAACTGCCTCTTTTCTGCTCCAGAAATCCAGGGCCTGGCATTTTCTGTCAGGATGTGTTCAGCCTGCGGTGGACAAAGCGTTTTCTTCGCCTTTCCACCGATCCCTCTAATCCAGAGAGTTCTCCTCAAGTTCGAGTCTCAGGGGACCAAAATGATTCTCATTGCTCCTCCTGGCCTCGGCAACTATAGTTTCTCTGCTCAACAGTATGTTGGCAGCCTCTCCGAGACCACTTCCTTGCAAATCAACCTTTTGACTCAGGGTTCGTTGGTCCATCCCAACCTGAAATCACTTCACCTTCATGCTTGGCTCCTGAAGAGGTAGAAGTGAATCGATTCAACGTCTCGTGGGAGTCTCGGACATTCTTCTGGCTGCGAAGCCAGCCACCCGAAAAACGTACGCTTCCAAATGGAAGCGCTTTTCTCTCTGGTGTGCAAAGTCCTCTTGGAATCCCTTTTCCTGTCCTCCTGACAAGGTTCTGGAGTATCTTTTGGACCTATCAAACTCAGGTCTCCAGTACTCCACAGTTAAAGTTCACCTTAGTGCCATCTCAGCGTTCCATGAGCCGGTTTCTTCCTTGACTCTGGCTCAGCTTCCTATGGTGAAGAGATTTCTTAAGGGGATTCTTCATACCAGACCCCCTGTTAGGCGTCCAGTTGCAACCTGGGACATTAACCTGGTGCTGGACATGCTCACTCGGAAGCCTTTCGAGCCCTTAGCTACCTGTGAGCTAAAATTTCTTACCTGGAAGACTGCCTTCCTGGTGGCTATACCTCAGCCCGCGGGTCTCGGAGATTCATGCCTTGGTGACGGACCCTCCAGTATACTGTATTCCATAAAGACAAGGTAGTTCTCGTACTCATCCTAAATTTCTTCCCAAGGTTGTGTCAGAATTCCATCTAAACCAACCTCTGGTACTTCCTCTTACTTAGCTAATTTCCAAAATGAAGGAACGATCTCTTCATTCCTTGGATGTTAAGAGAGCCTTGCTGTTCTATTTAGATAGAACCAAGAATTTCATGAAGACTCAGCAACTGTTTGTTTCTTTCAGCGACACCGGCTGGGTCAACCCGTCGCTATTAGATGCATCTCATCATGGTTAGTGGCATGCCTTGACATTGCTACTCCATGGCTCAAGTTAAATTGGAGGGTAGAGTGTCGCTCACTCTACTAGAGGCGTCGCGGCATCTTTAGCGGAGATTCGCAATGTTCCAGTGCGGATATCTGCAACGCCACACCTGAGCTCAGTGCATACCTTCGTTAGGCATTATGCACTGGAAGTTCCTGCCAGGCGACATTCCGCGATTCGGCAGAACTATCCTTAATGGTCTTCTATCTTAGACGCGTGAGCTCTGGCTCTCCTGCCGCCCTTTGGGGATTATCCAGCTGGTACTCTCCACTAGTGTGAATGAGTGGTGGAGACTTATGTCCAGGAAGATATGAAAACACGCATCTACCGTAATTTTTGATCTTCTTGGACGAGTCTCCACCACTCATTCACACGCCCACCCTCCATCCCCCGAGCTCACCGCTGTGTTGGTCTTCACTCCCTCAAATCTTTAGGCCGTGAGGACTTCTTTGCTGACCCTTCTTACACGGGTCGTACGGACTATCTTATGTCCGTTTTTTAAGGTTAGATTTACTCTTTACGTTAGTTGCGCTGCACCTCCTTGGTAAAAAAGGTACTGAGGCGGTTGGAGGGTCGTCGCCGAGATGGTCATTGCCGCTCGAGCTGCTGCTCGCGGCGCCATGCCTCGCGGCGCCATCTCTCGCACCGACCCTCCAGCAAAAAGTTTGCTCCCGATGGGTCCTAGTGCCTCCGGCGCTAATCCCACTAGTGTGAATGAGGTACGTAATTTTCATTTCTTCTCAAGTTCCAGACAGAAGGAGCAGACATGATCCTTATTGGCCTCTAAAGATTTGGTTTCCCCTACTCCAGCAACTGGCAGCGGAGCCTCTAGTCCCCCTGTCCCTGAACTTGCGCTTGCTGTCACAGGATAGGTGCACCTTGGTCCAACCGGATCTCTGATCACTACATCTGCACGCATTGCTCCTGCAGACTTGGCGGTCTTCCATTTTGGGTTTCCCCGAGAGCATCTGAGGTCTTGGTGATTACTAGAAAGCCTTCCACCAGAGCTGCCTACAGTATGAAGTGGAAATGTTTCTATTTGTGGACCTCTGCCTGTTCACTTAATCCCTTCACCTGTCTGATCTCAGTTTTGGAGTACCTCCTTTCCCTGTCAGATTCGAGCCTGTGTTACTCCTCCATCAAGGTGCATTTGTCTGCCATCTCTGCTTGTCATGCATCTGTTGAGGGTTAGACCCTTGTCCAGCTGGACCTGTCTCGTACATTTTTACAGGGCTTTCTGCATCTGAAGCCTCCCAATCGGGACCCCTTTCTGCACTGTACCTTTTGTGTATGTTAGTGAACCTTACTTTGCCTCCCTTCGAACCAGTCACAGATTGAAGAGGTCACTTCTTCCTCTACCTTGAGGAGTGGAGGGAAGTAATGTCCGACAGTTGGGTTCTGCAGCTCATAGAACACTGCCACTCCTTAGAACTTCTGGAGTGGCCCCCAGGCTGTCCTCCAGTTCAGTCCTTCTACCTCCCCAACCACATTCCACTGATTTGGGAGGAGATCCATGCTCTGCTCCAAGAATGGATCATAGAACCCGTTCCACAGTCCCGACTAGGACAGTGGTTCTAGTCGTCCTACTTCCTGGTCCCCATATGTACTAGGGACTTCAGATTCATCCTGGACCTCAGTGAGGTAAACCTGTTTATCCAATACAAAAAGTTCAGGATGATCACCCTTCAGGGATCACTGCCCGTATTACACGAGGTGGACTAGATATACTTCCTAGACATGCAGGATACATACCTGCACATCTCGGAGGCACTTCTCTGGTTCCACTTCCAGGGAGCCTACTTCCAGTTAAGGGCTCTGCTGTTTGGCTTATCTTCACCTCCTTTCCCTGGGTGTTCATCAAGTACTTGGCAGTGGTGGCAACTTCCCTCAGACGGCATGGGTTCTGTGTCTTCCCTTACCTGGATGACTGGCTGTTAGCAGCACTATCCTGGGAGTTCCAACTTCAGACTCTAGATTCTACCTGCTGCCTCTTCCAGGATTTTGGAGTTACTGTCCGCTTACCCAAATCTTTCTGCCCCCTCCCAACGGCTACAATACATTGGGGTGATGTTAAATACAAACCAGGGGTTGGCCTTTCTTCCCCAGGACATGGCAGAGCACCTCAGGAATCGAGCCTGCCTTCTTTATTCCAGCCAACATGTCCCATCCGGGGTCTTCCTTCGCCTCTTGGGACTTAAAGCTGTGGCCATTGTTATAGTTCCCCATGTCCAGCTGCATAGGAGGAGTTCCCTTTGGACTCTGCGGGTACAGTGCTACCAGCATGTGGACGCTGCCAGTCATTGTCTCAGACACGGTCAGGAGGATGCTGTTGTGGTGGCTGGAGCCCGGCAGTCTCCTGAGCGGGCTTCTGTTTTACATTCCACCTCCGCATCAGGTCCTCACAACGAACACTTCTGGTCTCGGCTGGGGGGGCTCATCTCTGTGCCCACCAGATTCGAGGAGTGGAACTATATGGAAGCGGGCCTTCACATAAATGTCTTGGAGATGCAAGCAGTTCTGTATGCCCTACAGACCTTTCCAGACTTATCTCTTTCTGGTCCACTGCTGATTCAGACAGACAACTCCAGCATAGTCCATTACATTAACAAACAGGGAGGGACTCGCTCTTAACCCCTTTGTCGGGAAGCGATGGGGGTCTGGTATTGGGCTGTAGATCATGGCCTGGAATTTTCAGCCATCTATGTTCCCGGCATCCACAACGTCTTAATGGACAGCCTAAGCCTGTCCCTGTCTCGGGCTAAGAAGTGGGAACTCCTGACCTCACCTTTTAGACTGGTGGGATCATCTGGAGTTGCACCTTTTTGCGGTCCCACTAGATGCAAAATTGCCACTTTTCTGCTCCGTCCAGGGCCTGGAGTTTTCTGGCAAGATGTGTTGTCCCTCTCTTGGAAAGGGAGGTTTCTGTATGCCTTCTCTCCCTTTCCGCTCCTTCAGAGGGTTCTGATCAAACTTCAGATGGAAGGGTCCTCGATGATCCTTTTGGCCTTGTCAGATTTGGTTCCCTTTACTTCTGTACCTGGCAGCTTAACCTTCAGTGGCTTTGTCCCTCTGCACAGGCTTGCTTTCCCAGGAGTAGGGCACCCTAGTCCACCGAATCCCAAGTCTCTCAGTCTTCATGTGTGGCTTCTGAGGATGTAGCCTTCGCTAGGTTTGGGGTGTCCCTAAAGTGGCAGATGTGGTGGCAGGCAGGAAACCCTCCACCCAGGCCACCTATTCTATGAAATGGAAGTACTTTGATACCACCTGGACTCCTTCAGCGGTCAGGTGAACCAGATTTTGAAGTACTTGCTGTCCCTTTCAGACTCCAGTCTGAAGTACTCCTTGATTAAAGTTAATTTTTCAATCATATCTGCCTATCATGTTCCCATAGAAGGACATTCAGTGACCCAACTAGACATGTCTCGCACGTTTTTGAGAGGCATTCTACACTTGAAGCCTCCAATCCGCAACCCTGTCCCGGCTTGGGATTTAAGCTTTGGATTGGGTTGGAAGAACTTAGCTTGCCTCCTTTCGAACTAGCTGCGAGTTGCAAGCTAGACTATCTGTCTTAGAATACAATACAGTTATAAAAACAGAAGAACAGAAATAGGCCTGTATTCTCTGGAACAAAGAACTAGAGGGGCTCTATTGATCATACATAAAATCATAAAGGATGAGAAGCTTAGAAAAGAAATGGAGTGAATTTTCAGGAAAAACTAGTGTGGTTGAGAAAACATGGAAAACAGATTTGTGAAAACTGCAAAAAAAACAGCATAAGGCATTATACCTACCTAAATAGAACTGGTAGATTATGGAACAACTTAACAAATGATATTGTGAATATAGACACAGGAGAGATGTTTAAGAGAAAGGTTGATGAATGGTTTCAGCTGAACCAGGGCTGATGACCCACTTGTGTGGGTGTAGTTATATGGGCTTCAAGCCTTCTGCTACTGTTGTGCAGTATAAGAATCCATTACAAGAAAGTGTTGTTTTTAGTTGCTAATACTTCTGCTTGGAAGATTTCTGAGCTCCAGGTGCTCATGTGTGAGCAGCCTTATTTGATTTTCCACAGACAGGGTGTCCTTACATAACATTTCTCAAGTTTCTCTCTAAGGTGGTGTTTTGAGTTTACCTTGAATCAATCCATCCACATATCCAGGGGAAGCATTGCTCCATACCTTAGATGTGCACAGAATTTCGCGTTACTGTAACCATCTGACTAAGGACTGCAGGAAGTCCTCTCAATTGTGTTTCTTTTGCCCCGGGAAAAGAGGATATCCCAGTGTCTAAGCAGTTTGTGTCCAAATGATTGGCCAACTGCATTGTTTTCTGTTACAGTAAGGAACTTCCAGGTGTGATACATGGTCTAGTGGGGTGCCACAAGGATCAGTACTGGGGCTAGTGCACTTCAATTAGTGACATTACAAATGGACTGGAAGGGAAAGTATGTCTGTTCGCAGATGACGCAAAACTCCGAGTGGACATGCGGGTGTGTATGAAAAGAATGAGGGGCAATCAAAAGAAAGTGGAAGAATGGTCACAGGTTTGAGAGCTGGGTTTTTTAAATCGTACACATGGGGCACAGAAACCTGGGGGCAACATACCAACTGGGAGGCGCAGTATTAAGTCACAAAGCAGGAAAGGGGGGAAGGGGTTGATCTTTTCTGATTACCTGAAGGTAGCAAAACAGTGTGACAAGGCAGTGCGGAAGGCTGGCGGGATGCTTAGGGGAATCGCCAGCAGAAAGTGAGGTAATATCCCTGTATAGATCACTGTTGAAACCACACCTCGAGTACTGTGTCCAGTCCTGGAGGCCCCATCTCCGCAAGGACATAAATAGGGTGGAGGCGGTACAAAGGAGGGGAGACAAAATGGTGCTAGGCCTGCATCAAAAGCCCTGCGAGGAGGCTGAAGGAATTAAGTATATACTTGCTGGAGGAAAGGAGGGAAAGGGGGGATATGATAGAAACATTCTAATACCTCACAGCGAAAAACAAGGTACAAGAAGGAAGCATTTTCCAAATAAAAAGGTACTCCAGGACAAGGGGTCACACTGAAAACGGGGTGAGGGGGTTGCTCAAAGGAAACAGGAGAAAAAACTTCTTCACAGAGTGGGTGGTAGATGCATGGAATAGCCTCCCAACGGAGGTGGTGGGAGCCGAAACGATTACAGAATTTAAGAATGTGTGGGATAGACACTGAGGGATATTAGAAGTAAGGGGGGGAACCAGAGACTGAGTAGTGTCTGTGGGGACACTGTAGGTAGGGAAAACAGGGCAGACTGGGTGGGTCAGTAGATCCTTATCTGCCAACAACTTCTATGTTTCTGTTTCTATGGTCATTCCACCAGAGGCATGGCCGCCTCTGTTGGTTGCTTCCATAACGTCTTAAGTTGCAGAGATCTGTGCAGTGGCCATTTGGAGCTTGGTCCACATTTTTACCAAGCACTGAAGTCTTTACATTGCCTCTCAGTGAAGGGCCAGTCTCTGGCTAGCTGTTCTTCAGGGCCTCATCTCCTAGGTCCTTTTTCCAACCTCCCAGTCTCAGTTTTTGTTTAACTGCCTGGGACTCGCCCTACTGGTGTGGCCTGCTGCAAGAGATACTCTCGAAGTAGGATAGTACAGTTACGTAAGAACTTACCGTAACAAAAGATCTTCGAGAGGATCTCCTGCAGCAGGCCCTGCTTGCCCTCCCTTCGTTGAGTGGCACTGTACTTTTGGACTCTGGGTTGAACTTTCAGTGCTAACTGCCCAATTCAGTGTACCACGCTTCTCTCATGAGCGCAGATTCAAACCTCTTTTTGGAACCTTTTCTATCAGGGATGGATAATGGACAGAGTAGTTTTGAGGAGTAACATCAGGGACATCCCTCCTAATCAGGGACAGTTGAGAGGTATGCTTCAGTGTACCCCCTAGGTCAGCTGTGCATGCACAAGACAGTGACATCGTGCTCAACGGGTTCTCATGCACTCTCCTCTTTGCAGCCAATAGAAAGTTAGCAAAGCCTTAACTGCTGCAAGGAGCCAATGGCAAGGCACAACTCGCTCATTGACGGCCATAAAAAATGTGCATTCCAGTCTCCCAGTGCATTTCGGTGAGACAGCTGCAAAACACTTTCTGACTTTGATCCCAATTGGTACTGGTCTGATGTGGAGGTCAGCCCTAATAAAAAAGGCCCATATGGTGAATACAGTGAGGCATGTGACCATAGCAAGGAATTTATTGTGGATGTAAAAGGCATTGATGAAGTGTCACTCTTGCATATGAAGAGGGAATACACTGTGCTGCGAATTGTAAAAAAGAGAAAACAATTTTTTTTGTGGTGACAGTAAATCTCTTGCTTTCTCTGCATGTCTAACTGTAGTGGCTAAGTGCACCTTTTTTCGGTAGTGTTTTCAGTTTGCATTCATGGTCACCCAGTCCACTAACAGCACCAGTGATCAGTTTGCATTTGTGGTCGCCCAATCCACTAGCAACACCTGTGACAAGTTTGCATTAAGTCCACTAGCAACGGCACCTGTGACCAGTTTGCATTTAACCAGTCCACTGGCAGCAGTACCTGTGACCATCTCTCAGTATGTTTGTGTGAGGGTCCCTAACACATTGTAAAGGAAAGCCTGGCCTGCTGCTGCTGTAATGGCATGTACACATTGCTACAATTGGACCTCGAGGTAAGGGCTACAAAAGGATCTGTGGGTTAGATCTTGAAGTGGTTGGTAAGTTTGACAGGCCATGATGGTGAATTGGCAAATGGGCCATGCATAAACCTTGAACTGAAAAATGCAGAGATCTCACGTGCTTCATTTAAGGTGATTGAGTGATACAATTAACTTTTTGTGATGCCCAAGTGACATGACTTGGGAGACCAAACTAAGGCTATGGATAAGTGTTTTAGTTTTAAAATCATGCCTTTGAGAAACGATTCTGTTAGACAAAATAAGCACAAAATAACAGAAAACATGGTCTTATGTGTTTTATTTTATTAATAATGGAAACAGTAATATGCTACAGTAAAAATATCAATTTTAAGAATCTGTTCCACAAACTGAAGTGATTGCTGATCAGGTATTTTTTGGTTAGCAGTCACTGCTGATTAATGTCCCGCCACTGATTTGTGCCTTTTCTCTGCAGATCTGGTGTGTTTCTGGTTGCAGGCAGGTACTGCAGCCTTGAGAAGTGCCTATTCAAGTCCTCTCTCAGCTGGAATCAAGGAGGTGATCCACTTGCTACATCCTGACATGACAGGTAACTTGGTGCCATGCACTTTTTAGATATCTGCCCACACAGACATTCAGTAAAGTCTTAAGGGCTAGTATAGGTGGTGGTGTAATTAGACTTGGCGGGTACCTACTGTGCACCTATTAGCCTGCCTAGAGAAACTGGCACAATATCTTATAAAGAACAGGGATTTGTCACAGGTTGTTGCTTTATAAAATTTGCAATAAAATGACAACTTTATTGAATTCAATTAATTTGTTGGTAAGCAGGTTGAGCGCACATCTCATTTACAGTTTGCATCCAGTACAGTGATATAAAACACCTGTACTGTGAAGGGAGAATGTCTTCTTCACAGGATATTGTATTGTTAGCTGCTGTAAGAGCCATAGAAATGGCTATGTAGATGAAACATAAGGCTCGTTCACACGACCACTTTGAACAGAACTGCACATGAAGCAGTTGTTCTGGTTCCGAAACGCTGACCAGCCCCTGTTCAGACAACAGTGTTGTGCACTGATGTTGAAGGTGCACAGTTCTGTTCTGGCGTTGTCACTGTACAGGTTGGGTAAAGCATGGGAGTGCAGTGCATTGGTTGCCGGGTGGTCAGATAACCAGTGACACCACCCAAACAGCCACGCGATCCCTAGAAAACGGAATCATGCTCGCACCACTATGCTACTGAAAATGAAAAAAAAAATGCATTCAGACAGGACATGATGCTGCGATCCAGGTGAGGTACACCTTCAGAACCAGCTCAGATTTTGCCATGTGAACGAGCCTATAGTAGGGACAGAAGGAGACTTCAAGTCCATCGAATCTGCCCTGAGGCCCTTCTTCACTTAAGCAATACCAGCTGAGAAGCTGATCATTTCTGAGGAGTTAACGACTGGTTGGGGGATGGGTGGCCCGAGGCTGCACCTGGGGCAACCTTACTCTAGCCAGTTGTTAATCCAAGGATATGACCATTTTCGAGGTTGTCATTGTGATTGTAAGTCTAATCACAATAACAATTTTCTTTTTTTCCTAATTTATTGTTAAACTTGAGGTTTTAAGCAGAGTGGCACGAGCCGTGCATGCTGCACAGCGTTATTTGGCAGCTGGATTGATAATTTCTAAGACGTTAATGACCGATCCAGTAGCCAGTCAGCCTTGCTAGGCTCAAGAATAATTAACTAGATTTAAAATCTAGCTCCCAACAATACTAATTTCTCCCCACTGTTGTTCTAGCAATGATTACTGCCCCCTTCTGATAATCCCATTAAAGTTGTCCCACTGTGTTTTGAAAGCATTCATGGTCCCTGCGTTAACCACATTGCTGGACAGGCTGTTCCATTTGTCCTCAACCCACTCTGTGAAAAAGGAAAATGCTTCCTGGTGTCTTTGCTAAACTTCAAAAGCTCCCCTATCCACCCCACCCTACCATCTGCTACTAGCCTGAGATTGTGGTCTCTTGTGTTTGAACATGAACAATTCTGTATGGTCACCTTTTTGTACTTGTTCATAAGAATCTGTCGTATCCCCCTCTCTAGTCGAGCCGCCAGTGAGAACAGATTGAGTTCCCCAGTCTGTCTTCAAGGGTCCTACAGTGTTGACTGTGAATAATTTTTGCCAGCCTTCTTTGAATTGTCTTCATTGTGTCGAGGTCTTCCTCAAGTGTTGGCTTCACAACTGCACATACTGTAATACTTCAGGTGGTGTCTGTACACGCCTCCATGGGACTGGTGAAACCACACCTGAAAAACCCCAAACTGGAGTGACATTGTTTCATTAGGGATGCCCGAAAATACTTCCACTGAAAGTTTTTTTTTTTTTCTTTTAAATATGTTTTTATTACTGGGGAAAACCCCAGGCATGAGTCAGTATCAAGTACATTACAGAGATCTTGTATCGGGGTAACATAACATTTTACATCAGTAATTTGTTATACCATTCAATTTCCTAGAAGGCAACTAATTATAATTTCTAAAGCATTCCATTTTTCATTTGTAATTTCCTATTTTATATCAACATTTAGCACCATGTTTCTTGCATGTCCCACCTGCCCCCCTTCCCACCCCATTTCTGTTATCGTGCCTGGATTGCAGCCTCCTACTTATTCCACCCCCTGTTTGATCAGGGACTAAAGTCTGGATCTGTACTTGATTGATAAAGAATCCACTTCTGCCATTTCGAAATCGGGGCTTGAATTTTATTTTGTAATTTAGCATTGAGACTCTCCATGAAATAAATTTCCTTCATTATTATTCTCCAGTCCCTTATGGTTGGGATGGTCTCTGACATCCATTTTCTGGTAATGGCCTTCTTGTCTGCTAAAAGGCAGATCGGTAGGAGGGTGTGGGACCATGGAGGAGAGTGATGTGGATATAAGGCCATTATAACCTGCTCAGCTATAAGCTCAGTTGGTTCCCCAAGACAGTGGGTTAAGTCCATCTAGAGAGTAAGCCAGAATGGCATTAGGAGCGGACATTGCCATAGCACATGTCCCAAGGATGCCGTGATGCATCCGCACCTTCTCAACAGCATCCATATTCCCTGGGGAGAAACTTTAGGAGTACCGCCGGAGAGCAGAAGTATCTTGCTTTGCACTTCCATGAAAACTCCCTCCACCAAGGGGAGGAGGTCGTCCTTGCCACCAATAGAGCAGAGTTCAGCCACTACTCCCTTATCACCTCTAGTCCCAGATCCCTATTCCAGTCTTCTGGTATTGTTTCAGTGGATTCCTCTGTAACCTCCCGCAGGCCCTTATATAGAGAACCTATTAGATGGCTGCCCAGCTCTCCCTGTATTGTCGAAGATTTTTAATATCGGGGGTATTGGAGAAGGCAACCTAGCTGAAATTATTTTATTCCGTAAGATGTGATTTCTCAACTGGTAATGTTAGAAGAGGACTGCTCTGCATGAGCTGTATTTATCCCTTAGTTTATCAATAAAGTGATCCCCTCACTAGACATCAGTTGATGGAAATGTGAAAGACCTAGCCTTCTCCAGATTGAGGTTAGGTCCATTTGTGCATTACGGAAGGAGTCGTCCTCTGAAATTTAATTTGCAGTACTCTAATGAGGATTGAGGGCAGAGTCTCTTCTCACCCTCCTCGATAATTTGAAAGTATTTGCAGTGATAGCTGTGAGGTGTTTAGGTGATATGCATCTTCCATCAGAAGAAAACGGAATTTCTAGGAACATGGATATGTTGTTCATCCACGCTTATTGGCATCTCCCTTTCCCCTTTAAGGATTGCTGGAAGTCTTCAGGCTGGCTCCTCCCACCCACCTAGGTGGTATAACCCTTGGCTCTGCCCTATGACACCAGATCTTCCTTTCCACTGGATGATTTAGGTTGCCTCCTTTGTGCTCCTGCATTTTGTAGGCCTTGGCTTCAAAACCTTCAGTTATTCTGAAAATCCGTCTAGTTCGCATTAGCGATCGCGACTGTTCTTCTTCAACTATGGAAGATGAGCTTTCCCCCAGATTTCGCTGGTGTTCGTGCGGCCAGAAAATGTCGCGCACCGATCCCCACAGCGTGCATCTATTGCTTGGGTGTCAACCATGACACCTCGAAGTGTGATTTTTTTTGTCTTGCTTTTCACCCTAACTTCCTCGACTACCATCTCGCTAGCCTGAAGTTGGGGAAGCTGGAAAAATGGAACCCTCCGATGAAATCAAAGGAGGCTTGGTGGGCATTTTCCATGGCTGCAGGATCTGCCAAGCAATTGGAACGTATGCAAGTCTTTGAGGAGGAAGCAGCTCGGGCCGTGGAATCTTCCTCTTGGAGCTTCCTCATTCCGCTCAACCTGGGCTCCACCTTCTCGGGTTCTTTCCAAGAGCAGTGCCAGTCTCTCCCGACCTGAGGGGGGGGAGTGTCCTGTGGGTCCACACTCCTCTCAGTCCCGTAAGCAGGAAAAGGACCTGTGATCATCTTCGTCTTGGCAAAGATGTTCTTGGGATCTGGAGATATTTCGGTCCCAGGAACCGGCAGTCTCGACTTCGGTCGAAATTGCCTCTTCCACCGCTGGCTTCTCGGCTTTGCTGTCTGGCCAGTCGACCGAAGTGTTTATCAACGAGGTTAAAATAATCGACCCCTTGTCTCTGACTCCAGTCAACAAGAAGACTCGATCAGACTCCGGTCCTTTCTTTCCCTGACGAGGAGACCCACTCCACTGGGAATCCCGTCGAGGAAGTGGTCCCTGACCTCGGGAAATCACAGGTCCCACTGGTGTCTGTGGCAGCAGCTGATTTTGTCCAGGCACAAGCCGATCCTGACTTCCAGCCTGGCCATTACTTGGCTTCAGTGTTGGGTAAGTTACTTGTGGAAACTTGTTCCAGAAAGCTCTGTGCAGTCACTAGCAAGGATGGAGAAGTACTGGAAAATGTAATGCACCTTACAGTTACAATTACTTATGTCTTTTTATACAAAATAAATTCGTAACTGTAACTGACTACGTTTATTTGAAAGTAACTAGTAACTAACCTATTGCTTTAAAAAAATTTAAACTTTTATAGTTTATTTTTTAAATATATTTTTATTGAGTTTTTTCTTTTAAGTTGAGATATTTTACAATCAAAACATTTTCTATGCTCGCTTCAGGTTTGTTACAGTACAGGTATACAATACATGAAAATCTTTTATATTTGATACAGGTTAGTATTAAAATCGAATAATTCTTTTACATCATTCTGTTGTCATCCTCCTCTCCCCTTTTCAGTTTCCATCTACTATGGCCAATAATCAGGATCAACCCTGGCATGATAAATTGACCATCTCTGCCAGAGAGTGGCAAACCTATCCGCCTGGTTATTTAGTTTTGCTGTGATGTTTTCCATCTGATATATAGAATTCACAATTTGCCTCCAATCTTGGATGCTCGTATTACTTTGGTCATCCATTTCTTTGTTAAAGATTTTTTTGCAGCCAGCAACAGAATGGGAAGCAGGGTTTTTGTCCATGGGGGAGAACAATCTGGGTAGACAGCCATGAGCACCATTTCGGCTGTGAGCTCAGCACTCTCCCCAAGGCCCTCATTGATTTCTTTTTGTATACATAACCAGGAGGGCATTAGGTATGGGCATTGCCACCTTATATGTGCTAAGTCAGCCATCTCGGCTCCACATTCCCTCCAACAAGCCCCAAATTCAGTTGGAAGGTGTTTAGTCAGACTTGCCGGTGACCTGAAAAACCTTGATCTGCATTTCCAAGAGTATTCTCTCCAAATATGAGACTGGGTGATTTTGACCACTCGCAAAGACAGAGAGGACCATTCTCCTTTAGATACGAGGTCTAAGTCTCTGTTCCAACTAGATAGTATTGAGTTTGTAGATTCTTTAGATTGATTTCGCATCATTTTGTATAGATTACCAATTAAATGATTCCAGTATAGTCCCCGAGAGTGGTCAAGAAATAATTTTAAGGGGTGGGGAGGAGTCAGTTTGACCTGAATACTTCCGTTACGTAGTAGGTGGTTTCTGATTTGGAGGTATCTGAAATGGTCAACATTTGGGAGGTTAAATTTAGGTTGAATGGTAGGATCCCATTTGGTCCCAAGAACTGGAAAGCCTGCTCCAGTCCTAGTCTGCGCCACCGGGAAAAGGTTACGTCATTGTGGGATGGAATGAATAGATCGTCCTCTGAAATTGTCTTACAGTATTCGTTGATTGATTGGAGTGGCTCTTTTTCTCGCATTTTAAACCAATTTTTTAGGACCTGTGAGGTGATACCAGTAAAGTCTGTCAACAGAGGGGTCTTCCCTGAAGAAAAAAAAATAATTTTTTTAATATCATACGTATCGTTTAAGTGGAATTCCACTTTCTTCCATTGGGAGTCAAACTGATCAGAAAGCCATAGAAGAAGAATTTTCAGAAATGCAGCTTCTGCATATTTTCTGAGGTCTAGGTTAGTGCCACCCTGAGCCAATGATAATTTTAATATAGAAAGACAAATTTGTGTTTTTTGTTTGTTCCAAATACATTTTGATAGCATGTTATCCCATGACTTAAAATAATATTGAGATGGGAAATAAGGAATATTTTGGAACAAGTATAAACTTTTATAGTTTATTATTTTTGTACTGTTTTTGTATAAAAAGAAATAAGTAACTATAATTGTAAGGTGTATTACTTTTTCTAGTACTTATCCATCCTTGCTAGTGACTGCACAGAGCTTCCTGGAACAAGTTTCCAAACTTAATAGAAAGTAATAGAAAAAGTAACTTACCCAACACTGCGTGACTTTTGCCTTCCAGGCCGAAAAATCAAGTCTGTTCCCCCCCCTGCCATCGGAGCTGTCGAAACCTTCGGTTCGGCCTAAACCGGTGTCTCCACCGATTGTGGTGGAACCACCGCCCAAGCAGCCTGTGGGAGGGATTCTTTCTACGGGAGATAGACTAGACACCAGGCTTCTCCAGCGTCTTTTGGTCACTGTCACCCCGGACCACCCTCAGTGGGTTGAAGGTGACTTGGGCGGTCAACCATTGTATCCGGATTCCTCTGATTCGGATGAGACCGGTCTACAGTCTCATACCGGGGATGACGAATTGGCTGGTGGGCTAGAGACAGAGGAAGGTCCTTCCTTTTTTTTTAATTTTTTTTTTTTTTTTTCAGGGCATTCTTCACCTCCACTCTGAGTCTACAGGGATGCCGCTGGAACCTATCCAGAAAAAGGCAGACCTCCTCAAGAAAGGAGATACCCTGTCGAAGGCCTTTCCGGTGGCCGAGGCCATAGTTGGCCCAGCCTTAGAACTTTGGCAGCACCCTGCCTCCTGTCCAGCTCAGTCTGCCCTCATGGCCTGCAAGTATGCGGTGCCCATGGAGTCCCTTATGGGGTTTACTGAGCACCCTTCGGCCGAGAGCCTGGTGACCACCTCTGTGTTCAGGCGTACTGGCAGTTTTGTCGACACTGACTGACCTCCCGAGAAGGAATCCAAAAATTTGGATCATTTGGCTCGAAAGGTCTGTGTGGCCTCATCTTGTGGCCTCATCTTTAGGCCTCCATCAGGCAAGTTCGGCTGTCATCATGGCACACTTCTCACATGCCCTTTAGGGGTCTTTGGATGAAGTCATTCCACACCTCCCTGCAGACATGCAGACCACGGTCAAGCAGGTCTGGGACCAGCTTCAGACGGCCCTGGACATTGGGGAATCTTCTTGGACTAAGTCTCCATCACTCATTCACACTAGTGGGATAGCGCCAGAGGTGCTAGGACCAAGTGAGAGCCAAAAATTTTCAGAAGGATCGGTGCAGAGACAGTATCGGGCATGCGCGGCACTGCGAGACTATCTCGCGCCGGTGTAGGCTGTCTCGGCATTGACCCTCCAACCGCCTCAGTTCCTTTTCTCCCGCTGTCTAGTGCGCTTGGATGTCGATGTCACTCATCTGCCAGAGTCAAAGTTTTCGTCTATATGACAGCAGCTTTTAGTGTTTAATTTAACATTTTAGTAGTAATTTATTTTATGAACAAGAAAAGAAGATTATGAAGAAGAAAAAGAAATTCTCACCTGCCATCAACAGAGTCGTCCATAGATGGTAGCAGTGACAGTTGGAAGACTTCGTTTGAAAGTTGCTATGGCAGAGAGGCTGTGTCTGGTCTGCCGCCCTTTGATAAATTGGGGGGTCTGACTATGGACAGTCCTGTACTCGGGGGTGGGGTGGGGAGGACAGTCCACTGAACCACTAATTAGCTGTTCCAGGGATCCAGTCCCACTTAATCTCGAGCTCTTCTTCCTCGTTGGAGGAAGAAGAATCTGAGCTGCTCAAGGTTGCCCCCTGGTATGTCTGCTCGAGGATTGTTAGTCAGGAGGGGCGATAGACCTGAGCCGACTTTGGTGGGTTCCCCTTGGCCCCACTCCCAACTGCCATATTCTTTGACTCCAGACTCCATCTCTGTCCTTGTTGGAGCTTTGGTGAGCAGTTTCATCTCTGGGCCGCTCCTGTGGAGCAGGGTGTTCGACTACTATCTAGTTTTCCTGGCCACTGTTTCTGATTTCGGGACCTCCAGGCCTCTGAGCCGCTGGACCGGGGCTGGATCTATTGGATCAGGATGAGCACAGTGCCCTCTTGGTGTCTTCGCCATCGTGTCGACCCCTCATGCCTACCCCGCTCTCTCTTTCCATGCAGGGGCTGGCACGGGCACCACCTTTTTTCTTCTTCCTTTCTTCTCAGGATTCTCCATTGGCATTCCCACGGTGGTGTTGTCCTGGTGCCGTGCCCGACGCCATGGGTGGCGCCGTGGCCGCTGATTTTGATGTCTGTGCCATGGGCAGCACTGCTGGTGTTGGGTCATCACCGGGATTTGGTGCTGTGGCTCGGCTCCATGGCTCGGCACAGTCTCTGTGCGGCGCCATTGGTTGCCGGTGCTGCGGGTGTCTCGTGGCGCTGGGCATCTGTGGGTGGTGCTGGGTGCCGAGGACACCATTGGTGGTGCTGTGGGCACCCATGGGTGCCATTATCATCATGTCATGGGTACCATTGCTGCCATGGGTGTCGGGGTGCCATTGTAGCCATGGGTGCCGGGGTACCTGCGGGTACTGTCACGGATGCCCTTGGATGTCACCCAGGTTGGCATAGGCACTGCTTGGTGCCCACCTGTGCCACGAGTGATGCTGGTGCCACAAGGGTGCCAGTTGGTGTTGTCCGGCAGAACTAGTGACTGATTTCCTTCTGCAGACTTCTTCTCCGAGGAATTTATTTTTACATTTTTGTGTGTGTGCTATTTTTCTGCCCCGTGCTCGCTGGTCCCCACTCCTTCAGACTCTACTGAGTCCCCCCAGCCCCTACTGTCCTTACCCAGCCTCCTCTGATCCTCAATTGCAGCTGACCCCTGATATTCCGCATCCCTTGCTGGCAGGTCCCCTTCTCCGAGGGGGAAGGCACCCGGAGAGAGGCGTGACCTCGCACATACTTCTAGGGCCCGGGATGCTGCTGAGGAACAGGAGGCCCTGGGAAGGCACTGGAGGCCCTCGGGGAACAGAGCCCCGTCATCTGCTGGCCAGCAAGCAATTTTTCTGGCTTTCTTAAGGTGCGTGACGTCCGGACGTCAAAGCAAGAGCCGACGTCTGTCACGCACCACCCCAATAATTCTGACGTGTTGCTGTAGCCCTGGCCTCCACCAGTGGTCTCTTCAACACCGGGTTGCAGACCCTTCCCTCCCTGAAGACAGTGAGCAGTCGTGGGACGCTCAAGCTGCCTCCCCCCAGCCGGCCCTCCAGCGACCCGAGCTTGTTCCCGAACCCGGGTCGCTGGTGTCACCAGCGAAAATCCAACCGCTGCACCGACGGACCGGCTCGGAACTTGTTTCAAGATGTTTTCCACAGAATGAACTTCTGTTCTGCGGATTATTTCTTCACACATCTTAGTGAGTGGCGGTCTGCCTGGAATCTTGAGACACCCAGCGGTTTCCCGCTGATGGTACTCTTCTGTACTGTTCTGGCAGCAGAATCTTTCATTCTGCTCAGCACTTTCTTGGCTCCCTATGTGGTGCCGAGCTCCTCGACATCCTTAGTAGTGGCAGAGTCTCTAGTGACTCTTACCTAGACCTCCCTTAGTGGTCCTTCTGGGATAGAAATGCATCTAGATGAGTCTCTCCCTGTCTTTCTGGTCAGTGATACAGCGGATTACTCATTTTATATACTGAAGGGCACGCCCTCTGTATCATCAGATCTTTTCAGTAGTTCCTTGGTGATGGAGTCAACCATACACCTCTGCTTCTAGACTCTTTCAGTCATCAAGACAATTGCACTCTGTGGAACATTCTAATTCAATGGTTGGGAGCCGCACATACTCTTCCGCTCCTTTGATAGGGGTATATAGGCCCCTTCTGATACTGCCCTTTCGGTGGCTTTTTCAGCAGGTGGTTAACATCTCTACAGCTGTGAGATTATTAGTCCAGTCACGATTTCAGTTATGGACTCTCAGGCTCCTCCTTCCCTCTGAGAGGGATGACCTCTTCGCCATTTTTGTATTAGGCAATCCTTGCGAGATAGCAGCCTGAAACCTTGTCAGGCTCGGACTAATGGTGTCAAAAAACAAAAAAGGTACAATTATCACAGCACAGAACCTAGCCGAAATTACCCGATACCACACTTTTGGATCTGGTCAGTTTCTGCCTCAGCCGACGAGGTGGTCATTTCGAAACTACGTTAAAGAGTACCTGATTTCTTCTACCCATAGGGGGAGTCCGATCCAGCGGAGGTATGGGTCATCTCTTCTCCAAGAGAGATTTCTCTTATTCCGAGATATTTCTTAGACCTAGACAAATGCCCAGTATGTTGGTCACCCTTGTTTTTATCAGGCTTTCTTCTCTTGATCAGAGCCTCGCAGCAACAGAAGTGACTCTTCAGCGAGTTGGAACTTAGGTTCCTACTTCCTTGCTTCAACTTAACAGACGACATGCTCCTTTCTTGACCATAGGTCAAGTAGGTCTTTTTCTGAGATGGCTTCTCAAATATTCACACCTTCGGTTCCTGCGCACTGGTTCCATGCCAGTCGCACACAAAGCTATCCTCTCCAAGTGCATGACAGAGCTGTAATGTTCGTTTTTCAGCAAATCAAATTAGAGTCCTTCCTGCTTCCTTCAGGGAGGCCAGAGTGAGTGAGTGGTGCTTCACCGCATTGTCACTTCTGCCGCTATTCAGTCACTTTCAGTGAATGGGTTAGCCCTAACTTGGTCCTGCTGTGTCCCTCCTCAGCGCACATCTGCCTCTACTTGCCTTAGAAATCCAGTCCATTCTTTTTCTGTCGGAATGATTTTTTTTCCACAGTGGACATCTCCTCCTGTACACTTTTCCTTTCTTCCCCGAGTTCAGAGACTGCTACTACAGTTGTACACACAGGGGCAGGATGATTCCTTTTTGGAATATGCATTGGGTAGTATCTGGTTCTACTAGACCACCACAAGAGGCTTCTAAGTCGTGCTTGGCCTTCCATCAGGAAGATTCCAGTGACTAAGTGGAGACCATTCTCCTTGATGGGCTAACCCCACCTGGAACCCCTTTGCTCACCAAATAAGGGGTTCAAGTGCTCCTGGACCTGTTGTTGACAGGTCAGCCATACTTGATAGTAAGGGTTTCCATCTGCACTTTCCGGTCTACCCTGAACCAGTAGACTTTACCTCTGACTCTCTCAGTTCCTGAGGTCCCTTTACGTTACAGTAGTACATGTCTTACACTGTTAATTTTGGTCCTAGACCAAATTGTGAGGCCACGCTCTTGCTGCTCTCCTAGAGTGGTTGTGGCTTCCTGGCAGACTTTCATTTTGTGCCCATTGCAGTCGTCTGCAAAGTGGTGAGTTACAACTCGAGCGCTTATCTTGTAAGCACTATGTTCTAGATGCTCTTTACAAGACGGCTCTTTTTATTAGCAGTACAGTCCTTGGCCCGTCCTTTCTGAGTGAACCCTGTCTTCTACCACCCTACTCAGGGTTGTTAGTTGTAGTTCGGTACTCTCCCAGTAGTGTGAATGAGTGATGGAGACTTAGTCCAGGAAGATATGGAAATTACGTACTTAACGTAATTATTGATGATCTTGGACAGTCTCCATCACTCATTCATATGCCCACCCACCATCCCCTGGGTTCACTCATTTTCTTTCCTGGTTTTCATGGCCCTATGCTTCAGACTGTGAAGATGTTGTTCTTTGACCTTTCTTGCAAAGGCTATCTGGGCCCTCTCAAGCCCAGAAACTCAGGATGAGTTGTTCTCATTAGTTACGCTGCACCTCCTTAGTCAAAAAGGTACTGAGGCGGTTGGAGGGTCGACGCCACGATAGCCTACACAGGTGCAAGCTAGTCTCGCGGTGCCACACATGCATGGTCCTGTCTCGGCGCCGACCCTTCTTAAAATTTTAGGCCTCCCACTTGGTCCTAGTGCCTCCGGCACTATCCCACTAGTGTGAATGAGTGATGGAGACTGTCCAAGAAGATCAATAATTATGGTAAGTACGTAATTTCCATTTCTTGTGCCCACTTGATGGCAGCCGCAGTTGCCTCTCGTTGCAGGGCTTGGCTGAGACTCTCCTCTTTCCCGGCAGATACTCAGCACAAACTAGCTGATGTGCCTTTCCTGGGCACCAATCTTTTTGGCCTGGGTGTGGCTGGTCACCTTCAGCGTATTGAGAAGTCCAGTGCCACCTAGGACGCTACTTCTGCTAAAGGTTCTTCAAGCAAGAAACAGCAGAAGAAGAAGCTTTTTCGGCACTCTTCCCCATAGCACTGCAACCCTCCTTTCAAGGAGGGCAACAGCAGCAGCAGGCTCAAGCTTGGTTCCCCCAGCCCAAGCCTGTGCCCTCCCAGGCCTGTAAAGGAGACCGAGGTTCAGGTCCTGGATCCTCCTTCTCCAAGCCTGCTCAGTGACGGGGCAGGGGCTGCCACTCCCTCTCTCGTCACACCAGCTGTGGGTCCTCCTGTGGGTGGCTGGCTCCGCCACTTTCTTTCTGCCTGGTCCGTCATTCCCACAGACAGGTGGGTTTTGGAAGTGGTCGGTCGGGAACTGCCTCTGGAATTCGAGCAGCACCCTCCGAGCCCACGCCCCTCGGGAGGAAAGAGTATCCATCCATACTCAGTTGGCTGTCCGAGACTGCATCACTCAGCTTCTCCTCAAGGAGACAGTAGCTCCAGTGGCAGATTCCTTCCTGGTGCCCAAGCGGACGGGGGGGCTGGCGCCCCATTCTAGATCTGCATGACCTGAATCGGTCTATCAGGTCACGCACCTTTCGGATGGTCATGCTGTCCCAGATCATACCATCTTTGGAGTGAAACATGCGGTTCTGTTCACTGGATCTGCAGGACATGTTCTTTCATGTCCCAGTCCATACATCTTATTGGCGGGTCCTCTGCTTCAGAGCCAAAGGGACCCTATGTGAGTTCTGAGCCATGCTGTTCGGCCTGTCATCGGCCCCATGGGTCTTCACCAAATGCATCTCAGTAGTGACGGCCCATCTCGGGTGTCAGGAGCGGGGGCAGAGTTTGCCTCTACCTTGATGATTAGCTCTTAGCAGGTCCCACCCAGCAAGAGGTGGAGAGGTCCAGGGACCCGACCTGCTCCCAGCTCAGCCTTTTGATCAACAAAGCCAAGTCTGAACTCATGCTTTCTCAGGTGATGTGCTTCATTGGGGCAGAGCTCGACTCTCGTCAAGCCAGAGCTCGGCTCCCAGTGGGCAGGGTGGAGGTTCTCTCCTCCTTTGCCCAGTAATTTCTAGTTGGGCAGTTGCTCCCTGCCTGGGACTTTCTTCACCTTCTGGGTTACATGGTGGCGTGCACCTCTGTGGTCCATAGGGCCCGGTGGCACATGCGCCCCCTCCAGTGGGAGCTGGCCACCCAGTGGACTCGGCGCCATGGTCATTTCGACCAGCTGATCACTGTAACCCAGAAGATGTGGGATACTCTCCAATGGTGGACCACCCCACACCGGTTGCAGGAAGGGATCCCGTTTGTCTGCCCAGAGCAGACAGCAGTCCTCACGACCGTGTGCCTCTCATGGGCTGGGGAGCCCACATGGGGGACAAAAAGGCCAATGGGTTCTGGACCCCCGAGGAGTCCAGATACCACATCAACCTGTAGGAGCTCAGAACAGTCAGACTGGCACTGTCTGCTTTCGCTTCTCAGCTCCGGGGTCAAGTCCCACCATCCCCTCTGGAGGTAGAGTTGTTCAGATATCCCTTGTCTAGGATTAGGTGTTTCGAACACCGTGCTGAATACCTTTTGATGGCGGATCCTCAGTCTCCACCTCTGTCATCGAACAGCCGGGAGTCTCTGGCAGGAGAACTGGGGATTCCGGGGGACTGACCCATTTTATTCGATGCCTGACGTCTGTGGCGGGACAGACGTCAGATGCGGTCCCCACTGGATATTGCTAGCTAGAAAATTTCCGTGGGGTCCTGGTGCCTGCCGGCTTCAGTCCTAATGGTGTAACCTGCTGCACGTGGTGTTCTCAAAGATCTACTGTTATGGTAAGTTCTTGCGTAACTTTACTTTCCTGACAGTCTCCAGCCGACCCTATCCCAGCCCTGGTAGACTGCAGGAGGAGGTATTGTGCCCCATCTGAGTCCCTAGGTTCTCTTCCCAACCCACCCTCGGGATTGGTATTCCTAGAGACTTCTTCCAGGTGCCGCCGCCTGGCATACGACAGATCTCCGGATTCAGATTCTCTATAATTTGACCGGTTTGGGAGAAGTGTTCTCTTCCTCTCATGCGATGCTGTGTATCGCATCGCATCAGGCTCACCATGCTTGGTGTCTGCTGTCTCTGCTTCTAGCATCAATGCCTGACTTGGAGCAATCTAGACAGTCTATTGCCCTCTCTGCTATAGGCCTGGAGCTGGCAAGGCACCAGGCAAGGGCATCTTATGATGGCAGTGAGGTGGCTTCCAGGCTTGCAGGGACAGCGATGTGCATTAGGTGGACCGCATGGCTTCGTCTATCAAGGTTGTCACCACTGGCCCGGTGTAGGGTGATTCGCTCCGCCTTCCGGGGGACCCATCTGTTTTCCACCAGAGCTAGGAGGCTTCTGCAGGGGCTTCCTCCGTCTCCGAAGGACACCTCATAGCTCGCCTCAGCCATAGGCTTTTCATTTGACTAGCCCAGGCTCTCTCCCTTCTGTTTTCCACCAGCAGGAGGCTGAGGGTCTTGTTCCCTCGGGGTTTCTCTGTTTCTCTCCCCCCCCCATGGGGGGGGGCTCGGTACTCACCCAAGCAGTAATAAGTGGTGAAGACTGACAAGGGAAGATAAGAAAATTATGTACTTACCGTAATTCTTGATCTTCTCTAGTATCTTCACCATTCATTACTGATACCCACCCACCTTCCCGCTCCAGGGCATCCTATTTATGCGTCTCCCCCTCCCTGCTTGTTCCTCCCCTCTTCTTGGCCTTTAAGCAAAAAAAAATAATAAAAAAAAAACTTGCTTTTCCATTCCTCTGAATGAATATTATCTTCCGAGGGAGAAGGGGAACGAGTGGAATTTAATCTATCCTGAGGGAACTCTTTCTGATTACCCCAAAGGGTGGCCTTTTGGCTTTCTTGCCATGCTGTTCAATTCACAGTTTAGGAGATCTCCCTTTTGTGGTTCGTTTTCTCTCCAAGGTTCCCTCCGGCAAACCTAGATCTCCTTGGGTCAGCCTCTGCTATTTAACGCTCTCCTGACACTACTCTTCTTGAACTGGCGATCTTTGCCTTGCCTTCGGGGAGTTCGATCAAATTCCCACTCTATTCTTTATCTAAGGGGTGCCCTCTGTAGGGCTTCAGCGCCCCACACACACACACATCTGTGTTGGCACTTAACGTGCTAAATAGGCTTTTCTCCCCTGCCTCCTCTGACTCCGGTTTGCCGAATGTCAGAGAATGAAGGACAAGGATCTCCAACCCTTAGACGGTGCAGTCTCCGCCTGTTGTCAAGATCTTCCTCCGGGAGCACCCAGATTTCTCTGAAGGTTCTTCTGGGGGCTCCTCCTCTTAAGATTCCTTGTAGGAGGACCTTTCTTTCCCCTCACTGGATCCCAGGAAGAACTCTCCAAGATCCCCTCCGGATTATCCATCATTGTTGGATGTGATAACACATCCAGTTTTTAAATCAGTGGGAGACACAGGAGTTGGATCCTGAATGTTGCTGTTTGGCAAAATTCTTGGGGGAAGTGACCCTAAGCCCTTGGTGATTACACCGTTAGTGGAGCCCTTCCAAGACGTCATGAGTCGCTTGGAAGCACCCCTCCATGACTTCGGCAATCCCCAAAAAGGCAGCTCACCTCTTCAGGACCCCAAGGGGAGAGCCACATTTAAAGGGTACCTAAACAAGCAGTTTTTAAAACTGCAAACTCCAAAATCTGGCTTCATAGCGAGGTAAAGTAAAGGCTGCTGTTCATATTTACAGTATGTTAAAATGCATGTATGTAAACAACATAAATGCAGTTTCATAGCTTTTGAAAAATGTAAACATCGGCCTTTCACTTTCAAAAAATTGCGCTGTTCTAGGGACTTGGATATGTTGTTCATCCACACTGTCTGGCAGGTATCCTTGCCGCTTTAAATCTTGCCGGAAGGTCTTCAAGCTGGCTCCTCCCACCCACCCGGGTGGTAAAACTCTCGACTCCATATGGCGTAGATCTTTCCTTACCGCTTGGAGCTCAGGTTCCCTCCTTAGCGCTCTGCGTATAAGACTGGTTCCTACTTCTTGAATTTCGAAATCAAAAGTTTTTGCAAAAGACTTGGTCTTCTTTCCCTCAGGCTGCGATGGACAGTCGACTCGGTTTCGGAGGTGCCCTTGCAGCAGAAGATGTCTAGGGCGGATCCGCACTCCCGTGCCTACTGCTTGGGCCTTGAGCACGACCCGCAGGCCCGCGACTTGTGCTCTTCCTTTTCGGCCCACGTCCTGAAGACCGTGCTGCCCGATTACAACTGGGGCGCCAGAAAAATTCCTCGGTTAAATCTAAAGAGGCCCGATCGGCGGTGTCCGCGGCAGCCTTTCGTGATCAGCTCGAACAGATGATCGCCCTCGAAGAGGAGGTGGCGCCCAGTGCTTCTACCGGCCGCGGCATTTGTCCCGCGCTCTCTAGGTGCCTCGTACTCTGCTTCCTTTAAGGAGCTTTGTCTGACCCTCTCTAGGAAAGGTGAGGGTCCAACTTCTTCTGGACCTTTTTCCAGGTCCATAAAGAGCAAAAGTAAGTCTCTCCGTCGACGCTCTTGGGAGTGGGAAAGATCCCCCTTCCCTTCTTGTCGACAGTCTACTTCGGTCGACCCCTCAGCTTCGGCCACTGGCTTCACGATGTCCCCGTCAGGTCAGTTGACCGAGACTCCCGGCGACGCGGTCGAGATTTTTCTCGACCCGCTAGACGGGTTGTCGGCTGGAGAAGCTGAGAATCCCCTCTCCCCGGTTCCCCCGGTGGGAGTTGAGGATCCCGTCGGCTTGTCCATGCCTCCGGTTCCGGAGCCTTCGGTGGAATCGTCCGAGCCGAGGGGAGTGCCGATTCCTGACACCTCCCCGCCGTCCTCGGCCTAGCCGAGACTCTTGGTCTCAGTCTCTGACATCCTCGCGGTCCAGCCGATCCCGCCGTCATAGGCGGTCTCGGTCTCGGCACCGTGGCAAGCGCCGCCGCCGCTCTTCCTCTTCCTCCTCCTCGGACGAGGGGAGGCTTCGGCCCAAGTTGCGTCGGAGGTATGAGGAACTCATGCGGCAACAGCTCCTTTTGACCGGGAATAAGCCGACCCAGTCGTCTTCCCCGGCCATTAAGTGGCTGTCACCGGAGCGGCCGAAACAACCCCTCGTTGTAGCCGAGGAGCCTGTTCCCAGGCCGGTTGTTAGGCCAATTCCAGCTGCCCCACCGATTCTGGTGGAACCTCCGCCTCCACAGCCGTTAGTTGGGGCTCCGACCAAGAATTCTCGGTCGGCTAAGGGTTTGCCCCATAGGCTGTCTGTCACCCTCACTCCCGATAAACCTCGGCAGGTGGAGGGTGGCTCAGGCCCAAGGCAGCTCTTTGAGGACTCTTCCGAGTCCGAGGATGATTCCTCCCTTTTCTCCAAGAGTATGGACTTGGAGTCCTCTGGAGGACAGTCAGTGGACGATAGCCCTTCGTCCTTCTTAGGGTTGCTTCCGCTCACCTCGGAGTCCACTGGGATGAAGCTCGAACCCGTTTCTAAACGGGCCAGGTATCCCCTCACGGAGATTCTGGACCGAGGGGATTCTCCTACGGAGGCCTTTCCAGTGGCCGAGGCCATAGTGGGTCCGCCTTGGAACTTGGCAGCGCCCTGCTTCCTGCCCTGCGCCTGGCCAGGATGGCCAGGAAGTATGCGATCCCACCGTTCCCTGTCCGGTTTTTCGAACACCCTCTGCTGAGGGGTTGGTTACTGACAGCTGCTCGCCGAACGCCAGGATGTAGACAAACCTCCCGACAAGGAATCCAAGAAATTGGATTATGCCAGGCTAAAAGTCTCTGCTGCGTCCTCTCTCAGCCTTCGTCAGGCCAGTTCGGCCGTCCTCATGGCACATTTTTCTCATGCCCTGTTGGGCTTCTTGGATGAGGTTGTCCCTCATCTTCCCGTGGATCTGCAGACTACGGTCAGGCAGGTGCGGGACCAGGGCAGTGGCCAAACAGCAGCTCCAGACTGCTTTAGACATCGGGGACTCATGTGCCAGGTCGGTGGCGGCCGCAGTGGCCATGCGTGGTCGGGCTTGGCTGAGGATATCCACCTTTACCTCGGATACCCAGCACAAGTTGGCGGATGTTCCCTTTTTGGGGACTGACCTCTTCGGCCCTGGGGTGGAAGGTCACCTGCAGAGGATCGAGAAGTCCAATGCTACCTTGGACTCTGTCTCTTCGCTCAGAAGGACAAAGGCACAAGCCACAGCCTAAGCCTTTCGTCCTTCTGCGCCGCTATGCCCGGCCCAGCAACGCAGGGCCAGCAGGCTCGAGCTTGGCATCCCAAACCAGCTGCCGGCTTCCTCCAACAGGAAGCAGGGAGGAAAGGCCCAGGAGGTCCCTCGGCCGGTCCCTCCTCCAAGCCTGCCCAGTGACGGGCTGAGGGTGTCACCCCATCCCCGCCACCTACTCCCAGGTTCTCCTGGGGACGGCTCTGACACCCTTTTCCGCCTGGTCCGCTGTTACCACGGACAGGTGGGTACTGGAGGTGGTGGAAAGGCCTGCCTCGAATTCGAGCAGGCCCCGCCTTCAGAGCCGCCGCACTGGGTCCGGTGAGTTCACTGGCGGCTCGTCGAGCCGACATCGCCTCTCCTCCAAAAGGAGGTGATCAGGAGGTAGAGGACCCCTCAGACCTGGGGTTCGTGTCCAGGTATTTCCTGGTTCAAACGGACGGGGCTGGCACCCCATTCTCGAACCTACATGACCTGAACAAGTTCCTAAGGTCTCGAACCTTCAGGATGGTCACTCTGGGCAGATAATACCATCTCTGGAACACGGCGTGTGGTTCTCTCTCTGACCTACAGGACGCGTCTTTTCACGCCCCTCTCCGTCCGTCACATCGGAGATTCCTTCACTTTCGAAGCGGAGGGATCCTCTTGAGTTCCAAGCCATGCCCTTAGCTATCTCCAGCTCCCAGGGTCTTCACCAAATGCATGGCAGTGGTGACAGCATTCCTCTGCGGCGCCGAGGGGTCCGGGTGTACCCTTACCTGGACGATTGGCTGATAGCAGCCCCCTCCAGACAGAAGGTGGAGCGGTCCAGAGATCTGGCCCTCCAGGTTTGCTCTCAAGTCGGCTTTCTCATCAACGAGGCCAAGTCGGAACACGAGCCGAAGCAGGTGATCCTGTTCATCGGGGCAGAGCTCGACTCTCTTCGAGCCAGAGCACGGCTCCCGGTGGACAGGGCCGAGGTTCTTACCTCCTTTGCCCAGTCATTTCTGGTTGGGCAATCATGCCCTGCCCGGGACTTCCTGCGCCTCCTGGGTCTCATTGCGGCCTGTACCAGCGTGGTCCGTTGGGCGCACTGGCACATGCGCCCCCTTCAGTGGGGACTGGCCAGCCAGTGGTCACAACGCTCCGATCCATTGGACCAGCTAGTGATGGTGACCCAGGAGATGTGGAACGCTCTCCAGTGGTGGACCATTCCATCTCATCTGCAGGAGGGCATCCCGTTTGTCCTCCCCGAGCCGACGGTCTCTCTATCGACCGATGCCTCTCTGATGGGTTGGGGTGCCCATCTGGGGGAACACCGAGTGCACGGCCTCTGGTCCCCGAGGGAGTCCCGATGCCACATCAACCTGCTGGAGCTCCGGCGGTCCGCCTAGCTCTCACCGCCGTTAGTTCGCTTTCTCCGGGTCAAGTGCTCGAGTCCAGGCGGACAATACCACGACTATGTACTACCTGAACCGCCAAGGGACGGGACGCGCTCCATGCTTCTATGCAAGGAAGCTCTCCGCATTTGGTCACTCGTGCGCAGCCTGGAGGCGGATCTCCTAGCCATTCATGTGGCAGGAGCCTCCAGCACCCTAGCCGATGCCCTGAGCCGGATAGGGGCTGCATCTCACGAGTGGTCTCTCCTGCCGGAGGTAGTACAAGATCTGTTCTCCCACTGGGGCACACCTCAGGTGGACCTGTTTGCCTCCAGGGAGAACGCGAGGCTGAGGCTGTTTCATGCCCGCCCCCCTCAGCAGGGCTCGCTGCAGGGGGATGCCTTCTCGAGGCTCTGGACCCCGGGCCTCTTTTACGCCTTTCCCCATTTCCCTTGATTCACAAGGTGCTTCTCAAGGCAAGGAGGGACAAGGCGCAGGTGATTCTGATAGCCCCAGACTGGCCCCGCCAGTTCTGGTACCCAGATCTCCTCAGCCTCAGCTCCAGCCTCCCGAGGCAGCTTCCAGCTCACCCGGACCTGCTCTCAGTCAATCAGGGGAAGGTGTTCCATCCGGACCTTCAATCCCTGCACCTGACAGCCTGGTTCCTGAGTGGCTAGAGTTCCAGGCCTTGGGTCTTTCCGACGAGGTCCTCAATGTTGTTGAGGCGTCCCGTAAGGAGTCGACCAGAAAATGCTACGCCTTCAAATGGAAGAGATTTTCCATTTGGTGTCAGGGCAAGGGCTTGGACCCTCCTCCTGTTCTGTGGCAAGCATTTTGGACTATTTATGGTCCCTTTCTAGTCAAGGGCTTAGGTCGACGACCCTAAAGGTGCACCTGGCAGCCATCTCTGCTTACCGGGCGCGGGCCGGGAGCAGTCGGTGGCAGGAAAAGGTGGTCTGGCGCTTTTTCAAAGGCCTTGATTGCATTTCTCGTGGAACTCCACCTCCGTGGGATTTACTGCTGGTACTGGCAAAGCTCATGGGCAAGCCATTCGAACCAATGCACAGGTGTGATCTCTCTCTCACCTGTCGTGGAAGACCGCCTTCTTGGTGGCTATCACGTCAGCCAGAAGGATGGGAGAGCTCCAGGCACTCTGCATCGAGTCTCCTTACCTGGTCTTCCACAGGGACAAGGTTGTCCTGCGCCCCCACCCGAAATTCCTTCCGAAGGTGGTGTCGGAGTTTCACCTTAACCAGGTGCTGACTCTGCCGGTGTTCTACCCCAATCACACCTCGGAGGCCGAATACAGGCTCCATACTTTGGACCCTAGAAGGGCGCTCGCTTATTATAAGGAGCGCACGGCTGAAATTCGGGGAGAGGTTCGCCAGCTGTTTGTCACTCACGCTTGAAGCCGCACCTGGCAGACCTGCAGCCAAGCGGACGATAGGCAGGTGGGTCACCTCTGCATAGATCTCTGCTATAAGTTGGCGGGCATGGAGCCTCCCAGAGGATAAGAGCTCATTCTACCGTCATACTGCTGCATCGGTGGCTGCTTCCAGGGACGTCCCTATCCAGGAAATCTGCAGGGCTGCTACTTGGAAGTCAGCACACACCTTTATCACCCATTACCACATCGACCTTGAGTCACGCCGGGATGCTGGTTTTGGGGCCTCGGTTCTCCAGTCTCTATTCCCTAAGTAGGGGGTGTGCGCCTTGCCTCCCTCCTCCCGGAGAACTGCTAGGAGTCTGCCAGACAGTGTGGATGAACAATATATCCATGTCCCTAGAAATACAGGTTACTCACCTGTAACAGGAGTTCTAGGAATGGCATATGTTGTTCATCCACACGACCCACCCGGCTTCAACGCACAACCTCAGCTTCCAGCGGGCCAGATCTGGCGTCATGGGGCAGAGCCGAGAGTTTTACCACCCGGGTGGGTGGGAGGAGCCAGCTTGAAGACCTTCCGGCAAGATTTAAAGCGGCAAGGATACCTGCCAGACAGTGTGGATGAACAACATATACCATTCCTAGAACTCCTGTTACAGGTGAGTAACCTGTATTTTTTGCCTGTGGGCTCAAGCGCGTGGGGTTTCGTCTCTAGACTGTCCAGAAAAGTCAGTCTTGGACTACCTCCTGTCTCTTTTTCAGACAGGCTTGGCCTACTCCTTGATCAAAGTACACCTCTGTGCCATCTCAGCCTATCATTTTCCTGTAGGCCAACACACCATATCTCAGTTGGACACGGCACGAGCCTTCCTGAGAAGCGTTCTCCACCTTAGACGTCCAGTTAAGGATCTGATTCCACCATGGGATCTACCCTTTGTCCTGGAGCAGCTTACGCTGCCACCCTTTGAGCCAGCCGTGGATTGCGAGCTACGTCTTCTTACTTGAAAGACGTTGTTTTTAGTTGCCGTTACTTCGGCCAGAAGAATTTCTGAACTTCATGCACTCATGTGCAAAGAGCCTTATTTGGTTTTTCACCAAGACAGGTTATCCCTATGGACTAATTCTGAGTTTCTGCCTAAGGTGGTCTCAGCTCTCACCCTTAATCAGGACATCGATCTACCAGTGTACTTCCCCAAGTATTCTAATCGAGTAGAGGCCCTGTTGCACACCTTAGATGTGCGTAGGTGCCTCTGATACTACCTGACTAGAACCAAACACCACCAAAAATGTGACCAGCTTTTTGTCTCCTTTGCCCACAGGATGATAGGAGCTCCTGTCCCCAAGCAGTCGCTGTCCAGGTAGCTCATTGAATGTATTACGTTCTATTACCAGAAGCGCAACAAACCCTTACCGGGCGCAGTCAAGGGTCATTCCACAGGGGGGGTGGCTACCTCCTTTGCGGCCCTAAAGAATGTGTCCACTTTGGCCATCTGTGCTGCAGCTACTTGGAGTTCCGTGCACACTTTTATCAGGCATTATAGCCTGGATATTGCATCGAGGCGAAGAGCAGGTTTTGGTCTAGCAGTCCTTCAAGGACTTCTGTCTTAGGCTTTGGTTCCATTAAGGATTTCTAACTTCCCTCCTCCCAGTGGTGTGGGATTTCCATTATTGCTTGGGAATCGGTCCTAATGGTGAAATCTGCTGCAGGAGCTGTTTCTCAAAGTAAGATAGTACAGTTACATAAGAACTTACCATAACAGTAGATCTTCGAAAACAGCTCTTGCAGCAGGTACTTTCCCTCCCACCATCCCCGCTGGAGGTAGATTCTCATTCCGACATCCTTCTCCTAGGATCAGGTGTTCTCAGCATCTCTGATTCGCCTTTTGATGGCGGATCCTCTATCTCCTCTTCTGATGTCATCCAGCTGCTGGGAGTCTCTGGGGGACTGCTTCCTTATGTACTGCACCTGACGTCGGGGGCGGGACCGATGTTGGAGGCGGTTCCCGCTGAATACTGCTAGCTAGAAAATTTTCGTGGGGTCCTGGCGCCAGCCGGCTTCAGTCCTAATGGTGTAGCCTGCTGCAAGAGCTGTTCCCGAAGATCTACTGTTGCAGTAAGTTCTTGCGTAACTGTACTATCCTGCATCTCCATGCATGGCTGCTTCAGATGTAACTGTGTCATGCTTTGGAGTCTCCCAGAGGGTCGCTCAGGTCCTGGTGGAAGCTCGGAGGCCCTCCACCAGGTCCAGCTATGCGATGAAATGCAGAAGATTTTCCATCTGGGTGGCAGCTATGGGTTGTGACCCCTTCACATGTTTGGTACCACAGGTCATGGATTACCTGTTGCACCTGCCTGACTCTGGTCTAAGCTATTCTTCCCTAAAAGTCCCCTTGTCTGGTATTTCAGCCTACCACATCCTAGTGGATGGGAAAACCGTGGCTCAGTTGGAGGTCTTCAAAACCTTTCTGAACGGAATCCTCCATTTGAAACCTCTTATCCGCAACACCTCCCCACCCTGGGATCTAAATTTTGTTTTAGAAAAGCTTACACTCCCTCCTTTTGACCCGGCTAAGCTGTGATATGCGCTACTTGTCCTGTAAAGCGCTCTTTTTAGTTGCTGTTACTTCCTCTCGAAGAATTTCTGAGCTTCAGGCCCTTATCTGTAAAGAGCCTTATTTGATTTTTCACAGGGACCGGGCGGTCCTGCTTATAAATCCTAAGTTTCTTCCCAAGGTGGTCTCTGAATTCCTTAAACCAAACTGTTGAACTCCCTGTATACTACCCCATTCACACGAATAGGGGTGAGGCTCTCCTTCATTCTTTGGATGTACATAGGGCTTTACATTATGTCCACAGGACCAAGGAGACAAGCAAGTCAGATCAGCTTTTTGCTTCCTTTGCCCTCAAGTCCTTGGAGTTGATAGTTTCTAAGCAGTACCATTCTAAATGGCTAGCTAACTGCATCCGCTTCTGTTACCCGAAATTCAACAAACCTTCTGGGAGCGGTCAGAGGTCATTCTACCAGGGGTATGGCTGCTTCCGCAGCTTTCCTAAGAAATTTTTCTGCAGCAGAGATTTGTGTGGCAGCAGTCTGTAGTTCTGTCCATACCTTCACAAAGTATTACAGTCTGGACATTGTTTCTAGGCGCAGGGCCAGTTTTGGCCTTGCAGTTTTGCAGGGCCTACTGTCCTAGACCTGCTCTGGTTGTTTTCAGACTTTCCTCATTTCCTGCTTCTGTTAGGCTCTCTAAGAGTGACTGCTTAGGATTCAGTCCTCTGACCTACTGCAGGAACCTTCTCGAAGTAAGATAGTACAGTTACGTAAGCACTTACTATAACAGTAGATCTTTGAGAGAGGTTCCTGCAGTAGGTCACACTTTCCTTCCCTCCTTCCCCCCAGTCTCTGCATTTCTTAAAGATCATTCTGAGCTGGGCTCCAGGATATTCATACTGTCTCATTCTCTTTGGCTGTCCGGCGGAAGAACTGGAAGGTGGGCACGGGGAACACCTCACTATATAGGGTCACACTGACATCAGTCACATTACATCGGGTGGGTGGTCCCCTGCCAGACATTGCTAGCAAAAGTTTGCCATGTGGTCCTGGCGCCAAGGGCACAGTCCTGTATGTTATGACCTACTTCAGGAATATCTTGAAGATCTACTGTTACAGTAAGTTCTTGCTTAACTGTACTTTTTCCTCTCTAGACCTCCAAGATGCATTCTTTCACATTCTGATCTGCAGGTACCTCCACTCCCAAGTGGATGGGGTCCTGTACTAGTTTCAGGTCACGGCCATCAGCCTCTCCTCAGCTCCGAGGGTCTTCGCCAGATGCATGGCAGTGGTGACAGCACCGTACAGTTCCTAGAAATCAGTGTGTACCCATACCTGGGCAACTGGCTGTTAGCCAGCCCATACAGAGAGATTGTGGAGAGATCCACTGAGTGGCTCTCCAGACCCTCTGAGACTTGGGCCTGTTGGTCATTACAGACAAGTCCAAACTGGTACCGAAGCAGGTGATCAAGCTCAACAGGGCAGAACTAGACTCCCTGCAAGCCATGGGTCACCCTTGGCAGACTGTACAGAGGATTTTGCCTCCTTCGCCTGATCATTTCAAGTTGGGCTCTTGCAACCTGCCTGGTGGGCTACATGGCATTCTGCACCATCGTGGTACACTGGGCCTGCTGGCGGATGTGCCACCTTCAGTGGGAGCTGGACCATCAGTGCTCCCAGTGCCTGGACCACTTAAACCAGCCAGTCACAGTGACGCAAGCACTGTGGGATGCCATCCAGTGGTGCCTTGTCCCAGAACACCTGGAGGGAAGGAATCCTGTTTGTCCACTTAGAGCCGGCCATCACGTTAATGATGAATGTATCTCTGATGGGGTAGGGAACACATCTTGGAGACAACACTGACCACTTTTTGGTCACCCAGGGAGTCCCCATACCACATAAACCTCCTGGAGCTCTGTGCCTTACACTTGGCTCTGATGGAATTCACTCCTCTAGTCGGGACAGAACATTCAGATCCAGATGACAACACCATGACCATATTTTACCTGAACAGACGGGGCAGCACCCACTCCCTTCCTTTGTCGGGAGGCACTCCACACCTGGACCCTCATGTGCAGCCTGGGCACTGATGATCTGGTGATTCGCATCATGGGGAGAACAGTCAACTGTCAGATGCTCTCAGCTAGGTAGGAGAAATGTCGTACAAGTTGTCTCTGCATCAGCAGGTGGTGAACCACCTGTACTTCCAGTGGGATTCACTCTCAGTGGACCTGTTTGCCTCTTGGAAGAATGCCATACTGTGGCTGTTTTTTGCCCTCCCCTCAATAGTCCTGGGCACAGATTGGGGAAGGGAGATGCCTTTATAAGGTCCTGGACCCCAGACCTCATGTATGCCTTTTCTCCCTTCTTGATCCACAGAATACTGGTCAAGATCAGGCAGGACAAGGTGTGGATGATTCTGATAGCTGCATACTGGCCAAGGCAGTTTTGGTACCTGAATCTCCTCAGTCTCAGCAGCAGGTCTCCGTGGCAACTGCCTGTCTGCTCAGACCTGCTGCCCAGACTTCTGAGTCCTGCACCTCATGCCCTTGTTTCTGAGCAACTAGAGTTCCAGACCTTGTCTTTCTGAGGATGTCCTCCAGATTGCAGAGGCCTCCCGGAAGGAGTTGTATATACTACACCCTTAAAGGGAAACAATTTTGTATCTGTTGTCAAGGCAGGGAGCTTGACTCCCTTGCTTAACCCTGTGGCTAGCATCCTGGACTTCCTCTGGTCCCTTTCCCAGCTGGGTCTTTGAGCAACAACACTTAAGGTGCACCTAGCAGCCATCTCCGCTTACTGGGCATGGGCTGGTATGCCAGTGGTGACCAAGGAGAAGTTGATTTGGTGTTTTTTTTAAGGGCCTTAACCACTTGTCCCTTTGAAGCATGAACCATCTCCACCATGGGACTTGTTACTGCTTGTCTTGGCTGTGCTCATTGGCAAGCCTTTTGAGCCAATGCACAGGTGTCCGCTATCATACCTGTCGAGGAACACGGCCTTCCTGGTGGCAGTTATCTGCCAGAAGGATTGGGGAGCTCCAGATGCTCCTGGTGGACTCTCCCTATTTGGTCTTCCACAGGGACAAAGTCGTCCTTCGCCCCAACTCAAAGTTCCTCCCTAAGGTGGTATCACAGTTTCGGCTTAACCAAGTAATTAACTTAACAGTATACTTTACTATCCCTACTTAGAGGCCGCCAGCAGGCTTTGTAATCAAGGTCCGCAGAGAGCACACTCATATTACATGGAGCATATGGCTAGATTTCTGGGACAGGCTCGCAAGCTGTCTGTCACCTGCACTGAAGCTACATCCAGCAGTCAGGCAGCAAAGCAGACTGTTGCAAAATGGCTGACACTTGCATTGACCTCTATCGATAAGCTGGTCAGGAGCTTCCCATTGGGATTAGGGCTCATTGCACCAGACATACCACTGCCTTGGTGGCTGCTTCCAGGGATGCACCCACACAGGAGATCCGTAGGGCTGCTACAGTAACTGAAAGTCAGCACGTACCTTCATTTCCCATTACTACATTATCAAGGCATGCTGGGATGTGAGTTTTAGGACCTCTTCTCCAGTCTCTGTTCACCAACTAGGGGTGTGTGCTTTGTCCCCACTCCCTGAGAACTGCTAGGAGTCTTTGCCAGTGTGGATAAGTGAACCATATCTACGGCCCTAGAAGAATAGGTTACTCACTTGTAACCGTAGTTCTAGGAGTGGTGTATGGTTCACATCCACACAACCCGCCTGACCTGTCCTGGGAAGTGGCACCTGATCCTGATTCCAGCATATAAGACCTAGCATTGCGGGGCAGAGTCTGAGGATATATCCACCTGGGTGTTGGGAGGAGCTTCGCTTATAGACATCTGGCCAATCACCGCATTCCGGTGTGTGGATGTGAACCATGTACCACTCCTAGAATTACTGTTATAGGTGAGTAACCTATTCTTGAGGGAGATCCTTGTTTAGTTGATAGTAAGAATACATCTGTTCAACAGACCTCACTTTTCTATTCATAAATGTATCTGTTTTTTGTTTGGGGCAGATGCGATTCCACGGGATCCTCGCTGGAACATGCAGTATTTGAATATTATCATCAAATCTGTGAACTCTGATTCATCAGTGGAGAACTCGGAGCAGCTCCTGGAGCATTTAAATAACCTCTCAAACAGGTTAGGCATGCACTTATGCAAATGAAATGGCCTTTTCTGATCTTTTCTTTTTTGGTTGTGTGGAGGAGCTGGAGAGTAGCTAGCAAAATAATACGTACACTGGGGGCTGGCTCGGTGGTGCTGATGGTTGAGGAGCTGGACGCCACACCTCGCACCACTCCAGCGAACCCGGGTTCGGGAATGACCTCGAGTTGTGGTGATGCTGGCACGGGGGGAAGGGCGGAGCAGGATCTAGCCGCAGCTGACCTCTCCCGTGGTTGGTTGTCGCCCCCTGTAGTTCCGCTGCCACCTGGTGGAGATCCGTGGCAGCGCAGGTGGAGGGGGGCAAGTCGGGAGGACATCTCGGAATTTACATGCTGTGCCTCTACATGCATACGTCCGTGTCCAGGAGTGTGAGTGTGCGTAAATGTGGAAAAAATGCATAATTGGGGAAAAAAAGAAACAATAATATGTATGTTGACACTCTGTGTGGTTCCCCTCCCCCTTTGAGTCTGGAAGAGATGTGAAACCAGCTACATATCTAACAGAAGATGCCATTCTTAGGGCATCAGTTTGGGTGAGCACTCCTCTGTGTTTCTTTGAGGGGGAGATTGGAGAAGTACTTGTGCCACTGAATTTTCCTTACCCCACCAAGGAGCAGTGTCTCGGGTGTATTGCCCTTCGTCTCTATCTGCACTCTACCTCCTGTTGGCTTGAATTTGGTAGGATGCAAATCAGCCCCCCCGCCCCCGACATGGTACGGAAGTGCACTCCCCAGTAGGCTGCTGACTGGCTGATAAATAAGAAGCATATCTTCATTTATCAGAATTACTTTGTGCTAAATGGATTGCATTTTAGGGTTTAGCATTGGCTGTCCCAGTGGGGCAGTGACTTTGTATCACACTGCCAGCTGAGAGACTGGGATTCAAGTGTAATCCTCTTAATCCCACACTGGAGCAAGCTGCTTGAGCTTGGCACGTTTCGGAGGTGAGGTGCTGCACTTCTGGAGAGGGATGATGGTGTGAGCCGCCTGGCATTCACACCCCCTGCTGACCAGTCACATCGCAGAATTGGTGTCGACTCTCGGTAGAATCTCTGCCACTCTTCAAGCCGGAGAAAGGGTGCAGCGGAGGCAGCTCCCAGTCATGGGGTAGGGGTAAATAAAAACAGTGGAAAGTAGGATTAAGATCTAAAAGGACTCTAGGATCATCATGTCCTCCCCCCTCTTCATAAGCAGTTATGAAAAAGTATGCTGTGCAAACACGTACTGATTTGAAAGACAATAAAGACATAATGTCTGTATATTTTGTTTGAAAAAATCATTAAAATGTTTGTTGTAGGCTGGCATTACTGATGGACAGAGAAGAAAGGGCATGTATTGAGAAAAATTTGTTCCGTTCCAGAGGAGCCAAACAGGCAACAAGGAATAATAGTGCCTTGATGATATCAGTTCAGTTTCATCAAGGTATGTCATGCTTTCTGTTTGAAAATTCTGGACTGTGGTCAAGAGCATATATTTTTTTTATTTGTTGAAATTTCGGATAACACCTTTGAGAACAAGTTCATTACGTAGGTTCCACGTTAGACGAACAATACATATTGGGAAAGCATCAGACAGAGGACAAACAAAACAAGGAATTATACAAGACATTACAAGAGTGTATAACTAGAGAAGTTCCAATACATGTGGCATTGTACAATGTATGCCATGGTGCATATTTGATTAAAACCTGGAATTCAAAGGGTCATATTAGAGGAGGTGGGGTCTTATGAAATGACCCTTTACAGGAAAATGAGAACAGACTCAGCCTAATATCTAATACTCAACAAGGTAAGGGATGGCATCAGCCCAGGGGCCTCGCCAGAGGTGAGAAGGTATGGGACAAAGCATTTTTTTATTTTATTTAGTTTTTGTTGACCGGGTAAGTGCACTAGACAAATCCTGCCTATTTTCAGGCACCGACCGGGAGGGGATACAGATGAATGCCAACTGACCTTGAACCAGATTAAGCTGTTGGTGGTATTTTTAGTGAATGAGGAAATTTGCCATTACACTGGGGAAATTCCTCTACTCTTTTCGATAAGTGCCATGGGATCTTTAACATCCACCTGAACTACCACCAATCCAGGCAGATGGGACTTCGGTTTAACGTCTCATCCGAAAGGCGGCACCTCAGAAGTGCAGCACCCCTCTCATGCTGCACTACAGTGTCAGTACTGGGATATTAACCCAAGTGCCAGGTGTGGGAACTGAAGCCATAGCCCTCTGATCTCCCGGCCTAAGAGGCAAGTGTGCTACCTACTGAGCCACTGACACTAAAATGTTTACAAAGGGGGCACCCGGATTTTAACCGGGGACCTCTTGATCTGCAGTCAAATGCCCTACCTCTGAGCTAATACCCTTTAAAGTGAGGGAGGGGGAGATGGGGGAGCCATAGAGGTGAGGGGAAAGAGGAAGGGATTAAGAGGAAATGTGAAGGAGAATGATTAGCAACTTAGAACAGTTATTTACATGCTGAGAATAGTTATGCATAAGGTCAGGATGGCATAAGGTTAGAATAAGTTATAGGCGGTAGTGGAATAGACGCGGGCAGACGTCCGATGTGCGGACTAATATTCAAATAATGTTATCTGAGCTACTCTCTGTGATAATTTTACTTGAATCTTGATTGTAGTAGATTTTAACAGTTTGTGAATTTTAACATTTCATGTTCATGCAGCTAATCTTTTTTGTGCAAGTGTTCCTTGAAACCATATGTTTGTTTTTCTTCCACCAGATTGCTGTTACAGTACCAAAATAACTATTTATTTTTATGTATTTAGGCGCCTTACCTCCTTGGCTGGGGTGGTCCTATGGTTCCCCATTTCAGTCCCGTCACTGGCGGCTCCTGCAACAGGCGCCATGCCCGAGTTTCAGCCTCGTTGTCCTCTTCCTCTCTTTAGGTCACATCGCGGCCCCCCCTTCGTGGACGACCAAGGGGTCAGGACCAGAGGAGGCTCCTAGAAGTGTCTGATGCAGCACCGTGGGCAGACCTTCATGTACGCCAGAGAATTGGGCTGATTTTTTTTGTCCTGAATCCCCCTCCCCAATGGCAAGGACACCCATGACTCTGCAGTACGTGCTCCTGCACATCGCACGTCGGACATCTGCCCGTGTCAACTCCATTGCACCGTGACTCATACTACCCCCAGCCACCGCCAGGAGCCAGTACATTTACGGGTGACCCATCCCACCCTCCCCGGAGAGCAGTCCCATGAATGCTCAATCCTCCTTCTCCCCCGCTGACCCTTGACCCAAGTCTGTTCCCTAACCCGGGTTGCTGGCGTGGTGTCCAGCACCTCAACCCCCCGCACCACCGGGCCAGCTACCAAAATTACTTTTGACACAGTCTGTGTCTGCAGAAAATGACCCAGAGGTCCATCTATTCTGCCTAAAACCCTGCCTCACTATTGCTGACCCATTGTCAGGCTGAATTTGAAGTGCTGATAGCCCTAGTGACCGTCACCCCTTCATCAGGTAATCCATGCTCCTATCTGCTGGCAGATTAATGCTCCTCTTTTGACTGAGGATAATGTTCCATCTGCCTTTAAGGCAAGGTATTGTATCTATCTTGAACAAAACATGTTTAGAAATTGAGGAGCTCTTAAATTGACGTCAGCCTCCCTCCCCTTCATAGGCATGTTGTTGGAGAAGATGTTGGTATATCAGCTCCAGGAATATCTGAGGGTCAGATTTGTTTGAGAAATTCCAGTCCTGATTTCAACCTAGCCATAATACTGAGATGACATTGATGAGAGTTTTCAATGACCTTTAAACAAAATTTGGCCAGAGCCAGTATGGCTGCAGTCGAGCTCACTGAGCTGTCGGTGGAACATGGCAGAACACCATGTTCAAGATGGCTGCCATAGCACAGTGCGCATGCGCGAGTCGTCACGCATTTGCGACTTCACTGTAACTGTGGAAGTGAAGTAGCGCATGCACACTGAGCTCCAGTGGCCATCTTGGAAACAGCGAACTGTGCCGTATTCCATTGTGAGTTCAGCAAGCTCAGAGGACAACGGCAGAAAAAGTAGTGCGCCGGGGGGGGGTGGATGAACACACTGATTTCGAGTTGCAGAAAGAACTACTGCAGTGCCATATCTGTACTTTGGTGTTCCCTTTTCCAGCTACAGCAAGATGGCTGCAGGCTCCGCCCACTGCAGGTGTAAAAATGGATAAAGGTGATGTGGCGGTCAGTGTCCTGTTGGACTTGATGACATTTGATGCTGTAGACTGTGGCTTTTTATGATGCCTAAGGACACTTTGGGGTCTGGGTGTCAGTCAAATTTTATACATTACTAAAAACTCTTCAGATTAAAATCTATTTTTTAGTGGTTCCTATCTGGTCGATCCCAGAAAGTAATCCTAAGGGAGTGTTCCTTGGGATTTTCTGTGATTAACTGTGTTATCCCTTTTGTGACTACTGACTCTTCGTTTAGTTATTTTGTTCTGGGGGGGGTTATTCACAGAAACTATACTAGGTTTCATTATGCAGTACGCACCTGGTTGTATCTGACCCTGAATTAGTAATGTTGGAACTGTCTGTGAATAAATTAACATCTTGCTCCGAGAGGGCTTTTGCAGTAAGTAATCACCTTAAGGATTGCGCCCCCTGGTGTCAGGGCCACATGGAAACTTTAGCTAGCAGTGTCTGAGGAGGGACTGCCCACGTGACATCATTTGACCGACTTTAGCATGACGCTATATACGGGGCGGTCCCCACTCCCACCTACCAGTTGTTTTCCGCCATAGACCTGAGCACGTCGGACCTCGTGGAAATTGCTGCAGTTTGAATGCCGTTCTTTGACGAGTATCTGTTTTTCTTGTTTCCTGTTAAAAATAAATAAATAAAAAATGTGTGTATGTCTTCGCCGTCTTCTGCAGAGTCGCATAAAAATAAGTGCGATTCTTGCGGTGTACAGTTACTGCACAAAGACTCTCATTCCTGGAGCACAAGGTCGAGGATTGTGAGGCACTTGGTTCCTCGCTGCCACTGATTATGGTGTCGGGTGTCTCAGCAGAGTCCAAGGCTTTCACCTCCCTTTGACGCTTCTCCACCACCAGGTCTGAGCAGGCTGGCAGGGCTGATAAGCCGCTCGTCGGACACTCTGATGAATGCCTGGCCCGGGCCGATAAGTCGGTCTCTGGTACCCACTCAGCCAAGGTTGCTAAGCCGGTCGTCGAATCTTCTGATGACTACCCGACTGTTATGCTCACATCAGGCTCTGGCGCAAACTCTGACAACGTCCTGCTGGATGAGAGCCAGCTACCGGTCTCTGGACAGCACTCTGTGGTGGGTTCTGCTCAAGGAGATACTCCCTCTTCTGTCATGGAGCTACCTCCACCCTCCCCAGACCAGTGGGAGCTAGGGGACGGGGGTTGTCCGTTGAGTGCCATAGTTCCTAGTTCACCCCCGGACCCAACGTCTGAGCCTTTGCAGGCCCCTCCTCCAGTTGTCTGGTGGGGCCATCAGCACGTCGCCAGCCTTCCGTCTTGCCGTTCCCGTGCCTGACTCTGGTCTGAATTTCAGGCTTCAGGGTTTCACGTCTGCTCCCGCAGCTCCTCTATTGGGGCCTCCGTTGGGCTACCCTCTGGCCAGTGATCCACCCTTTCTTCAGGTTTCAAGGTATCCTCCACAAAGCTACCAGATGTCAGGCTTCTTGACGTGGGGGGGGGGTACGCTTCTTCATACCCTTCGCTGGGGTACCCAGTGCCCGGGTTTCATACGCTGGGATACCCGTTGACAGGGCACCTTTTGAGGTTCTAGCAGGTTTGCCAGTCACCTCCGCCTCCTCCCCAAACCCAGGCAAAGTTTAGGGCCATTCTCCAGTCTTGGTGGTTCGAGACCCAGTCTCAGAGCTAGACAACTGGCACCAGGCGAGAACCCCACCCCACCCCGGCTCACCCGGATCAGCTCCCCAGACTTGCTTTCCCACCGGAACTGCACCAGTCTACGTTGGGCCTGATGAAAGCTCCTCCATCGGCCTTGACATCGGGTAGTGTTCCTCCTAGGACTCAGGAGGGCTCTCGCTTGGACGTCAGTCTGTCAGACTCCTCGGACTCAGAATCTGAGTCCAGGTCTTCCTCCTTGGCTTAGGGGTTTGAGACTCTCCTTACGAAGGAACCTAAACTGAAGGAGTCCCCCAAATCGCATCCGAAGGACCCTTCCTCCGCATACCTCCTGAAACAGATCACTCAGGCCTACGGATGGAAATCCAATGCTCAGGATCCCAAACGTCATAGACTGGCTGAGCACTTAGACATCCGGAGACTGCACCTGTCCTCACCCCCACCCCCGTAGCTGAAGCCTCATGAGGATTTTGCCTCCACTCTATGGATGATGCCTTCTTCTATTCCGGCTGTGGTGATAGGACCGACAGGACTCCTGAGGGAAAGGATCACCTCAGTGACCACCTTAAGGCTGACTAGGTAGTAATTACAGCGGCCCACAACAAGTCCACCAAGCCCAAGCATATGAGCACCTTCCCTCCTGACAAGGAGTCGAGACAGCTCGATCAGTTTGGAAGGAAGTTTTATTCTTCCTCCACTCTCGCCATGCGTGCCCTGAACTGTGTGGCACACATTCTGGTGTATCAGAAGTAGCTGTTCCACCAGTTGGAGCTTGTCATTGAGGCCATGCCGAATTCAGAATCCAAGACTGTATTGGCTGACAGTATCCGGTCAGCCAAAGTCGCCTGTCTCCACTCTCTGAGGGCCACCTATGATGCGGTGGACTCCTCAGCCAGAAGCACCACTACGGCTGTCTGTCTCGGGGAGATTTTCCTGGCTCAGTGTGTCAGGCTTGACACGCGATGTCCAGGCGGCCATTCAGGATGCCTCCTTTAGGAGTTCTGTCCTGTTAGGGGGGATGCCGAGGATATTATTACCAGCCTCCAGGATAAGGGCAAGATCCTGAGGTCGGTTCACACCATGTACCACCCTAGATCCAAAGCTAAACAGCCAGTCTGTCACCAGAACAAGGAGCAGACAAAACAGCAGCGTACACCCAGACACCAGACCAAACATCGGGCGCCTTCATCCGCAGCCACCCCTTTGGCCAAAGCTCAGCCTCAGGGGTGACTTTCCTTAACCCTCCCTGCGTCCCTTGACTCACAGCCTGCCCCCCGCTTCTGTTGGGGGAGCCGGTGAGCAGAAGGTTCGCCAGTTACCTGCCGGGGTGGGAGGTAGTAACCCCAGACTCATGGGCCCTTCAGTTAATCAGACAGGGCCACACTCTGGAGTTTCTCGAGAAACCCCCAAACAAGCCTCCAAAGGTGTCTCATTATCCAAAGGTGCACATTCCCCTCAAGGTAAGAAATTTAGGCTGTTCTGCAAAAGGAGGCAATGGAGCCCATTCCGGCAAACCAGGTAGGAAAGGAGTATTATTTCCACTTCTTCCTGGTCCCCAAAAAAGACGGGAGATTTGCGTTCCATCTTGGACTGCAGCGCTCTAAACCTGTACATAGAGTACAAACTGTTTTGGATGCTGACCCTCCCACATCTGCTGCCCCTCCTGCACAAGTGACAGTGGCTTTGTGCTCTGGATATGCAGGATGCCTACCTGCATATCCCAGCTTTTCAGGCCCATTGCCGCTACCTCAGGTTCGCTTTTCAAGGGGAGCATTACCAGTTGAAAGCCCTCCCCTTCGGCCTGTCCACGGCATCCTGGGTTTTTGCCAAGCACCTTGCGGTAGTGGTGGCAGCCTGAGGCTCCAGGGCCAGTATGTGTTCCCCTGTCTCGACCACTGGCTTCTGTCAGCCCCGTTGAGGGAGCAGTTGTAACTTTTCCTCTCGGCTACCCTGACCCTTTTTGCGCAAGTTGGGATTACGGTCATCCTTCCCAAGTCCCAGCTTGCCCCTTCCCAGCACCTCCAGTTTATTAGAGCGGTGCTGGATATGGCCCAGGATATGACTTTCCTCCCTTTGCACGGGGCAGAAACCTTGCAGAAAGAGGCTTATCTAGTAGCCCCTTGTAGGCGGGTTACGGCCAGGTCGGTTCTCCGACTCCTTGGCCTTATGGCAGCGGCCATCCCCACTGTCCCTGTGGCCATGCACCACGTGCAAATTTCTCAATGGATACTCTTGAGTGCAGTGGGATCAGAGGTCGGATGACCTAGACCACATGGTCATGATCTCCAGTTCGATGCAGCGGGATCTACTATGGTGGCAGGATCTCAACAACCTCACCAAGGTGGTTCTTTCCAGTCCCCTCCTCCCACCCAGACCTTAACTACAGACGCGTCGGAGATGGGTTGGTGTGCTCATTTGGAGAACCACAGGACTCGAGGGATGTGGTCTCAGTCGGAGCGCTCCCTGCACATAAAAGTGCTGGAGATGAGGGCAATGCTCTATGCCCTTCAACCCTTCCAGCATTAGCTGTGCCAGGGCCCACCATTAGTCCAGTGGGACAATATATGTGTAGTGTGGTACCTCAACAAGCAAGGGGGCGTTTGCTCGTATCCCCTCTGCAGGAGGCGATACGGGTGTGGAATTTGACAGTTCTGCAACAAATTCACCTCACAGCTGTTCACGTTCTGGGTGTGCAAAATGTCCTAGCAGACAGTCTCAGCGGCACCAGAGTAAGAGCCCATGAATGGGAGATCAAGCAAGAGGTGGTCGAACACATTTTCGACCTGTGGGGTCATCCACATGTGGATCTGTTTTCCTCCCCATACAACGCAAAACTACCCAGGTTTTGTTCACTCACTCCTGGGCACGGTGCTTTATGGTAAGACGCGTGCTTTCTCTGCTGGACAGGGAGGTTTTTGTATGCCTTCCCTCCATTTCCAGTTCTGCAGATGGTGCTGCTCAAACTTTAAGCAGAGGTGACTCACATGATTCTGATAGCCCCGTATTGGCCTTGCCAAATATGGTTCACGCTTCTTCATCAGCTTGCAGTGGAGCCTCCGGTCCCCTTGCCTCTCTGCCACAATCTCCAGACTGAGGAGAGGGGGACACTGGTCCATCCAGGGCTGAAGTCCCTTCAACTTCACGCGTGGCATCAGGCACCTTTAGCCGCAGCCACTTCTTTGGCCAAAGCTCAGCCTCAGGGGTGGCTTTCCTTAACATAGCTGCTTCACATTATGGAGTTTCCTCCAGAGTGACTCAGTTCCTTGTAGAGACCAGAAAGCCTTCTTTGAGGATGACATATGCCATGAAATGGAAGCAGTTCTCCATTTGGGCCACCTCGAAGGGTTGGGACCCATTTTCATGCCCTGTTCCTCAGGTCATGGAGTATCTTCTTCACCTCTCTGACCTGGGCCTAGTTGCTCTTCACTGAACGTTCACCTTTCTATTTGTGCCTACCACCTTATTTATTTATTTAGCTCTTGTTGACCAGGTAAGTACACTAGACAAGGCATTTGCCTATTTTCAGGTACGACCTGGGAGAGTACAATGAAATGCAAGCTCATACAGAGGACAACATGATACAAGTTAGACATTACACAGAATGGGGTAGAACCAGATGAACATAACACAAGCAGTCAGTAAACACAGAATAGGAACAAATTATATGTGTATATAGAGTCATCAAGGCTGTGAACAGTGCATTATTCAGTTCTATACAGCTCAGAGTCTCAAAGGTAGAGCCGCAGTCAAAGCATCACCTGAAACAGAGTGTAAATACATTATATACAGAGCAGAACCCAAGCAGGCAGAATGTACAGCAGGACCTGTGCAAGAGTACCAAAAGGACGACAAGCAAGTCCAGTGCAGGGGACCAAGGTTAGTTATGGCGGTTTAGGACAACCACAAGCAGAAGAGAGCTTCATGTAATTCCACAGGCAGCTCCGAAGGTGGGAGGGGGAGGAGCGGACCTGGGCGGGAAAGGAGTTCCATACTCTGGGGGCACGTGAAGCAAAATCTCTGTCCCCCATTTGCATTCGAGTTGCAGCAGCTTTGAGAACAGCAGGGCCCAGTGACCTATGGGAGTAAGAAGAAGAGGCAGCCGGTTTGAGGAACTCAGCCAGTCCTTGAGGGGAGCCAGTTCTGAGAACCTTGTCCATGAAGCTGCCCAAGACAAAATTCATGTGGTTGGGTGGGGAGAGCCAGTCAAGTTTGTTATACAGGTCACAGTGGTGGGTGAGGCGAGTGGTAGCAAGAGCAAAGTGGCAAATGTTGTTATAGGCTGTGTTCCACCTAGAGAGGTGAACTTTGGAGATGCGTGCAAACAGGACGAGTCCATAGCAGAGAGAAGGGAGAAACGCACCTCTGGCCAGTGCAAGGCAAGCAGCAGAAGTAAGATTATTTGCTCTGTAGGCCAGACCCAGTTTGCAGCTGACAGCTCTGCATACATTTTGGATATGATGCCCAAGGTCAAGCAGGGGGTCAGGTGTCACCCCAAGGTATTTAATGGAGTCCGTGATTAGGACAGGAGTACCATCAATACCAGTAATACTCAGTGAGGCGGGGGAGGCCTTTATCTTGGCCAGGGACCCAAAAGGCATGGCCTGAGTATTTTTAAGGTTGAGGGCCAGCTTGTGGGTAGTTATCTAGGATTGGATATTCCTGAAATCTTCCTGGACATAAAGCCTCCACCACTCATTCACACTAAAGGGATCTACGCCGGAAGTACTAGGACCCAGCGGGAGCAAACTTTTTTCAAGAGGGCAGGCGCCAGAGATGGAGCTGCGAGGAAGCGGCACCGTGAGCCCCAGCTCGTGCGGTAAAGACTATCTTGCATCGACCCTCCAACCACCTCAGTTCCTTTTTTCCCCCGCCATCGAGTGCGCTTCAGTGATGACATCGCTCGCCCGCTGGGAGTCCAACTTCAAACTAGCAGCATAGTTTTCAGTTTATTTTGTAATTTATCTTCAAAGTAGATTTTAATTAAATTTATTGATTAATAAAGAAGTCCTCAGCCCTCCATTGATGGAGTCGACCATGAGCGGGTCAGGTGACAGTAGGGAGACTTCTTATGAAATCTGTTCAGTCAGCTGGGCTGGGTCCGGTCCGCCGCCCTTCCCGGAGGGTGGGTCTGACAACGGATGGTCCAATGCTCGGAGATGTGCGGTCCCCCCAGAAGCATAAAAGGAAACGGTCCCATTCGCGGCACCATTCGGTCTCGAGTTGTTCTTCAGCGCACAAGTCAAGAAAGAGAAGGCATCACTCAAGGTCGCCTTCTGGTATGTCTGCGCGTCGACGGTCGATTGGTGCTAGGCACCGGTCCCTTCCTATCTCGGAGTCGCCAGTTTCTGGTTCCGGTGCCCGACCTCTTCGACATCGGATTCCCTCCACGCCTATTGGACGGGCCTCCAATGAGCAGTTTCACCAGTGGGCTGCTCTTATAGGGCAGTGGGCTCGGAAGTAGGTCCAGCTGCCTGGCCCGGTCACTCCGGGGCCTTCGGGCTGTTCGAGGGAACGGGTAGGGCAGTTGGATCTTCCTAGTCGCGCAGCGCCTTCTTTGGTGCCGTCAACTCAGTGCTCAGGTGGTTTCCCCCCTCACATGACTGCGGCACAGGGGTCCACACCGATGCCTCCATCTCCTGTTAATTTTCCTTCTTGTCCTTCAAATCGCAGTTTTCGGAACCTTGGGACACTCTCGGAGCTGTCTGCGGCGCCGAGGGCTCTGTCGGTGCCATCCGTGGCACCAGGGACTCTGTCGGCGCCATGTGCTGGGCTGTCTCCAATGGCGCCGACTTCCTTGGGTTCAGCGCTATGTTCATCGGCGCCGATGCTTCGTGCGGCACCGTCCAGCCTCCCAAGGCTTTTCGACTCCGATTCTTTCCATTCTGATTTTCACCCCTTTCCTGTCCATACAGTCCCCCCTGGACTGTCAGATGATTTTGAGCCTGACCCAGATCTTCGGCTGGGTGATGAAGTTGAAGGAGCAGGAGTTAATCCTGCTGCAGAGCCTGTGGTTGAAGACCTTTCCTTTAAGTCTCTGCTAAAAAATTTAAATTCCACTCTTTCTCTCCAAACTACAGAAATCGATCCTGGGAAGCTTTTAAGACTCCAGTACCTACATGTCCCGGAGATCCCTATGGATTTAACTCCTCCAGTACAACCGTCTTTTGAGACCCTTTCTCAGGTGGTATGGAACAATCCTGCTCTCATCCCTTCCGTGGCTAAGTCCATAGATAGGAAGTACGCTGCTCCCAAGGATCGACCCATATTGGCCTCAAGAGCTTTTACTGATCTCATTGTAGCCTTAGCAGAGAATGACAAGGCCGTCCTCCCTGAGGCATCCTCAGCCCAGCCTATCAATAAAGAATCTTGTAAGAGTCTTTGTCACCTCCATCATGGGTATGCGTATTGCCAGCTACCAGGGCTATTTTTCTCAATATGAGTATGTCTTTTGGCATTCGCTCAAGCAAATGGTAGAAGCTCTGCCTGAGTCTGAAACTAATTCAGAGCTACTTCATACCATTACCAGGGGCATAGAGTCCAGTAACCAACAAGTTAAAGCTGCAGTGGAGGCTTTTGATAATGCTTCTCGAGCAGCGGCAGGCATTTATACCTGTCGACACTGTTGGTTACATACTTCAGGCTTCACGAATGATGCCCAGCAGCAGGTCATGGCCTTACCGTTCGGTATGTATCTGTTCAGACCCTAGGCGGAACAAGCTGTGGAAGCCACACAGAAGACTAAGTCAGCCATTAAGATAACAGACCCGCACCGCCCCTCTCGGAAGTCTAATAAGCGTCAATTTCACCAACCGTCAGTCCTTTCGGGGGAAAGCCAGGGGTTGCTTTAACAAAAGCCACACTCCGCAGCCACAAAGGAAAATGCAGCAGAAGACCCAAGGCACCGAGTGCCACCTTCTGAGTTCTTGGCCCAGGTCCCACCACAACTGCCCCACGGGGACTCTTCCTCAGCAGTGGGAGGATGTCCGACTTAGTTCTACGACCAGTGGAAGTCTATAACATCAGACAAATGGGTCCTCCCGATAATCTGTGAGGGATATTCACTCAATGTTTCAGACCCCCTTCCCGATCATCCCCCCAAAATAACAGCCCAGGCTGTTGGCAGTACAGTCAGACCTTCTTGCTTCCGAGGTGCAAGGCCTTCTGAACACCAGGGCAGTAGAAGTAGTTCCGTCAGACCAACGAAACACAAGTTTCTACTCCCGTTGCTTTTTAGTTCCGAAGAAAACTGGAGGCATGCGCCCCATTCTGCATCTCAGAAAGTTAAACAGATGCCTTCAGAAGGAAAAGTTCAAGATGATATCTCTAGGTACCCTTCTACCTTCTATTCATCATCACAATTGGCAAGCCTCCGTGGACATGCAGGATGCCTACCAACACATTTTTATTCACCCAAAACACCTCAAATACCTGAGGCTTGTAGCGTTGGGTCAACATCATCAGTTCAGAGTCCTGCCCTTTGGGCTATCCTCGGCACCGCGAGTTTTCACAAAGTGTTATGAAATTCTCGCAGCACATCTCAGGAAAATCGGAATTTAAGTGTTTCCATACCTGGAGGACTGGCTTCTAGCAAGCCCTTCCAGGCAGGGAACTCTGGATGCCGTAACCAAAGCTTCAGACTTCATCACGTCCCTGGGAGTCCTGCTAAATCACAGCCAAATGGAAGCGTTTTTCTCTCTGGTGTGCAGAATCCTCTTGGAACCCTTCTTCCTGCCCACCAAATAAAGTCTTAGAGTACCTCTTGGACCTCTCAAATTCAGGTCTGCAGTACTCTACTGTCAAAGTTCATCTCTCTGCCATTTCAGCTTATCATGAGCAAGTACATTCCTTGTCTCTGGCTCGGTTGCCTGTAGTTAAGAGGTTTCTTAAGGGCATTCTGCATACCAGACTTCCTATCAGACGTCCAGTCGCAGCCTGGGATATTAACCTTGTGCTAGACATGCTCATTCGAAAACCTTTTGAGTATCTAGCTACCTGCGAGTTAAAGTTCCTCACTTGGAAAGCGGCCTTCCTGGTGGCCATCACTTCAGCCTGTAGAGTTTCTGAAATACATGCTCTGGTCACAGACCCCCCATACACTGCATTTCACAAGGACAAAGTAGTTCTTAGAACTCACCCTAAGTTTCTTCTCAAGATTGTCTCGGAATTTCATTTAAACCAACCTTTAGTCCTACCTACCTACTTTGCTAACTTCCAGAATGAAGGGGCATGTACTCCATTCTTTGGATGTTAAGAGAGCACTGCAATTCTATCTGGATAGAACAAAAGAAATTCACAAGGCTCAACAACTGTTTGTTTCCTTCACCGAAACCTGGCTGGGTCAACCTGTCGCTATTAGGTGCATTTCAGCAATTCTGGTAGCATGCCTCCGCCACTGCTATTCTATGGCACAGGTTTAGCTAGAAGGCAGAGTGTACACTCACTCTGCTAGAGCAGTCGTGGCATCTTTGGTGGAAATCCACAACTTGCCCATTGCAGACATTTGCAGTGCGGCTGCCTGGAGCTCAGTGCATACTTTCATTAAGCACTATGCCTTTGATGTCCATGAGAGATGACTTCTGTTGTTTGGCAGTACTATCCTTAACGGACTTCTGTCCTAAACTTGTGAACTCTTATTTTTCCTGCCACCCGTCTTGGGGGATTAGTAGTTCGGTACTCTCCCATCAGTGTGAATGAGTGGTGGAGACTTTATGCCTAGGAAGATATTTAAATTACATACCTACCGTAATTCTTGATCTTCTTGGACAAAGTCTCCACCACTCATTCACACGCCCACCCACCATCCCCTGAACTCACGTCTTGTTTTTGGTCTTCTCTCCCTCAGTGGTTGGGCTGTGAAGACTTCATTGTTGACCCTTCTTATATGGGTCATTTGGACTATCTTGTTTCCGATTTTATTAGGTTAGTCCCTCTAGGTTAGTTATGCTGCACCTCCTCAGAAAAAAGGTACTGAGGCAGTTGGAGGGTCGACGCCGAGATGGTTTTTGCAGCATGAGCTGGGGCTCACAGTGCCGCTTTCTCGCAGCTCCATCTCTGATGCCGGCCCTCTTGAAAAAAGTTGCTCCCGTTGGGTCCTAGCACCTCCGGCGTAGATCCCATTAGTGTGAATGAATGGTGGAGACTTCATCCAAGAAGATCAAGAATTACGCTAGGTATGTAATTTCCATAACCTCACTCAGTTGGTGGTTGATGAACCCAGTGTCACGGGAATGGGTGAGGATAACCAGGTCATCCGCATATAGGATATAGCTACAGTTGGAAGAAGTAGAGGGGAGATTACTGACCAAGATAGAGAAGAGAAGGGGGCCCTAGGACTGAACCCTTGGGGACACCAGAGGTCACAGGAGTGGTGGCCGAGAGGACCTTACTGAATTCAGTAAGTTGCTGTCTGCCTTTGAGGTAATTATACCCTGGTCCATAGCTGCCCTGATCCCAGAGGAGACGGTGACAAGGGCAGAGGACGTACTGTGCCCTTTGTGAAAGCCATGCTGCGCGGGAGACAGTAGCTCATGGGCTGAATATACTTCGTGAGTTGCCCAGCCACAACTTTCTCCAGAAGTTTACTGATAGCTGACAAGATGGCTATCAGTTGGTAGTTGTCAAGGATCTTTGGGTTGCCTTGTTTGAGAACATGGACAATCCTCACCAACTTCCAGAGGTCAGGAATAACTCCAGAGGCTAGGAACATGTTGATGATGTGGGCCAATGGGGAGGCAATATAAGAGGCACCAAGATGGAGGAGCTTGGGTTCCATGCTATCGTGGCCAGCAGTAGAGTGAGGAGAGAGACGAGAGAGAAGTCTCTGCATTTCCTCTACCATCACAGCCCTGAAGTACAGTAACAGACGGGAAATAGCGGCCGACTGTGGGGCAGAGGCTGGGACACGACTGTCGCTACCACCAGTGCAGAATAGGGAGATGAAGACAGACAGACAGACAGACCCGAAAAGTGGGAGTTGAATGCTTAAGCGATGGTTAGTGGATTGTTAAAATTAGATCCATCTGTGAGCATGTCAGAGACCCCACAGTTGGAGGAACCACTTAATATATTTTTAATGTTTCTCCAGAAATTCTTAGGGTCCTTAGCCGAGTTTAGTAAGGCAGTTTTGCAGTATCCACTTTTGGCAGCCCTGATTGCATTTTTTCATTCATTCATTTATTCCTGAGCCTCCTATATTGCTGAAATATGTTCTGGTCTATCGTGACCTTGAAGTCGGCCCGGCACTTGTCTCTAGGTCTCATGGGGGATAGGAGGCTCCCATACAGCCACTTAGTGGCAGACCCCCTTACGCTCCGCCTGATAAGAGGGGCATGTTTGTCCTGCAGTTCCCCAAAGTTGCTGAGAAAATGACCAACATCGGTGGAAGAGTCCTGAGCATTTAGCACCACAGACTAGTCCGTAAGCCTCAGATCCTCATGGAAGGACTCCAGGTCAAACCTGGAGAAATCCCTTAATTGGATGATTTTGTGAGGAATTTTCTGGGAGGAAATCTTTCATACGCAGTACACAGGGGTGTGGTCGAAGACAGGAAGGGTACAGAGAAGCTGATCCTCTCGGGTCTATTGCACAGGGCCCAGTCCGGGAGGGAGCTAGTACCGCCAGTGGTAGACCATCTAGTGGGCTCCTGAATAAGTTGAACAGCAGAGGTTCATACAGCTTGGTGTTTCTTCCAAGCCAGTTTAAATTAAGATCTCCTAAGATCATGAAAAATTCTGTAGCAGCAGCTGTGCAGGCCGGGGTTGTGTATTGGCTGTACCTGATGCTTGTGTCCAGGAGGCCGGTGGCAGCAGATTTCTTGGCAACGAGAGGTGCAGAGTGGTGTCCAGGCATGCAGGAGGCTAATCTCCAGCTGTGGATCAGCTGGAGGTTTCCAAAACCTTTCTGAAAGGGATCCTCCACCTGAAACCTTTGGTGTGCGGTCTCGGGCCACCTTGGGATCTCAACTTTATTTTGGAAAAACTGACCTTGCCTCCTTTTGAACCGGCTGGTATTTGTGATATGCGCTATTTATCTTGGAAAGTGCCCTTTTTAGTTGCAGTCACTTCTGCTTGAAGGATTTCCAAGATTCAGGCAGATTTGTAAGGAGCCTTACTTAATTTTTCAGAGACTGCGTGGCTCTGCATACCAATCCTCAGTTTTTAGTGAAGGTGGTTTCTGAGTTCACGTTGAACCAGTCTATTCAACTTCCAGTGTATTACCCTGAGCATTCCAGTTGGGGAGGCTATTTTTTCATGCCCTAGATGTTCACAGAATCTTGCGTTATTACAGCAGCAGAACCAAGTCTGTCCAGAAAATGGACAAACTTTTTTTCTTATGCACCCAAGAGAGAGGATGTGGCAGTTTCCAGTGTTTATCCAAATGATTGGCAAACTGTATTGTTTTCTGTTACCAGAAGTATGGTAAAACTCTCTCAGGGGAGGTTAAGGGGCATTCTACCAGAAGCATGGCTGCCTCTGCTGCTTGCTTCAGGAATGTGTCAGCCACTGTCACTTGTGCGGCAGCCACTTGGAGCTCCAGCCACGCTTTTGCCAAACATTACAGTCTGGACATTGCCTCTAGGGGCAGAGCTGGCTTTGGACTAGCTGTCCTCCAGGGCCTCATGTCCTAATTTCTGTGCCATCTGTAATTTTTTCCTGCCTCTTGTGTCTCAGTTCCCTCTGATTCACACTGCTTGGTACTCAGTCCTCAAGGTGATTACCTACTGCAAGAGCCCTCTCGAAGTAAGATAGCACAGTTACGTAAGAATTTACCGTAACAGTAGATCTTACTTTGAGAGGGTTCTACAGTAGATAACTTATATATAGGACTGATGCCGACGGCAACAGGACCCGCGGAAAAATGTTCCAGCTAGCGGTCCTGGCGTGGGACCGCCCCTCGTCAGGTGACCGGCGTCATCGCCACGCGTCGGTATAAAGGCGGTCCCAGGCGCCCGCCTTCCAGATTCTTTCCGCCCGTTAGCTACGAATAGCACCTCGTGGTTAAGTTCGTTGCAGTTCTGTCTCTTCGTCGTTTTTTTCCGAAGAAAGCTATAGTTTTTCTGTTCGATCGTCAGGTGAACGTCGTTTTATGTCGTCCCCCTCTAAAAACAAGTGCGATTCGTGCGGCGCTCAACTGCCACACAAGGACGGTCACTCCCTCTGCCTAGGCCCCGACCACGCGGTGGATAACTGTCCGCACTGCCTCCGTTTCAACGCGGCAACCCGAAAGCGACACCAGCAGTCCCTTCGGAAGCCCATCTCCTGAAGAAAAAGATGTCTGCGATGGAGAAAGAGCTGAGAAAGTTAAGGCAGGCGTCAACTTCTCCGGAAGGGCATAAAAAGAAGGACAAGGATAGGCACCAGGAGAAGGCCTCCTCTTCCGCAACTCCGGCCGGAGTCGCGGGCAAGGTAACCTCCCCTCCAGGGGATCCTCCGCCAGCCTCCAAGGGTTTGGAGGAGGCGTCGGCCCGCCCTTCAGGCTCGAGTTCAGGCCTGTCGGGTGTCTCCGGGATAAAGGAGACCCCAGCCCCCAGTACGGTCTCACATCCTCGGTCTACTGGTGCAGGCGCCTCCTATAAGCCGGGCGTCGGCTCCTCCGTCTGCCGGGAGAAGGCCCCTAAGTCACCTGACCCTTGCGCGCGCCGGGCTGTCTCTCCCTCCATGGGCCTCTCCTCTTCTCGGCCCGTCTCGAATGAAACCCAGTTGGACGCTGGCTCCTCGGGTTTCGACCCATAAGTCTCCACGTCGGCTCCTCCGATGTCGCGGGTCCTAGAGCCTATGTGGACCTCCCTCTTCCGTCATCCCAGGATCTCCAGAGCCTCGCTGCCATCAGAAAGCCCCAGTCCCCTTGCCTGACTCAGGATTTTCACCACCTTCCCGGATGAGACTAGGGATCCTGGGCTGCCGTCCGATCCCCCCATGGAAAACCCGGATCTGACGCCGGTTCCCCCGATGCTGGCCCTGACGCCGGTCCCTCCGACGCCGGCCGAGCCGACACCAGCCCCGCTATCGCCGGACCCGACACTGGCCTCTCTGGCGCTAGCAGGATTTTCTCCTCCTCTGGGCCCTCCACCCCAGGGGCCTTTTCCGGCTGATCCGCCCCTGGAGTGCCCGGCTGGGCGTCTGCTCCAGCAGCGCCTTGGTACCGCCGTCTCCGGCGCTGGTCTTCCCGGCCCACAGTGCCGCCACGCCACGCACCAGCGCTGAATCTTCCGGCCCGCAGTACCCGACGCCTCACTACCCGTCTCCGACTTATCCGCAGACGGGTCTTGGGTACTCTCCTTACAGATATCCTCCGTTTCACTATCCCCCTCCTCCTCCTCCACCGGCCCCTAGGCTGCCGGTGGATTTGCAGGAGACTCTTGCCTCCTGGTGGGCTGAGGCCAAGGCTCAGCTCACCAGAGAAGTTGAAAGCCGTCTTACAACGACTGTGCCTCTACCGGTTCCCGTACGCCCTAGACGGCGCTCTCCCTCCCCTCCTCCAGTTCCCTGGGGCCTCCCCTCTGGTTCCAGAGAGGGGCAGGACATGCGTTCTGGGTCTCTTCCCACGGAACACGTTCCTCCCCCTAGACTGGTGAGGGAGTCTTTTTCTGCCTCAGATTCTTCCTCTGTGGTCCTCTCGGACTCCTCGGAAGCCTCCGCAGGAATTTCCGATAAAGATGACGAGCTACGTTCTCCGTCCAAACCCCGGCCGAGGACTCTCCGAGGCCTCCTCCGGAGGATCCTTCTTTCACGGAGTTACTCAAGAAAATCCAGGAGGTCCATCAGTGGCAGTCCTTAGATCCAGATCCTCAGCGGGTGAAACTCGCCGAACATCTGGATTTGACCTTTACAGCCCCTACTTTAGTGCCACCCTGGATCGAGCCTCACGCCCACCTTGTTTCCACTATTTGGAAACAACCGTCGGCTTTAGCCCCACTTCCTAGGAAGTCAAACAGGCTATACCAGGCTCCGGAGGGTGTAGACTTCTTAGATTCTCACCCCCGTGCCAACTCGGTCGTGATCAGTGCTGCTCATGGCCGGTCCGCACATCCTAAATATTTGAGCTCGTCTCCCCCGGATAAGGAATCTCACCTTCTGGATCAGTTTGGAAAGATGATTTACGCTTCCTCCACACTGGGTATAAGGGCCCTGAACTATGTAGCTCACATGGGGGATTACCAGAAGGCCGTCCTTACCCAGGCGGAATCCAAGATCGACTCCTTGCGGACTCCCAACTCGAGCAGGAGTTGGCGATCTAGTCCGCTCTGCTCGTTCGGCCAGTCGTCACATGCTAGGGACGACATACGATGCAGTGGACTCCGCTGGACGAAGCTCTGCGTTTGCTGTTAGCCTTCAGCGTCACGCGTGGCTCCGCGTGTCAGGTCTGGTCCCGGAGGTGCAATCTGCCATTCAAGAGGCACCTTTCAGAGGTTCTGTGCTTTTCGGTGGTGATGTCAAGGACATCATCACCGACTTGCAGGAGAAGGGAGCGGCCCTTAAATCCGTGGATTCATTGTGCCGTCCCTTACGAGAGCGGCCGGCCTCAGCGAAACCCAGAGAGGCGGGCCACTAGCGCGGGCCCCGCAGCTGCCCCTCTGCCCAAAAAAGCGACGGGCACTCCAGCTGCGGCGCTGCCTCACACCACCTGACTCCTCCCCTCTCCCACCGCCTCTGGACACTCCGGAGGAACCGGTAGGAGGGAGGTTCTCCCTCCACCTCCCGGAGTGGGAGAGGATAACATCGGATTCATGGGTGCTTCAAATCATCGCAGAGGGACATTCCATAGAGTTTCTACAGAAACCTCCACGTCACCCCCCTCTGAATTCCGCTTATTCAAGGGACCATCTTTCTCTGGTCAGGGAAGAAATCTCAGCTCTTCTTACAAAACGGGCTATAGAACCCGTTCCTCCTCACCTCTGCGGAATGGGGTACTATTCCCACTTCTTCCTTGTACCAAAGAAGACGGGAGATCTCAGACCGATTCTCGATCTCAGCTCCTTGAACCTGTTTGTGGAATACAAAAGGTTCAGGATGCTGTCCCTTCAATCCCTTCTGCCCCTACTTCGGCCGGGCCAATGGCTTTGTGCACTGGATATGCAGGATGCATACCTGCACATCCCCATTCGCCCTTACGCACATAAGTACCTCAGATTTGCGTTCCAGGGGTCCATTTACCAATTCAGGCGCTTCCGTTTGGCCTTTCTTTGGCTCTGAGTCTTTACCAAATGCCTGGCGGTGGTAGCGGCCCACCTGCATTCTTTGGGAGCTCAGGTTTTTCCCTACCTGGACGATTGGCTCCTGGCGGCTCCGTCCAAGGAGGAACTCCTGCATTTCCTCTCCCTCACCCGGCAGGTTTTTTCCAACCTGGGTATTACCATCAACCTCTCCAAGTCTCTTCTGGAGCCTTCTCAGAGGCTCCAGTTTATTGAGGCGATTCTTGACACAACTTTGTGCAAAGTTTTTCTGCCTCCGGACCAGGGGGTGTCCCTCTAGTCACAGATTTCTCTCCTACTGAACTTCAGGAGGGTCCCGGTGAGGTCGGTGCTCTGTCTACTGGGGCTCATGGCGGCCCGCCATCCCGATGATCCCACGAGCACGCCTCCACATGAGAATATCTCAGTGGACTCTTCGATCCCAGTGGGACCAACGAGTAGACGACCTAGATCTTCCGATCCTGATCTCGCCGATGGTCAGAGATTTAAAGCGGTGGATGGTATCAGAGAACCTCTTCCGGGGGATCCCCTTCTTTCATCCTTCCCCCGATCAGACCTTGACTCGAGTGGGAATTAGACGGAATAGTCCTAAACAGCATTTTTCAGGCTTGGGGGACTCCTCAAATAGACCTATTCGCCTCCTCCCAAAACGCAAAGCTTCCAATCTTTTGCTCGCTCGCTCCAGAGCGAGGAGCTTTCTGGAGAGATGCTCTGTCTCTAAGCTGGAAGGACAGATTCGTCTATGCTTTTCCCCCAATTCCACTGGTCCCCCCGTGTGTTACAGAAACTGGCTCTAGAAGGAGCAAAAATGATTCTAATTGCTCCTTTCTGGCCCAGGCAAATTTGGTTCTCTCTTTTACAACAATACTCAGAGGTTCCTCCTCTTCCTCTTCCCTTATCTCCGGGATTGCTGACTCAGGATCAGGGGACCCTGGTCCATCTGGGACTCAAGTCCCTTCAACTTCATGCATGGCCTACATGCATGACCTAATTCAGTCTCGCTTTGGAGTTTCCCCTAAGGTAGCCGAGATTCTGGTAGAGGCTAGAAAACCCTCCACTAGGTCCACTTATGCCATGAAATGGAAGAGATTTTCCATCTGGGCCGCATCCAGGAACGAGGAACCCTTTTCCTGCCCCGTAACCACTTTGCTGGATTACATGCGTCATCTCTTCGACCTGGGTCTCAGTCACTCTTCTCTGAAGGTTCACATGGCAGCTATCTCTGCCTACCACGTACCTTCGCTGATAAGGCCTTTGCCCAGCTAGAGGTATCCAAAACCTTCCTAGAGGGTCCTTCATCTCAGACCCCGATCCGGACCCCAGCTCCACCTTGGGACTTAAATTTTGTCCTTGAAAACTTACTCTTCCCCCTTCAAGCCTCAGCTTCCATGAACTTGAAGTTTTATCGTGGAAGGCGCTTTTCTTAGTTGCCGTTACCTCAGCTCTTAGAATTTCCGAGCTTCAGGCCCATATGTGCAAAATCCCTTACTTGATCTTCCACAAAGAGCAGTAGCTCTCCGCACAGACCCCAAGTTTCTCCCGAGGTGGTAGCTGCATCTACTTTGAATCAGTCTATTGAATTACCTGCCTTTTCACGCAATACTCCAATCATGGAGAATACTTGCTTCACATCATGGATGTTCACAGGATTCTGAGATATTATACCAATAGGACGAAAGATCTCAGAAAGACTGATCAGTTGTTTGTCTCTTTCGCTTACAAAAGAGGGCAATGCTGTTTCCAAGCAATGCCTGTCAAAGTGGTTGGCTCATTGCATCACTTTCTGTTATGACAAGTATAACAAGACCCTTCCAGGTCAAGTCAGAGGTCACTCCACTCGTGGAGTTGCTGCCTCTGCGGCTTGTTTCAAGAATGTGTCCGCGGCAGACATTTGTGCTGCTGCCACTTGGACTTCCGTCCATACCTTCACTAAACATTACAGTTTGGACATTGCCTCGTCGTAGAGCAGGCTTCGGGTTAGCGGTCTTGCAAGGCCTCCTTTCTTGAGGGTTGCAAGATTTCCTACTACTTATCTGAGTAGTTCCTCCTCCCGGTGCCTTTCTTATTGGTTCCAGACTGCTTGGGATTCTGTCCTATATGTAATTACCTACTTCAAGAGCCCTCTCGAAGTAAGATAGTACAGTTACGTAAGAACTTACCGTAACAGTAGATCTTCGAGAGAGGCTCTTGCAGTAGGTAATACCTTCCCACCCGCCATCCCCCTAGGCTTTTTCAGCTCCTTTTCCATTGAGGGAAATATCTGCATCTCTCTCGTCCAGGCCTTCCAGGCCTGTGGCGGGAAAGAACTGGAAGGCGGGCGTCTGGGACTGCCCCTTTATACTGACGTCGCATGACACCGGTCACCTGACGAGTGGGCAATCCCACGCCAGGGACTGCTAGCTAGAAAATTTTTCCGTGGGGTCCTGCCGCTGGCCGGCGTCAGTCCTATATGTTAGTACCTACTGCAAGAGCCTCTCTCGAAGATCTACTGTTACGGTAAGTTCTTACGTAACTGTACTATCTTCAGAAGAGGCTCTTGCAGTAGGTAACCTTTTTCTCTCCCTACTTTTCCCAACTTTCTTTGCTGCACTTTCTCTGTGACCTCATTTTGGGCTCCAGAGTCCCTTTTTCCATTCTCCTGTCGCTCCTTTTCTGAGGTCTCCAGCGGGAGAACTGGAAGGTGGGCGTGAGGACAGCCCACTCTGTAGTGTCATGCTGACATCGGTCACATGACGTTGGGTGGGCGGACCCCTGTCAGACACTGCTAGCCAAAGTTTCCATGTGGTCCTGACACCAGGGGGCACAGTCCTCAATGTGATTACCCACTGTAAGAGGCTCTCTCAAAAATCTACAGATCTTACTTCGAGATACAGCTCTTGCAGCAGGTTACACCATTAGGACTGTAGCCGGCAGGCATCAGGACCCCACGGAAATCTTCTAGCTAGCAGTCTTCAGCGGGGACTGCCTCCGACGTCGGTCCGCCCCGGCGTCAGGCGTGAGTACATAAGAGGCGGTCCAACATCCCCTAGTTCTTTCCCGGCGACGACTTGCATGTCTCGACCCTCCGTCAGTGTCTACGACGCCTGGAAAAGTTCTTTTTCTCGCTTTCTTGACAAGAAACTTCAATTTCTACAAATCGTCTGCCATCTGATGTCCTCACCAACATCCACGGAGGGCCATCCGCTCTATGTGCCTCAGGGAAGCAAATTCCCTTTAAAGACCCACACTCTGCCGCGCGGTGCTAGGCGCAGAGAGCACGACACCCGGCTTGCTCTCTTTGTCAAGGCTTTTAACAGTCGGACTCGATCCGCTGTCAGAAGGCCCTCCAAGCTTACCTTCTGGAAGAGAGATTGAAGGCCATGCATCCTGCCTCCAAAGGGGAATCTTCCGAGAAAGCCCACCGGCACCTCGAAAAACACAGGGAGAGGGTGAGATCTAAATCCCCTTCTAGGGCTTCAGACTCCCGCAGCTCCGGCTCCCGGTCCGACCGTTCGCCTTCCCAGGCCAACTCTCAGCCTCCCCCGGTCGCGGTCAAGTCTTCCTCCGGTTCCTCCACTCTGCAGCCTGTTATGACCTCCAGGCCTTCTTCTTCATCGTCCAGGGCCTCGCCGAGGTCAGGGGACCGCCATCATCACAAGTCCGGCTCCCGCCACTCGGCCCCCGACGTCCGGTCGGTCTCCTTGCCTCCTCCCCAGTGGAAAACCAAGGAGCTGACATCGCTCAAGAGGACGTCGGACCCGACGTCGGCCAAACACCACCGGTCCCGGGACCCGACGACAGCCAGACGCCCGTCGCCGGCCAGGTCTTCTCCACCGCGGACACCGGCTGGGGGACTGACGCCCGTCCCAGCAGACAGAGGAACCCCTACGCCACCTACCGACGTCGGCCAGGAGGCGCTCACGGAGGAGGAGTTGACACAGCCCGAGGACCAGGCGGGCGAACCCGGTCCTGTAGAGCCCCTGAGGAAACCCTCTCCTGAACCAGAGACCCCTTGGGGGCCGATGCCGGAACCTGACGACTGACCACCGGCGCCCGGTCCGTCGTCAGGCCTCAGTATTGCTGAGGTCAAGGAGTTGTTTACTTTTTCGTGGGATACCATTAAAAAGGACATGGTTCCCACACCTCCTCCTCCTCCACCCGTGACTCCACCGGCCCCAGTGCCCCCCACCCCATCCGGGGCAGCAGGCCGGATACCTTCACCCTAGGATCCTGTTGAATCTCCTAGGGGCAGACCATCGGAAAAGAGGAGACCTCCGTCCAGATCTTCAGGGTCACCCAGCCCCAGGAGACCCAGAAGACGCTGCTACTCGCCTTCGACGGAGGACTCTGGATTGGACTTCTCAGGCAGATCCAGATCCCCTTCTCCCATCAGCGTCCCCTCTCCGGACCCACGTGAGTTCCCAAGATCTCCTCCGGATGACCCATCGTCCTCAGAGATTATGAAGCATATCCAAGAGAATATGGGCTGGGACGCAGAAGAGCTTGACCCTGAGTGGCTACGCCTTGCGCGTTATCTTCGGCAAAAGGACCCAAAGCCTGTGGTGGTACCACCCTTGGTGGACACCTTTGTGGATGTCACCAAGGCAGCGTGGAAACATCCACATTCGCTCCCGGTGATGCCGAAGAAGGCTGACCGCCTGTACAAGGCCCCTAGGGAGGACCAGTACTTGGCATCTCATCCTCTGGCCGATTCCCTGGTCATACCAGCTCACATGACCGGGTCCCAGAGCGCAGACATCTGAGCACCCCATGCCACTGGACCGGGTCCAAACAATTGGACGCGATGGGCAGGCGCACGTACGCAGCTGCAACCTGCGCCATTTAGGTCCCTCAATTATCTCACCCACATGGTCCAGTTTCAGAATGCCTTGTGGGAGCAGGGACTAGAGCTGGCAGAAAAGATGCCGGAAGGTGAGCAGAAGGAAGAGCTGCTTCAGCTCCTCCACACGGGTTCAGGCGTGGGAACCCAGGTGCTTCGAGCCGCGTACGACTCCACGGACTCCTCGGCCAGAGCGGCAGCCTCAGGCGTATGCCTCCAGAGACGCTCATGGCTCCGTGTCTCCGGATTCACCCCAGACGTTCAGAAGAACATACTGGACGCCCCATTCCACGGCGAAGTTCTCTTCGGTGAGTCCTCGGAGTAGGTCCTCACCAAGCTTCAGGAGGCCAGGAAGGCCGTGAGGTCTGTCCAGGCTATGTACAGACCCAGGCCTGGTTCCTTTCGTAGGAACCAGAGCCGTTTTTGAGGCCGGACTCCGAAACAACAGTCTCGTTCCGGCCCACAACAGAGGGGCTCCTTCTCCCAGAAAGCCCAGGGGAAGTCGTCCTCAGGTAGAGGCCAACGTCCCGCCAAGTCGGCCCAACCTGCAGGACCCTCAGCCGCCACAGCATGACTCCTTCCCGGCTCCCGCCCCTCAGGATCAACGGGACACCAAAGTCGGCGGTCGTATTGCGGACCACCTGCCAGGGTGGCAGTCCATCACCACCGACAGGTGAGTACTCCAATTGGTCAAAAAAGGCCACTTTATAGAGTTCACAGACAAGCCACCCACAAGGCCTCCTCTGCTCTCCCGCTACTCGGGTCAGCACAGATTGCTTATCAGGCAAGAAGTACTCGCGCTTCTGCAAAAAGGAGCAGTGGAGTACATCCCGGAGAACCAGAGAGGAGCAGGCTGCTATTCCCACTTCTTCCTGGTTCCAAAGAAAACAAGGGACCTCCGTCCAATCTTGGATCTCAGCGACCTCAACATGTCAGTCGCCTACAAACGGTTTCGCATGGTGACCCTCCAGGGTCTTATTCCCATGCTGAAGAAGGACGCATTTCTGGCGTCACTGGACATGCAGGACGCTTCCCTGCACATCCCCATCACTCAAGTGCACAGGAGGTTCCTGCGCTTTGAGTTTCTCCGCCACCACTTTCAGTTCCAGGCACTTCCTTTTGGACTGTCATCGGCCCCCAGGGTCTTTACCAAGTGCATGGAAGTCGTGGCAGCATCTCTAAGGAGACAGGGCCACTACGTGTTCCCGTACCTGGACGATTGGCTTCTCATGGCCGCCTCCCGAGAGGCGCTGTTGTCGGCTATCCAGAACACCCAAGCTCTTTTTCAGTCGCTGGGCATACTCATCAATTACGAGAAGTCTCTCCTGGTACCATCCCAGAAGCTGCAGTTCATAGGCGCAGTTCTGGACACCGTCCAAGGGAGAGCTTTTCTTCCCGAGGACAGAGCGGAACGCATCAGGTCCCTCATCAGGGACATTTCGGCAAAGAAGACCATTCCCGCCAGACTGGTCCTTCGCCTGCTCGGACATATGGCTGCGGCCATTCCAACCGTCCCGATGGCAAGGCTCCACATGCGGGTAACCCAGTGGATGCTCAAAGTGCAATGGGATCAGAGGCAAGACCATATGCAGCAGCCAGTCAGAATCACGAGGGCTGTGATTCGGGACTGGCAATGGTGGTTAGACCCAGGGACACTCTCCGTGGGTGTCCCATTTGTAGCGCCGTCCCCGGAGGTAATCGCCTCCACAGATGCCTCAGGGCTGGGGTGGGGGGCACACCTGAACGGGGTGAGGTCTCGGGGAACGTGGACCCCTCAGGAAGCTCACCCCCACATCAATATTTTGGAGATGAGGATGGTCCTGTATGCCCTGCAGGCCTTCCAGTCAGAAATTCCACAGAGTACTCTTCAGCTTCAAACAGACAATACGGCTGTGATGTATTACCTCAACAAACAAGGAGGCACACACTCCTATCCCTCTGCAGGAAGCTATGAGAGTGTGGAATGAGTAGTCGACAAGCCTGAGCCTGATTGCAGTTCATGTTCCCGGGTGGACAACACTGTCGCATGAGCGGCCTGGAGTCGATCCCAGGCCAGAGTCCACAGTGGGAGCTTCTTCAGGAGGTAGAGAGGGATCTGTTTCTTCGATGGGGCACTCCAGAATTGGACTTGTTCGCTTCCCCATCCAACATAAAACTGCCCAATTTTTGCTCGCTAGATCCAGGGCCTGGTGTTTTTGGCGAGGACGATTGTCCCTCTCCCGTGGACAGATTCCTCTACGCTTTCCCTCCCTTCCCGTTGATCCAGAGAGTCCTTCTCAAACTTCACAGGGAGCACACAACAATGATCCTGGTAGTGCCTTTCTGGCCCAGACAGATTTGGTTCCCCATGCTGACACAATTATCCCGGGAACCTCCACTTCCGTTGCCCATCAGCTCCCATCTGCTGTCTCAAGAGGAGGGTTCGCTAGTCCACCCGGACTTGCGCTCACTGAACCTGCATGCCTGGCTCCTGAGACACAGCCATTCTCGACACGGGTCTACGCAAGTGGCAGAAGTCCTTTCTGCTGCCAGAAAGCCGGCAACGCATGTGATGTATGCCATGAAATGGCGCCGGTTTTGCCTGTGGTCTCAGGCACGCGGTCTCTCCCCTTCAGAATGCCCAGAAAAATCAGTTCTAGAATACCTGCTTTCCCTCTTTCACTCAGGCCTTGCCTACTCCTCAATTAAGGTTCACCTCTGTGCGATTTCAGCCTACCACTACCTGATAGTCCAACGCACAGTGGCACAACTCGATGCCTCTTGTGATTTTTTGAGGGGGGTGATGCACCTTAGACCACCCATTAAGGATCCCGTCCCTCCTTGGGACCTACTCTTTGTCCTGGAACAGCTCACACTGCCCCTTTTTGAACCTGCCCAGAGATTACGTAGCCACGCTTTCTGTCAGTGGAACCTAATTTTGGTTTCTGTTACGTCAGCAAGGAGAATCTCTGAGCTACATGCCCTCATGTGTAAGGAACCTTATTTAATTTTCCACCAGGACAGTGTGTCCCTGAGGACGAATCCTAAATTCCTGCCTAAGGTGGTCTCAGCCCTTACCCTTAACCAGGACATCGATTTGCCGGTGTACTTCCCCAGGTACACCAACAGAGGAGAGGCACTGCTTCACACCTTAGGTGTTCACCGCTCCTTAAGATACTACTTGACCAGGACCAAACAGCATCGCAAATCCGCATAGCTGTTTATTTCCTTTGCTGAGAGGATGTTGGGCCAACCAGTCTCAAAACACTCTTTCTCGCTGGCTTGTCCAGTGCATTTCTTTTTGCTACAACAACAAACAGAAGCCCCTTCCGGGCACAGTCAGGGGCCACTCGACTAGGGGTGGCTACTTCGCAGTGCTGCGGAACGTCTCCATCTCGGCCATTTGTGCCACAGCCACATGGAGCTCAGTGCACACCTTCATTAGGCACTACAGCCTCGACATCGCCTCACGGCGGAGAGCAGGTTTCAGCCTTGCTGTTCTGCAGGGTCTCCTGTCCTAGATTCAGGATTTTTCAGGATCTCTGTTTTATGCCTCCTCCATAGAGCGTCTGTAGGCACCATTGCTTGGGAATCAGTCCTAATGGTGTAACCTGCTGCAAGAGCTGTATCTCAAAGTAAGATAGTGCAGTTACGTAAGAACTTACCGTAACAGTAGATCTTCGAGAACAGCTCTTGCAGCAGGTACCTTCCCACCCACCATTCCCCCTTGGAGGAGGTAAGGCCTAACCAGGCTTTGGCAGGAACTCATTCTTCATTGTACCTCTGATGGTGGATCCTCGGTCTCCACTTCTGATGTCATCCAGCCGCCGGAAGTCTCCGGCTGGAGAACTGGGGATTCTGGCGGGACCGCCTCCTTATGTACTGCGCCTGACGTCGGAGGTGGTCCCCGCTGAAGACTGCTAGTTAGAAGATTTCCGTGGGGTCCTGACGCCTGCCGGCTACAGTCCTAATGGTGTAACCTGCTGCAAGAGCTGTTCTCGAAGATCTACTGTTACGGTAAGTTCTTACGTAACTGTACTTTACGGTAAGTTCTTAGGTAACTGCTTTCTAGGGACGTGGATATGATCTATCCACACTTTCTGGCAGTGTCCTTTCCCTTTAAGATGTGCCGGAAAGTCTTCAAGGTGGCTCCTTCCACCTACCCAGGTATTAACTCCCTCGGCTCTGCCCCATGATGCCAGATCTTCCTTTCCGCTGGAAGAAGCAGATTCCCTCCTTACCACTCCCGTGTTGAGTAGGCCCTAGTGCTTAAATTCTTCAGAATTACTTCCAAACCAACTCTTACGACTTTGTCTTCAGCTTGATCTTTGATTGTGACCGCGATGGATGATGAGTCCGCTCCCGAGTTCTGCCGGTGCTCTTGTGGGCAGATGATGTCCAGGACTGACCCGCTTGCCAGGTGTGTCTACTGTCTGGGGCTCAACCACGATTCCCAGGCTTGTGACTTTGTCACTCATTTCTCCTCACCTGAAATTGGGCTGCCCAGCGCAATGGAACCAGCCGGTCAAATTCAAGGATGCCCATTGGGTGGCCTCTGCAGCTGTGGGGTCCAGCAAGCAACTTGCGACATTCAAAGAGGAGGCAGCCCAGGCCACGGCCCATTCCTCCTCTGCTTTTGCCTTTGTGTTGCTTCAGTTGGGCTCGACCTTTATGGGCTCCTTCAAAGAATTATGCCAGTCTCTGCTGACCTTTGGTCAGGGACCCACCAGCAAATTTAAATCTTAAAAAAGTCTAAGAAAAGACTTGTCACTGATCATGGGATCGGGAGCGCTCTCGGTCGATGGCTTCTGAATCACACGCGTCTCTGGATTTGAGTCCGGTCAGATCCTCTGCCTTGGCCACTGGCTCCATGGTAACCCCATTGGGTGTCCTAGCCGACATGCTAGTTGAAGTCCCAGCTGAGATTTTTTTGAGCTAGCTGACCAGGTGTCGAACGAAGAGGCCAGTACTTCCTTGTCTAGGACCCCGGTCCTGATGCCGACCATTGGAGGGACAGATCAGTCCGCTGACCCACCGCCTCTGGTCCTTGACTCTGACCAGAAGAAGCCTCGGCAATCGCAGACTTCCTCTGAGCCCCGCCACTGGTCCTCCCGGCGGTCGAGGCTTCTTCTTCCTGTAGATTGAGCCGGTCCTACTGTCATCTGCGCTCCTGTCCCCAGCACCATCACATACTTCGTCCTCTGGTGAGGAGAGGCTTCAGCGCAAGCTGCATCGACGCTACAAGGACTTGATGTGTTAATAGTTGGTGTTCACTGGCAGCAGACTGACCCCAGTTTCTGCGCCAGCCATTACCTGGCTGTCACCCGAACCACCAACTGAGCCGATTAAAACTGTCCCGACTCAGCTGATTCCTGCTTCTTTGCTGATCGTGGTGGAACCCCCACCTAAACAGGTGACATCCAGTGCTCTGACTAAGGAGTTTGTGTCGGCCAAAGGGCTTCCCCATCGTCTGTCGGTTACAGTCATCCCTAACCGTCCATGGAGGGTCAGAGGAGACTCCGGTGGTAGACAACTGTTTGGCAACTCTTTGGAGCCTGAGGGTTCCTCCCTGCACTCCCGTCTGGTCGATGTGGAGTCTGTGGAGGATCTCTCAACATACAAAGGTCCATCCTCTTTCACTCACTTTCTCCGTCTGATCAATTAGTCGACTTGTATGAACATGGAACCCATCCAGAAACAGGCTCGTTGCCCATTGACTGACATCCTTGACCATGGAGACTCTCCGGAGGCTTTCCCTTTGGCAGAGACCATTCTTGGCCCTGCCCTGGTGCACTAGCAGCGTCCCTGCTTCCTGCCCTGCACCTTCACCCGGGATGGCCCACAAGTATGCAATACCCTCTGGATCCTTTTCGGGATTCACAGAGCACCCCTCGGCTGAGGGGTTGGTGGCCGACTGTGTTCTGGCTCTCCAGCAACACTGGAGATGTTGACAAGCCGCTTGATGAGGAGTCCAAGAAGTTGGACCATGCAGCTAAGAAGGTGTATGCTGCCTCCTCGCTTGGCCTCTGCCAGGCAAGGTCGACTCTCCTCATGGCCCACTTCTCCCATGCCCTGCTGGGCACCTTAGATGGGGTGCTTCCACATCTGCCTGCGGGCCTACAGACCACAGTCAAATGGGTGCCAGACCGGCGCTGGGCTGTTGCTAAGCAACAGCTCCAGACTGCCATGGACATTGGGGACTCCTGTGCCCACTCTGCAGGGCTTGACTGAGGATGTCGAACTTCACAGCGGACACTCAGCACAAGCTGGCAGATGTCCCTTTCCTGGACACTGACCTGTTCGGGCCCGGGGTCGAGGGTCTCCTCACACGCATCGAGATGTTTAGTGCCACCTTGGACTCCGTGACATCTGCCCAGACAGGACCCCTAGTGCTCCAAGCAGTATCAGATACAGAAGCTCTTTCGGTTCATCACCTCTCCTGTGGCCAAGCCAGCCCAGCAACCTGCTGGCCAGCAGGCTCAGGCTTGGTGACCTCAGCCCAAGTCAGTGGCCTCCGTTGTCTGTAAGCCAGGAGGAGAGGCTGCGGTGGCCGCTCAGCTGGGCCCTCCTCCAAGCCTGCTCAGTGACTGGTTGAGGGGTGCACCTCTCATGCCCGTCATGTCTCCCCTTGGTCTTCCCATGGGAGGTCGGCTCCGCCACTTCCTTTCCACCTGGTCCGCTGTCACCACGGACAGGTTGGTCCTCGAGATGGTGGGTCACAGTCAGCCTCTGGAATTCGAGCAGTACCCTCCTTGATGAGCCTACACCCCACAGGAGGACTTAGTAGCCGCAGACATTTTGTCAGCTCTCGGATGCGATATAGCCCAGTACCTCCACAAGGGGGTCATGGTTCCTGTTGCGAATCCTCCGGAACACCCAGGGTTTGACTCGAGGTACTTTCTAGTGTCAAAGCAGACCGGGGGAAGGGGCATCCCATTCTAGATCTGCACGACCTGAATACGTTTCTGAAGTTGCACGCCTTCAGGATGGTAACTGTGTGTCGGATCATACCATCTCAGGAGCAAGACATGGGGGTTTCCTCCATGGATCTTCAGAATGCATTCTTTCACTTCCTGAACTGTCCGTCTCACCGAAGGTTACTCCACTTTTGGGTCAAGGGAACACTCTACAAGTTCCAGGCCATGCCCTTCGGCCTCTCTTCGGTCTCCATTTTCTTCACCAAGTACATATTAGTGGTGGCAGCTTACCTGAGGCACCGAGGTGTCCAGGTTTACCCCTACCTGGATGACTAGCTGATAGCAGGTCCCTTCAGACTTGCATCGAACTTGGCCTCCCAGTCAACGAGGCCAAGTCGGAACCCGTACCCTTGCAGTTGATCAACTTCTTCAGTGCGGAGCTTGACTCTTGCAGAGCAAGAACCTGGCTCCTGGTGGATAGGGCAGAGGCTCTCTACTCCTTTGCCTGATCATTTCAGGTTGGGCAATTGGGCCCTGCCCGGGATGTCCTGTGCCTGCTGGGCTACATGGCGGCCTGTACCAGCGTGGTCCATTGGGCCCGCTGGAGAGTGCGCTCCCTGCAGTGGAAGCTGGCCAGCCAGTGGTCTCAGTGTAAGGGCCACTTCGACCAGCTGGTCACTGTGACCCAGCGGACGTGGGATGCCATCCAGTGCTGGTTGGTCCCAGCACATCTGCATGAAGGGATCTCATTTATCCACCTAGAGCCGATGATCATTCTGATGACCGATGCCTCACTCCTGGCTGGGGTGAGGAGTCCTGATGCCACAACAACCTGCTGGAGCTCTGGGCAGTTCGGCTGGTGCTGACTGCATTCGATCAGCACATTCGGGGTCAGGTTGTCCAAGTCCAGATGGACAACACCCTGACCATGTACTACCTCAACAAGCAGGGCGGGACGCACTCCCTGCCCTTGTGCAGGGAAGCTCTCCATGTTTAGACTCTCATGCGCAGCCTGTTGGTGGATCTCCTAGCTATCCATGTAGCAGGAGCCTCCAGTCTGCTGGCAGACACCCTCAACTGGGTGGGTGAGATGTCTCACGAGTGGTCTCTCCACTCATAGCTAGTTCACAGTCTGTTCTCTCAGTGGGGCACCCTTCAGGTGGACCTGTTCATCTCCAGGGAGAGTGCAAAGCTGAGGCTGTTTTGTACCCACCCCTTCATCAAGGAACGCTGCAGGTGGATGCCTTCTCGAGGCCCTGGTCCCCAGGCCTCTTCTGTGCCTTCCCTCCGATTCCCTTGATCCACAAGGTGCTCCTCAAGGCCATGAGGGACAAGGCACAGGTGATCCTGGTGGCTCCCGACTGGCCACACCAGTTCTGGTACCCCGATCTCCTCGGCCTCAGCAGCAGGTTCCCGAGGTGTCTTCCCCTATTCCCGGACCTGCTTTCCATCAATCAGGGGAAGGTACTCCACCTGGACCTTAAGTCCCTGCACCTGACGGCCTGGTTCCTGAGTGGCTAGAGTTCCAGGCCTTGGGTTTCTCTGAAGATATCTTCACTATTGGGCAGGCATCTCGAAAGGAGTCGACCAGGAAGTGCTGTGCCTTCAAATGTAAGAGATTCTCCATTTGGTGTCTGGGCAAGTGGTTGGACCATTTGTCCTGTCCTCTGGCTAGCATCCTTGAGTGCCTGATTTCCTAATTAGGGGGTGTGCGCCTTTCCTCCCTCCCTCCTCCTGGAGATCTGCTAGGAGTCTGCCAGGAAGTGTATATAGATCATCATATCCACATCCCTAGAAAAACGGGTTACTTACCTGTAACAGTAGGTATTCCACAGAGTGGTCTCTTGCTGCAGATAATACACTTGGGTCGTAGCCAGAGGTTGCTGTGGTGTTCTGCAGCTGTTCTAGCAGTCTTTTGCAAGGGGCTACCCACACATGACATAATCAGTCTGCTGCCTATATGAGTGGATGGTCCCTGGTACCCTCGGTTCATTATCCCGTTGTCTTCAGCTCGAACGCAGCAGCTAGTGCACAGTGTAAGCAGTTATCGACGAGAAACTGAGCTTTTCGGGAATTTTTTTTCCCCATTCCACTCCTTCATCCGTGGATTTTGAAAGGATCTTTTAACAAATCACCATTATTTCATCCTTGTCGTTGCGGTAGGAAAATCTACCATTACGACAACCATGCAGTCTGTGCCCGGTGTCTGGGACCCACACACAATTCGTTCTTTTGCACGCTTTGTCAGAAGTTTAATCAGACGACTCAACGATTGCTTGACATTCAAGCTTACCTCATGGAACAAAAAGATGCTGTTTTAGAGAAACAAGGGGTCCGTCCCGAGGACCTCCCAACCATTGCTTCACATAAGAAGCACAGACGGGACAAGGATGCTTCTACTTCTGTGTCCTGCACGTTTGTCGACGATGGCCACGTGTGGTCATTCCTCGCCAGTGATGCCTTTCACAACTGCCTCTTCGTTGACGGGGGTTTACTCCCTGTCGTCAACAGCGCTTTCTAGGGCTTTATCTGCAGTTTCCACTTAACCCTATGCTACTGCCATTGGTGCCCCATTGACAGTGACTCATCTGTTGTTGACAGCAATGGCTTCTAAACATTTAAAATCTTCTTACTTCATTGATGATGAGCCAGGATCCTTTGGGTAACACCATGGATTTCACTTTTTCAGCTGCCCCTCCTCCCTCGAGGCCTTCAGTCGATGGGGGTCAGCCTGATTGGGACCGGGATCCCGGGACTTACCACCGGGTTCCTGACCAGCTTATGCCCTATGTCGTCCTGTCCTCTATTGTCCCTTTGGTGTCACAGAAACCTCCCACTACTTCAATAGATGTAGCCACAGTGGTACAGCAGGTCTTGGATGTAGTGAGTCATTCACAGTTTCCCACTCCTGGTGATGGTGGTCGCCCATCCTGGTTTCCATCCGATTATGAGGAATAATACTATTCATAGGATCTTTATTTCCCAGAAGGCGTTCCGGACGACCTGGAGGATATTGAGCTTCAAGATCTAGAGTCGCGTCCTCCCTTTTGACCATTTCATCTCTGTATGACTCTTCCCGCCATGCAGCGGCCTTGCCCCCGATGACCCATCGTTTCATGAAGTGATGGTCCAGACGCTAAAAATCAAGGGTTTCTCAGCTGCCGAACATAAGCAGAGAAAAGACATGGCAGACTACCTAGAACTGCCGGAGGATCTGGTAGTAGTGCTACCTCCACTTATCCAAACCTACCAAAATGCTGAGTTGGTAGCCTGGAACCAGCCCTCAGCTGTTCCGGCTTTACCTCTAAAGGTAGATCGCCTTTATCAGGCTCCCCCAACCATCCTTTTTTCTCCTCTAATCCTGAGGCAGATTTGGTGGTCATTACCGCCACTCATGATCGTACCAGATGCCCACAGCACATGAGCTCCTTACCTCCAGACAAGGAGTCCCACCGCTTAGACTATCTAGAAAGAAAGAGTTTTTCAGGCAGGCATGATGAACCTGAGAATTCTAAATTATATGGGGCACATGGTGAAATATCAATGCACCCATTGGTCCTCAGTGATTGATGTAGTCAATAAACTCCCTCCATCCCAGGAGAAGGATCAGTTGTTCTCCACAATTTCTACAGGAAATTCCATTTGTAGGCATCTCCTCCGCTTAGGATATGATGCGGTGGATGCCTCAGGTCGGGCCACGTCTATGGGTTCACCGTGTGCCGCCATGCCTGGCTGTATGTATCAGGTTTACAACCGAATATACAACATAAACTGGTCAATGCTCCATTTAATGGCTCTAAGCTTTTCAGCCCTGGTACTGAGACACTGCTGGATGATCTCCAAGCTTCCGGCTGTACCCTCTGTACAGTGCATGGTATGTACCACACATCTCAACCCTCATACCAGTACCATTCTCAAACTTTTCACTCCAAACGGAGAGGCAAAAATAGAGGACCCTATAGAGGTGGCTCCTGGGGACATTCTCAGTCCTCCTCCTCGGACTACCACCCCAGCCTCCAAGGGTCCCCGCTTTCACCCCCAGGTGGGACTGGTCAGCCTCCTTCCCAATGACCCATTGGTGCTTGCTCTGGCTTCCTTGTTCAGGCCTTGGAAGCCGTCCGGGGGGGCTGCTTTGCCCTTCATCTAGAGGCCTGGAAAGCCATTACATCGGACGAGTGGGGTTCTCCAAATCATACGTACGAGGCACACTCTGGAGCTTAGTTCTCCACCCCTGCACCCTCTCCGCTCAGTCCATCTACCTGACCATATTCCCATCCTCCCAAGAGGAACTTCAGGCACTTGTAAACAAACATGCCATTTACCCTGTTCCTCCTTCAGAGTACTATCAGAGGTTTTACTCCCATTTTTTCCTGGTGCCCAAACGTACGGGAGACCTCAGACCTACAGTATAGTAGATCTTGGGCACCTGAATTTACACATTCAGTACAAGAGATTCCGGATGATCACCTTAACATCCATTTTGCCGATGTTAAAACAAGGGAATTGGTTATGTGCCCTAGACATGAAAGATGCATATCTACACATCCCTATCCATCCCGCCCATCACCAGTTTCTTTGCTTTCATCTGCTAGGACACCACTATCAATTTCAAGCACTTTCTTTCGGCCTCTTGTCCACTCAGAGTTCGCCAAGTGCCTTGCCATAGTGGTGGCGGCCCTGAGAAGGGACAGACATTTTGTCTTCCCATACCTAGACGATTGGCTCATAAAGGCGATCTCCGAAGCTGCTCTGCTTCTGTCCTTACAAGCCACTCTTAGCCTTTTCCAATCTCTGGGCATTACGATCAATTGGCCCAAGTCCAATCTGACTCCAACCCAATCACTCCAGTATATAGGAGCAATTTTGGACATGGTCTCCATCAGGATGGTCTCCGCCAGGGTGTATCTGCCTGTCGACAGACAAAACAAATTCCTTTCTCTAGCTTCTCAAGTTCGAGCACAGCAATTTATAACAGCCAGAAATTTTCTACGCCTTCTGGGGCATACGGCAGCTGCCATCCCCACAGTGGCTTTTGCCCGTCTCCATATGAGACCAGTACAGTTGGCATGTCAAAATCAATGGCACCAATGGTCTGGCGACTTTGAGGACATCAAAGTCACCTCCTACCTGCGTTCTGCCCTGGACTGGTGGTCTGCTCCAGCCTGGCTAAAGTCCCACCCCATCCATAGTAGTGTCCCAATTATCTACCCCTCCTCCATCATTATCATAATAAACAAGTACACGACAGCCATCACTTTCTGTGGTTTTAGTCCAGTTTTTCCCCCATTCGTCAGTAATAGATCCCTCCTCTTCCTTATCTCTCTAACCTGCCACCCCATACACGGCCTCTTTCCCCTATATGTGTAGTTGCCGGTTGCCTCACTCAATAGATCTGTGCTTATAACCTCTGTATGCCTATGGTTGATTGTACATCTGCTGACTTAAATTGTAAAATAATGCTGTTTTTTATTTATTTCAACCTTGTACTGTACTGTATACACTGTATATGCTTTTTCTTCCTTGTATATTATTGCTTTTTGTATACCTGCTTCTGTACTGTACTTTGATGTAGTCATGACCAGATCCACCTTACAAATGAGCCTTGCTCAATGGTGCCCACCTGGATAAATAAAGATTTTGATTGATTGAACCTTTCACAGGGCATGCTGTTCCAGTCCCCCCTTCCCCAAGCAAATGTTAACCACGGATGCTTCCCTGGATGTCTGGGGGGCTCACCTGGGCCCCTATAGTGCACGGGACAGATGGCCCCGATTCTCCATGATGCCTCACATAAATCTATTGGAGACTAGAGTGGTTCGCCGTTCCCTTCAGGCTTTTCACCCCCACCTGTGTCCAGGACCTCTGTTAATCCAATTGGACAACACCTCCACAGTGTTATATCTGACCAGACAGGGAGGCACCAGATCTTGCGCGCTTTGCAAGGAAGTGCTCCAGGTTTGGCAAAAAGCCATTTCCCAGCAACTGATAGATTGCTGTCCATCTACCAGGACGCCACAACACCCTGGCGGACATTTTCTATTGTCAGTCCTCCATGCATGAGTGGACTCTTCATCACGAAGTTCTTCAGATGATCTTTCAGCTGTGGGGGACCCCGCAACTGGATCTTTTTTGCACCCCCTCCAATCATCGACTCCCCAAATACTTTTCCATTATCCCAAATAATAAGGGACTGTCTACAGATGCCCTGTCCAGACCATGGACAGGACTCTTCTTATATGCTTCCCCTGTCCTGCTCCTGCAACAGACCAGAGAAACTACAACTCGAACCTGTCATGATGATCCTCATAGCCCCCTTGTGGCCCAGGCAAGTGTGGTTTCCCATACAACAACCTTCTGTGGTGAACTCCATTCCGTTGCCGAGCAGACCAGATCTCCTAACTTAGGAGTGGTGCACCCTCCTTCACCCCAGACTGAAGTCTCTCCACCTTCACGCTTGGCTCCTGAGGGCGCTTTCATAGCCTGTCTTCAAGTCTTCTTCCCTGTGGCCAGTATTCTCTTGGCCTCACGGAAGCCATCCACCAGGGAAACAATGCATAATGTAAACGTTTTTCTGTATGGGCTACTTCCTGTTCTATAAATGCATTTTCATGCCCTGTAACAAAAGTTTTGGACTAGTTGGCCTCTCTGGCCAAGACGGGCCTTAGCTACTCCTCTATTAAAGTTCATCTGGCCTCCATTTTAGCCTTTTACAAACCATGTGAAGGCAAACTACTGTACCAACATCATCTTGCCAAGATGTTCTTGAGGCATGCTACATATCAAACCTCACATCAAGTTGCCCACCCCTCCTTGAGATCTGAATTTCATCCTGAAAAAACTCTCTCGCTCCCTTTGAGCCAGCCAATCTCCGCTTCCTTTCCTGGAAGATTGTTTTTGGTGGCTGTCACTTCGACTCACCGCATTTCCGAGCTTCTTGCCCTGTTACGTTAAGAGCCTTACTTAATGTTCCACAAGGATGGAGTGGTTCTTCGCACCAGTCCCTCCTTTCTGCCCAAGGTTGTTTCATAACATACCTTTAATCGGGGGGGGCATGGCTAAGCCTTCAGCCAAGATGGCAGCATAAGTCTTTAGCTCCTGGACATTGGGGACAAATCCTTTTTCATCCTGCTTAGGGGCCAAATCAGCAACTCCCCAGAAGATACTGCTGCTTGGTGGAGATTGCTTGACACCACTTGTTTGAGCTATTGATCGCAAATTTTCTGCAGAGAAGCGACCCAGCGACTCACTCCACATCTGCCCCAGGAAGGCTTACCTCATTAATCCATCATGGCCTACGCGGTGTTGCTGCCCAGAAATCCAGCTCGTACAGAGCAGATGTTTGCGCAGATCCTCTCTCAAATGGCCCAGATGACTTACAGTTATAAACGCCAACACTGAAACCCTTCACAATATTGAACAGAGGATCTTTCACACGGAGCGCATGATGCGGTGCTCCAAGAGATGACTGCCACCCTACGAGAACAAGCCAGGACCATCCACTACTTACAGGATAAAATTGATGACCTAGAAAACAGCAGCTGGCGTTAACCTACGGTTTCTAGGCTTTCCAGAGGGAGCAGAGCAAAAAGATACAGTAGCCTTTCTTCAAATCACCCTGCCACAGCTCCTCAACCTGCCTTCGAGCCGTAAGCCCATTGTTCAGTGCTCTTGACGTTCACGACCCATACTGGCCCACTTCCTTGATTACCGTCAAAAGGACCTAGTTGCGACCACAGAAAGGAACTTTACAGCACTTATCCTGGAAGGGGAACAAGATGCAAATTTTCCAGGATTACTCTAAGGAACTTGCCAGTCAGCGTAAAGACTACACGGAGGCTCGCAGGATTATGCATAGATTTAATATAACTTTCTCACTTCAGAATCCTGCAACTATGAAAAACCTGTAGAATGGCACTCCGCTTCTATTCTCCTCCCCTGAAAGCCTGCTTGACTTTCTTAAGAAGACTTTTCAAGCGGAATTCAGAAAACCCTGACACGAGGAGAACCCTGATCACTCACCTCCTGGTTCGGCAGCCGCTGAGATGAAAGTCGGCAGGCCTAGCCCGGCTCCCCCTCCAGAGATCCATATTTTCGAGGCATCTCTTCCGCCCAGAACCAGGAAATGCCACCCTTCGCTGCGACACACTGAGGTAGCATCCAGCGGAGCATGTGAAATCCACCAGCCCCAAACATGTGTGCAGTCTAGAAGTCTCCCTAAATGGCAACCTGTGGTCCTTCTTCTCTCCAAACAGGTTTGAGGCTCTCCTTGCTGATCCCTCCAAAGCATGCAGCCTGGATCATGCAGACATAACGACTGACTCGACATCCTGCCCTCATCTCTCCTCCTCGGGCTTTCTCTGGGCAGACACCATACCAGCAGATTTGGATAGGCCCTCTTTAGAGAGCACAGATGTCTCCGCGCCGGAACCCTTACAGGCTGCTCCACCGGAGGCTCTGCAGACCACTTCACCCCGAGGTGCTATACAGGCGAACCAGACATGAACCACAAGATAAGTACTGTTTTCAACTCTGCCATATGTGGTTGAACAGGAGAGGGGTGGGTCTGTTCTGACCCAGATGTGCAATAATCTCTATGCCCCCCCCCCCCAAATCACATCACCGCCTCAGCTGGGCTAGATTTTATAACAGCCCTTTTGCACCTAATTATGGCTGTTGATTGGACTGTATTTCTGGGACTTGACATCTGTATGACTGTGCTATTTTTACTATAGTGAATTTTTGATGCACTGTGGTACTCATCCAACATGTAGACCTTCAGTAAGTAACTCTTTATATTTTGGGCTAGCACTTGTAAACAAAAGGCCATAAGAGGTGGAGTGTTTCAATGAGATGCTCTAGCATTCCCTTATTTCACCCCCAGTGCCCTTCAGTGGGCACTCCCAGAAGGGCAGGCTACCCAAGATAGGCCCTACATCCATTAAAGCGTGACCACTGCCCTTCTTTCTGTAACCTGCTCCATGACTGGGGCCTTGCATTGCAATATTGCTTCCCCATTATTTCTATAGGGGGCTCTCTGGAGGTCAGAATGGTGTATAGCATCTACGATTTCTACTTAAGTGCCGCTCCTCTATGTCCCCCCTTTAGGCCTCCCCCTCCTGGCTCCACGGCTGATGATGGTGCGGTCTGACCTTGCCCTGATTCAGAGGCATTGCTGTTGCTATACTCGCTATCAAATGCCTCCACTACGTATTCCTCCCCAGTCTTCTTGGGGTAACATGGCTGTCACTTCCCTAGCAATTAGTACTACTGACTGCCTCCCCCCACGGGAACTAGCGCGAGTCTTGCAGATTTCCCTGCTAGCTCTGTACCTCTGGATTCCCCAAGGCTCTGGCACTATTTTGTAAATAGGTTATGGTTGTGGTATAGTATAAAATTGGTATGTTTGCTGTTTTTTCACTTAGTCTGTTATCCAGTGTCATCGAGGCACAGTTCAGGAAGCATAGAGAAAACCCAGGAGCAGTTGCAAGTCTTTTTCTTCCCTCATCCTTTGCAAGCATCCTGTTCTTTGTAAATTTCAGGAGCTGCTAGAACATTGAGAACTTCCTGAGGTCCCCCTCCCCACAGCAACTGCAAAAGGCTCAGGGATTTGCCCCCAAGTAACCTCTAGCTTTTTACAGTTCTCTCAAATTATACATGTATGTATTTCAGCAGTCACACAATTTTCTAAACAAAAGTGATCCCAATATCAGCTACATTTCCATACATTGATACTCATATATTTTATATTAGCAGATATAGCTATGTAAGGGAGAAAAAGCGGACAGCAAGAGAAAACTGAGACAGCGAGGCAAAGGATTGCGAGACTGTTTGGGATGATCAAGTCCAAGGTTCTCACAGGAAAATTTGGTTGTGCGCAGCCAGACAGAGGAGAAAGAAAAGGAAAGGGTACAGATCCTTGCATTTACGTACTTTCTGCAAAACAAATAGGACAGGGTCCAAGTCTACCCTGTCACATCCAGATCGCGTGGTACTATTAGATTGCTATTAAGACTTCTGTGTGCCATAGACCCTATCCCCTACTTCAGGAGGATTTTGCTCTGTAGTCTTCAGGCCCCACTCCAGCCTCTTTCTATGTGACTATCACCTTGCTCTTTTTCCCCTAGACATCATTTAGACCATCATGGCTGACTTGCAGCTGTACACCTGGTATGTCTGGGGGCTTAACACTTCGGTAAAATGTAAACCGGTGCTCTCCTACTTAAAGAGGCTGAGGTTGGGCCTGGCCTTCCTACAGGAGACCACGCTAAACAAACAAGATCATGAAAAACTCGCTCGAGACTGGGTGGGCCAGATCTTGTACTCGTCGGCCCCTACACTTAAGTCGGGGGTGGCTATCTTAATCCATAAAAGCTTAAAATGGAAGCAGGCTTGGACCATGCAAGATACTAACGGGAGAAGGGTGGCTGCACTGCTGAATACCCGAGGGGCCACTCATCCTCTGCAATATTTATGGCCTCAGTGGAAGATCATCCTGAAGTGTTTCACACCCTGGCTCATTCCCTATGCACCCTAGCTCAACCTAACACTCCAGTCATCTTGGCTGGGGACTTTAATCTCCCTGTAGATATGTACCTATACAGGAGCTCTACATCCCCTGACTAATGCTCTAAATCTCCCTTAGCCCTCTTGTGTCTTAAGGATGATCTAGCCCTGCAAGTTGTTTGGCGTATATATCACCCTTGAGACAGGGATTACACCTTCTCCCAAGTGCATAGCTCCCACAGCAGAATTGATTTTTGGCTTGTTTCCCCGGCAATTATGCACAACTCTGTCGGAGCAGAGATCCTTGCCTTAGTCATTTCTTACCACTCCCAGTGCACCTTCATCTTCTCCAGTTCTCAACCCCCGGCCCCAACTGGCGTTTGGACCCCCTACTGCTCCAAGATCGTGACTTTCAGCCCTGGCTTAAAACACAGGTGGAGCACTTCCTGAAAGAAAACCCTTCCTTTCACACCTCGCCTGGTACCACCTGGGAAGCCCTGAAGGCCACCCTAAGAGGCTCTATAATAGCTTATGCAGCTCGCCATAGGCAACAGACGGAGGAGTTTAATTTTATTTATTTATTGTATAATCTGATTTACAACCTTTGAGCCAGCAGCTTGTATACAAAGGTACCTCGTCACAGAGAGAACACACATGGTTAATACAATTCACAGAATACAGAATAACATATTTTTTACATATTTACAGAAAACAGACATAATCACACAGTTTTACATAGGTTGCATGAACAGAAATACACAGTATTACATACAAATTGCTTGAACACAAGTGTTGTTGAAATCTTTAGATCAGCTAACATGGTTGGAAACCGAATCCAAACACCTCCCTCATTTTAGAATGCATTCCCTGATAGGCCACTGGATTCTACAACTATAGATTAATGATTTGATGGCCAGAAAGGCGGAACTAGCCATTCTTCGTCTGAGACATAAGTTCTGCAGGGATTTATTTAACTCTAAAAATTGATTAGCGTTTTGCTCATAAAAGTGCTAAATCTTTGTGAAAATGCTTAGCTCTTGCCTCACTGTGTTTAACAAACACAGCACTTTTAGAAAATGTATATAAATACTTTCTGTACAGTTAATATAGTCCCAAGAAAAAAACTGCTAATCAGTTATTTAAAACCCTGGTTCTGGGATGGCGGAGAGAGGGGGGGATGAAGTCCTCACTTATAGACTTTGAAAGCAGTCGGCTGAAAATCATACAGTGTACCTGGGCTCAGAGACAAAAGGGGTCTGATTCACACTCAACCCCATGAGGTCAGTAATGTAATGGGTGACTTCTACAAAGAGCTTTACACCCCCTCCAGAAAACTCAACCTGCAAAACCTTCGACTCTCGGCTGTCTCCCCCTACCACACTTATCCACTCATCAGGCCGAGATCTTGGAGGTACCCATCACCCCAGAAGAAGTTGTTTCAGCCCTCCAGGCCTTAAACAGTGGCAAAGTTCCTTGGGAGGGGGATGGTTTCTCTCCAGAGCGCTGGTGCGCTGTCTCGACTCACATGGACCCATTACTCTGCTCGGTGTACAACGAGGCGCTGCTGTCCGGCACCTTTCCCCCTATTCACCGAGAAGCAATCATTCTAGGGACGTGGATATGTTGTTCAAGTCCACACTTACTGGCAGGTTCCTTGCCGCTTTAAATCTTGCCGGAAGGTCTTCAAGCTGGCTCCTCCCACCCACCCGGGTGGTAAAACTCTTGGCTCCGCCCCATGATGCCAGATCTTCCTTACCACTTGGAAGCTCAGGTTCCCTCCTTGGCGCTCTGCGTTTTAGGCCTGGATCCACAGTCTTCGGTTAATCCGAAACTTATTCTAAAATTTTAAGACTTCGGTCTTCTTTTTGCCTCGCGGCTGCGATGGGCAAATGGACTCCCGGATTTCGTCGGTGCCCCTGTGGGCTGAAGATGTCCTGGACCGACACGCAGTGTGTTTTCTGCCTAGGATCGGACAGGACTCGTAGGCTTGCGAATTATGCAAATCCTTTTCGGCTTTGGTCTTGGAGGACCGTGCTGCCCGACTGCTTTTGGGCCACCCTCAAAAACGTTATTCTCCGGTTAAGTCGAAGGAGGCCAGTTGGGCAGTGTCCGGCGGGCTCGGCAGAGCAGCTGGAGCAGATGATCGCCCTCTAGGAGGAGGCAGCCCAAGCCGCATCTTCATCTTCCTCAGTCACCCCATTTATCCCGCTCTCCTTGGGCTCTTCTTATACAGCTTTTTTTAAGGAGCTTTGCCAGTCCCTCTCCACCAAGGGAGAAGGACCATCTGGACATTCCAGTTGGTCCAAAAAGGAGGATTCCAAAGGTAAGTCCCACCGTTGACGTTCATGGGAGCGGGAGAGATCCCCTTCCCGGATAGTTGACAGTCAACTTCAGTCAAGGTTGCGGCAAAGGCCGCTGGCTTCACGGTGTCCCCGTCAGGTCAGCTGGCCGAGACACCCGTCGACACAGTCGAGATTTTTCTTGGTTTGACTGGAGAAGCTGACAGCCCTTCTTCACCGGTTCCCCTGGTGGAAACCGAGGTCTTGACTGTGCCTCCTTTGCCGGAGTCACCGGTTAAGGTTCCTGAACTGAGGGAGGAGCGGGTTTCCCCCAACCCCTCTCTGACCCACCCTCGGAATCCCTGAAGGTCTCGGTCTCTGACCTCTTCCGAGTCCAGCCGGTCCTGCCGTCGGTGGTCTCTGTCTAGGCACCATGGAAAGTGGCGGCGCTGCTCATCCTCGGAGGATAGGCTCCGGCGCAAGTTGCGTCGGTGCTACGAGGATTTAATGTGGCAGCAGCTCTTATTGTCCGAGAATAAGCAGACTCCATCGCCTTCTCCGGCCATTAAGTGGCTGTCACTAGAGCGGCTGAAACAACCCCTTGTAGTGGTCGAGGAGCCAAAACTGGCACCAGTTGTTCGACTGAAAGCGGTTGCACCACCCATTGTAGTGGAACCTCCGCCTCCACAACCGAAGACTGGGGCCTCGACCAAGGATTCTCAGTCGGCTCAGAATTTGCCCATAGGTTATCTGTCACCCTCACTCCCTAACGGCCTCGGCATGTGGAAGGTGGGTCAGGTGCTCGACAGCTGTTCGCAGACTCCTCGGAGACTGACGACGACAACTTCTTGTTCGCCAGGAAGCTTGACCTGGAGTCCACTGGGGGTCAGTCGGTGGATGAGAGCCCATTCTCGTTCTGAAGAATGCTTTGACTCATCTCAGAATCCACTGGGATAAAGCTTGAACCCATTTCAAAACAGGCCAAGTATCCCCTCACGGAGATACTGGACTGAGGAGATTCCCCTACGGAGGCCTTCCCAGTGGCTGAAGCCATTGTTAGCCCGGCCCTGGAGCATTGGCAGTGGCCAGCTTCTTGTCCCGCACCTTCGGCCAGGATGGCTCGTAAGTATGCGGTCCCTACAAGTTCACTCTCCAGTTTCTCGGAGCAGCCCTCTGCGGAGGGGTCAGTGACCGACAGCATTTTCTGGCATTCCAGGAACGATCGGGATGTGGACAAACCACCTGATAAGGAGTCAAAGAAATTGGACTACTCGGGGCGGAAAGTATATGCTGCCTTCTCCCAAGGCCTTCGTCAGGCTAGCTCGGCCATCCTGATGGCACACTTTTCATACACCCTTTTGGGCTCCCTGGATGAGGTGATTCCTCATCTCCCGGCTGACCTTCAAACGATGGTCAAGCATGTGCGGGACCAGGGAAGGGCGGTAGCCAAACAGCAGCTCCAGACTTCGTTGGAAATCGCTGATTCGTGTGCCCGTTCAGTAGTGGCTGCAGTGGCCATGTACCGCAGAGCTTGGCTGTGGATCTCCACCTATATGGCAGATACCCAGCACAAGCTGGCAGACATCCCCTTCCTGGGTACCGACTTGTTTGGTCCCGGGGTGGATGGTCATCTCCAACGGATCGAAGTCCAGTGCCACCTTGGACTCTGTCACGTCTGCCTAGAAGGACAAAGGACGCCAGCAGCAGCATAAGCCCTTTCGTCCTTCAGCCCCTGCGTCCGGCCCAGCAACACCAGCATCAGGGCCAGCAGGCTCGCACTTGGCACCCAAAGCCATGCCTGCTGTTTCCTCGAGCAGGAAGCCGGGATGGCAAGGCCCAGGCAGCTCCTTGGCCGGCCCTTCCTCCACGCCTGCCCAATGATGGGTTGAGGGGTGTTGCCCCCAACCTTGTCACTCCTCTCCGGGTCCCCCGTGGGGGAAATGGCTCCGCCACTTCCTTTCCACTTGGTCCAATATCACCACGGACCGCTGGGTGTTGGAAGTGGTAGGCAGGGGTCTGCCTCTGGAATTCGAGCATTCCCCATCCTATCGAGCCATCTTCCCATGGGGGGCTATCGGTTCCGCAGCCTATCTGTCGGCTCGTCAAGCTGACATTGTCCTGCTCCTTCAGAAGGAGGTGATTAGGGAGGTGGCGGACCCTCCTCCAGACCCAGGGTTTGTGTCCAGGTACTTCCTGGTCCCAAAACGGACGGGGGGCTGGTGCCCCATTCTCGACGTGCATGACCTGAACAAATTCCTAAGGTCTCGCACCTTCAGGATGGTCACTCTGGCTCAGATCATTCCATCCTTGGAACGAGGCCTGTGGTTCTGTTCTATGGACCTTCAGGACACGTTCTTTCACGTCCCAGTCCATCCATCTCACTAGCGATTCCTCTGCTTCAGGGCAGAGGGATCCCTTTACGAGTTCCGGGCCATGCCCTTCGGCCCCTCTCCAGCTCCCAGGGTCTTCATCAAATGAATGGCAATGGTGACAGCATTCCTGCGGTGCCGAGGGGTTCGGGTGTACCCTTACCTGGACGACTGGCAGATTGCAGCCCCCTCCAGGTTGGAGGTGGAACGGTGCAGGGATCTGGCCCTCCAGGTCTGCTCTGATTGGCCTTCTCACCAACGAGGCCAAATCGGAACTCATGCCATCGGAGGTGATTCAGTTCATTGGGGCAGAGCTTGACTCTCTTCGAGCCAGAGCATGGCTGACGGCAGACAAGGCCGAGGTCCTTTCTTCCTTTGCCCAGTCTTTCCTGATTGGGTAATTGCACTCTGCCCGAGACTTCCTGCACCTTCTGGGCCTCATGGCAGCCTGCACCAGCATGGTCCGTTGGGCCCGCTGGCATATACGTCCCCTGCAATGGGGGCTGGTCCACCAGTGGTCATAGCGCTCTGGTCCTCTGGACCAGCCAGTGGCAGGAGATGTGGAACGTCCTCCAGTGGTGGCTTGTTCACAGCTCATCTGCAGGAGGGTATCCCGTTTGTCCGCCCCGAGCCAACGGTCACTCTGATGACCGACGCCTCGCTGATGGGTTGGGGTGCCCATCTGGGGGAGCTCAGAGCTCATGGCCTCTGGCCCCCTCGGGAGTCTCGATGCCACGTCAGCCTGCTGGAGCTTCGAGCGGTCCAACTAACCCCCACCGCCTATGCTCCGTTTGTACGGGGTCAAGTGGTCCAGGTCCAGATGGACAACACCACGACCGTGTACTGCCTCAGCCAGCATGGCAGGACGCACTCCTTACCTCTGTGCAAGGAGGCTCTCTGCACTTGGTCTCTCGTGATCAGCCTGGAGGCGGATCTCCTAGCCATCCATGTGGCAAGAGCCTCCAACAGTCTGGCCGATGCCCTAAGCCGGATAGGTGCTGCATCTCACGAGTGGTTTCTCCTGCCGGAGATAGTACAAGATCTGTTCTCCCACTGAGGCACTCCTCAGGTGGACCTGTTTGCCTCCAGGGAGAATGCAAAGCTGAGGCTGTTTTTTGGCCAACCCCCTCAGCAGGGCTTGCTGCAGGGGGATGCCTTTTCGAGGCCGTGGACCGCATACCTCTTATACGCCTTCCCTCCATTTACCTTGATCCACAAGGTGCTTCTCAAGGCAAAGAGGGATAAGGCGCAGGTGATTCTGGTAGCTCCAGACTGGCCTTGCCAGTTCTGATATCCAGATCTCCTCAGGCTGCCGAGGCTGCTTCCAGCCCGCCTTGACCTCATCTCAATCAACAAGGGGAAGGTACTCCATCTGGACCTTCAATCCCTGCACTTAACTGCCTAATTCCTGAGCGGCTAGAGTTCCAGGCCTTGGGTCTTTCCAACGAGGTCCTCAACGTTGTTGAGGAATCCCGTAAGGAGCTGACTAGAAAATGCGATGCCTTCAAATGGAAGAGATTCTCCATTTGGTGTCAGGGTAAGGGGCTGGACCCTTCCTCCTGTTCTTTGGCTAGCATTCTGGACTACCTGTGGTCCCTTTCTCAGCTAGGGCTTTGGTCTACCACCCTTAAGGTGCACCTGGCAGCCAACTCTGCTTACTGGGCGTGGGATCTACTGCTGGTATTGGCTAAGCTCATGGGTAGGCCATTCGAACTGATGCACAGGTGTGACATCTCTCACCTGTCGTGGAAGACCACCTTCTTGGTGGCTATCATGTCAGCCAGAAGGATGGGAGAGCTCCAGGCGATTTCCATCGAGTCTCCTTATCTGGTCTTCCACAGGGACAAGGTTGTCCTGCGCCCGCACCCAAAATTCCTTCCAAAGGTGGTGTCGGAGTTTCACCTTAACCAGGTGTTGACTCTGCCGGTGTTCTACCTCAGTCACACCTCGAAGGCCGAATATAGGCTCCATACTCTGGACCCTAGAAGAGCGATCTTTTATTATAAGGAGCAGACGGCTGAAGTTCGGGTAGAGGTTCGCCAGCTGTTTGTCACCTACGCTGAAGCCGCACCTGGCAGACCTGCAGCCAAGCGGACGATAAGCAGATGGGTCACCTCCTGCATAGATCTCCGCTATAGGTTGGCAGGCATGGAAACTCCCAAAGGGATAAGAGCTCATTCTACCTGCCATACCGCTGCTTTGGTGGCTGCTTCCAGGCACGTCCCTATGCAGGAAATCTGCAGGGCTGCTACCTGGAAGTCAGGACACACCTTCATTACCCACTACGACATCGACCTTGAGTCACGCCGGGATGCTGGTTTTGGGACCTCGGTTCTCTAGTCCTTATTTCCTAAGTAGGGGGTGCACGTCTTGCCTCCCTGCTCCTGGAGAACTGCTAGGAGTCTGCCAGTAAGTGTGGTTTGAAGAACATATCCACCTCCCTAGAAATACAGGTTACTCGCCTGTAACAGGAGTTTTAGGAGTGATATATGTTGTTCATCCACACAACCCACCTGATCTCCACGGCTTCGCACAACCTGGCTTCCAGCGGGCTAGATCTGGCGTCATGGGGCGGAGCCGAGAGTTTTATAACCCAGGTGGGTGGGAGGAGCCAGCTTGAAGACCTTCCGGCAAGATTTAAAGTGGCAAGGAACCTGCCAGTAGGCGTGGATTTACAACATATACCACTCCTAGAACTCCTGTTACAGGTGAGTAACCTGTATTTACAATCTTCCCCAAAAAAGGCAAGGATCCCATGCTACCCTCTAGCTATCACCCAATCTCCTTCATAAACTCTGACAATAAAGTCTTCGCTAAGATTCTGTCCGCAAGACTAAGTCCCTTTCTCTCATCCCTAATTCATCCTTCCCAAGTTGGCTTTTTTCCTGGCCGCTACAGTAGAGATCACGTTCAAGCCATGATCAACATCCTCCTCTATGCCAAGAACAGCCCTTCCTCAGAGGCTGCAGTGGCCATTGATTTTGAGAGGGCTTTTGATTCCCTGGAATGGGACTACTTGCATCAGGTGTTGACATACATGGGCTTTGGAGTGCACTTCCAATGCTGGATCTCTGCCCTATACAATAACCCCACTGCCTGGGTGTTAACAAACTCCATTTTATCTGTCCCCTTCCCATTAGGAAGGGGCACCAGACAAGGCTGTCTGCTTTCCCCCCCTCTTATTCATGTTGGCGGTTGAACCTCTTCCACTTCCCATACGCCACTCTCCTTTGGTCCAACGCATTACGATTGGGACTCATTCGTATTCTACCCTCATGCATGCTGATGATTTCCTTGTCCCACTAGTGGACGTGCACTCCTCACTCCCTGCTCTCCTGTCTCTCTTGTATAACTTCACCGCCCTCTCGGGCCTAAAAATCACTCGCTCCAAGACAGAGGTACTCCCTCTAAACAATCTCTGTACTGAGAGAGATGTGACCCTCTTTGGGCTACAGTGGTCCTTTAATCTCCTTGTCTGTCTGGGGATTCACTTCACTCCGGATCTCATGAAAATCTGGGACCTCAATCTTAAGCCTCTCCTAGCTGAAATTAAAACCGAATTTGATCGCCAGTGCCCCCTGCGTCTAACACTAGTGAGCAAAATCTTGGCTATAAAGATGATTGTGGCCCAAAGTTGCTATATACCATCTCCCCCTTGAACTCCTGTCTTCATGGTACAAAACTATAGACTCCATCTTTGCTGGCTTCATTTGGGAAGGAACCAAGCCACGCTATAGCAGGAACCCCCTCAGTGCCCATTGGAGCACTGGGGGTTGGGGCCTCCCTTGGATTGAGGGCTACAGATAGGCATTCTCGGCCACTCGGACACTGAAGTCATTTCAACACCCTTCGCCAACCACCCTTCAGTGGCTGTACATGGAAGTGGACGTAGCTCAGGTAAACTCCTGTCCCCTCCTTCTGTACAACCCATTACCTAAAAGACTTTCTCAGCACTCCACCATTGCCGCTATGGTAAGACTCTGGCATAAATTGCACAAAAAACTACAATCCAGTCCATGCCTGGTGCTTCTCACTCCCCTCTGAGATAATGCACATATCCTTGTTGGGATGAAAACCCTGCTTTGGCCCTCCTGGATTGGAAAGGGAATTTTCTGCCTATTGGACCTTCTCCTCCCAATGGAGAAGACCCTTAAATCCTTTCAAGACCTGGACCAGCAGTATCACCTGGGTAAATCCTCCTTTTGGCAGTACCTTCAGAGTCGTAGCTCTGTCTTGGCTTATCTTAAAAGCCAAGCTTCCGGCTCTCATAGACTATCCCTCTTACACAAATGGCTGCAACTTAGCAAGGGAGAAGCTAGTTCAGTCTCCTCTAATATTCAGTATTGGTTCTTTACACAAACCCTGAACTCTAAAGCCAAATGGGAGAAAACTCTTCAACAGGCAATCTTGGAGGAGCAATGGAACACCTGCTGGAAGTTGGCCCATAAAATATATCCTGATGTGCAAAGCCGGCTCATCCAAAACAAAATATTACATCACTGGTATCCAACTTCTATGGTTCTCTAAGTATAATCTGTTGGCCGATGACCTCTGCTGGAGAAGTCATGAAGCTCTGGGGACTTTGTCATATCTTATGGCAATGTCCTCATCTCCGTCCTTATTGGTCTTCTGTTAAAGACCTTGCTTCCCATCTGATTTGCCCTACCATAGACCTGGACCCTGCATTTTGTCTTCTGGGACTTCCTCCATCAACACCCAGGCTGACCCAATCCCAGATGCGCTGGCTGGCACTCCAGAGCCTCCAAGCTAAGCGGCTAATTCTGTGCCGCAGGAGAACCACAGAGATACTCACAGTATCAGAACTACTTGCCTTACTAGCGAAAACAGCTGCACTAAACCGCCTTTCACACATTCAGACTAACACCTTACCTCACTATTATAGATGCGGTGACCCCTTTCTTGCCTACCTCCACCCAAGAACTGGTGTGGTGAATCCCGCCTAGCCTCACCCTACATTGTCCCTCCATAAATGCTTTCTCCTCCTGGTAAGCAAATATCCCCTTTCCTACCTCTTTTACCCTGCATAGTCTGGTCTCTTTTGCTCTAGATGACTGCGATCTGGTTTATGTGTCTAGTTTATCAATTATCGGGCTAGAAGAGGCACCCCATACCTAAAAATGAATGCAGCTCTAGAGAGGTGGTGTTCTCCACTTTTTACTCCTGTCTCTGGATATCTGCCTTTTTCAAGTGAGGGGTGGAAACCTACTATATCTACATTGTTTTCATGAACATTCGTGAGAATGCATACCTGTGCTTTAGATGGTACCACTCTTTAGACCTGTATGTACTCTATAGTAGATGTTTCTGTTCTTCTGTTTCATATCCAGATGGACATGTTATAACCTCAAACTGTCTTCTCCTTCTTATGTAACTGTGTTGGAAAATCAGTAAAGCCAGTAACGTAAAAAAAAAAAAAAAATACTTTAAATCAGACCTTGGAATTTCTAGTCTACTATCTGGAGCATTCTAATCCAGTGGAACATCTCCTTCACACCTTAGATGTCCATCGTATTCTGAGATACTCTATAAACCGTACCAAATCCCTGAGAAAAACCTCTCAATTATTTGTTACCTTCGCCTCGACGAGGGAAGGTTCCCTAGTGACTAAGAAAACCAGATCTTACTTCGAGAGGGCTCTTGTAGTAGGTATTCACATATAGGACTGACCTGCCAGGCGTTGGGACCTCACGGAACAATTTCTAGGTAGCATTCTCTGGCGAGGGACCACCCCCACGTCTGGTGACCGACGTCAGTATAAAGAGGCAGTCTCCCATGCCTGCCTTCCAGTTCTTTCCTGCCGTCGACTTGTGAAAGCTCGTCATGGTAGAGTTCAGTGCTAGTCAGGTGTCGATACAGTTTTCGGACTTCGATCTTGTGTTTTCACTCTGTAGACTTTTTCCTTGATACACTGTGTTATGTCGTCCCTGACGCCTTCCAAATCACATAAGCATAAGTGCGAATCGTGTGACTCCCAGCTTCCACATAAGGACGGCCATTCTCGTGCCTCTTCTGTCTGGGCCCAGACGATCCGGTGGAGAAGTGCCAGCATTGCCAACAATTTAACTCCACTACCCGAAAAAGAAGGCAGCAGTCCCTGGAAGCCCATACTTTAAAGAAAAAAGTGTCATCCATGGAGAAGGAGCTAAAGAAATTGAGGCAGACACCCACTTCCCCTGAAGAGAAGCACCGGGAGCGGGATTCGGCTTCCATGGCCACCACGACTCCGGCTGGAGTCGCAGTACTAAAGGTAACGTCCGCTCCGGGGGGACCGCTCCACGACGTCCGTCCTGGCGGTGTCCAAGAAGGTGTTGCCCCTCCCGTCGGGCCGGGCTCGGGCTCTTCAGGTGCCTCCAGGGTTAAGGAGGCCTCCTCTCCCAGGAGGGCTGCTTCCATCACGTTCGAGTCGGTCCACTAAGTTGGATGTCGGTGCCACCGACATCTGCCCTGACAAGACTGCTAAGCCCCTCGCTCCTGCGGGAGGGTGCGCGGTCTTCCTTGGGTAAGGGATCCGATAAGTCGGACATCTGCTCCTCCGACACCTGCCTGGATCCGGCTGATAAGCTGGATGTCGGCCCGTCCAGCCAAGGAGTCTGCACCAGACCCTCTTGGCCAATCCAACGCTCCAGGTTCCCTGCAACGCCCGGTGTTGCCTTCTGAGGTCCCTGCATCTCCTCTAGTGACCCCTGGGGACTCTAATCCTCTCTCCCCGGTCGTCACCCAGGATTTGGACACACTGTCGTCGGGGGGGGCCCTCTCCTTCGGGACCAGACACCTTGATGCTGTACCATCAGACGCTGGCCTCAGTGCCTGCTTGCCCGATGCCAGCTGACATCCCCTTACTGGATGGCACTCCCACGCCAGGCCAGACACCCGTGGGGTCTGTCTTTTCTTTGCCTGGCCCACCAGCTGGGCCTCTGCCAGGTGCCTCTGTTCCACCAGGGCTCCTGGCACCCAGGTGTTCCTCACTTCGGTACCCGATGCCATCATACCCGTCTTCACAGTACCTGATGCTACTCTACCCGACGCCGCAGTACCTAGCTCCTCAATACCTGAGCCGGGCTTCCCGCCGTCGGGTTATGGATACTCTTATCCATAGATATCCTAAGTCCCCGTATCCCAGCCGCCGGCAGATTTGAAGGAGACTCTGACCTCCTGGTGGGCTGAGGCCAAGGCTCAACTCGCCGGAGAAGTAGAAAGTCGTCGACTGACACTGGACCCTTTGCAGGATCCCCTTCGTCAGAGATGGGAGACTCCCTTCCCCTTACCCGACACCAGTGGTGAGCCCTCTGGCACCAGGTGTGGTGAGGATACGCGCCCCAAGGAACTCCCCAAAGGGACCATCCCTCCCCCTCGTAGGGAGGAGTCTTCATCTTCGTCGGAGATCTCAGACTCAGAAGGACGCTCTGATCTGGATGACAAGTCATGTACTCCAGACTGCCCCAGCCCAAGGACTCCTCCGAAGTCTCTTCCGGAAGATCCCTCTTTTCTGGAGCTACTGAGGAAAGTCCAGGAGGTTCATCAGTGGCAATCACTGGAGCCAGATCCACAGCGTAAAAAGCTCGCTGCCCACTTGGGTCTGCTCTAGACCTGATAAGGAATCAAGGCTTCTGGACCAATGTGGGAAGATGATCTATTCCTCTTCTATCCTGGGTATTAGGGCCCTGAATTATGTAGTACATGTGGGGGATTACCAGAAGACCATCCTTAGTCAGGTGAAATCAAAATTAGGCTCCCTTCTTGAATCTCAGACTAAACAGGAAGTGGCGGATCTTGTCCATTCTGCTCGTTCGGCCAGTCGGCACATGCTTCGTGCCATTTACAACGCAGTGGCCACAGCTGGACGGAGCTCGGCTTTCGCCGTAGGCCTTCGGCATCATGCCTGGCTCAGTGTGTCGGGTTTGGTCCCTGAAGTGCAATCCGCTATTCAGGATGCCCCTTCAGGGGTTCGGTGCTGTTGAAGGGTGATGTCAAGGACATCATTACTGACCTGCAAGAAAAGGGCACTGCACTCAAGTCCGTTGACTCCATGTACAGACCCCCTCTGCGGCAGCGACGTCCGTTTCGTAGGCAGAACAGACAAAAACCAAAACCACAGGGCAAACGGGCCAACAAGCGTGGGGGCCCCTCCAGCAACCAAGACTCCCCACTGCCAAGATAGCCGCAGGAGCCTCGGCTGCTGCACTGCTCTGAGGTCCCAGGGGAACTGGTAGGAGGGAGATTCTCCTTCCATCTACTGAGTTGGGAGAGGATAACATCAGATGCTTGGGTGCTCCAGTTGATTTCGGCAGGACACTCTATAGAGTTTCTACAGAAACCACCCCCCAAGTCGTCTTACTCCCAGTAACATCTTCCTCTGGTTCTAGAAGAAATCGCCTCCCTTCTCTTGAAGGCGGCGATCAAACCAGTCTCCAATCACCTTTGGAGGATGGGTTACTATTCCCATTTCTTTCTAGTACCAAAGAAGACAGGAGACGTGAGGTCTGTTTTAGACCAGAGTTCTCTGAACATGTTCGTGGAGTACAAACGCTTCAGAATGCTCTCCCTACAGAGCCTTCTGCCACTTCAGCAGGGACTGTGGCTGTGCACTTTGGACATGCAGGATGCCTACCTGCATATCCCCATATGCCCTTCCCACCGCAAATTCCTCAGGTTTTGCTTTCGGGGGACACTACCATTTCAAGGCCCTCCCATTTGATCCTTCCTCGGCTCCCTGAGTATTTACCAAATGCCTGTCTGTGGTAGCTTCCCACCTACGTACCCAGGGAGTTCAGGTATTCCCGTACCTGGACGATTGACTTCTGGCGGCCCCGTCCAGGGAGGAACTCCTGCATTATCTATCCCTTACCCTGCAGGTTTTCACCAGCCTGGGTATCACCATCAACTAGGCAAAGTCCCATTTGGTCTCTTGTCAATGCTTCCTGTTTATAGGGGAGATTCTAGACACGACCATCGGCAAAGCCTTTTTACCTCAGGACAGGGCGGATACCCTTCAGACTCGAGCCCGCCTCCTGTCCAGTCACAGAAAGGTCGGAGCCAGATCAGTCCTTTGCCTCCTTGGGCTAATGGAGCCTGCCATTCCGACAGTCTCACGCACTCTGCTCCATATGAGAATTTCTCAGTGGACGCTTCAGTCTCAGTGGGACCAAACACTGGGCGATCTAGACCAGGAGGTACTAGTTTCCGATCCCATGATCCGGGACTTGCAATGGTGGATGGTACAAGAGAACCTTTGACGAGGAGTTCACTTCAGCATCGAACCCCCCTCCCAGACATTGACGACAGATGCGTCAGGTGAAGGCTGGAGAGCCCATCTCGGGTCTCACAGGACTGCTGGTCCCGGTTTGAACAAAATTTGCACATAAATGTGCTTGAACTGAGAGCAGTCCTTTATGCCCTCCAGGCTCTGCACTCCTTCGTCCTTCCCTTTCATCTCCCCATACAGACAGACAACATGTGCATAGTCTGGTATCTCAACAAGCAGGGAGGAACACGTTCCTACCCTCTGCACAGGGAAGCGATGAGAGTATGGAACTGGGCTACCCAGCACCACCTTCAGTTGACTGCCATTCGTGCTCCGGGAGTGGAAAGCACACTGGCAGACCACCTCAGTCGGTCCTCAACTAGGGCCTATGAGTGGGAACTGGATCAAGAGGTCATAGACAACATCTTTCAGCATTGGGAAACAGCTCAGATAGACCTTTTTGCGTCTCCCCAAAATGCAAAACTTCCCGTCTTCTCGCTCGCTCCAGGGCGAAGCATTTTTTGGCAGGACGCTCTGTCTCTCGCTTGGAGGGAGAGATTAGTCTATGCCTTCCCTCCTGTTATCTTAATTCTGAGGGTCCTGAGCAAGATCAGATCAGAGGGAGCATGAATGATCCTCATTGCACCCTTCTGGCTCCCGCAAGTTTGGTTCTCTCTTCTGCAACAGTTCTCAGAAGAGCGTCTACATCCTCTGTCACAACAGTTGTTGACCCAGGATCATGGGATCCTTGTTCATCCAGGTCTCAGATCCCTTCATTTGCATGTGTGGCTCCTGCAGACGTAGCTAAAGCCCACTTTTGGGTTTCTCCACTTATAGCAGACATCTTGGTAGAGGCCAGAAAGCCTTCCACCAGGTTCACCTGTGCCATGAAGTGGAAACGGTTTTCCATTTGGGCTACGTCAAAGGCCTTCGAGCCTTTCTCCTGCCCAGCTAATAGAGTCCTGGACTACATGCGCCATCTCTTCGATCTGGGTCTCTGCCATTCCTCTTTAAAGTTCCACATGGCAGCAATTTAAGCCTAACATATTCCCTTCGGAGACAGGACTTTTGCTTAGTTGGAAGTCTCTAAGACTTTCCTCAGTGGGGTTCTCCATTTGAGACCCCCCCATCCGCATTCCTGCTCCTCCATGGGACTTGAATTATATTCTAGAGAAACTTACTCTGCCTCCCTTCGAGCCGGCAGCCACAACAGATTTAAAGTTCTTTTCTTGTAAGACTCTCTTCCTAGTGGCCATTACTTCAGCTCAGCAAATTTCCGAGCTTCAGGCCTTGATTCGTAAACTCCCGTACTTGATTTTTCACAAGGAACGTGTGGCTTTGTGCACCAACCCTAAGTTTCACCCTAAGGTGGTGGCTGAGTCTACACGGAATCAATCCACTGAGCTATCTGCTTTCTTTATGCAACACTCCAATCAAGGAGAGTACCTCTTGCGTACTTTGGATGTTCACAGGATATTGCTACTACACCACTAGGACTAAAGGTCTCAGGAAAACTGATCAGCTTTTTGTCTCTCTTGCTCACAAAAGAGAAGGCAATGCTGTCTCTAAGCATTGCCTATCGAAATGGTTGTCTTATTGTATCATTCTAAGTACGAGACCCTGCCAGGTCAACTCAGAAGTCAATCCATCAGAGGTGTAGCTGCCTCTGCGGCTTGTTTCAAGAATGTGTCAGTGGCAGACATCTGCGCAGCCGCAACTCAGACTTCGGTCCATACCTTTACGAAACACTACAGTTTGGACATTGCCTCTCGCTGTAGAGCAGGCTTTGGGTTGACTGTGCTTCAAGGTGGTCTTTCATAGGACCTGTTCAACCTGAGGTTCCATGCCATGGATAGTTTTCCTCCTCTCGAGTGCTTTTCCTTGTTCCAGACTGCTTGGGACTCAGTCCTATATGTGAATACTACTGCAAGAGCCCTCTCGAAGTAAGACAGTACAGTTACGTAAGAACTTAACCGTAACAGTAGATCTTTGAGAGACTCTTGCGGTAGGTATTGCCTTTCCACCTTCCATCCCCCAAAGCTTCTTTGGCTCCATTTCCATGGGGAAAATATCCTCTTCTCTCTTGTCTTGCCTCTTTTGGCCCTTGGGAAAGAACTGGAAGGCGGGCGTGGGGGACAACCCCTTTATACTGACGTCGGTCACCTGACTTGGGGGCGGTCCCCTGCCAGAGACTGCTAGCTAGAATTTTTTCTGTGGGGTCCTGTTGCCTGGCTGATCAGTCCTGTATGTGAATATCTACTGCAAGAGCCTCTCTCGAAGATCTACTGTTACGGTAAGTTCTTGCGTAACTGTACTTCCATCTGGCTGGCAAATTGCATCACGTTCTGTTATACAAAGTACAACAGACCCCTACTAAGCACCATTCAAACCCATTCCAGTAGAGCCATGGCTGCCACAGTGGCCTGCTTCAAGGAAGTTTCAATCACTGATCTCTGCAAGGCAGCCACATTGTCCACAATACATACTTTAATGACTCATTACAATCTCAATATTGCTTCTCGCTGTAGGATGGCCTTTGGCCGTGCAGTCCTACAGGGTCTCCTATCCTAAATTGTACGCACTTTGGGTACACGCTGCTTGGGAATCATCCCAAGTGTATTACCCACTGCAAGAGACTACTCCATGGAAGATAGTACAGTTATGTAAGAACTTACCATAGCAGTAGATCTTTGAGGAGTGTCTCTTGCAGCAGGTATGTTCCCTTCCTCCGTCCCCCTCCTTCTCTAAGGGAATGATTTTTTTCTCCACTTGGCACATGGGAAGGACACCTCTGGTACCTTGGATCCCCTCTGTCCTTGCTTTGCAAGCTGAGTCCCACAAGGAACTGAGGATACCAGGGACTGCCCACTCTTACATAGGCAGCAGATTGATGTCGTGTGTGCGGCCCATAGCAAAAGACTGCTAGAAGAGCTGCCTTGCACCACAGCAACCTCTGGCGATGACTTGTATTACCTGCTGCAAGAGACACTTCTCGAAGATCTACTGTCATGGTAAGTTCTTACGTAACTGTACTTTCTAAGAGTGGTATATGATCATCCACATGGACCCACCCGACCTCTCCAGCTTTGGTGCACACACTCTGCTTCCAGCGGGCAAGATCTGGCGTCTTGGGGCAGAGCCGAGGGAGTTACCACCCAGGTGGGAGGAGTCGGCTTGAAGACTTTCCGGAACATCTTAAAGGGAAAGGACACTGCCAAGAAGTGTGGATGAACATCATACATCACTCCTAGATCTCCTGTTACCAGCGAATAACCTGTTTATGTGAAATATAGGTTATATTGTGTCTACATCTTAAATTTTTAGACTTTTCATGAATGTGTCAGTGGCACTTTTAAGAGTAGACTGAAAACCTTGCTATTTGTACATCATTGTAATTACCGGATTTGGGCCATTTGCCTTTGTGTGTTTATGGTTTACTTGTTCTGTGATTTGAATATAAGGTGCTTTGATTTCTGACAGAAAGGCCTTATCAATAAAGGCACATATTCATTGTCCTCAGCTGTTTTTAATACATAGAAGAAGCAGCTGACTTCACAGCATCTTCAATTGTCCTATCCTATCTGGATGGCATGGTTTTATTCTGTTCTAAAAAAAGTTGAAAATACCTAGACAGCTTCTGACTTGTAAATTACTCCCATCATTCACTTTCTGCATATTTCTTTTGAGCATTCCTAGGAAGAGTTGGTGGAAAAAATTTCCCCCTGCCTGACTCCCCCTCCCCAAAAAAAAAAAAAAAAAGTGTATATCTTTCTGTGGTTGGAAAGATAGATCAACAAAAATGCATCTGTTTAACCCCGAACTTGCCCCTTACTTGCTGTCGTGCTGCGGTGAATTCTCCTTGTAATACTGTTAATTCGTTGTACTTTTATTACCCAAGATCCAGGAAACTACCTGCCGCATCCAGTGGTGGCTCATCTGGCTCCCTTCTTTGAACGGTGGGATACCTGCCTGATGCACTGTATACAGTCCTGTCAAACAGAACTATCGGATGACAGCTTAAACAAGGTGAGGTTTCGTTGTGTACTCATGTAGCACTTCTTAAAAATAACTTTTTTTTGTTGAGTGTAAGATCACCATAACCCAGTGGCTTTAAAAATACCAACAAGAAAATATAACAGTTTGACAGAGTATCCAGTGTGCATATCAAACAATAGCCCATGTATTTATTAATGTAAAGACACAGTGTTTTTTATATATAGCCAGCTCTGCAAGTTAATTCATTACACACAGACTTGGAGGTGCCTAAGGAAAGATGTAAAAGTGTGATCAGGCACATACTGATACTGAAAATAAAACAGGTATTTGAAAGGACCCTTATCCCTCCCATCCTCGTTGTGTCCATAGAGTGGGTGTATGCTCCAGTAATAAAAGGCTGCATATAGGACACCACAGTCTACCCCATTTAACTAATATAAAACGGACGGTGCGGTTCCAGCTTTTTGATTGGCTGACTGACTGAACCAAGTGCTTAGAGGGAGATAAGTTCGATCATCTGTTTATACATAAAATAATTGTATTATACACAGATACACAGAAATGTGACGGCAGAGAAAGGCACCACGGCCCATCTAGTTTGCCCAAAACCCTACCTCCCCCCCCTTCTGTTATGCTTCCACCCTCTTTTCCCAACCCCTTAAATCTATCCCAAGCCCTCTTGAACCCCTCCACCATTTCAGCTGCCACTACCTCCTCTGGCAGCTTGTTCCAGGCCTCCACCACCCTCTCCGTGAAAAACTGCCCCCTGGGATTACCTCTGTATTGCCCACCTTCCAGTTTGAGGCTATATCCCCTTGTGTTCGCTCCCTTCTTCAGTTTGAACAAGCTGTTACCCTCTGCCTTATTTACTCCCTTCAGATACATAAAGGTCTCAATCATGTCCCCCTCTCCCTCCTAGTCTCCAGAGGGTACAAATTCAGCCCTCTCAGTCTTCTCTCATAGGATACATCCTGCATCCCTCGTACCATTTTGGTTGCCCTTCTCTGCACCCTCTCCATCAGCTCGACATCTCTTCGTAGGTGAGGCCTCCAGAACTGCACCCCATACTCCAGATGCGGCCTAACCATGGTTCTGTGTAATGGCATTAGCACCTTACTCTTCCTGCTATTAAAACCCCTCTCAATGCAGGCCAGCGTTCCATTTGCCTTTCCCACTGCCCTGCTACTCTGACTGTCCACCTTGAGGTCATGCGATACCATAATCCCCAGGTCCCTTTCTGTTTCCTTCTCCTGAATCACCAACCCCCCCAAGGGAGTAAGTTTCCCTCGTATTCTTCCTCCCCAGGTGCATCAGCGAGCACTTTTGTGTATTAAACTTCAATTTCCAGGTGTCAGACCACCTCTCCAGGTCCTGCTTCATGGCTTGCACCACACTAGGTGAATCCACCCGATTGCAGACCTTTGTATCATCTGCAAACAGGCACACTCGTCCCTCCAGACCCTCCACTAGGTCACTAACATAGATGTTAGAGTATTGGTCCTAGCACTGACCCCTGTGGCACCCCACTGGTCACTGCCCGTTCTCTGGAATGTGTCCCATGTACCACCGCTGTCTGACTCCTTACCTTCAACCAGTTTTCCACCCACCTGGTGATCCTGTTGTCCACCCCAGTCTGTCCAGCTTATGTACCATTCCACCACGCGGAATGGTGTCGAAGGCCTTATTGAAATCCAGCTAGGCCACATCCACTGCTCCTCCCTGGTCCACTATCTGTGTCACCCCATTAAACTCTATTAGGTTAGTCTGACAGGACCTTCCCTTGGTGAAGCCATGCTGCCTGTCATCCTGCATGCCATTCATCTCCAAGTTGTTTTATAAAAGCAGCTAGGCGTGCCTTTTTTTGTGGGGGGGGGGGGGAGTGCAGTAATTGTACTTCCAGGTTGCTTCACTGCACCAGGTGTCTCCACCCACTCATCGTGTGCTGTGTTGTGATGGTACCACACACTCGGTCATAGGTCATTTCACACAATACAACCCCCCACCCATCCGCTTTGACATGGACAACACACCTCTCGGTATAGTGCTGTTATTAAGCTGCTATCTCAACTGAGAACTAGACTGTGGCATTAATGTCTGGCAATATTTTATGCTCCAAATCCCTGCTTTTCAGTGACAAAAGTGACAAATTTAAAAGGGCCTGTTTACATTTTTGAGACAAAATTGGGGATTGTTGCGAGGTATGGTTTGACTTTGGGTGGTGATTTACTGAAATCGATCAATTAATAGTTTTTCTCATAGAATACACTGGCTGATGACTCTTGGGATTTGCAGCCCAGCCAGTAGAACAGTTTGCATCTTTATGGTTCACAGAAGATGGTAATTAAACAAGTAGTGGCAGTGCCTTTGGGGCATATCATTCACCTCCCAACACCCTGCATGAGGGAGGGGCATGCGCTGGTGTTGGCTGCGCTGTCCTTTACATAGTAAGACAAGGTCCCATTTTAGATATCCGAGGTCCCTTAACACTTGGAATACTGTTTTCAAATATGGTAGCCATAGTGTAGAAACAGTCAAACCACAGTACATGAATCTGGCATTCACCAGCCTACAAGAATAGTGACTCCACAGCTTTCTTCAAATATCAAAACAGTTATGATAAAACAATAAAATTAAAACCTTTATTATTCATTCGAGGCTGTACTCCAACTCATCCCTGAGTCCATGTCTGTCCCTCTGAAGCCTGATCAGGAAAGGGCTAAGCAATCTTTCACAAACTAACAGGCAGTATTACAAATGTGGGCTTACCAGTGCTTCATCAAGATGTCGGGTTGCTGAAGCGGTTACAGCAGTTACTAATAAACCCAGTCATTTCAATAGGCTATTGCTGCTAGGTTGTTTTTGCTATTTAAATCGTTAGCCCTGGCCTAACTTCTTTAGGTCAAAGCGGGGGTGGGGGGGGTACACTTATCCTCATTGAATTTAATTTGCTACTTGTTGGCCCACTCTCCAAAGAGCGACTTTGTAGACCGTCTTCCTCATTCCTAATGTGACACTCTGACTTTGTTGCCAGCAAATTTAACGACTTGACTTGTGACTCTTGTTTGTTGTTTAGATTCTGAGCCAGCTGCTGTGGCGGGATCGTTTCTGGTCTGTATCGAACTCTGTGGCTGCCGACTCTCTGGGAGTGCCTCTCTTTTCGCTTCACTGGCACTGGATGACCAAGCACCTCATCAACAGCCTCCCTCGAATACTCCATGGACACACTCAGGACAAGTATGTGGTGTCACACCCTCTTTACTGGTGGGCTGAAGGATAGTCGAACTATGAAATATCCTCCTTGCTTGTTATGGAAATAATTTCTACTCATTGTATGGCCTTACAGCCAGATGACATGCATCTTTAACTGTCTAGGCAGCTGCTGCTACTGCAAAAGATTGAGTTTAGATTTTTGGCTTTGCACCAGTTGGCTTAAAATCTGGAACCGGAATACCATCAAGATTTTGGGCATCTGTCCTCCAAACAGTCTTGCTTGCCAATGGGAAGTACAAGGTGGAGTTGCACAGCTGTTAAATATGGAGAGTTACCTGCAAACAGGAATGAGTTCTTACTTGATTTTGTAGGCGTGCTCGCTCAGTGTTTTCCAGCTACTGGAAGACCACTGCTCTTCGTGGTCATGCACCAACTGCCAACATTTTGGCACAATATCGGTTTATACCGATTGCTGCTTTCAAGTGACTCTTCTGATTTAAATGTGTGCCACTTTGCCTGGTACTTCTGAGTTGGAGGAGCAGGATCATCGGATGAGTATTCCTTGTTTTCCCTCGCAACTTTAGCTAAAGGAGAGAGGGAGTGCTTGTGCTGATTAGGCATCAATGTTTCTGGAAGGGGTAGAGCTTGAGAAAGGCTTGTGTGGCTTCACACTGTGATGATGCTGTGTGTGTGTGTGTGTGTGCAGCTCAGTCATTGTTTTGCATTAGCAGGATCCCACTTAAGAGAAGCCTGCAATTTCTTAATGAATGACTCTACAGAAAGTAGGTGCTCCTATGGTCACCAGTTAGATGGCGTTAGAAGTAAGACAGGAGATCGGGAATCAGAAGGGGACAAAATTGCAGTTTGTAGTGACGTGGATATCTAGCCACATTTTCTGACCGTGCCTTTCCCTTTAAGACTTTGTTGGAAAGTCTTAAAGCTGGCTTCTCCCACCCACCTGGGTGGTAACTCCCTCGGTTCTGCCCCATGATGCCAGATCTTCCTTTCCACTGGAAGAAGCAGGTTCCTTTCTTACCGTTCTCATGCTGAGTAGACCCTTTGCTACTAAATCTCTGTATTTACTTCCAAAACTTATTAAAGACTTTGTCTTCAGGCTCTATCATGACTGTGATGGACAAGTTCGCTCCGGGGTTCCGTCGGTGCTGTTGTGGACAGAAGATGTCACAAATGGATTTGCACACTGCATGCGTCTACAGCCTGGGTCACAAGCGCAATTCCCAGGCCTGCAACATTTGTCGGTCTTTTCACCCTTCCATTCTTGAGGACTGTCAAGCCCAACTCACTTATGGGCCATCCGAGTGAACTGTATCTCCCCCCGGTCAAATCTAAAGATGCCTGTTGTGTGGTCTCTGCAGCTGCGGGTCCACCAAACAGCTAGCGGCATTTGAAGAGGCAGTGGCTCAGGCCGCAGCTCACACCTCCTTGGCTTAGGCCTTCAATCCACTTTCGCTGGGCGCCTTTTACGGGGTCATTCAAGGAGTTGTGCCAGTCTCTACCGACTCTCGATCGGGGCACAAATCCAAATCAGAAAGAGAGACAAAAAAACTCTCACCATCAATTGTGGGATCGGTTGAGTGCTTCAGATTCCTGCGCTTCTCCTGATCTGACTTTGGTCAAATCTTTGGCCCAGGATGCCGGCTCCACGGTAACCCCATTGGATCAGTTGGCCAAGACACTGGTTGATTTTCCGACTGAGGTTTTTCTTGAGCTGGTCGACCAGTTGTCAACTGAAGCAGATAACACTTCTCCTTCCAGGACTCTGGTCCTGACTTAGACCGTAGGTGGGACGGATCAGTCCGCTGCCCTGCCTCCTCTGGTCACCGACCAGAACCTGGAGGTGCCTGTGCTTTTGCTGGCTCCCTCCGAGACCCACCACCAGTTCCTCCCCTGGCGGTCGCGGTCTTGGTCCTACTCCCGGGGGTCATGCAGTTCCCACGTATGCCAGTGCTCCTGATCTCGATGCCCTGGGAAGCGGTGCCACCGCTATTCTTAATCCTCGTCCTCTGGTGAGAAGAGGGTTTGGCGCAAGTTGTGTCGACGCTACTAGGCTCTTATTGGCAACAGCTGGTGTTATCCGGTATGAAGCTGGTCTCTACTCAGACACCGACCATCTCTTGGCTTTTGCCTCAACGGCCGATGCATTCTCCGCCTCAGGAGGTAACCAAAACAGTCCTGGCTCGGTCAACCTCGGCGTCCGATTCCTGTGAAGCCACGACCTGTACAGCCAAAATCCGGCACTCTGACCAAGGTGTGTCGGCTGGTTGCTGGCGTAGTGTCGTGGACGGTTGAGGTGCTGGACACCACACCTCGTGCCACACCAGCGGTCTGGGTTCGGGAACTTACTCGGGCTGCCAGGGGTTGGCTGAGGAGGGAGAGGATCGAGTGTCCGGAGGACAGCTCTCTCCCAGGGTAGGTTTTGGGCCATGTATCACTCGCCAGTGGCCCCGGTGGTGATTGGGGGCACTGCAGAAGCAATGCCATACCAAGGGGTGAAGTGGCGGCAGACGTCAGCATGTAGTTGCGCAGATGTCATTACACGTCCATGCTCCAGGGGCAACACAAGAAAAAGCCCCGTCCCCTGGATTGGTAACTGCACCTCCATTGCCCCACCGCAACACACCCATCGCCAGGCTCACCCCACTGGCCCTCCCGATCCCCCACCCTGCCTCTGTTCCGGCATTGCAGGGGTTCCCTCGTGGTAGGTGGGGGAGTGTTTGTCCCCCATTTCCCAATGGGGTATGTGTCAGCGGGTGGTATAGCAGTGGTGTTGAGTGAGGATGCCTGTGAGAGTTCCAAGGCCAGCAGAGATATATAATTCACAAAAAAAGTCTCAGCTGGCCAAGGGGCTTCCCCATCAGCTGTCGATCACCATCACTCCTGGCCATCTGCGGAGGATCAGCGTAGACTCTGGAGGTCTACTACTCTTTAAATTCTCCTCGGAGTTAGAGGGTTCCTGCTTACACTCCCGTTCGGTCAACGTGGAGTAGATTGGGGGTCTGTAGACTGAAGAAGGCCACACTTCCTTCATGGGCCTTCTCCGCCTGATCTCAGAGTCCACAGGTATGAAAATGTAGCCTGTCCAGAAATGAGATCGATACCCCTTGACCAAGATCCTGGATCGGAGAGGTACTCCTGGCGAGGCCTTCTCGGTGGCAGAGGCCATCCTTGGTCCTGCTTTGGAGCTTTGGTAGTGCCCTGCTTCCTGCCCTGCACCATTGTCTGCCCAAATGGCCCGCAAGTACGCGTTCCCTACTGGTTACCTGTCGGAATTCGCTGAACACCCCTCGTCTGGGGGCTTGGTGTCCAGTCGCTCTGGCAACACTTGGGATGTCAAAAATCTGCCTGATAGAGTCCAAGAAACTGGACCATACGGCCAAAAAAGTCTACGCTGCCTCTTTGCTTGGCCTTCGCCAGGCTAGCTTGGCCCGTCTCATGGCCCACTTCTCCCATGCCCTGCTGGGCACCCTAGATGAGGTGCTTCCTCACCTGCCGGCAGACCTCCAGACCATGATAAAAACAGGTCCAGGAACAGGGCCTGACTGTAGCAAAGCAACAGCCTCAGACAGTCATGGACATTGGGAACTCGTGTGCCTGCTACGTGGCAGTCTCTGTGGTAATGCACCACTTGGCTTGTTGCAGATCTTCCTGGACATAAAGTCTCCACCCTCAATCACACTAGTGGGACTACGCCAGCGGCACCAGGACCCAGCGGGAGCCAAAAATGTTCAGGAGGGTCGGTGCCTAGGGAGGGCCATGAGGAAACGGCACGAGCCTGGCTCGCACTGTATAGACTACCTCTGCGTCAACCCTCCAGCCGCCTCAGTTCCTTTTTTCCTGCCGTCGAGTGCGCTTCAGTGATGATGTCGCTCACCCACTGGGAGTCTGAACTTCTTATCTGTACGACAACAGCTATAGTCTTTTTAGTATTTGATTAGGTTTTATTTATTTTATTAATTCAGTTAAAAAAAAATATATATAATTTTTGTCAAGAAGTCTTCAGCCCTCCTTTGGAGTCAACCATGAACAGGGCAGGTGACGATAGGGAGACTTTGCATGAAAGCTGTGTTTTCAGCATGGCTGTGTCTGGTCTGCCGCCCTCTACGGAGTGGGGTCTGACTACGGGCAGTCCGGTGCTGGGGAGGGGGATGGCAGTCCTCCTGAAAGCACAAAAAGAAGCCGTCCCTTTCTCAATCCTCGTCGGGGACTTGGCACCGCTCAGCCTCAAATTCTTCTTGGCCTCCCAGTCGAAAAAGAAATGGTGCTGCTCGAGGTCTCCCTCTGGTATGTCTGCACGTCTGTTGTCTGTGGTGAGGGGAGGAGTTCGACTCAGACTCCTCTGGGTCTATGGCCTCTGTTCCTGGTGGCCGGCATCCTCAACTCCGCAGTCCCTGCCCGCCCCTGGGGGGGGGGGTCCTCCGGTGAGCAGTTTCACCATTGGGCCGCTCTTATGGAGCAGTGGGTTCGGCGGTTGTCCCACCTGTCTGAGCCAGTGAGCCCGTCGTTGGGGCCTGGGCCTACTGGTATCGGGCCTACGGGCAGGGCAGTTGGGACTTCCTAGTCACGCAGTACCTTCTCCGGTGCTGTCGACACCATGCTGTGGTGCTTTTCCCCCTCATATGGCTGTGGTGCAGGGGCCAGCACAGGTGCCTTTCTCTCCTGCTAAATTTCTCAGATCTTCCTCCCAGAGTGGGGTGTTAGGGTCCTCGAGTCCCGCGGCGCAGGCTCCTCTGGTGCTGGCGTCATGGCCTGTGCTGTTGCTGCCGGTGTTTTTGGCATCACACTCTGTGCCGGTGCTGCATGGGCCACCGGGGTTCTCTACTCCGATTTGCGGAGCTGCTTCTCCTCTTTTTCCTCCCTTTCCTATATACTCTGTTCCTCCGGGGCTAGTAGATGATATTGAACCAGATCCTGATCTTCAACTGGGGGACGATTTGAAGGCGATTCCTCTCTGGGGGCGGCAGATAAACAATCTCTTCCAGCAGAGCCTCTGGTTGAGGACCTTTCCTTTAAGTTTCTGCTTAAGAACATGAATACCACTCTTTCTTTCTCTTTCTCTCTCTCTCTCTCTCTCTCACTCCAGACTTTAGAAATTGATCCTGGGAAACTGCTGTCTCTGCAGTATCTGCATGTTCCGGATATTCCTGTGGAATTGACTTCTCCCGTGCAACCCTCTTTTGAGGGGCTCTCACAAATGGTGTGAGATAATCTGGCGCTTAATCCCTCTGTGGCCAAATCCATAGATAGGAAATACGCCCCATCTAAGGATTGTCCTATTCTGGCCTCGCAGGCCTTTGCTGATGCCATAGTTGTCCTGGCAGAGAATGATAAAACCATTCTTCCTCAGAAATCTGCGGCACACCCAGTAAACAAGGAATCACGCACAATTGACACTTTTGGGAAGCGAGACTTTGCTGCCTCCACCCTGGGCATGTGCATTGCAAGCTACCAGGGTTACTTCTGTCAGTATGAGTATGCCCTCTGGCATTTGCTGAAGGACACTGTAGAAGCTCTTCCAGATTCAAATGTTAGGATAGAGGTTCTTCAGACCATTACTAGAGACATTGAATCCAATAATCAGCAGCTTAAAGCCGCTATGGATGCCTTTGACACTGCTTCCAGAGCAGCAGGTATATGCACCCGACACCACTCTTGGTTGCACACGGGATTCAAAAATGATGCCCAGCAGAGAGTTATGAGTTTACCTTTTGATGGTATGTATCTGTTTGGTCCAAAGGTTGAGCAGGCAGTAGAGGCCACACAGAAAACTAGAACAGCTATCAAAATGGCCAAGCCTCCATCCGCAGCTGCTCAATGAGGCAGGAACCAGCGGCAGTTTCATAACTGTCGGTCCTTTCATGGTAAAGGCAAAGGGGGCTTCAACAGAAATCAAGTCCCCCAGCTGCAAAAGAAAATGCAGCAGAAGGCACAGGGCCCCAAAGCGCCTAGTGCCATCCTCTGAGATTCTGGCCCAAGTCCCACCTCAGCTGTCCGAGGGAGACTGTTCCTCAGCAGTAGGAGGGTGTCTGACTCAGTTTTACATCCAGTGGAAGTCAGTCACATCAGACAAGGTGGGTACTCAGGATAGTCCACGAGGGATACTCTCTAAACCTTTCGGAAACCCCTCCGGATCACCCACACAAACGATAGCCCAAGCTGTCTGTTTCACTCAGACCTTCTTGTTTCTGAGATTCAGGGACTTCTAAACAGGGCAGAAGAAGTGGTTCTGCTGGATCAGCAAAACACAGGTTTCTACTCCCATTACTACTTGGTTCCAAAGAAAACATGCACCTTAACAAATTCCTTTACAAGGAGATGTTAAAGATGATATCTCTCAGCTCCATGTTACCTCTGATTCATCGGAATGACTGGCTGGCCTCCCTAGACATGCAGGATGTCTACCTGCATGTTCTCATACACCCAGACTACCACAAGTCCCTCAGATTTGTGGCAGAGTCTTGCCCTTTGGGCTATTCTCAGCACCTCGAGTATTTACAGAGTGCCCTAATTCTCACAGCGCATCTCAGGGAGCTCGGAATTCAAGTGTTCCTATATCTGGACAGCTGGCTTCTAGCAAGCCCCTCCAATCAAGAGACTCAAGAAGCCATGGCTACGGCTTCCAAATTCCTCAAGTCCATGGGAGTTCTGTCAAATTTGAGAAAATCGCAGCTACAGCCCTCCCAGCAGCTCCTCTTCATAGGAGCCTTTCTGAATACCTCCAATGCAAAAGCCTTTCTTCCAGAGGACAGAAGGAATGACATCCTTCAGATGACCCACTTAATCGAGAGAACGACTCTGTTCGAGCTCTCTCGATGCAGCGGATGCTGGGTCTCCTGGCATAATTCAGTGTTCACTGTGCCTCTGGCTCATCTTCACATGAGGACTACTCGGTGGATGCTCAGCACTCAGTGGTCCCCGACCACACATCCCCAGTCCTTTCACATCAAGGTGATTTAACCTTAGCCAGCCCGGTGGCACCAAAGGTTGAGATACTGGACGCCACACCTCATGCCACGCCGGCGACCTGGGTTTGGGAGCGAGCTTGGGCCGCCGGGACATGGCAAGGGCGGGTGAGGATTGAGCGCCTGATGGGCTGCTCTCCTCCCTGGTGGGGGCGGGTCTGGGATCACCTGGCAAGCCAGTGGCTCCTGGTGGAGACCGGGGGCACTGCATGCAGCTAGCTGGGCATTACTCTGTGCTCTGGCACAGGCAGGGTTGCAGTTTGCCTAGCGTCTGGGATGTGCACATGCACGGGAGGGGGAGAGATCACCAGAATAAGGAAAAAGCCCGGTCTTCAGGGTAGGAGACCGCACATGCCCATGGCCGGGTCCATCCTGCATGGCCTTCCAGCTTCCTCCACCTGGGTCGTCTCCCATGTCGGATTCTGACTATAAGAGCGCCCAAGAGGAGGGGCAACCCCACCCCAGAGGGGTTAAGCCGGGGGGTGCCGATCGTGGACAGAGAAGGAGGGAGAGAGGAGGCAGAAGTAGGGAGGATTTCAGGAAGGATGGGAGAAGGCAGGATGCCTGAGAGAGGCCCCCTAGATCATGACTGGAGGGGAAAAAAGATTGAAGGAAGGAAAAAAGTGACTGAACCTCTAAAATGGCAACTCACATGGTGGACTCGAAAGGACAACCTTCTGGAAGGGTTTCCCTTTGCCTCTCCGGAATCTCATATCTCAGACACCACAGATGCATCCCTACTTGGATGGGGAGCTCACTGTCAAGATCTCCACACCCAAGGTCAGTGGAATCAGGACAAGTCACAACTTTGCATAAATGTTCTAGAAATGAGAGCTGTCTTGCATGCAGTCCGAGCTCTGAAGGACTTTCTCTGTCATAAGATCCTTCATAAAATTGACAACAAGGCAGTAATGTACTACATCAACAAACAGGGCGGAGCACTCTTTCACCCCTTATGCAGGTAAGTAGGGGTACCAAATTTTGGGATGTCAAAGAGTGGACACTTAGTCCCTTCCTCGATGAGCCCTTGTACCAGACCCCAGTTAAAAAAAAATTTAAAGTCTCCACCGCATTCACTGCTCATTTACAAGGAGGTCCTGGATAGGGGAAAGTAAAAAAAATTCTAAAAATAATGCAACAGAATAGAGAAGGTACATGAAGAATATTTGGCAGCTGAAAAAAGGACATGTCCTTGTAAAAGAGAACATCTGGTAACCCTACAGGGAAGCAGTGAGAGTGTGGGAATGTGCCTAGAGCACAAAGCTCTGATCCAAGCAGTTCATCTGCCAGGAATGCAGAACGATCTGGTGGATCATCTCAGCAGAATGGAAACAGATCCTGAGGGGTGGTCTCTTGACACAAACATCTTGCAATCACTCTTCGAAGAGTGGGGAACTTATTTGGAGCGTAAAGCGTCCCAGAATTAGATATTCTGTTCTGCAACTGGCCAGAGAGAGGTGGCCTTAACCTCCCTGACCTCAAAAAGTATGCGATGGCAGCACAGTTAAGGGTAGTCCTACACTGGCTAAATAAACAGTATGATGCACACTGGAAACAATTAGAAGTAACCTGGGGAGACCTATACAACATTCAGGAGCTCCTTTTTGGGATGCCCCCCAAGTGCCAAGGGATAATGAATTATCTGAAGTTCACCAGGGAACCCTTAAAAATATGGCTTAAGGTCAGTAATGATTATTTTACATTCCCTGAAAAATTGTTCTTGGGAACACTGAAGTATAATGCAAATTTGTCAGCAGGTCCCTCAGGCCCCTATGTAGTTCAATGGCAGAGATATGGCATTTTATTCATTTTCCAGTTAGTGGGCAGAACAGGTCTCCTTCCATTTGTCTCCCTTCAGAAGAACTATCACTTGCCCCATAAAGATTTTATTTCTTATTTACATCTTAAATCATACCTTCAGGCATATGAACGGTCACTCGCGGCCCTAAGTGAAAACTCTACCCAAATAATAAAACTGTTACAAGCTCATATCGGAGGAACGACCTCTGATCACCTGATTAGTAAGATATTAAATGAAAGACGGGGAGACTCGACCAACTCAGTCAGGTTTAGATGGGAACAAGAACTGCAGGTGTCAATCAGTGAGCAGGACTGGAATGACTCTGCTTTACCAACTATAAAAATAATTTTCTCACCATACTGGCGTGAATACATGTGGAAACTCCGTTCTCATTTCTTCTGCACACCAGCCTTGATGGCTAGTGTGGGAGAATTAGGGGAGGGATAGTGTTGGAGAGAATGTGGGGATGATAGAGCAAATCAGAGCCATGTCTTTTGGTCATGTCCTAAGCTATCCAAGTTTTGGAAGGAGATCCTCGAGGAGCTGAGTGCAATTTATGACACCACTGATTTATTCGCTCGCAAATATATATTGACTTTTATTAAACCAAAAGGTCTGTGAATTGACAAACTTGCTGAAACAGATTTTAAAATGTATAACAGCAGCCCACAAAATTATCACTAGACTGTGGTTTACAAATAAAATACCCACTTAAAAAGCCTGGATTGTTTTGTCCAGGGAGATGTATGCTCTTGAGCGACTCTCCGCCAAGATGATGGACAAAGTTCAAAAATTTGATGTATAGTGGCAAAAGTGGATATCATACCAACTAAATCATTATGATGATATAATTACTGGTGACCCTGTTTAACAACCGGATTCTGAGTACTTTCAAACATCGTAATACCCGAAATCGGGTTATTACGGCGTTTCTTAAAACTTAGTTGCAGTCTTTGTTACTCATGTGCAGCGCTTCACCCAACTGGCTGTCACATTGTGTGTGGGCGGGCCGAGTGCTCGAGCATGAAAAAAAGTTTCCCAGGGACCCCCAGTCATCGCCTGGACTTCCCCTCTGACCCTCCTCACAGGCAAGACACCAGTTTCTTATTTCATTTTTATGTGGTTGATTGTGCCTTTACAAAAGAAAGTATGCGGTCGATCCTGCACTTATCTGGAGTCCGTCAAAGACTCTGGAGACAGCCTCTCTGATCATGAATGGACCACAGTGACTGACTACTCTCACTGTGGTCCCGCTGCGTTTAAAACGTATTGGCAGTTTCAAACAAATAAAAAAAAAAAAGTATGTATCTGAATTTGAGCGAAGAGATGAGGAGCAGAGAGAGAGAGACAGGCTGACAGAAACAGCTAGCTGGTGTGTGTGGGTGTGTGTGTGTGGGTGTCTCTTTCCCTCTCTCTCGCTCTGACAGCACTGCTTGAAAAACTCCCTGTACCAGTAATTATAAAAAATAAGATACACATGTGTGTGTGTTGTGGATTTTTTTACACACCCTCTGTGTGTGGTGACTTCATAAACCTCTCGAGGTTTATGAGTAATCACACACCTTGGGTGTGTTTAAAAAAAAAAAATCCATAACACACAATTTTGTCTAACCATTATTCTCTGTTGTACATTAAGCTATGTACTGAATGTGTAATTTTGCACTTTTTTTGCACTGAAATGTGATCTGTGATGCTCCTTGAATTTTAATGGGAATAAAATCTAGGAGGGATAGGGGAGGACTCACCGTGCTATGCCTGATTTTGATTTGAATGGATCACAGACTGAGCTTAAAATGAGTAATTATGATTCTCTGGATACTGAAGTAATAAGGTGTTAATTTATTTTCCCCTAATATGACTGCTACAAGTATACATGTAATGTATTGTGATGTTATCAATTGGTATTAATAAGTGATGTATTGCTGCCTGTAAAATTGTTGCATTTATAAATTAAATAAAAAGACTAAATTTAAAAAAAAAAAAAAGATCGGGGAACTCTGGAACTGGACCTTTTTGCATCCCCACTCAACACAAAACTGCCTCTGTTCTGCTCCAGAAATCCAGAACCTGACGTTTTCTGTCAGGGTTCATTCAGACTGCGGTGGACAGGACACTTTCTGTATACATTTCCTCCTCTTTCCTTAGTTCGGAGGGCGCTGCTCAAACTGGAGGCGCAGGGGAGCAGAATTCTCCTCATCGTCCCATTCTGACCTCGTCAGATCTGGATTTCCATTAATCAGCAGATTATTGGAAACCTCTCTGAGACCACTTCCACTTCAAACAATCCTGCTGACCCAGGGCCCAGTGGTCCACCCCAACCTGAGATTCCTTTCACCTCCACGCCTGGCTCCTGAGGAGAAGGAGTTGAGTAGGTTTGATGTTTCACATCGGGTATCTGATATTCTGTTAGTGGCATGCAAGCCAGCTACTAGAAAAACTTACACGGCCACGTGGGAGCGGTTCTTCATCTGGTGCGCAAAGTGCTCTTGGGACCCTTTTTCCTGCCCACCAAACAAAGTCCTGGAGTATCCTCTGGACCTGTCAAATACAGGTCTGCAACACTCAGCCATAAAGGTTCACCTCTGCACGATCTCAGCGTACCACGAGCCCATACACTCTGTGTCTCTGGCTCAATTACCTTTGGTCAAGTTGTTCCTTAAGGGCATACTACACACCAGGCCACTGGTCAGATGACTGGTAGCCACCTGGGACATTAATCTTGGGCTAAACATGCTCACCCATAAACCTTTTGAGCCCCTAGCAACTTGTGAGCTTAAGTTTCTGACCTGGAAGACCGCCTTCCTTGTAGCCATCACCTCCGCTCAGTGTGTCTGAAATACATGCTTTGGTCACAGACCCCCCGTATACTGTTTCACAAAGACAAGGTGGTTCTGCAAACTCACCCTAAATTTCTCCCTAAAGTGATCTCAGAATTCCATCTAAACTAGCCCTTGGTGCTTCCGACCTACTTCGCGAACTTCCAAAATGAGGGGGAGCATACCCTACATTCTCTGGATGTCAAGAGAGCTTTGCGGTTCTATTTAGACACGACTAAAGAAATCTGCACATCAAAATGACTGTCGCTTTCAGCATGGCACGGCTGGGTCAGCCTGTTGCTGTCAGATGTATTTTGGCGTGGCTGGTGGCATGTCTTTGGCAGTGATACTCCATGGCACAGGTTAAGCTGGAAGGCAAGAGTATATGCTCAGTCTGTCAGGGCAGTCACGTCATCTCTGGCAAAAATTTGAAATGTGCCCATTGCAGACATCTGCAGTGCAGCTACCTGGAGCTCTGTGCGCACATTTGCAAAGCACTATGCTTTGGTTGTCCATGCCAGACAGCTTCAGTCCTTTGGCAGGATAATCCTTAATGGACTTCTGTCCTAAGTGAGCTCTTTTCTCCTGCCGCCCTTCTCAGGGGATTATTTTAGCTCGGTACTCTCCCATTAGTGTGAATGAGTGGTGGAGACTTCACGTCCAGGAAGATATGAAAATTACGTACCTACTGTAATTCTTGATCTTCTTGGATGAAGTCTCCACGACTCATTCACACGCCCTCCCCTCATCCCCCAAGCTCACTTAACTGTTTTTGGTCTTCACTCCCTCGATGGCTGGGCTGTGAAGACTCTTTTGTATTGACCCTTCTTACATGGGCCATTCAGACTATCTTATGTCCAGCATAGGTTAGTTTCACTAGGTTAGTTTAAGCTGCACCTCCTCTGTAAAAAAAAAAAAAAAAAGTACTGAGGTGGTTGGAGGTCGGCGCCGAGGTAGCCTATATGGGCGCAGAGTCGGGCGCAGCGCTGCTTTCGCTGCCCTACCCCAGGCGCCAGCCCTCCTGAAGATTTTTGTCTCCCGCTGGGTCCTAGCACTTCCGGCGTAGTCCCATTAGTGTGAATGAGTGGTGTAGACTTCATCCAGGAAGATCAAGAATTATGGTAGGTAAGTAATTTTCATATCTCTATCTTCAAGGCAGATACCCCACACAGGTTGGCAGATGTCCCTTTTCTGGGCACCAACTTGTTCAGGCCTGGAGTAGAGGACCACCTCACCCACATTGAGAAGTCCATTGCCACCTTGGACTCAGTGACATCTGCTCAGAGCGACCCGAAGGGCACCAAGCAGCAGAAAAAGAAGCCCTTTCAGTTCTCCTCCACTCCTGCAGCCAAACCAGTCCAGCCCCAAGCTGGGCAGCAGGCTCAGGCCTAGCAACCTCGGCCTAAGTCGGTGGCGTCGGTCATCTGCAAGCCTAGAGGGAGAGGCCCCGGTGGCACCTCAGCTGGGCCCCCCTCCTCCTCGCCTGCCCAGAGACGGGATGAGTAGTGCCTCCCTCATGCCTGTCGCACCTCCCCTGGGCCCTCCCATGGGGGGGCCGGCTCCACCCCTTCTTTTCCGCCTGGTCCGCTGTCTCCACAGACAGGTTTGTTCTCGATCTGGTTAGTCAGGCTCTGCCTCTGGAGTTCGAGCAGAACCCTCCTTGCTGAGTCCACGCCCCATGGCAGGACCTGGTGTCCGCAGACATTCTGTCTGCTCTTTTGGCGAAAAATTCGCCCAGCTCTTCATAAGGAGGTCCTGGTTCTTGTCGCCCAGATCCTCGAACACCAGGTTTGTCTCCAGGTGCATCCTGGTGCCAGAATGGATGGGGGCTTGCCCCATTCTGAAACTGAACAAGTTTCTCAAGTCACGCACGTTCAGGATGGTAACTCTCTGTCACAGATCATACCATCTCTAGAGCAGTACATGAGATTTTGCTCCATGGATCTTTAGGATGCGTTCTTTCACGTCCTGATCCATCTGTCACACTGAAGGTTCCTTCGCTTCCGAGCAGAGGGAGGTCTGTGAGTTTTAGACCATGCCATTCTGCCTGTCCTCAGCCACCAAGGTCTTCACCAAGTGCATTGCAGTGGTGGCAGCCTACCTGAGGCACCTAGGGGTCCGTGTTTACCCCTGCCTCGATGTCTGGCTAATAGCAAGTTCCCCCAGACAAAATGTGGAGCGGTTTAGGGACCTGGCCCTCCAGACCTGCGTCTCCTTTGGCCTCCTAGTCAACAAGGCCAAGTTGGAACTCGTGCCCTCACAGGTGATCAGCTTCATCGTGGCAGAGCTCGACTCTTGCCGAGCCAGAGCCCAGGTCCCGCTGGACAGGACAGAGGTTCTCTCCTTCTTTGCCTGATCATTTCTGGTTGGGCTCTTGCGCCCTGACCGGGACTTTCTGCACCTTCTGGGTTACATGGTAGCGTGCACCAGCGTGGTTCAGTGGGCCCATTGGCATATGCACTCCTTGCAGTGGGAGCTGGCCAGCCAGTGGTCTCAGCGCAAAGATCACTTCGACCAGCTGGTCACTGTGACCCAGAAGATGTTGGATGCCCCTAAGTGGTGGTTAGTCCCAGAGCATCTGCAGAAAGGGATCCTGTTTGTCTGCCTCGAGCCAACAGTCGTCCTGATGACTGACGCCTCTCTTATGGGCTGGGGTGCCCATCTGGGAGAGCACAGAGTCCAAGGGCTCTGGACCCTCGGAAGTCCCGATGCCACATCAGCCTGCTGGAGATCCAAGCAGTTCAGCTAGCGCTGACTGCTTTTGCTCCATTTGTTCTGGGTCAAGTGGATCAAGTCCAGACAGACAACACGACGACCATGTACTACCTCAACAAGCAAGGTGGGTCGCACTCCCTGCCTTTGTGCAAGGAAGCTCTCCACATCTGGACCCTCCTGCGCAGCCTGGAGGTGGATCTCCTAGCCATTCGTGTGGCAGAAACCTCCAGTCAGCTGGCGGACGCCCTCAGCCGAGTGGGTGAGGCATCTCACGAGTGGTCCTTCCATCTGTAGGTAGTTCATAGTCTGTTTTCCCAGTGGGGGCACCCCTCAGGTAGACCTGTTTGCCTCCTGGGAGAACGCAAAGCTGAGGCTGTATTGTTCCCACCCCCCTCAGCAGGGCTCTCTTCCGGGGGCTGCCGTGTCATGGCCGTGAATCCCAGGCCTCTTCTGTGCCTTCCCTCCACTTCCCTTGATCCACAAGGTGCCACTCAGTGTCAAGAGGGACAAGGCACGAGTGATGCTGGTGGCTCCGGACTGGCCCCACCAGTTTTGGTACCCCGATCACCTCAGCAGCAGGCTCCCGAGGTGTCTTCCGGTATTCTCAGACCTGCTCTTCCATCCCTTCACCAGACAGCCTGGTTCCTGAGCGGCTAGAGTTCCAGGCTTTGGGTCTCTCTGAAGATGTTCTCACTGTGGTGGAGGCGTCTAGAAAGGAATTGAACAGAAAGTGCTACACCTCCACATGGTAGAGATTATCCATTTGGTGTCTGGACAAGGGTCTGGACCCATTGTCCTGTCCAATGGCTAGCATTTTGGACTACCTGTGGTCTCTCTCCAAAGTGGGACTTCGACAACCCTTAAGGTGCACCTGGCAGCCATCTCTGCTCACCGGGTGTGGGCTAGTCAGCGGTCGGTGGAGCAGGAGATGATCTGATGCTTTTTCCAAGGCTTGGAACACATTTCCCCTCTGGTGTGTGAACCACCACCACCACCACCGTGGGACTTGTTGCTGGTTTGGGCAAAGCTCTTTGGCAAGCTATTCAAACTGATGCACAGGTGTGAGATGTCTCACCTGTCATGGAAGACCGCCTTCTTGGTGGCTATCACGTCATCCAGAAGGATCAGTGATTTCCAGGCACCCTTGGTGGAGTCTTCTTACCTGGTCTTCCACAGGGACAAGGTTGTCCTGCACCCCATCCCAAAGTTAATATCAAAGGTGATGACTCTTCCAGTGTTCTTCCCAAATCACACCTCGGAGGCCGAACACAGGCTTCATACTCTGGACCTGAGGTGAGTGCTCGCTTCTTACAAAGGGTGCATGGCTGGAGTTCGGGGAGGGGTTCACCAGCTGTTTGTCACCTACGCTAAAGCCGCACCTGGCAGACCTACAGCCGGGTGGATGATTGGCATGCGGATCACTTCCTGCATTGATCTCTGCTATTGGTTGGTGGGTAGGGGCCTCCCGGAGGGCTCAGGGCTCATTCCACCCACCATACTGCTGCATCGGTGGCTGCTTCTAGGGACATCCCTATCCAGGAAATCTGCAAGGCTGCTACCTGGAATTCAGCACACACCTTCATTTCCCATTACCACAAGATGCTGGTTTTGGGGCCTCAGTTCTCCAATCTTTATTTCCTAAGTAGGGGGTGTGCGCCTTAGTTCCCTCCTCCTGGAAAACTGCTAGGAGTCTGCCAGATAGTGTGGATAGAACAACATATCCACATCCCTTAAAACACCGGTTACTCACTTCTAACAATAGAACTTCCACGGGGTGATCTCTTGCAGCAGGTAATACACTTGGTCATTGCCAGAGGGCGCTGTGGTGCACGGCAGCTCTGTTAGCAGTCTTTTTCCATGGGCCGCCCAGATATGACATCATCTTCCTGTTTCTTATATGTGTGGGCGGTCCCTGGTATCCTCGGTTTATTTTCCCACCATCTTCAGCTCACTCGCAGCAGCTAGTGCAGAGAGTAGCAGTCATCGAGAATTTGAGCTTGAAGCGGAATTTTTCCGTTTCACTTATGACATCGACGAATGTCCAGAGAATCTACAAGCAAGTCAGTGTTATTTCACTCCTGTCGTTGTGGCAGGAAGATCTACTGTATCGACAACCGTGCAGTTTGTGTTGGGTGTATGGGACCTACACATGACACCATCTCCTGCACTCTTTGCCAGGGATTCAACCAGGCAACCAGTCAATGACGGCTGGAGGAGATGGAATCACACCTCTTGGAGTAGAAATTCTCTACTGGAGAATCAGGGGGCCCGTCCCAAGTGCCCACCTTCCACTGCTTCGTATAAGAAGCACAAAAGGGGAAAGAAGCCCTCCTCAACTCCCTCGGGCGGACGCCCGTCGATGGCCACTGTCACAGGTGCTCCACCGTCAATGATGCCTTCCAAAACTGCTTCCTCATCAACAGGGGGTTTCACCCTCTCGTTGGCGCTTTCAGGAGCCCTTTATGCAGTTTCGGATTAACTCTTTGATGGGTCCGTCAGAGTATCATTTCCCATCGAAGGGGATAGTTTCCCATTGATGGCATCTTCTTTTAAGCATTCTAATGCTTCTTCCCTTGCTGCTCCGTTGATGGCAGAGCACGTGTCTGTGGGGCAACCTACTGCCTTTGCAATTCATAATGCCCCTCCACCTTCACAAGCATTCTGTCATGGGGTCAAGCGGACAGAGATCAGGACCCTGGAATTTACCACTTGGGTGGTAAACCTGTTCATACCTTACATCCTATTTCCTCCACTATTCCTCTGGTTTCTCAGATATCTCTTCTGTCTCCCCCCCCCCCTTCTGTGGACATAGCTTCAGTGATTCAGCAGGTTCTACAAGCCATTAGGCCCCAAAGCCTCTCCTCTGGGTGAGCCAACCTGTCATTCCACTCTCCTACCCCTCACCAAAGCGCTTTCAGGGTGACAGAGACCCTTCACCAGCCTGGTCCCCCCTCCCCATATTAGGAAGACTACCTGTCGGATGAGGCTGAATTCCCGGATGAGTTTACCAGAGACTTGGAAGATGCGGACTTACTGGACTTGGATTCCTTCCCACAGTCCCCTCTTTCTACTATTTCCTCATTAAACGAGGACATTTCCCACCAGGCGGCTGCCTCTCCTCCAGACAATCCGTCTTTTCACGAGATGATGATTCAGATTCAAAAGGTCATGTGGTTTTCAACCACCAAACATGATAAACAAAGAAAGGATGTGGCAGATTACCTGGAACTGCCAGAGGAGCCTGTAATAGTGGACCCCCACCTATAAAAACCTACCAAAATGCTATACTAGTGGCCTGGAATCAGCCTTCAGCTGTCCTGGCCATTTCTAGGAAAGTGGTTCGCCTTTATCAGTCTGCTCCTGCTCACCCTTTTCTTTCTACTAACCCTGAAGCAGACTCTGTAGTAATTACTGCGGCTCATGATCGTACTAAACGACAGAAACACATGAGCTCCTTATCTCTGATAAGGAATCCCATAGGATTGATTACCTAGGGAAAAAGGTATTCAAGGAGGTACCATGAATCTTAGGATTCTGAACTATATGGGGCACATGGTTAAGTACCAACGTACCCCTGGTCCTCTGCTATAGAGCTAGTCAGTAAACTCCCTCCTTCTCAGGAGAAGGATCAATTATTGGCTACCATGTCTACTGGCAGTTTCATATCCCGACACCTTTTTTCGGGTTATGAGACTGTCAATACCTTGGCCCATGTGTCAGGTACGAGGATTACCCTTCGCCATGCTTGACTTTGCGTCTGGGGGTTCAATGCAGATGTATAACATAAAGTTGTTAATGCCCCCTTTAATGGGTCCAAGCTTTTTGGTCCAGGTATCCATACACTTTTAGACGATCTCGTCTTCAGGACGAACCTTAAGTATGGTACATGGCATGTATCATACCCCACAAACATCCTACCATCCCAGATCCTCTCTTCAGACAGAGAGGTGGTAAATACAGAGGCGGATCCTGAGGTAGTTCCCAGCCCTCTTCAAGGACCGCCACTCCTACCACCAAAGGCTCCCGCTCTCACCTCCGGGTGGGGCTAGCCAGCCCACTTCCCAGTGACCATCTAGGGTATTGCCCAGGCTTCCTCGACCAGGCCTTTGAAGCCATGGGCGGTCGCTTTGCCCTCCATTTAGAGGTCTGGCAAATGATCACCTCAGATGAGTGGGTACTTCAGATCATTCAGAGGGTTCACAAACTGGAACTCGCCTCCTTGCCTCCCCCTCATCCTCTCTGCTCTGTCTGTTACCCACCCAGACATATTCCTATTCTCCAGGAGGAACTTCGGGCTCTTCTGCTCAGGAAGCCCATTTACCCAGTCCCTCCATCAGAGCACCAACAGGGATTTTATTCCCACTTCTTCCTGGTGTGCAAACGAACTGGAGATCTCAGAACTATATTAGATCTCAGACAACTGAATCTACACAATCTTACTTTAAGAAACTGCTCTTGCAGCAGGTTACACCATTAGGACTGAAGCCGGCAGGCGCCAGGACTCCACAGAAATTTTCTAGCTAGCAGTATTCAGCGGGGACCGCCTCCAGCGTAGGTCCCGCCCCTGATGTCAGGCATAGTACATAAGGAGTTGGTCCCCCAGAATCCCCAGTTCTTTTCCCGCCGTCGACTCTCCAGCATCCGCCTCTCGGTCTCTATCTAGCGCACGGCGACTTAGAACTTCAGGAGTTTCTTCAAACCTAATGTCCTCTCCAACTCCTTCACTTGAGGGACACCTTTCAAAGTGTGCCTGCGGAAAACAGATCTTGCTTCGAGATACAGCTCTTGCAGCAGGTAACACCATTAGGACTGAAGCGGGCAGGTGTCAGGACCCCACGGAAATCTTCTAGCTAGCAGTCTTCAGCGGGGACTGCCTCAGGCGTCAGTCCACCCCCATCAGACGTAGTACATAAGGGCCGGTCCACCAGATTCCAGTTCTTTCCCATCGTCGACTTGCATGTCTCGACCCTTCGGTTCGTTTCTAGCGCGCAACGCCTGGTTAAGTTCTTCCTTTAGGAAAAAGTTCGTTTCTTCGGCTCAGTTACTGTCTGATGTCCTCTCCAACCTCCGTTGAGGGCAATCCATCGAAGTGCACCTGTGGGAAGCAAATCCTGTTCAAAGACCCGCATTCAGCCTGTGTCCGGTGCCTAGGCCCAGACCACGACACCCGGGCCTGCTCCTTCTGCCAGGGGTTCAATAGCCGGACCCAGATCCGTCGCCAGAAGGCCCTTCAGGCATTCCTACTCGAGGAAAAGATTAAAGCCATGGATGCAGCCTCCAAGGGGGAATCTTCCGACAAGGCCCGGAGACACCTTGAGAAGCATAGGGAGAGAGTGAGATCCAGGTCCCCGTCTAGGGCCTCTGACTCCCGTAGCTCCGGCTCCCGGTCCGACCGCTCCCCTTCCCGGGCCCGCTCTCAGCCTCCCCCTGCAGCGGTGAAGACTCCCTCGGGTTCCTCCTCTCTTCCTCCGGCCAAGACCTCCAGACCTTCTTCATCCTCGGCTACTAAGGCCCTGTCGAGGTCGGGGGACCGCCATCACAAGTCCAGTTCCCGCCATTTGGAACCAGACGCCAGGTCAGTCTCTTTGCCTCCTCCTCCTCCCCAGCGGAAGACCAAAACTGACTTCATAAGAGATCGTCGGACCAGCGCCGGCCCACCAGCGTCGGCCAAACCATTGGTCGAGAACCGGCTGACCATCAGGCGCCCGGTCGCCCGGTTAGGCCTCCGCTGCCACGGATGCGGCCAGGGGACAGGCGTCGTACCTACTGAGAGGACCGCCGCTCACTGACGCCGGTCAAGGCGATCACCGGAGGAGAGCTAACAGCCAGAGGACCAGACAGGCCGAGCCGGTCCTGCGCACCCCAGGAACCCTCGCGGAACCTGAGACCCCTGGGGAGCCGACGCCGGAACCCGACGACCGGCCATCGGCGCCCGGTCCGTCGTCGGGCTTCAGCATATCTGAGGTCAAAGAGTTGTTTACTTACTGGTGGGACACCATAAAAAGGGATGTGGTTCCCACTCCTCCTTCTCCACCTGCGACTCCGTCGGCCCCCGTGTCCCCTTCTTCACCCAGGGCTGCGGGCCGAGTACCTTCCCCCCAGGAGCCTGCGGATCCTTCTAGGGGTAGACCAGAAAAAAGGAGACCTCCGTCCAGATCTTCTTCAGGGTCACCCAGCCCCAAGAGACCCAGAAGACGCCGTCGTCGCCTTCGACGGAGGACACGGGATTGGACTTCTCGGACGGATCCAGATCCCACCTCTCGATTAACGTCCCTTCTCCGGACCCATTGAGCTTCCAGATCTCCTCCGGATGACCCATCGTTCTCAGAGATTGAGGCATATCCAGGAGAACATGGGCTGGGGCGCAGAGGAACTAGACCCCGAGATTATGCCTTGCCAGATATCTTGGAAAAAGATCAAAGCCTGTGGTGGTGCCACCCTTGGTGGACACATTAAGTGGAGCGTCACCAAGGCAGCGTGGAAGCCATCCACTCGCTTCCAGCGATGCCAAAGAAAGCTGACCGCCTGTACAAGGCCCCTAGGGAGGACCAGTACGTGGCATCACACCCTCTGGCCGATTCTCTGGTCATTACAGCCTCTGGAGACACTCATGGCTCCATGTCTCCGGATTCACCCCGGATGTCCAGAAGAACATCCTGGATGCCTCGTTTCATGGAGAAGTTCTCGTTGGTGAGTCCTCGGAGAAGGTCCTCACCAAACTTCAAGAGGCCGGGAAGGCGGTGCGGTCTGTCCAGGCCATGTACAGACCCAAGCTTAGTTCCCAGAAGCTGCAACATTTGAGTACTCTGCCACCGGACCCAGAGTCCAAGCAGCTGGACGCTATGGGCAGGCTCATGTATGCATCCGCTACCTGCGCCATCAGATCCCTCAACAACTTGACCCACATGGTACAGTTTCACAATGCCTTGTGGGAGCAGGGACTGGATCTGGCGGGAAAAGATGCCAGAAGGTGAGCAGAAGGAGGTTGCTGCAACTCCTTCATCTGAGGTTGATTTCGGGGAACCCAGGTACTGCGAGCATGTATGATTGCGCGGACTCCTCTGCCAGGCGGCAGCTTCAGGCGTATGCCTCGGAGACACTCATGGCTCCATGTCTCCAGATTCACCCCAGGCGTCCAGAAGAACATCCTGGATGCCTCGTTTCATGGAAGTTCTGGTTGGTGAGTCCTCGGAGAAGGTCCTCACCAAACTTCAGGAAGGCCGGGAGGCAGTGCGGTCTGTCAGGACATGCTTGAACCCAAGCAGTTCCTTTAAGTAAGCCAAAGCCGTTTCGAGGCGGATGCAGAGACAGCAGTCCGCGCGGCCTGCAACAGAGGGCTCCTTCTCCCGCAGAGCCCAGGGGAAGTGATCGACAGGCGAAACCAGCGACCAGCTAAGTCGGCCCAGCCAGCTGGACCCTCAGCTGCCACAGCATGACTCCTTCGGCCCCGCCCTCAGGATCAATGGGACACCAAGGTCGGGGCGCATGAGAACCACCTGCCAGGGGTGGCAGTCCATAACCACCGACAGGTGGGTCCTTCAACTGGTCGAAAGGGCCACTTTGTAAATTTGTGGACAAGCCACCCACAAGGCCTCCTCTGCTCTCCGTTACCGGGTCAGCACAGATCTCTCATCAGGCAAGAGGTACTTGCGCTCCTGCAAAGGGAGGCGGTGAGTATGTCCCAGAGAACCAGATGGGATCGTACTATCCCCACTTCTTTCTGGTTCAGAGAAAGACCTCCGTCAATCCTGGACCTCAAGCGACCTCAACATGCCGGTGCCTACAAATATACCGCATGGTGACCCTCCAAGGACTCATTCCCATGCTGAAGAAGGACCTTCTTAGCGTCCCCTGGACATACAGATGCCTGCACATCCAGTAAGCTCAAGCTCACAGGAGGTTCCTGCGCTTGAGTTTCTCGTACCACTTTCAGTTCCGGGCTCTTCCGTTCGGACTGTCTTGACCCCAGAGTCTTTACCAAGTGTATGGCGGTCATGGCAGTGTCTCTAAGGGGAGACGGACCTTTCGATATTCCGTACCTGGACGACTGGCTTCTCATGGCCACCTCAAAGGCGCTGTTGCTGGCTATTCAAAGTACCCAGGATCTGTTCCAGTCTCTGGGCATTCTTATCAACTACGAAGTCTCTCCTCGTACCGTCCCAGAAGCTGCAGTTCATGGCGCAGTTCTGGACACCATCAAGGAAAGCCTTTCTTCCGATGAAAAAGGAACACATCAGATCCTCATCAGGATCTCGGCGAAGACTGTCCCCACCAGGTTGGTCCTTAGCTTGCTGGACACATAGCTCGTGCTCCTACCATCCCTTTGGCAAGGCTCCACATGCGGGTAACTCAGTGGATGCTCAAGGTGCAGTGGGACCAAAGGCAAGACCATGCAGCATCGGTCAGGATCAAGAATGCCGTGATTCGAGACTGGCAATGGTGGCTAGACCCAGGACACTTTCTGCGGGTGTCCGTTTACAGCCGCCCCCGAGGCAATCCTCTGCAGACGCCTCAGGGCTGGGGTGGGAGTGCACCTGAGCAGGCGGGTCCAGGAATATGGACCCTTCAGAGCCCTCCACATCAGCGTGCTGGAGATGAGGTGGTCTTCAGCCTGCAGGCTTTCCAGTCAGAAATCCCGCCAAGTACTCTTCCGATTCAGACGAACAACACGGTGATGTATTACCTCAACAAACAAGGAAGTGCACCTCTTACCCCTTTGCGGGAAGCTGTGAGAGTGTGGGATTGGGTAATGTTTTCACGAAGCCTGATGCAGTTCACGTTGCGGAGTGGACAGCACAATCACAGGCGGCCCGAGTGGTTCCAGGCCAGAGTCTACGATGGGAACTCCTTCAGGAGGTAGCGGAGGATCTGTTTCTTCGATGGGGAACTCCAGGTTGGACTTGTTCGCTTCCCGTAATCCAAAACTGCCCAATTTTGCTTGCTAGATCCAGGGCCTGGTGTTTTTCAGCGGGCCATTGTCCTCTCCTGGGCAGACAGATTCCTCCTCCTCCCTCTTCCGTTGATCAGAGTTCTTCCTCAAACTCGCGAGGAGCACGCAAGCAATGATCCTGGTAGCGCCTTTCTGGCCCAGGCAGATCTGGTTCCCATGCTGGCGCAGTTGTCCTGGAACCTCCAGTTCCGTTGCCTTCGGCTCCCACCTATTGTCTCAGGAGGAGGTTCACTAGTCCACCGGACTTCGCTCACTGAACCTGCATGATTGCTCCTAGAGACACAGCCATTATCGCTCTGAGTCTACCCAAGAGGTGGCGGAAGTCTTTCCGGCCAGAAAGCCGACGCGCATGCAGCGTATGCCGAAGTGGCGCGTTTCTGCTGGTTGCAGGCGCGACCTTTCCGCTAGATTACCGGTGAGGTAGTGCTGGAATACCTGCTTTCCCTATTCCATTCGGGTCTCATCTCCTCCTCCATTAAAAGTGCACCTCTCTGGCGATTTCTGCACTACCACTTCCTGGTGGACCCAGCGCACCCAGTGGCACAGCTTGATGCCTCTGAGACTTCCTGGGAGGGTGTTACACCTTAGGCCACCCATCAAGGATCCGTTCCTCCTTGGGACCTACTCTTTGTCCTGGAACAACTCACGCTTCCCCCTTTGAACCTGCAGCGGTTGCGAGCTGCGTTTTCTTTAAATGGAAGCGTTATTTTTAGTTGCTGTCACGTCAGCAAGGAGAGTTTCGAGCTTCAAGCTCTCAAGGGTAAAAGACCTTATTTAATTTTCCACCAGGACAGGTGTCTCAGAAGAGGAATCTAAATTCCTGCCTAAGGTGGTCTCTGCCTCCTCTCAACCAGGTGCATCGATCTGCCTGTATATTTCCCAAGTACTCTAATAGAGGCGTTCCTTCACACCCTGGATGTTCCACGCTCCTTAAGGTTCTGCCTGAACAGAACTAAACAACCCATGATGTAGACAACTATTGTTCCTTCGCTGAGAGGATGCTGGGCCAACCAGTCTCAAAGCAGCCACTCTCTGGCTGGCTTGTCAGTGTATTTCATTCTGCTACAACAAACACAAGCCCTCCCGGGTACAGTCTGGAGCCACCACTCGACAAGGGGTGGTTACCTCCTTTGCAGCACTGCTGAACGCGTCCACCTCGGCCATTTGTGCTACAGCTTCACGGAGCTCATGCACACATTTATTAGGCACACTATAGCCTGGATATTACATCACGGCCGGAGGCCGGTTTAAGCCTGGCCGTTCTACAGGGTCTCCTGTCCTAGAGTCAGGACTTGTTCAGATCTCTCCTATTTCCTCCTCCCAGAATGCTTTCAGTCAGCTGTTGTGGAATCAGTCCTAATGGTGTTACCTGCTGCAGAGCTGTATCTCGATAGATAGTACAGTTATGTAGAACTTACACGTAACGTAGATCTTGAGAACAGCTCTTCAGCAGGCTCTATCCACCACCATTCCCCTTGGAGGAGGTATGGCCTACCAGGCCTTGGCAGAGCTTAAACTCTCTTCTTCTGATGGCGGATCCTCTGTCTCCCCTTCTGATGTCACCCTGCGGCCAGGAGTCTCCGGCCGGAGAACTGGGGAATCTGGCGGGACTGCCTCTATGTACTACCGCCAGGCGGGACCCGGCGTCAGCCGGTCCGCTGAGACTGCTAGCTAGATGATTTCCGTGGGGTCCTGGCATACCTGCCGGCTTCAGTCCTAATGGTGTTACCTGCTGTAAAACTGTTCACCGAAGATCTACAATACGGTAAGTTTCTTACGTAACTGTACTTTCCTTTCAAGGATCCTCATTTCTCCAGTGTGCGTTGCTTAGGCCCGGACCATGACACCAAGGCCTACACCTTTTGCCAAGGGTTCAACAGCCGCACCAGGATCCACCGTCAGAAGGCACTTCATGCTTTTCTGCTGGAAGGAGAACTTAGCAGGATGGACCAAGAACCTTCCTCCAAGGGCGATTCTTCTTCTTCCAAGGCCCATAAACACCGGGACAAACACCGGGAGAAAGCAAGGTCCAGATCCCCGAACCGGGCCTCGGACTACCGTAGCTCAGGCTCCACCAGATCTGACCTCTCTCCTTCCAGGGCTCGTTCTCGGCCCACTCCAGTCAAAGTCCAGGCTTTAGGCGATTCTTCGACTCTTCAGCCTATCAAGACTTCTAGGCCCTCGGCTTCCTCCACTCCCTCCCGGGCCTCTTCCAAGTCTTCTGAATGCCGCAGGTCTTCCTCATCGACCCGACGTCGGGAACCCAACTCCAGATCGGTCTCCCAGAGGTCCGGACCCACCACCCAGAAAGATGAAAGACCTGACATCCCTGAAGCGGACTGACCCGTCAGCCAAGCACCCGACGCCGGCCAGGCGTGCGCCGGAGCCGCGGACTCCAGCCAGGCACCAGATGCCGGCCGGGCGTTCACCGGACCAGAAGGTGTCGGCCTCGCATTCACCGGAGCCGAAGACCGCCTCCCAGTCACCGGTGGACACTGGTCACAGGGATTCCACGGAGGAGGACATGATACTGCCCGAAGACCAGGTGGGCGACACAGAGGATGCCGGGCTTCCAAGGGAACCTTCACGCAGCCCGGAGACACCCGCGGACCTGATGCCTGACCACGGCGACAGACCACCGGCACCAGGCCTGTCGTCGGGCATGAATTTACAAGAGGTAAACGACCTCTTTACTTGCTGGTGGGACACCATCCGAAAGGATGTGGTCCCTGTGAAACCTCCTCCTCCTCCTTCACCTCCTATGCCCCCTCCTCCACCAGTGGGGCCAGCAGGACGACCACCAACCCCTAAGGAGCAGACTCCACCTCCTAGGGGTAGATGCAAGGACCGGAAAAGGCCTCCCTCAAGATATCAATCAGGGTCTCCCAGCCCCAAGCGACCTAGATGTCGTCTGTACGCTCCATCAGGAGAGGACTCCAGATCGGACACCTCGGAATATTCCGGATCTCCTTCTCCACTCAGCATTCCGTCACCTGACCCACATGACATACCCAGGTCTCCTCTGGATGATCCTTCTTTCTCCGAGATCATGAGGCACATCCAGGACAAGATGGGATGCTGAAGACCTCAACCCTTAAAGACAGCACCTTGCCCGTTATCTTTGGCAGAAAGACCCAAAGCCTGTGGTAGTGCCACCCTTGGTGGACACCTTCACAGACGTCACCAAGGCTACGTGGAAGCATCCGCACTCCACTCCCGCTGTGCCGAAGAAAGCTGACCACCTGTACAAGTCCCTGAAAGAGGACCAGTACTTGACTCAACAACCTCTGGCAGACTCCCTGATCATTATGGCCTCGTATGACCGGTTCCCAAGACCGCAGCTCATGAGCACACAGCCACCGGACCAGGAATCCAAACAGTTGGATGCCCTGGGAAGGCACATGTACGTGGCTGCTACATGCTCCATCAGGTCCATGTACTACCTGTCTCGCATGGTACAGTTTCAGAATGCCCTGTGGGAACAGGGCCAGGACCGGGTCGATAAATTTCCGGATGGCGAGCAGAAGGCTGAGCTCCTGAACCTTTTCCGCACAGGGTCTGATGTAGGTATCCAAGAGCTACGAGCCGTATACGATTCTGCGGACTCGTCCGCCACAGCTGCAGCTTCAGGCATCTGTCTCTGGAGACACTCTTTGCTCCGTGTCTCCAGTTTTACCCCGGACGTACAGAAGAACCTTCTTGACGTCCCCTACAATGGCGAAGTACTTTCTGGTGAACCCTCGGAGAAGATTATCACCAAACTCCAGGACGCTGGGAAGGCAGTCAGGTCTGTACAGGCCATGTACAGATCCAGGCCTGGTTCCTTTCATAGGAACCAGAGCCGTTTTCGCGGCCAGCAACAAAGGCAGCAGCCACGTTCCAGCCAGCAACAAAGGGGCACTTTTCAATGTAAAGCCCATGCTAAGTCGTCCCCTGGCAGAGGCCAGCGCTACACTAAACCAGCCCAGCCTGCAAGGACCAGTGCTGCCACAGCATGACTTCTTCCCGGCCCCCGGCCCTCCTCTGGATCAACAGGCAAGAAAGGTCGGGGGTTGCATCACTCGCCACTTTTTAGGATGGCAGTGTATTACTGCCGACCAGTGGGTTCTCCAATTGGTCAAGAATGGCCACTTTATAGAATTCCTCGACCGCCCACCGGCAAGACCTCACCTGCTTTCCCATTACTCAGGTCAGCACGCCCTGCTCATACAGCAGGAGGTGCTTGCGCTTCTCGGAAAAGAAGCTATAGAGCACGTACTACGGAACCAGAGAGGTGCAGGTTTTTATTTTCACTACTTTCTGATTCCCAAGAAATCAGGGGACCTCCATCCGATACTGGACCTCAGCGACCTCAACGAGTCGGTCCTGTACAAACGCTTCCGCATGGTGACCCTCCCAGGTCTGATTCCCATGCTCAAGCAGGGCGCTGTTCTAGCGTCCTTGGACATGCAGGATGCTTACCTGCATATACCATCGCTCAAGTGCACAGGAAGTTTGTGCGCTTCAAGTTTCAGGGTCACCATTATCAGTTCCGACTGTCATCGGCACCTCGGGTATTGACGAAATGCGTGGCAGTCGTAGTGGTAACTCTGAGGAGACAAGGCCACTACGTGTTCCCCTACCTGGACGACTGGCTTCTCATGTCACTCTCTCTAGAGGCCCTGATTTCCGTCCATTCATTGTACTCTGTCTCTGTTCGAGATGTTGGGCATCATCAATCAAGAGAAGTTACGCCTGGTCCCGTTTCAGATTCTGCAATTGATAGGTGCAGTTCTGGACACCGTCCAGGGGAAAGCTTTTCTGCCCCAGGACAGAGCGGAACACATCAGATCCCTCATCAGGGACATTATCAAGGACATTTTGCCGAAGAAGACCGTTCCTGCTAGACTGGTCCTTTGCCTGCTTGGACACATGGCTGCGGCCATTGCAACAGTCCTGATAGCCCGTTTCCACATGCGGGTGACCCAGTGGATGTTACGGGTCCAGTGGGATCAAAAGCAAGACCATCTGCAGCTCCCAGTCCGGATCACAAAGGCCGTAATCTGGGATTGACAATGGTGGCTAGATTAGAAGAATCAATCGGTGGGAGTCCCCTTCATTGCGCTGTCTCCAATTGACTCTCTCCACAGACGCCTCAGGGCTTGCATGGGGAGCACAGTTCGACGGTGTCCAGTCTCGAGGCCTGTGGACAGCCCAAGAGACTCATCTCTACATAAATATCCTGGAAATGAGAGCAGTTCTTTACGCCCTGCAGGCCTTCCAGACGGAGATTCTACTGTGTACTTTTCTGTTACACACACAGTTCCGTGGTGATGTATTACCTCAATAAACAAGGAGGCACCCATTCCTACCCGCTTTGCAGGGAGGCCATGAGGGTGTGGGATTGGGTTTTACAGCACGGTGCAAACCTCATTGCTGTTCATTTCCCAGTAGTAGACAGCGTCATTGCAGACAGCCTGAGCCGCTCTCAGGCTAGAGTCCACGAGTGGGAATTTCTGGCAAGACGCGTTGTCCCTCTCCTAGGCGGGTAGATTTCTCTATGCCTTCCCCCTCTTTCCATTGATCCAGAGGGTCTTTCTGAAACTTCGCAGAGAGCAAGCAACGCTGATACTTATCGCGCCATTTTGGCCAGGCAGATTTGGTTCCCTCTACTACATCAGCTGTCTCAGGAACTTCCAGTGCCTCTGCCAATCAGCTCCCACTTGCTGTCTCAGGAGGCGGGCTCCTTGGTCCATCCGGACCTTCGTTCCCTGAACCTGCACACGTGGCTCCTAGAGACATAGCCATGATGTGATACGGGGTCTCGCAAGAGGTAGCAGACGTTCTTGCTGCTGCTAGGAAACCGGCTACCTGTACTACTTGCACCATGAAATGGCACAGATTTTGTCTATGGGTTCAAGCTCGCAGTTTTTCACCTATGGATTGTCCAGAAAGGTTGGTCTTGGACTACCTCCTGTCCCTTTTTCATACAGGCTTGGCCTACTCCTCGATTAAAGTATACCTCAGTGCCATCTCAGCCTATCACACTCATATAGGCCAACGCACCATATCTCAGTTGGACACGGCACGAGCCTTCGTGACAGGTGTTCTCTACCTTAGACCTCCAATTAAGGATCCAATTCCGCCATGGGATTTATCCTTTGTCCTGGAGCAGCTTACGCTGCCACCCTTTGAGCTATGTCTCCTCACATGGAAGACATTGTTTTTAGTTGCCGTTACCTCTGCCAGAAGAATTTCTGAACTTCATGCATTTATGTGCAAAGAACCTTATTTGTTTTTTCACCAAGACAGGGTATCCCTACGGACTAATCCTAAGTTTCTGCCTAAGGTGGTCTCAGCTCTCACCCTTAATCAGGACATCGATCTACCGATGTACTTCCCCAGGTATTCTAATGGAGGAGAGGCCTTGTTGCACACTTTAGATGTGTATAGATGTCTTCGATACTACCTGACCAAAACCAAACACCACCGAAAATCAGACCAGCTTTTTGTCTCCTTTGCCCACAGGATGATGGGAGCTCCTGTTTCCAAACAGTCGCTGTCCGGGTGGCTCATTCAGTATATCACGTTCTGTTACCAGAAGTGCAATAAACCCTTACCGGGCGCAGTTAAGGGTCATTCCACAAGGGGGGTGGCTACCTCCTTTGCGGCCCTAAAGAATGTGTCCACCTCGGCCATCTGTGCTGCAGCTACTTGGAGCACCGTGCACACATTCATCAGGCATTGTAGCCTGGATGTTGCATCGAGGTGAAGAGCAGGTTTTGGTCTAGCAGTCCTTCAAGGACTTCTGTCCTAGATTTAGGTTCTATTAAGGATTTCTACCTTCCCTCCTCTCAGTGTTGTGGGATTTTCATTATTGTTTGGGAATCGGTCCTAAGGGTGTAACCTGCAGCAAGAGCTGTTTCTCGAAGTAAGATAGTACAGTTACGCAAGCACTTACTATAACAGTAGATCTTCGAGAACAGCTCTTGCAGCAGGTGCTTTACCTCCCACCATCCCCACTGGAGGTAGATTCTGGTTCCAATATCCTTCTCCTAGGATCAGGGATTTTCAGCATCACTCTAATTGCCATTTGATGGCGGATCCTCAGTCTCCTCTTCTGATGTCATCCAGCGGCCGGGAGTCTCCGGCCGGAGAACTGGGGATTCTGGGGGACCGCCTCCTTATGTACTGTGCCTGATGTCGGGGGCGGGACCGATGTCGGAGGCGGTCCCCACTGAGTACTACTAGCTAGAAAATTTCCGTGGGGTCCTGGCGCCTGCTGGCTTCAGTCCTAATGGTGTAACCTGCTGCAAGAGCTGTTCTCGAAGATCTACTGTTACGGTAAGTTCTTATGTAACTGTACTTTCAGTACAAAGGGTTCTGGATGGTCGCCTTAACATCGATAATGCCGATGTTAAAACAAGGGGATTGGTTATGTGCATTAGACATGAAAGATGCCCAGTTACATATCCCCATTCACCCTGCCCACCACCAGTTCCTACATTTCTACCTGCTAGAACAACATTATCAATTCTGAGCACTCCCATTCAGTCTTTCCTCCACCCTGAGAGTATTTACTAAGTGCCTAGTGGTAGTGGCGGCAGCCCTACAATGAGAAGGACACTTTGTCTTCCCATATCTGGATGATTGGCTCATAAAAGCGGAATGCAGAACTTCTCTGCTTTCCTCCCTTCAAGCAACTCTTACTCTGTTTCACTCCTTAGGGATTACAGTCAGCTGGCAAAAATCCAACCCAGCCCCTACCCAGTCGCTACAGTATATAGGAGCGGTCCTAGATACCGCCTCCACTACGGTTTCCTCCCTGCCACCTGTCAAGACAAGCTTTTATTTCTGGCTTCCCAGGTACAAACTCAAAAGGACGCCACTGTTCCCTGGTCGATGTTCTCAGTCCTCCACACACAAATGGACACTTCATCACAAAGTCCTTCAGAGAATCTTTCACTTGTGGGGGAACCCGCATCTAGACCTCTTTGCCTCCCCCAGCAATCACCTACTCCCCAGATATTATTCCATTATCCCAAACAGAAAGGGACTGTCTATAGATGCCCTGTCCCAACCATGGACAGGACTCCTCTTATATGCTTTCCCCCGTCCCACTCCTACAATGGACTTTGCTGAAACTGCAACTCGAAACTGTCACAATGATCCTCATAGCCCCTCTATGGCCTTGGCAGGTGTAGTTTCCCTTTCAGCAGTTGAGTGACGGAACCCATTCCATTACCAGTCAGGTCAGACCTGTTTACTCGGACTCAAGGAACTCTCCTTCATCCCAGTCTGAGATCACTACATCTTCACGCTTAGCTCCTGAGGACACTTTCATAGCCTGTCTCTGGGTCTCCTCGCTTGTGGCCAATATCCTTTTAGCCTCAAGTAAACCAGCAACCAGAGAAACTTATAATGCTAAATGGAAACGCTTTTCCATTTGGCCCTTTCCCGGTCATTGCTGAGACAGGGTTGAGCTACTCCTCTGCTTTGGGTCCATTTGGCCTCCATTTCAGCCTTCCTTGAACCTCTGGATGGAAGACTACTGTATCAGCATCTTGCCAAAATGTCATATGGAATGTTACATCTCAAACCTCCTATTAGACGACCCACTCCTCTGTGAGATCTAAATTTTCTTTTAGAGAAACTGACCCTTGAACCGGCGGGCACTTGTGACCTCCGCTTACTCTCGTGGAAGACTTTATTTCTAGCAGCCGTCACTTCAGATCATATCTCCGAGCTTCATGCCCTCATGTGTAACGAGCCCTACCTAATCTTTCACAAAGACAGAGTGGAACTCGGGACAAATCCCTCTTTTCTACCTGAGGTGGTCTCAGAACACACCTTAAATCAGTCCATAGAGATGCCAGTCTTATTACCCTGAGCACTCCAACCGGGTAGAATACCTCCTACATACCCTAGATGTCCATTGTATATTATGATACTATGCTAATCTTACCAAATCAATTAGATCTCAACTCTTTGTCACCTTCGTCTCAATTAGGGAAGGTCTCCTAGTCACTTAAAGGACCATTTTCGATTGGCTAGCACACTGTATCGTCTTTTGTTATGATAAATGTAACAAAACCCCTCCCGGGACCTGTCCACACTCACTCTACCAGAGCTATGGCCACCACAGTGGCCTGCTTCAAGGTAGCTTTTATCACAGATATCTGCAATGCAGCCACATGGTCCACAATCCATACCTTCAAAAAGCACTACAACTTAGATGTCGCTTCACGCTGTAGGACGGATTTTGACTGAGCTGTCTTACAAGGCCTTCTGTCATAATTCCACCCTTCTTGGGTACACTGCTTGGGACGCATCCTAAGTGTATTACCTGCTGCAAGAGATCACCCCGTGGAAGATAGTACAGTTATATAAGAACTTACTGTAACAGTAGGTCTTTGAGGGGCATCTCTTGCAGCAGGTACGATCCCTCCCTCCATCCCCCTCCTTCTCTAGAGAACAACTTCTGATCCAATTATTTATGGGATGGGATACCTGTAGTGCGTTGCTCTCATGCGTTTCCCTCGCTTAGCGATCTGAATCCTGCAGGGGAATGGAGGATAGCAGGGACCGCCCACTGTTGTATAGGAAACAGGAAGATGTCATGTTTGAGCGGCCCCTGAAAAAAGAATGCTGAAAGAGCTGCTGTGTACCACAGTGCCCTCTGGTGATGACCTAAGTGTATTACCTGCTGCAAGAGATACCCCTCAAAGATCTACTGTTATGGCAAGTTCTTATGTAACGGTACTTTCTAGGAGTGTTATATGTTCATTCACACGGACCCACCCAACCTTTCTGGCTTCGACACACAACTCTGCTGCCAGCGAGCAAGATCTGGTGTCATGGGGTGGAGCCGACGGTTGTACCATGTGGGTGGGAGGAGCCAGCTTGAAGACTTTCTGGCAACATTTAAAGGGGAAAGGACACTGCCAGATAGTGTGGACGAACAACATTTACCACTGCTAGAACTACTGTTACAGGTGAGTAACCTGGGTTTTCTGTACACCTTCCCTGCCTTTCTAGTACTGCAGAGGGTACTTCTCTAGTTGCACTCAGAGGGAGCAGAGATGATCCTAATAGCCTCTTACTGGCCATGACAGATTTAGTTTCCACTTCTTCTGCAGTTAGCGGTGGATCCTCCAATCCCCCTGCCTCTGTGCTCCGATCAACTCTCCCAGGAGCAGGGCACTTTGATCCACCCAGACCTGAAGTCACTGCACCTTCATGCATGACTCCTGCGGACTTAGCAGTTGCCTGATTTGGGGTGTCTCCCTTGGTGGCAGACATTCTAGTGGCAGCCAGGAAACCTCCTACTAGAGCCACTTACGCTGTGAAGTGGAAGGGATTCTGCATATGGTCCACTGCTCATCACCTAGATCCCTTTACCTGTGTGGAGAATCTCATTCTAGAGTACCGCCTTTTCCTATCAGACTCAGGCTTGAGTTACTCATCGACTTTTAAGATGTATTTATCCGTCATGTCTGTGTACCATGCACCTATAGAAGGCAAGACTCTTGTGTAGCTTGACCTCTCCCACACATTCTTGTGGGGGCATACTGCATCTGAAACCTCACATCAGGGACCTTGTTCTCTCATGGGATCTTTTCTTCATTTTAGAAAAGATTACTTTGCCTCCCTTTGAGCCTGCTGTGAGCTCCGCTTTCTGTCGTGGAAAGCGTTAGTTTTAGATCTTACTTCGAGATAGAGCTCTTGCAGCTGGTAACACCATTAAGACTATGCCGCCACGTACTAGGACCCCACGGAAAAAATCTAGCTAGCAGTTTAAGGCTGGGGACCGCCCCCTGATGTCAGCCCCATTTGGTTTCCATTGCTCCAACAGTTGATATCAGAACCTCCAATTCCCACCCCTGTCTCCTCACTTGCTCTCCCAGGTACGGGGAAATCTAGTATACCCGAATCTTCAGTCTCTGCATCTGCATGCATGGCTCCTGCTGACCTAGTCAGGGACAGAGTTGGGGTGTCTTCAAGGGTAGCAGAGGTCCTAGTGGCCGCGAGGAAACCCTTGACTTGGGCCACATATGCCATGAAATTGAAACGTTTCTGCCAGTGGGTGTCATCCTGTCTCCTGGATCCTTTCACCTTCTCTGTGAATTCGGTACTGGAGAATCTTCTTTCCCTATCTGACAAGGGTCTCAGCTATTCCTCCATAAAGGTACACATTTCTGTACTGTCAGCTTACCATGTTCCTATGGAGGGCAGGACCCCGGCACAGTTGGATTTGTCCAAGACCTTTTTGTGCAGTATTATGCATATCAAGCCTCCCAGGAGAGACCCCATTTCTCCATGGTATCTTTTATTTGTTAAATAAACTTACGTTGCCTCCCTCTGAGCCAGCCGCAAGTTGCGAGGTACGCTTCCTATCTTGGAAAGCATTGTTTTTGGTTGCCATTACTTCTGCCCGGACGATTTCCGAGCTTCAGGCTCTGATGTGTAAAGAGTCTTATTTGATTTTTCACAGGGATAGGATATCCCTGCATACCAATCCTATGTTTTTCCCGAAGGTAGTGTCTGAGTTTACTCTTAACCAGGACATTCAACTTCCAGTTTATTACCCAGAGTTCTCAAATAAAGGGGAGGCCCATTTGCGGACTCTGGATGTTCACAGAATTAGTCATTTCTACATAGCGCTTACTCAATCTTCCAGAAACAAACCAGTTTTGTTTCCTTTGCCCAGAGAATGGTAGGGGCACCAGTGACTAAGCAGACATTGGCCAGATGGTTGGTCAATTGTACAGTTTTCTGCTATCAGTAATGGAACAAACCTTTACTGGGACTGGTTAAAGGTCACTCCACCAGGGGTGTTGCCACTTCATTAGCATCCCTACGGAATCTCTCAGCAGCGGATCTTTGTGCAGCTGCTACTTGGAGTTCAGTCCACACCTTTGTGTAAAGCACTACAATCTGGACATTGTTTCAAGGAGGAGGGCAAGTGTTGGCCTTGCCGTCCTCCAGGGACTACTCTCTTAGGAGTATCAGTGGTCATTTTTTTTTTGTTAAGTTTACATTTATTGATTTTACATAAAAATCGGGTACATTTATACATTGCGTCTTGGAAGCAGCGGATGTTCTACAGAGTGGAAAAATTACATTCCATTATATTCAGGATATCAGTATCTCCAAGAAGTCCTGTATATCGGAGGAGAGATCTATAATAATTCAGTTCAGCATTCTGGATACTAAAAGTCAGTTTTTTCTGTGTAGTTGTAACCCATGAGCAGATGAAGTAAACAACTAAATTGGTCCTGAAGTGTTTTAATCATTGTCTCGCTCACAGAGCAGGGGGTCCACTATTTTACCTAAAGATAATATCTAATAGGGGAAAGAATATACCAGCCCCCTAAGATGTCCTAAGACTCAGAAAAACATCAATGCACATTTACAGTACCACCTTAAACTATGTTAAGGCTTGGGGAGAAAACAGCTATATTCTCCCAAACTCTTAAAACATACTATATTTACTTAAGATATTAATCAGGCTCAGTAGTCATAATAGCAAGAAGGCTCTTGTGACTAGTGTCAATTAAATCTGTGGTTCTTGAAAGTAGAACCTATGTATCAACATGAAATTGAACCTTTAAAACAAAATGGTAACAAGACAGCTATTTTTTTTTTATTTTATTCTTTGGTAACTGGGTATGGCCCACTAGGCACAACTGCCTGTTTTCAGGGACGACCTGGGAGCACTGGACGGTTAAATGACTTGCTCAGAGTCGCACAGTATGCAAGTAGAGGTTGTGAGAATCAAACTCTGGTCTGCCCTGCTGGATGTATCAAGCTCATCCACACCTTGTTCCTCTAACCTCTAGGCTACACTGCCAGCCCAGGCAGCTACTTGCTATCTGCAGTTAGCTTAAATACAGGTCACCAGATAGTCCCGTTAAGGTTTCTTCAGATGAGTCATTACCAGATTGCTGATCTTGACCGTCTGCTTGCTGTACCTCCAAACGAGTGACCCACTTTCCAGCATCGGTCGGGTTAGTATATACACCTTGTCTTGATGGACAGTACGGAGTTTAACCGGGAAAAGGACTGCTTGTGGAATTTCAGGATCCAGAAGTTTTCGTCGGAGTCATCAAATTTTTTACGTCGCTGGTGGGTGGAGTAGATCAGGTCTGGGAAGAGGTGGATACTCAGTGGCCCCAGCAGTTTTGTTAGACTGAGGATGCAGTCCCTTGTGCCCATGCTTTCAGTCACCACCATGAGCATGCAAGGAACCTCTTCGATCTGTCGCCCAAGGGAATGTATTCTATAGACCTTGATGAAACACCATTCTGAGAAGTCCCCGTGTCCTGCTGACTGCTCCCAGATACAGTCCTAGAGGATGATCCCCTTTCATCCCCTCGGGTAAGCCGATCAAACGGATGTTCAGGCTCCTTATTTGATTTTCCAGAAGTTCCAAACAATTGTTCACATGTTGTGCTCTTTTGAATGACCCACGCTGATGGCATTACATTTATTTGCCTGTAATTACAGGTCACCCACGATGTTTTGGAGTTGCTCCACAGATGATTCCAACGAGGTTATCCTTCCTGTTAAGCCATCTAGTTTTGTATTCATGGCAGAAATGGATGAAATCAAAGTTTTTAGTTTGTGGCCCAGCGACTACCTCATTTCTTCTCCCACGGTGCTGGTTGAAGGCGACCGCCCTGTCGACCTCATGGCCGGACCACTGACCACTGCTTGGCCGTGATCCTTCCTTTTAGGACTGCCCATCTTGATCCTGGTTTTCTCTGCTGCATGTTGAGACTTTTATTTCTGTTTAGTTTTAATTCCCAAAGTATACATTTTCCTTTTTAAAGTTTTATAGATGTAGAGCTGAGTTCTCAGTGTCTGTCTAGCTCAGGCTCCACAGCACCCCCCTCAGGAGTATCGGTGTTTTTTTGTCGTATAACCACCACCCTTCTGACCTGGAGTCTGTCCTTGTACTGCTTGGGACTCGATCCTAATGATGTTACGTGCTGCAGGAGCTCCATCTCGAAATAAGGTAGTACAGTTACGTAAGAACTTACTGTAACAGTAGGTCTTCGAGAAGAGCTCTTGCAGCAGGTATGCTTTCCCTCCCACCTTCCCCTGTAATTATATAACTTTCCTCATCTCTTAGGGATGCGAGAACCTCCTCAGTTCCCTATCCTTTATCTTAGCCAGGTCTCTGGCAGGCGAGCTGAGGTGATGTTGAGGGACCACCCCTTTTATACCATGGGCGACATCGGGGTCAGGGCCGTTGTCAGGGGACGATCCCCCACCTTAGACTGCTAGCTAGAATTTTTCCGTGGGGTCCTACTGCTTGGCGGCATAGTCCTAATGGTGTTACCTGCTGCAGGAGCTCTTCTTGAAGATTTACTGTTAGAGTAAGTTCGTACATAACTGTACTTTGCTATTACTTATGCCCGAAGGATTTCCAAGCTTCACTCTCTGATGTGTAGAGAGTCTTAGTTTTCCACAAGTACTCGGTGTCCTTGAGGACCAGTCCTAAGTTTCTTCCTAAGATGGTTTCTGAGTTTACTCTGAATGAAGACAGCCATCTACTTGTGTATTAACCAGAGTATTCGAATCAAGGTACTGCATACTCTGGATGTCCTCCAGTTGCTTTGCTATTACTTCGACCACACGCAAGCCATTAGAAAATCTGATCAGTTATTTAATTTGACACTAGTAAAGAAGGGGCTACTGTTTCAAAACAGTGTTTGTTCAAATGGTTAATCGCATTATTTATTGTTACCGCAAATACATCAAGCCATTACCGGGCCCTGTTAAAGACCATTCTACCAGTGGCGTAGCCGCTTCGTTTGCCTCCTCCAGAAATGTGTCCATTGCTGACATTTTTGTAGTGGCCACTTGGAGTTCTGTCCAGACTTTCATCTGGCATTATAGTCTGGACATTGCATCTAGGCTTAGTGCAGGTTTTGTACTTTGTCCTACAGGGCCTGCTCTCTTGAGAGCATTACGCTGACTTCTACCTCCACCCTTTCTTTGTTTGGGACTCCGTCCTAACGGTGTTACCTGCTGATAGAGTCCACTCGAAGTGAGATAGTACAGTTACGTAAAAACTTTCCATAACAGTAGAGCTTCGAGAGGAGCTCTTATAGCAGATGCTGTTTTCCCTCTCTCTCTCCATCCCTCTGATGTCTGCTTCTCCACCTCTGTTACCTCCCTTTCTTCAGTGTAGAGGAACCACCTCGGTGGTCCAGTTTCTGTATACGCTAGGGTCTCCGGCGGGAGAACTGAGGTTGGGCTGGGGGACCGCCCCTTTTATACCATAGGTGGACGTCGGGGACAGGCTAATGTCAGGGGGCGGTCCCCCACTATATACTGCTAGCTAGAAGTTTTCTTTGGGGTCCTGGCACCTGCCAGCTTCATTCGTAATAGTGTTACCTGCTGCAAGAGCTCATCTTCCTGGACATAAGTCTCCACCACTCATTCACACTAGTGGGATTAGCGCCGGAGGCACTAGGACCCATCGGGAGCAAACTTTTGCTGGAGGGTCGGCGCGAGAGATGGCACCGCGAGGCATGGCGCCGCGAGCAGTGGCTCGAGCGGCAATGACCATCTCGGTGACGACCTCCAACCGCCTCAGTCTCTTTTTTCCTGCCGTCGAAGCGCTTTAGTGATGACGCCGTCATTATCGAGTCAAACTTCAAACTAGCGCATAGTTTTCAGTTTATTTTTTGTAACATTATCTCGATAGTAGTATCGCTAATTTTATTCTATTTCGTAAAATTTTTCTAATATTTTAAATTTAACTTACTTGAAGAAGTCTCGGCCTACTGTAGACGAGTCGACCATGAGCAGGTCAGGTGGCGGTGAGGAGCTTATCGTGAAAGCTATTCAGTCAACCGGGCTGGGTCCGGTCAGCCTCCTTCTCCTCAGCGGGGTTCCGACAACGGTCAGTCCGATGCCCGGGGGGATGGGCGGTCCCCCCGTCGGCATAAAAATAAACGGTCGCATTCTCGGCACCGTTCAGCCTCGAGCTCTTCTTCGGCCCACAGGTCAAAAAAGAGAAGGCATCACTCGAGGTCGCCCTCTGGTATGTCTGCGGCGTCGGCGGTGGGTTGTAGCTGGTGCGTTCTCCTTCTTGGTCGCCAACTGCTGGTGTCCGTCGTCCTCGGGCAGCGGGCCTCCGCCTGTAGGTAGGGCTCCAGATGAGCAGTTTCATCAGTGGGCGCTCTTGTGGAGGCGATGGGCTCGGAGGTTGGTTCTCCTGCCTGGCTCGGTTGCCACGGAGCCCAGGCTCCTCCAGCGATCGGGTAGAGGCGGTTGGACCTTCCTAGTCGCTGGCGCCTTCTTCGGTGCCGTGACTCCAGCAGCAGTGTTCCCCCTCACATGGCTGCGGCGCAGGGCCACACTGATGCCTTATCTCCTGGTTTTTTCCTTCTCTAGCTTTCCAGGTTCCTAGGGTGTTTCCGGCGCCTTCCGGGAGTCTGTTGGCTTGTCGGTGCCGTTTTTGAGGTGCCATCAGCCTTGCTGGCGCCATGGGTCTCATGGCGCGCTTGGTCGACAGCGCCCTTGGTCAATGAGTGCCTCTTGACGCCCGTGCCCTCTGCGTGCCGTTTTCAACCCGTTTTGCCTTCTGGCGCGGGGCCCTCGGGACTCTCCTTGTTTCTCTGCTATTTCCTCCTCTCCTAATTTTCACTCCTTTCCTGTCCAATCAGGCCTTTCTGGACCATCAGGAGATGATGTTGAGCCTGACCCAGACCTTTGGTTGGGTGATGAAGTGGAGGAAACAGGATCTTTCTTTGCTACAGAGCCTGTGGTGAGGACCTGTCCTTTAAGTCTCTGTTGAAGAACCTGAGATCCCTCTTTCTCTCAGACTACAGACATCGATCCTGGGAAGATATTAAGACTCCAGTACCTTCATGCTCGGAGATCCCTACAGATTTGACTCCTCTGATCCAGCCTCCCTTGAGAGCTGTCTCAAATGGTATGGAATAATCCTGCTCTTATTCCCTCAGTGGCTAAATCCATTGATAAGAAGTATTCAGCTCCCAGGATCGTCCCATTTTGGCATCCCAAGCCTTTGCGGATCCTATTGTAGTCCTGGCAGAGAATGATAAGGTCGTTCTTCCTCAAACTACTACAGCTCGACCTATTAACAAAGAGTCTCGTAAGATTGATACATTAGGTAAGAGAGTCTTTGCTGCCTCCACTCTAAGCATGCGTATTGCCAGTTATCAAGGCTATTTTTCTCAGTATGAGTATATCCTGTGGCACTCTTTGAAAAGAATGGTTGAAGCTCTTCGGATTAGGACTCCAAGTCAGAGCTTCTTCTGACCGTTACTAGGGTATTGAGTCCAATAACCAACAGGTCAAAGCCGCTATGGACGCTTCGACACTGCTTCTCGCTCAGCGCCGCGAGGTTGTACCGAGCCATTCCTGGCTCGCGTACTTCTGGCTTCACGAATGATGCTCAGCAGCAGGTAATGGCGCTGCCCTTGATGGCTCCTCTTCTTTCGGCCTCAGGTGGAACAAGCCTTAGAGGCCACTCAGAAGACTAGGTCGGCCATAGTTGGCCAGACCTCCGCCTGTCCCTCTCGGGGCATGTGAACAGGCGTCAGTTTCATAGTCATCAGTCCTTTCGAGGCAGAGGCAGGGAAGCTTCCATAAAGCCAACCTGCCCAACCTCAAAGAAAGCGCAGCAGAAAGCGCGAGGCCTAAAGCCCCAAGCGCCACCTATGAATTGCTGGCCCAGTTCCATCCACATTGCCGGTGGAACTTTCTCCTCCGGTGGGAGGTCGTTTGATGTACTTCTACAACCAGTGGAAGTCCATAACTTCGGACAAATGGGTCCTTCGGATAATTCGCGAGGGTTATTCTCTCAATTTTTTGGAAACCCCCCCGAATTGTCCTCCCAGACGACAACCCAGGTTGTCGGCCTCTCAGTCAGACCTCCTCACCGCCGAGATCCAGGGCCTTCTAAGCAACAGGGCAATAGAACTGGTGCCCCCGCATCTGCGGAGCACAGGGTTCTACTCCCCTTACTTCCTGGTTCCAAAGAAGTCTGGAGGAATGCGCCCCATTCTAGACCTCAGAAAGTTAAACAAATTTCTCCCCAGGGAGAAATTCAAAATGATTTCCCTAGGTACCCTGTTACCCTTGCTGCATCAGCCGACTGGCTGGCCTCCCTGGATATGCAGGACGCTTACCAGCATATCCCCATCCACCCGACCCACTGCAAGTTCCTCAGGTTTGTAGCTCTGGGTCAGCATTATCAGTTCAGAGTCCTGCCTTTTGGTATCCTCGCCATGAGTCTTTACAAAGTGTTGTGCAGTTCTTTAGCGCATCTCTCAGGAAGATCGGACTCGAGTGTTTCCCTACCTGGACGATTGGCTTCTAGCAAGCCCTTCCAGCCAAGGGACTTTGGAAGCCGTCAAACGACTTCTCGTCTTCTTACGTCCATGGGAATTCTGCTGAATTTGAAAAAACTGCAGCCCTCCCAGAGGCTCCTTTTCATAAGGACGCTTCTAGACACCTCTTCATGAAGCTTTCCTTCCAGAGGACAGAAGACTCGACATCCCGGATGGCCCGTTACATCGGGAGAACCAATCGGTTACGGCTCTCTAATGCAACGCATGTTGGGTCTCATGGCGTCCTCGGTGTTCACTGTACCCCTGGCCGGTTGCACATGAGAACCACCAATGGATGCTCTCCACTCAGTGGTCTCCGACCTCTCACCCCAGTCTTATCCCATCAAGGTGACGGAGCCTTGAAGGTCTCTCACCTGGTGGACTCAGAAAGCAATCTCCTGGAAGGGTTCCCTTGCTCCCCGGATCATCAGATCTCCATCACCACAGACGCATCAGCTAATGGGATGGGGAGCTCACTGTCCTCCCTCCACACTCAAAGGTGTATGGACTCAGTTGAAACTCTTCTCCACATAAATGTCCTGGAGATGAGAGCAGTCCTCTACGCGATCCGAGCTCTGAAGGATATCCTTTGTCACAAGAACATTCTCCTTCAAACGGACAACAAAGCTGTGATGTATTGCATCAACAAGCAAGGCGGTGCTCATTCTTACCCCCTTTGCAGGGAAGCAATGAGGGTGTGGGAGTGGTGCTTGGAGCACAAGTCTCTGATTCAGGTGGTTGATCTGCCAGGTATACAAAACGATCTAGCAGTTCACCTCAGCAGAACGGAGGCAGACCCTCACGAGTGGTCTCTCGATCCAGCCGTCGCTCGGTCACTATTCGAAGAGTGGGGGACTCCAGACCTGGACCTTTTTGCATCCCCACTCAACGCAAAACTGCCTCTCTTCTGCTCCAGAAATCCAGGGCCTGGCATTTTCTGTCAGGATGCGTTCAGGCTGTGGTGGACAAAACGTTTTCTTTATGCCTTTCCACCGATCCCTCTAATCCAGAGAGTTCTCCTCAAGTTCGAGTCTCAGGGGACCAAAATGATTCTCATTGCTCCCTCCTGGCCTCGGCAACTATGGTTTCCTCTGCTCAACAGTATGTTGGCAGCCTCTCCGAGACCACTTCCCTTGCAAATCAACCTTTTGACTCAGGGTTCGTTGGTCCATCCCAACCTGAAATCACTTCACCTTCATGCTTGGCTCCTGAAGAGGTAGAAGTGAATCGATTCAATGTCTCTCGTAGAGTCTCGGACATCCTTCTGGCTGCTGCGGAAGCCAGCCACCAACGTCGCTTCCAAATGGCAACTTTTCTCTCTGGTGTGCAAAGTCCTCTTGGAATCCCTTTTCCTGTCCTCCTGACAAGGTTCTGGTATCTTTGGACCTATCAAACTCAGGTCTCCAGTACTCCACAGTTAAAGTTCACCTTAGTGCCATCTCAGCGTTCCATGAGCGGTTTCTTCCTTGACTCTGGCTCAGCTTCCTATGGTGAAGAGATTTCTTAGAGTTCTTCATACCAGACCCCTGTTAGGCGTCAGTTGCAACCTGGGACATTAACCTGGTGCTGGACATGCTCACTCGGAAGCCTTTTGAGTCCTTAGCTACCTGTGAGCTAAAATTTCTTACCTGGAAGACTGCCTTCCTGGTGGCCATTACCTCAGCCCGCGGGGTCTCGGAGATTCATGCCTTGGTGGACGGACCCTCCGTATACTGTATTCCATAAAGACAAGGTAGTTCTCCAGTACTCATCCTAAATTTCTTCCCAAGGTTGTGTCAGAATTCCATCTAAACCAACCTCTGGTACTTCCCTCTTACTTCGCTAATTTCCAAAATGAAGGAGCGATCTCTTCATTCCTTGGATGTTAAGAGAGCCTTGGTTCTATTTAGATAGAACCAAGAATTTTCAAGACTCAGCAACTGTTTGTTTCTTTCAGCGACACCGGCTGGGTCAACCCGTAACTATTAGATACATCTCATCATAGTTAGTGGCATGCCTTCAACATTGCTACTCCATGGCTCAAGTTAAATTGGAGGGTAGGTATGCGCTCACTCTACTAGAGAGCGGTCGCGGCATCTTTAGCGGAGATTGCAATGTTCCAATGCGGATATCTGCAACGCCGCCACCTGGAGCTCAGTGCATACCGTTAGGCATTATGCACTGGATGTTCATGCCAGGCGACATTCCGCATTCGGCAGAACTATCCTTAATGGTCTTCTTTCTTAGAGCAGCGTGAGCTCTGGCTCTCCTGCCGCCCTTTTGGGGATTATCAGCTTGGTACTCTCCCATTAGGTGAATGAGTGGGGAGCTTATGTCCAGGAAGATATGAAAATTACGTACCTACCGTAATTCTTGATCTTCTTGGACGAGTCTCCACCACTCATTCACACGCCCACCCTCCATCCCCCGAGCTCACCGCTGTGTTGGTCTTCACTCCCTCAAATCTTTAGTCCGTGAGGACTTCTTTGCTGACCCTTCTTACACGGGTTGTATGGACTATCTTATGTCCGTTTTTTTTAAGGTTAGATTTACTCTTTACGTTAGTTGCGCTGCACCTCCTTGGTAAAAAAGGTACTGAGGCGGTTGGAGGGTCGTCGCCGAGATGGTCATTGCCGCCGAGCCGCTGCTCGCGGCCCCATCTCTCGCGCCGAACCTCCAGCAAAGTTTGCTCCCGATGGGTCCTAGTGCCTCCGGCGCTAATCCCACTAGTGTGAATGAGTGGTGGAGACTCGTCCAAGAAGATCAAGAATTACGGTAGGTACGTAATTTTCATCTCTCGAAGATCTACTGTTATGGTAAGGTCTTAGATAAATGTACTTTCTAGGAGTGGTGTATAGGTTCCTCCACACTGACTCCCCCCCGACCTCCCTTGGCCAGTGGCTCACCAGTCTTGCTTCCAGCGGGTAAGATCTGACGTCATGGGGCTATGTCAAGGGAGTTACCAGCCTGGTGGGTGGCAGGAGCCTGCTTGAGGACATTCCGGCAAGCCTAAAAGGGGAAAGGAACACTGCCTGAAGTGTGGATGAACACCATATACCACTCCTAGAACTTATGTTACTGGTGAGTATCCTGTGTTTTCTTCCAAAAGTGGTGTTGGATTTCCATCATTAACAGTGACTTGTGCTGCCTGCCTGCCTAATTTGCCAACTTCCTAAATGAAGAGTGCAGTCTCCATTCTCTTTACATTGAGTCCTTGGGTGTTACTTAGACAGAACCATTGACTTCAGGTAGTCCAAACAGCTCTTTGTCTCCTTGGAACCATGCTATAAAGGGACAGCCTGTTAGGTGAATTTCTATCTGGATTGTGAACTACCTCCACCGCTACTATGCTATGGCCCTTGCCAAGCTGGAAGGCCACATACATGCCCACTTCACCAGTGCGGTTGCAACAAGCCTGGCAGAGATACGCTCTGTTAGTTGGAGATATTTGCAGAGCTACAACTTGGAGCACAGTGCACACAAAAGAGGATACTAATGGATACAAACTTGTATACAAACATATGAAGAAGCTAGCAGATAAAGGCCATTCGGTCTATCTAGTCTGCTTGTATTGCAGGGTCCTTAGCTTAAGATGCTGATCTTGCACCCCCCCGTCATCCCTCTCCACCTGCCCCCCAGCCCCATATTCTTCCCTTATGCCTATCCCAGCCTCTCTTGAAGCTGCTTACCGACTTCAAGACCATTTCCTCTGGCAGTGCATTCCAAATGGCCACCACCCTCTCTCTGAAGACGTGCTTCCTAACCTGCTTCATAAACCTCCCCCTTCCAGCTTTAGACTGTTGTCCCCTTGTGATTCGGCTGCCACTTAGCTTGAAGAGACCATCCTTATCCACCCTGTTTATCCTTTTCAAGTACTTGAAGTTCTCTAAAATGTCCCCTCTCTCTCCCTCCTCTCCTGCAGGGAGTACATCTTAAGGGCCCTGTACCTATTTTTGTATGTCTTACCCTGCTGAACTGAAGTCATCTTAGTTGCCCTCCTCTGGACTATCTCCAGCAGGTTGATGTATTTCTTAAGGTGTGGACACCAGTATTTTGCTCCATGCTCTAGATGTAGTCTGACCAGTGACCTGTAATAGGGCAGTATAATCTTATTTCGCCTACTGCTGATCTCTGGCTATGCATCCCAGCATCTTGTTTGCCTTTGGAGTGCTTCAGGTCGCTACTAATCATCACTGCTAGATCCTTCTTTTCCTCCAGTGCTGCTACCCGGATCCCCCCCCCGGCCCGGTAGTACTCAGTCCTTGGTTTCCTGGCTCCATTGTACATAACTATGCATTTTGTGGCACTGAAGCCAAGCTGCCAAATCGATGACCACCTCTCAGGTTTTCTCAGGTGTTTGATCCTTTCCACTCTGTTCACCTTCAACAGAGTTTGGTGTCCTTTGCAAATAGGCACATTTGCCCTTGATGCCCTACCCAATGTCATTGATGAAAACATTGAACAACACTGGCCCCAGCACTGAGCCTTGCAGAACCCTGCTGGTGACTTACCTGGTGCTAGATAACTCTCCCACCACCACCACCACCACCCTCTGGGTCCTGTCTTTCATCCAGTTTTCTACCCACCTAGTCAGCTTCTTCCCAACACAGAGATCCGCCAGCTTCCTGATCAGTCTCTTGTGGGATGCCAGATTGAGTCCCTTTACTTGATAAAAATATTTAATATCACCTCAGATTCTTTGCCTACTGCTCTCTCCAGGGCAGATTTTCCCTTCAGATCTCAGCTTTCTTGTTTCATCCCTTTTTCTTCTGCTGGAGAGGGGCAGCCCCCTTTTCAGGCTCTGGATAGACACCAGCTACCATTAACGAGTAATTTACTCAATGCCAAGATCTACATAGAAAGTTCAGAACAGTGGAATCTGGCATGGAGTGTCAAGGACACATCTCCCATCAACTGACAATCTGTGTGTGCCCTTCAGCTCGGACCATTGACACCTCACCCTCAGAAAGCAAAGTGAGACAAGCTGACCCAGTCCTTCAAGGGCATAGAAAACTGGGGTAACCTAGAGATCGATAGACACTACTAAAGATACACAGCTCCTGAGGGGGGCTACACAGACATATTTCCAGGCCTCTTCTCTAGTCTTAATTCCTTGAGCACCACTGCCTTTAGCTTTCATCCCAGGCTGCCGGAGACATAGCTTCAAATTTCTCCTGGAAGCCAGGTTTCCTCTAAGCTTGGCTGCTTGTGGAGGAGCTTTAAAAACTACAGCTCCCAGAGCCCAACAGCAGGTAAGCTAACTAAAGGAATCTTGGGATTTTGGCAATTCTGTTCTCTCCGTGCCCGTCTCTGAAAAATTAATGTGCTGTCTCTGGTAAATTATGCAGAATCATTACTGTAGAGGAAATGCTGTTTTTCAGTAGGAGGAGGTAGTTGAAATCTCCACCTCTGTAACTTAGTTGTGCCTCTCTGTATACCTCACCTTTTACCACTGTAACATAGCACTAGCCCTCTGTGCACCACACCTTGTACCACTGAAAGCTGGATGTACTACTCCATGTGCCACTGTCAACAAGTTGTGATCTTCAGAGTACCACGCTCTACGCCTCTGTCACCTGGCCACGTGTCCCTAAATGAAGGTAGACTTTATTTATAAAGCACCCTTTCCTCAAGGCTTGGGGCACTATATATAAATTACATAAAAATCTGGCAGCAGAAACAGACCACCCAGTCTATCAGTGTGTGCCCGAGTGTGCAGCTAGCCCCCTAGATTGCAGCCACCCTAACCCCCTCCCCATCTGTCATTCCCATGACGGCCTCAGCCCCCTTCACCCAGACCCTCCCTTGTGATCTGTCCCACTCCTCCTTAAAACTGCCTACTGTCCTACATGATACCACCCCCTCTGGTAGAGCATTCCATTTAGACACCACCCTCTCCATGATGTAATGCCTCATCATCTCCCTTGTAAATCTTCTGCCTCCAATCCTAGTTTGTGTCCCTACCCCTTCTCAGTTTAAACACCCCTTCAGTGGTAGCTTTGTTTATCCACCTCAGATCCTTGTACGTTTCAGTCATATCCCCCATCCCTTCTCTCCTCCAGCGTGTACATATTCCTCTTACTCAGCATCTCTTCATAAAACAATTCACAGTATATAAAGAAATGAAACATAACAGGAATAAAATAACCACATCCTTTACCACTGTCACCCAGCTATGAACCTTGGAACCACATCCTGTGCCATAGTCACTATGCCATGACCCTTTGTACCACACCCTCCACTGCTGTGACCCAGATTTTCCAGCCTTTTTATGAAAGGTATGTTTGTTGCCACCAAACCTCATATCAGAAGTCGTCCCCCCACAAGCTGCTAAGCTTTCCCTTCTGTATTATCTGTGCAAATGTCTCAGTGAGTTTGACCGAGTATGTAGAGGTAGGTTTGGAGTGGTTCCTTCTTTACTAACACAAGCCTTGAGAATTCTACGATTCCTGTATAACTACTTGTGTTAGTGGAAGAGGGTGACAGAAATGTGTGTTTCAATGTGTTTGGTTGCAATTATGGAGGTAGGTTTGAGTTGAACCCTCATTCAATAATACAAGCCATGTTTAATATTTAGTGACTGCTTGTGTTAGGAGGAGGGGGTGGCAGTAATCATGTGGATTTTTGGGGTACTTCAATAAACTTTTTCTTTTTCTCCAAGGTTTTCACAGGAGGTTCAGGTAGTTTCACTGAGCATTGAGAGTCATCTAGCCATCCCAGTTGGAGTTTCTGCAAGTGCGAAGCGAATACAGAAATCACTCGGCAGACCCTTCCCATTTAAGGTATGTTAAACAGTTAGCAGTGAGGAAATTGGGGCAGGGTGCAATTTTCTTCTAGAATAAACAGTGATAACAGCTGAAACCCAAATTCCTGCCCTTATCTCCTCCCTTCACTACTCTCTCCTTTTCTTCCCAAGTACCCCATCAGCACTCAAGTTCAGTATTAATTTATTTATTGAAGGTGTTTTACAAGGAAAGGCTTATTGAGCCAAATAGCTTGTTTGCAGGGGTGTCCTGGGGAAAGGGGTACATAGGAGGACAAAGCAGCATAAATGGTAACAGTGTATTGCTGTGTACTTACTAACCCTCCCCCAAACCTCTGACCAGTTCACTTCATACCTTCCACTGACTTGAGGCCCAGTTCAGCATGCATTGAGTTCTTCATGGACTTGTGTGTGCGCACGCACACACACCCCGGTCTCTCTAATCTTATAAATGACTTTGTCTCTAACTACCTAGATTCAAGTTATGCAGGACATGCAATACCAGAGAAAGGAAGTTCTAGGGACATTAATATGTTCAATCCACACTTACTGGCAGGTTCCTTGCCGCTTTAAATCTTGCAGGAAGGTCTTCAAGCTGGCTCCTCCCACCCACCTGGGTGGTAAAATTCTCGGCTCCGCCCCATGACGCCAGATCTTCCTTACCGCTTGGAAGCTCAGGTTCCCTCCTTTGCGCTCTGCCAGTTAACCTGAAACTAATCTTAAAATTTACAAGACTTCGGTCTTTATTTTCCCTCGTGGCTGCGATGGACATATAGACTCCCGAATTTCGTTGGTGCCCCTGTGAATGAAAGATGTCCCGGACCGATCCACACTCCGCGTCGTGTACTGCCTTGGGCTTGAGCAGGATTGCATGACCTCGACTTAATGCAAGTCGCTTTTTCTCCTGATCTTAGAATCGCTGCCAGACGCTGCAGCGGGCGCCCTGAGAAACATCCTCCGGTCAAGTCGAAGGAGGCCCGTTGGGCGGTGTCCAGCAGCGGGCTCGGCTGAACAGCTCGAACAGATGATCGCCCTCGAGGAGGAAGCGGTCCAGGCCGCATCATCTTCGGTCGTGGCATTTGTCCCGCTCTCTTTGGGCTCCTCCTACGCGGCTTCGTCTTGGAGCTTTGTCAATCCCTCTCCACCAACGGAGAGGGGCCTTTGGGACATTCCTCTCGGTCCAAGAAGGACGACTCCAAGGTGAAGTCCCACCGTCGACATTCGTGGGAGCAGGAGAGGTCTCCTTCCCCGGATAGTCGACTCTCGACTTCAGTCGAGGTTGCAGCTAAGGCCGCTGGCTTCACGGTGTCCCCGTCAGGTCAGCCGGCCAAGACACCTGTCGACCCAGTCGAGATTTTTCTCGACCCGTTGGACGGGCTATCGACTGGAAAAGCTGACAACCCTTCTTCACCGGTTCCCCCGGTGGAAACCGAGGACTTGCCTGTGCCTCCTATGCTGGAGTCCCCGGTTAAGGTCCCTGAACCGAGGGAGGAGCGAGTTTCCCCCGCCCCTTCTCAGACCCACCCTTGGAAACACTGAAGGTCTCAATCTCGGACCACTTCCCGGTCCAGCCGATCCTATCGACATCGGCAGTCTCGGTCTCTGCACCGTGGAAAGCAGCGGCGCCGCTCATCCTAGTCTTCATCCTCTTCCGAGGATAGGCTCTGGTGCAGATTGCATCGGTGCTACAAGGATCTGATGTGGTAGCAGCTCCTTTTGACTGGGAATAAGCCGACTCCGTCACCTTCCCCGGCCATTAAGTGGCTGTCACCAGAGCGGCAGAAACAACCCCTCATTGTAATCGAGGAGCAGAAGCCAGCACCGGTTGTTCATCCAAAACCAGCTGCGCCACCCATTGTGGTGGAACCCCCGCCTCCACAACCTAAAATTGGGGCCCCGACCAAGGATTCTGTGTCGGGTCAGGGCTTGCCCCATCGGTTGTCGGTCACCCTCACTCCCGTTCGGCCTCGGCAGGTGGAGGGGCGGCTCAGGCCCTCGGCAGCTGTTTGCAGACTCCTCGGATGATGACTCTTTCCTGTTCTCCAGGCCCCTCGACCTGGAGTCCACTGGGAGTCAGTCTGTGGATGAGAGCCCATCCTCGTTCCTTGGAATGCTTCTGCTCATCTCAGAGTCCACTGGGATGAAGCTCGAACCTATTTCAGAGTGGGCCAAGTGTCCCCTCACGGAGATACTGGACCGAGGGGATTCCCCAACGGAGGCCTTTCTCGGTGACTGAAGCCATTGTTGGTCCGGCCCTGGAGTTATGGCAGCGGCCAGCTTCTTGTCCTGCACCTTCAGCCAGGATGGCTCGAAAGTATGCCATTCCCACTGGTTCACTGTCTGGTTTCTCGGAGCACCCCTCTTCGGAGGGGCTAGTGACCGACAATGTTTTCCGGCGCTCCGGAAACGCTCGGGATGTGGATAAGCCACCCAATAAGGAGTCCAAGAAGCAGGACTACTCCAGGCGGAAAGTCTGTGCTGCTTCCTCCCAAGGCCTTTGTCAGGCCAGCTCGGCCATTCTGATGGCACACTTTTCGCATTCCCTTTTGGGCTCCCTGGACGAGGTGATTCCTCATCTCCCGGCTGACCTCCAGACAATGGTCAAGAAGGTGCGGGATCACGGAAGGGCGGTGGCCAAACAGCAACTCCAAACTTCCTTGGACATAGCTGACTCGTGTGCCCGGTCAATAGCGACCGCAGTGGCAATGCGCCACAGAGCTTGGCTGTAGATCTCCACTTTTACAGCGGATACCCAGCACAAGCTGGCAGACGTTCCCTTCTTGGGTACTGACTTGTTTGATGCCAGGGTGGAAGGTCAACTGTGAAGGATCGAGAAGTCCAATGCCACCTTGGACTCTGTCACGGCTGCCCAGGACAACAAAGGCCGCCAGCAGCAGTGTAAGCCCTTTCGGCCTTCAGCCCCTGCGGCATGTCCGGCTCAGCAACACCAGCATCAGGGCCAGCAGGCTTGCACTTGGCACCCCAAAGCCAAGCCTGCAGCTTCCTCCAGCAGGAAGCTGGGAGGGAAAGGTCCAGGAAGCCCCTCAGCCGTCCCTTCCTCCAAACCTGCCCAGTGACGGCTTGAGGGGTGTCGCCCCCACCCTCGTCACTCCTCCCCAGGTTCCCCCCCATGGGGGGACGGCTCCGCCACTTCCTTTCTGCCTGGCCCGATATCACCACGGACCACTGGGTGCTGAAGAGTGGTAGGAAAGGTCTGCCTCTGAGGGTCGAACAGTCCCCACCCTATCGAACCCATCGTCCCACGAGGCTCTGCGGGGTCCATAGCGCCTCTGTCGGCTCGTCGGGCTGACATTGCCATGCTCCTCCAGTAGGAGGTGATCAGGGAGGTGGCGGATCCTTCACCAGACCCAGAGTTTGTGTCCATGAACTTCCTGGTCCAAAACGGACGGGGGGCTGGCGCCCCATTCTTGACCTACACGACCTGAACAAGTTCCTAAGGTCTCGTACCTTCAGGATGGTCAGTCTGGCTCAGATCATTCCATCCTTGGAATGAGGCATGTGGTTCTGCTCTCTGGACCTCCAGGACACGTTCTTTCATGTTCCAATCTGTCCGTCTCACCAGCGATTTCTCTACTTCAGGGCAAAAGGATCCCTTTAAGAGTTCCGAGCCATGCCCCTCGGCCTCTCTCCAGCTCCCAGGGTCGCCACTAAATGTATGGCAGTGGTGACAGCATTCCTACGGCGCCGAAGGGTCTGGTTGTACCCTTACCTGGACGACTGGCTGATTGCAGCCCCCTCCAGGCAGGAGGTGGAGCAGTCCAGGGATCTGGCCCTCCAGGTCTGCTCTCAGATTGGCCTCCTCCTCATCAACGAGGCCAAATCGGAACTCGTGCCAATGCAGATGATTCAGTTCATCGGGGCAGAGCTCGACTCTCTTCGAGCCAGAGCACGGCTCCCGGCAGACAGGGCCGAGGTTCTTTCCTCCTTTGCCCAATAATTTCTGGTTGGGCAATTGCGTCCTGCTTCGGACTTTCTGTGCCTCCTGGGCCTCATGGTGGCCTGCACCAGCGTGGTCTGTTGGGCCAGCTGGCATATGCGTCCCCTGCAATGGGGGCTCGCCCGCCAGTGGTCACAGTGATCCAGTCCTCTGGACCAGCCCATGATGGTGACCCAGGAGATGGGGAATGCTCTCCAGTGGTGGATCATTCTGGCTTATCTGCAGGAGGGTATCCCGTTTGTCCGCCCAGAGCTGACTGTCACTCTAACGACCAAAGCCTCTCTGATGGGTTGGGGTGCCCATCTGGGGGAGTTCAGAGCACACGGCCTCTGGTCCCCTCAGGAGTCTCGATGCCACATCGACCTGCTGGAGCTTCGAGCGGTCCGACTAGCCCTCACCGCCTTCGCTCCGTTTGTACGGGGTCAAGTGGTCCAGGTCCAGATGGACAACACCACGGCCATGTACTACCTAAACTGCCAGGGCGGGACGCGCTCCTTGCCTCTGTGCAAGGAAGCTCTCCGCACTTGGTCTCTCGTGAGCAGACTGGAGGCGGATCCCCTAGCCATTCATGTGCGGGAGCCTCCAACACTCTGGCCGATGCCCTAAGCCAGATAGGTGCTGCATCTCACGAGTGGGCTCTCCTGCCGGAGGTAGTACACGATCTCTTCTCCCACTGGGGCACACCTCAGGTGGACCTGTTTGCCTCCAGAGAGAATGCTAAGCTGAGGCTGTTTCATGCCCGCCCCCCTCAGCAGGGCTCACTGCAGGGGGATGCCTTCTCGAGGCTGAGGACCCCGGGCCCTCTTCGTCTTTCCCATTTCCTTGATCCACAAGGTGCTTCTCTCAAGGCGAGGAGGGACAAAGCAGGTGATTCTGGTATCCAGATCTCCACAGCCTCAGCTCCAGGCTTCCGAGGCGGCTTCCAGCCCGCCCGGACCTGATCTCCATCAGCCAGGGGAAGGTACTCCACCCAGAACTTCAATCCCTGCACCTGATGGCCTGGTTCCTGAGTAGCTAGAGTTCCAGACCTTGGGTCTTTCCGACAAGGTCCTCAACGTTGTTGAGGCATCCCGTAAAGAGTCGACCAGAAAATGCTATGCCTTCAAATGTAAGAGATTCTCCATTTGGTGTCAGGATAAGGGGTTGGACCCTTCCTTCTGTTCCTTGGCCAGCATTCTGGACTGTCTATGGTCCCTTTCTCAGCTAGGGCTTCGGTGGACGACCCTTAAGGTGCACCTGACAGCCATCTCTGCTTACCGGACGCGGGCCGGAAAGCAGTCGGTGGCGCAGGAGAAGGTGGTCGGGCGCTTTTTCAAAGACCTTGATCACATATCCCCTCTGGTGCGAGAACCTCCACCTCTGTGGGGATCTACTGCTGGTATTGGCTAAGCTCATGGGCAAGCCATTCAAACCGATGCACGGGTGCAATATTTTCCACCAGTCATGGAAGACCGCCTTCTTGGTGGCTATCATATCAGCCAGAAGGATGGGAGAGTGCTAGGCGCTTCCACTGAGTCTCCTTATCTGGTCTTCCACAGGGACAAGGTTGTCCTGCGCCCCCACCCGAAATTCCTTCCGTAGGTGGTGTCGGAGTTTCACCTTAATCAGGTGTTGACTCTGCAGGTGTTCTACCCCAGTCACACCTCGGAGGCCGAATATAGGCTCCATACTTTTGACCCTAGAAGCGCTCTCTTATACAAGGAGCGGGCACGGCTGAAGTTCCAGGGAGAGGATTGCGCCAGCTGTTTCTCACCTATCACTGAAGCCCGCACCCATGAGCCACCTGCAGCCAAAGCGGACGATAGGCAAGTGGGTCACCTGCATAGATCTCTGCTACAGGTTGGCAGGCATGGAGCCTCCCAAAGGGATAAGAGCTAATTCTACCCGCCATACCACTGCATCGGTGGCTGCTTCCAGGGATGTCCCTATCCAGGAAATCTGTAGGGCTGCTACCTGGAAGTCAGCACACATCTTCATCACCCACTACCACATCGACCTTGAGTCATGCTGGGATGCTGGTTTTGGGACCTCAGTTCTCCAGTCCTTATTTCCCAAGTAGGGGGTGCGCGCCTTGCTTCCCCACTCCCGGAGAACTGCTTGGAGTCTGCCAGTAAGTGTGGATTGAACAACATGTCCATGTCCCTAGAAATGCTGGTTACTCACCTGTAACAGGAGATCTTACTTCGAGAGTGCTCTTGCAGTAGGTAATTACATATAGGACTGATGCCGGCTGGCGGCAGGACCCCACGGAAAAACTTCTAGCTAGCAGTCCCTGGCGAGGGACCACCCCATGGCAGGTGACCGCGCCATGCGACGCCGGTATAAAGGGACGGTCCCCAGGCGTCCATGCTTACAGTTCTTTCAGCCGTTAGCTTGTGTGCAGCGCCTACAGTAAAGTTAGGTACTTAGTCAGCCCCTGCTCTTCGTCGGTTTTACCGAAAATTATAAATACTTTCTTCCTGTCGCCAGGTCATCGTCGGGTGTACATGTCGCCCCTACACCCTCCGAGCACAAAACAAGTGCGATCGTGCAGCGCCCAACTGCCACACAAGGACAGCCATTCCTCTGCCTCTTCTGCCTGGACCCCGACCACCCAGTCGACAAGTGCCTGCATTGCCTTCACTTCAACACGGCTACCCGCAGATGACGCAACAGTCCTCAGAGCCCATCTTCTAAAGAAAAGATGTCTTTGATGGAAAAAGAATTGAAGAAGCTCAGGCAGGCGCACTTCTCCGGAAGGACATTGTAAAAGCGGACAAGGAAGGCACCGAGTGGGCCTCTCGCCCGCGACTCCAGCCGAGTCGCGGGCTCAGGTAACATCCTCCAGGGGGACCATCCGCAGCCTCCAAGGCTTCTGGAGGAGTCAGCACCCGCCTGCCTGGCAAGTGCTCGGACTTGCAGGCGCCTCTGGGCAAGGGCCTCCGCCCCCAGTTCAACCGCAGGCTGCGGCCCACTGGTGCGAGGCGACTCCCATAAGTCAGGCGTCGGCTTCTCCCGCCGTCCGCCCGGAAGGTCGTCGATAAGACGCCCGACCCGCCGAAAGCGCCCACGACCTCGTCCCCTCCGGACGGGCGCTCCTCCTCCTCAGCCCGCCTCCGATGAGGGACCCATAAAACGAGACGCCGGCTCCTCCGGGCACCGAGGGAACCTAGCCCCTAAGTCGCACGCCGCTCCTGACACACGGTGAGGCGACGTGAACCTACGACGGACCTCCAACTCCGTCAGACACCGGTCCCTCGCAGCCTCGCTGCCGTCCAGGAAGCCTGAGTCACCCCAGCCTGACCACCGAATTCTCCCCACCCCCCAGTCCCGGGGATGTTCCACCTCCGCAGACCCTTCCTCCTAGGGAACCAGATCTGACGCCGCCCCACAGACGGCAGGGGATTTTCCCTCCACGCCTGGCCTCCCCCAGGCTCTAACGTTGACCCCCCGTGAGGGTCACCTTCCGAGCCATCTGCTCCAGCAGCTCCTCCGGCGCCCGGGTACCCGCGTCTTATCGGACGCGTCAGTACCGGGACCGCAGTATCCAGCGCCGCAGTACCCGGCGCCTCAATACCGGCACGGTTTCCCACAACCCGAGGTTGGGATACTGCTTATACAGATACAACCTGTCTTTTCCCCCCTCCTCCTCCCTCCACCTTCGGTCACAGTGCTGGATCTGCAGGAACTCTGGCTTCCCTGGTGGCCTGGGAGCCAAGGCTCAACTCACCAAGGAGTAGAGCCGCCTTCTGGCTGTGCCGCCCGTCCCCATCGCCTGAGACGGCACACTCACCACTTCCAGACTCCAGAGTCCCCCCTCTGGATCCCGAGAGGGCAGGACAAGCGTCAGGATCCCCAAAGAACCGTTCCTCCCCCTAACCAGCCTTAGGGAGCCTTATTCTGCTTCTGATTCTTCTTCTTCCTCTCGGTTCCTCCGACGGATGCTCCGAGAGAGATGACGAACCTCGCTCTCCATCCAAGCCCCGGCCGAGGACCCCTCCGAAGTCCCCTCCAGAGGACCCTTCCTTCATGGAGTTGCTTAGAAAAATCCAGGAAGTACATCAGTGGCGCTCCTTGGAACCAGATCCTCAGTGGGTCAAACTCCGTCAACATCTGGACCTGCCCTGACAGCTCCCTACTTTAATGTCACCTGGATCGGCCTCACGCCCACCTTGTTTCCACCATTTGGAACAACCGTCACGTTCTAGCCCGCTTCCTAGGAAGTCTAACAGGCTATACCAGGCTCCTGAGGGTGTATATTTTTGGACTCTCACCCTCGTCAGAGTCAGATCATGATTAGTGCAGCTCCACGGCCGGTCAGCGCATCCCAAACATCTAAGCTCGTCTCTTCGGGATAGGAATCTCGCCTCCTGGACCAGTATGGAATAAAAATCTATACCTCTTCCACACTGGGAATCGAGACCCTGAATTATGTTGCTTATATGGGGTACCAAAATGCCATCCTTTTCCCAAGGCGGAATCTAGATTGACTCCCTTACCTGACTCTCCAAGTCAGGCGGAGTTAACTGATTTAGTCTGTTCAGCTCATTAAACCCAGTCATTCTGCAGACATACGATGCAGTGAACATTGCTGGGCGGAGTTCCACTTTCGCCGCGAGTCTTCAGCGTCATGCCTGGCTCCGCATGCCAGGTTTGGTCCCGGAGGTGCAGTCCGCGATCCAGGAAGCACCTTTCAGAGGTTCGGTGCTTTTCGGCGGTGATGTCAAGGACATCATCACCGACTTGCAGGAGAAGGGGACAGCTCTGAAATCCGTGGATTCATGCTGTCCCCATCACCCACAGCGCGTCCTTTTCTCAGGCGCCAATCGACCACATCACGAAACCCGGGAGGCGGGCCACTAAACGTCAGGCCCCCGCAGCTGCCAGGCCCCCCCCACCTGAAAAAAGCAGCGGGTGCCCCAGCTGCGGCGCTGCCCCACACCACCTGACTCCTCTCCTCTCCTCTCCCACCGCCTCCGGCCACACCGGAGGAACCGGTAGGAGGGAGGTTCTCCCTCCACCTTTCAGGTTGGGAGAGGATAACAACAGATTCATGGGTGCTTCAGATTATAGCAGGGCACTTCATAGAGTTTCACAGAAACCAGATCAAGGAGCTGTTCACCTACTGGTGGGTTACTATAAAGGATGTAGTTCCCACACACCTCCTCTTCCTCCTCTCCTCCACCTGCGACTCCACTGGCCCCCGCTGCCCCCACTCCATCCAGGGCTGCGGGCCGAGTACCTTTCTCCCGGAGAGCCTGCCATGGATCCTCCTAGGGCAGAGACCAAAAAGAGGAGACCTCCGTCTGAGATCTCTTCAGGCTCACCCAGCCCCAAGAGACCCAGAAGACACAGCTTGGCTCGGCTTCATGGAGGACACTGGATCGGACTTCTCGACAAATCCAGATCCTCTCCGATTAACGTCCCTTCTCCGGACCCACGTGAGCTTCCAAGATCTCCTCCGGATGACCCATCATTCTCAGAGATTGAGGCATATCCAGGAGAACATGGGATGGGATGCAGAGGAACTAGACCCCGAGAGATTACGCCTTGCCAGATATCTTCGGCAAAAAGATCCAAAGCCTGTGGTGGTGCCACCCTTGGTGTACACATTCATGGACGTCACCAAGGCAGCGTGGAAATGTCCACACTCACGTCCGGCGATGCCGAAGAAAGCTGACCGCCTGTACAAGGCCCCTAGGGAGGACCAGTACTTGGCATCACACCCTCTGGCCGATTCTCTGGTCATTACAGCTCTCATGACCGGGTCCCAGAGGCCGCAACATTTGAGCACCCTGCCACTGGACCCAGAGTCCAAGCAGTTGACACTATGGGTAGGCACACGACGCATCCGCTGCCTGCGCCATCAGATCCTCAACTACTTGACCCACATGGTACAGTTTCAAAACGCCTTGTGGGAGCAGGGACTGGATCTGGCGGAAAAGATGCCAGAAGGAGGAGTTGCTGCAACTCCTTCATATGGGTTCGGACGTGGGAACCCAGGTGCTGCGAGCCACGTATGATTCCGTGGACTCCTCAGCCAGAGCGGCAGCTTCAGGCATATGCCTCCGGAGACACTCATGGCTCCGTGTCTCCGGATTCACCCCGGACGTCCAGAAGAACATCCTGGACGCATCGTTTCATGGAGAAGTTCTCTTTGGTGAGTCCTCGGAGAAGGTCCTCACCAAACTCAAGAGGTCGATATGTGTGCGGGTCTGTCCAGGCCATGTACAGACCCAAGCCCAGTTCCTTTCGTAGGAACCAAGTCGTTTCTGAGGCCGGATGCAGAGACAGCAGTCCCGGGCACCGGCTCGCAACAGAGGGGCTCCTTCTCCGCAGAGCCCAGGGAAGTCGTCCCGCTGGGCTGAAGCCAACGACCAGCTAAGTCGGCCCAGCCCGCTGGAGCCACTGCCGCCACAGCATGACTCCTTCCCGGCCCCCGAACCTCAGGATCAACGGGACACCAAGGTCGGAGGCCGCATTGCGGACCACCTGCCAGGGTGGCAGTCCATAACCACCGACAGGTGGGTCCTTCAGTTGGTCGAAAGAGGCCAGTTTATAGAATTTGTGGACAAGCCACCCACAAGGCCTTCTGTTCTCCCGCTGTTGGGTCAGCACAGATCACTAATCAGGCAAGAGGTACCGCGCTCCTGCAAAAGGGAGCGGTGGAGTATGTCCCAGAGTACCAGAATAGGATCCGGATACTATTCCCACTTCTTTCTGGTTCGAAGAAACAGGGACCTCCGTCCAATCTTGGACCCTCAGCGATCTCAACATGTCGGTCGCCATAAACGCTTTCACATGGTGACCCTCCAAGGACTCTATTCCCATGTTGAAGGACGCCTTAGCGCCCCTGGTCATGCAGGACGCCACCTGCACATCCCAGTAGCTCAAGCGCACAGGAGGTTCCTGCGCTTCGAGTTTCTCGGCCACCACTTCCAGTTCCGGGCTCTTCCGTTCGGACTGTCTTCGGCCCCCAGGGTCTTTGCCAAGTGCATGGCTGTCGTGGCAGTGTCTCTAAGGAGACAGTGCCACTATGTGTTCCCGTACCTGGACGACTGGCTTCTCATGGCCGCCTCCAAAGAGGCGCTGTTGCTGGCTATTCAGAGCACCCAGGATCTGTTTCAGTCTCTGGGCATTCTTATCAACCACGAAGTCTCTTCCTCGTACTGGCCCCAGAAGCTGCAGTTCATAGGATGCAGTTCTGACACCATCCAAGGGGAAAGCCCTTCTTCCCGACGAAAGAGTGGAACACATCAGATCCCTCATCAGGGATCTCTCAGCTTAAGAAGACTGTCCTCGCCAGGTTGGTCCTTCGCTCGTTCGGACACATGGCTGTGGCCATTCCAACCGGTCCCTTTGGCAAGGCTTCACATGTGGTAACTCAGTGATGCTCAAGGTGCAGTGGGACCAAAGGCAAGACCACATGCAGCATCCGTCAGAATCACGAACGCCAGATTCGAGACTGGCAATGGTGGCTAGACCCAGGGACACTTTCATGTGGTGTCCTGCTTGTAGCGCCTGTCCCCCTGGAGGCAATCCTTTCACAGACGCCCAGGCTGGGGTGGGGAGCGCACCTGAACGGGGTGAGGTCCCAGGGAATATGGACCCCTCAGGAGGCCCACCTCCACATCAACGTGCTGGAGATGAGGGCGGTCCTTTACGCCCTGCAGGCCTTTCAGTCAGAAATCCCGCTGAGTACCCTTCAGCTTCAGACAGACAACACGGCGGTGATGTATTACCTCAACAAGCAAGGAGGCGCACACTCTTACCCCCTTTGCAGGGAAGCGATGAGAGTGTGGGATTGGGTAATCCAACACGGCGTGAGCCTGATTGCAGTTCACGTTCCCGGAGTGGACAACACAATCGCAGATGGCCTGAGTCATTCCCAGGCCAGAGTTCACGAATGGGAACTCCTTCAGGAGGTAGCGGAGGATCTGTTTCTTCGATGGGGAACCCCAGAGTTGGACTTGTTTGCTTCCCCATCCAACGCAAAACTGCCCAATTTTTGCTTGCTAGATCCAGGGCCTGGTGTTTTCTGGTAGACGCTTGTCCCTCTCGCATGACAGATTCCTCTACACTTTCCCTCCCTTCCCGCTGATCCAGAGAGTTCTTTCAATCGCGAGGGAGCACGCACAATGATCCTGGTGGCGCCTTTCTGGCCCAGGCAGGTCTGGTCTCCCCATGCTGACGCTATTGTCCCTGGAACCCTTCAGTTTCCTGGTCTTCAGCTCCCACTATTGTCTCAGGAGGAGGGTTTGCTAGTCCACCCGACTTCTACCACTGAACCTGCATGCATGGCTCCTAGAGACACTAGCCATTACGCGACAACAGGGTCTCTCAGGGTGTTATGAAGTCTTTCCGCGGCCAGAAAGCCAGCAACATGCGACGTACGCCATGAAGTGGCGCCTTTTTGCTTATGGTCGCAGGCACACGGCCTTTCCCCTTTAGAATGCCCGGCGAAAGTGGTGCTGGAATACCTGCTTTCCCTATTCCATTCGGGTCTCGCCTACTCCTCCATTAAAGTGCATCTCTGCGCGATTTCTGCATACCACTTCCTGGTGGGACAGCGCACTGTGGCACAGCTCGATGCCTCTCGAGACTTCCTGAGAGGTGTTACATCTAGGCCACCCATCAAGGATCCTGCTCTTCCTTGGGACCTGCCCTTTGTCCTGGAACAACTCACGCTCCCTTTGAACCTGCCGTGGATTGCGAGCCGCGCTTTTCTGGGAAAACGTTATTTTAGTTGCTGTCACCCAGCAAGGAGAGTTTCCGAGCTTCACGCTTTCATGTGCAAGGAGCCTTATTTAATTTTCCACCAGGACAGAATGTCTCTGAGGACGAATCCTAAATTCTTGCCTAAGGTGGTCTCTGCCCTCACTCTTAATCAGGACATCGATCTGCCTGTGTACTTCTCCAAGTACTGTAATAGAGGAGAGGCGTGTTTCACACCCTGGATGTTCTCACCGCCTTAAGGTTCTACCTGAAAAAACCAAACAGCTTCGCAAGTCGGAGTAACTATTCGCTCTCTTCGCTGGGAGGATGCTGGCCAACCAGTCTCAAAGCAGACCCTTTCTCGCTGGCTTGTCCAGTGTATTTATTTGCTACAACAAAAAATAAGCTCCTTCCGGTACAGTCCGGGCCACTCGACAAGGGGTAGCTACTCTTCGCAGCACTGCGCAACGCTCCACCTCGCCATTTGTGCTGCAGCTACTTGAGCTTCTGCACACATTTATTAGGCACTGCTAGCCTGATATTACATCACGGCGGAGAGCCGGGTTTCAGCCTGGTCGCTCTACAGGGTCTCCTGTCCTAGAGTCAGGACCTGTCCAAGATCTCTCCACTTCCTCCTCCCAGAACGCTTACAAGCGCTATTGCTTGGGAATCAGTCCTAATGGTGTTACCTGCTGCAAGAGCTGTATCTTGAAGTAAGATAGTACAGTTACATAAGAACTTACCGTAACAGTAGATCTTCGAGAACAGCTCTTGCAGCAGGTACCTTCCCGCCCACCATTTCCCCTTGGAGGAGGTATGGCCTACCAGGCCTTGGCAGGAGCTTAAGCTCTCTTCTTCTGATGGCAGATCCTTGGTCTCCCCTTCTGATGTCAGCCTGTGGCCGGAGTCTCCGGGCGGAGAACTGGGAATCTGGTGGGACCGCCCCTTATGTACTACGCCTGACGCTGGGGCGACTGATGTCGAGGCGGGTCCCCGCTGAAGACTGCTAGCTAGAAGATTTCCAGGTCCTGACGCCGCCGGCTTCAGTCCTAATGGTGTTACCTGCTGCAAGAGCTGTTCTCGAAGATCTACTGTTATGGTAAATTCTTACGTAACTGTACTTTCTGATCTCCTCGCCGATGGCTCGAGACTTGCAGTGGTGGATGGTTCGAGAGAACCTGTTTCAGGGGGTCCACTTCTGTCATCTTCCCCCCCCTCCCAGACTCTGACCACAGACGCATCAGGCGAAGGTTGGGGAGCCCATCTGGGTCCTCACCGAACCCAGGATTATGGTCCAGATTGGAACTATCTCTCCATATCTGTGTGCTCGAGCTTCGAGCAGTACTATATGCTCTCCAAGCCCTTCACCAGTACATTCTTCCCGGTCACCTAGCCGTCCAGATGGACAACATGTGCGTGGTGTGGTTCATCAACAAGCAGGGAAGGACTCAATCCTACCCTCTATGCAGGGAAGCAATGAGGGTTTGGGACTGGGCAACTCAACACAACCTTCACCTTGCAGCGATTCATGTTCCAGGAGTCGACAGTACCCTGGCAGACAAGCTGAGTCGCTCCTCTGCCCTGCCACACGAGTGGGAGTTGGACCAAAAGGTGCTAAATCACATCTTCCACCTTTGGGGACTCCACAGGTAGACCTGTTCGCCTCTTCCCAAAATGCAAAACTTCCCAACTTTTGCTCGCTCGTTCCAGAGCGAGGTGCTTTCTGGAACGACGCTCTGTCTCTAAACTGGAAGGGCAGATTCGTCTATGCTTTTCCCCCAATTCCTCTGGTCCCTCGTGTGTTGCAGAAACTATCAACAGAAGGAGCGAAAATGATTCTGATTGCTTCTTTCTGGCCCAGGCAAATCTGTTTCTTTCTTCTACAACAATATTCCTCCTCTTCCTCTTCCTTCATCTCAAGGTTTGCTGACCCAGGATCAGGGGACCCTAGTCCATCCGGGACTCAAGTCCCCACAACTTCATGCATGGCTCCTGTAGACCTAGCTCAATCCCACTTTGGTGTCTCTCCAAAGGTGGCGGAGATTCTGTTGGAGTCTAGGATACCCTCCACTAGGTCCACTTATGCCATGAAATGGAAGAGATTTTCTATTTGGGCCGCCTCTAGGAACGTGGAGCCTTTCTTCTGTTCAGTGGCCGTTCTGCTGGAATATTTGTCACCTCTTCGACCTGGGTCTCAGTCATTACTCCTCAAAAGTGCACATGGCCGCTATTTCAGCGTACCATGTTCCTTTCGCAGATAAAGCATTTGCCCAATTAGAGGTTTCTAAGACCTTTCTTAGAGGGGTCCTTCATTTGAGGCCCCCCGTCCAGACTCCTGCTCCCCCTTGGGACTTGAACTTTGTTCTCAAGAAACTTACCCTTCCTTCCTTCGAACCTGCGGCCTCCGCAGATCTGAAGTTTTTTTCGTGGAAGACGCTCTTCTTGGTGGCCATTAATTCCGCTCGAAGAATTTCCGAGCTCCAGGCCCCTATGTGTAAAATCCCATACCTGATCTTTCACAAAGAACGAGTGGCTCTTCGCACGAACCCTAAGTTTCTACCTAAAATGGTAGCAGATTCTACCTTAAATCATTCTATAGAGTTACCTGCCTTTTTCACGCAGTACTCCAACCAAGGAGAATATTTACTCCATACCATGGATGTTCACCGGATTCTGAGATACTACACCGACAGGACGAAGGATCTCAGAAAGACTGATCAGTTATTCGTCCCCTTTGCTTACAAAAGGGAAGGCAATGCTGTTTCCAAGCAATGCCTGTCGAAGTGGTTAGCTCACTGCATCACTTTCTGTTATGACAAGTACAACAAGACCCTCCCGGGTCAGGTCAGGGGTCACTCCACACGAGGAGTAGCAGCCTCTGTGGCTTGTTTCAAGAATGTGTCTGCGGCAGACACATGCGCTGGCACCACCTGGACTTCCGTCCATACCTTTACGAAACACTACAGTTTGGACATTGCCTCTCACCATAGAGCAGGCTTCGGGCTAGCTGTTTTGCAAGGCCTCCTGTATTGAGGCCTGCAAGGCTTCTGCTACTTTCAGGAGTAGTTTCCTCCTCCTGGTGCCTTTTATTTGTTCCAGACTGCTTGGGATTCAGTCCTATATGTAATTACCTACTGCAAGAGCCCTCTCGAAGTAAGATAGTACAGTTACGTAAGAACTTACCGTAACAGTAGATCTTCGAGAGAGGCTCTTGCAGTAGGTAATACCTTCCCGCCCTCCATCCCCCTAGGCTTTTTCAGCTCTTTTTCCAGGAATGGAAACATCTGCTTTCTCTCTCTCGTCCGGCCTTCCAGGCCTGTGGCAGGAAAGAACTGGAAGGGCGTCTGGGACCGCCTTTATACCGATGTCACATGGCGCGGTCACCTGATGTGGGGCAGTCCCTCGCCAGGGACTGCTAGCTGAAATTTTCTCTCAGAACCTGCCGCTGGCGCCAGTCCTATATGTAATTACTACTGCAAGAGCCTCTCTCGAAGATTTACTGTTATGGTAAGTTCTTACATAACTGTACTTTCTAGGAATGGTATATGTTGTTCTTCCACACAACCCATCCGACCTCCCTGGCTTCGACGTGCAGCGTGGCTTCCAGTGGGATAGATCTGGCATCATGGGGTGGAGCCGAGAGTGTTACCACCCGGGTGGGTGGGAGGAGCCAGCTTGAAGACCTTCCGGCAAGATTTAAAGCGGCAAGGAACATGCCAGTAAGTGTGGATGAACAACATATACCATTCCTAGAACTCCTGTTACAGGTGAGTAACCTGTATCTTGGGAACCTTGCATCCAACCAGTTCAGCGTATAGCTCAGTGGTTCGAGCACCAGGACAGTAATCTGGGGGCCTGGGTTCAATTCCCAGTAGGTCACTTTCTTTCTTTCTCACAACAGTTTGAGAGTTAAAATGCTTAGCAGTGGCACCAAACATAATCAGTCGTCTTGATTGTTCCTGGTTGCATGTTATGCAACACCAGAGAAAGGAAGTGTGTCCAGGAACCTCGGGTCCAACCATGTGAGCCTTTAGCTCAGTGGTTAGAGCACCAGGACGGTATTCTGGATACTTGGTTTCAGTTCCCAGTGTATCAGAATTATTTCTGTCTCACTAGTTTGTGCTTTAAAATTGCTTAGCAGTGGCTAGTATGGCACCAGAAAACAATTTGCAAGCTCAACACGTCCTGACCATGTAGTCTTTAGCTCTGACCCCTTTGCATGCAGAGCTTTTCATCCACTAGAAAGAATAAGTCTTCTCCCTCACAGCTCCTCTAAGTGATGCAGATGTTGCTAGTTTTCAAAGTTTGTTTCCCCATACCCCCCCCCCGACTGTTTGCTTCAGTCTTTCAACTTGCCACTTCATCTTTTCCTGTGACATCTGTACTATCATCTTGATTTGCCATGTATCTGACAAGAAAACCTATATTACAGTGCGTCTGGCCAAAAGTGCTACGGTGCAGAATTAGAATAAGCGTGCCCTCAGTAAATCTCATACCAAATATTAGGTTTCTGCATTTAAAGTTGTGAGCTATTTTGTAACCCTGATTTCACTACCTGTTTAAAAAAAAAAAAAGTTTCAGTGATGAGCCCTGATGTCATAACCTGAACTCGGTCTAGTCCTGCCTATCAGCAATCTTACAGGACCTGTTCTATCCATAGTTTAAAGGGACACTGTCTCCCTTTTTTTTCCATCATATTATTTCTAGTTTGAAATTCACATTTTATGATTGCTTAGCTTCTCCAAAATCCACTGATTGTTTTATCCGACTGATTTATTAGAACTAAAGCCTTGTTTTGCTTCAAATCCTTGACTTACTCATACACGTTCTTCCAGATCAGTTGGAACACCTCCAAACAGTGCAGCCACCCATGATACTGTAGCCTCCTCTCTTCTCACTTTATCATGAGGGGTAAGACTGTGGTGGGGCATTCTCATGTCCAGGAAAGACACAGTGGCAGTTGATCAAGGAATGTAAACAAACATGTTTTTTGTGTGCCAACACCAACGTGGTAGTCAACCTGTTTTTCACATTTTAAAAGAAACAAAAAGAATCACAATGAAACTTATAGTTACAGCCACGCGGGTGGTAACTTCCTCTGCACTGCCCCGTGATGCCAGATCTTCCTTTCTGCTGTAAGAAGGTTCCCTCCTTAACACTTTCCGTGCTGAGTAGGCCCTTTGCATTTAAAAATCTTTTGTGTTGCGAATATTTGGCTTCAAGTGATTCCTTCTCCTCATCCATGATGGATGACTCAAAGTCTGCACTGGAATTCAGTAAGTGTGCGTGTGGGCAGAAGATGTCTTGGACTCGCAGTCCACATGTGTCTACTGCCTAGGCCACAAACATGGTCCCCAAGCATGTGGCCTGTGTTCCACTTTGCATCGTACAGTGTTGGAAGATGGGCACGCTCAACTTCTTCTAGGGCACCCTGATGAACGGGATCTTTCCATTCAATCCAAAGACGCCTGTCAGGTGGTCTCCGTGACTGGGGGGTGGTCTGCCGAACAGCTGGCGGCATTCGAAGAAGCTGCAGCTCAAGCCACGGAGCATGCTTCTTTGGCTTTGGCCTTTCTGCTGCTTCCCTTAGGCACCAGCTTTTCAAGGGCGTTTTGAGATTTTTGCCAGTCCCTTCCCATGTTTGGGCACTATAAATCTTAAAAAGAAATCTCGCCGTTGATCACAAGTGCTGTCGGACCTCGGATTCACAAGCTTCTACTGAAGCTTCAGCTATGATTGATCCTTTAGCCCAGGCCACTGGCTCCACATTTTCCCCATTTTGCCAGTTGGTCAAGACCCCATCGACCAACCTGTCGAGATCTTTCTAGAACTGGTCGACCTGTTATCACCAGATGAGGCCGATACCTCACTCTCTAGGACTCTGGTCCTGCCTGTTACCAGAGACCCGTGCTTTTCTTGAATAAGAAATAACAAGAAATTCAAGATATTAAAAAAAAAAAAAAAAAAAAATTAAATAAAAACCAAACACATGAAATAAAAAAAAAAGCTTTTTTTTTAAACAGAAACTAAATAAATGCATGCAGTGGTTGTTGTTTCTGCTCTGCTCTGTTATCAGAGTCAGTCCATAAGGAAGCAGCAGCGGAATTGTCTTCACAAAACCTATCAAGACAATAGCATAATACTGCTTAATACGATGTATACTAGAATGTGATTTCTAGTGTGTATAATGTAATTTTGAGGTATTTTATGCATGCAAAAGGAATAAAGAAATGAAACTACATTTGCAAAGAAGAAAAAGAAGTGACCCGAAATTCTAGAAAAAAAAAATAAAGAAAAATGATGAATAAGAATTTCACAGGGCTCTACCTATTACCTCTCAGGGAGTGTCAGACCAGAGTGCTGATCCTTTCCCTCCTCCTCAGGATCCGGTGAACCAGGAGGATCATCATATTTCGCTGGCTCCCTCTAAGACCCACCATCAGTGGCTCCAGTCGAGGTCTCGATCCCGGAGTAGCAAGTCGAGCAGCCAACGTCTGCATTGGCATTCCCGCACTCGACATTTGGGCAGCTGCTACTACTCTTGTTCCTCAGATGAGGAGAGGCTCCTGCTCAAAATACGAGAAGCTCATGTGGCAGCAGCTGATGTTCACTAGGGGTAAGCAGCTTCCTGCTCCCACCCCGTTCTTCCATGGCTACCACCACCAGACCTCGGCCTACCCCAGCTGAGCCGAATCTGTCTTGGCCTGTTCCGGTCTCTCCACTGATTCAGGTGGAGCCGCTGTTCAAACAGCCGCCTGTGGGTCCTCCCCCTAAGGATGCCTATACTGCTTCCAAGCTTCCTCGGTGGCTATCTGTCACTGTGACTCCTGCTGGACCCCATTGAGTCAGCGGGGGACTATGGCGGTCAACCACTTTTTGATGATTACTCAGACTCTGAGGACTCCTCTCTACACTCCTGTCTGTTGGACACAGAGTTGGGAGATGATTTGTCAACTGAGCATGGTCCCATCTCTTTCTCAGGCCTTTTCCGGCTTATCTAGAGTCAACAGGTCTTCAGATGGAGCCTGTCCATAAACGGGCTAAGTACCCACTCTCCAAGATTCTAGACTGAGGTGACTCCCCTTGGGAAGCCTTCCTGGTTGCTGAAGCCATTCTTGGCCCCACTCTGGAGCTTTGGCAGCATCCAGCCTCTTGTCCAGTGCCATCAGCTCAGATAATCAGCAAATACATGATCCCTACCGGTTCCCTTTTGGGATTCACCGAACACCCCTCGGCCAAGGGTCTGGTGGGCAACTGCCTTCCAGTGTACCAGCAGTGTCGGAGACCTGGAATTCAAGAAATTGGATCATATCGCCAAAATCATCGCTGCTGCCTTTGGCAGGTGAGTTCTGCAATTTTGATGGCCCACTTCGCTCCTGCCCTTTTAGGCACTCTCGATTAGGTGCTTCCCCAGCTCCTGGCCGTCTTAGACTACAGTGAAGCAGGTCTGGTACCAGAGCTGAACTGTGGCTAAATAGCAGCTTCAGACGGCCATGGACATAAGTGATTCCTGCACCCGATCCATGGCTGCTGCAATTGCCGTGCGCCACGGAGCTTGGGTGAGGATCTTGACCTTCACAGCGGATACCCAGCACAAGTTGATGGATGTCCCTTTCTTGGGCACCAACTTGTTTGGGTCAGAGGTTGAAGGGCTCCTTACTCATATTGAGAAGTCCAGTGCTACCTTGGACTCAGAGCCCTTGGGATCCCTCTGGGCGTAGGTCACCAAGGCTCAAAAGGAGAAGCCCTTTTGGCCCATCTCTGCCTCTGCTGTCCCAGCACCCAGTTGGGCAACAGGCCCAGGCTTGGCGTCCCCAGCTGAAGTCCATTGCATCATTTGTCCGGAAACCAGGAGGTCGAGGTCCTGCTGTTCTTTAGCTGGTCCCTCCTCCACTTCCAGGCCTGCCCAGTGATGGGATGGCAGTGTCTTACCCATGCCTGTTCCGACTCTCCTGGGTCCTCCTTTGGGGGGCCGGCTCTACCACTTCCTTTCTGTCTGGGCCGCTGTTACCACGGACAGGTGGGTCCTCGAGGTGGTCAGTTGAGGGTCCTCCTTTGGAATGCAAGGCTTACCTGCCTTAGTGAGCCCGTGCCCCATGGGAGGACGTTGTCTGTCAACATTCTGTCAGCCCTTTGGGAAGACACTACCCAGCTCCTCCAGAAGGAGATTGTGGTTTCTCTTTCGATCCTTCCAGTTATACCCTTGGTTTGTCTCCAGGTACTTCCTGGTGCCAAAACAGACGGGGCTCTTGGATCTGCACGACCTGAACAAATTTCTTTGGCCACGCACTTTCAGGATGATCTCTCTATCTCAGATCATACCATCTCTGTAGCCGAACATGTGACTCCACTCTCTGGATCTGCAGGACGTGATATTTCACGTCCCTATCCGTCCGTTCCACCACTAGTTCCGTGCGGAGGGGAATCTGTACTGGTTCCAGGTCATGCCATTCAGCCTCTCCTCGGCTCCCGGGATCTTCACTAAGTGCATTGTAGTGATGACAGTCTGCCTGAGCTGCTGAGGGGTCCAGCTGTACCCCTGCCTGGACGACTGACTTATAGCAGGTCCTTCCAGGGAAGAGGTGGAGCAGTCCGGGGATCTGGCCTTTCAAACCTCGTGTCCCTTGGCTGCACCTGGTCGAGGAGGCCAAATCGAATGGCAGTGCCCTCAGAGGTGGTCACTTCATCGGGCAGAGCTAGACTTTGCAGCAGCCAGGGTTCTTATTCTGGCAAACCAGATGGAGGCCCTCTTCTCATTTGCCCGATGATTTCAGGTTGGGCAGTTGCGCTCTGCTTGGGACTTCCTGTGCCTCTTGGGATACTTGGCGGCATGCACCAGCACAGGCCGTTGTGCCCATTGGAGAACGTGCTTCCTGCAGTTGGCAGCTTGCCTGCCAGTGGTCTCTGCGCAAGGGCCACTTCGACCAGCCGGTCGCTGTGACCCAGCTGATGTGGGACACCCTCAAGTGGTGGTTAGTCTTGGAACATCTGCAGGAAATTATCCCATTTGTCCACCAAGAGCCAACAGTTATCGTGACAACTGATGCCTCTTTGCTGGGCTGATGGGACCACAGATTCCATGGGCTCTGGACCGCTGAGGAGTCCTGATGCCACATCAACCTGCTAGAGTTTTGGGCAGTTCAGCTGGCTCTGACAGCCTTTGCTCCACACATTCGGGGTCAGGTTGTTTAGGTCACGACTGAGAACACCACGACCATGTACTGTCTCAACAAACCGGGTGGGACGCACTCCCTTCCTCTGTGCAGGGAAGCTGTCCATGTCTGAACACTTGCGCTGAGCCTGAACACCGATCTCTTGGCCATCCATATGGCTGGCATCTCCAACCAGCTGTTGGATGCAGTCAGCTGTGTGGACGAGGCGTCTCACGAGTAGTCACTCCATCCAGAGGTAGTACACAGCCCGTTCTCCCAGTGTGGCACCCCTCCGGTGGACCTGTTTGCCTCCAGGGAGAATGCAAAGCTGAGGCTGTATTGTGCCTACCCCTTCAACAGGGAATGCTGCAGGTGGGGATGCCTTCTCGAGGTCCTGGACTTCTCTATACCTTTCCTCTGTTTCTCTTGATCCACAAAGTGTTATTCAAGGCCAAGAGGGACAAGGCATGGATGATCCTGGTGGCTCTGGACTGGCCCTGCCAATTTGGTACCCCGATCTCCTCAGCCTCTGCAGTAGGCTCCTGATGTGTTTTCCTCTACAGTCGTACCTGTTTTCTTGCAATCGGGGGAAGGTACTCCATCTGGACCTTCTATCCTTGCACCTGACAGCCTAGTTACTGAGCGGCTAAAGTTCCAGGCTTTCGGTATCTCTGAAGATGTCTTCACTATGGTTGAGGATACTCTGAAGGAACTGACCCGAAAATGCTGTACCTTCAAATGTAAGAGGTTCTCCATTTGGTGCCAGAGCAAGAGCCTTGACCCTTTATCTTGTCTGGTGGCTAGCATTCTTGACTGCCGCTGGTTCCTTTTTGTCAAGCCTCCAGTCAGTGACCCTTAAGATGCCCCTGGCAGCCATCTCTGCTTACCGGGTGTGGGCTGGTAGGTAGTTGGTGGTGCAGGAGAAGGTGGTTTGACACTTTTTTAAAGACCGTGACCACATTTCCCCTCCAGTGCGTGAACCACCACCACCTTGGGACTTGTTGCTGGTGTTGGGAAAGCTCATGGACAAACCATTTGAACCAGTGCACACCTGTCAAGAAAGATCCCTTCCTGGTGGCTGTTACGTCAGGCAGAAGGATCATTGAGCTCCAGGCGCTCTCGGTGGAGTCTTCTTTACGTGGTCTTCCACAGGGACAAGGTTGTCCTTCGCCCCAACCAGAAGTTCTTCCTGAAGGTTTTGTCTAATTTCCACCTTAACCAGGTGATTAATCTCGCAGTGTACTTCACCAGCCATACCTCGGAGACTGAGCACAGGCTCCATACGTTGGATCTGCGGCAAACGCTAGCCTATTATAAGGATCGGCGCAGCTGGAGTTAGGGGAGATGTTCGCCAGCTATTTGTCGCCTACATTGAGGCCACACTTTGCAGACCGCAGCGCTACAGACTGCAGGTGTTGGATTCTGCATCGACCTCTGCTGTAAGTTGGCGGGTAGGGAGCCTCCCATAGGGCTGAGTGCTCATTCCATCCATCATACTGCTGCCTTGGTGGCTGCTTCCAGGGATGTCCCTATCCAGGAAATCTGCAGGGCTGCTACCTGGAAGTCAGCACATACCTTCATTTCCCATTACCACATCAACCTTTAGTCACACTAGGATGCTAGTTTTGGGACTTCAGGTCTTAAGTCTCTGTTCCCTAAGTAAGGGGTTGTGTACCTTGCCTCCTACTCCCGGAGAACTGCTAGGAGTCTGCCAGAATTGTGGATAGTACATCATAGCCTCATCCCTAGAAAAACAGGTTACTCATCTGCAACAATAGATCTTGCTTCGAGAGGGTTCCTTCAGTAGTTCTTCACATTTAGGACTGCGCCCCCTGGTACCAGGCCCACACGGCAAACTTGTAGATAGCAATCAGCAGGGACCACCCCCCGCTCACCAGTTCTTTCCCGCCGTCACCTCAGTAACGTTTGGCTCGTGTTTGAACAGCAATCCAACGCCCACGTTGAATTTTGTCGAAGTTTTCTTCGCCTCTTAAGTAATTTCTCTCGGTTTTCTTCAAATTGATGTCTTCTAGACAGAAAAACAAGTGCTCTTAGTGCGGTGCCCAAATTCCACATGGGGACGACCATTCCCGCTACTTCCTTTGCCTGGGTTCTAAACACGACGTCCAGGAGTGTTCCATCTGCCAGGCCTTCAACCAGAACCAGGCGCAAATGGTCCTTCGAGGCCCATCTTCTGACCCGACACTTGGCGTTTATGGAAAAGGAGCTTCAAAAACTGAGGGAAAGGTCGTCGTCGCTGGCCCCTAAAAAGAAAAGCAAAGAGAAGCGCTGGGACCGGAATCCATCCCCACACGAGAGGCCTGCAACTGTGAGTACTTCTTTGGGCACCCCGTCTGCTTCTTTGGGCCGGGCCCCCTCCTGCCGAGGTGAGCGGGCAGCCGGGGGTAGCCTCTTTGGATGTCATAATCTCTTCGCCTTGTTGTGCCGGTAAGACACCCCTCACCTCTAACGAAGGGCGCACGGCCCTTGCTGATCAGTCTAGTGGCAGCCTTCCAGCCTTCTCTAGCTCGGCCAGATCTGTTGTGTCGGACGCTGGCTTCTCAGACGCCCGCCCGGATCCATTCACTCTACCTTCGGGATCCATTTTGGCCCCTGATGCTAGACAGAGTGAGGGCCAGTGGACCTGTCATCCCCTAGGGTTCTTCATCCCAGGGACTCGGCACCCGATCCTCTGCTTTTACACTAGCTAGATCGCATTGGACCTGTCGCCGCGGGGCCTCTCGGATCCCCGGACAGGCCTTCCTCCGCTGTTTCTGGACAGGAGTCCTGTCGGCTGGGGATCCTGCCATGGAGCCTCCACCCTCTGGTACTTCGAGCACACTCCTGGAATCCTGTGCCATCTGCTGGCGCTGTAGCACTGCCCCCCGCGGGCCTTTCAGCTGGGTTCCCAGATCCTGAACCCTACTTCCCGCCTCCAAGCAGCCCTCCGTCAACCACTCGGCATCCAATGCCGGGCCATGTGCCTCCAACGCCGGGTTACCCGACATCGGGTTATCTGACGCCGTCCTATCCGACACCGTGGTATCCCACATCAGGATACCCCATGCTAGGTTATCCCGGGTACTCTTTTTATTATCCATTCTGGCAGTACCCTCAGTATCCGGGGTAATCAAGCTTCCAGCCCCTTCCTCTGGTACCAGACCGCAAGTCCGTTTCCCTTTGGTGGAAGGATGCCAGAATGTAACTTCTGTCAGAGATAAGACAGTCGGTGGGAGAGACACCCACTCCCATGGTCACCTCTCCACCGCCTTCTCGGACTAGAGCTTCGGGCTCCCTGACTGTTGGCACCATGGAAGCAGACCCATCTGTTCTTAGTGGTTCTGAGCCCTCTGATACCGAGTCAGACTTGGATCCGTTGGACCCCAGGTCTCCCGTAGAGGTCCCCCCTAAAGACTCTCCCAAGTCTCCACTGGAGGACTCCCTCTTTCGGAGACTTGCTGCGTTCCATTCAAGCGGCTGGCCGTCCAGAGAGGTAGACCCGCAAAGAAAACGCCTTGCAGAACACCTGGATCTGGCCACTTCAGACCCCATCCCCATTCCCCCATGGATGGGGCCCCATGAGGACCTAGTGACCACGATTAGGAAACAGCCATCCTGTATACCAGCGGTTTTGCGTAAAGCAGACCGCGCCTATTACCCCTGGAAGGGATCTCTCACCTTAACTCCCATCCTAAGGCTGACTCCATGGTTATCATGGCCGCTCACAACCATTCAGCCCAGCCCAAACACTTGAGCTCTTTGCCTCCTGACAAGGACTCGCTCCAGCTAGATCAGTTTGGGCGTAAAATCTATTCTTCTTCCTCTTGTGCGATACGTTCCCTTAATTACGTCTCTCATATGGTCGCCTTCCAAAAAGCCTCTCTTTTGGATCTAGAAAGAGACCTCCAAGAGGTTCAGGATAAAACCCTAAGAAAGAAGTTATTGGATAAAGTTAGGATGGGGGGAAGTCATTGTGTCGTCACACTATTCGGGCGACTTACAACTCCGTGGGCTTGGTGGCTAGAGCGGCAGCCTCGGGGATCTGTCTCTGCCACCTCTCCTGGCTTTGTATAGCAGGCCTGGCGCAAGATGTACAGTCCTCCCTCCTGGACGCTCCCTTTAGTGGTTCTGTCTTCTTTGGCGGCGATGCCAAGGATATCATTACAGGGCTGCAGGAGAGCGGACGCTCCTTGCGGGACGTCTTTTCCATGAGAGTGGTCTCTTGCCGCAGGTAATACACTTGGGTCATCACCAGAAGTCGCTGTGACGCACGGCAGCTCTTCTAGCAGTCTTTTGCAGGGGCCACCCACATATGACATCAGCTTCTTGTTTCCTGTATAAGTGTGGGTGGTCCATGGTATCCTTCATTCATTTTCCCTCTGTCTTTAGCTCGCATGCAGCAAGCTAGAGCAACTTCGACAGCAGTCATCGACGAGAGTTGGAGCAAACGACGAATGTCCAAAGAATCTTCAAACATGATAGCGTTATTTCGTTCCTGCCGTTGAGGTAGAAGGATCTGTCGCTTAGACAACCACTCCACTTGTGTAAGGCGTCTGGGACTTGCACATGACACCACTTCCTGCCTACATTGCCAAGATTTCAACCAGGCAACCCATTGACGGCTGCAGGAAATCAAAAGCCATTTAATGCCTCTACTTTCAAATCCACCGCTTGCAGCTGGTGCAGAAGGCAGCGCCCGGTTGTTGACTGGACCGCCCGGATGTGTCATGTCACACCTGTGCTGCATGAACTGAATTGGCTGCCAGTCCAGTGGTGGATCACCTTTGAAGTCAGACTGCTGATTTATAAAACCTTACACGAACTCAGCCCCAACTACCTGAAAGAGCTTCTGTCCACCTACTGCCCTGTGCGATCGCTCCGCTCTGCTCAGCTGACAGGGGTTACTAGAGATTCCAAGAGTTTCTTTAAAATCTTCTGGGGCCTGTGCCTTTATGTATGCAGCCCTGGCCCTTTGGAATTCTCTACCCCGTCAGCTTCGTGAGTGCACGACCTTTTGGGGGGGGGGGCTGAAGACAGGCAGTAAAGTCCTTCCTGTGGCACCAGGCCTACTCAGTTGATCATCTGCTTTTATATTGTTTTACTTTATCCTGTTTCTGTTTTCTGTAAAGCGCCTTGACAATTCGAAAAGGCACTAAATAAATAAAAAGTATTATTATTTAAAGCTATTATAATGGAGCAGAAATTTTCTGTCAGAAATCAGGGAGCTCGTCCCAAGAGCTCCCCCTCCACTGATGCTCATAAATGGCACAAAAAGAAGCCCCCCTCAACCTCTGTGCCTAAGCGCTCGCCGACGACCACTGTTACAGGTGCCCCACCATCGTCAATGCGTTCTAAGACTGCCACCTCGTCGACTGCTCTTTTCCAGCACGTTGATGGCGGTCTATGATGAACCTCTGCTGGGTTCCTTCAACGTCCCATTGATGGGGTCTCCTCTCCTGTCGACGTCATTTTCACTTCATAATACCGTTTCCCAAGCGGCTGTGTCGACGAGGAGCCGCAACGCATTCCACTGGGGAAACTGGCTGCATTTGCCATGCACACTGCCCCTCCACTCTCACAGGTGCACACTCACAGGGGCCAGGCAGACAGGGATTGGGACCCTGGACTTCACCACCCAGGGGCAAGACCTGCTCTTGCTACATGTCCAGTCCCCTCTACAATCCCCTTGGTTTCCCAGAAACCCCCACCCTACACCCCACTTCCCAACTGGACGTTACTTGGGTAGTTCAGCAGGTCTTGCATGCCATGCGGCATGCTCAGCCCTCTGATCCAGGAGTGTCAAGCCACCCATCCCGTTCCCCTACTCCTCCGCCTATATGCTTCCAGGGTGACAGAGACCCTTCACCACCCTGGTCACCTCCCTCGTACGTGGATGACTACCTATCAGACAAGGCTGAGTTTCCAGTAGATTTTACCGGAGATCTGGAGGATGAGGAATTCCAGGACATGGATTTCCAGCCCCAGTCACACCTGTTGAAGATTTCCTCCCTAAATGAGGATTTAACCAGGCAGGCGGCTGCCTCTCCTCCAGATGACCCATCATTCCATGAGATGATGGTCCAAATTCAGAAAATAATGGGATTCTGTACTACCGAATGTGACAACGTAAGGATATGGCAGACTATGTAGAGTTACCAGAGGATCCAGTCTTAGTGGTACCACTTCTAATCCAAACCTACCAAAATGCTATGCTTGCAGCCCAGAACCAGCCTTCCACCATCACAGCTATTCCCCGAAAGGTGGATAGCCTCTGCCAGGCTCCTCTGGATCATCCCTTTCTATCCACTACTCCTGAAGCGGATTCAGTGGTGATTGTTGTCACTCATGATCTTATTAAATGACCGAAACACATGAGCTCCTTACCTCGGGATAAAAATTCCCGCAGGATAGACTATCTGGGGGCCAAAAGGTATTCCAAGCAGGTACCATGTATCTCAGAATCCTTAAATTATATGGGACACATGGTCAAATGCCAGTGTACACTCTGGTTTTTGGCTATTGAATTAGTCAGTAGACTTCCCCCTTCACAGGAAAGGGAACAATTACTGGCTACAATATCTACTGGCAACTCCATTTCCCAACACCTACTTCATTCGGGATATGACGCGGACGATACTTCTGCCCTCGTGTTTGGAACCGGCATTACCTTGCATCGCCATGCTTGGCATCTCAGGTTTTACACCTGATGTACAGCATAGAGTGGTTAATGCCCGCTTTGTGTCCAAACTATTCGGTCCAGGTACCCAAACACTGATAGATGATCTCCAGTCTTCAGGAAGAACTCTACGCACGGTGCATGTCATATACCATACCTCCCAGCCATCATACCGTCTTCAATCCTTTTATTCCAAAAGAGGTAGAAAATACAGAGGTTCACAGAGAGGCAGGTTCCTAGGTCATGCCTAGTCTTCCAGAATTGACACCTCTGCAGCCTGGAGCACCCACCCTCCTGGTGGAGCTGGTCAGCCCGCCTCCCAGTGACTTAACTGAGTCTCTGTCCACGCTTCCTCGACCAGGCCTCAGAAGCCATGGGCAGTCGTTTTGCCTTCCACTCAGAAGCCTGTGAAACGATCACATTGGACGAGTGGGTACTTCAGATTATTCAGAGGGGTCACACTCTGGGACTACTTTCCAGACCCTATTCTCCAGGAGGAACTGCAGGCTCTTCTAACCAAGAAGGCCATTTAGCCGGTACTCCCTACAGAACACCAAGAAGGGTTTTACTCCCAATTCTTCCTGGTACTCAAACGAACTGGCGATCTCAGACCAATACTGGACCTCAGACAATTGAACCTATACGTACAGTACAAAAGGTTCTACATGGTCACCTTTAATACCATCATGCCAGTGTTGAAACAAGGGGACTGGCTATGTGCCCTAGACATGAAAGATGCCTACCTACATATCCCTATCCATCCTGCCCACCACAGTTTCCTTCATTTTCACCTGATGGGTCAGCACTACCAATTTCAAGCACTCCCGTTTGGCCTCTCATCCGCCCCGAGTGTTCACCAAGTGCCTAGCGGTAGTAGCAGCAGCCCTATGATGGGATGGGCACTTTGTCTTCCCATATCTGGACGACTGTCTCATCAAGGCAGAGTCCAGAATCTCTCTGCTTCTCTCCCTAGAAGCAACCCTAACTGTTCCAGCCTCTAGGGATCATGGTCAGTTGGCCAAATTCCAATCCGGCCCCTACACAGTCTCTCCAATATATAGGAGCGGTCCTCAACACTGTCTCTGCCAGAGCCTACCTCCCGGCCGACAGCCAAGACAAGCTTCTATCTTTGGCTTCTCAGATACAAACCCAGAAAATAGTCGCATCCAGATGCATGTTGTGTCTTCTAGGACACCTCACCGATACCATCCCTATGGTAGCTTTTCCCCGTCTTCATGTGAGACTAGTCCAGTGGGTTCTCCAGAACCAGTGGTCTCAAGGAACAGGAAATCTCAAAGACAGAATCAGAGTCACTCTCACGTCATGGTCTGCCCTAGTATGGTGGACTTTCTGAGCCAACCTATGTCAAGGTATGCCCTTCCAGTCCCCCTTCCCCCACCCATGCAGACGTTAACTACAGAGGTGTCCCTGGGACGGTGGAGTGCACACCTGGGTCCTTACAGGACACAAGGAAAGTGGACTAATTCCATCCCTCATCCTCATATCAGTCTCCTGGAGATGAGGGCAGTTCGCTTAGCCCTCCAGGCCTTCCAACCTCACTTGTTTCCAGGACCATTGCTGATTGTCAGACAGCACTGCAGTAGTATTCTACCTCAACAAACGAGGAGGTGCAAAATCCCATACTCTGTGCAAAGAGATGCTTGCAGTTTGGCAGGAGGCCATTCGGCAACACCTTGTACTGACAGCCGTCCATTTACCAGGACTTAACAACCTCCTGGCCGACCTTCTCAGTCACCAGTCCACACGCGAATGGACACTTCAGCATAAAGTGCTTCAGAAAATATTTTGTCTGTGGGGAACCCTGCAACTGGATCCATTTGCCTCCCAAGCAAAAAGGGAAGGTCTGTGGATACCCTATCCCAAGTGGGGACAGGACTCTTCTTATATGCTTCCCCCTGTCCCACTACAGCATTGGACTCTACTGAAATTACAACTGGAACCTGCCACCGTGATTCTCATTGCCCCTTTGTGGCCTTGGCAGGTGTGGGTCCCTCTCCTTCAACAGTTCTCAGTGGCGGAACCCATTCCATTGCCAATCAGACCAGATTTCTTGACTCATAATCAAGGGATCCTTCTGCATCCCAACCTAAAGGCACTACACCTTCACACTTGGCTCCGGAGGTCGCTTTCATAGCACGTCTACAAATGTCTTCCCCTGTTGCCAGTATTCTGTTGGCCTCACGTAAACCAGCAATCAGGGAAACATATAATGCCAAATGGGAATGCCTTTCCATCTGGGCTGCTTTCTGATCATTGGATCCTTATTCCTGTCCACTGACAAAAGTCTTGGGTTACTTGGCCTCAATTGCCAAGACAGGATTAAGCTATTCCTCCCTCAAAGTCCATTTGGCTTCTATTTCAGCCTTCCATTAACCTCTGGATGGCAGATTACTGTATCAACATTTAGCCAAAATGTTTCTAAGAGGAATGTTGCATATTAAACCACCTATCTGAAGACCCACTCCTCTATGGGATCTCAGTTTTCCAATAGAGAAATTAAGTATTGAGCCCTTTGAACTGGCGGCCACTTGTGACCTCTGTTTCCTTTCTTGGAAAACACTATTTCTAGGATCGTGGATATGTTGTTCATCCACACTCTTTGGCATGTCCCTTTCCCCTTTAAGATCAGTCAGAAGTCTTCAAGCTAGCTCCTTCCACCCACTCGGGTGGTATATACAGTCGTGGCCAAAACTATTGGTGCCCTTGCACTTTTTTCAAATAACTCACAATTTCTTCTAAACATAAGTTGAAATTAACAACAGTGTTTGGTCTCCACAATTCTTTATTTCTCTGTTAATATTACAGAACCTTTGTTTTTGATTCAGAATTTAATATATCCATTTAAATCAGAAAATGAAAAGATGGCATTGACAAAATTATTGACACCCTAGACTTAATATTTGGTAGCACAGCCTTTGGTCAAAATAACTGCAATCAACCGCTCTATAGCCATGGATGAGCTTCCTAGCCTTCACTGGCAGTTTGGCCCACTCTTCTTGTGCAAACTGCTCCAGTTCTCCCAGATTTGAAGGGTGCCTTCTCCCAACTGCTGTTTTCAGATCTCTCAACAGGTTTTCAATGGGATTTAGATCTGGACTCATTGCTGGACACTTCAGAACAGTCCAGCGTCTCGTCTTGAACCATTCCTGGGTGCTTTTTGAAGTGTGTTTGGTGTCATTGTCCTGCTGGAAGACCCATGACCTTCAGAGACCCAGCTTTCTGACACTGGGTTCAACACTGCGCTCCAAAATGGCCTGGTAATCTCCAGATTTCATGATGCCATGCACACATTCAAGGCACCCAGTGCCAGAGGCAGCACAGCAACCTCAAAATATCACTGAACCTCCTCCATGTTTGACTGTAGGGAAGGTGTTCTTTTCTTTGAAGGCTTCATTTTGTTTTCTGTAAACAGAGATGTTGTGCTTTACCAAAAAGCTTTAATTTGGTCTCATCTGTCCACAGGACATTCTCCCAGAAGGATGTTGGCTTGTTCAGGTGTGTTTTGGCAAACTCCAGTCGGGCTTTCTTATGTCTCTCTCAGCAGTTGGGTCCTCCTGGGCCTCCTACCATATAACCCCTTTTCATTGAGTTGGTGACGGATGGTGCGAGTTGAAACTGTCATACCTTGTGTCTGAAGGTCAGCCTGAATCTGTTTGGCAGTTGATTGAGGTGCTTTCTCCACCATTCGAATAATCCTGCGCTGCAATCTTCGATCAAGTTTTCTCTTGCGGCCACGTCCAGTTTAGTGGGCTACAGTGCCATGGGCCTTAAACTTCCTGATAACATTACGTACGGTGGAAACAGGAACATCAAGGTCTCTGGAGATTGATTTGTAGCCTTGAGAGTGTCCATGCTTGGCTACAATCTTCTGTCTGACCTCCTCAGACAATTATCTGGCTTTCTTTCTTTTCTCCATGCTCACTGCGGTACACACAGTGACACAAAACAGGAGAATGAGTACTTTTCTCTATTCAAACTGGTTGAATGAGTGATTTTTATATTGCAGGCACCTGCAACTCACCACAGGTGAGTTCAATTCCAAAGTGAAGGAGAATCACCTGCTTGAAATTAATTATTTCTAACTACTTCTAAAAGGTGCCAATAATTTTGTCCGGGCCATTTAAGGATTTCTGTGTGGAATAAGCTAAGACTTAGTAAATTTTTCTGCTTTTTGTGTTTTATTCCACTGCAAACCAAAGAAATACATATGTGGATACCAAAATATTTTTTAATTTCAACAATTTTCTGGAAGGAATGGTGCATTATTAGAAAAAACTGCAAGGGCGCCAATATTTTTGGCCACGACTGTACCTCGGCTCCGCCCCATTATGCCAGATCTTCCTCTCCGCTGGAAGATGCAGGTTGCCTCCCTCATGCTCACGCATTTCATAGGCCCTGGCTTTCAAACCCTCAGTTTTACCGGAAGTAAAACTCGTTCGAGATAGTGATTGCGTTTTTGAGTCTCCGATTATGGAAAATAAATCTTCTCCGGGATTTCGCCAGTGTCCTTGCGGCCAGAAGATGTCGCGCACCGATCCCCATCTCGCGTGCATCTACTGCCTAGGTGTCGTCTTGCAGCTTTTGCCTCACCTTCCATCCCAACGTCTGGAAGATCGCTTGGCGCGCTTGACGTTGGGGAGACCGGAAAAAAGGAATCCTCCGGTGAAGTCTAAGGAAGCTAGGCAAGCGGTTTCCGCGGCTGTAGGCTCTGCCAAGCAGCTGGAACGCATGAAGGCATTCGAAGAAGCCGCCAGCGCCTCGGCTGTTCAAAGCTTCTTCATTCCTCTCAACCTGGGCTCTACCTTCACAGGTTCTTTTAAGGAGTTGTGCCAGTCTCTCCCTAACCGGGGTGAGGCGCCCGTGGGCTCACACTCTTCCTGCTCTCGGAAGAGAGAAAAGGAATTTGTGCTCTTGGGACTGAGAGGGGTCTCAGGAGCATGCGGTCTTGACCTTTGTTGAGATCGCTTCCTTGGCTGCAGGTTTCATGGACCTTCCATCTGGCCAGACTTCCGAGGAGGGGGCCGACGAAGTAGAGATCTTTCTCGACTCGATTAAGCCTCTGTCGCCAGCCATGGGCGATGACTCCTTGGAAAGGACTCCGGTCCTGGTGTTCCCTGATGAGGAGGCCCAGCCATCTGGTGTCCCCATCGAGGTCCCAGTTCCGGACCCCTGGGTTTCACTGATCCCTTCTGTGTTTCCTGAGCGACTGAGTCGGCCCGCCCAATCTTTGTCGAGGTCCAGAACCCCTTTTGCTGAAAGGCCAAGGAAGAGCCATAAGCGCTCCAAGAAGAGGTGTCGCTACAGGTCGTCCTCATCCTCCTCTGATGAGCAGAGGCTCCAACAAAAACTCCAGTGCTATGAGGACCTTATCTGGCAACAGCTGATTATGACCGGGCAGAAGCCAGCTCTGCTGCTTACTCAAGCACATTGGCTTGCTACTACTAGGGTCGGCCGACCCTCAGAAACAAAGCCCTTGGTTCCCCACCCACAGGGCCATCCTGTCCTCTGGTTTGGCCTTTGCCAGTCTCCCCACCGATAGTGGTGGAGCCACCACTTAAGCAGCCTGTGGGAGGGGCTCCTTCCAAAGAGGACCAACCAGATACTGGGCTTCCCCGACGTCTGTCGGTCATGGTCACCCCGGACCCTCCTCGACAGCTCGAGGGTGACTTGGGCGGCAAACCGCTGTATCCCGACTCCTCTGACTCAGACGTCATCGGACTCCACTCACATCCAGGGGATGATGAGTCGTCCGTTGGCACAGGGATGGAGGAAAGCCCTTCCTCTTTCCAAGAGATCCTCCATCTCATCTCTGATTCCACAGGGATGCCCCTGGATCCCATCCAGAAAAAGGCGGAGTACCCTCTCAGGGATATCCTGAAGAGAGGTGACACCCCGACTGAGGCCTTTCCTGTGGCCGAGGCCATTGTTGGCCCAGCACTATACCTATGGCAGCACCCTGCCTCATGTCCAGCACAGTCTGGTCCGCAAGTACACAGTTCCCATGGGGTCCCTTGCAGGGTTCACAGAGCACCCTTCAGCTGAGAGCCTGATGACCACCTCTGTTCAGGCATACTGGCAGATCTGCTGACACTGACCATCCCCCCAATAAGGAGTCCAAGCTCTTGGACCATTTGGCACAGAAAGTCTATGCGGCTTCCTCCTTGGGCCTTCGTAAGGCCAGTTCGGCCGTCGTCATGGCACACTTCTCTCATGCCCTTCTTGGGTCATTAGATGAAGTCCTCCCACATCTCCCTGCAGACATGCAAACCACGGTTAAGCAAGTCCAAGACGAGGGCCGTGCTGTTGCCAAACAGCAGCTCCAGACAGCCCTGGACATTGGGGATTCTTGTGCCCGCTCAGTGGCAGCCGCAGTGGCCTCTCACTGCAGTTCTTGGCTGAGGTTATCCTCCGTCCCAGCGGATATTCTGCATAAGTTAGCTGATATGCCTTTCCTCATGACCGACTTGTTCGGCCCAGGAGTGGCCGGTCACCTTCAGCGCATTGAACAGTCCAATGCCACCTTGGATGCCACTTCTGCCAGGAGTTCTTCAGGCAAGAACCAGCAGAAGAAAAAGAAGCCTTTTCGGCACTCTTCCCCTGCAGCCCAGCAGTCGTCCTACCAAGGAGGTCAACGGCAGGCTCAAGCTTGGCACCCTCGTCCCAAGCCTGGACCCCAACAGGCCCGCAAAGGGGGCCGAGGCTCAGGTCCTGGACCCTATTCCTCCTCTAAGGCTGCTCAGTGACGGGGTGGGGGCTACCACTCCTATCTCTGTCACACCAGCTCTGGGCCCTCCCATGGGAGGCTGGCTCTGTCACTTCCTTTCCGCCTGGTCCACTATTACCACAGACAGGTGGGTTCTCGAAGTGGTCGGTCAGAGACTGCCTCTGGAATTCGAGCAGTACCCTCCCAGCCGAGCCCACATTCCTCGGGAGGAAAGAGTAGCCGTCTATACTCAGTCGGCTCTTTGAGACGACATTGCTCAGCTCCTCCTCAAGGAGGCAGTAGCTGCAGTGGCAGATTCTCCAGCAGACCCAGGCTTTGTCTCCAGATACTTCCTGGTGCCCAAGCGGACGGGGGGTGGGGGCTGGCGCCCCATTCTAGATCTCCACAACCTGAATCAATTTCTCAGGTCACGCACCTTTCGGATGGTCACTTTGTCCCAGATCATACCATCCTTGTAGCGAAACATGTGGTTCTGTTCACTGGATCTGCAGGACACGTTCTTTCACATCCCAATCCGTCCATCCCATCAGCGGCTCCTCTGCTTCAGGGTCATAGGGACCCTGTACAAGTTCCGAGCCATGCCGTTTGGCCTGTCATCGGCCCCACGGGTCTTCACCAAATGCATTGCAGTAGTGGCGGCCCATCTCTGGCGTCAGGGAGGGGGGTCAGAATTTACCCCTACCTCGAAGATTGGCTCCTAGCAGGTTCCACCCAACAGGAGGTGGAGAGGTCCAGGGATCTTGCCCTCCAGACCTGCTCCCAACTTGGCCTCCTGATCAACGAGGCCAAGTCGGAACTCGTGCCTTCTCAGGTGATGGGCTTCATCAGGGCAGAGCTCGACTCATGTCAAGCCAGAGCTCGGCTCCTGGCAGACAGGGCAGAGATTCTTTCCTCCTTTGCCCAATCATTTCTGGTTGGGCACTTGCACCCTGCTCAGTACTTTCTGCGCCTTCTGGGCTACATGGCGACGTGCACCCAGTGGTCCGTCGGGCCCGGTTGCACATGCGCCCCCTCCAATGAGAGCTGGCCACCCAGTGGACTCAGCGCCACGGTCATTTTGACCAGCTGATCACTGTAACCCAGAAGATGTGGGATGCTCTCCAATGGTGGACCGCCCCAGACCGATTGCAGGAAGGAATCCCATTTGTTCGCCCCGAGCCAACAGTCGTCCTTATGACCGATGCCTCTCTCATGGGCTGGGGAGCCCACATGGGGGACAACAGGGCCCACAGGTTCTGGAACCCCAAGGAGTCCTGATGCCACATCAACCTGTTGGAGCGCAGCAGTCAGACTGGCACTGTCAGCTTTCGCTCCTCAGCTCCGGGGTCAAGTGGTTCAAGTCCAGACGGACAATACCACGACCATGTACTACCTCAACAAACAGGGTGGCACGCACGCCCATCTGCTGTGCGAGGAGGTGCTCCACATCTGGCCCTTCGTAAGCCAGTTGGAGGTGGATCTCCTAGCCATCCATGTGGCAGGAGTCTCGAACCAGCTGACGGATGCCCTCAGCAGTTTAGGCCAGACATCCCACGAGTGGTCTCTCCATCCAGAGGTAGCTTACAGCCTGTTATCCCGTTGGAGCATACCGATTGTGGACCTGTTTGCTTCCAGGGAAAACACCAAGCTGAGGCTGCATCATGTCCGCCCCCCTCAGCAGGGCTCGCTGCAGGGAGATGCCTTCTCGAGGTTGTGGACCCCAGGCCTCCTCTATGCCTTCCCTTCATTTCCCTTGATCCTCAAGGTGTTACTCGAGGTGAGGAGGGACAAGGCGAAGGTGCTTCTGGTAGCCCCAGACCTCCCGCACCAGTTCTGGTATCCAGATCTCCTCTGCCTCAGCTGCAGGCGCCCAGAGCGGCTTTGTACACGCCCAGACCTGACATCTCTGAACCAGGGAAAGGTCTTCCATCTGGACCGTCAGTCCCTGCACATCACAGCCTGGTACCTGAGCAGATAGAGTTCCAGTCTTTGGGTCTTTCCGAATATGTCTACACCGTGGTGGAGGCATCTCGAAATGAATCGACCAGGATATGTTATGCCTTCAAATGGAAAAGGTTTTCCATTTGGTGTCATGGTAAGGGTCTGGACCCCTTATCCTGTTCTGGGGCTAACATTCTCAACTACCTTTGGTCTCTCTCCAAAGGGGGTCTCTGGTCATCGACCGTTAGGGAGCACCTGGCAGCCATTTCTGCTTACCGGGCGTGGGCTGGTCAGACGATATTGGCACAGGACACAGTGGTGAGGTGCTTTTTCAAAGGCCTGGATCACATATCCCCTCCGTTTCATGAACCTCCACCTCTGTGGGATCTATTGCTGGTTTTGGTAAAGCTCATGGGCAAGCCATTCGAACCCATGCACAAGTGTAAGCTCTCACACTTGTGGAAGACTGCCTTCCTGGTGGCTATTACGTCTGCCAGAAGGACAGGGGAGCGCCAGGCGCTTTCGGTGGACTCCCCTTATCTTGTCTTCCACAGGGACAAAGTTGTCCTGCGCCCCCACCCGAAATTCCTTCCCAAGGTGGTGTCAGAGTTTCAGCTTAACCAGGTGTTGACTCTGCCGGTATACTACCCTAATTACACCTCGGAGGCCGAGTACAGGCTCCATACCTTGGACCTGAGATGTGCCCTCTCATGTTATAAGGAGAAGATGGCGGAAATTCGGGGAGAGGTTCGCCAGCTGTTTGTCACCCACGCTGAAACCGCTTCTGGCAGACCTGCAGCCAAATGGACCATAGCAAGATGGATTACATCATGCATAGGTCTGTGCTATGAGTTGGCGGGCAAGGAGCCTCCCAGAGGGATAAGAGCTCATTCTACCTGCCATACTGCTGCATCAGTGGCTGCTTCCAGGGACATCCCTATCCAGGAAATATGTTGGTCTGCTACCTGGAAGTCAGCAAACACCTTCATTACCCACTACCACATCGACCCTGAATCTCGCCAGGATGCTGGTTTTGGGACCTCATTTCTCCAATCTCTGTTCCCTAAGTAGGGGATGTGTGCCTTGCCTCCCTTCTCCCAGAGGACTACTAGGAGTCTGCCAAAGAGTGTGGATGAACAACATATCCACGATCCTAGAACAACAGTTTACTCATCTGTAACAGCAGTTCTAGGAATGGTATATGTTCATCCACACGGACCCAGCCAACCTCCCCGGCTGCAGACGCACACAACCGGGCTTCCAGTGGGCTAAGATCTGGCGTCATGAGGCATAGCTGAGGTATATACCACCCGAGTGGGTGGGAGGAGCTAGCTTGAAGACTTCCGGCTGATCTTAAAGGGGAAAGGGACATGCCAAAGAGTGCGGATGAATAACATATACCACTCCCAGAACTACTGTTACAGGTGAGTAACCTGTTATTTTAGTGGCTGTCACTTCGGCTCTGCGTATTTCCGAGCTTCATGTTCTTATGTGTAGAGAACCTTATTTGATTTTTCACAGGCAGTGGCACTTCGTACCAACCCTTCCTTCCTACCTACCTAAGGTAGTGTCTGAACACACCTTAAATCAGTCCCTGGAGTTACCAGTACATTATCCTGAACACTCCAATCAAGGTGAATACCTCTTACATACTCTAGATGTCCATCGTATACTACGATACTGTACTAATTAAACTAAATCGATTAGGAAGATTTCTCAACTTTTTGTTACCTTCGCCTCAAGTAGGGAACGTCTCCCGGTCACCTAACGGACCCTCTCCAACTGGCTAGCGCACTGTATAACATTTTGATCTTATTTCGAGATACAGCTCTTGCAGCAGGTTACACCATTAGGACTGAAGCCGTCAGGCGCCAGGACCCCATGGAAATTTTCTAGCTAGCAGTCTTCAGTGGGGACCGCCTCCGACGTCAGTCCCACCGACGACGTCAGGCGTAGTACATAAGGAGGCGGTCCCCCCATAATCCTCAGTTCTTTTCCCGCTGTCGACATCGCAAGCATCGGCCTCTCTGTCACTTTCTAGCATGCGACGACTAGGAACTACGACATCCTCCTTCTTTCTTTCTGAACTTGGATACATCTGATGTCCTCTCCAAACACCTCTCTGTAAGGTCACCCATCGAAGTGTGCCTGCGGCAAACAGATCCCCTTCAGTGATCCTCACTCAGCCTGTGTGCGTTGTCTAGGCCCGGAACACGACACCAAGGCCTGCTCCTTCTGCCAGGGCTTCAACAGTCACACCAGGATCTGCCGCCAGAAGGCCCTTCAAGCGTTTCTCTTGGAGGAGAAACTCAAGGCTATGGATAGGGAACCTTCCTCCAGGGGGGAGTCGTCAGGGAAGACCCATAAGCACCGGGAGAAGGAAAGGCCCAGGTCCCCTTCGAGGGCCTCGGACTCCCGCAGCTCCAGCTCAAGGTCAGACCGCTCTCCCTCCAGAGCTCAATCTCAGCCTCCCTCGGTTCAAGTCAGAGCCTCCAGCGGCTCCTTCTCTTTGCAGCCTATTAAGACTTCCAGGCCATCGGCTTCATCCACCACTTCTAAGGCCTCGTCCAAGTCTGGGGAGTGCCACAGGTCTTCCTCCTGCCGTTGGGACTCCGATGCCAGGTCGGTGTCCTTGCCTCTGCGTGGGTCGGACCCGGTCCCGCGTAAGACTAAAGAACTGACATCCCTGAAATGGACGCCGGACCCGTCGGCCCACCCGACATCGGCCAAGCATCACAGGCACTCCCAGGAGCCGGCTACAGTCAGACACCCATCGCCGGCCAGGCATTCGCCTCCCAGGGCGTCGGCCAGGGGAGCAACGTCAGCTACTCCAAAGGGGAGGACCACACCACTGTCGCCTACCGACATTGGTTGGAAGGTATCTTCGGAGGAGGAGGACACCACTCAGCCCGAGGACCAGGCGGGTGACTCCGGAACCGTCGAGCTCCCACAGGAACCCTCCCCGGAGCAGGAGACCCCTGATGACCTGACGCCCGACCCTGGCGACAGGCCACCGGCGCCCGGCCCGTTGTCAGGCCTGAATTTGACAGAGGTGAAGGAGATCTTCACCTTCTGGTGGGACACCATCATGAAGGATGTGGTCGCCACACACCCACCTACTCCTTCAACGCCTACACCTCCTCCTCCATCCAAGGGGTCCGTAGGACGGTCACCGACTCCCATGGAGCCAGCAACTCCTCCTGGGGTAGATCTTTAGATAGGAGAAGACCTCCATCAAGATCCACTTCAGGGTCACCCAGCCCTAAGAGACCCAGAAGACGCCGGTACACCTCATCCGCAGAGGATTCTAGATCTGACACCTCAGGGCGCTCCAGATCTCCTTCTCCCATCAGCAGTCCCTCCCCAGACCCACACGACCTTCCCAGGTCTTCTCCGGATGACCCCTCATTCGCTGAAATCATGAGGCACATTCTGGAGAATATGGGGTGGCATGCTGAAGAACTGGACCCCGAGAGACAGCGCCTTGCCTGTTACCTTCGGCAGAAAGATCCAAAGCCTGTGGTAGTACCACCCTTGGTGGATACCTTCGTGGACGTCACCAAGGCTGCGTGGAAGCATCTGCATTCGACTCAGGCAGTGCCGAAGAAGGCTGACCGCCTATACAAGGCCCCGAGGGAGGACCAGTATCTGGCGAACCATCCTCTGGCTGATTCCCTGGTCATCACGGCCTCGCATGACCAGTCTCAGAGACCTCAGCACTTGAGCACACAGCCACCGGAACCGGAATCCAAGCAGTTGGATGTCCTGGGTAGACGCACGTATGCGGCCTCGACCTGCGCCATTAGATCCCTAAATTACCTCACCCACATGGTTCAGTTCCAGAACGCATTCTGGGAACAGGGACAGGACCTGGTTGAGAAAATGCCAGACGGTGGTCGAAAGGAGGAGCTTTTGAATCTCCTCCATACGGGTTCGGATGTGGGGACCCAGGTGTTCAGAGCCGCATACGAGTCTGCGGACTCTTCGGCCAGAGCTGCAGCCTCAGGCGTGTGTCTCCGGAGACAGCCTTGGCTCCGCGTCTCCGGTTTTACCCCAGACATCCAGAAGAACATCGTGTATGTTCCTTACAATGGGGAAGTCCTTTTTGGTGAAGCCTCGGAGAAGGTTATCACCAAACTTCAGGATGCAGGGAAGGCAGTTAGATCTGTCCAGGCCATGTACAGATCTCGACCTAGTTCCTTTCGTAGGAACCAGAGTCGCTTCGGGCCGGACGCAAAGGCAACAACCGCGTTCCGATCAACAGCAGAGGGGCTCCATTTCCCGAAAAGCCCAGGCCACGTCATCCCCAGGTAGAGGCCACTGAGTCACAAAGTCGGCCCAACCTGCGGGTTCTAATGCTGCCACTGTCGGGGGTCTCATCGCATGTCACCTGCTAGGGTGGCGGTCGATCACCACCGACAGGTGGGTGCTGCAATTGGTCGAAAAAGGCCACGATATAGAATTCGTAGGCAACCCACCTACAAGACATCCCCTGCTCTCCCGCTGCTTGGGTCAGCATGCCCTGCTGATACAGCAGGAAGTGCTCGCGTTTCTAGAGAAAGAAGCCTTAGAGCACGTTCCAGAGAGGTTTAGGCTATTATTCACACTTCTTCCTGGTTCCAAGGAAAACAGGGGACCTCCGTCCAATTCTGGACCTCAGCGACCTCAATCTGTCGGTTGTCTACAAACGCTTCCGCATTGTGACCCTTCTGGGATTAATCCCCATGCTGAAACGGGATGCCTTTCTGGCATCACTGGACATGCAGGACGCTTACCTGCACGTCCCAATTGCTCAAGCGCACAGGAGGTTCCTGCGCTTCGAGTTTCAGAGCAGTCATTATCAGTTCCGAGAGTTTCGTTTCGGGCTGTCATCGGCACCGCCTTCACGGGCGCGTGGATGTCGTAGCGGCGCCTCTGAGGCAGGGCCATCACGTGTTCGCAGCATTCCGGACGACTGGCTTCTCATGGCTCCCTCCAAGGAAGCACTGATGACAGCCATTCATCGTACCCAGGTCCTCTTTCAGTCACTGGGTATACTCATCAGCTACGAGAAGTCACTCCTGATGCCATCCCAAAAACTGCAGTTTATAGGAGCAGTTCTGGACACCGTCAGAGGGAAAGCTTTTCTTCCCGCGGACAGAGCGGAACACATCAGATCCCTCATCAGGGACCTGTCTGTGAAGAAGACCGTCCTGGCCAGATTGGTCCTTCGCCTGTTCAGACACATGGCTGCGGCCATTGCAACAGTCCCAATGGCAAGGCTTCACATGCGGGTAACTCAGTGGATGCTAAGGGTGCAATGGGACCAAAGGCAAGACCATCTGCAGCAGCCAATTCGAATCACGAATGCCGCGATTCAGGATTGGCAATGGTGGCTTGATCCGGGGAAGCTCTCTGCGAGGGTTCCCTTTGTAGCGCCGTCTCCGACTGTGACTCTCTCCACGGACACCTCAGGGCTCGGGTGGGGAGCACACCTAGACGGGGTGAGGTCTCAGGGCACATGGACAGCCCAAGAATCTCATCTCCACATCAACATTTTGGAGATGAGGGCGGTTCTTTATGCTCTGCAGGCCTTCCAGTCGGAGATTCCACCGGGTACTCTCCTGTTGCAAACAGGCAATACTGCGGTGATATATTACCTCAACAAACAAGGAGGTACTCACTCCTACCCGCTTTGCAGGGAGGCCATGAGAGTGTGGGAGTGGGTAGTGCAGCACGGCGCAAACCTAATTGCAGTACACGTCCCCGGAGTGGACAATACTGTCTCAGACAGCCTGAGTCGCTCTCGGGCCAGAGTCCATGAGTGGGAACTTCTGCAGGTGGTGGCAGAGGATCTGTTTCACAGATGGGGCACTCCAGAGTTAGACCTTTTCGCGTCCCCATCCAACGCAAAACTGCCCAATTTTTACTCGCTAGATCCAGGGCCTGGTGTTTTCTGGCGAGACGCATTGTCCCTCTTTTGGGCGGGCAGATTCCTCTATGCCTTCCCTCCTTTCCCGTTGATCCAGAGAGTCCTCTTAAAACTTCGCAGGGAGCAGGCGATGCTCATTTTGATAGCGCCTTTCTGGCCCAGACAAATTTGGTTCCCGCTTCTGCATCAACTATCTCGGGAACCTCCACTTCCTTTGCCAATCAGCTCCCATCTGCTGTCTCAGGAGGAGGGTTCATTAGTCCATCCGGACTTGAGTTCTCTGAACCTGCATGCTTGGCTCCTAGAGACATAGCCATGTTGCGATACGGGGTCTCGCAAGATGTGGCAGAGGTACTCTCTGCCGCTAGAAAACCTGCAACCCACGCAACTTACGCCATGAAATGCGGTAGATTTTGCTTGTGGGCTCAAGCGCGCGGTTTCTCGCATTAGATTGTCCCGAAAAGCTGGTTCTGGATTACCTGCTTTCTCTTTTTCAGTCTGGACAGGCTTACTCCTCGATCAAGGTGCACCTTTGAGCAATTTCAGCTTACCATGCCCCCCGATGGCCCAATTGGACACTACTCGAGCCTTTTTAAAGGGAGTTCTCCACCTTAGGCCACCTATCAAGGATCCGATCCCTCCTTGGGACTTGCCCTTTGTCCTGGAGCAGCTTACGCTGCCACCTTTTGAACCAGCCGCGGATTGCGAGCTACGTTTTCTGTCGTGGAAAACGTTGTTTTTAGTTGCAGTTACTTCGGCAAGAAGGATTTCCGAATTGCGTGCATTGATGTGCAAAGAACCTTATTTAGTTTTCCATCAGGATAGCTTATCCCTGAGGACAAACCCAAAGTTTCTGCCTAAGGTGGTTTCAGCTGTCACCCTTAATCAGGATATCGACTTACCAGTGTATTTTCCTAAGTACACCAACCAAGGAGAAGCCCTTCTTCACGCCCTTGATGTGCAAAGGTGCCTCACATATTATCTGACTAGAATCAAACAGGTTTGAAAGTTGGATCAAGTGTTTGTGTCTCCTTTGCTGTTAGGATGGAAGGAGCTCCTGTTTCTAAACAGTCTCTCTCAAGGTGGCTCATCCAGTATATCTCTTTCTGTTATGTCAAGCGCAATAAACCCTTACCAGGCGTGGTTAAGGGTCAATCCACGAGAGGAGTGACCACTTCCTTTGCGGCGCTAAGGAATGTATCCACCTCAGCTATTTGCGCTGCAGCCACTTGGAGCTCGGTGCATACCTTTATTAGGCATTATAGCCTGGACATTGCATCGAGGAGAAGAGCAGGTTTCGGCCTAGCTGTCCTTCAGGGACTTCTGTCTTAGGCTCGAGTAGGGTTGTGATCCCTACCTTTCCTCCTCCCTGCAGCATAAGATTGCCGCTATTGCTTGGGAATCAGTCCTAACGGTGTAACCTGCTGCAAGAGCTGTATCTCGAAGTGAGATGGTACAATTACGTAAGAACTTACCATAACAGTAGATCTTCAAGAACAGCTCTTGCAGCAGGTACCTTCCTGGCCACCATTCCCCCTTTTGTTGTGGAGGTAGGTAGTAGCCAAACATCCATCTTTAAAGGTGGGAAGTTCCTTTTTAGTCTTGACCATCTGGTGGCGGATCCTCGGTCTCCTCTTCTGATGTCACCCAGCGGCCAGGAGTCTCCGGCGGGAGAACTGAGGATTATGGGGGGACCGCCTCCTTATCTACTACGCCTGACGTCGGGGGCCGGACCGACGTCTGAGTCGGTCCCCGCTGAAGACTGCTAGCTAGAAAATTTCCGTTGGGTCCTGGAGCCTGACGGCTTCAGTTCTAATGGTGTAACCTGCTGCAAGAGCTGTTCTCAAAGATCTACTGTTACGGTAAGTTCTTGCGTAACTGTACTTTATTCAAAATGCAAGCCATTACCAGGACCTGTCCAAGCCCCTTCTACCAGAGCTATGGCCACCACAGCGGCCTGCTTTAAAGGGGCCTCTATTACGGATATCTGCAACGCAGCTACTTGGTCCCCAATTCATACTTTCATGAAGCATTACAATTTGGATGTTGCTTCACACCATAGGACTGCCTTTGGCCAAGCAGTTCTGCAAGGCCTCTTGTCATAATTCCACCCGATTCATCCCAAGTGTATTACCTGCTGCAAGAGACCACTCTGTGGAAGATAGTACAGTTGCGTAAGATCTTACTGTAAAAGTAGATCTTAGAGGAGTGTCTCTTGCAGCAGGTACGATCCCACCCTCCATCCCCCTCCTTCTGTAGAACAAATTCTGGTCCAGTGACTTATGGGTTGGGATACCTATGGTACCTTGGCTTCCCCTCCGTCCTCGCTTAGCGAGCTGAATCTGGCAGGGTAAACTGAGGATACCAGGGACTGGCCCACACTTACATAGGAAACAGGAAGCTGATGTCATGTGTGGGCGATCCCTGGAAAAGACTGCTAAAAGAGCTGCTGTGTGTCACAGCGACCTCTGGCGATGACCCAAGTGTATTACCTGCTGCAAGAGACACTCCTCAAAAATCTACTGCTATGGTAAGGTCTTGCATAACTGTACTCCCAGCTTTCTGAGACTGTCATTGCTGCCTTCCACATTTGCAACCTGGTGATACTCCAAAATCTCATTCCTGCAGTATTCTAAAAATTGCATAAAACTTTGTCATTATAAAGCTATGTTTTCTGCGCCCCCCCCCCCAAACCATATCACATTCTGAAGTACTGTACCTTGCATCTGCACATTATGGAAATGGCATGCACTGACCCCCCCCCGGTCAGTTTTCCTCTTTAAAGAGGTGCATGTTGTGCAGGTACTCTGACTGTGACTGACCAGATAGGTCTTCATTTGTCTGTGTATGGGGCATGATGTGGCACATTGCTCAAGGTGTCAGGTCATTCTTGCTTCCTGCCTTGAAGAACTAAAGCAGCGAGTTCTCTAGGCAATCATACCACAATGTGTCTGCCACCTGCCGCTGCAGGATCGGCTCTGTTGCAGGCCATGGAGGAGGGTGGGGTCCAGTGAGGACTCTGGTCCTGGTCCTTCTGTCAGTGGAGAAGTACGTGATGGATGAAAATACAAGAAAAGTTAATGCAGTTCATGGGGTCCACTGACAGTCTAGGTTCCTGCTCACACTGTCCCCATCTGGAAGATCCATGTGGTCATTCACCCTCAAGGGATGTTGTGCCACCATTGGAGCACCTTGAGTCTGCCTGTGAAGTGAAGTTGCCATTGGAGCAACTGACTGGGTTTACGCTGGTAGGCCTCAGCAGGGATGAGTCTGAGGGAGAAGCCATGTAGATTGGGTTCAGCTGAGCTTCGTGTCATACTTGTGCCAGCTCAGCTGACACTTGTCCAGATTGTGGTGGTGTCTCCTGTTAGACCGGTACCCAGGGTCACCCCATCGAAGTACCTGGACCCAGAGGTGTCTGTGGTGTATCAGTGTCTTAAGTCAGTGCTTGAGATTGAGATCGCAGTCCCATTCTCACTCTTGTCGACATCACAGATGTCACTGTCAAGCTCCTCCTCCTTGTTTGGCTTCTGTCATCAATGTTGAGGCCAAGACAGATGAGAGAGCCAGCTTGGTAACAGTAGACCCATCTTGGCTTTGCCCCCGGTGCCGACTTCGCTCATGCAACTTGTGACCCCTTTGCCAGACATGCTGCAGTGTCCATATATCTGGCACCCTGACCTACAAATTCGGCAGTGGGTGCCACAACTAAGGACTCCAGGCCTGAGTCCAGACATCCCCATCTATTGTTGGTGGTGACTTCACTGTTGGAGGGGTTTGGCCATACCATATGTTGTCAGTTGATGCTTCTTTATCCCACACTGATTTTGATGCATTCTCCATCCACGCAACTCCACAGCAGGTAGAGAAGGTAGCTAGCCTACGGACCGGCCTCCTGTGTAGGACCAGTCCTCATTTGCCACCTTATAGAACAGATGTCCTTGGCTCTGAAAACTCACTTGGAAGAGGTTCAGAAGAGGAGACCTACCTGCTGATGGTTGTCTAGTAGGGAGCCTCCTGAATGGCATTAGTGTTCATTCCACCAGGCATACAGCTGCCTTGGTGGCTGCTTCCAGGGACATTCTATCCAGGAAATTTACAGGCTGTTACCTGGAAGTCAGCACACACCTTTATTTCCTGTTACCACATTGACCTTGAGTCACTTTGAGATGCTGGTTTGAGGACTTTGTTTCTTCAGTCTCTTCGCTGGATAGGGGTGCATGCCTTGCCCCCTGTTTGTGCTAGAAGTCTGAACCATATCCACACCCCTATTAGGAGTGGTACATGGTTCACATCCACACAACCCACCCATCCTTCCTTTGTAAGTGGTATATGGATCCCTGCTTCCAGCATACAAGATCTGATGTCACGGGGCGGAGTTGTGGATCTTCCCTTGTCAATCTTCACCATTCATTACTTCCTGGGTGTAAGCCGGAGGCGCGCACCCGTCACGGGAGCTTTTTTTTAAATTGCCTAACGGCCCCGCCCCGAGAGCGGACGTCCATGCGCGAGGGGCAAGCAGTAGCCACCCCACTCCTCCTCCAACTCAGTTCTGTTTCTCCCGCCGTCGAGGCAGCACCTGCTTTCGCTGGAGCATTTTCAACTGCGTAGTTTTCGCCGACTCTCCATTTGTATCGCGACTCGACGCCATACACGTAAGACTGTTCCTTTCTATTTGTATGGCGTCGGGTGTTTTCCACTGTTTTTCCTCAATAGTTTGCGCTATGTCCGGTTCTGGAGCTGGTTGCGAAGACGGGCGGGCCCCTTGCGCCGGTGCTCCTGTGGCCGGCATTCGCCCTCGACCGGCATGACGTGGTGTCTTCGTTGCCTGGGACCCAACCATGATATGGATTACGGCGACGCTTGTTTCTCGATGGACCGTCGCGGATCGAGTTCGCGACAAGCTCGGCAAGACCCGCCGACTTTCGGGGACGGCGTCATGGGAATCTCGGGCGAGATCCTTAGGCCTTTCCGGTCCCCTCGGGCCTATACGGTCCGAGGGATGAGGGGTCTCCTCTCCCTTCTTGCCGAGGAGGAGGCCCTTCCGCTGGTGTTGGGGGGCCGAGCCCTCCCGGGTCAGCAGCGCTGACACCGCCGGCAGTCACCTCTTCGAGGTGCAGGCCCTCTGTGTCGAGGCCTTGCTGGGCCCGCCCGGGATTCTCGACGCCGCCGGGCGCCAAGTTTCGGATCCCGCGCCTGTCATGGTGCCGTGATCGGCGGGCGCTGCCAGATCCCGCGCCGCTTATGTGCCAGTGATCGGAGCGCCGCCGCTAGATCCCAGCGCCTGCCGCGCGCCGGTGATCGGGCAGCGCTGTGCCGCTTTTGGCTCGGGCCGCGCTCGCGAGTGCCGATGAGCCTGAGGCCGCCGACGGTGCCGCCGCCTCCCGACGCCACCGCCTCTCCTCCCGGGCGGTGCGGGTCTGCCGGAGCCGCTGGGTGTGGGGTTGGGCCTTCATGCTGCCGGGCGTAGGGGCGAAGCGGCGCAAGATTGTACCGGGCTGCTCACGGCCCCTGTGGCCTCGGGACTCTGGGGTGGCCAGCATCGAGGTCCTGCTGGTCTCGCCCTCCTCGGAGGACGATGGCTCAGATGTGGACCCATCCTGGCACCCCATTCTTCGGAATCTGGGTCCTCGGTGGCTAGGGTACCAGGCGGCTAGGCGGGCCCCTCCCTCTGTCCCCTTGCACGTGCCTCCTGAGGGTTCCCTCGGCTGGGGTGGCCGAGAATCCCGGGGCAGACGTGGGGTGACGGAGGGGAGGCCCCTCTGAGGCTCCAGTGACAGCTACCCCCGGGTGCTGTTACCTCCTCTAGGGTTAGGGGAACGTTGCAGTCGGGAGGAGGGCCCTCTCGAATCCGAGGGGTTGAGGACAGGCGTCCTGCTGCTCGGTCTTCTTTGGCCACCTCAGGGGTGGCCAGGAGCCGTAAGCGCAGAGCCCCGCCTCCCAGGGTTCTAGGGTGTCCTCTGGCGGCGTTTCAGCGGACTGCCCTTCTGGATCCATGCAGTCCGGGCGTTGTCACAGGGAGTTTCTCCCCAGGGCTCTTCCAGGTTCCGCCTCCCCAGAGTACCGCTTCGCTGCCTGGTTTGATATCCGGGATCCCTCCTACTAGGCTCCCTTCCCCGATTCCAGAGCCTCGCAGAGAGCAGTTGCTCCTCGAGGTGCCCTCTCCCATCTCTCTGCCTTCCACACCCGCTCCCAGGCCATGTCGGTCCTACGGGTCCGTTATCCTGGGAGCAGTTCAGGGGTTCTGCGGCGGCCTTCCCCTCATATGTTAGTTACATGCATGAGCGGGTCTTTCGACTCTCCCCACCGCCGCAGGAATCCTCTTGACATTCCAGTTCCCCATCATCCTCGTCTCCCTCCTCTGAGGGAGAGGAACCCCCTGCTCATCTGTCCTCCGATGCTGATTTCACAGAATATCAGCGCTTTCTCGAGGATGGTGAGGGATTATCTCGAGAGACAATACCGAACGGTGACGTATTGAATTCCTTGGTGAATTCAGTGCCCAGCATCTGGTGGTACCTTCCTGGCCTATCCCTTCCAGGAGGCGCTATCCGTCCTGGTAGTTCCCTGCCGCTTTTCCCCAGCCCCGCGGACTGCCAGTGTAGGTATTGTGCCCTCTGATCTCTAGGTTCCCTTCCCAACCCGGCCCTCAGGTTTGGTATACCTGGATACCCTTCTGGGCGCTGGCGTCTGGCGACGCATCGCCACGGATTCGGACCTCTCCAGTTCGACCGCTGAGGCGAAGAGTGTCTTCTTTCGCGGGCAGTGCATGTATTGCATCACATCAGGCCCACCACGCTGCCTACAACCGCATCTGTGGTCGATGATGTCCAGCTGCTGGCATCTATGCCTGACACGGAGCAAACCAGACAAGCCGTTGCCCTCTCCGCGGTAGGCCTGGAGCTGGCAAGACACCAAGCAAGGGCATCTTATGACGCCAATGAGGTGGCTTCCAGGCTTGCGGGGACAGCGATCTGCATCAGGCGGACGGCATGGCTTTGTCTTTCCAGGTTGTCACCCCTGGCCCGGCGTAGGGTGATGCGCTCCGCCTTCCGTGGGACCCGTCTTTTCTCATCCAGAGCTAGGAGACTTTTACAGGGCTCCATCTGCCTCTCGCCCTCGGGAGGCACCTCCTAGCTCTTCTCCTCTTAGGCTTTCTGAATAAGCCAGGGTCTTCCTTCTGTTTCTCACCAGCAGAAGGCTGGGGGTCTTGTTCCTCAGGGTATGGCCTCTTCTCCTGGGGAAGAGAGCTTGTATCACTCAGGAGTAATGAATGGTGAAGATTGACAAGGGAAGATAGGAAAATTACGTACCTACCGTAATTCTTGATCTTCTCTTGTATCTTCACCATTCATTACTTACACCCACCCACCATCCCCTCAGTGGCCTCTTCCTGTGGCTTCTCCACCTCCCGTCTCCTTCCTCTCTCTGCATTTTCTCTTTTGTTTATAAAATATAGGGGAAAATTCCTTAATTTTTCCAAAAAAAAAAAAAGAAGTTCTTTCTTAAGGGGGGGAAGGGTTCTACACCCAGAAAAATTACTTACTCTAAGATTCATGGGCCATCTCGTGGATTGCATTGGAGATCAGACTGCACTACTATCTCTTGCTATTCTTCTGGCAAGATACCTCTGGGGTTTTTGGTCTGGCTCAGGCTATTCAGTTTTGATCCTGCAATCCCGTGTTCAGATAGTTGCCCTGAAATCTCCCCTCCCATTCTTGCTTTGCAGAGCAGAGGAACGAGTACGCCTGTTCCTTTCTTCTTTTTAACAAAAAAAAATGCTGAGGGAACTCTCTCCGACTGCTATAGGCATCTTGGTATCTGGTCATGCATCTAGTCAAAAGGAGAAATCAAACAAGAAGGCAAATGAGAAGGTAGGCTTTGCTTCGCTGTTTTGCTATTGGTTTCTCCCTTAAGTGTCCTCCTGGACAATTTTACAATAGAGCTCTGCTGACCATATCCAATCCTAACCAGTTTAAGCCTTGGCCTGCCTTAGCCAGTCAGTCTGAGTCCCATTTCTGTCTTGAAACGCCTGAAAGGCTTGTATTTTCCATTTCTAACCCCTGAGCAGCACTCTCATGCTGCTGGGTTTTATTCTTCCTCCGGGTGTCCTCCAGTTAAAGGCCTCCGCTGCCAGGAGCCCGAGGGGTGTCATGAACAATGGCATGTTGAAGATAAGGACTATGCCTCCTGAGTCTGTCTAGCGGGTTCGGTGAACCTTCTCTTCAGCTCTATTCTACGGGATTCTTGCTTCCCTTTAGTCGAGCCTTCAGCTACAAGCTAACTATGCTCGTTGGGCATTCTGGTCCCTTCAACATCTCTCTTCTTCTTCTTCTTCTTCTATTTTCTCATTTCCTTACTCATCTCTCCTCCTAGAGTCGCCCAGGTAAGGAGGCCCTGCAGTCCCTAGATTAGGATGTTCTCATTCTCCTGTCCTTCCTCCATCGGCTTATTCCTTTTTCAGTTCATTCTTCCTTGTTTTGCTATCCCTCGCTATCTTGCCTCGCTATCTATATTTTCTGCTTTTCTTTGCCTCCGGCTCACAGAACTGAGTTGGAGGAGGAGTCAGTCGCTTTAACGCCGCAGATGACGTCGCCTCTCGAGGGCGGGGCCGCTAGGCACCGAAAAAAAAATCTCCTGTGACGGGTGCGCGCCTCCGGCTCACACCCAGGAAGTAATCAATGGTGAAGATACAAGAGAAGATCAAGAATTACGGTAGGTACGTCATTTTCCTATATACCGCCTGGGTGGTGGGAGGAGCTTAGCTTAAAGACTTGCAGCCAATCTGAACTACCAGAGTGTGGATGTGAACCATATACAGTACCACTCCTAGAACTACACTTAAAGGTGAATAATGTTTTTTTTTGTTTTTTTTTTTAATCACCTGGCTAGGTCCTAGGCTGGCACCACCATGGGACTGCTGCCATGTTACCCCCTTTCTGTCTTATGTTGTCGAACTGAATTTTGCCTCCGCTTTTCTGACTCTCCTGGTGACTACAACTGAGGTAGCCGAATCAGCAACAGTTATTGCAGGCATATGTCACCACGCTCTGTCACACAAGTGCCATTGGCCAGTAGCTGTTGCCGATCCTCTGGTCAGAAAACGTGTTTCTGCCAGATCCTAGCACCTCTGACTTAGACACAAGAGTGGTACTCCACGGAGAAAATGTACTGGAAAATTTTCAGTTATGGTAAGTGTCACAAACCCACTCCTGGGGTCTGGCCCTCTGCTCCCATAGTGCCCAACCTCAAAGTGTGATTCATGAACAAGAGACAAGCAGGGACACCCTCCTGTTTGTTTTGGGTCCGAGCAACTACTAGTGTCGAGTCCTGGTGTCAAGTATGAACCCTTTTTAGCTAGTACACCCAGGTAACAGGTCTAAATATCACACCCTCTTCTGGGAAAGCAGCGCAATACTTGATCCCAGCTGGCATACAACCAACCTGGCCCACAATCCCCCTTCTGACTCAATTGAGACTTGGGTATTTCCTTACCTTGCCAGATGTTTGCTAGTATGGTTGCATGTGGTGACGTAATAAGCACTTTAACAGTTATGTCAGAATTATCAATACTGTTCCAACATTCACACTCAAAATGAGAAAATGCCTCAGACAGGATTAAGGAAACCAAAATGTTTACTAAAATAAATCGTAAATAAATACAACACACAGAACATATATGCATTAATGCTTAGTCAGAAAGAAATGGAAATTACAAAACACCTCATAACTGAATTACTAGTTCTGTTTTCAGTTATGTGTTACCTATCTTGACAGAAGTGCCCTTAAGTCCAGAACACAAGTGTGTCCGTTCTTTCAAAGTTCATAACAAGAATAAGCTACAGTCCTTTCAGCCGGTTTGGCAGTATTCAGAGTTAAAGTCCCAGCCTCCTTGTGATGTCACGGCACGTGAGGTCACTTTTTAGCCCTGTAATTAATTTGTAACATGACCAAGTATAATCAAAAATGTTTTCACCTTATTGCTTGCTTGAAATCTGCAAAGACAGCAATATCAAATTATACAGACTCTCTTCATCAAAGTATAAGTTATGACCGCATTCCCCTTTGATGTTTCAAAAAAAAAATCCTGAAAAACATTTCTCTTAGCTGTGTGAATTTTCACAGGTGTCTATCAGAAAAATCTTCCTTCCTGATGTCGAAAAATGCAATATTTTACGACCAGTTTCCTAGGTTCAAAGCAGTGGCTTGTTAACCTGTTTTTTGTGTGTGTGTGTGTGTGTGTATGTATGTGTGTGTGTGTGTGTGTATGTATATGTATGTGTGTGTGTGTGTATATATATATAGTTTCAAGAAGTTTAACAGATCGGTGTTAACACAGAAAAGGAACTGTAGTTATTTAGCTCCAGCAAGCAACTGCTTTGGGGTCAAACGGTCAGGCCCCTTTTAAAAGTTAGTCTTCCCCATGGGCCTGCTGACCCAGCCATGTTTCATAACCAGAAATTCAAAGAAACACATATTTATCAAAATTATACATATAACTAATAGAGTGTTATTGCATTACAGTAAGTATTTAACTTTTTGCTAGTATTCAGTTCATACCTACATGACCCACGAACCGCCCCTGGTGAGTCTTGCTTTTGATTCCTGTTGTAGCTGTTGAGTGCAAAATGGGTGGAGCACATGGTTTTGTGGTCGGAGGTACAAGCTTGAGGACTGTTCCAGTTACTGAGCATGCTCCGTGAAGGACTGCCCAAGTGTGCATGTAACTGTCTCGTTTGGAACAAGCACCATGGAGTAGGCTATGAAAAGTATTTACCAGTCCGCTTATTATTGACCGTTCTGAAATTGTAGGCAGTACCAAAACGTCAAAGATTACATCTTTCAGAAGATGTATTTCACACATATGCAAACAAACATGAAGACTGCTTTACTTTTGAAGTGTGCATGCAAACTTAATACTAGTAGTAGAACTATGGTTACAAGTAAGTTCTGTAGCTCTTCCCCTCCTCCTTGGCACTCTTCCCCTTTTTCAACTTGAGACTGACTTTTTTCCTGCTTGCTAGCTCCTAGTTCTGATATTTAATATCCAGTGATTTTTTTTTTCTTTATTGTAGTGGACTCTTCCCAAGTTCCCTGGCTTGTGCTGCATTTTAACAGCAGACTGCTCAGAGGAAACTACTGTACTCTGCAATGATATGTACAGAATGTGCTACCTCACTTTTATGACGCATTCTGATTTGTTTAAAAGCCATCCTGTTCTTGTTGATATTAACAGCTCTTTGCATATAGTTACAAGGCATTGTAGCTGTCTGTGCCAACTGTTTTAAACGTTTTTAAGCGACAACCAGACACACAAACATTATCAGACATTTTTTTGGGGGGGGGGGCACTTAGAGAGTTTACAGCCTGCCTCAGGTAACTGACACTTGGTTTAATAGGTGTGGTATTATAACCTCTCACTCACTTCTTTTTAATCTGTTTCTGTGCTGTTTCAGTCGTCCCTCTGCGTCTGAAATGGCAGCAGTAGTCTTCTCTCTCCCTCTTCTGAATTTTAAAGCACTTTGGGATAGTTTGTATAAAACGTGCTATATCAAACCAAATTCCTTTCCTTTAGCTCTCTATTATACCTCCCTCCTCATTCCCCATTCTTTAAATATACCAGTAGATAATAATGTGAGCTAATGAAGTAAGTCTTCAAACAGGCATACACAGAAAACTGCTGTGATTTGGCAGTCCGTAATATGTACTCTACATAATGTTTTCTTTAGTAACTATTATACAATGTTTTTAACCTCTTTTACTTTCTGCCCTGCAAAGGAGGCATCTGTTGTGGAGTGTGCTGCACAGTTGAAGATACTTGGCACTGCTCTTGATGTGCTTCATTTGAGACCAGCCGTGGGGGACAGCACATGGGACTGGGAAATCTGTCGTCTGAAAGCTGCTGCCTTGGACTGGAGAGTCAAGAAGATGCTACTGCAGGCCTTGGGTCTGGTGCTTCAAGCCAATCATCTGGACGGTGTATGTTTAGGTAAGTCATAGATCTGAAGAGTGGCTGTGAAGTCATAATGAGTGCAGAGTTAAACTGTTCTTGGAAGCTAGGTGATAGAGTGGCTAATACAATTTTTTTTTTTTTTTTTAACTGTTTGGAGTCCCAGGTTGGAATCCTAGCTTAGTGTGCTGGGGATTCTCAGTATCACTTAATCTCTCTCTCTCTCACACACACACATTCTCACTTGGTGGAGCTGGCACTCATTGCTCAAAAGTGGCTTGCATATCAGCAGCTAGAGGAGCCATATGCTATGCTGGTAACGGGGATTGCATCATGCTCTTCGAGCAACACATTGGGCTACAGGAAGAGAAGTCAACAATCCCACAGGATGCTCCCTTAAGCTCTAGGACTGGAAGCACTGATCCTTAGCTGCAGCACTGCCCCCAGAAGCTTCTCATGGAGCTTGGCACCTGCAGGCCCTGACTGGCATGGTAGGGTCCAGAATGGGCAGAGCCTTGGACGCTGTCTGGGGGTAGGGGTGTAAGGGTGGGAGGAGGGGACAATGTCAGGGATAGGTAACTTTTGACGAGTGGTAAGGGTGTGATTTCTTTAGCCCTCCTCCTTTATTGCGCTCAGTTTTTCTCCCTCGTTATGATTTCCACCTATCCCCTTTAATATCAACCTCCATAACTGTGGCAGGGTCGGAAGAGATGAGCAGTTGCTTTAGCAGCTCGCAGTAATGTTGGTCCTAGACTGGCCAACACTGTGTGTTCACCCAGTCGGTGGTCAATGCCTGACAGCCCAGCCCAAGATGGAAGATATTGCCACATTTACGATATACAGTTCCAACAAAAAAGGGTCTGTCTGCACTTACAGTAAATAGTTTTCTTTTTTAAATCACCCATGGTGAAAAAATGCTGTCGGAAAATGTGCTCTTAGATTAGAGTGAAGGCATACAGCAAAGCACCTACTATTTTAAAAGCTTTGGTGCTGTATTTATTTGCATCACACTTAAAGTAGTTATCACGTCCCGGCTTGCATTACGGCTTGAATGAAGTTGTAAACTGCAGCATCCTTAGGAAAATCCTTTTTGAAGCACACAATCCAGTGTAAAGTGCTAAATAATATGTAGATTTCTCAGGAGGGAGACAGATTATAATAGGATGCTCAGAAAGCCATAATATTAGCACCATCAGGAGGCGGAGCAGTCTCAGCCAGCAGCATGCTTATATTGCAAGCTGGAGAGTAAGGTTACCACCTACTCGGTTTTTGACCGAATGATTCGGTTTTCTAGGTCCAGATTCGGTCCTCCTGTTTTCACCTTTGCAAATTCGGTTTTTATGGTGGGTCAAGCAGCACCTGTTGTTCCCCACTAACTTCTATCATTTTCTTCTCATCTAACTGTAAGCAAGTGTCTGACATTTCAGTGTGCTTGCTTGCTTGCAGTGCATGCTAATCAGGAAGTGCCTTCAAGAGCAGGGCACTTAAAGAGCCAAATGTGTCCCTGTCTGCTCAGTTGTCACCTGTAACTTCACACCAGCAAATTGGAAGATTATTCACTGGAAGGCTAAACAATACCACCTTAATTAACACCTTCATTTTTCTGAAACCAGACAGGCACTACATTAGGGTAGCTTCCTGTCCCAGTATGGACTGTACAATGTGCTTCAGAAACTTTACCTGCTAATCCAGTTTTATTCAGAGGTAGTACTTTTTCAGTCATTTTGAATGCTCACATGCTTGTAAAACAGGTTCTGTTAAATCCTTCACCGTTTTACTAGCGTGGTCAGATTATAAACAAATTCTGATGTCATGCAGACCTTTGTTTGTATACCAGTCAGTCTGAGAGGTGTAAAGTAGGTCTATTAAGACCATTAGCAGCAAATCAAACTAATCCTTTCCAAGCTGCATTGTGAGTATGGTCTTTGATTGCTGTGATAAGGAATACTTTTATACCTTTAAATGTTCACCATTTTTTCTTTTAGGGTCTGTCCTATATTTTAATATTTGTTACCCCTTTCGTTAAATTAATAATCTAATATTTTATTTCATTTCTAGCAATACTATGCCTCTCTCCTCTGTAGTTATTGTTGTCAATTTTCATACTACTTGGATATTCCAGGAAGACCAATCCAGGCCTTTCAGATGAACAGCACAGAATAATATGGCTAATGTCATGGTAAGCTACAGAAATGAGAAAAGATAGAGAGAGAGCAGTAGCTGCTAAGATGACATGAACGCAATCTACATTTGATGGCACTGCATATTTAGGCAATTTATCAAACATTTTTCAAAACATTATTTTTTTTACCAGAAGAGAGACGCTAAGCTAAAGCTTGTTTATAGGTGCAACCTGAGAGCACAAGGGAATTAAGTGATTTGTGTATGGTCACAAAATATGCAAGTTTGGGCTGTAAGATTCAAACCCTGGTCTCCAGAATGGCAGCTTAGAGCTTTAAACCACTGAGCTATACTGCATCCACAGTACATATCACATATCATGCTATCTGCTGTATATGACTGACGAAAACAAAATAGGGTATTTAAAGCACAGAATAGTTCCTACCACTTTTAAAACTTCTGACATTACAAACAACTTCAGAGTAAGAACAATGGGAGGAAAAGTAGCACATCTTAAAATGGCAGATGATATTTGTAATTATATCTTGTCCAATCTTGTCCACCATTACTGGTGTAGTTTATTTATTTATTGAAAGAGTTTTACCAGAAAAGGCCCCCTGAGCCAAACTAGCCAGTTGTCAGAGGTGTCCTTGTAGTCACTCGATTTGTCAGCTAAGCCGTGTACACAGGATGGAAAGTCCCCCAGAACCCCACCAAATGTTAACACATACTGAAATGTTAAATATTTAGATCTAAATCAAATAAACCAAAAATAATAATTATGTAATTTAAATAAGTTGTACACAATGTTATATCAGCAGCAATTCCGAATAAATCAAGTGAATCAGAGTCCAAGCGATGCCCTCATTAGTCATAAAAGGGGCCGGGTTAGGGGTGGAGTTTGGGGGTGTGGTTTAGTATTCGGTTTTCATCTCATCCAAAGGTGGCAACCCTACTGGAGAGTGATTACTACTTCTGATGCAAATAAATACAGCACCGAAGCTGTTGAAATCCTAGATGATTTGTTGAATGCCTCTCATTCTAATATGAGAATTTTCAGACAGTATTTTTTTCACCATGGGTTATTTAAACCAGGGAACTATTTTACTGTGAGTGCAGGAGACCCTTTTTTTTAAATTGGAATTGTGATTAATTTATATATTGGGTATTAGCCAACACATTTCTCTCTTGCACCTCTCACTAATATGAGCTCATAGTTCAGCAGCTTTTTGGGTTGAGTTTTTTTGACACATCTGCAATACAGCTCCTTGTCTGCCAGCCTGCTTGGGCAGTCCTTCCTCTGCTCGTATGTGCAGGTCTCGCGTGGTGCATCAGGGAGACTTACTGCACTAGCTGTGATTCCGGGGCTTCCAAATCTACAGGGATTCATGTATTTTAGTGGGAATGGAGCCATCTGTAAGGAAATGGGTCCCATAGACTGGTTTTTCATAAAAATGGCAGCAAATTTAGCTTCAAAAGGAAAAATGAAATCTACAGGAAAATTACCCTTGAGTTAGTGTAAAATGCCAACTCCTCCTGGGAGCACTATGATTGCTAACGTGGAAAAAATGAATTTAAATAAACTAGCCAACACTAGTATAATGTAACAAACTATTCCAGTACCACAACAAAATCTGCTGAGCACAGTACTGTTTGAGGTATTCATCTGTGACATAGTAGAAGAGATCCAGGGAAAAATTTGCCACTCTGCTGATGACACTAAACTCGACAACAGAGTAGACTCAGAGGAGAGGGTCAAGGACATGAAGAAGGTCCTAGAACAGTTGGAGGGGTGGTTCAGGGTCTGTCAGCTGAAGTTTAATGCAAAGGTTATGCACACTGGCAGAGTGATAAAATGATTCTGGCCACTGAGGAAAGGCATTGGGGGATCATTATTAATTACAGCTTCGAGTCAATGGCCTTGTGCACCAGAGCACTTGGAAAGGCAAAGAGGATGTTGAGATGTAAAGGAGAGGGTTCACAGTTATGAGAAAAGGGGCATGGTTTCCTCTCTGTGGGTCACTGGTGAGACCCCATCTGGAGTGTTGTATCCAGTTCTGGAGCGCAAACCTGACAAAGGATAAGACCTGGAGCCCAGACCTGACAAAGGATAAGGCCTGAATGGAATCATTTTCGAGACGAGCTGTGAAGATGATGGAAGGTCAGCATGGTAAACTGTATAAAATGCGTCTAGCCGGCCTGAAATTTCCTCACTGTAGGCCTGTGATTGATTTTAGAGGGGTGGACTTCAGGGGGATGGAGCGGATCCTTAGGGGTTACCTAGATGAGATAAGGCCAAGCATGGCCATGGAGGCCCAGTGGGAAATTATTAAAAAGGGGCGCCTGGAGGCTTCCAAGGCCTGCACGAGGGAGAGACACAAGTGGGGCAAAGCTAAGAGTCCGAGCTGGTGGACAACAAGGGTCCAGAATGTGGTGGTGGAAAAAATGACTGCTTATAGCCAATACAAAAGTTCTTGGGTGGGAGGTTATATCCAAGGGGGAGTATGATAAGGTAGCCAGGAGGGTCACCAGGGTGGTGAGGTCAGCCAAGGCGGGGTAGGAGCTGAGATTGGCATAGGGGATTAGAAGGGGGGGTCTTCAGGCATATCAGGAAAAGAAGAAAAGGGAAGCGGAAGACTAGTAGGCTGAGGATGGGGAGTGGGAGTGGGTGGGTGGAGGAGGTGGGGGAGAAGGCAGAGGTACTAAATTACCTTTTTGCCTCAGTCTTTACCAAGGAGGGGGTCACAGCAAGGGGGGGACCGGCAGATGAAGTGGGGGAAATGGATGTTGAAATCCCCAGTTGGAGGGTGTGGGAAGCCCTCAAGGCCCTAAGAGGGGATAAAGCACCAGGCCTAGATGGGATCCATCCCAGGGCGCTCAAGGAGCTGGCTGGTACCCTGGCCGCACCCCTGGTGGACCTTTTTAACTCCTCCCTACAGTCAGGGTGTGTGCCTCATGACTGGAGGATGGCCCATATCATGCCTGTACACAAGGGTGGCTCGCAGGAGGAGCCAGGAAACTTTAGGCCGGTTAGCCTGACGTCTGTAGTGGGCAAAGTGATAGAGGTCATCCTGAAGGAGAGGCTGGAGGGGGTTCTAAAGGCTTGGGGTCACCTAGATGATCGCCAGCACGGCTTTAAGGGCGTATCGTGTCAGACCAGCCTGGTGGAGTGTTACGATGGGACGACGAGTGCACTGGATCAGGGCAGGCCAGTGGGTGTCCTCTTTCTGGACTTCAGCAGGGCATTTGACTCAGTGCCACATCTTGGGGAAGCTGGAGGATATGAGGTGGGGCAGATGGTCAGGTGGATAGGAAACTGACTAGCGGGGGCATGTACAGAGGGTGAGGGTTGGGGGGAGGTCTCATTCTCCAGGAGAGTCATTAGCGTGGTCCCACAGGGGTCAGTACTTGGCTCACTCCTGTTTAACGCCTATATCACAAACATCAGAAGCGGTATTGGGAGTGGGATGAGCCTCTTTGTCGATGACTCGAAGCTGTAGGCTGTGGTGGAAGGGGAGGAGGGGAAGCTGGCTCTACAGGAGGACCTGGAGACTGTAGGAGGTAGTCACAAGCCTGGAAGCTAAAGTTTAATGCTGGGAAATGTAGGATTCTGCACCTGGGGGCCAAAAACCCGACTCATGTATGCAACTTGGGGGCACTGCAGGTTTCTGGGGGGGGAGAAGGACCTCAGAGTGGTAGTGGATGCCAAAATGAATGACTTAGAGCAGTGTAGAAGGGCCGTGACCCAAGCAAATAAAATGCTGAGGTGCATAGCCAGGGGGATAACCTCAAGGAGCCGAGGGGGTGCTCCTTCCGTTGTACAATTGCCTGGTTAGACCACACCTTGAATGCTGCATGCAGTTTTGGCGTCCCTACTTAAAGAGGGACATTGATCTACTGGAGAGGGTACAGAGGAGGGTGACCAGGATGATACTGGGGTTAGGGGAAAGGCCCTATGAAGAGAGACCGGAGGAGCTCAACCTGTACTTGCTGGAGGAGAGAAGGAACGGGGTATATGATAGAGGTGTTCAGATATCTCAAAGGAATGAATAGGGTAAGCCTTGAGGGGGTCATTCAGCTGAAGGAGGTAGGGGCCACCAGGAGACACTAGATGAAGCTGGACGGGGGAGGCTGAGGGGGGAAACAAGGAGACGCTACTTCACTGAGAGGGTGGTGGAACCCTGAAATGCGCTGCCTAGAGAGTTGGTGGCTGCTACAGCTGTGGACGGGTTCAAGAAAAGCTGGAATAGGTATAGGGGATAATGCATCCCAGAGCCCTGCTGGGGAATGGGGGACCTTGTAGGGAGGGGGAGGCTAAAAATGGTGCCCTGGGAAGGCACTGATCATTGAGCAGACTCGATAGACCATAGAGCCTAATCTGCTGGCTTCTTAGTATGTTAGTAACCAAAAGGGATAAACAGGGAAGAGTGTCGGAACCTGTTTAAGCACTATGAGGGATCAGCAATTGGGGAACGCAAGTATAAATTGGGAGGGGGGGTAGATTCTTGAAAAACTTCAGAAAGTACTACTACTTAAAAAAATGTGTATAGAAAGGAACAGTTTTCCAGGAGAAGTGGTGAGCACCAGAATGTACCTGTCTTCAGGAGAGTATGGGACAGTTACAAGGTGTTGGTCAAAACTAAAACAGTGAATGGGACAGAGGGAGGGGACACTTAGAGGTTAGAGTAACGAGCTGTGAACAAGCTTGGTACATCCAGCAGATGGTTTGATTCTCCCAACCTCCACTTGCATACTGTGTGACTCTGAGCAAGTCGCTTAACCGCCCAGTGCTCCCAGGTCGTCCCTGAAAACAGGCACTTGTGCCTAGTGGGCCTTACCCGGTTACTAAAAAATAAAATAAAAAAAAATGGGCTGTCAGCCAAGACATGACCAAGAGTAGATCGTTGTGGCACAGGTAGGAAATGGGCAGACCTGATGGACCGAGTCTTTTTCTGCTGGAAGCTTTCTGTGTTTCTACAGGTGTACAGATAATTATGATAGGATGTTTATATCTGCATCCGATCCTGTTGTCGTGGTACAAAGCTAGCTTGTAATGTGAAATATTAGTGTTAACAAAAATCACATACACCAAGGCTCTCAGTTTTTAGAATGCTAAACTTCACCACCCACCAGCATAGGATCAGGCTGGATGAAAAAGAGGGTGAGGGTTCAGTGAATTCGCTTTCTGCCATCTCACAGTGGCAGCATTTAATAGTATTAGAGCCAGCTGAGAAATGTGGGCAGAGGCAGGGGACCAAATGATTGTGTGGTAGGAGGAGCTTTGAAGGCTGTTCTTCCAAGACTCAATTTCCACTGTTGATTTCCACTAGTCTGTACAAGATGGAGAGTCTAGGACCCAGTGGGAGCCAGGACTTTTCAGACCACTGGCTTAGAGGTAAGCAGCATGTTTGTGTGGCTCTGTGAGTGAATGCTCACGGCTGCCTGTTTGTTGACACAAGCTACCACGTGCCTTAGATCTTCCATGACCTATCTTTACCATTGATTAACACTTATGGGTTCTGAGCCAGAGGTGCTAGCACCCTACGGGAGCCAGAACTTTTCATTAGGGTCAGCGCTGAGATGGGCTGTGTGCATGTGCAGCACCGTGAGACTAGCTTTCTCGGCACCAGCCGTCAACTGCCTCAGTTCTTTTTTTTTTTTTTTTTCTGCCATCGATTGGGCTTCATTGAGAATGTCGCTCGCTTTCTGGTGTTCGGATCTTCACGTCTATACGACAGCAGAATTCGATCCGCTCCTTGATGGCGTTTAAAGCTAATGTTCATTTTTGTCAGTTTAGTTTTTGTTTGTTTTTTTTACAGCAAAAAAAACTTTTCCTGTCAATTTTTCTCAGCCCTACCGAACAATGGTCGAAGGCCATGGATGGCAACTTTGAGGGTATGCAGCCTCTTCAGACATGCTGCTCCGGCAGCAGTGTTCTATCCGGTCCACTTCCCTCTTTAAGGGAGGCTTCTGATGATTGGCAGGTCTGTGTTCAGAAGAGAGGACAGCCGTCTCGTAAATAGAAAGAGAAGCGGGCCTGTTCTCAATCTCTGTTAGGAACTTGGTGTCAACTCAACCTCGAGTTCTTCCTCTTTCCCCTTGGAAGGGATATAAACAGTACCACTCGAGACCACCCTGTGGTAGATCTGCCTTGAGGTCCGGGAACAGGAGGCTCTCTCCAGCACTGTCTGTATCCCCGATGACGCCTGCTCGAGGTCTCTGGCCTGGATCCCCTCATTGTCTTCTTGTGTGGATTATGGTGGGCAGTTTCACCACCGGGCAGCTTTTTTTTTTTTTTTTTTATTTGCTATTGTCTCCTTCCTCCATCAGGGACTCCTAGGTGACCTGCAGGGCTCTGCCCGGTATCTTGGGGAATGCTTCGGTTGACCGGACCCCCATCCAGCTTCAGATGACCTCCCCCCCCCCAGGTGGGGTAGTTGGGAGGCCCCCTGGATCATCTACCCCCAGCCAACATCAAATGTCAGGTGGTCCCACCAAGCCTCTCCCCAGATCCCGGTCGTATGCAGCTAAGGCACCAGGGTTCATCTTCAGGAACAGACAGGTGTTTGCGCTTTTCTGGTCCCTCTAGCCCTGTAGACGGCACACTGGGAGGCCCGAAGAGACAAGGGCACGCTGAGACATGACACCACTTTCAGACCCCGGCTAACATCTACCCCTCCCTACAGTCTGCGATCCCAGTCTGCACCTCCACCTGTGGTCACCCAGGTGGTGGTATTGCAGTGGGACCCACAGCCCATCCACCTCAGAGAAGGAGAGCAGCCCTCTGTGTGCTCTATCCTTCTCCCTCCTGCAGACCGGGCATGCTACTGAACCCGGGTCATTGGCTTTGCAAGCAGTGGCACTACCGCTGCGCCAGTAGGCAGGCCACCACGCGGCAGCTCTTATGGAGCAGTGGCTACAGCGTCTGGCTTGTTTGCCCTTCTTGGCGGAACCGCTTCCAGGCACCTCAGGGCTAGGAACACTGGTGACAGCTGGGACATTCTAGCCAGATAGAGCATCTGGCTCCAGTAGACTGGGCCCCTGTCAGTGACGGCGTCATCTACAGCGGTTCCACTAGCCGTACCCTCTCGCAGTGTCATTGTCTAGGGACCAGCCCAGCTATCTTCTCTGGTCACTTCTATGCAAGCTGGATCTACACTGTGGGCAGTGCCAGGTTCAGGCCTCCTTGGACCTGTCCAGGCACCACGTCCAGCACCACACTCTGCGCTACCTTGAGCGTTGGGGGTTCCTCAGTGCTGGGCCAGCGCTGGCTCCTTTGGTGCTGTTGCCGGGCTTGGTTCTGGTTCCTTCTTGGCCAGTGCCAGGCCTGGTGCTGACTCCCCTGCCATTGCCAGTGTCGTCTGTCTTTCCAACCCTTTGAGCTGGGCTGGGCATTTATAGGTCCACTCCTCTCCTCTCCTCTCCTATCTCCTCTTCCTGGAGAGGAGTTGGAGGGGGAATAAGCCTGACCCCAACTTCATTATATCTGAGGGTGGTGACTGTAACTCTTCTTACAGCCAGGATAACCCAACTCCAGGCCCTCCTCCTGTTCCACAGAAGGACCTTTCTTTCCAGGCTCCTCTTTGCAATATGTATGCAACTCTTGCTTTCAAGCCCTTAGCTATTGACCCAAGGAATCAATGCCGACTGGAGTGGCTCAGTGTTCACTATGCCAGTTGACCTTATCTCTCCTGTTCCACCTAATTTTGAGACTTTCCTGGAGGCAGCATAGGCCAGGCCTGCATTCATTCCCCCTGTCTGTTGGCAGATAGATCGTAAGTATACTCCTCCTAAAGACAGACCAATCCTGGCTTCCCATCCTGTGGCTCATAAAATTGTTACCCTGGCTGAGAATGAGAAGGCCATCCTTCCTTAGGAGGTCACAGTGCATCCTATTAATAAGAGTCTCATAAGATAGACATGATGGGAAAGAGGGCTTTTGCAGCAGCCACTCTTAGCATGCGGATAGCTAGCTACCAGGGACATTTTTCCAAGTACGAGTATGCCCTCTGGATCTCTCTTAGTTCCCTCACTGAGGTCTTGCCAGCCTCCGATACTAAACAGAAAATTCTTCAGACCGTTACCCATGGTATTGATTCTAACAGTCATCAGTTGAACACGGGTATTGACACATGTGACACTTCTTCCCGCTGTGCGGCCACGGGAATCCGTATCAGGAGACATTCCCGGCTTTGAACATCTAGCACTTCCAATGATGTCCAGCAGCAGGTCATGAATGTTCCTTTCAGTGGTTCCTGTCTCTTTGGCCAGCAGCTGAAACGGTCTCTGGAGGCCTCTCAGAAGACTAGGATGGCCATTTAATCTTCTTGGCCTGCCCCAGCTCCCCCTCAAAAATGAAAGGCCAGAGTCTTTTACCACAGTAAGGATTCCTTTTGTGGCAGAGGCAAGGGAGTCAAGTCCCAGCCTCAACAGCAGCAGAAGAAAGTGCAGTCGAAGGTGCCTAGTGCCACCCTCTGGAGCTCCGGTCCTGCCTCAGCTGCCTAAGACAGATCTCTCTTTCCTGTGTGTGTCGGGGCGGGCGCGCCTGACTCAGTTTTACCGTCAATAGAAGTCCATCACCACAGACAAATTAGGGATCATCCGGGAGGGATATACACTGAATTTCTCTTGAGATCCCTCCAGATTAGTCACCCAAGAGGCAATACCATCTTTCATCTCCCACGTCGGACCTCCTCGCCACAGAGATTGCAGGCCTCTTGAGCAACAGGGCAGTGGAAGTAGTACCATAAGCAGAGCACAGCACAGGCTTCTACTCCCATTACTTCCTCATTCCGAAGAAGGCGGGGGCACACCCTAACCTCGATCATCAGAAACTAAACAGGATTCTAAATAGGGAGAAGTTCAAAATGGTCTCCTTAGGGACCCTAATGCCTCTTCTCAAGCTGCACAACTGGTTGGCTTCCCTAGACATGCAGGATGCCTACCAGCATATTCCAGTCCATCCCAGCCACCCCAGATTTCTCCATTTTGTTGTTTTGGGTCAGCATTACCAATTCCGAGTCCTGCCCTTTAGGTTATCCTTGGCGGCTCAAGTCTTTACAAAGTGCTTTGCAGTTTTTGTGGTGCACCTCCTAAAACTTGGGCTTCATGTTTTTCCTTATCTGGACAACTGGCTACTAGCCAGCCCATCCAAGCTGGTCATGGAACAAGCAGTGACAACAGCAGCTCAGATCTTTTTCAGGGATATCTCAGTCATGAGGTCACACCGTAGGAACTTCACTGTCGGTGAAGCAGGATCCACACGGAAGACTGTTTGAGAAGTACAGTTGTGGAGACCCACTCCGATGTTGCTCATTGATGTCGTCAGCCCTATAAAGGCGTTAGCGGTCCTGCTCCCTCCTCAGTTCTTTCCCACCGTTGACTCCAGTTGCATGGATCTCCGTGGAAGTTCCATTGCAGTTCGCACCTGTTTGCCTACGATTTTTTTCTTTATCCTTTTCTTTGGGACTCCTTTTTTAATAATTATTTTACCACATTTGTCGAGCTACTCCTACAATATCTCTCTTCCGTCGCTGCTGCTCCAGAAAGAAGATTGCTGCTTCAAATGAACATGACTTCTTTGTCTGCTGGCTTGGGCTAACCACAATGTTCCTACCTGTGAGCTCTGCCAAAAATTTAATCTTGCAACGCAAAGGCGTTGAGAGAAGACTGAAGAAATTCCTTATGGAACAACAGGTAGCCTGTTCTGGGCAGGGGGTTCCCCTGGGGTCCTTCCTTCCCAATTGCCTGTTTGTCAAGCTCCCAGGCCTTGATGGCCTGAGACCAGTCCTCTGGGGAAAAATCACAGAAAGGACCAGGACAGTTTTCCCCGGCAGCACTCCTGCTCCCCGGTGGCTTCTTTCTTGTCTTCTCCAGGGGAGATACTCCATCAGCTGCTGCCGCACCAATGTCCTCGGCTGTCTAGGCCTCTGCTTCTACTGGGCTCCTACTGACAGCCCTACCTCCCTACTTTGTCACAGTGTGGCCGGCCTTCGACAGTTGGCTCACCAGCTGCTCAGTCATCAACCCTCAGGTCCTTGAACTTCACCCCTCCATTGAGGTCTCTACAGGCCTACAGATGCTGGGGCTGTCAAGCTTTCGGACCAACTGGTGGTTCATTGCAATCTGAGACAATGCTTCCTCCTCCTTTACCACAGCCTATGCCCGCCGTCGACCTCAATTCTATTTTGACTCGATTGGCGACTGCGTTGGTGTACCAGCTTGGTGCTCCTAGAACTGCCTCCAGTGCCATTGCATGCCTGTTCGGCCTGTTAGGGCTGCACCCTCCAGGGGTCTGTCAGTTCCTCGTTCATCAGAACCCGAGCTAGAGCGGGTCAACGTTGTGGAGGTCTTTTCCTCAGACAGGTCTACAGCCTCTTCATTGAGTGAGGACTCTGTGAAACACACTCCCAGGTCCCCTCCTGAGCACCCTACCTTCTTCAATGTTATGAAACCGCTCTGTGCTGCCATGGGGTTCCACACTGAGGAAGAAGGTACCACCAGAAAGGACCTGGTGGACATTTTGGAGATCCCCAAATCTCCCCCAAAGGTCATTCCTCCTACTTTGCCAGCACTCAGGAATGCCACTACTGCTGCATGGCACTGTCCACACATGGTATGGTCCCTGCCGTGCCCCAGAGGGATAGGCAGGCTCTTTCAGGCCCCCCCCCATGGCCTGAACTATTATGCTGCCCCGCCTGAGGCCAATTCTGTGGTCATTAAGGTATCTCATTATAGGTCTAAGGTACCAAAACAATCTTGGTTCCTTCCCCCTGACAGGGAATCTAGGCAGATTGACCTCTGGAGTAAGATGGTTTATGCCTCCTCTACTCTGGGCCTCAGGATTGCCAGTTATCTCTCCCATATGGTCAGTTATAAGAATACCATATGGAAAAAGGGCAGGGCATCTGCCCAGTCCCTCCCTGAGGGTTCCCTGAAGCAAGAGGTCCTTAAGTCCCTCCAGGCTGCGGAGGACATCAGTAAGTGCCTCCTCGGGGCCTTGTATGATATGTGACACTGTTGCCATGGCTGCTGCCACTGGCATTTGCCTGCATTGGCACACTTGGTTGAGGGTATCTGGGTTTGCAGTGGATGTCCAGCAAAAGGTTCTGAATGCCCCTCAATGGCTCAAAGCTCGTTGGGCTAGATGTCCAAGACATAATAACTTGCAGGCCTTGGGCAGAGCCATCAAGTCTGTTCACTCACTCCACCATACCCAGCCCCGGAGCAGACAGAGGCCACCCTTTCGGAAAGTGTCTCACAAATCCAGCATGGAATTCAGAGTAAAAGGAAAGCCAGTTCTGCCTTGCCCACCTCCTCCTCCTCCTCCAGCCCTGCCACGAAGCAACCTGGAGGCACCAGGTCAGCCCCAGCAGCTGGATCCGCTTCCACCTGACTTCTTGCCAGACTCCCCTCTTCCAGTCCCCGACCACGAGGTGGTGGTCAGAGGTCTGTTCTCCCTCCACCCCAGTCAATGGAGAACCATAACCTCAGATGTTTGGATTTTTCAGATAATAGAGAGGGAGGGGTCACACTCTAGAGCTTCTAGAACAGCCCCCAGAGACTACTCTGGTACCCTGCACCTACCCTTCCACCCATACTGCAGTCCTTCGGGAGGAAGTACACACCCTTCTGTGAAAGAGGGCAATAGAACCAGTGCCGAGATGGCAGTGGAACCAGGGGTTTTATTTCTGGTTCCCAGAAGGACCAGGGATCTGAGGCCTGTTTTAGATCTCGAGGATCTCAACCTCTGTATTCAGTACAAGAAGTTTAGCATGGTTACTCTGCAGGGTCTGTTACCCCTGCTCAAACAGGGTGACTGGCTGTGCTCCCTTGATATGCAGCTTCAGGTAAGTAGCCACCACGAACAGCAGTGTGAGGTGGCCAGTGAAGAGGGTGGCTAGCCCAACTCGAACTCACTTCCAAAAATATCAGCAATCCAGGCAAAGAAGCCACAAAACGCATCCAAAATAGCAAAATAAGTGTAGCATGCATTTGCATGTGTTAGTATTGGCCACAATAAATTTGTATGATTCACCTATATTTTGGATGTTCTTTGTGGCTTCTTTGCTTGGAGTGCTGATATTCCCTCAATATGCAGGATGCCTACCTGCATATCTCTGTTTGTCCCCTGCAAAGGAGGTTCCTCTGGTTTCTCTTTCAAGGCGCGCACCACCAGTTCAGAGTCTTGCCATTTGGCTTGTCCTCTGCAGCTGTTTTTCACAAAATGCTTAGCTGTGGTTGCAGCCACCCTTTGGAGGGAAGGCCTGTACATCTTTCCCTACTTGGACGTTTGGCTATTCAAGGCCCTGTCCAGGGATTAGCTCCTAAGGACCCTGGCGAGAACTCGCCAGTTCCACTCCCTGGGGATTACGGTAAACTTGCCCAAGTCCTATCTCACTCCTGCTCAAAGACTGCAGTACATCAGAGCAGTCATGGACTCTGTGCAGGGCCAGACCTTCCTGCCGCCCGACAGAGTGGAGTGTCTCATATTTCAAGCAGAAGTGGTGGTTCAGAGCCGCTATGTCTCCATGAGAATCTGTGTGCGACTCTTGGGCCTCATAGCAGCAGCCATTGCTACCGTCCCTCTTGCCCGCCTCACATGCGGGTGCTCCAGTGGAACCTTCGGGTGCAATGGGACCAGTGCACTGACAACATTAAGCATATGGTACTGGTTACCTCTCCAGTCCACAAAGTCCTTCAGTGGTGGATGGAACCGGGTTCCCTTCTTGATCTAGTCTCTCCAGCAGATTCTCACTGCGATGCCTGTGGTTTGGGCTGGGGATGGCACCTTGGTCCCTTCCAGACTCTGGGTACCTAGTCCCAGGTCGAGACGTCCCTCCATATAAACATCCTAGAGACGAGGGCGGTTCTGTATGCCACGCAGGCCTTTCAGAACCACCTCTCTCTCCAGGCCAGTTGTTGATTCAGTCAGACAATTTCAGTGTTGTCTACAATATCAGGAAATGTGGGAGGGGGGACCTCATTTGTACTCCCTGTGCAGGGAAGCCATGATGGTATGGTATTGGGCACTGGGCCATGGCCTGGAATGTTCGTCAGTCAATGTCTTAGGCATGTCGAACACCTTGGCAGACAGCCTCAGCCAAACTCTGTCCAGGACACATGAATGGGGGCTTCTGTCTTCCGTCACAGAAGACCTGTTCAACAGATGAGGTCATCTAAAGTTGGCCTTTTTTACGTCTCCACTCAGTACAAAACTGCCCAATTTTTGCTTGCCAGATCCAGGGCCTGGAGTTTTCTGACCAGATGAGTTGTCCCTGTCTTGGAGCAGGAGGTTTCTTTCCACCATTCCCTCGGATTCAGAGGGTATTAATCAAGTTACAGATGGATGGGGCCAGCATGATCCTGGTAGCACCCTACTGGTCACGGCAGATATGGTTTCCATTACTGTAGCAGTTAGTGGAGCCTCCACTTCCCCTGCCTCTCTGCAGGGATCTGTTGATGCAGGCTCAGGGACTGTGGTCCATCCACACCTCAGATCCCTTCACCTGAATGCCTGGCTCCTGAAGATGTAGCTATTGCCCACTTTGGGATCTCCCAGAAAGTGGTTGATGTCCTGGTAGCAGCTAGGCAGCTCTCCACTAGGGCTATTCTATTCCTATATAAATGAAAATAGAAGGGGATCAAATAACGTAGGGCCTCTGATTAGCCCAGATGAGGTTCTAGCTGTGTCCAGTAAAGAGATCCAGAATAATTATTTTTCCACAGTATTCAGTGATAAAAACTACAATGAATTTAGAGAGGCGAAACCTAAAATTATGACTAATACTATACACATTGACCCCATGGAAATTAAAAAGAAACCGGGGGGGGGGAGGCTGTGGAGCCTGAGCAAGATGGCTGCTCTGTGAAATAGCTCTGGATTAGTATTGGCTTTCTTAGATTAAAGATTTATAGCTCCTTGTCTGGCAAATTAATTAAAAAAACTATAGTACAATGTCAGAAGTCCTCAACTTTATGATGGGCAACCCACGAAAAGAACAACCACATGGATCAGGAGCCAGATCAAAAAATCCTCCGACCCCAGCCACGTGCTCAACGCAAGGCCTAGGTGAAGAGATAGACTCTGATACGGGACAGGAAACATTGCAGTCAATTGGCACTAAAATGAACAAATTAATCAGCACAGTGGCGGGTCTCGCAGACAAATTTGGGCTAACAAATCGGGTGGTCTCTATAGAGACCACAATGGAGTGTGTACAAATGTCAGCTGTGGAGTCGACCCGCCGAGCAGACGCGGCTATGGGAGCCATCTCCAATATGGTGCAAGAGTCGGCTCATGTTAAAACTCATTTGGAAACGTTGGAAAACCAGATTCGGGCTGCAAATATTTGCATAGTCTGGTTACCCGAAGGAGCAGAGGGAGATCATCTTCTCCTTTTCTTACAGGAATGGCTTCCCCAACAGCTTGGGAAAGAAATTGCCCAGAAAGTTGCAGCAGCCCAGAAAGCTTATCGCATCACCCAGAGAGGGCGTCAATTGGACCTTGAAGCTTCTCGTAAAGTTGTACTAGTTACAGAAGGCATGGATTCTCAAGATCCCATGCTGGCAGTAGCTCGACAAAAGAAAGCTATTCTTTGAGGGAAATCAAGTTCGAATGTACCCTGATACAAGTTATGCCACAAGACAAAAAAGGAAAACATTTGATGGAGTGAGAGCAGTGCTACGGGAGGCCCACATCACACATGGAATGCTGTTTCCAGCTCGACTAAGAATAGTCTATCAAAGTAAGATCTTTATTTTCTCTGACCCTGTGGATGCTCTAAAATGGCGTCAAAGCCATGTCCAAAAGGATCGGAGTAGAGATGCTCTGGAAGGCAACTCCTCGAGAGAAGAAGAGCTTGAAGAGATATCAATATGAATAGCTTTGCCTCTATCTATGGGCTGCTGTTAGCTATAGATGTAGCTAAAACTGTCTCCCACATGGCAGGGAGGAACGACTTTGAATCTTAGTCTGAGTCACAAAATTATGTCTTTATATAGCAAGTTGACTTATTTAATTTACAATAACGATTTAGAGAAGTTCTTTAACATTTGCTATAGTAAGCATAGGCTTGTTTAAGCTTTAAAATAGCCAAACTAACAAATATACGGTAGACTTCTTTACATTGCATCATCTTAATTTTGCTTAGGAATAGTACTTAAGGTACAAACAAAAGGAATGCATGGTATAATTTCCCACCTACTGGTAGGGGGAGGAATTTCGGGAACCAATCTATTGACTTTGTGGACATATTTTCCATGCAGCTCGTGGACTTACTAATCAGCCTAGGTGGAATTTTATATTTTGGTGTATTAAATTTATTGGATCCCCCATGACGTATCATAAAGAAAGGGATGTATTAAATGTGTGTATTAAGAGGAGTGGCATCCTCAGAGGTTCAGTAAGATATTGTGTAATATCCTGCTCTCTTGTCATTAAATGTATGTTGTTTAACGAAAACAATAAACATAAAGTAAAAAAACATGGAAACCCTTAATCAGAATAAATCACCAGGTCCAGATGGATTCCACGTGAGAATATTGAAAGAACCGGCAGAGGAACTAGCAGCACCAATTTGCTATATTTTTCAGCAAACATTAGTTAGTGGAGAAGTTCCGGGAGCATGGAGACAAGCCACTGTCATACCCTTGTATAAAAAGGGTGATAAAAGGAACACTTCTAAGTATAGGCCTTTCAGTCTAACAAGTTTTCTGTGTAAAATTTTGGAAGGTATCATTAAAGATTATATATTAGGACACGTACAAGAGAGCCATCTGGTTGCTGATACACAACAGGTGTTCACCAAAGGTAGATCACACCAGATGAATATGCTGGAGTTTTATAACAAGGTTAGCAAATCCCTAGACAAGAGCAAATGAGTAGATGTCATTTTCCTGGACTTTACTAAAACATTTGATTAACTACCTCATCATGAAATAAAGTGTTAAATTATTTGGGGGCCACATGGAAACATTATTTCATGGATTCGTGCATGATGAAGTGAAAGAAGGCAAAGAATAAGCATCAAGGGGGATTACTCCAGATGGGCTGGCATGGCAAGTGGGATGCCGCAGGGGTCAGTGTTGGGACTTTGTCTTTTCAGTGTCTGTGTGTCACAACTTAAGTGTGAGCAGTCAGGAGTGTGGATGACAGAGTTCATGGATGACAGCAGGCTGGGAGTTGTACCAAGTCAACATTCACCTCACTCAGGATTGCAGGAAGCCCTTGATCACATTGAAGCTTGGTGTAACACCTTTAAATTACCACTCAACCAGGATAAATGCATGATCATGCATTTTGGTAAACATTTATTTATTTAGCTTTTGTTAACCAGATAAGTACACTACACAAAACATATGCCTATTTTCAGGTACAACCCGGGAGGGTAGAGGAGAATAAAAGAACATACGGACCCGGATATTCAGACTGCGCCAGGCTGTGGCGCAAGCCTGGGTGCAGCGCAAATGGGCTGCGCAGGGGCGTTGACAGGGTGATACTCAGCGGAGCTGCGCCATGGCACAGCATAGCGCACCCTGGCCACCATGCAGTGCACATGGCGCAGTGGCACTGCGCCAGCACAAGTTCCGTTGCGCTAGGCACAACCGCGATATTCAAAAGTGCACATGAAAATTAGGCCATAATGCATGCAAGGCGCAAATGGGGCCATTTGCATGTCATTATGGCCCCATTTGCATGCAGGTGCACCGATCCCCGTCGACGTGTGTCTGGCACCCTGCCAGGCTGCAGCTGTCATGGACAGACACCCCTGCACAGTGCGGCAGTGTGCCACACTGCCCGATCGCGGGCATATGTAGATTTAAATTATCGTCCAATATCCCTGGTGGTCCTGTGGACCGCTCGCAGCCTGATTGCAGACCTTAGTATGACAGTAAATCGTCCAATATCCCTGGTGGTCCAGTGGACCGATCGTGGGCTTCAGTATGAAAATAATTTGTCCAGTATCCCTGGTGGTCCAGTGGACGCCAGAGTCTGACCGCTGATCAGTAAGAAGACACGCTACAGCAACCGAACCTGGTGGTTCAGCGGTAATTCCCCTGCGCCTGACCCACCCGCGCCCCCAAGTCAGTGGCGGGCAGCAGCTCCTCACCTGCTTGCCGCCCGCCACCCGACCGATACACAGACGGTGCTGGTCGCTTGCTGGTCCACAGCATGAGTCTAATGGGTGCAGCCTGCATTGATTATTAAAGTCCAGATATGTGAATGGATTCATATCTGACTGTAGGACGATACGGAGTTGCACGCCCATTGGTTCACGCTTGTGGACCAATGGGTGTACAGCCCCACCGTGACAGTGTCGGGCGCGAGTGGTGGGAGATGCCACCCGGCCGCTGAGTGGGGCGGTGGCTCAGTGGGCGGTGGGGAGGGGTACCGCTAGACCACCAGGGTTCGGCTGCTGTAGCATTAATGTGTTACTGATGCCCACGAGTGGTCCACTGGACCACCAAGGATATTGGAAATTTACATTATAACTTATGCCCGTGATCGGGCTTCAAGCGGTCCACTGGACCACCAGCGATATGGGACGATTGAGTTGATACTTAAGCCTGTGATCGGGCTGCAAGCAGTCCACTGGACCACCAAGGATATGGGACGTTTATATACTTCTACGTATGCCCACGATCGGGCATGGGGGGGCCGCCATGAAGGTGCAGTTGAACTCTGGTGGCCACCCCAAGGTAGCAGCTGCCCGTTCGCCCTGCAATGCAACCAGCTCACCTATGGGTGGCCAACCGTTCCTTTTGGCTCACCTGTGTGCAGCTCAAGTAGGTTGTGCATGTACGAGCTCAGCACATACCGGGCTGAATATCGGATGCAGAGTATGCATGGGCACGCCTCTCCACCTGGCCACATTAATACTGATGCACTTACGCGATCGGGATTTTTGCCAGGCACAATCCCCATTTGAATATCATCACACCAAGCGCATCAGTGGGTTGCGCATGGTGCAACAGTGTTGCTCCGTGTGCAACCTTTCTGAATATCCAGGCCAGAGAGTACAAATTGATGCAAATAAGGCACATACATACACTGAAGTCAAGAGAGACATAACATACATAGTGGGATAGCTCAGATTACAGCAGTGGACACCATCAAATGCGAACATGTAGCAGTACAGTTTCTATAGTAATATGCTTAGCAATAATATACAGTATATACACAACATGCACAGGGCCACACCCAGGTGGGCAGGCAACAGTAGGGCTGGAGCCAGGTACAGGAGATACTGTGCTCGAGTACTGTGCAGGGACCAGAGTACTCAGGGAGGCCTGAGACAGTCGCATTTTGAGGAGAGCTTCAAGTGCTTCCATAGGGAGGTTCGTAGATACGCCTGGGAAGGGGCAGACCTGACCTGAACAGGAAAAGAGTACCATAGTCTCGGGGCACAGGATGCAAAATCCCTAGCCCCCATTTGGGTGCGCGTCCCAGGAACCTTGAGGATAACAGGACCCAGGGATCTTGGGGAGTAGGGAGTGGAGGCAGCCAGCACAAGAAGTTCCACCAATCCAGAGGGGGGTGCCAAAGCCCAGAACCTTGCCCGTGAAACAGCTCAGGACGAAGTTTATATAGTTGGATGTGGAGAGCCAGTTTAGCCTGCTGTACAGATCACAGTGGTGAGTGATACGAGGGCCTGTGAGAGCAAAGCGGCAGATATTATTGTAGGCTACGGTCCACCTAGTGAGGTGAGCCTTGGTAGTACCGACAAACAAAAGAAGCCCATAGGATAGAGATGGGAGGAGCACTCCTCTGGCCAGTGCAAGGTGAGCAGCCGAGGTAAGATTATTCCTCACGCTGTAAGCTAGTCCCAATTTCCAGTTAGTTCGACACACATTATGGATATGGTGACCAAGGTTGAGCTGAGGGTCAAGTGTCACCCCAAGATATTTGACAGAGTTGGTGGTGAGCACTGGAACACCATCAATCCCCGAGATGCACAAAGGGACCAAGGAGGCCTTTAACTTAGCCTGGGACCCAGACAGCATGGCCTGAGTCTTTCTAAGATTGATGACGAACTTGTGGGACGATATCCAGGATTGGATACTCATAAAATCTTCACTCAGTTGGTGATTAATGACACCGATGTCCCGGGCGTGAGTAAAAATAAGGAGGTCATCAGCGTACAGGATGGCCTTGCAAGAGGCAGCAGAGGAGGGAGGCATTGACGTATACGGAGAAGAACAGGGGACCAAGGACTGACCCCTGGGGAACCCCTGAGGACACAGCGGTGGTGTCAGAGAGCATTTTACTATATTTAGTAAGTTGCTGCCTGCCCTGAAGATAATTGTGAAACCACTTAAGTGCAGGTGGGGACAGACCCAGTGTCCTAAATTGTGCATATAGTAAGGTATGTATGGTCAGCTAGGTCAAATACCCGAGAGAGATCAATAAATATGGCCCCAGAAAGTCTGCCCTGGGCCATAGCAGCCCTTATCCCAGAAGTGGCCGTGACAAGGGTAAAAGTAGTACTATGACTTTTACAGAAGCCATGCTGCGAGGGAGACAGTAGCTCATGAGACTGGATATAGTCCTGTGAGTTGCCCCGCCACGACTCTCTCAAGAAGCTTACCGATAGCAGGCAGTATGGCAGTCGGCCGATAGTTATCTAGGATCCTAGGGTTGCCCTGTTTGAGTATAGGCACAGCCCTCGCCACCTTCCACAGGTCATAAATAACCCCAGGGGCTAGGAATAGGTTGACCATTTGGGCTACAGGGGAGGCAACATAGGTAGCCGCAAGGCAGAGAAGCTTTGGTTCCATACCATCGTGACCTGCACTAGCAAAGGGGAAGAGACCAGAGAGCAATCTCTGCATCTCATGCACCGTTACAGCCTTGAAGTAGAACAGAGGATGAGGGTAAGGAACAGGTTGAGATGAGGGGGTCTGGACAGGTCTGTCACTACCATTGGAGAAGAGTAATGAGGTGAAGGCAGACAGGTCCAAGAAATCTGAGTTAAATGCATTTGCTATAGTCAGTGGATTAGTGCAGCTGGCACCCTCAATAAGCATGTCAGAAGCCTCACAGGTGGAGGAACCACTCACAGTATTTTTCATATTCCTCCAGAAGCTCCTAGGGTCCTTAACTGAGGTCCGTAATACAGCTTTACAAAACTCTCTCTTTGCAGCCCTGATAGCCTTTTTTACATTCGTTCCTGAGTCTCCTGTACTGCTGGAAAATGGCCTGGTCCATTGAGGCCTTAAAGTTGGCCTAGCATTTGTCCCTAGTTCTCATGAGAGCAAGGAGGCTCCCATGTAGCCATTTCGTGGCTGCCCCCCTTACTCTCCATCTGACAGGAGGGGCATGCTTGCTCTGTAGCACCCCAAAGATGCTAAGAAAGTGGCCAACAGCTGAGGTAGCACACTGGGCCTCTATCACTGCAGACCAGTCCGTGATCATAAGATCCTCCTGAAAAGCACTAAGGTCAAACCTGGAAAAATCCCTGACATGAATGATCTTAGGGGGGATCTTAGGGTCGAGACCTTCCATATGCAGTACACAGGGGCATGATCAGAGATAAGGGAGGGTACCAAAGGAGAGCTGATCCTTTCCAGTCTATTAAACAGGACCCAGTCCAGAAGCGAGCCGGTACCACCAGCGAATGTCCACCTGGTGGGATCGTTAATAAGTTGGGACAGTGAGAGACCTGCGAGCAGTCTCATAGTGCTGCTTGGTCTTGCTTCCAAGCCAGTTTAGGTTGAGGTCCCCTAGGATCAATAGCTCATTATTCCTCGTCCTAGTGCCGACAGAGTCAAGAAGGGAGGATAAGCCCACTACTCCACCAGTGGGGGGATTTTAGGCAGACACAATGTGCAGTTTCTTAGCATTCCCCAATAACAGCAGTGTGCAGCAGCTCACAGGAAGACTGCTCGGGCTGTGGGCAAGCCAGCACAGAGAGGTTAAGGTGACTCTTGTAGAATACCAGTATGCCACCCCCTTCCCTTCTTCCCAGGACGGTCATGCCTAACAAGGTCGAAGCCAGGGAGTGCACAGGCCAAATCTGGGATAGAGGGTTTCAGCCAAGTTTCAGTTATCCCAAGGATGTCAGGCTTATAATAGGTGACCCAGGCAAGGAGTTCTGCCATGTTAGGCAGAAGGCTACGTACATAAGATGGGCAATTTTCAACCCATTGCCAGCCATCCCACTGGAGAGGAGAGGACTCGACATGGAGGACCAGGGTTCAGCTCCATGTCCCCTGCAAGGACTAATATCACCAAGAGAAGCCAGAGAAGATGTCTCAGATGTGGGGAGCCAACCATAGTAGGCTGCCTGCGCCCAGAATGCCTGACCACTGTAACAAAATAATGGAAGCTCCGCAGATTAAGGCAACATATGGGCCAGGGAGAATGCCTGTCACAGGTTATTATGTTAGAGAAGGTAAAATCCTTCTCATCAGGTATCCCATATGGGATCTCAGATTGCCCCATATGGGGTGCACAACCCATAATGAGGAGAGGGAGGAACATTGCCATGGGCAGCCAACTGAAGAGGACAGTTGGAAAAAGGTGGGAGTCTACAACACTCCTGCGATACTTGGGGGCCTACATGTTTTGCATGCCTCCTCCTGAAACATAAACAGTATCCTGCAGAGAGACAGCAGAGTAGCAAGGAACAGAGACGTCCAGCCCACCAGTAAGCTATTAGAACAAATAGGAGCACCCCATCACAGCATACATCTTCAGACTAAATGCAGCAAAACGCACCCTGGCAAGGTACAGCAGAACGGTACAGTCTAGCAATAGCCCCTGGAGGTATAGCAGGCAGTAGATGCATAGACAAGCATAGGAATATTCATAATATGCAGCACCCAGTGCAGACTAACAGTAGCTCCTGGTAAGAAAGCATGCAGTGAATGCATGAACAAACATTGGAGTATTCATAACATACAGCGCCCAAAGTCCTCAGATTGACACGCGGCTCAGAATGTGATTATAATGAGGTTACAACACTCTGGGGAGCAGGAACCCTAGCTGAATCCCTAACTCAGCTGGTGAGGACAATAATTAACTGCCTCAGGCTCCAAAAATTGCTATGCTTGCACAGGGGGGATTAACCTGACCCTAACTTTAAAACAGCGTGCTGATCATTTCTCAATATTTAGTAGAACTGCACAGTCAATGTGCATAAATAGGTCTGTAAGACAGTAATATGCTGAATAGGTCTCAGGGACTCAGTCAAATATTAGAGAGTTGGAAGCTGCAGTACACACAGGATAGAATCACAATATATACATTAGAAAGAAACAGCAGTATGCCTGCCTGGGCCAACCAATAAGGAGGATGCAGTAGGCTCACACAAACTTAGAGGGAGGGGCTATGGATCATTTAAGGGGAGGAGGGAACAGGGCAGGTAGGCGGGAGAAAAAACATTCACGTCCCTCGTAGCTGGCAGCAATGAGCCACAGGGCTCTGGAAAACAGCCTAAATCCTGGCTGGTTAAGTGACGCTGAGGCAGAGGAGCCAATCAGGCGATAGGGCTGGCACAATTCAAACTTGGCACCCAAACACTCCGCCACTTCCCTGTGGAAAAATCAAGCTGAAACCAAGTCCAAAGTCCAGCAGTTCACCCTCCTCACTACTGTGCTGCAGTCCCGTCCCACGGTGAGATTCCTAATACACGGCAGTCTTTCCCGCTAACAGCGAGCACCATCAGTAGCCGGGAATCCCAAGCTGCCCTATATGTTAGGAAACAAAAAATTGCATGTTGTAACAGAGGAGAAAGATTTCGGTATAGTCATCACAAATGACCTTCAGTTTAAATCTCAGTGCAATAACATTATCAAAAGGGCTAATGGGGTGTTAAACTGCATTCTGAGACACATTGCCAGTAGGGAGGGATAGAGGAGTCGTGATGCCACTGTTTAGTTCCCTATGAGGCCTATTCTGGAGTACGGGGCACAAGTCTGATCTCCCTTCCATGGAAATTAAATTGACTGATTAGAAAGGATTCAAAGGAGAGCAACTAGGTCGATGAGGGGCATGGAGAATAAGGAATCTCAGCAGAGACTGGATGAATTAGGGATGTACACTCTGGAGTACAGGAGGTGGAGGGGGGACGTGCTTGCTGTATAGATCACTTAGTGATCTGGATCTATGGGAGAGACTAGGACTGGAATTCTGGAACCAACATCATACAACTAGGGCACATACGCTACAATTAAAAAGTGAAAATTGTAGAACTTGGGAGAAGGAAAATGTACAGCCAAAAGGTGGTGTCATCCTGGAATGAACTACCTCAAGAAGTGGTAGCAAGCCCCTCTATGGAATGTTTCAAATTAAGACAGCACTTATAAGAATCCAGTTCCCTTATAAGTGGTGAGCACCATGGACGCTAGTCTTTTTTGCTCAGTGTATTACCTGTGATACTTATGCCATGAAACAGTTTGCCATCTGGGCTGCTGAGCACCATCTGGACCCTTTCTCCTGTCCGGTCAGTCAGATCCCAGACTACCTGATCTCATTTTCAGACTCAGGCCTGCTGTATTCATCCCTCAAGGTGCACCTTTCGGCTATATCAGCCTTCCACAAGTTGGTGGAGAGTCGGACCATTGCTCAGTTCGATGTGACCCGTACTTTTCTCAGTGACATCCCACATCCGAAGCCTCTGATACACAGTCCTGTTCCGGCTTGGGATTTTGAGATCTTACTTCGAGAGGGCTCTTGCAGTAGGTAATTACATATAGGACTGACGCCGGCCGGTGGCAGGACCCCACGGAAACATTTCTAGCTAGCAGTCCCTAGGCGGGACCGCCTCATCGTCAGGTGACCGCCGCCAGACGCACGCGGTATAAAGGGGCGTGTCCCAGACGCCCACCTTCCAGTTCTTTCCCGCCGTCAGCTCGTGCAGCGCCTCGCGGTGAAGTTCATAACGCTCAGTCCTGTTGCTTCGTCGGTTTTTCCGAAAAGTGTCAGTATTTTGTATTTTCTTCATCAGGTGAACGTTGGTATATGTCGTCCCCTTCAAAAAATAAGTGCGACTCGAGCGGCGCCCAGCTGCCTCACAAAGACCGTCACTCCCTCTGCCTTTTCTGTTTAGGCCCCGACCACGCGGTCGACAAGTGCCCGCACTGCCTACATTTCAACGCGGCCACCCGCAGACGACGCCAGCAGTCTCTAGAAGCCCATCTCCTCAAAAAGATGTTTGCGATGGAGAAGGAGTTGAAGAAGCTTCGGCAGGCATCGACTTCCCCCGAAGGACACAAGAAGCGGGGCAAAGAAAGGCACCGGGAGAAGCCCTCCTCCTCCGCGACTCCAGCCGGAGCTGCAGCCAGGGTAACGTCCCCTCCGGGGGATCGTCCGACGGCAGCCTCCAAGGCTTTGGAGGAGGCGTCGGCCTGCCCGTCGGGTTCGCGGTCGAGCCCGCTGGGTGCCTCCGGGCCAAAGGAGGCTTCAGCCCCCAGTACCGCCTCAGGCTTGTGGCCTACTGGTGCGGGCGCCTCCCATAAGCCGGACGTCGGCTCCTCCAATGTCCGCCGGGAGAAGGCCGCTAAGACGCCCGACCCTTTGGGGCGGCGCACGGCAGCGTCCCCCTCGGACCGGGCCTCTTCACATCCTTGGCCCGCCTCCGGACGAGGACCCTCAGTCAGACGCCGCTCCTCTGGCGTCCGCTGGGACTCGGCCCCTAAGTCGCACGTCGGCTCCTCCGCGCATGCGCTGGCTCGGAGCTACGGCAGACCTTGCTCCGCCTGTCGTCCCAGGTTCCCCACAGCCTGCTGCCGTCCGGGGAGCCAGAGTCCCCCCTGCCTGAGCCCGGGGATTTTTCCCCTCCGTCCCCGGGCAAGGCTCAGGATGCTGGTCCGCCGTCTGATCCCCTTCCTGCAGAGCCGGATCTGACGCCGGCCCCGCCGACGCCAGTTCCGACGCCGGCGGGGGATATTCCTCTCCCATCGGGCCCTCCACCCCACGGGCCTATCACGGTCGATCCGTCCATGGAATTCCCTACTGGGCCATCTGCTCCGGCAGCTCCTCCGGTGCCTGGGTACCGCCCGTCTTATCCAACGCTGGTTTTCCCGGGTCCACAGTATCCTGCGCCAACGCCGCAGTACCCGACGCCACAATACCCAGCTCTGGTATTCCCGCAGCCGGGTTACGGATACTCTCCTTACGGATTTCATCCGTACAACTATCCCCCCTCCTCCTCCACCGCCCCCTAGGCGCGGTGGATCTCCAGGAGACTCTGGCCTCCTGGTGGGCTGAGGCCAAGGCTCAGCTCACCAAGGAAGTCGAGAGCCGTCTCACGGCGACGGTGCCACCCCCGGCTCCTGTACGCCCCAGACGGCACACTCCCTCTCCACCTCCGGATTCCCGGGCTCTGCCGTCGGGATCCAGAGAGGGGCAGGACACGCGTCTAGGGATTCCCCCCTAAGGAACCCGTTCCTCCCCCTAGACGAGCCAGGGAGTCTTGCTCTGCTTCAAATTCCTCTTCTTCTTCTCTCTCGGATTCCTCCAATGGTTGTTCCGAGAAAGACGCCAAACCGCGCTCTCCGTCCAAGCCCCAGCCGAGGACTCCTCCGAAATCTCCTCCAGAGGATCCTTCCTTCACAGAGTTGCTCAGGAAGATCCAGGAAGTCCATCAGTGGCATTCCTTAGAGCCAGATCCTCAGCGGGTTAAACTCGCTGAACATCTGGACTTGCCTCTTACGGCCCCTACTGTAGTGCCACCCTTGATCGAGCCTCACGCCCACCTTGTTTCCACCATTTGGAAACAACCGTCGGCTTTAGCCCCACTTCCTCAGAAGTCCAACAGGCTATACCAGGCTCCGGAGGGTGTAGACTTTTTAGACTCTCACCCCCATGCAGACTCGGTTGTGATTAGCGCCGCTCACGGCCGGTCAGCACACCCGAAACATTTGAGCTCGTCTCCTCCGGATAAGGAATCTCGCCTTCTGGATCAGTATGGAAGGAAAATCTATGCTTCTTCCACACTGGGGATTAGGGCCCTAAATTATGTAGCACATATGGGGGATTACCAGAAGGCTGTCCTTACCCAGGCAGAATCCAAGATTGACTCCTTGCCTGACTCCCAAGTCAAGCAGGAGTTAGCCGACCTGGTCCGTTCTGCTCGTTCAGCCAGTCGTCACATTCTGAGGACAACCTACGACGCAGTGGACACCGCAGGACGGAGCTCTGCGTTCGCCATAAGTCTTCGGCATCATGCATGGCTCCGTGTGTCAGGTCTGGTCCCGGAGGTGGAGTCAGCAATCCAAGAAGCACCTTTCAGAGGTTCTGTGCTTTTCGGTGGTGATGTCAACGACATCATCACTGACTTGCAGGAGAAGGGGATGGCCCTTAAATCTGTTGATTCAGTGTACCGTCCCCATCCCCCACAGCGCCGTCCCTTTCACAGACGCAGTCGGCCTCAAGCGAAACCTCAGGGAAGGCGGGCCACCAACGTCGGGCCCCCACAGCTGCCAGGCCCCCGCCGCCCAAAACAGCAGCGGGTGCCCCAGCTGTGGTGCTGCCTCACACCACCTGACTCCTTCCCTCTCCCACCGCCTCCGGATGCCCCGGAGGAACCGGTAGGAGGGAGATTCTTCCTCCACCTTCCGGGTTGGGAAAGGATAACATCGGATTCATGGGTGCTTCAGATCATAGCAGAGGGGCACTCCATAGAGTTTCTGCAGAAACCTCCATGTCAACCCCTCTGAACTCCTCTTACTCAAGGGACCATCTTCCTTTGGTCAAGAAAGAAATTTCTGCTCTCCTTGCGAAGCAGGCCATAGAGCCTGTCCCCCCTCACTTTCACGGGACGTGTTACTATTCCCATTTCTTCCTTGTACCAAAGAAGACTGGATATCTCAGACCCATTCTCGATCTCAGCTCCCTGAACCTATATGTGGAATACAAGAGGTTCAGGATGCTCTCCCTTCAGACCCTCTTGCCCCTGCTTCGGCCAGGCCAATGGCTTTGTGCACTGGATATGCAGGATGCGTACCTGCACATCCCCATTCGCCCTTCGCACCGAAAGTACCTCTGGTTTGCGTTCCAAGGGGACCACTACCAATTCCGGGCACTCCCTTTTGGTCTTTCCCAGCTCCCCGAGTCTTTACCAGATGCCTGGCGGTGGTAGCGGCCCACCTGCGTACTTTGGGAGTTCAGGTTTTTTCCTACCTGTACGACTGGCTCCTGGTGGCCCCGTCCAGGGAGGAACTCCTGCATTTTCTCTCCCTCACCCAGCAGGTTTTCACTGGCCTGGGTATCACCATCAACCATTCCAAGTCTCACCTGCATCCTTCTCAGAGACTCCAGTTCATCAGGGCAATCCTCGATACGACAATGTGCAGGGCCTTCCTGCCTCCGGACAGGGGGGCCTCCCTCCAGTCCCAGATTTCACTTCTATCGGAACACAGGAGGGTTCCGGCGAGGTAGGTGCTCCGTCTCCTGAGGCGTATGGCGGCTGCCATCCCGACGGTTCCGCGCGCACGCCTCCACATGAGGATCTCTCAGTGGACTCTCCGCTCTTCAGTGGGATCAACTGGTAGATGACCTAGATCATCTCTACTGATCTCCTCGCCGATGATAAGAGACTTGCAATGGTGGATGGTTCGAGAGAACCTATTCCGGGGAGGTCCCCTTTTTTCATCCTCCCCCGCTCAGACTCTAACCACAGATGCTTCAGGCGAAGGTGGGGGAGCCCATCTGGGTCCTCACCGAACCCAGGGCTTATGGTCAAAATTGGAGTTAGTTCTCCACATCAACGTGCTCGAGCATCGAGCAGTGCTGTATGCTCTCCCAGGCCCTTCACCAATACATCCTTCCTGGTCACCTAGCCGTCCAAACGGACAACATGTGCGTGGTGTGGTACATCAACAAGCAGGGAGGGACTCGGTCCTACCCGCTATGCAGGGAAGCGATGAGGGTTTGGGAATGGGCAACTCTTCACAACCTTCACCTCACGGCGATCCATGTTCCGGGAGTCGACAATGTCCTGGCAGACAAGCTAAGTCATTCTTCGGCTCTGCCACACGAGTGGGAACTGGACCAAAAAGTTCTAAAAAGCATCTTCCAAATTTGGGGGACTCCACAGATAGACCTGTTTGCCTTCTCCCAAAACGCAAAGCTTCCAAACTTTTGCTCGCTCGCTCCAGAGCGAGGCGCTTTATGGAGCGACGCTCTGTCTCTAAACTGGAAGGACAGATTCGTCTATGCTTTTCCCCCAATTCCTCTGGTCCCTCGCGTGTTGCAGAAACTGGCATTGGAAGGAGCGAGAGAATGATTCTGATCGCTCCTTTCTGGCCCAGGCAAATCTGGTTCTCTCTTCTACAACAATACTCAGAGGTTCCTCCTCTTCCTCTTCCTTTATCTCGAAGATTGCTGACCCAGGATCAGGGGACCCTGGTCCATCCGGGACTAAAGTCTCTTCAACTTCATGCATGGCTCCTGCAGACCTAGCCCAATCTCGCTTTGGCATCTCTCCTAAGGTGGCCGAGATTCTGGTGGAGGCTAGAAAACTCTCCACTAGGTCCACCTACGCCATGAAATGGAAAAGATTTTCCATTTGGGCTGCATCCAGGACCGTGGCGCCCTTTTCCTGTCCTGTAGCCGTTCTGCTTGATTACCTGCGCCATCTTTTCGACCTGGGTGTCAGTCACTCCTCTTTGAAAGTCCATATGGCGGCTATTTCAGCCTACCATGTCCTTTTCGCTGATAACGCATTTGCCCAACTGGAGGTATCCAAAACTTTTCTCAGAGGGGTCCTTCATCTCATACCCCCTGTCCGGACTCCAGCTCCCCCTTGGGACTTGAACTTTGTCCTCGAGAAACTTACCCTTCCTCCTTTTGAGCCTGCGGCTTCTGCAGACTTGAAGTTTTTATCGTGGAAGACGCTCTTCTTGGTGGCCATTACTTCTGCTCGCAGAATTTCCGAGCTCCAGGCCCTGATGTGCAAAATCCCTTATCTGATTTTTCACAAAGAACGAGTAGCTCTTCGCACGAATCCTAAGTTCCTCCCGAAGGTGGTAGCGGAATCTACCTTAAATCAGTTTATTGAATTACCTGCCTTTTTCACGCAGTACTCCAACCAAGGAGAATACTTGCTCCATACCATGGATGTCCACAGGATTCTGAGATACTACACCGATAGGACGAAGGATCTCAGAAAGACTGATCAATTGTTCGTCTCCTTTGCTCACAAAAGAGAAGGCAATGCTGTCTCTAAGCAATGCCTATCAAAGTGGTTGGCCCATTGCATCACTTTCTGTTACGTCAAGTACAAGACCCTCCCGGGTCAAGTCAGAGGCCACTCCACTCGTGGAGTTGCCGCCTCTGCAGCTTGTTCAGGAACGTGTCTGCGGCAGACATCTGTGCTGCCGCCACTTGGACTTCCGTCCATACCTTTACTAAACATTACAGTTTGGACATTGCCTCTCACCGTAGAGCAGGCTTCGGGTTAGCTGTCTTGCAAGGCCTCCTTTCTTGAGGCTTGCAAGGTTATTTGCTACTTCTTGGAGTAGTTCCTCCTCCCGGTGCCTTTCATTTGTTCCAGACTGCTTGGGATTCTGTCCTATATGTAATTACCTACTGCAAGAGCCCTCTCGAAGTAAGATAGTACAGTTACGTAAGAACTTACCGTAACAGTAGATCTTCGAGAGAGGCTCTTCATGATAGCATACCTTCCCGCTCCATCCCCTAGGCTTTTTCAGCCTCCTTTTCCATTGAGGAAATATCTGCTTCTCTCTCGTCCGGGCCTTCCGGCCTGTGGACGGAAAGAACTGGAAGGCGGGTGTCTGGGACCGCCTTTTACCGATTTGCTCGACGCCGTCACCTGACGGGTGGGGGCAGTCCCGCCAGGACTGCTAGCTAGAAATTTTTCCGTGGGGTCCTGCCACCGGCTGGCGTCAGTCCTATATGTAATTACCTACTGCAAGAGCCTCTCTCTAAGATCTACTGTTACGGTAAGTTCTTCCGTAACTGTACTTTTTGTTTTGGAGAAATTGACCTTGTCTGTTTGAACTAGCCACGACTTGACTTTTGAGCTTTGCTTCCTTGCCTGGAAAGAGTTGTCTTTGGTTGCTGTCACTTCTGCTCAAAGGATTTCCCTGCTTCAGGTTCTCTGGTGTAAAGAGCCTTATTTAATTTTTCACAAAGACAGGGTGTCTTTGCGCACAAATCCTAAGTTCCTTCCTAAAGTGGTGTTCGAGTTTACCCTGAACCAATCTATCTAGCTACCTGTTTATTTCCCAGAGCGTGCCACTCCAGGGGAAGCACTGCTCCATACCTTAGATGTGTGCATGATCTTGAAATGTTAGCTGCTGTGAATTAATGTCTGCAGAAAGTCAAAGCAGCTGTTTGTTTCTTTCACCCACGGAAGAGAGGGCTTTCAGGTTTCAAGCGATGTTTGTCCAAATGGTTGGCCAGTTGTATTGTATTCTGTTACAGTAAGCATGGCAACGAGTTGCCAGGGCAAGTGAAAGCCCATTCCAGGAGGGGCATTGCTGCCTCTGTGGCTTATTCGGGGGAGGTGGGGTTGTCTCCACAGCTAACATCTGTGTTGCCGCTACCTAGAGTGTACCATTCATTCTTTCACCAGGCACTGGTCTGGACATTGCCTCTAAAGCCCATGCAGGCTTCAGCTGAGCTGTCCTTCAAGGTCTTCTATCTTGGACCTCGATCTGTCTGCCTCCCAGACTGTCCTGATGTGCTCATAAATGCTTGGGACTCATGTAACCTGATAACTGAGATACCCCCAAAGCAGATGGAACAGTTACGTAAGAATTTGCTATAACTGTAGATCTTCGAGGGTATCTTAGTCATCAGGTCTGCCTTCCCTCTCACCATCCCGCTTCTTGTGGTTTTCTGTTAGGACTGGCTGTCTGGTGTCTCCATCCTTTTATTTACGTATTTATTTAACTTTTGTTCATCAGGTGAGTGCAATGAACCAAGGCCCTTTTTCATGCATGACCAGGGGCCGCACTACATACAGCCAAGATGTTTACAGACAAGACTTACATTATTAATATTCTGTCTCCTCGGTCCCCCGTGGCAGGAGTCTGTTCCATTTGTCTCCGGGGAAAGAACTGAGGAGGGGAGTGGGGCTGCTTACACCTTTATAGGGTTGATGACATCGACAGGCAACATTGGCATGGGCAGCCCCAGTTGTACTGATGGAAAGGTCTTCTGTGTGGATCCTGCTTCATCAAAGGTGAAGTTCCTATGGTGTGACCTGATGACTGAGATACCCTCAAAGATCTACTGATCTGACTTCGAACTGGAGCTCTTGCAGCAAGCTATAACTATGACTAAGCCGCCAGGTGCCAGGACGCCATGAAAAACTTCTAGCTAGCAGTCTTTATCGGGGTCTACAGCCTGACGTCTACCCATTCCCAATGTCAGCTGATGGTATAAAAAGGGTGGTCTCCAGCCCCACCTCTGTTCTTTTACTGCTGTCCACCCATTCTCATCGACTCCACAGACGACTCCTACTACAGTCGACCGACATTACGCGTTTACCCGTGTTATTTTTTTCAAATATGTTTTCTTTTTCTTTTACTGTGCATATCGTCTTAACCAAATTTCCTTGGTTGAGCAGTGAAAGTCCAAGTGTGAATGTGGCAAACTGCTCCCATCGAAAGACTGTCACGGGCCCGCCTCCTCTGTCTGGGCCCAGACCATGATACGGAGGCCTGCCAGAGCTTTAATCAGAGGACTAGGATTCACAGTCAGAAGGCCATCAAGATGCACCTTCTTGAAAAATAGCTCACCACCATGCAGAAGCAATCCTCGGGGAACAGCCAGTCTTCTCTTCCTTCTCCTCCTCAGGGAAGGACAAGGAGACGACCCGGACACGCTTCCGCTCTCTTTTCTCCTCGCAAGAAGACCAGTTCTGGTTCCTCCTTCCACGGGAGGTCGGACCGTTCTCCCCAGCCTGCCTTCGCTCCCTCCAGGCAGTCGGTGTATAAACCTCCCGCCTTGGTGCTGGCGACAGATGGAGGTTCATCAGGATCCAGGGCTTCGGTCCCAGCCCTACAGCCCCTGAAGGTGAAGGCTATCCTTAAGTTTTCAGCCTCCCCAGGTGGCAGGATCAGTGTTAAGTCAGGCAGTGGGTCGGTACCTGTCCACCCAGCCCCTATGTCAGACTCTGCCTCTAATTCTCCAAACCAGGTCCCCCGCTTCCAGGAGCAAGCATCTGCCTCTGTGGCTTCCATGACACCTCTGCCCCGTTCCACTGTGTCCTCACCACGGGCTCCTGCTCAGTTGACAACCGTGCCCCCGGACCGTCGGCAGACGTCTATCCATTTGCTGGGTACCCCAGCTTCCAACTTGACATTATCCCTGCCGTTGCAGTACTCTCTTGCATCGCTGGTAGATATAAACGTCTCCCCTCCATTTTTTTTTTTAAATATATTTTTATTGAGTTTTTTCTTTCTTTTAAATCTGGAGACATTTTACAATCAAAACATTTTCTATACATACTTCAGATTTGTTATGGTGCAGGTATACAATACATGAAGATCTTTTATATTTGGCACAGGTTAGTATTAAAATCAAATAATTCTATGACACCACTCTATTCTCCCCCCCCCCCGGTTCCCACCTGCTATGGGCAATAATCAGGATCAACCCTGGCATGATAAATTTACCATCTCTGCCAGAGAGTGGCAAACCTATCCGCCTGGTTATTTAGTTTTGTTGTGATGAATGCCTCCCCTACATTGACGGAGGGCCTGACATCCGAGGCTCCTGCTCCTAAGGACCTGACGCCAGCTTCCCCGATGCCCGCTACTTCTCAGCCTCAGGCGCTGGATTGCCTATAAGGTCCTCAGGTTCCTCTGAGTGAGGTAAAGGACCTTTCTAGCGATGTGGATATGATGTTCTATCTACACTTCTGGCAGTGTCCTTTCCTTTTAAATGTTGCCAGAAAATCTTCAAGCTGGCTCCTCCCACCCACCCAGGTGGTGTAACCCTTGGCTCCGCCCCATGACACCAGATCTTTCTTTCCGCTGAAAGAAGCAGGTTCCCTCTTACCACTTCTGCATTGAGTAGGCCCTGGTGCTCAAATCTTCGGATTTACTTCCCAAAACTTAAATTTATTCGAGTTTTGTCTTCAACTCGATCTTAGATCGCGATAAATCCTCTCCCGGATTTTGCCAGTGCCCATGCAGGCAGATGTTGCATACTGACCCCCATGCCTTGTGCGTTTACTGTCTCAGCCACGATTACGATACTCAGGCCTGTGACATTTACCAGTCGTTTCATGCGATGGTTCATGAGGACCACGCTGCCCACCTGAAATTGGGCCGCTCAGAGAAACGTCATCTGCCAAGTCAAATCCAAGGATGCCTGTTGGGTGGTCTCCATGGCTGCGGGGTCCGCTGAGCAGTTGGAGCAACTCACGGCCTTCAAGGAAGAGGCAGCCCAGGCCCCCGCACAGTCCTCTTCCTTTTCCGCTTTTGTTCCGCTCCAGTTGAGTTGCACTTATTCGGCCTCCTTTCAAGGAGCTGGGCCAGTCCTTCCCAACCAAGGGGCAGGGCCCTTCCAAATTGCACAGTTCCCACTCACATAAGGAGGAGTCCAAGAAAGAGAAGACTCGTCATTGATGATCCTGGAACTAGGAGTATTCTCGCTCTTGGGAATCTCCGGTTTTGACTACGATCGAAACTGCGGCCTTGGCCACTAGCTTCATGGAAACCCTGTTGGACCAGTCAGCTGAGACAAAGGCTGATGATGTGGCAGAGATCTTTCTCAACCCTGTCAACCGGTCGTCGACCGAAGAGGCCAACATCTCTTTATTCAGGACTCCGGTCCTGCCAGTGACCACTGAAGGGGGCGGCCCTGCCAGCTGAGCCGGATCCTCCGGTCATCGACCAAGACCAGGAGGAGCTGTGGGTCTCCCCGATCGGCTTGCTCTCAGCACCATGGGAAGCGGTGCCACTGCTATTCGTCTTTGTCCTTCTCAGGTGAGGAGAGGCTTCAGTGCAAGTTGCATTGATGCTACGAAGACCTTATGTGGCAACAGTTAGTGTTGACCAGGCTGAAGTCAACTCCTGATTCCACCCCAGCCATCACCTGGCAGTCGCCCAGCAGACCAACACAGACGCCCTTGGCGTGGCCGGTCGGAGAATGACTTGGATGGTCGCCCACTTTATGTGGATTCCGAGGATTCCTCTGTGCACTCCCGTCCTCTCGACATGGAGTGGATGGTGGATCTTTCAACAGAGGAAGGACCCACTTAGTTCATGGGTGTTCTCCATCTCGTCACCGAGTCCGTGAGGATGAAACTAGAGCCCGTTCAGCAGTGGGCTTACTATCCCCTGACAGAGATTCTGGATAAAGGGGATTCTAAGAGCGTGGATATGTTGTTCATCCACACTTATTGGCATGTCCCCTTCCACTTTAAATCTTGCTGTAAGTCTTCAAGCTGGCTCCTCCCACCCACCCAGGTGGTACATACCTTGGCTCTGCTCCATGACGCCAGATTTTCCTTTCCGCTGGAAGATGCAGGTTCCCTCGTGCTCTAAGAATATCGTAGGCCCTGGATTCTAATTGTTGGTTTTTACTGAAACTTAGTTAAACTCGTTTGAGTTAGCGATTGCACTTTCACCGCATCCGCCACGGAGGAAGAATCTTCCCCCGAATTTCGCCGGTGCCCCTGCAGCCAGAAGATGTCGTGCACTGACCCCCACCTAACGTGTGTTTACTGCCTAGGTGTCGGATGTGACACCTCGTCGTGTGATTTTCGTCTGGCCTTCCATCTCAACATCCTGGATGACTGCAAGGCACGTTTGAAGCTGGGGAGACTGGAGAAAATGAACCCGCCGGTGAAATTGAAGGCGGCAAGGTGGGCGGTTTCTGCGGCCGTGGGATCCACCGTGCAGCTGGAACAAATGAAAGCATTTGAGGAGGAAGCAGCTGGAGCCTCAGCCTGTTGAAGCTTCTTTGTTCCTCTGTACCTTGGCTCCACCTTTACGGGCTCCTTCAAGGAGTTGTGCCAGTCTCTCTCCACCCGGGGTGAGGCACCCTCGGGCTCGCACTCCTCCCGCTCTCGGAAGAGAGAAGGACCCTGGGTCTTCGTTTCGGCGAAGACGTTCCTGGGACTGAGAGGGGTCAGAGTCCCAGGAACACGCGGTCTCGACTTCAGTCGACATCGCATCCTCGGCCACCGGCTTCACGGATCTTCCATCTGGCCAGGGGACTGAGGAAGTGGCCAACGAGGTCGAAGTTATCCCTGACCCAATAGACTCTTTGTCGCCGACCGTGGCCGATGACTCTTTGGAAAGGACTCCGGTCCTTGTTTTCCCTGATGAGGAGACCCAGCCCGCTGGTGTCCCCATCAAGGACCCAGTTCCATACCCTTGGTTTTCACCAACCCCAGTGTCTTCTGACTGAGTCGGCCTCCCCGATCTCGGTCGAGGTCCAGAGCTCCCTCGGCCAAACGGCCGAGAAAGAGCCATAAGCGCTCTAAAAAGAGGCATCACCACAGGTTTTCATCCTCCTCGGATAAGGAGAGGCTCTGGGGGAAACTCGGGCGCTATTAAGACCTCATGTGGCAGCAGCTGATTCTGACCGGGCAGAAGCCGGCTCTGCCGTCCACCCGGCTATAACTTCGCTCCCGCCTTCTAGGCAGACGCCGACCCCTTCGGAACCGAAGCCACTGGTTCCTCCGTCCGTGGGGCCGGCCCGTCTCCGGTTCTGCCTATTCCGGTCTCTCCACCGATTCTGGTGGAACCACCACATAAACAGCCTGAGGGAAGGGTGACCTCTAAAGAGGATCGACAAGACACCGGGCTTCCCCGGTGTCTGTCGATAAGTCACCCTGGACCGCCCTGGGTACATCAAGGGTGACTTGGGCAGTAGACCACTCTACCATGACTCCTCTGGCTCTGACGCCACCAACTTGCACTCACATCCCGGTGATGAGTCTACAGTCAGCGCAGGGTTGGAGGAAGGCCCCTTTTCCTTCCAGGGCATTCTCTGCCTCATCTCCGACTCCACCGGAATGGCCATGGAGCCCATCCAGAAAAAGGCGGAGTACCCTCTCACGGACATCCTCAAGGGAGGGGATACCCCGACGGAGGCCTTTCCAGTGGCCGAGGTCATCGTTGGCCCGGCGCTTGAACTTTTGGCAGCATCCTGCCTCCTGCTTAGCACCGTCTGCCTGCATGGCCCACAAGTACGCGGTACCCATGGGGTCCCTTGTGGGATTCACTGAACACCCTTCAGCTGAGAGCCTAGTGACTGCCTCTGTGTTCAGGCGCACAGGTAGTTTGGCCGGTACGGACTACCCCCGGACAAGGAGTCCAAAAATATGGACCACTCTGCCAGCAGGGTCTATGCTGCCTCTTCTCTGGGTCTTAGTCAGGCCAGCTCGGCTATTATTATGGCACACTTCTCCCATGCCCTCCTGGGGTCATTGGACGAGGTCCTCCCTCATCTCCCACTGGACATGCAGACTACCGTCAAGCAAATCCGTGACCAAGGTCGTGCTGTCGCAAAACAGCTGCTCCAGACAGCCTTGGACATTGGAGATTCTTGTGCCCGCTTGTTGGCAGCCAAAGTGGCCTGTCACCGCAGGGCTTGGCTGAGGCTTTTCTCCTTCCCGGCGGATACTCAGCATAAGTTTGCTGATGTGCCCTTCCTGGGGACTGACTTGTTCGGTCCAGGAGTTGCCGGTCACCTTCAGTGTCTAGTGCAGTCCAGTACCACCTTGGATGCTATTTCTGTTAAGGGTTCTTCGGGCAAGAACCAGCAGAAGAGAAAGAAGAAGCCATTTCGGCACTCTTCCCCTGTGGTTAGAAACCTAGACTTTGATGGCAGATAAGGACCACTTGGCCCACCCAGTCTGCCCATTTCCCTACCTACTGGATAAGCTGCAGATTCTAGTTAACCAACAGCCTACTTCCTGCAGCCCCCCACTATAATTGCCTTATGTCTGTCCCATGCATGTTTGAATTCCCCTACTGTTTTAGACCCCACAACCTCTCCAGGAAGGCGGTTCCATACGTCCACCACTCTCTGTGAAAAATAATTTCCTCACATTGCCCCTGAGCTGTCCCCCCTTTATCTTTAAATTGTGCCCCCTTGTTCTTACACATCTCTTTTTCTGAAAGATGCTACCCTCCTGGACTTTGTTGATTCCCTTGAGGTACTTAAAATTTTCTATCATGTCCCCTCTGTCCCTCCTTTCATGAAGGGTATACATATTAAGCTCTCTGTCTCTCTTCATATGGTTTCTGATGTAGACCCTGCACCATTTTAGTTGCCTTCCTCTGGACTGCTTCCATCCTGTCTATGTTCTTGCGTAGTTGAGGTCTCCAAAACTGCACGCAGCACTCCAGATGGGGTCTCACCAACTGTCTGTACAGAGGGATAACCACTTCCCTTTTTCTACTTGTGATGCCCCTCCCTGTGCATCCCAGTATCCCCCTGGCCCTCCTTACCGACTTCTCACATTGCTTACCCACCTTTAGGTCATCTGATATGACTACCCCCAGGTCTCTTTCCATTATTGTTGTTAGTACCTCCCCTGCTATTGTGTATGCTTCTCCTGGATTTTTATTTCCCAGGTGCATTACTTTGCACTTCTTTGCATTGAATCTAAGCTGCCATATGTCTGACCATTCCTCCAACCTTGCCAAGTCCCTTCTCATCCTTTCTACCCCCTTGTGTATCAACTTTGTTACAGATCTTTGTGTCATCTGCAAAGAGGCATACCTTTCCTTCCAGACCCTCTGCAATGTCACCTGTAAAGACGTTAAAGAGGACTGGACCCAGTACTGAGCCCTGAGGTACTCCATTAGTAACCCCCCTTTCTTCAGAATGTTTTCCATTCACTATTACCTTCTGTGTCCTGTTATGCAGCCAGTTTGCTACCCAGGCTCCCACCCTGGGACCCACTCCCAGGCTGGCTAACTTGATTATTAATCTTTTGTGCGGGACTGTGTCAACTCCCATTGGAAGGGGCGCATGTGCCACCAGGCAGCCCTCCCATCAAGAAGGTCAGCAGCAGCAGACTCAAGCTTGGCGCCCGTGGCCCAGGCAGGGTCCTCAACAGCCCTGTAAGGGAGGCAGAGGCGCAGGCCCTGGAGCCGCCACCTCCTTCTCTAAGCCTACTCAGTGACAGGTTGGGGTCGCCACCCCTACACCCATCATGTCAGCTCTGGGTCCTCCCGTGGGGGGTCTGCTCCGCCACTTCCTTTCCGCCTGGTCCGCTATCACTTCCAAGAGGTGGGTTCTCGAAGTGGTTGGTCAGGGACTGCCTCTGGAATTCGAGCAGTACCCTCCCAGCTGAGGCCGCACCCCTCGGGAGGAACGGATCTCTGCATGCACCCAGTCGGTTCTTCGAGACGGCGTGGCTCAGGTCCTCCGCAAGGAGGCAGTAGCCGCAGTGCTGGATCCTCCAACAGACCCAGGCTTTGTTTCCAGGTACTTCCTGGTGCCCAAGTGGATGGGGGGTTGGCACCCCATCCTAGATCTCCACGACCTGAATCAGTATCTCAGGTCCCGCACCTTTCGGATGGTCACTCTGAACCAGATCATACCATCCCTGGAGTGAAACGTGGTTCTAGGGACATGGATATGTTGTTCAGTCCACACTTATTGGCAGGTTCCTTGCTGCTTTAAATCTTGCCGGAAGGTCTTCAAGCTGGCTCCTCCCACCCACCCGGGAGGTAACACTCTCGGCTCCGCCCCATGACGCCAGATCTTCCTTACCACTTGGAAGCTCAGGTTCCCTCCTTAGCGCTCTGCGTTTTAGACTGGATCCTAACTCTTCGGTTCGTCCGAATTTGGTTTTGAAGTTTTCTAAACTTAGGTCTTCATCTTCCCTCGCAGCCTGGCGGACAAATCTATTCCAGGCTTGGAGGTGCCCTTGCGGCAGAAAATGTCCAGGACGATCCACACTCCACACGCGCTCACTGCCTAGGCCTAGATCACGCACCCGCAGGCCCGCGAGTTGTGCTGCTCTTCTAGGGACATGGATATGTTGTTCATCCACACTCATTGGCAGGTATCCTTGCCGCTTTAAATCTTGCGGAAGGTCTTCAAGCTTGCTCCTCCCACCCACCGGGTGGTATAACTCTCGGCTCCGCCCCATGACGCCAGATCTTCCTTACCGCTTGGAAGCTCAGGTTCCCTCCTTAACGCTCTGCGTTTGAGACTGGTTCCTATTTCTCCGTTTGCGGATTTAAAAATAAATTTTGCGAAAAAGACTTCAGTCTTCGATCCCTCGCGGCTGCGATGGACAAATCGACTCCCGGATTTTGGAGATGCCCATGCGGGCAGAAGATGTCTCGGACAGATCCACACTCCACGTGTGTCTACTGCTTAGGCCTTGAGCACGACCCGCAGGCTTGCGACCTGTGCTCATCCTACGTCTCCTCGCCGTAAGACCGTGCTGCCCGATTGCAACTGGGCCGTTCCGAGCGTTGCTTCTCGGTGAAGTCAAGGAGGCCTGGTTGGCGGTGTCACGGCGGTAGACTCGCGGCGGATCAGCTCGGCGGATGATCGCCCTCGGAGAAGGCGGCGCGGGCGTATCTTCCTCGACCGCGGCATTTATCGCTGCTCTCTGGGTTCTTCCTCACGGCTTCTTTTAAGGAGCTTTGTCTGTCCTCTCCACTAAGGGAGAAGGGCCTACGTCTGCTGGACCTTATTCTCGGTCCAAAAAGAGGGACAGGGGTAAGTCCCTCCGTCGACGCTCTTGGGAGCGGGAAAGGTCCCTCTCCCCGGGTCGTCGACCGTCGGCTTCGGTCGACCGCTCGGCTTTGGCCACTGGCCTCACGGTGTCCCCGTCAGGTCAGTTGACCGAGACTCCCACCGATGAAGTCGAGATTTTTCTCGACCCGTTGGACGGGCTGTCGCCTTTAGCAGCCGAGATTCCCCTCTCCCCGGTTCTCCCGGGAGGAGTTGAGGATCCCGTGGGCTCGCCTGTGCCTCCGGTTCCGGAGCCCTCGGATGGACCATCCGAGCCGAAGGGAGTGCCGGTTCCGGCCGACACCTCCCCGCACCGACCTCGGAAATTCCGGGACTCTCGGTCTCCGACCTTCGGTCCAGCCGATCCCACCGCCATAGGCGGTCTGGTCTCGGCATCAGTGTAAGCGGCGCTCACCGCTGCCCTCGGCCCTCCTCCTCGGACGAGGGAGGCTTCGGTGAAATTACGCCGAGACAGTACGAGGACCTTATGTTGCAACAGTTCCTCCTGACCGGGAGTAAGCCACCGGCGCCTTCCCCGCCATTAAGTGGCTGTCACCGAGCGGCCGACACAACCCTCGACTTATCCGAGGAGCTATACCCAGGCGGTTGTTCCGCCAAACCAGCTGCTCCACCGATTCCGTGGAACCTCCGCCCACAGCCACCACTGGGGCTCCGACCAAGGATTCTCGGTCGCAAGGGTCTACCCCATCGGCTGTCAGTTACCCTCACTCCCGACCGACCTCGGCAGGTGAAGGGTGGCTCAGGCCAGAGGCAGCTCTTCGAGGACTCTTCCGAGTCCGAAGATGATTCCTCCTTTTTCTCCAAGCGACTGGACTTGGAGTCTTCAGGAGGTCAGTCAATGGACGATAGCCCGTCATCCTTCCTAGGACTGCTTCGGCTCATCTCGGAGTCCACCGGGATGGAGCTCGAACCGTTTCCAAACGGGCCAGGTATCCCCTCACGGAGATTCTGGACCGAGGGGATTCTCCGACGGAGGCCTTTCCGGTGGCCGAGGCCATAGTGGGTCCGGCACTGGAGCTTTGGCAGCGCCCTGCTTCCTGCCCTCGCGCTCGCCAGGATGGCCAGAAGTATGCGGTCCCACGTTCCTTGTCTGTCTGGAACACCCTCTGCTGAGGGGTTGGTTACCGACAGCTTTCTCGCGCACAGCAACGCCAGGGATGTGGACAAACCTCCTGACAAGGAGTCCAAGAAATTGGACTATGTCGGGCTAAAAGTCTACGCTATGGCCTCTCGGCCTCGTCCGGGCCAGTTCGGCCGTCCTCATGGCACATTTTTCTCATGCCCTGTTGGGCTTCCTGGATGAGGTCATCCTCATCTTCCGCCCGATCTGCAGACTACGGTTAACAGGTGCGGGACCAGGCAGTGAGCCAAACAGCAGCTCCAGACTGCTTGGATATAGGGACTCCATGTGCCAGATCGGTGGTGGCAGTAGTGGCTATGCGTACGTGGCTTGGCTGAGGATATCCACCTTTACTTGGATACCCAGCACAAGTTGGCGGATGTTCCTTTGGGACTGACCTCTTCGGCCCTGGGGTGGAAGGTCACCTGCAGAGGATCGAGAAGTCCAGTGCTACCTTGACTCTGTCTCTTCCGCTCAGAAGGACAAAGGCTGCAAACCGCAGCCTAAGCCCTTCGTCCTTCTGTGCCCCGGCCCTGCCCAGCAACGCCAGGGCCAGCAGGCTCGCCTTGGCATCCCAACCCAAGCCGCCGGCTTCCTCTAACAGGAGGCAGGGAGGAAAGGCCCAGGAGGTCCCTCGGCCGGTCCCTCCTCCAAGCCTGCCCAGTGGCGGGCTGAGGGTGTCGCCCCATTCCGTCACCACTCCTGGGTCCCCCGTGGGGACGGCCCGCACTCCGTTCCGCCTGGTCCGCTGTTACCACGGACAGGTGGGTCTTGGAGGTGTGGGAAGAGGCCTGCCTCTGGAATTGAGCGGCACCACCTTCAGAGCCTGCCGCCTCTGGGGCTCGGAGTCCCCAGCCTCACTGGCGGCTCGCTCGTCGAGCATCGCTCTCCTCCTCCAGAAGGAGGTGATAAGAGAGGTGGGACCCTCCTTCAGACCCAGGGTTTGTGTCCAGGTACTTCCTGGTTCCGAACAGACGGGGCTAGCTTCCCATTCTCACCCAAACAAGTTCCTAAGGTCTCGAACCTTCAGGATGGTCACTCTGGCTCAGATAATACCATCCTTGGAACGGCGTGTGGTTCTGCTCTCTGACTTGCAGGACTTGCGTTTTCACATCCCTATCCGTCTGTCTCACCAGAGTCTTCTCGCCCGAGCGGAAGGATCCTTTTCGAGTTCCAAGCCATGCCCTTCGGCTTGTCTCAGCTTCCAGGGTCTTCACCAAATGCATGGCAGTGGTGACAGCATTCCTGGCGGCCTAGGGGTCCGGTGCACTTACCTGGACGACTGGCTGATAGCAGCTCCCTCCAGGAAGGAGGCGGAGGGTCAGAGATCTGGCCCTCCAGGTCTGCTCTCAGCTGGGCCTCCTTATCAACCGAGGCCAAGTCGGGAACTCGAGCCAAAGCAGGTGATTCTATTCATCGGGCGCAGCTCGACTCTCTCGAGCCAGAGCGCGCTCCGCGGACAGGGCCGGGTTCTTCCTCCTTGCCCGTCATTTCTGGTTGGGCAATTGTGCCCTGCCCGGGACTTCCTGCGCCTCCCGGGTCTCATGGCGGCCTGCACCAGCGTGGTCCGTTGGGCCCGCTGGAACATGCGTCCCCTTCAGTGGGGACTGGCCAGCCAGTGGTCACAACGCTGCGATCCTTTGGACCAGCTTGTGTCGGTGACACAGGGGATGTGGAACGCTCTCCAGTGGTGGACCGTTCCAGATCATTTGCAGGAGGGCATCCCGTTCGTCCGCCCCGAGCCGACGGTCTCTCTATCGACCGATGCCTCTCTGATGGGTTGGGGTGCCCATCTGGGGGAACACCGGGCTCATGGCCTCTGGTCCCCGCGGGAGTCCCGATGCCACATCAACCTGCTGGAGCTCCGAGCGGTCCTCAGCTCTCACCGGCCTTTGCTCTGTTCCTCCGGGTCAAGTGGTCCGAGTCCAGACGGACAATACCACGACCATGTTCTATCTAAACCACCAGGAGCGGACGCTCTCCATGCTTCTATGCAAGGCTCTGCATTTGGTCACTCGCAGCAGCCTGGAGAAGGATCTCCTAGCTATTCATGTGGCAGGAGCCTCCAACACCCTGGCCGATGCCCTGAGCCGGATAGGGGCTGCATCCCACGAGTGGTCTCTCCTGCGGAGGTAGTACAGCATCTGTTCTCCCATTGGGGCACACCTCAGGTGGACCTGTTCGCCTCCAGGGAGAGCGCAGGCTGAGACTGTTCCATGCCCGCCCCTCAGCAGGGTTCGCAGGGGATGCCTTCGAGGCAGTGGACCCGGCCTCTTTACGCCTTTCCCCATTTCCCTTGATCCACAAGGTGCTTCTCAAGGCGAGGAGGACAAGGCGCAGGTGATTCTGATAGCCCCAGACTGGCCTCGCCAGTTCTGGTACCAGATCTCCTCAGTCTCAGCTCCAGGACTCCGCATAGCTTCCAGCCCGCCGACCTGCTCTCAGTCAATCAGGGAAGGTGTTCCATCCGGACCTTCACTAACTCTGCACCTGACGGCCTGGTTCCTGAGCGCTAGAGTTCCAGGCCTTGGGTCTTTCCGACGAGGTCCTCAATGTAGTTGAGTCGTCCCGTGAGTGCTCCACCAGAAAATGCTATGCCTTCAAATGGAAAAGGTTTTCCATCTAGTGTCAGGGCAAGGGCTTGGACCCTTCCTCCTGTTCCTTGGCAAGCATCTTGGACTATTTATGGTCCCTTTCTAATCAGAGGCTTAGGTCGGCGACCGTGAGGTGTGCACCTGCGTAGCCATCTCTGCTTACCGTGGGCGCTGGCCGGAAGCAGTCGGTATGCGAGAGAAGGTGGTCTGGCGCTTTTTCAAAGGCCTTGATCATACTTCCTCCAGTGCGGGAACCCCACCTCCGTGGGATCTACTGCTGGTACTAGCAAAGCTCATGGGCGTTATTCAACCTATGCACAGGTGTGCCTCTCTCACCTGTCTGGAAGACCGCCTTCTTGGTGGCTATCACGTCAGCCAGAAGGATGGGAGAGCTCCAGGCGCTTTCCATCGAGTCTCCTTACCTGGTCTTCCACAGGGACAAGTTGTCCTGCGCCCCACCGAAATTCCTTCCGAAGGTGGTGTGGAGTTTCACCTTAACCAGGTGTTGACTCTGGCGGTGTTCTACCCAATCACACCTGGAGGCCGAATATAGGCTCCATACTTTGGACCCTAGAAGGCGCCGCCTATTACAAAGAGCGACGGCTGAAATTGGGAGAGGTTCGCCAGCTGTTTGTCACCTACGCTGAAGCCATCTGGCAGACCTGCAGCCATGCGGACATTAGCAGGTGGGTCACTTCCTGCATAGATCTGTGTATAGGTTGGCGGGCATGGAGCCTCCCAGAGGATAAGGCTCATTCTACCCGCCATACTGCTGCAACGGTGGCTGCTTCCAGGGATGTCCTATCCAGGAAATCTGCAGGCTGCTACCTGAAGTCAGCAAACACCTTCATTACCCATTACCACATCGACCTTGAGTCACGCCGGATGCTGGTTTTGGGGCCTCGGTTCTCCAGTCTCTTTCCCAAGTAAGTATTGGGGTGTGCGTCTTGCCTCCTCCTCCCGGAGAACTGCTAGAGTCTGCCAATGAGTGTGGATGAACAACATATCCATGTCCCTAGAAATACAGGTTACTCACCTGTAACAGGAGTTCTAGGAACGGTATATGTTGTTCATCCACACGACCCACCCGACCTCCCCGGCTTCGACGCTCAACCTGAGCTTCCAGCGGGCCAGATCTGGCGTCATGGGGTGGAGCCGAGAGTTATACCACCCGGGTGGGTGGGAGGAGCAAGCTTGAAGACCTTCCGGCAAGATTTAAAGCGGCAAGGATACCTGCCAATGAGTGTGGATGAACAACATATACCATTCCTAGAACTCCTGTTACAGGTGAGTAACCTGTATTTCTTGGCCAATGTCCTGGACGATCGCGCTGCCCGATTGAAGCTCGGGCGCCCCGAGAAACATTTCCCGCTGGTAAAATCAAAAGAAGCTCGTTGGGCGGTGTCCGGGGGCTGGCTCGGCTGAGCAGCTCGAGCAGATGATCGCCCTCAAGGAGGAGGCGGCCCAGGCCGCATCTTCCTCCTCCTCGGCCGTGGCATTTATCCCGCTCTCTTTGAGTTCCTCGTATACGGCTTCATTCAAGGAGCTTTTAGTCCCTTTCCACGAAGGGAGAGGGGCCATCAGGACATTCTTCTCGGCCCAAGAAGAAGGAGTCGAAGGGTAAGTCCCACCATCTGCGTTCGTGGGAGCGGGAGAGGTCCCCTTCCCTGGACACCTGACCGTCAACTTCGGTCGAGGTTGCGGCTGAGGCCGTTGGCTTCACGGTGCCCTGTCAGGCCAGCCTGCTGCGGTGACCCCCGTCGTACAAGTTGAGATTTTTCTCAATCTATTAGGCGGGCTGTCGACTGGAGAAGCCGACAACCCTCCTTCACTGGTTCCCCGGTGGATACCGAGGTCTGCCTGTGCCTTCGGGCGCGGTCCCGGTTAAAATGCCGAGCCGAGGGAAGCGGGTGTCCCCGCCCTTCCCATACCCACCCTCTGTCCCCCCCGAGGGTCTTGGTCTCGGACCTCTTCTTGGTCTAGCTGTTTCGCCTTACTATCGGGCGATCTCGATACCGTCAGCTGGCGACACAGTTCCTCCTCGTCCTCTTACTCGGATGAGGGGAGGCTTGGCATGACTGGCTTGGCGCTACGAGGAGCTTATGTGGCGGCAGTTGCTGTTGTCCGGGCCTAAGCCGGCCCGGTCCAGACCCGGCCATCAAGTGGCTGTCACGCCTGAACGACGGCAATTACTCACCGCCCGATCGAGTTGCCGCTCCAGGGCGGTTGCTCAGCCAAAACCAGCTGCTCCACCGATTGTGGTGGAACCTCCGCCTCCACAACCCGATGTCGGGGCACCGACCAAGATTTCGTTCGGGTCGCGGCCCGCCTTCACAGAGTTGTCTGTCACCCTACTCCCGACCGTCCTCGGCAGGTGGAGGGTGGCTCAGGCCCGAGCAGCTCTTCGCAGACTCGGAATCCACGACTCCTCCCTGTTCTCCAGGTAGGTCGACCTGGAGTCCTCCGAGCCAGTCATTGGACCATAGCCCATCGTCCTTCTTGGGTCTGCTTGACTCTCTCGGAGTCACGGGATACAGCTCGAGCCGTGTCCAAAGCGGGCCAAGTATCCCCTAGCGGAGATACCTGGACCGAGGATTCCCCCATGGAGCCTTTCGGTGGCTGAGGCCATTGTTGGCCCAGCCTTGGAGCTTTGGCAGCGGCCTGCTTCCTGTCCTGCGCCCTCGGCCAGGATGGCCAGGAAGTATGCGGTCCCTACTGGCTCTTTGCCCGTTTTCTCGGAGCACCCCTCTACCGAGGGGTTAGTCACCGACAGCGTTTTCCGGCGTTCCGGTAACGCTCGGGATGTGGATAAGCCCCCCGACAAAGAGTCCAAAAAGCTGGACTTTGCCGGGCACAAGGTGTACGCTGCGTCCTCCCTCGGCCTCCGACAGGCCAGCTCGGCCGTGCTGATGGCATACTTCTCCCACGCCCTCTTGGGCTCCCTGGATGAGGTTGTCCTCATCTCCCAGCTGAACTGCAGACCACGGTCCGCCAGGTGCGGGACCAGGGTAGGGCGGTGGTGAAACAGCAGCTTCAGACTGCTCTGGACATAGATGATTCCTGTGCCAGGTCAGTAGCAGCCGCGGTGGCCATGCGCCGCAGGGCGTGGCTGAGGATATCCACCTTCACAGCGGATACCCAACACAAGTTGGCAGATGTCCCCTTCTTGGGGACTGACCTCTTCGGCCCTGGAGTGGAGGGACATCTCCAGCGGATCGAGAAGTTCAGTGCCACTCTGGACTCAGTCAACTCCGCCCAGAGGGACAAAGACCGCCGTCAGCAACAGAAGTCCTTTCGTCCTTCGGCCCCTGCTTCTCGACCAGCCCAGCAGCACCAGCAACAGGGCCAGCAGGCTCGCGATTGGCGTCCCAAACCCAAGCCGGCAGCTTCCTCAAACAGGAAGCAAGGAGGTAAAGGCCCAGGAGGTCCCTCGGCCGGTTCCTCCTCCAAGCCTGCCCAGTGACGGGTTGAGGGGTGCCGCCCCCAGCCTTGTCACTCCCCCCTGGGTTCCCCCCGTGGAGGAACGGCTCTGCCACTTCCTTTCCCCCTGGTCCGCTATCACCACGGATCGCTGGGTGTTGGAGGTGATAGGAAAAGGCCTGCCTCTGGAGTTCGAGCATGTTCCGCCTTTTCGAGCCATCGCCCCTCGGGGCCACGGGGTCCACAGCCTCGCTGTCGGCCCGCCGAGCCGATATTGCCCTGTTCCTCGAAAAAGAGGTGATCAGGAAGGTGGCGGATCCTCCTCCAGATCCGTGGTTTGTGTCCAGCTACTTCCTGGTCCCAAAACGGACGGGGGGCTGGCGCCCCATTCTCGACCTGCACGACCTGAACAAGTTCCTAAGGTCTCGGACCTTGAAGATGGTCACTCTGGCTCAGATAATCCCATCCTTGGAACAAGGCATGTGGTTCTGTTCCCTGGATCTCCAGGATGTGTTCTTTTACGTCCCAATCCGTCCGTCTCATCAGAGATTCCTCCGCTTCAGAGTGGAGGGATCCCTTTACGAGTTCCGGGCCATGCCCTTCGGCCTCTCCCTAGCTCCCAGGGTCTTAACCAAATGCATGGCAGTGGTGACAGCGTTCCTGCGGCGCCGAAGGGTCCGGGTGTACCCCTACCTGGACGACTGGCTAATCGCTGGCCCCTCAGGCGGAGGCGGAGAGTCCAGAGATCTGGCCTCCAGGTTTGCTCTCAGATTGGCCTCCTCATCAACGAGGCCAAGTCGGAACTCATGCCAAAGCAGGTGATACAATTCATCGGGCAGAGCTCGAGACTCTGAGCCAGAGCACGGTCCCCAGCGACAGGGCAGGCTCTTTCCTCCTTGCCCAATCATTTCTGGTTGGGCAATTTCACCTGCCCGGGACTTCCTGCGCCTCCTGGGCCTCGTGGCGGCCTGCACCAGCATGGTCTGTTGGGCCCGTTGGTACATGTGTCCCCTTCAGTGGGGACTGGCCAGCCAGTGGTCACAACGCTGTGATCCGCTGGACCAGCCTGTGACAGTGACCCAGGACATGCAGAACGCTCTCCAATGGTGGATCATTCCGGCACATCTGCAGGAGGGCATCTCGTTCGTCCGCCCCGAGCCGACGGTCTCTCTGTCGACCGATGCATCTCTGATGGGTTGGGGTACCCATCTGGGGGAGCACCGAGCGCATGGTCTCTGGTCCCCTCGGGAGTCCCGATGCCATATCAACCTCCTGGAGCTCCGATCGGTCCGTCTGGCTCTCACCGCCTTGGCTCCGTTTCTACGGGGTCAAGTGATTCAGGTCCAGACGGACAATACCACGACCATGTACTATCTGAACCGCCAGGGCGGGATGCGCTCCATGCTGTTATGCAAGGAAGCTCTCCGCATATGGTCCCTCGTGCGCAGTCTGGAGGCGGATCTCCTAGCCATTCACGTGGCAGGAACCTCCAACACCCTGGCCGATGCCCTAAGCCGGATAGGGGCTGCGTCTCACGAGTGGTCTCTCCTGCCGGAGGTAGTACAAGACCTGTTCTCCCACTGGGGCACGCCTCAGGTGGACCTGTTTGCCTCCAGGGAGAATGCCAAGCTGAGTCTGTTCCATGCCCGCCCCCCTCAGCAGGGCTCGCTGCAGGGGCCTTCCGAGGCCATGGACCCAGGCTCTTCTGCTCTTCCCCATTTCCTTGATCCACAAGGTGCTTCTCAAGGCGAGGAGGGACAAGGCGCAGGTGATTCTGGTAGCCCCAGACTGGCCCCTTCAGTTCTGGTATCCAGATCTCCTCTGCCTCAGCTCCAGGCTCCCGAGGCGGCTTCTGGCCCGCCCGGACCTGATCTCAGTCAACCAGGGGAAGGTATTCCATCTGGACCTTCAATCCCTGCACCTGACCGCCTGGTTCCTGAGCGGCTAGAGTTCCAGGCCTTGGGTCTTTCCGACGAGGTCCTCAATGTAGTTGAGGCGTCCCTGTAGGAGTCGACCAGAAAATGCTACGCCTTCAAATGGAAGAGATTCTCCATTTGGTGTCAGGGGAAGGGCTTGGACCCTTCCGCCTGTCCCTTGGCAAGCATTCTGGACTACCTGTGGTCCCTTTCTCAGCAAGGGCTTCGGTCGACGACCCTTAAGGTGCACCTGGCAGCCATCTCTGCTTACCTGGTGTGGGCCGGGAAGCAATCTGTGGCGCAGGAGAAGGTGGTCGGGCACTTTTTCCAAGGCCTTGACCACATTTCCCCTCCGGTGCGAGAACCTCCACCTCCGTGGGATCTACTGCTGGTATTGGCCAAGCTTATGGGCAAGCCATTCGAACCGATGCTGGTGCGATATTTCCCACCTGTCGTGGAAGACCGCCTTCTTGGTGGCTATCACGTCAGCCAGAAGGATGGGAGAGCTCCAGGCACTTTCCATGAGTCTCCTTATCTGGTCTTCCACAGGGACAAAGGTTGTCCCTGCGCCCCACCGAAATTCCTTCCGAAGGTGGTGTCGAACTTCACCTTAACCAGGTGTTGACTCTGCCGTGTTCTACCCCAGTCACACCTCGGAGACTGAATATAGGCTCCATACTTTGGACCCTAGAAGCGCGCTTATTATAAGGATGACTGGCTGAAGTTCGGGAGAGGTTTGCCAGCTGTTTGTCACCTACACTGAAGCCGCACCTGGCAGACCTGCAGCCAAGCGGACGATCAGCAGGTGGGTCACCTCCTGCATAGAGCTGTGCTATAGGTTGGCGGGCATGGAGCCTCCCAGAGGGATAAGAGCTCATTCTACCCGCCATACCGCTGCATTGGTAGCTGCTTCCAGGGATGTCTGTATCCAGGATATCTGCAGGGCTGCTACCTGGAAGTCGGCACATACCTTTATTACCCACTACCACATCGATCTTGAGTCACGCCGGGATGCTGGTTTTGGGGCCTCTGTTCTCCAGTCTCTTTTTCCCAAGTAAGTATCGGGGGTGTGCGCCTCCTCCCGGAGAACTGCTAGGAGTCTGCCGATAAGTGTGGATTGAACAACATATCCATGTCCCTAGAAATACAGGTCACTCACCTGTAACAGGAGTTCTAGGAATGGTATATGTTGTTCATCCACACGACCCACCCGTCCTCCCCGGCTTCAACGCACAACCTGGCTTCCAGCGGGCTAGATCTGGCGTCATGGGGCGGAGCCGAGAGTTTTACCACCCAGGCGGGTGGGAGGAGCCAGCTTGAAGACCTTCCGGCAAGATTTAAAGCGGCAAGGAACCTGCCAGTAAGTGTGGATGAACAACATATACCATTCCTAGAACTCCTGTTACAGGTGAGTAACCTGTATTTCTGTTCACTGGATCTACAGGATGCGTTCTTTCACTTTCCAGTCAGTCTGTCCCACCAGCGATTCCTCAGCTTCAGGGTCGAAGGGACCCTATACGAGTTCCAAGCCATGCCGTTCGGCCTGTCATCGGCCCCTTGGGTCTTCACCAAATGCATTGCAGTGGTGGCAGCTCACCTTCGGTGTTGAGGAGTCAGAATCTACCCTTATCTTGAAGACTGGCTCTTGGCAGATTCTCCCCTTCAGGAGGTGCAGAGGTCCAGGGATCTGGCCCTCCAAACCTGCTCCCAACTTGGCCTCTTGATCAACGAGGCCAAGTCTGAACTTGTGCCCTCTCAGGTGATGGGCTTCATCGGGGCAGAGCTAGACTCTTGTCAAGCCAGAGCTCGGCTCCCGACGGAGAGGGCGGAGGTTCCCTCCTCCTTTGCCCGATCATTTCTGGTTGGTCACTTGCACCCTGCCCAGGACTTTCTGGGCCTCCTGGGTTACATGGCAGAGTGCACCTCAGTGGTCCGTTGGGCCTGGTGGCACATGCGCCCCCTCCAATGGGAGTTGGCCGCCCAGTAGACTCAGCGATACGGTCACTTCAGCCAGCTGATCACAGTAACCCAGAAGTTGTGGGACGCTCTCCAGTGGTGGACCGCCCCAGACCAGTTGCAGGAAGGGATCCCGTTTGTCCGCCCCGAGCTGAGGGTCGTCCTCACGACCAATGCCTCTCATGTGCTGGGGAGCCCACATGGGGGACAACAGGGCCCACGGGTTCTGGATCCCCGAGGAGTCCTGATGCCACATCAACCTGTTGGAGCTCAGAGCAGGCAGACCGGCACTGTCAGCTTTCATTCCTCAGCTCCGGGGTCAAGTGATTCAAGTCCAGACGGACAATATCATAACCATGTACTACCTCAGCAAATAGGGTGGCACACACTCCTGTCTGCTGTGCAAGGAGGTGCTCCGCATCTGGACCCTCATAAGCCAGTTGGAGACAGATCTCCTAGCCATCCATGTGGCAGGAGCCTCGAACCAACTTGTGGATGCTCTCAGCCGCATAGGCCAGACATCCCACAAGTGGTCTCTCCATCCAGAGGTAGCTTACAGCCTGTTTCCCCATTGGGTCAAACCGATAATGGACCTGTTTGCCTCCAGGAAAAACACCAAGCTGAGGCTGTATAATGCCCAACCCCCTCAGCAGGGCTCGCTGCAGGGGGATGCCTTCTCGAGGCTGTGGACCCCAGGCCTTCTCTACGCCTTCCCTCCATTTCCCTTGGTCCACAGAGTGCTACTCAAGGTGAGGAGGGACAAGGTGAAGGTGATTCTGGTAGCCCCAGACTGGCTGCGCCAGTTCTGGTACCCAGATGTCCTCAGCCTCAACTGCAGGCCCCCGGAGTGGCTTTGTACACGCCCAGACCTGATATCTCTGAACCAGGGGAAGGTCTTTCATCTGGACTTTCAATCCCTGCACCTCACAGCCTGGTACCTGAGCGGCTAGAGTTCCAGGCTTTGGGTCTTTCCGAAGATGTCTATACCGAGGTGGAGGCATCCAGAAAGGTATCGACCAGGAAATGTTATGCCTTCAAATGGAAACGTTTTTTGCATTTGGTGTCAGGGTAAGGGTTTGGAGCCCTTATCCTGTTCTGTAATAACATTCTCGACTACCTTTGGTCTCTCTCAGGGGGTGTCTGGTCATCGACCCTTAAGCGTGCACTTGGCAGCCATTTCTGCTTACCCGGAGGCGGACGGTTAGCTGACATTGGCACAAGGGGAGACAATGCTTTCGGCGCTTTTAAAGGCCTGGATCACATATCCCCTCCAGTGCGTGAACCTCCACCTCCGTGGGATCTGTTGCAGGTTTTGGCAAAGCTCATGGGCAAGCCATTTGAACCCATGCACAAATGCGAGCTTTCACACTTGTGAAAGACTGCCTTCCTGGTGGCTGCCACGTCAGCCAGAAGGACAGGGGAGCTCCAGGTGCTTTTGGTGGACTCCCCTTATCTGGTCTTCCACAGGGACAAAGTTGTCCTTTGGCCTCACCCGAAATTCCTTCCGAAGGTGGTGTCAGAGTTTCACCTTAACCAAGTGTTGACTCTTCTGGTTTACTACCCTAATTACACCTTGAACACTGAGTACAGGCTCGATACTCTGGACCTGAGACATGCTGTCTCCTACTACAAGGAGAGGATGGCGGAAATTCGTGGAGAGGTTTGCCAGCTGTTTGTCACCTATGCTGAAGCCGCTTCTGGCAGACCTGCAGCCAAACGGACCATAGCAAGATGGATTACATCATGCATAGGTCTGTTCTGTGAGTTGGCGGGCAAGGAGCCTCCCGTAGGGTTAAGAGCTCATTCTACCTGCCATACTGCTGCTTCGGTGGCTGCTTCCAGTGACATCCCTATCCAGGAAATCTGTCTGGCTGCTACCTGGAAGTCAGCAAACACCTTTATTACCCACTACCACATAGATCTTGAGTCACGTCGGGATGCTGATTTTGGGGTCTTGGTTCTCCAATCTCTGTTTCCTAAGTAGGGGGTGTGCACCTTGCCTCCCTCCTCCCGGAGAACTGCTTGGCGTCTGCCAAGAAGTGTGGATGAACAACATATCCACACTCCTAGAACAGGTTACTCACCTGTAACAGTTGTTCTAGGAGTGGTATTTGTTGTTCATCCACACACCCATCTGACCTCCCTGGCTTTGGGCACACAACCTTGCTTCCAGCGGGCTAAGATCTGGCGTCATGGGGAGGTGCCGAGGTATATACCACCCGGGTGGGTGGGAGGAGCCAGTTTGAAGACTTCCGGCAAGATTTAAAGTGGAAGGGGACATGCCAAGAAATGTGGAGGAACAACATATACCACTCCTAGAACTACTGTTACAGGTGAGTAACCTGTTCTTCCCTGACGTAGGCTTTCCCAGTGGCCGAGACCATTGTTGGCTCTGCCGTGGAGCTCTGGCAGCGCCCCGCCTCTTGTCCTGCGCTCTCGGCCTGGATGGCCTACAAGTATGCGGTGCCCACCGGTACCCTTTCAGGGTTCACAGAGCATCTCTCGACTGAGGGGTTGGTGGCTGACTCCGTGTTTAGGTGCTCGGGCAATACTTGGGATGTTGATAGACCGCTGGACAATGAGTCCAAGCAATTGGACCACTCGGCTCGCAAGCCCTATGCTGCCTGTTTGCTAGGCCTCTGCCTGGCGAGCTCGGCTGTCCAGATGGCACACTTCTCCCACATCCTGTTGGGCTCTCTTGACGAGGTGATTCTTCACCTCCCGACGGACCTCCAGACTACGGTCAAGCAGGTCTGCGACCAGGGTCAAGCTGTGGCAGAACAGACGGCTCTGTATGTAGGAGACTCCTGTGCCCGCTTGGCGGGGGCTGCAGTTCCCGTGCACCGTAGGGTTTGGCTGCAGATCTCTGCCTTCACAGCAGACACCCAGCACAAGCTGGCAGAAGTCCCATTCTTAGGCACAGACCTCTTCAGGTCTGGTGTGGAAGGTCACCTCCAGCACATTGAAAAGCCCAATGCCACCCTTGACTCTTTGACATCTGCTCAGAAGAACCCCCAAAGGCTCCAAGCAACAAAAGCGGAAACCCTTTTAGTTCTCTACTCCTGCGGCAGAACCAGCCCAGCCCCAGTCTGGCCAGCAGGCACAATCCTGGTGATCTTGGGCAAAGTCCGTGGCCTCAGTGGTCCAGATGCCCAGAGGGAAGGGCTCCGATGGCCCCTCTGCCGGGTCCTCCTCCTCCAAGCCTGCTCAGTGATGGAATGAAAGGTGCCTCCCTCATGCCGGTCGCACCTCCTGTGGGGGCCAGCTTCGCCACTTCCTTTCCATCTGGTCCGATTGTAGTACGAACAGGTGGATTCTGGAAGTGGTTGGTCAGGGTCTACTTCTGGAGTTCAGGCACTACACTCCCAGCCAAGCCCGCAGCCCACGGAGGGACTTAATATCTGCAGACACTCGGTTGGCTCTTTGAGATGACCTAGCCCAGCTCCTCTGCAAGGAGGTCATTGTCAGGGTAGTGGATCCTCCAGAACACTCAGAGTTTGTCTCCAGTTACTTCCTGGTGCCAAAGAGGTTGGGGGGCTGGCACTCCATTCTAGGTCTGCACGACCTGATCAAGTTCCTCAGGTCATGAACCTTCCGGATGGTAACTTTGTCTCATATCATACCATCTGTAGAGCAAGACGTGGTTTTGCTCCCTGGATCTTCAGGACTTATTCTTTCACATCCTGATTGTCCCACAGACAGTTCCTCCACTTTTGAACGAGGGAAACCTCTGAGTTCCGGGCCATGCCTTTTGGCATCTCCTTGGCCCACAGGGTCTTCACCAAATGCATTGCAGTGGTGGCAGCTTACCTGCGGCACTGAGGGGTCCAGGTGTACCCCTACCTGGACATCTGGCTGATCGCGGGTCCCTCCATGCTGGAGGTGGAGCGATCCAGGGACCTGGTCCTCCAGACCTGCGTCGAACTTGACCACCTGGTCAATGAGGCTAAGTTAGAACTCAGGCCTTCTCAGGTGACCAGCCTTATCTGGGCAGAGCTCGACTCTTGCCAAGCCAGAGCCCAGCTCCCGGTGGACAGGGCAAAGGTTCTCTTCTCCTTTGCGCGATCATTTTAGATTGGGCAATTGTGCCCTGCCCAGGACTTCCTGCACCTTCTGCTTTTCTTGGTGGTCTGCACCAGCGTGGTCCGATGGGCCTGCTGGAATATTTGCTTCCTGCAATGGGAGTTGGCCAGCCAGTGGTCTCAGCGCAAAGGTCGTTTCGAACAGCTGGTCACTGTGACCCAGAGGATGTGGGATGTCCTCCAGTGGTGGCTTGTCCCAAAACATCTGCAGGAAGGGATCTTATTTGTCCGCCCCAAGCCGACGATCATCTTGATGACCACCTCGCTCATGGGCTGGGGTGCCCATCTGGGGGACTCCAGAGTCCATGGGCTCTGGACCCCCAAGGAATCCCAATGGCATATCAACCTGCTGGAGCTCCAGGCAGTTCGACTGTCTCTGACTGCATTTGCTCTGTATGTTCAGGGTCAAGTGGTCCAAGTCAAGACGGACAACACCACGACCATGTACTACCTCAACAAGCAGGGTGGGACACGCTCCCTACCTCTGTGCAAGAAAGCTCTCCACATTTGGACAGTCGTGCACAGCCTGGAGGCAGATCTCCTAGCCATCCATGTAGCAGGAGCCTTCAAGTCAGCTGGTGGATGCCCTCGGTCAGGTAGGCAAGGTGTCTCACGAGTGGTCCCTCCATTCAGAGGTAGTTCACAGTCTTTTCTTCCAATGGGGCATCTCTCAAGAGCACCTGTTTGCTTCCAGTGAAAATGCAAAGCTGAGGCTGTTCTGTGCCCACCCCCCTCAGCAGGGCTCCCTGTAGGGGGATGCCTTCTTAAGGATTTGGACCCCGGGCCTCTTCCATGTCTTCTCTTGATCTACAAGGTGCTGCTCATGGTCAGGAGGGAGAAGGCACAGGTGATCCTTGTGGCTCCGGACTAGCCACACTAGTTTTGGTACCTCAATCTCCTCAGCCTCCATAACAGGCTCCCAAGACATCTTCCAGTATGCCCAGACCTGGTGGCTCTGGAGTAGCCACACTAGTTTTGGTAACCCGGTCTCCTCAGCCTCTGCAACAGGCTCCCGAGAGGTCTTCCAATACACCCAGACCTGCTATTCATCAGTCAGGGGAAGGTACTCCACCCGGACCTTTAATCCTTGCTTTTGACAGCCTGGATCTGACTTCAAGGTGGAGCTCTTGCATAAGAGCAGGTATTACACATAGGACTAATGCCACCAGGCGTTAGGACCCCACAGAAAAATCTTCTAGCCAGCCGTCTGTGGCGGCTCCGCCCAGCGTCCAGCGTGGTATAAATAGGGCGGTTCCCCAGCACCATTTCAGTTCTTTTCCAGCCATCGACCTGCTTAGTTCGGCTCCACGGACGCCTCGCCTTCGCAGTCAGCTGCCTTTTTTTTGCACATAGTTAAAATATTTTTTTCTTCTGTTCCTCCGAATATTTTGCATGTCTTCACTCTCTTCACCATGGCGAAAGTCAAAGTGCAAGTGCGGGAAGCAGATCCCAGCCAAGGACAGCCAGGAGGCCTGCCCGATCTGTCTAGGCCCGGAGCACTGGTCCGACGACTACCCGTACTGGAGAAAATTTTATAATAAAACCAGGATCCGAAGAGCAAAGGCACTCGAGGCCTGCCTTTTTGGAGCAGAAAGTAGCAGCTATGCAGAAATCCCTATCGGGACCCAGCTCTTTGTCTCCCGCCAAGAAGTCTCTCCACAGTGAGTAGTCGTCACGGACACCATTCGAAGGAAAAAGATAGGGCCAGGTCAGAATTCCGCCCAAAGTCTCTGCAGAAAGCTTCCTCCTCCTCGGCCTCCGGTGGGAGGTTGGGGTCGGGACCTCTGCTGGGACCAGTACCAAGAAGACCTCTCCTCCTCTGCTGAAAAGCCCAGAGAGCAGTCTTCATCTTCAGGGCGCTTGCCCGCCCAGTTTCCCCTGGCTCACCGACCCCACAAAACTTCTCATGGGTTGATCCAGGAGGGACAGTCTCCGTCAGGTAGGCCTAAGGAAGCAGGCCATAAATCCTGTGGCTCATTCGACAGGCACAAGAGGTTGGATGACTCCACCAGGTGACGGGAGATGGTCTGCCATTGGATGCCTCTTTCTCTGGCTAAAGGGAGTTCGCATGCCAGTGACAAATGTCCCTAAAGCCAGGCGACCTCGCCGGAAGGCAGGGCCCAAACGCCTGATAAGAGGCGGTCGCCAGCCGGCGACCAGACACTCGACCTTCCACCGAAAAACTGTTCACCTGAGGACACGCAACACACACCGGACACTGGGTCGGATGACCGTTCAGCTCCAGACGGAGCCCGACCCGCTACCCAACACTTCAAGGGCGGCCTCCCCTGAACGGACGCCCACACTAGACGCCAGGTCCTGCCGATCAGACTCCCGCTCCACGGGTCGTCCCCTTGGTGGACGTAGGGGCCCTATTCACCTTATGATGAAATACGGTCAAGGGTGACTTACTGTATAGACCACCAGATCCCTCACCCAAGGAAACACCGGCGGCTCCTCCTCCAACCCTGGACGACGGCTGTCATCTGCCACCTAGCCCTAAAGGGAAAAGGAGACAAAGACCGTCCTCTGCCCCTTCCTCCAGTGGGTCGTCCGCCTTCAACATCCAGAGAAGATGCAGGGGATTCGTCCTCCGAATCTTCAGATGACGGGGACTATCCACCTCCGTCCCCAGGACTGAGGGAGTCTCCCAGATCCCCACCGGACGATCCCTCCTTCCTGGATATGAGGCACATTCAGACAATATATGAATGGGATACAGAAGAGCTAGACCCAGAAGGGAAAAAGATTAGCCAAATTTCTGGGTGCCAAAGATCCTGAACTGCTGGTTATCCCTCCTCTAGTCGAGCCCTTTCAAGATGTTGCAAGGCTCACCTGGAAGAGACAGTCATCCACGTCTGCAGTACCTAGAAAGGCGGACAGGTTGTACAGATCATCCAAAGAGGAACATTTCCTATGGGAGCACCCCAAAGCTGAGTCTGTGGTTCTCTCCGCAGCCCACGGCTGAATCACCCAACCTAAGCACCTCAGCTCCCAACCCCTGGACCCAGAATCCAAGAAATTGGATCACTGGGGCAGGAAGGTTTATGCCTCTGCCACTGGAAGCATCCGTTCATTGAACTCTTTGGCCCACGTGGTCACATATCAGAAATCACTGTGGGGAAAACAACGATGGAACTAGTCAAGGCCCAACCAGATTCAGATGCAAAAAATGGACTCTTGGCCTATGTCCAATCTGGTATGGATGTGGATAAGCATGTCCTCCGATGCTCTTATGATTCTGCTGACATGGCAGTTAAGGCAGCAGCTTCGGGGGTCTGCTTACGAAGGCACGCCTGGTTAAGGGTAGCTGGATTCTGTCGGGACCTTGAAGATGCTATATTGGACGCTCCTTTCCAGGGCCCAGTCCTTTTCGGCCCAGAGGTCGAGAACATCGTCAAAGCTCTCCAAGACTCAAGAAAGGCAGTTGCCGGGGGGGGCGCTGTGGAGCTCGAGCAAGATGGCAGCCTTCCCTTAGAGATCTGCTTTCATAGCTGTTAACAAAACATACTAAAGTACTTTTCCTGGCATCTAAATAGAAGCAAAAATAAAGAAAACAGTGGTTAACAAACCAAGACTTGAAATGGGAAATCCACGTAAAGATAAGAGCACAGGTGAGGGAGTGCGATCGAAATCCTCAGCCGGACAGTATGCCACAAGGTCCTTTCAAGGCCAACCCGGAGAACAAGGAGACATAAATTCGGAAGAAACGCGCCAAACTTTGGGAACTAAACTAAATATAATAATGGCATTAGTTGGCAGTCTCTCAGACAAGTTTGACGCTTTAAATAATCATGTGGTGGGAGTGGAGACAATGGAGTCGATTCAGGGAACCTCGGCTGAAGCATCTAGACGGGCTGATGCTGCAATGGGTACAGTATCTACTATAATAAAAGAGAATACCCACCTCAAGTCACGTCTAGAGACACTGGAAAATCAGGCAAGGGCTTCCAACATACGAATACTGGGCCTCCCGGAGGGATGCGAGAGAGATCATCTGCTTTTATTTCTTCGAGATTGGCTGATACAGTAACTGGGAAACGGGGCCGCTGAAAGAGCTCAGCGACTTCAAAAGGCCTACCGGGTAACTCCTAGGGGTAGGCCGGACAACGCAGAGGCTCCTCGTGCAGTAGTGGCCGTAACTGATGACATTGGCTCGCGGGACTATCTTCTGGCATTGGCAAGGCAAAATAAGTGCCTTCTACAGGATGGTGAGCAAATTCGGATGTTTCCCGATATCAGATACGCAACGCGTCAGCGGAGGAAGAGATTTGATGGGACTCAGGCCTTGCTGAGGGAGTCGGGGATACAGCACGTCTTAATATTCCCTGCTCGGCTTAGAATTACTCATCGGGGTAAGGTGTTCATATTTGCAGATCTGGCTGAAGCGCAACGCCATGCTGTTCCTAAACCCAGATCAGTAGAGAGAGGCCTCCTTATCTGAAGAAGAAAATGATGAAATCTAAGGACTTTAAAGTTTATCTCCATTTATAAGGTTAGTTGGGCTGGTGTGTCATTTCGGGGCAAAACTCCGGACTAGACACTGAACTGATATTTGAATCTCATGAATTGCCCTGGAATAAGTTTAACACCATATAGTTATATTAAGCTCATTGTTGAAATAAATCACTACTTATCTAATTTAGTGGGGTAGTAGTTGGCAAAGGTTTCTTGCCTACATTAAGAAATCTAAAGAATTTAAAAGTAGTATGGTTTGGATATGCCAGGAGGATACATATCTGTTAAAGTACAAGAAATAAAACCATTTGTATTAGTTTTTTTTTTTTTTATTTGCAGGTCTCTGAGGGAAAGTTTTTTTTTTTATATTCAAGTTTATTGATAAACAACGGGTACATTTGATACAAGCTTAACAGGCAATTTTACAAACTTACATGTATATTTCTTTACTTAGTCATTTGATGTTCCCCTCCATTCGGCAAAATCACCAGCAATTATTATTTAATTAGTACACAGAGGGGAAGGAGAGGAGAGAGAGAGAGAGAGAAGAAAAGAAAAAAAAAAAAGGTGGGGGAGGAGGGAGCAACCCCAAGGTCGGGGCCTTCAATTTATTTCCCACTTCCCCAAGTCACAAAATAGGTCATTGTAGTTAAGTTCTTAGTTCGAGGAGATTTGATGCCAGATTATCCATCTGGTCCACTTCCGAGTGTATAGCGCTGTTCTACGGTTTACTTTATATGTTAGCTCTTCCATGTCTGCAATTCCTTGAACTATTTGTATCCAAGAGCCCATAGTGGGGGTGACCTTCTTTAACCAAAGTTTGGTGATCGCCTTATGGGCTGCCTCCAGGAGGAGGGACCATAAATATAATGAGTCTGCTCCAGCCAGGTTCTGAGGTGGTTCGCCTAACACCAGACAAGGCCAGTCCAGGGGAGAATCCAGGTCCAGAATTTTGGTAAGAGCCTGGGAAATGTCTCCCCAAAACCGGCCTAGCCCTGGGCACCGCCACATGATATGCAGAAAACCAGCCTCACCTTCTCCACACATTCTCCAACACGAGGGGTCTCTATCAGGGTTCCTCCAACTAAGTGAGAGAGGAGTCAGGAAATATCTTATCTTTACTTTCCAGGTCAACTCCTGCCAGAAAGGGGAACTAGTGGTCTTAGGAGTCAATCCGAACACCTTATCCCAATCAATTTCCCTGATGTCCTCCGCTCCTTCCTCCCTCTATCTGTGTTTAACCCTCTCCAAATAGTCTCCCTTCAGGTCTGCAAGGGCTTTGTATAGTGCAGAGATTAGACCCATGACCCTCTGCAAGGTTAGGATTGCGTAAAGGCTCTCCACCAGGGGGACTGCCTTACTCTCTTGGGGGTCCAGTCTTCGACATTTACAAATATAGTCTCTGACTTGTAAGTAGCGATAGAAGTCGGAGGAACGTAGTCCATACTTATCTTTCAGGGTCTCAAAGTCCAGGACCTCCCCATCTGCCATATATTGTTTAATGTAGATCAGTCCCATTCTCTCCCAAGTTCTGAATGTATGGTCTAATCGGGCTGGGGTAAAAGCAGGGTCCCACGATGGCCTATAGACCGGCCAGAGGGAATGTTTTATTTTATGTTTCTGCCATGTTCTGTGTACGGCCCTTATAGTGTCCCTCACTGTGGTCAAGACAGGGATGGAAACCTCAGGTTACCTCCTGTGGACAACATGAGCACCAATGAGGGCCCTCTCCTCCTCCTCTGTTACCTCCATGTCCTTCCAATTAGCTTTATAAGCAGAGACAGACCATTGTAACGCCCTTTAACCTGGGCGGCAAATAGTAGTTTTCAGGTCCGGAAGGGCCCTACCTCCCTCCACCCTTCCGAGCTGGAGGATTCTTAGCTGACTCTTGGTTTCTTATTGTTCCAAATAAACTTTAAAATCATTCTTTGCCAGACATTAAATTGTGATTTAGTTATAAATGTCAGAGACATTGGAAAAGATATAAATATCTAGGAGAATTTCATAGTTGCCATCTGTATTCTTAAGTATAGTGGTAGGTTCAAAAGTGACCACCTATTCAAGTCCTCTGTACCTGGCCTGTAAGTGGGACATGGTTGGCTTTAAAGAGGCGCGAATTATGTTTAGTTAGGCAGACACCCAGATATGGCATTTTGAGTGCTAGCCAGTTCAAGGGTAAAGATTCCACAACGCTATGTGATGGAGAATAATAGAAGGCCAAAACCTCCGTTTTGTTCTTATTCAGTGTATATCCCGAGTGCCTGCCAAACTCTGTTAATATGGACCAGATATTGGGGATGGAAAATTCTGGGTTGGACAGACAGAGCAGAACATCGTCTGCATAAAGTGATATCTTCCTCTGCTGCCCCCCCCCACCTCAATACCGTGAACCACTGGGGATGCACGTATCACCTCCGCCAATGGCTCTATATATAGGGCAAATAATAGGGGGGACAAGGGGCAGCCCTGACGCTGCCCCTACCTAAGTTGAATTGTCCTGTGAGCCCACCATTGACTCTGATATATGCCTGAGGACCAGAGTACAACGACTTAATACAGTCAATAAAAATCTGCGGAAAGCCCATGCGTTCTAGGACCAGAAACAAGAATGGCCATGAGACTTTATCAAAGGCTTTTTCCGCATCCAGACTCATAAGGCATGCAGGCTGGCGGTGGCGGTGTATAGCGTCTATTATGTTAATGGCAGATCGAACACCATCTGGGGCCTGCCTACCCGGTATGAATCCCGCTTGGTCAGGGTTGATTAATTCTGTGAGGATGACATTTAGTCGGGCTGCTATTACCGCAGTAAAGATTTTATAATCCGAATTTAAGAGGGAGTTTGGCCGGTAGGAATCGATTTGGCCGGGTCTTTATTCTCCTTCGGGATAAGCGTAATTGTAGCATATTGCCAAGAGGGAGGGATTGGGCTCGCTTCCTGCCAGACCTCAGAAAAAACATTTTGTAATAAAGGGGTAATGTCCAGGAGGAATGCTTTATAAAATTCGGCCCGAGCCATCCGGCCAGGACACTTCCTGCTTTCAGGGCCTTTATGGTATTTATGATTTCTGTTTGGGTGATGGGTTTAATTAGGATTTGTGCCTTATCTGGGTGGAGAGTTGGGAGGTGTATGGAGCCGAGGGTAGGCCTGGTATCATCCACTGATGTTGATGACTGAGGAGTATAAAGTTTTGCGATGTCTGAAACAAAAGCCTCTGCTATTTGTTCAGGCTTTGGGTAACAAGGCTGCTGTTCGGGCAGAATATCTTAGTTATTGTTGCTTTGGCTCTGAGTTGTCTCAGTCTAGTTGCCAACAACTTAACACCTCTGGGGCCACCCTCGTAGTATTTCTGTTTAAGGAAGAAGAGGTTCCTCTCAACCTCCTCCCTCTGTAACTTTTGTATTTCTGCTTTCAGAGATTTGAGTTCCAGGTCCCTCTGCCTATCCCAGTTCAACTTTTGGTGAGATTCTAACCCCCGCTAGCTTTTTATTTAAATCAGAGTGTCTCTGCAGTCTGTCTTTTTTTTTCCTTGAGGCTATACTTATTAGCTGGCCCCTAATTGTTGTCTTTAGCGTGTCCCAAATAATTCGAGGCGTCACTCCGGGTGTGGAGATCACCTTAATAGTGTCCGCTATATATTGCTTGATTTTGTCAACTACATCCCTGTCCCGAAGGAGAGACATGTTCAGCCTCCAGTGTGTTGCTTTTTGGGCAGAGAAATGGCGGCCTCTAATATCGGGCTGTGATCCACACAGCGGACACTCGACTCACATAGAGGGCAGTGCAGAGACACTGTCCCTAAATGTGAAAAAGGTATCCAGCCTGGAGTAAACCTTAAACCTAGGAGAGTAACAGGTGTAATCCTTAGCCCTGGGGTATTTCTCTCCACATATCTACCAATCCCATATGGTTCAAAGCTTGTTTGACAGCCCGGCCCTACAATATTCGGGGTTCTGAGTAGTAGATGTGGTGTCCAAGTTTCTATCCCAAACCAAGTTCCAGTCACCCCCCATAATCAGGAGGCCCCTAGACCTCTCCGTGACCAGGCGGGCCAATGAGACGTAAAACGAAGTTGGGGAACCCGGAGGGGCATAGACATTAACTAATGTAACCTGAGTGTCCTGTATTCTTCCTACCAACATGATATATCTGGCAGCATCATCTGCCACTGTCTCTTCAACCACAAATGGGAAGGACTCCGCTAGGAGAATGGCGACTCCCCTTCTGCGCCCCGACTCCAGTGAGGCATGGTATATCTGAGGGTAGGTCCTGGTTCTCAATTTTAAGACCTCGGTGGGGGAGAGGTGAGTCTCCTGCAAGAAATCTACCTCGCATTTCTGCCTATCAATATACTGCTGAATTTGTTTTCTCTTCACTGGACTGGAGCAACCATTAATATTATATGAAAGAACTTTCACATTATGCAGTGCCATTGACATATTTCAGACAAACTCTGTCCACCAATCTGCAGATTGTTGAAATACTTAAATATGCCTGCGATATTATAAATTGCCAGAAAAACCCATAAGTACCCATACAACTGAAGCAAAACTAATAACAAGAAACTTTTCAACAGGAATAAAAAAAAAAAAAAAAGCGGTTTGCGCCAACATGTGCCTAGGACCCGGCAGATGTGCATGCCTAGGCGATAAAGGATTGGGGCGGGGAGGCTCTTCCAAAGCCCTCCTGACCCTCCTGAAAGATTTAACCTTCGACTTCTAGGGACGGTGGGAGAAAAATCCCATCCAAAGGCAAGCTGAAAGCTGCTTAGGAAGTATTCCTCCTAGTGGAGAGCGCGTCCTTCTTCCCAGGGAAAGTCCCTCATAGGGGATGCCCATAGTCAGTGCTGGGCATTAGCAGCCATGTTCGGACTCCTCCGCAGCTCCTATGGATTCATTTTAAACTTGTATAATCACCTTTTTTATATTATTAAATGGGGGGGGGGGGCAGATTCTAAAAGGGAGATACAAAATCCAAAGCTTAACATTCTTAAGGGGGTATAACCCCAACTATATATATATGTATTGCTTTTGAGTCCCCTCAGTGCTCTACATTCAGTCAGGCTAGTTTAGCCAGAGCATCAGATCATCGATCCGGCCTTCCGGAGGGGCTTGAGGTCCAGTAGCCAAGGCTGATCCAAGTTAAGGGGGGCAGACAACCCCAGAGCGTGCCCCAGATATCCCTCCGCTTAGAATTCAGCAATGTAAAGTCCCAGAGCTCAGAGGACCTCATCATTTTTCCCCAATTAAAGATCATCTGAATGACATATCCATCCGGACCCCGGACCCCCAACCCTCCGCCGAACACGAGCGACAGTCTCAAAACAACTTCAGGACGTGTCCAGGCGTCTTGAGAGAATGAGACTGAAAGTGGCGCCCGTGGAGATCCAAAACACGTGGCTGTCACTGTATATAACAAGGGGCAGCGGGGAGGGAAGGCCCAACAGCGACCCCGTCCAGTTTCAAGCAAAGAACCTCGTGAGTACTTACAGCGGATTCGCTAACAGGCCCGGGATAAGATAAGTCCTTCAGGTGTAACATCTCCCAATCATGTCGCATCATCTGACTCAATTGTTTCATTTGGTGTACTTCCTCCCTGTTCCACCATCAGATGGGAAGCCTTTTTGTTGAAGCCTGCGGGGTCACCTAGCTGAGTTATAAGGGCAGCGACATCCGCTCTCAAGTTCTGTCTGCGAGCTCCTTGCAGGTTTCCCCGTCGAGGTGGACCCTTCTGCGAGACGGTCCACGCTGAGGCAAGTAGATCTCTCTCCAGCCTTTCCTTCGTGAGGGGGGCCGTTAGACCGAGTGATTCCAAATAGGGGGTAGCAGCCAGCAGGTCCTGAAATGTTTTAACCCCACTGTCCGTGTGGATTCTCAGCCTCGCTGGGTATAAAATCTGTGCTTTCAGGTCACGAGCTCTGAGCTGTTTTAGTATTGGCCAGAGCGATCTCCTGGCCTCCTGGACTTTCGTAGTGTGGTCATTGTCTAAAAACACTCGATGGCCATTAAAGATCAGTGCACCTTTCTTCCAGGCCAACTTTAAGATCTCCTCTTTAGTTTGATAACTAGTAAATCTTACGACTATTGAGCGAGGCCTCGCATCCGGGTTTTTAGGGGCGGCAACGAGAGACCTGTGTGCCCGATCCATAGTCAGGTCAGCATCTGGGGGTAGCGGGAGGATTTGTTTAAGCATTTTCTGCAAAAAGTAGCCATGCTTTGAAATTTGTCTTCGAGGCCTCCGGACTCCAAACAACCTGACATTTTGTCTCCTATTGCGGCCCTCCAAGTCATCCAGTTTACTTGTGAGTTCTCGGTCTCTGGCAAGTAAGTACAGCAAGAGTCTGTCCTGGCGATCTGATTGTTCAACTAGTTGGCTAGCGCATAGCTCCAATTTGTTTTATGGTCTACTTTAGCCAGGTCTACTTTAAGGTCATTGAGCGTTTGATCGATCTTTGCCACTGTCCGCGCCGTCTGAAGAATAGTTTCCCGGAGGCTCGGTATAATCTCCTCGGTCTCTGCTTCGGCATTTTGTAGGCCTTCCCTTGCATCCTTCTCCTGACTGTCGGATCTTCCCTCACCCTGCATCATTTCTTTCAATTTTTGTATTGGCGTCGATGGCAGCTTTGATGTTCTCTTCCTTTTGCTTTTTGCTGGCGAGGACATCACGCTTTTGAGGTGATTAAAGCGGATTATAGCGAGGAGGGAGACGGAGTTGAAAATCTATGCTGCCATTAGTCCGCTGACGTCACCGGAAGTCCGAGGGAAAGTTTTTGTATAATGGCACAAGCTGTGCCTTAACTATTGCTAAGAGCATGGTAGTTTTTCTCCCTCCCTTGTGGAGCAAAGAGTAGGGATGAATTATTTTTTTAGTATACATGGGTGTTAAAACCACGCAGCTCATGGGCTATTACTGCAGCTAAACTGGAAAAATTAAATGTAAGAATGTCTAATAACCTCCCTGAATGACGTATCTTAAATCATTGTCGGACTCTTAATTTCGTGTATACAGAGAGGAGTGGTGTCCTCATGGTTTTTTATTTTATACTTTGGTAATGCAATGCTTGTGTACAGACTGTATGTTTGTTTTAAACCAATAAACATAAAGTTTAAAAAAAAAAAAAGAAAGAAAGGCAGTTGCCGATGTCAACTGAAGTCACGCAGGCTGGCACATAGGCGATCGCTTTTACAGCCTACAGGGGCCTACACGGAAACCGCCAGTTCCAAGGCAAAGGCTTCAAGCAGCACTGCCAACCCGTCCCTTCTGGTGCCCAGGGACCCAAGCAGCCCAATGTTCCAAGACACCCCACGCCCATCCCTCCTGGAACTGCATGACTCAACCACCTCCCCCCTCCCCAGTCAGCAGTTCTAATGGGGAATAAGTAGGAGGGAAATTTTCCTTCTACCTACCAGAATGGAGCAATATCACTTCAGATCGGTGGGTACTACAAACCATCCAGAGGGGTTACGCTATAGAATTCATGAGTGTACCTCCAGACAACCCACCAGCCCCCTTCCACTGCTCATTCAGCCAAACTCTTCTCCTGGAACAAGAGAGTCAGTCCTTCTTCCAGAAGACCATCCAGCCAGTTCCACCCGCCTTGCAGGGCAAAGGCTTCTACTCCCATATTTTCTTGGTCCCGAAGAAAATTGGAGATCTTTGTCCCATGTTAGACCTCAGTCACCTCAACAAGCTTGTTCAGTACAAGAGGTTTGGATGGTGACCTTAGCAAGCCTTTTTCCCCTTATTCATCAAGGGGACTGGCTATGCTCCCTAGATATACAGGATGCCTACATGCATATGAAGATTCTACCCTCTCACAGGAAGTTTCTTAGCTTCCTTTTTCAGGGCCAACATTACCAGTTCAGAGTGCTCCCCTTCAGCCCATCATCGGCTCCCAGAGTCTTCACCATGTGCCTGGCAGTCGTAGCTGCAGCCTTACAAGGCGGGGACACTTTGTCTACCCCTACCTCGATGACTGGCTGCTCTCAGCCCAGTCGGAGATGCAGCTGGCCGACACATTGAAAGAGACAACAGAATTGTTCCTTTCTCTGGGCATCACTCTAAATTGGCCGAAATCGCATACCTGGCCCTCTCAACGGCTCCCAATATATTGGAGCGGTCCTCGTCACCCGTCAGGGCAAAGCCTTCCTGCCGGAGGACAGAGCTGTTCGCCTGAGAGACCTGTCCCGCAGGGTTCAGGCATCAGACAGAGTCTCCGCCAGGGTAATCCTGCAGTTGCTAGGGCACATGGCAGCCTCCATAGCCATGGTTCCCCTTTCTTGACTGAACATGAGGACCCTTTAGTGGCACCTCAGAGTCCAGTGGGACCAGGGCTCTGATGATTTGGACCATCCTTTCCAAATCTCAGAAGCGGTCTGTCGGTCCCTTCAATGGTGGCAAAACCCAGCTCACTTAGAGTTAGGAGTCCCCTTTCAGAGGCAAAGTCCTTTGCAGGTTCTCACAACAGACACCTCAGGACTAGGCTGGGGCGCTCACCTAGACGAACATCAGACAAGAGGATCTTGGTCTGCCATAGAACGGTCTCTGCACAGCAACGTCTTGGAGATGAGACGTTCTATATGCCCTCCAAGCCTTTCAGGATCCGCTCTCCTGGGACACGCTCCTAGTCCAGTCTGACAATACCCTGATAGTCTTTTACCTGAACAAGCAAGGGGGCACTCATTTGTACCCGCTCTGCAGAGAGGCCATGAGGGTTTGGGACTGGGCAGCAGAACGCGATCCGCACCTCTTAGCGGTTCATGTGCGGGGAAGTCGGAACGTTCTCGCTGACAGTCTAAGTTGCTCTCATTCTCTGAATCACGAGTGGGAGTTGCTTCAGGAGGTGGCAAACGACCTCTTCATCAGATGGGGTTGTCTAGAGTTGGACCTTTTTGCGTCCCCATGCAACACCAAACTGCCAAATTTTTGCTCGCTCAATCCAGGGCCTGGTGCTTTCTGGCAAAACGCATTGTTCCTCTCCTGGACAGGGAGATTCCTTTATGCCTTCCCTCTTCTTTGGAGAGTACTGCTCAAGTTGCAATCAGAAGGGGCCAGGATGATTCTGGTAGCCCCTCTCTGGCCTCAGCAGATCTGTTTCCCTCTGCTGCAACAGCTGGCCACAGAGCCCCCTGTTCAGCTGCCTCTCTCCACTTGCTTTTTCTCCCAGGAGCGGGGGACACTCATCCATCCTGCTATACAGACTCTTCATTTGCATGCCTGGCTCCTGCAGTCTTAGCAGAGGAGAGACGGTGGGGGGGGGGTGTCAAGAAGAGTGGCGGAGATTCTTGTGGCAGCAAGGAAACCCTCCACCAGGGCAACCCATGCCATGAAGTGGAAACATTTCTCTCTGTGGGCAGTAACTCACTCCCTATATCCTCTGGATTGTCCTGTCAAGTGCGTGCTGGAATATCTTCTTCATCTCTTAGATTTGGGTCTTAGCTACTCATCTATAAAGGTGCACCTCTGTGCCCTCTTGGCATATCATGCACCTGTGAAGGAGAGGACTCTGGCACAGCTAGACGTGTACAAGACATTCCTTAGAGGTGTCCTGCATGTCAGACCACCAAAGAGGGACCCCACCCCTCCTTGGGATCTCCTTTTTGTTTTGGAAAATCTCACCCTGCCCCCTTTTGAACCAGCCGCGACGTGCGAGCTACGCTTCCTCTCTTGGAAGGCGTTATTTTTTAGTTGCCATTACTTAGGCTCAGAGGATTTCTGAACTTCAGGCTCTTATGTGCAGCGAGCCTTACCTTATGTTTTACAGGGACAGGGTACAGCTACGTGCAAATTCTAAGTTTCTTCCGGAAGTGGTGTCCCAATTGACGCTGAACCAGGACATTCAACTTCTGGTTTACTACCCAGGGTTCTCCAACAGTGGGGAGGCCCTGTAACATACTCTGGATGTTCATTATTTCTTAGAACCAGTTCTGTTTGCAAGATGGACCAGTTCATTTCTTTTGCTCGGAGAAAGAGGGGGGATCCTGTCACTAAGCAGGCCCTAACCAGATGGTTAGTCCACTGCATTACCTTATCTGCACCACGGCAAGCCCTTACCAGGATCAGTTAAGATTCATTCCACTAGAGCAATAGCCACCTCGTTCACTTCACTGAGGAATATCTCAGCAGCAGATTTGTGTGCTGCGGCCACTTGGAGCACTGTCCATACATTTTTCAGACATTACAATTTGGTCATAGCCTCTAGGAGGAGAGCAGGTTTTGGAGTAGCAGTCCTGCAGGGCCTCCTCTCCTGAGATGATCTACAATCTTTCAGTCACTTCTCCACCCATCTGACCTGGGCCTATCTTGGGATACTGCTTGGGACTCAGTCCTATGTGTAATACCTGCTGCAAAAGCTCCACCTCGAAGTCATATACTACAGTTACATAAGAATTTACCATAGCAGTAGATCTTGGAGAGGAACTCTTGCAGCAGGTGGCTTTCCCGCTCACAATCCCTCAGGTTCTTTTGCTAAAAGTTTACACTTCTCTCGAGTAGGAATTCTTCTCAGTTCTCCAACATTTTCAGCCCGGTTTCCACCGGGGAACTGAGATGGCGCCGGGAGACTGACCCCTTTATACCACGCTGGATTTCGGGGGCTGTGCCCCGCCACAGACTGCTGGCTAGAAGATTTTTCTGTGAGGTCCTAACGCCTGGCAGCATTAGTCCAATGTGCAATACCTGCTGCAAGAGCTCCTCTCGAAGATCATCTGTTACGGTAAGTTCTTACATAACTGTACTTTCCTGAATAGCTAGAGTTCCAGTATTTCTTCTCCAGTATCCTTTTTCTTGATCAAGTGTTCATCGTTTGTCTTCTTCACCATCGTCGGTGTCCTCGTCTGGACCAAAGAAAATGTGTTCCTGTAGCCACCAGATTCCTGCCAAGGTCGCCCATGAGGCCTGCGTGTTCTATTTTGGACTGGACCACGACACTTAGGCCTGCAGGATCTGCAGAGGCTTTACCAGCAGGACGAGGATTAGACGCCTGAAGGCATTAAAAGTCCACCTTCTAGTGAAACAGGTTGCCATGATGCAGAGCTCTCCTGGGGAGAAATCCAAACACAAAGACAAGTCGCACCAAAAGTCCCGCAACAAGGACCGTGGCAGGTCCTGTCCGAGCTCCCGCTCAACGCACAAAAAGGCTGCTTCTTTGGGCTCTGGCAGTTCCAACCACTCAAGACACTCCCAGGACCGGGGTAGGCTGTCCGACCATGCTAAAACCCCAGCGCCAATAGAAGATGAGCAAGGCCCAGTTGCCTGGCCGGTGCCACCCGCTGAGATGAAGGTCACGCCTCTGCGCCCCCCCCCCTTCTACCTTGGGCACTTTTACTAAGGCTTCCTCTTTGGCGCATGCCTGAGCCACGCCAAAGAAAGCCTCAGTCTCAGCCCTGCCTGGGGCTTCGTGTAAGGCCCTGTCGAAGGAGCGGGAACCTTCCATGAAGTCTACGTGCTGGAGAAGCTTATTCTTCCCCCTTTTGAACCTACTGCAGATTGCAAGCAAAGTTTCCTTTCCTGGAAGGTATATTTTTTAGTTGGTGTCACTTCCGCTTGGAGTGTCCAAGCTTCAGGCCCCAATGTGTAAGGAGCTTTATTTGATTTTTCATAGGGATAGGGTTTCCCTAAGAACTAATCCTAAGTTTCTCCCGAAAGTGGTTTCAGAATTGACTCTGAATCAAGATGCCAACCTTCCAGTTTATTATCCTGATCATTCTAACAGAGGGGCCGCACCCCTGCACACTTTGCATGTCCACAGGGCACTGAGGTATTCTCTCAAATGCATTGCTCCCCACCGCAGATTGGAGCAGCTTTTTTGTTGCCTTTGCACCTCAACACCTAGGTAAACCAGTGTCGAAGCAGACCATTTCTAGGTGGTTGGTTCATTGCATAGTTTACTGTTGCAATAAGTACAACCAGCCCCTCCCAGGGACTGTCAGAGGTCATTCTGCCAGGGGAATGTCTACCTCTTTTGCCTCTTTGAGGAATATCTCCATTGCAGACATTTGCGCAGCAGCTACTTGGAGCTCAGTGCACACTTTCATTAGGCACTACAGTCTGGATATTGCTTCCAGGCGCAGGGCCGGGTTCGGCCTAGCAGTCCTCCAGGGACTTCCCTCCTAGTGTGCCGTGTTCCAGCACTGGTGCTTTTCAGCCGCCTCCCAGGGTTACTTGTATTCCTTCTCACTGGACTACTTGGGACTCAGTCCTAATGGTGATAGCCTGCTGCAAGAGATCCCACTCAAAGTAAGATAGTACAGTTATGCAAGAACTTGCTGTAACAGTAGATCTTCGAGAGGAGCTCTTGCAGTAGGCATTGCTTTCCCACCCCACCCTCCTTCCCCCTGGTGAGATTGCATTATCTTTTTCAACATGCTTCCGATGGTCTGTCTGTCGAAGCCTGTTCACTGGTCTTCGGCGGTGAATTGAGGTGGGGAGCTAGCACTTTGTACCATGGGTTACATCGAGGTGGCCCTGCTGAGTACTACTAGCTAGGAGTTTTCCGGTTGATCCTAGCGCCTGTGGCATAGTCCTAATGGTAATAGCCTGCTGCAAGAGCTCCTCTCGAAGATCTACTGTTACGGGAAGTTTTTAGGTAACTGTACTTTCTCTGCTAGGGCACGTCCTGGCAGCGCTGCGTGATGGTGAGGAAATGCCTAACCGGTCAAGCAAGACCTCTCTCTAGTGCTGTCTACAATACCAACGAGGTGGCTTCCAGGCTGGTAGGATATTCAGTCTGCATTAGGTGGGCTGCGTGGCTTCGCCTGTCCAGGTTGTCATCCCTGCCAACGCAGTGTGATGTCTTCGCCTTTTCAGGAGGCCCATTTCTTTTTCCGCAGAGCATGGCGAGTTCTTCAGGGGCACCCACCACCTCCTGGATCCAGGGATCATTTGCCAGTCCTGTCAAGTCCTCTGGCCTAGACGAGCCTGGTTCGGCCCCCTCCTCCTGTGTCTTTTTTTTTTTTCTCCCCCACGGGAGGCTGGGGGAATATCTTTTCCCCAGGGTTCAGCTTCTTGGTACTCAGACCCATTAGTAATGAATGCTGAAGATTAAATTGTGTAAGATATATACAAATCACGTACTTACCATAATTATGATCTTCCCAAATATCTTCATTCATTACGCCCACCCTCCCACCCTATGATCAGACTCTGGGTGGCCCAGCCCCTTTTTCCTCCTCGCCTCCGTCCTCCTGACCAGAGGGGATTGGAACATCGGGGCTGTGGCCTGGGCGAACCCTGTGTCCAGTCTGGATGTTTCCACCTCTGGTGGTCGGCGAGGTAACACCTCTAGGTGACTCCCTTAAGGGTTTTTCCCAGTTGAGTAGTCCTCCAGTCCTTGGGATCTGCTTCCTGGAGCGATCCCCCTTGAGGCACTTAATTATTCTTCTTCTGGAAGATTTTAGAACGAGAATGGACACTCTGACTAGGAGAGACGGAATGGATGAAATCAGAAGGTAAGGAACAAGGTTGTCAATATGAGAGGCGAGTTTCTCTGTTAAAAAAAAAAATATATATATTTTCGCTCAGTATGGTGAGGTCCCCAGGCCTCGGGCCCGTCCATCCCAACAACTCCCCTTTTCTCTTCCCTCTTCATCCAGTTGGATGCTCAAGACCAGGTTAATACTTTTCCACGTGTGGAATCTAGTCTCCGGGCTCCCTGAGGAGACAGACCTACAGGCTGTGGTTTTGGGGAGTGTTCGACTAGTTTTTCTTCCTCAGTCTTTCTTCCTTCCTTCACTCCTATCTTTGTTTTTTTCCTCTTGCCCAGGGCTGCCCAGTGTTCTGGTCACCCGTCTGTCCTTCTTAGTTTTTCCCTCTGACCTAACCCTAGTTTGTCTCGGGTTTTATTTTGTTTTTTTTTTCCTTACCCTTGCCTATCTCTCGGGCACCCTGGCCCTTTGGAACCCCCCCTTTCCTGTTCCTCATCTGGCGAACAGAACTGAGAGCTGGGAGGAATCGTAGTCGGTTACTGGCCATTCTGCGAGCAGCACATAGAATGCTGGCCTCGAGTGTGGTGCCGAACCAATGTCGTCTACATCCACCCAAAATGTTTTGAGAAACACTGCTCTTTTTTTTTATTTCTGTGCAGGATCCTGACCTTCGGTAGGACCCATTAGTAACGAATGGTGAAGATATTTGGGGTGATCATAATTACGGTAAGTACTTAATTTATATTTCTAGTAGTGGTATTTCTTGTTCATCCACACGGACTCACCTGACCTCCCCTGGATCAGGTGCACAGCACTGTTTCCAGTGGGCAAGATCTGGCGTGGGGCGGAGCCGAGGGATACAATACCCAGGTAGGTGGGAGGAGCCAGCTTGAAGACTTTCCGGAAAGGACACTGCCAACAAGTGTGGACGAACGACATACACCACTCCTAGAACTACTGTTGAATAATCTGTGTTTACGCAGTTATGGTTGCATTTGTGTTTGTGCTAAAAGAACTTTACTTGAAAATCATTAGTTTTACAGTACCTTGTTGCCATTGGACTACATGATCTGAGGCAACATGATTTCACGGGGGGGGAGGGGTCTTGCCAGACAAACTTGATGTTCAGCTGACTACTCTGACCGGGTGCGGAACCTGGGTGTTATTTTTGACAGCGGCCTGACCTTTGGATCTCAGGTACTGACCGTTGCCAAGACCTAATTTTTTTCATCTGAGGACTATCACCCGGATGTAGCATCTGGTTCCTCCTGATGATCTTCCAACATTGGTCCACACCTTCGTGACCTCCTGCCTTGACTACTGCAATGCCCTATACCTAGGGTTACCGGGGGTTGATATTCGCCGCTTGCAGCTGGTGCAGAATGCAGCAGCCAAACATCTGACTGCTACCTCTAGGACCAGTCGTATTACACTTGTGCTGCATGAACTGCACTGGCTGCCAGTACAGTGGCAGATCACCTTCAAGGTCGGGTTACTGACCTACAAAGTCCTACATGAACAGGGACCTCGTTACCTGCAAGATCTCATTCATCCCTACTGTCCCCTTTGTCCACTCTGCTCCGACGATAAGGGATTGCTAGCGATTCCCAGGGTGTGCCTAAAGACATCTGGGGCTCTGTCTTTTGCTTTTGCAGCCCCCACCCCGTGGAATTCTCTACCTCGTCGGATTAGAGAGTGCCTCACTGTCCAAAGCTTTAAAACAGCTTTTAAAACACATTTATTTAGTCGGGCGTTCCCAGACTCTAGTGCATGATTTCATGCTTGGTATATGCTCTTAACTTACTGAAAATGGATATTTTGACTTTATTTTATTTGATGAATATTGAATGTTTTAAATGTTTGTGCTTATGTACAGGCGCTTTGGCTTTGGAAAAGTGCTTTTTAGAAATGAAGGATTGATTGATTGAGTTCTTTGATTGGGTGACCAAGGAAGTAGATCAGGGAGGAGTTGTGGACATGGCCTACCTGGATTGCAGTAAGGCCTTCGACACCGTTCCACATAGAAGACTGATAAGCAAACTGGGGAGCCTAGGAGTAGGGCATAAAGTAGTAAAATGGGTAGAAAGTTGGCTAAGCAGTAGGAGTCCGGGTGGTGGTAAATGGCATCCACTCTGAAACAGGCAGAGTGATCAGTAGGGTGCCGTAGGGATCAGTACTGGGGCCGGTCCTCTTCATTGTCTTAATTAGTGACATTACAGAAGGACAGGAAGGGAAAGTATGCCTGTTCACAGACTACACAAAACTCTGCAACAGAGTGGACACACGGGGGGGGGGGGTGGAAAGGATGAGAAGGGACTTGGCAAGGTTGGGGGGGGAGCAATGGCAGTAGAAAGAAAGAGGGACATTTAAAAAAAAATTGAAGAATGGTCAATGTTTGGGAGCTGGGTTTTAATGCAAAAAAAAGTGCAGAATCATGCACATGGGGCACAGAAACCTGGGGCAACATACCAACTGGGAGGAGAGGTATTAACAGCCACCAGGCAAGGAAGAGACCTGGGGGGGTGATCATTTCTGATGACCTGAAGGTAGCTAAACAGTGTGACAAGGCAATGGGGAAGGCTGGTGGGATGCTGGGATGCATCAGTAGGAGAATCAACAGCAGAAAGAAAGGGGTAGTAATACCCCTGTGTATCACTGGTGAGGCCACACCTTGAGTACTGGGTGTAATTCTGGAGGCCCCATCTATGCAAGGGTATAGGGTGGAGGCGGTACAAAGGAGGGCAGCCAAAATGGTGTATGGCCTGCATCATACGTCCTATGGGGAAAAGCTTAAGGAATTAAATATGTACTCCCTGGAGGAAAGGAGGGAGGGGGTACTATGATAGAAACATTCAAGTACCTCACAGGTGTAAACAAGATACAAGAAGGAAGTATTTTAAAAAAAAAAGATGCTCAAGGACAAGGGGTCACACTATGAAGATGGAAGGGGGGAGGCTCAGAGGAAATGAGAGAAGAAACTTCTTCAGAGAGAGGGTGGTGGACCCATGAAACAGCATGCCAGTGCAGTGGCAAAGCGTCTGTCTGCGGCTCCGACATCCTGGGTTCGGGGTTGTACTCTGATGTCAGAGAAGCTGGCGTGGGGAAAAGGTTGGCGTCCTGGGACTTCTCTCCTTCTTGGGTGGGGAGGAAGAGTATCTGATGCAATGCGGACTTCTGGTGGAGGCTGGGGGTCCCACCGCCGTTGGCACCACACGTCAGGGCGGGGGGATGCTGGCATCATTGCACATCCCCGCCCCCAGGGAAAAATAGCTGCAATAACTGCTGGCCGCTAATGATGGCTACTGCTCCTGCTCAGACCATGGTCCACCTGGGAGGTCCCGCAGCCCCACCCTGGGGAGCAAGCCAGGGCTAGAGACCTGTATTTCCTGAAGGGGGCACCCGCTGGCTTCCCCGCCCAGTGGGGTAAGCTTGGGGATGTGGGGGCGGCAAGCATAACGGGGGGGCCAGAACCCCCATGGTGGGGGTGAGGGGAGAAGCTGGCACAAAAGAAAAAAAAAAAAAAACAGCATGCCAGCGGAGGTGGTGGGGGCCAAAATGGTTACAAGATTCAAAACTGCATGGGATAGACACAGAGAGATCGTTGAGGTAGTAAGGGGAGGACCGGAGACTGAATAGGGTCTGCCGTGACACTATAGGTAGGGGGAAAGTAGGGCAGGCTGGGTGGTCCAAGAGGCCCTTATCTGCCGTCAACTTTGTCATCAATACACAGGTCAGGAAGCATAGGAAAACCAGGAGCTGTTATAAAACTTGCTAGTAGTGTTTTATTTCTATCAGTAACAGTAAGATAAAATTGTTCAGTATAACTATTTGCAAAGGCAATACAAACAAGAAAACAAAATCCTTCATCGGAGAGCATTTCTAATTCTAAGGCTCAGTCTCTCCCCTGTGAAAGATTGCTACTGTTTTTATAATAAGTCTTTGCCTGGTAATTAACTTCTGTAACCTCAGCTCGTTAAGACTTCCTGTTATTCAAAACATGTTCTTGTCAGTTTCTTTGCAGGTGCAACAAATAGAACATGATAATCCAGAACTGACCTCTTGTTGACAATTCTGGAAAAGTTTGCAAATGAGCCTGAGAGGAGCTCAGACTGCATCTCCGATTAATCCCCTAAATTCCAAATAGCTTTTTGCAGTCATTTCAACAGTATAAATGTATTCATTTTCAAACCAAGGAATCCCAGTATCAGTTAGATTCACATACATTTTTATAACTGCAGATATGCAAGGGAGAAGAAAAGACAGACAACAAGTGAAAGAAAGATGGGGAGTGGCGGAGAATCATGAGACTGTCAGTGATCAGTTCCTAGGTCTCAGGAGAACATTTGGTTGCGCAACCAGTCAGACAAGGGACAGGAAAGGAGAGGATAGAAAAGATCCTTATGTTTAACTCTTCTGAAATGGGACAGGTCCTTATTCAACCCTGTCTCACTTTCTATGTTTATATGAAGGGAGTTGGGCAGCATCAGTTACTGGCTAATCCACGAGCGTGACGCCACTACATCAGTCCCGCAGGCACACCGGTACTGATGTCCATCTCTTCCAGGGCTGCAGAAGACGTTGCTCCTGCTGGGTTCTAGCTCTTCCGGCTTAGACCCATAAGTGTGACTGAATGGTGAAGATGATGTGGAACATCAGGAATTACGGGGAGTATGTAATTTTCATTTATGCTGTACTCTCAAATTTACTCAAGCTCTGTCCAGTGGTATGGAGTTATGATTTTTTGGGAGTACAGATGTAATTTTTCTATTTCTGCCATCTTATTTGCAAGGGGGTCCCAAATGGTACTTCCTTGTTTGCTACTTCTGCCAGAGCCATTTGCTTAGGGCTGCTACCCTATCTTTACCTACTACTTTTCACACACTTTGTGGCTAGTGGTAAGAGGCTCTGGCTCTGTTTAGACCCACTATCCTTGTGCCACCTGGTAGGTCCAACCTTTTCTCTCTTAATTGATATTCGGGTTATAATTGGTTTGTTTTATTTCTTGTATCATTTTACTACCCTTTTGTGCTAGACAGGATCTAGTCCTCTCTTATTTTTTTCTCCACTTTCTCTCCTGGCAAAGAGAACAGAGGCGTAAGCGAGTCAATGAAGGTTATTGCCTTGTGTGTTTCACACCATGTGAACTGCCTGGGCGACAACAGTAGCGGACATCTGCTTCCTCCCTGTAGAGAAAAAAGCTCCCATGGGTTCTAGCACCTCTGGTCCTAGACCCATGAATATGAATCAATGGTGAAAATATTCTGGAAAATCAATAATTACGGTAAGTATGTAATTTTCATTTTCTCTTAGGGTATGCTGCTCACCTGCTCCATAAAAAGGTATTAAGGCATTTGGGGGCTGGCACAAAAGTAAACCAGCGTTTGCATGCACTGACACCCAACATCATGCAAGCACATTGCCTACTGTGGCACCAGCTCTCTGAAAAGTTCTGCCTCTTGCTTGAACCTAGCACCTCCTTCTCAGACTCGCTAGTGTGAATCAGTGGTGAAGATGGTCTAAGATCAAGAATTCATGCAATTTTAAGCGGCCTGGTGGCGCTGAGGGTTGAGGCGCTGGACGGCACACCTCGCGCCACACCGTCGGCAACCCATGTTCATGAACAAGCATGGGCTGTCGGGTCGGCAGGGGAGGGAGGACTGGCACTCTCACTGAACGACCTCCCCCAGGTGGAGGCCGAAGGGTAGTGCAGGTCAGAGGGGCCAGACGTAGGGAGGGTGCTGCGGTACTTTTACAGATGTGTACATGTCTCTGTGTATGCATGTCCTACACGTGCGCCCCAGCAATGGTGAAGGGAGAAAACATGGAAAATCACCTCCAGCTGCAGGATGACGACCAACCTCCTACAGGCTCCGCACCTGGCAGGGTTAAGTCCCGGTGATACCGGGGTGACTGGGCTGGGGGATTGGTTAGAAGGGGCAGCTGGGGGTAGGAGGAGGATAAAGAGTACATTGGGGATTCATGCAATTTTAATTTTTCACACCTTGTATATTGTAAGTATGAGACATGCCTGATAGTACATTGGTTAAGTGTGAGAAATGTCTGATAACACCTGATTCACTTTTCTTTTTCTCTCCCTTTCTGTGTAGATGCATTGAAGACCCTTGTGGATTCTTTGTGCTCGCAACTAAGAACTGAGGGTGTTTTAAGTTCCCGCTTGGAAGGCTTAGACTCTGGTGAGGTTGACTGCTGTCCCCAGCCTGACCCAGCTTCCTTGATCCATCTTTCTGGTCGAGTCCAGCTGTGGCCTGCAATGGACTATTTGACTCTACTCTGGCATTATAAATTAGTAGCAGATATTCTAGACCAAGAGTTTCCTTCAAGGTAAGACTCCTACAAAATCCTCATTTCTACCTACGTGGATTCAGTTTACTATCCACACTCTAGAAGTTAGCTGGAGACAGCTGAGTCACCAGACGTTTACAAGCTAAGCTTCTCCCACCACCCACATCATAATGTCTTCAGGCTCCGCCCCACGATGTCAGATCTCATCTCCACTTGAAGGAACAGGTCTCTTTCTTCAGTTCTGCATGCATAAAGGTTTCTATTCAAGCTCTAAATTTCTTGGCAAACTTACAATTTATAAAATCTTTGGCTGATACAGCTACCCTCATCTTGTGGTTCACGCTCCGTCGATGATCTCTCTGGTGGAGAGTCAGAAACCTAGGTTCAAATACTATGTGAGTTGTGAACAGATGTCCGACACACATGACGCATGTGTGTATTGCCTCAGTGAGTCTCATGACATGAGGCAGTGCTCCTGTTGCTTGGCCATGCTCCTGTAGTCGATGAAGGAAAGGAAGGCTCATAGGTTGGCCCCAGGACCACAGATCATCTTCAGTGACTGCCAGGTCACAGCCCAGCTTGTGGCCTTGGAGAAGGAGGTAGCTGAGGCCAGGGTGGACTTGTCCTTGGTCTCCGCATTGGTCCCAGATAGGCCTAGCATTGGAGAAGCTTTCATGGATGAATTCCATGAGATGTATATGGCTATCTAAACCTATGGGAAGAGTTTGTCCTATAAAAACCGCATAAGAAGCACTTTCGTAGTTGATTGTGGGATTGGGATTAATCGCACTTTTCCTGTTCCGTCAATTTCCCCCTACCCCATCCCACTCCCAAGTAGTCGACCTTGATCAGGCTTCTGCCGGTCAAGGTTCCCATGGTAACCCGCTTTATCCTTCAGCCTCAGTCTTGGTTGACCAGTCAGTCGAGAGATCTCTTAAACTGGTGGACTGGTTGTCAGTGGAAGTTGAGGTCGACAACAGATAGTCAATGTGTCAGACCCCAGTTTCCTTGGTCCTTACACGGGAGGACTCTGCTTGGTCACTGGCCCTGGCTGAGCCACCTCGGGTGGTGCCTATCCTGGTGATCATGCCTCTTAATGCTACTCCAAGGCCCATTGTGTTTCTCTTTGCTGAAGCATGTGATCTACAATGGATCTTCCGGTAGAAACCTGCTTCAGGTCAAGGTGCTAATCATGATCCCAGTCTTGCTCAACCAGTCTGCATCACCCCTATGTTAGTCAGACTCTTCCTTCTCCAGGGAGTATTAACACCAACGTCATCTTCGTCATTATTATGAAGACCTTTTGGCAGCAGTGGTTTCTCACAGGGAGGGGGTAGGGCTCTGCGTCCACTCTGGTAGATGTTGCATAGTTGGTGAATCGGCAGTCAGCTGAGTCGGTCTCCCATCCAGTAGTGATAGAGCCGCCTCCTTCACAGCCACAATCCAAGGCCCCCACAAAGCAGTCCTGCCCAGCCAGTTGTCCGTGGAGGTCACTTAAGGTTCTAGGGTGGTCCACAACCTTGAAAAGCAGACTGGGATGATGCTCAAGGAGGCTCTGATCTGGAAGTCTTAGATGGCCTGAAGCAGGACTCGGGCAGTTTGACAGTGTGTTCCAAATGGTCTTTTCTCTCAGACGGTTCAATCTCCTTTGGAGCATTGTTTCAGCTGATGTCCATATCCATGGACGCCCCCTTGGAGGCAGTTCAAGGGTAGGATAAGTACATGTTCACCTCCATGATAGAGATGATCCCTGAGGGTAAGGACATTATGGAGCTGGTGCTGTAGCTTTGGCAGTACCCAGCATCTTGCTCAGCACCCTCCACCCGGGTGGCCCACATGTACACATTACTTTTGGGGATATCGGCTCACCCCTTCACAGAGGGCTTAGTGTCTCACTCAACCTTTTGTAAGCTGAAAGGACAGGGGGACATGGATACATTGCTCGAGAAAGATCCCAAGAAGTTAGATCATGTGGCCAGGCTGGTCTGTTCGGTCTCTTCACTATGTTTCAGGCAGGTCAGATCTTCCAAGAATCAGTCATCACAATTGATTCCCACTAGTGGTTCTTAAAAAGGCACTAGGACCCAGCACAGAACTTTTCTAGTGCTGGTGCCAAAGTAAGCAGCACACACGCATGGCACCACATGCCAGCATACAAGGCCACTCATTTACCTCTGCACTAGCCCCCAACCACCTTAGTTCCTTTTTTCTGCGCCATCAAGTGCACATCAGTGGTACATTGCTTGCTTGCCTGCTGGGAGCCAGAACATCACGTCTGTAGGACATAAGTGTTTGGTTCTTTTCAGTTTTAGCATTTAAACCTAGGGTTTATTTTTTTGTGTCGGTTTAGTTTTTCATCACAGTAAACATAATTTCTCTGTGCCCTACTGAGCGTCAGTAGTCCACGACCATGCAATGATGGTAGGGAGCCTGAAGAGTCAGGCTGTCCAGGCTGCGGGGCTGCATCCGGTCCACTTTCCCTTTCAAAGAAGCATTCTGCCGATGGGTAGTTCTGTGCTTGGACTTGAAGGCAGTCCTCCCGTATGCACAAAAAGAGGCAATCCCCACACACACTGTGTGTCGGGGTCCAGGCACCGTTACGCCTTGGCCTCATCTTCTTCCTGTAAGAAATGGGAAGAAATGGCACCAGTCGAAGTCCTTCTCTGTGAGATCTGCTGCGAGACACTCTCCTTCCTGGCACTCACCAGCGACACTGGGGACCTCTAGGCCTAGGAGGTCTGTACCTCGGTCCGGAGGCGTCACTCCCCCTTCTTTAAGTGAGATCTACAGTGTGTAGTTCTACCATTGGGCAGCTGTTATGGAGCAGTGGGTTGGAGGACCCAGTACTGCCAGGCCAGGAAAACAGTTTGCTTGCTGCAACAGCCCTCAGTCCCTTGCTGGGAGCAACGCTGTTGATATCTGTCCGATTTGTCACCCCGCCCTTCCGTCCTGCTCTGGAATAGGGGCAGGCACGGTGCCATCGACAGTTTCTTCAGTGCTGGCTAGGTCGTTAATGCCGGTTCTGGTACTGCCTCTGGTGCTGGGCGTAGCATTGAGCCCAGTGCCACATGGGCTTGTAGCAGGAACCTTACCAGTACCACACTGAACAGATCCCTTGCTCTTTGGGGCCGGTGTCGCAACTGCACACTGGGTTTTCGTGCCTGTGACCCCACCCTGTTTTCTACCCTCCTTCCGAGGAGGGTGTATAGGAGGATGAGTCTGACCCTGTGTCTTTGAAGGCGGTGATGATGACTTAAAATTTCATGTGTTTGTACCTCAGGAGGATCTCTCTTTCCCGGCTCTGCTCAGAAATATCTTTCAGTATTGAATTTCGAACCAGCAGCAATTGGTCAGGCTAGGTGCTTCCAGCTTGACTTCTTAACATGCCTAATAAGTCAGTTTGGTTCCTCCAATCCAACCCACACTAGAGACCTTCTCGGATGTGGTTTTGTTGAGATCTGCTTCGATGGCAGCTGGCAAGCAGGCAGATGGGAAATAAGCTGCTTCTGAAAATAAGCCAGTGTAGGTTACTCAGCCCACAGCTGATGCTATTGTTCTCGCTGAGAATAACTAGGCCATTGTCCCTAAAGAGGTCATTGCATACCCCACTATTAGGGAGTCACACAGGATTGGCACTTTAGGCAAATGAACCTAGGCTTCAGCCACCCTGGGTATAAGGACAACTAGCTACCAAGGGCATTTTTCTAAGTATGAGTATACCCTTCAGAGTATGCCGGATTTAGAGGCTAAACAAGATATTCTGCTAACTGTCAAGGAAGGTATTAAGACCATCTTAAACATCTGTAGATACCTTTGATGCTGCATCTTACTCTGCTGCTGCATGAATTTGTCTCAGGTGGCATTCCTTGCTGCGGACTGCTGGCTTCACCCAGGATGTCCACCACCAAGTAATGAATGTTCCTTTTAATGGAATGTACCTGTTCAGACAACAAGTGAAGCAGTCTCCTTGGGCGTCTGATGAAAATAGAATGACCCTTAAGAGCTCCAGACCAGCTCCATTCAACTCTCAGAAGAGCAGGGGACATGGCACTTTCCACAGCAAGCAGTCTTTTCATAGTGAAGGCAGGGGAGCCCAAAACAGAAGTCGGCTTCCCCAGCCTCAGAAGAAAGCACAGCTAAAGGCACAGGTACCAAAAGCACCTTTTGCCACTATCTGAAGCTCCAGCCCTGTTTCTGCCACAGCTACTTGAGGCAGACCTCTCCTCTCCGACTGTGGTGCATCTGATCCAGTTTTACTGTCAGTGTGTATCCACAATGTTGGTAGCAGCAGGAAAAGAATGGCACCATCCACCAAAATGTAATACAAAAAAAGATTTTATTACTTACAGTTCAGAGGCAAAAATCCAAGTGCCGCTGGGGGCGCCACACCAGCTGCAGTAGGCGCGACTGCTCAGCATGCATGCTCCGCCGGGCCGCAAAACCGGGGTTGGGCCTGTCTTTGAGCTAGTGTATACCCTGTGTGGCACTTTTGGTTTTTTACCTTGGAACTGAGTAATTACATCCTTTTTTGTATTGCATTTTGATGGACGGTGACGTTCTTTCCCTGCTGTTACTGACCTTATGTTGAAGTAGGCACGTCTGTCCTTGAGTGACCTTTTGTGTTGTGCAATCCATAATGTTAGACAAGTGGGTTCTCAGGATCATCAGAAAAAGATACTCCCTGTTTTTTACAGAAATTCCTCCAGACTGTCTACCAGGAAGGCAACCTGCTTTATCACCTTGCATGTGTGAGCTTCTGACAAGGAGATTGTGGGCCTTCTGTGAAGGTTAGTGGGTGAGACAGATGTGTACAGACTCTGGTAAAAGGTGTAGAACACACTTTGTGGTATCTTCCACAAAAAAAATAAACATACAGATAAGGAAATGGGTGATTTAGTCCTTCTTCAGTTCTGCAAAAGCAGTGCTCAGTTCCCTCCGTGCACAACTCTCAGGTTTCGTTGCAGCCAAATAGATTCCTAGCACATCAAAACTTGCATGCACTATGAGAAACCGTGCACAATTCCCTCAGTGCACAACTTCCAGGCTTCGTTCCGGCCAGATAGATTCCTAGCACGTGAAAATGTGCATGTACTATGAGATGCTTCCACCACATAAGTCGGGTCTTCACTGACTGACTCATCTGTTTTGCATCTTAAGAGTTAGGCTATTATCCCTGCCTACTGATGATGTCAGCAGCATGTGAGCTGTCTGACTCACAATTCTCTAAGTAAACTCAGGCAGGCTGACTCATCCTAAATATACACAGACAAGCTGACTCATCTGACCTTTACACACACACCTGCATACCTCTTAACCTCCTGCCTCATAAATCAGGGATAAGGCTTAAAAAAGTCAGGGACAAAGGACCAAAATCAGGGACACTTCAAAATTGGAGATATCCACTCAGGAAGCTGGTAGAATAAAGGGCTTAGTGTAAAATGCATTTTCTAAATAAGAACAAGTCTGTAACTTTAATGTTTGACATTAGTTTGTGCTTATAACCCTCGCTGTTTAGTCATGGAAACACAATTTTTAGGAGGGACCGAGTAAAATTTTGAGGCAAAATCAGGGACGTCCCTGAAAATCAGGGACAGTTGAGAGGTATGCACACCTGTTTCACCTAGGAAAGAATGTTTTGGTTTTGGCTTCTTGCAAACCCAAAGCAGTTTACACAGAATAAAGCAGAGTGCAAGGCTCTGTGTTCTAATTCTAAATCATTTATTACATTCCCACTGTGTTAGCCTGCAGTACAGCACAGGAGAAGGCAAGCAACTTACTGCCTCTTGTCTTATTTATATATTCCTTATACAGTACTTGGGAGAAGGGGGGGGGCTACAAGACTGAAAGTGGCCAGATTTCATCCTGTAGTTAAAACAATAAACTTACTAGAACAAGACAATGTAAAAGGAAATGCAGTACAAATTCAGACAGGGGCTCTGACACTGTCACACCTTCTGAACAACAAGGCAGTGGAAACAGTGCCAGGGTCGGAAGAACACAGGGTTGTAGTCCCACTACTTTCTAGATCAAAAGAAATTGGGGGGCATGTGCCCCATTCTTGACCTCAGAAATCTGAACAAATTTATGGATCAAGAAAAATTCAAAATGATTTCTCTTGGTTCTTGGCTGCCCTGCCTGATGCCTCAAGGCTGTCTAGTATCCCTGGTTACGGAGGAGGCATATCAGCACATTCTGGTACACTCAAGCCACCATTGATACCACTCTTTCATAGTGCTGGGGCAGCATAACCAGTTCAGAGTCCTGCCTTTTGTGCTTTCCTCTGCGCCACAAAGTCTTTACAAAGTGCTTTCAAGATCTTACTTCCAGTTGGAGCTCTTGCAGCAGGCTGCACCATCATTAGGAATATACTGCCAGGCAGTAGGACCCCACAGAAAAATTCTAACAGTACCCAGCGGGGATCGCCCACCAGTGGTATAAAGGGGGCAGTCCCCAGCCCCACCTCAGTTCTTTTCCCGCTGTTGACCTTACACATCAGCTCCACAGATGCCTCTTGCTACCAGTCGACAGTCATTTTCACGTTTTCTTATTTTTTTTCTCCATATTAAAGTTCTTTCATGCATGTCTTCACCATCTTCTACCTCAAAGCGGTGGAAAAGACGTCCATTCAGACTGCCTTATTTGTTTAGGCCCCAAGTACGACGCGGAGGCCTGCCCGCCTTGCCGCAGTTTTAGCCACTGGACACACATCTGTCACCTGAAACTCGAAAATGTGCAAACCTACACATCTGGGCAGAAGCAACCCAGAGACAGACTACTACCTGGAAGGGGAGAAACTAGCAACCACCCATCAGGAGAGGGGATCTAGGGGTTCTCATATCAGACAGTTTGAAGGTAGGCGGACAATGCGAAAAAGCAGCAAAGAAGGCCAGCAGGATGCTGGGATGCATAGGAAGGGGCATCACAAGTGGAAGAAAGGAGGTGATCCTGCCACTGTACAGGTTCCTGGTGAGACCCCATCTTGAGTACTGTGTCCAGTTCTGGAGACCTTATCTCAGGAAGGACATAGATAAATTGGAGACAGTACAGAGGAGGGCAACAAAAGTGATGCACGGTCTCCATAAGTTGCCATACAAAAGCTGGTTACAGGAACTCAACATGTACTCCCTGGAACAACCCTGGGGTAGAGGGGACATGATTGAGACATTTAAGTTTCTGAAGGGTATAAAACAGTCTCCACTCAGGAGCTCTTTATGGTCAATAGCACCAGCAGGACAAGAGGACATGAGATGAAATTCAGGGAAGGAAGATTCAGGAGCAACATGCAAAGGTTTTTCTTCACAGAGAGGTTGGTTGATCCATGGAGGAATGGTCTGCCGGCTTTAGTCATTGACTCCAAAACAGTAGGGGAATTCAAAGCAGCTTGGGACAGACACAAGGGGGCTGTCTCACAGAAAGAAGGGGTAGGGCTCAGGGCAGACTAGATGGATCCTTGGTCCCCATCTGCCATCAGTTTCTGTGTTTCTATGAAAGCACTGAAGAGCCACCTGTTGAAGCAACAACTAACTCTCATGCAGAGGACCCCCTCCAGCCACAGTTCCTCTTTCTCCTTGGTCCATAGGTCTTCATCTTCTTCCCACAAGGATAAAAAGACCAGCGGGAAGCACCATCAGAAAGTGACTACTGAGTCCCAACTCCCGCGGGAGGTTGGACTCCTCCTTTCTGGCAGCCCAAACATCCACCAGGCTACTGTTGATGAAGCCTCCCGCCTTGGTCCAGACATCAGGCGGGGGGTCTTCTGGGCAAGGGCCTTCTAGCCCACCTCTGAGTCTTAGGCTCTTCAAACACTGTTTTGGGCATAAGCCAGAGGATTCAGCCATCACCTTTTCAGGCAGCGGGCATGGACTAGTTGTTCACCAGGCAGCAGCATCAGCCTAGTTGGGCTGTCAGGGCCCGATGACCAGAATAGACGCCAGGAGCAGGATTTCCAGCCGGGGTACACTCTCCAAAACATCAGACGACGGACTCCTGTCACTCGACCCAGTCGTCCTCATCTTAGATGCCTCCAGGGTCAGATCAGGTGACACCCCCTCCACCGGCTTCCCTAAGCCACCACCAGAGGTTCTGCCACTGGCCAAGCCGACGCTTTCTCAGGCGTCGGATCAGCAGCTGCCAATTTGATGCCACCGGACCAGACTACAGGCCTGGCGTCTGACACACTGCCACCTGTGGGACTGCCGCCAAACACACTGGTGTCCCCCGACCTATCGTCAGGGTCAAATGCACCAACAGGTCCGACACCTGGTATACCCAGTGCACTGCCCCCGGCCTCAGACCCTTTAGGGGCCCCCCTTTGGTCTCACTTATGGATGTGGGATCCCTGTTTAATTCATGGTGGAATACCATAAAAGGGGAACTCCTGCCCAAGGATCGTCCAGCTCCCATGCCAAGCCCTTTGCCCTTGGGTCCTTCACAGCAGCCACCCAAACCTCCTACTTCTCCACCCAGGAAGCCATCATCTCCCCCTCAGAAGGCCACCCCTTTGCCAAATCTATTGGATAAAGGGTCCACGAGACGTCACAGATAGAGACACAACCGTTTGTCCCAGTCTTCTTCCTGACTCCAACACTCACATGGTCACCGGTCATAGTGCTCTTATACCAAGTCTCCCTCATTGGACTCATCCAGGAGGAGTTCCTCCTTATCCTCTAGGTCCTCGGGAGAGGTTTTCTTCCTTTCCCCTCACCCTGATGTCCGTAGGGATTCTCCCAGGTGGCCTACAGAGGACCCTGCTTTTTTGGACATGATGCGTGTCATCCAGTTTCTCAGCCAATGGGAGTCCAAGATTTGGACCCAGAGAGAAGGCGGCTTGCCCACTTTCTAGGCATGAATGACCCTAAACCTTTCATGATGTCACCAGACTCACCTGGAGGCACCCCTCCTCCACTCTCCCAAAGAAATTGGACAGGCTGTACAGGACCCCTACTAACGAACTATTTTTGGCAGAACAATCCAAGGCTGACACCATGGTCCTTCGGCAGCACACGGAAGAACCAGGCAGCCTCGGCATATAAGTTCTCAGCCACCGGACAAAGAATCCAAAAGGTTGGACCAGTTTGGCTGTAAAGTCTACTCGTTGGCCACCTGCATTGTTTGTGGAGTTCCTTGCTTGTGGGGGTACCAAATCCTTGTTTGAGGGAGGGTAGGTTGTGTAACTGTTAATGTTTTTTGCTTAAAACTTCATGCTTGTGGAGATACAGGATCTTGTTTGTTTGGGGGAAGGTGTGGTTTGTGGAACAGTGCTTAATTGTTTTAACTTGGTGCTTCTGTTAAAAGCACATTTTTTTTATTTTTAAAAACATTTAACTTTGCTTTCCAAAGATCTCAGTAATTTTACTCTGCTGACTTTTCCTGGTTGCTGTTGAAGTGCAGAAGTGTTCGATGTGGTAGAATGCAGCAACGTTTTCATCACAGACAGCATTCAGCTCAATGTACTGCCACAGTTTGCTGAGGCATTGCTGCACCTCTGAATTGGTAGGCATGTAGACTTCTATTTCTTCCTCCTCCTCGGCCTTCTCCTCTAACTGAAGGACCTGTTTTGCTATTTCAGAGTCTGTCATTTCACCGAAGCATGGCACTGAATTATCGATGTCTACAAACTTGTTAAATTCCTCGGCCGTCATGTTTTCGAGCACAGTTAACTGGATCTCAATCTCTGGTTCTACAGATGTGTTTTTAAGGAACCCTGCCTTCCTGTAGCAGTTTTGAATGGTCTCACACTTCATATCACCCCACAACTGATATAACATATGAATGGCATCCAGTATGGTCATCTTTTTGGTCAGCTTGTTTACAGAAATGGTAGCATGCGTCTAGCACGAGACGCCTGTACAGGTTTTTTAAATTCTTAATTATGCCCACGTCCATGGGCTGAATCAAGGATGTGGTGTTAGGCAAAAAAACTACGGTGATGTTACAGAATTGTAATGGGGGGTGGGCATTACAGCTGTCCAGTAGGAGGGCGATTTTCCTTTGTTTGTACCCATTTCCCTATCAAAGTCTTGGTCTATTCAGTAAACAGTGATGCTGTCATCCATGCAGTTTGATTTGCCATGTAAGTTACCGGTAAGCTTTGGACATCTGTCTTTAAAACATCTAGGCTTCAAACTCTTGCCTATGACCAGTAAATGCCTGTTTCATCGGCATTGTACACATCTTTTGGTTGGAATTCTGCCAAAATGGTAGGGAGCACTGTCTGCGCCCAGTAATCAGCCCCATTAGTGTCGGCGTCATTTTTTTCGCCATGTACCTTTTTAAACACAATGTTTGTGGCACAACCACCCATTGCTTGGTTTGAACTCTGGTTTCCCTAAGACCTCTGCTAGCTTTTTGGCTTTAACATGCATTAATGGACCTGAAACAGGCATATCTGAGCCTCGAGCGTTCTCAAACCAACACAGTAGTAGCAGCCTCCACTGCGGAGTCCTTACCCTCCCTTTTTCTTTTCCTGCTCATGTTGGAGTTTCTTTGGAATTCTTCTCGGATAGAGTCTTTGTTCTTTTGCAGGCGACTCACTTGGGACTGAGAAATCCCACATTTCCTTGCAGCTTGACTCTGGGTAGCCACAGGCAGGTCTAGATGGTCCAGTACAGCTATCTTGTCTGAGTCTGTTAGCTCTTTTCTCTTGGGGCTAGTGGAAGCAGGACTGGAGTTAGACATGGTCATTGTAAGCATCTGAAGGACCGCTCAACACAAAGGGATTAAATGGCGTAGCACAAGCAATTAAGCAATTAATTGCACTAACAATCTAACGAGGCGAATCGGCAACTCTGTGCTGGAATCACACCAGCCCCTCTTTATCATGCTTATGAGGTAATTCACTGCTACTCACTGCTGTAAAAACACATACAGACACAGAGGTGGGAGAAGTGGTGCAAAACGTTGTCTTTGGTCTGAAAAATGCATTTAAATGGGCTTTATTATGCTTTTAAGAGGGATTTTTATCATTGTTGGTATAATAAAAAAATTGTGACTGGGGGGGGGGGCGCTACTGAGCACACCCACCGATGAGATGCACTCAGCGAGCGCTCCTTCACTAATCCCACCAGAAAGAGCTGAAACTGCAAGAAACACCCAAAAAAGGATGATCTGACTCAAAAACTGTGTTCAGTGGACCAAGCTGCATCCAGCGATACCTTTTTTTCGCCATGGGATGGACTAACAAAGCGCCAGCAAGTAATCCTAAGAACTCACCCGCCCAAACTGCGCTAGCGGAGGCCTCGGGGCCTTCTTCTCCGAACCACCATGGTGAGCTCTGCGAAAGTCCATGCAAGCAATCGACTCTAAAGTGGAGTCGATCCTGACAAAATTTGAAGAACAAGATGCAAAAATTGCAGCTGCATCTCATACAGCAACTACTGCAGAATCTCTGGCAACAAAAGCTCTTAACAGCCACAAATAAAATACAACAAGAAAATGCGCAGCTGAAATATAGATTGGAAGCTTTAGAGAACTCCCAAAAGGCTTCTAACACTCGGATCGTGGGCCTACCTGAAAATATCGAGGGGGACAGCTTGCTTTACGTCCTTAAAGAGTGGCTGCCAGGAGCCCTACAACTTGATGCCCAAATCACCGCCCAGTTCATTCGGACATACCGGATATCGCCTCGAGGGGCATCGGGCCAGAATGAGCTACCCAGTACAGCCCTCCTGGTTACAACAAGCCCAGTAATCCGGGACACTATTCTGGAAGCAGCCAGAAACACAGAACGGCTCAATTGCCAGGACTTCACCGTCCACATGTTTCCGGACTTCTCATTTGCTGCTAGAGTGAGGAGGAAAAGGTTTGGCGGTGTGCGAGCCATGTTGCTAAGTCTGGGTGTCACGCACTCTCTTTTGATGCCCACTCGATTGAGGATCCAATATGGAGGCCACGTATACCAGTACACAGGCCCCGAAGAAGCTGGGAGTTCGATCGGTCCAGAAAAACAGCGGAGACTGACTCTGCATCGGAGATTGAAACATGAAAAACCACAGGTTTTTGCTAATATAAACTGTGCAAGTTTTGATTAGGAAAATGAAGGGACTGTTGCTTTATCTATAAAAAAATTGTGGCTGTTATGCTTACTGGGATGGGAGCTGCAGTTTTAATTTCAATTTAAAATAGTCGTGCACTGTTGATGAGGAAATCGGCTTTGTCTGTAATTTAGCTATAGTATATTTATATGTTGTTTTGGGATTATGAGGGTGGCTAGTTTTTGTTGCAATAAAAGACCACCTCTTATATTTGGGTACTGTTTTGGTGGGATTGGAGGGGCTCTTACACTGTTTGCTACCATATCTTGGATCTTATGTTCGGCAGAGGATCATAACAACACTGGATGTTGTGTTAAAAATGTTTGGAAACACTATTTTCTTTCAAGATGACCGCTTCAAGTCTTGTGGGGTGCAGTTTTTCTTGGGACTTTTCATGGACTGAATAATGAAGGAAATACCCTCCCATCCATAAATAAGAATGCCTAGACTAACAAAACTTTTTACATTGAATGTATCCTATGTACCATACCTTTTGATATGAGATCTCTGACATGAGACATTTCGGAGATCTACTGTTACGGTAAGTTCTTACGTAACTGTACTTGCTTACTGTGCACCTGAGGAGATTAGGATGTCAAGCCTTCCCGTACTTGGACGACTGGCTGATTTGAAGCCCATTCAGTCAGGAGACAAACGGGCAGTAACCACTGCTTAGTAAATATACTTTGGTATACACCTTAAATATCAATGAAACTACCGGGACGGATCTGACTGCATAAAAACCTCAGACAAAACCATGACTGTAAATAGAGATCAAATGACTAACCAGTTGGACGATTAAATATTTATTCTCCAAAGTTCATTTTTAGGCTCACATGATGGCTGGCTGAGAGAAAACAGCATATCTCCACCGCTTCTCACTCCACCCACAAGCAAACTCTACATTTGCCTAACCTGCGTGTCTTCACGGAGATTAAAGCAGCACCCTAAATTGTAGGAACAGTGCAGTGCAAGAATCTGAGCCCAGCAGATGGATGTAGGCATGAAAAATGCTCCCCCGAGCTACTCTCCTCCTCCCATGCCGGAAAAGGACAAGGCTGCGAAGAAGCCTAAACAACAAGCCGCCACTCGCATAAGAACCCGTCCAGTCAAATGGCGCTGTCAGAAGAGCGGTTTCTTGAAATCATGCATCCAATGCAGGAGACTATCTCTATCTCAGCAGATTTCCAACAACTCCGCTCTTCAGTCGACTCGTTGGCAACTTGGGTCTGGGACTATGAGGCATGGCTCTCATCAGTGGAAAAATGGCAGGGGAGAACTGACCAGGATAACGCAAGCTAGAGGAGAAATTAGAGGATTTAGAAGGGCTCAGTAACTTGCTGATCATAGACCTACCTGAAGCAGAGGAAGGCATTGCTCCAATATAATTTATCCAAAAGTTTTGTACTAGAATCACTGGGCCATCGCCGATGGCACCACATATGTTATCGAGAGGGTTCATTGCCCCCCAATCCTTTGATTTTAAAGTACTCAACTTCCAGGATAAATGGGTAATTTTAGAAAAGTTAAGGAAACCCAGGAGTTGCAGTGGGAGGGGCACAAAATAAGGATAACCCAGGATCTACCATAGACTGTCCGGGTAAAAAGACATGAATTCCACCCAACTGTATCTAAGCTGAGTGCGGCTGGAAAATCGTTTTGGGTCAGATACCCAGCCATTCTGCAGGTAAAACATGCTGGTAAATGGATCTCGTTCAACACCCCGGAGCAGGCAACCACTGAACTTAAAACCTTGCTGCCTCATCTATTCAAGTGAGGCCCCTCGTAGTCTTATTCGAGCGATTCTCTCCTTCAGGAGCACAGTAATTATAAAGTGCCTGCTATCTGTTGATTTAAGCCCAGAGGATTCATTATTATTTTTCGATCACCTTGCTAACTTATTGGAGGATTAATCCCTTTTTCTGGTGTCTCGGGGGCTTGATTAGACAGTACTGCACCTCACTACGGATACTTTCCTGGTTGCTAAAATGGCTAATCGCACGGAGGGCCTGCTCGGACTGTTAATTACCACGGACTTTGCCTACAGATCTGAACTAGCTTCAGCCATAACAGGGGTATGTAAACTCGGCGCGTAATGGCAATGGTTACTTTTCCTATCTTTCGTTGGATTTAAAGCAGCAGTACTACGAAATCAGGAAGTGAGCTATCAAAATTCTGTTTCTAGGGACATGGATATGTTGTTCATCCACACTTATTGGCAGGTTCCTTGCCGCTTTAAATCTTGCCGGAAGGTCTTCAAGCTGGCTCCGCCCCATGACGCTAGATCTTCCTTACCGCTTGGAAGCTCAGGTTCCCTCCTTAGCGCTCTGTGTTTTCGACTGGTTCCTGGAAATTTCGGTCTTCGAAATCAATTGGAAGTTTTCTGAAACTTCGATCTTTCTTCTTCGCTGTCATGGCGATGGCCCATTCGTTTCAGGCTCGGGGGCGCCGGTTTTTCCCTCCAGGAGATATCCGCACTCCACGGCGTTTACTGCCTTGACTTGGATCACGATCCTCAACTTCGGAATTTTTGTTGTGCCCTTCGGTAGCTCTCTGGAGATCGCGGCCGTTGAGGGCCCAGGCGACCGGGTCAATTTTCGCCCCGGAATTCCTCAGATGACTCGTAACGCAGTGTCCGCGCTCGGCTGTCTCGGCTGAGCAGCTCGACCTTCTTTCCCTTGGGAGGGTAGCTGCCCTCCCTCTTCCTCGCCATCGCTTATCCCGGCCTCCTTGAGTTCTTCTCATGCAGCTTGCTCATGAGCTTCAACAGCCTTTCCTCAAGGGAGAGGGACCTTGGGACCCGCCTCTCGCCCAAGTCCAAGGAGTCGGCTAAGTCCCTTCTTGGTCTGGAGGGAGCGGAGAGTTCCTCCCCGCCAGCCGACGCCTCGACTTCGGTTGAGGATGCGCTTCAGCCGCTGGCCTCACGGTAATTCCCATCAGGTCAGCCGCCAGGACTCCTGACGACGCTTGTCGAAGTCTCTCGACCCGCTATCTGGGCTGTCTTCGCTGGTGCCGCCATCCCTTCGGCGGTTCCCCGGCGGAGGCCTGAGGGATTCTGCCTGTACCCCGATCGACAGTCCTCGGCCCTTTCTTCCGAGCCGAGGGGAGGAGGCGGGCGCCCCGCTCCTTCCCAGGCCACCCTGTTCCCCCGGGATTTGGGTCTGTCCTCCTCTCGGTCTAGCCGCTCACGCCGACTTCGGCATTCTCGGTCGGGGCACCGAGTCAAGTGGCATTGTCGTTCTTCCTCGTCCCCCTCCTTGGATGAGGAGTGGCTTAGATGCCATTGGCGTCGACGTTACGAGGAGTTTGTGGCAGCAGCTGTTGTCCGGGAATCAGTCGACCCCGATTCATTCTCTGGCTAGTAAGCAGCTGCCGCCCGGTCGGCCGACGCAGCCGTCTGCAGTTGAGGTGCCTCTCCGGGCCGGGTCACTCGCCCGATCCTGCTGCCCACCGCCCTCGGTGGAACCCAGGCCGGGCCATGACCTGTCCCGCAGGTTATCTGTTGCCCTCGCTCCCGCCTGCCCTCGGCGGACGAAGAGTGACTCAGGCCAGCGGCAGCTTTTTGCAGACCCCTCGGAGCCAGAAATCAACCCCTCTGTTTCCTAGCAGGGAAGACCCATGGTCTTCTCCGGAACATTCTGTGGCCGACAGCCCATCGTCCTTTATGGGTCTGCTCCAGCTCATCTCGAATTCACCGGATGCAGCCCAGCCATTTCAAACGGGCCCTTACGGAGATTCTAGGACCGAGGGGTTCTCCTCGGAGGCCTTCCTGGTGGCTGCAGGCAATTGTGGCCCAGCCTTGAGCTTTGGATGGCATCACTTCCTGCCCTGCGCTTTCGCCAGGGTGGCCAGGAAGTACCCTGTCCCTGTCGGTTCTCTGCCCGGTTTTCGAACACCCCTCGCTGAGGGGGTAGTCACCGACAATGTTTTCCAATGTTCTGGAAATGCTAGGGATGTGGATAGGCCCCTGACAAGGAGTCCAAAAGGATGGACTATGTCGGGCAAGGTTTACGCTGCGTCCTCCCTAGGCCTCCGTCAGGCCAGCTCGGCGGCACTGATGGCACATTTCTCCCACGCACTCTTGGACTCCCTGGATGAGGTCCTCCCTCATCTCCCGGCCGACCTGCGGACCACAGTCCAACGGGTGCAGGACCAGGGTAGGGCGGTGGCGAAACAGCAGCTCCAGACGGCTCTGGATCTGGGTGACTCCTGTGCCAGATCGGTGGCGGCCACAGTGGCCATGCGCCGCAGGGCGTGGCTGAGGTTATCCTCCTTCTCCTTGGAAACCCAGCACGAGTTGGCGGACATTCCCTTCTTGGGAACTGACCTTTCAGCCCTGGAGTGGAGGGACACCTCCAGGGGTCCGAGAAGTCCGATGCCACTCCAGACTTGGTCACTCCCGCCCGGAGGGACAAGGGCAGCCGGCAGCCTTTGCATAAGCCCCTTTGCCCCCCGGCCCCTGCGGCTCGACCGGCCCAACATGAGGGCCAGCAGGCATGCGCTGGGCGGCCTGATGCCAGACCAGCGTGTTTCTCCAAAAGGAAGCAGGGAGGTAAAGATCCGAGAGCTCCCTCGGCCTCTTCCTCCCCCAAACCTGCTCAGTGATGGGCTAAGGGGCGCTGTTCCTGGCCCCGTCGTCCCTGCCCGGGTTTCCCCGTGGGGGGACGGCTCCGCACCTCTTCCTCTTGGTCCCGGACCCCTAGGGGTCAGTGGTGCTAGGGGTAGGTCCTGTCGCGGGTTGCGAGCAGCTTCCCCCTTTTGAGCCGTTGCCCCACGGGGATCTTGAGGTCCATAGCCTCTTCGTCGGCCCGCTGAGCCGACTTGCCTGGCCCTCTAATTAGAGGTGTTCAGGAAGGTTGCGGACCCTCCTTCTGACCCTGGGTTCGTGTCTAGGTATCCCTGGTCTCAAACGGATGGGGGGCTTGCGTCCCATCCTTCTGCATGCCTGTTTGGTCTCTCTGCCTCAGATAACCCGTCCTCAGAGCGGGGCATGTGGCTTCTTCCTGGGCCTCCAGGATGTACTTACTCCGTGTTCCGTCCGTTCTTGGGAGACTCCTCCCTTTCCTAAGCGGGGGATCTCCTTACGAGTTCCTGGCCAGGCCCTTCGTTCTCTGCTCAGCAGCTTCTGCGGCATTGAGGGGTCCGGGCGTCACCCCACCCGGATGGCGGCCTGATTGCAACCCTTCCAGGCTCAGACTGGTCTCCCTTTACCGGAGCCACGTTGGAACTCGTGTCTTAGCGGGTGATCCTTCTTCGGGACGAGGCTCGACTCTTGAGTCCGAGCTCGGCTCCTGGTGGACAGGGCTGAGGTTTTTCCTCCCTTACCTAGTCAGGTCTGACTGGGCAATTGCGCCTTGCCGGGACCTCCTGCACCTCCTGGGCCTCGCGGCGGCTGGCTCCAGTGTGGTCTGTTGGACCCGCTGGTTCATGCGTTCCCCTAGTGGGGACTGGCCAGCTAGCGGTCACAGTGCTGCATTCCTCGGACCAGTTCGTGACTATAGCCCAGGAGTTAGGGGCACGCTCCCCCTCGGACTGTTCCAGCTCCTGCAGGAGATCATTCTGTTCGTCCACCCTGAGTCAACGGTCTTCTCCGACTGATGCTTCTCGGATGGGTGGGGATGCCCATCTAGGGGAATACAGAGTGCTTTGCCTCTGGTCCTCTCGGGAGTCCCGATGTCTTTCCTACCCACTGGAGCTTCAGGCGGTCCATTTAGCTTGCACTGCTCGCTCCGTTTGTGTGGGGTCTAGTGGTTTAAGTCCAAGCAGACAACACCACGACCATGTGCTACCTATCCCGCCAAGTTCGGTCGAGCCCCTTACCTTGGCATAAGGAGGCTCCCTGCATTGGGTTTTTCGCGCAGCTGGAGGCGGTTTCCCAGCCATTTGATGGCAGGAGCCTCCAGCACCCTGGCTGATGCCCTATGCCGGACATAGGCTGCGCCTCACGAGTGGTCTTCCCTGCCGGAGGTAGCACAGGATCTTCTCCCTCCTTCCCTCCAGGGAGAACACGAGGCCGAGACTGTTTCATGCCCGCCCCCTCAGCAAGGTTTGCTGTAGGGGATGCCGTCGAGGCCGCGGACCCTGGGCCTTTCCACGCCTCTCCCCAATTCCCTTGACCCACGGGCAAGGCAAGGAGGGACTAGGCGCAGGTGATGCTGGTAGCCCCAGACTGGATTGTCCGCTCTGGTATCCAACTCTCCTCAGTCTCAGCCCCAGGCTCCCGAGGCGGCTTCCAGTCCGCCCGGTCCTGATCTCTGTTCTCAGGGGAAGGTTTTCCATCTGGACCTTCAGTCCCTGCACCTGAAGGCCTGGTCTCTGTGCGGCTAGGGGCCAGGCCTTGGGTCCTTCGGCAGGGTCCTCGACATTTTCGAGGCGTCCTGCTAGAAGTTGGCCAGACATGCTCGCCTTCAATTGGAAGAGTTCTCCATTTGATGATGGGATAGGGCCTAGTCCCTGGGCGAGCATTCCGGACCATCTGCAGTCTGTTCTTTGAACTAGGGCTTCGGCCAACGACCCTCTAGGTGCTTCTGTTGGTCACCCCTGTCTTCCGGGCGCGGGCCGGAAGGCAGTCGGTGGCGCAGAAAAGGTGGTCTGGCACTTTTCTAGGCCTTGATCACACCTCCCCTTTGGGGGAGAGTATCCCCATTTCTGTGGGATCTTCGCTGGTATGGGCTTAGCTCACGGGCAAGCCGTTCGAACCTTTGCACAGGTGCGAGTTCCCCCACCTGTTGTGGAAGAACACCTTCTTGGGGCTACTCTGCCATCCAGAAGGAGGGGAGAGTTCCAGGCGCTCCTTTGAATCTCCCTATCTGGTCTTCCACAGGGACAAGGTTGTCCTGCGCCCCACTCGAAGTTCCTTCCGTAGGCGGTGGCGGAGCCTTCCCTAACCGGGTATTGTCTCTGCAGGGGTCCATCCCCATTCACGCCTCGGAGGCCGTGTATAGGATCCATGGGACCCTATTTAATGCTCACCTACCCAGGGAGCGTAGGGCTGAAGTTCGGGAGAGGTTCGCCAGCTGTTTGTCATCTACGCTGAAGCCGCATGTGGCAGACCTGCAGCCAAGCAGACGACGAGCCGGTGGGTCACCTCCTGCATAGGTTTCTGCTATAGGTGGACGGGATTGGAGCCTCCCAGAGGGATAAGTGCTCTTTTTACCTGCCTTTCGCTGCATCGGTGGCTGCTTCCGAGGATACTCCGGTCCAGGATATCAGCAGGGCTTCTACCTGGAAGCAGGCTTTACCGTTTCCGCTTCCACATCAACCTTGGGTCACGCCGGGATGCTGGTCGGGGCCTCGGTTCTCCAGTCTTTCTACCTAAAGTAGGGGTGCGCTTGCCCCCTCCTCCCGGGAGAACTTCTAGAGTCTGCCAATAAGTGTGGATGAACAACATATCCATGTCCCTAGAAATACAGGTTACACCTGTAACAGGAGTTCTAGGAATGGTATATTGTTAATCCCCATGACCCACCCGCCTCCCCGGCTTGACGCACAACCTGAGCTTTCCAGCGGCTAGATCTGCATCGTATGGAGTTGAGTTTTACCACCCGGTGGGTGGAGGAGCCAGCTTGAAGACCTTCCGCAAGATTTAAAGCGGCAAGGAGCCGCCAATAAGTGTGGATGAACAACATATACCATTCCTAGAACTCCTGTTACAGGTGAGTAACCTGTATTTTTCGGCTGTAAGCATGCGGCCAAAGTTCCAGTTTCCATACCTGTAAATGTTTTTTTTTCAGTCATCTTTAGTTTTTTAGATATTTGCAATTTATTTGAATTGTTGTAGCGCTACAACAAATATGGCGGCTGACTAATTTTCAGCTGCGCTTTTTCTACCTGTCACATCACGTCCTTTGACAACAGCAGAGACCCTCTGCTGACCATTCCCTATGTCCCTGCAAGTCATTCACATGTGCAATTGGCAGCAGAGGGGGTTCCAGTGCAACATGCTTAGTGGCAGAAGTGTAAACAAAAGCCGAGAATAACCGAGCAAATTATTCGGTGATAGTACAATGCTGGCGAGAAAGAGTACCAGGTATATGATTAGAGCAGGGCACAGGGAATAAACTGTATAATAATAAAAAAAAAAAGCGCAATTTTTTTTTCGTAGTATTGCTGCTTTAAAGACTGACGAGGCATTTTCTCCTTTTATCTTTACTTTACAATAACAGGAGTTTTGGATGTTCCTCCTTACTTTTATTATTGGGCCTTTTTCAAACTCTAATATAGACCCTGATTTAGCCTTAATGCATGGCTCTGGCTAGTTTAATTTTGTTCATCTAAGGGCCATTCGGAACTTAACTAGTCAGAGACTGTTTTGGCGGAATACCATTTCTTTTTTGTTGGCACATAATTAGTTTAAAGGGTCCTTTACTCAAATGAAATGCCTGGATGTGAGGTGCCTAATCCATGTAGTTTTGATAGACCTAGTATCTGCAGTAGGAGTTTAGCTGCCTGTAGACACTGTTTAATACAAAATCTAGCCTATTGTTTATCAACTGCAATTTATATTTCTTGTTCGCACTGTCTTGTTTGCGGTGGGGAGGGAGGGGGGAGGTCATGTTCAGGGGCTCTTAGTTCAGCTCTGTGAGCAGCACCTGATGGTGTGCTGAAGGTAATACAGTTTATTAGAACTGGGGGTAAATATAGTTAGTCTTTGTATGCTTTTATTAGTGTTCATGTTGGGGATGTTTATGTACATGCTTGAGTTTTCTGGGGGGTGGAGAGTGGGGAAGAATGCTTTGCTCCTGATGTATTAAATAGTTTCAGGGAGGTGGAGAGGGGGTCAGTGCCACGCTAATGTGACTCCTCCACTAACTATGGTTATAGCCATAAGAAACCACTGGGGCCTGCTTGCAGAATCCCAGGACCGTCCACTCATTATGTGAATGGGAGGCCCCTACACATTTATTAGCTGGAATAGTAAAGGGGCCCAAGACAGGTGTAAGAGATTGGTAATCCTGTGCCATCTGCAACATCTTAAGGCAGGACTAGTTTGTTTACAAGAGACGCATATTAGGAGCGAAGAGGTCTCCCTCTTCAAACGAAACTGGGTACGGCAAGTTTTCGGTTCTGGTATCTCCTTGAAACGAGGAGGGACTGCAATATTATTTATTTATTTATTTATTTATTTAAATTGTTTCACCGTGAAAGGCACACTGAGCAACAAGATGCTCGTCTCCCGATGCGACCTGGAGGGAGGGTGCACAGAGTATAGGATAACACACAGGGTATCACGTGAACATTTAACAGTAAGCAAATGGCAGCATTAGGACACATTTGTATGATTTTACAAGCAGCACATGTTGAATACATTGGAATACAGTTGGGAGCATAATAACAATTATGTGATGTAGCAGTAATAAGGGCAATTTTAGGAAACACAAGTAGAACGAGGGTTTAAACAAATGAAGCGTAGAACACATGAGGTACATGACAATAGCATAGGGTTGGGTCAATACGCCAGCATCTGTAGCTAATGCTATGTGCTTGATCAGGCAAGTGGGTGGGGGGATTGGCACTTGACGGAGTTGGGTGCAGGAGCAATTTGTAGTGAGGTAATTTGCCAGGGCGGTGGATAGAGAGTGGGCAGAGGAGGAGTGGCGAATTTGTGGTTGGACATCATTCCAGAGCTTGGGTAAGCAGAGCGAGAAGGCAGCTTGGCTGACCATGGTCCTCTGCCTGGGGATTGATAGTTGGTGGGAGTCACAGGATCTAAGGGAGTGGGTGGGGGTTGGGGCAGCTGAGAGTAAGGAGGAGAGGTAGGATGGGATGGTGCCAAGCCAGAAGTTTGAGACGTATTTAGCACAGTGCAAAATGCGTCAGTTTTCGAGGGACGGTAGTGCCAGGGAGCAGTAGAGGTCGCAGTGATGGGTGAGAGGTGGGGCATCGAGAGCAAAGCGGCAGAAGGCATTGAAGAGGGTGTCCAGTTTAGATGAGGTGGATGTTGGGGCTGCACTATAGACAGTGTCACAGTAGTCGAAGGAGGGGAGTATCATCTTCTGGACCAATTCACATCAAGCGGGTAGGGGGAGGCTACTGTGGTTCCTATACAGTGCACCAAGCATGGGGCACAGTTTTTTTTTGAGATGGCATCGATGTGCTCAGAGAAAGAAAGCTGCCGGTCAAGCCATACATCTGAGTATCGGAATGAGGTGACATCCTTGAGTTTTTGTCCATCCAGGGTGAGGAAAAAGGAAGCGATGGGAGTCTGGACAGGCGTTGTCTTGTACTGAAGGTCATCGTGACAGTTTTTTTTAAGCATTTCGGGAGAGCTGGTGAGAGCTGAACCAGTGCTGAACTTTGTTGAAGTCAGCTTGGAGGTTAGATTGTACCACTTCCGGGGATGTGCCTGAGGAGAAGAGTACAGTATCGTCTGCATACATGTGGATTGATGAAGTAGAGCAGAAGAGTGGCAGGTCGTTAAGAAAAATGGAGATGGGGTGCCAGAGAGCCAGCTTCTAGGCAGGAAGTGTTTTCTGCAGCTCTGCACTTCATGCTCCTAATTTACAGACTAAAACATATAATTTTAGCTGAACCTTTTATTTCAACTGAACTCAGTGAATTCTGCAGATTCTCAGCTCTCTAACGATACCAGACTTGTGATGGGGTGTACTAAGCAAAATCAGCCTCATTCAACTGCAAATTTGAGGCCTTCTGCTGCATCTCAACCTCAGCCTCCTAGTTCTGATCAAGACCACGTGGTGGGGCCTGCTACTTCTAAGGACCCTCCATGGCAAGCACTCGTAGAATCTGTCAGAGCAATGGACTCAAAACTTGAAAAGGCACTTTCTAAATTGGAGACCCATGATGCAGCGATAACAGCACTGAGCTCAACTGTTGCTGAGGCAGAGAAGCAATCTCTAGCAGCTCAGACTACAGCAACTACCCTGGTGAAAGAAAACCAGCAACTAAGATATTGCCTGGAGGGAGTGGAGAATATGATTCGGGCGGGGAACGTCAGAGTAGTTGGCCTACCTGAAGGTGTGGAAGGGGTGAACCTTTTGTCCTTTATGCAGCAGTGTCTGGCTGAGACCCTGTCAATCCCTGAGGTTTTCGAATGGACAGCTCTGTGGCAGGCGTACCGAGCAACACCAAGGGTACGGCCTGCAGACGTGGGTCAACCGAGGATGGTGACCCTGAAGACGATGTGTCCGGAGGTCTGGGACATTCTAATAGGGGCAGCTCGTGCAGCTTTTCCCTTGGAGATCCAGCACCATGAAATCAAGCTATTTCCTGATCTCTCCTACTAGACACGCTCGAGGAGGAAACAATTTGACGCAGTTCGCCAGAAGCTTCGTTCGTTGGGGATCGCGCACACTCCTTCTTGCTATCAGCCCATCTAAGAGTCACATATGGGGGTCGGAGTTGGCAGTTTACAGACCCGAAGGACACGGGTTGCTGGGCCGGAAAAGCGGCTACTGAATTCAACAGTAAACCAGGACTGGAAAATGTGGTGGTCAGCTCTGATTTGGAGGAAGGCTGAGTACTAACTCTTGACTTTTTCTTTAGTCATTCATTTTACTTTGCCTAATAGTTAAAAGTTAGAGACTGGGATACTGAGGGTGAAGTGATATTTTTGGAGAGGGGGTAGAGTTGTTTAATCCCTTCTCATAGTTGTACTTACCCAGTTTAAAATTTTGTTCATGTTATTTCAGTTGTTCATATTGTATACTGAGATCTGTTCTAAGCTAATTGTTTGTATGGAGGGTGGGTAGGAGCAGGAGACAGCGGAGTGCATGGGATCCATGTCTACCTTTAATATATTTTCTTTTTGAAAGGTCACAGCTCTACTGGCTAGTGCAGTTCAAAGTTTGAGATATTCTACCTAATAAATGGACTATCACCTTAGCCATGAAGCAGCTGGCAACTTGGACTTTCTTATGGGACAGTTGGTGAAATCTGCCAATTATTTTATCCCCCACTCCTGCTGCATACTATGTAAGAGCTAGAACAAAGTGATATTCCATATTTTGCTGTTGTAACTAAATGAATCCTCTTGCGTGTGGGGGAAAAAGCTGTAATGTCTTTGTATTAAATCAAGAAAACGAAAGTACATAAAAAAAGGAAAATGGAGAATAGAATGGGTCCAATAACCGACCCCTTGGGGACGCCAATGGTCAAGGGAAGGGGGGTGAAGATGGCATCTGAAACTCTAATGGATTGTGTTCTGTCAGAGAGGTAGGATCTGAACCAGTTGGTGGCAGCAACAGAGAGGCCTGATTCAGAGAGACACGAGAGCATTAAGGGATCGGAGACTTGTCGAAAGCTTTCGGAAGGTCGACATGGATGGCATCAGTAAGCCTTGTAGGGGAGGAGGCAGTGGAGTGACCCTTCCTGAACCCTGACTGGAAGGACGTGAAGAAATTAGAGTCTGAGAGAAAGGATGTAAGTTGGGTGAGCATGAGGTGCTCTTGTAGTTTTGCGAGAGCTGAGAGGAGAGAGATAGGGTGGTAGTTTGAGGTGGGGGCACCTCCTTTAGGAAGGGGAATGACGATGGTGTGCATCCATGCCTGGGGGACTGCTGCTTCTTAATTATTAATTATCAAGACTATCTCCTTTAGACTAGTTCAAGAATGCTGGGATCCAGACAGACATTATATTATTCTCCAGGGCATCCTAGAATCCCACCTGATCCTATTGGGTTCTATTTACGGCCCAAATACAGATTCCCACTGAATGTTTTTGCTCATTTACTGACCCTACTCATTTCAGACCCCCCTAAGTTAACTTTTTTGGGAGGAGACTGAAATTTAGTCCCCCAAACTGACTTAGATAGATCAGATCGTAGGAGATCTGGATTAACCCCAGCTCAACAGGCCCTAAGAGATCTTATGCAGGGCTTTGGCACAGTAGATGTGAAGTATTTTAAATCCCACAGAAAGACAATGTATGTACACCCCCACTTCGCATAACACGTTTTCTCGAATTTACTGTTTTCTAGTTAGCTCTCTGGCCCTTCTGGGCCTGGTGAATGCCACAATTCATGCCAGAGTATTCTCGGATCACTCCCCCATCAGTATCTCCTACTTATTAGGACCTGGGGTCATGCGAGATTCTACATGGCACCTGAATACCCAGCTTCTGCAAACTCCTGCATCCCTTACCCGTAACCAAGATTTTATTACTTCTTTTCTGGAGACCAATTTAGACTCTGTGGGTAGAATAGAAACTGTGTGGGTGGCCTTAAAATGTGCCCTGCAAGGTGAATTTATATGTCTAGCAGTCACCCGGACCTGCAAAACCCAGGACCAACTAGACTCCTTGCTTAATGAAATCACCTTTTTGGAGTGCTCTTAGTGGCTCATCTACTGCATCAGAATGGACTAAATTACACCTCTTGAAGTCACAGTGCTCTGACTTTATGGCTCAGAAGGCCGATCTTGCCCTACATCGCACCAAATTAAAATATTTAGAATCTGGGGAAAGGGCGGGCAAACTTTTTGCTGTTAGATTGAGGCAAGCAGAAGTCACCAGGTTTATCCCCAGTCTCCATATAACTGGAGAAGATGCTGTAGTCATGGACTCCAAGGAAATATCCGCCATTTTTGGGAGATATTTTCAGGATCTTTACTCAGTGGATCCAGCATCTTGTCTTGACTATGCTATTGAAGCTTATTTAGACTCTGATAATCTTCCCCAGTTTTTGCCAGCCAGCACTACATCCTTGGGTGCCCAAATAGGGCTAAGTGAAGTACAGCAGGCCATCAGACAGTTGCCCCTGGATAAGGCATCTAGACCAGATGGCCTTTCTAATAATTTGTACAAGTCTTGCCTCCCTCAATTAGCTCACCTCCTAGTAAATGTTTTTAACCACTGGTTAGACAAAGGTGTGGTGGATTCCACTTTCTTAGAAACCTTGATCACTCTGATTCCGAAGCCAGGGAAAGACTCCTTATACCCCGAAAATTACTGTCCCATATCATTACTAAATACTGACGTTAAAATTCTAGCTAAAATAATAGCAAATTGGCCCAGTGGCGTTGAGGGTTGAGGCGCTGGACGCCTCACCTCATGCTACACCAGCGACCCGGGTTTGGGAACGGACTTGGGTTGCTCCGGGGTCGGCAGGGGGAGGGAGGATCGAGCATCCCAGCGGATGCTCTCCTCACTCGGGTGGTTACGGGGACGTGGAAGGCCCTACACCCCTCAGAGAGAGAGAGCTAGTGGAAGCACCGTGCCTTGAAGGGATCGGCAGCTCCGATATGCCGGAGTCAGGGAGGGGGACGCTACACGGCACGTGAGAGGATGACGTGGCACTAGCATGTCGCCTCTGGACGCAAGTCTGAAAGGCGCCACGCCCCAAGAGGGCTGGGGAAACTAAGGGGAGAAAAATCGGGGTATAAACCCCGCCCCACAGGGCAAAATGATGCTAAGGAGGATGGGACACCTTGGGGGATTGCCCATGGATGGAGAGAGGAGGTACGAGGCTCTCCTCTGAAAGCCGTGAGGATCCGCAAGTGTGTTAAAAAAAAAAAAAAAAAAATCGTCTTCCCCAATTATGGGGAGGATTATCAGCCATGAGCAAGTGGGATTTATGTCCGGTAGGATGTGGCAGGATCATATGCGGAAATTGCTTAATCTCATTTCAGCGTTGGGGGACTGACAGGCCGGCGGCTTTGGTCTCCCTAGACGCCGAAAAAGCCTTCAGTCGGGTCTCCTGGGAGTTCCTTTCCGTCTCTCCGCATCATTTTGGTAGCCTCCTTGACTATATTAAATGGATCTGAATCCTGTGCACGTTTCCCACAGCCTGGGTTTGGTGCAGTGGCTGCCTTTCTAATTCCTTTGCTCTCCAACATGGCACCCGGCAGGGCTGTCCACTTCCCCCTGTTGTTTAACTTCTACCTGGAGCCCTTGATTCACAAGCTTATCAACTCCCCCGCTTTGACAGGTATCCAGATAGAAGGTAAACAGTATACTCTTAGCAGCCTATGCTGATAATTTACTACACACTTGGAAGATCCACAAATTACTATTCCTATCTTGTTAGCAGAAATAAGTGACTTCTCTAAAGTATCCTTTTATAAATTAAATCTCTCTAAATCTGAAGTCCTCCCTCTGAATAATCAGAGTTGTCCGAACAGATATGGGCGAACTGGGTCTTTCTCGAGAGTCCAGTTCATTGACATACTTGGGTATCAGTCTCCCAAAGTATTCCTGTTATGATTAAGGAAAACTTTGCTAAGTTATTACACACTTTAAAATCAGATATAGATAGATGGGACGCTATTCCTCTCTCCTTCTGGGAATGGATCATTATTGTCAAAATGAATGTGATGCCTCGACTGCTATATCCAATGGGTATGCTAGGTTTCTTTTTTCCCAAAATATGGTTCACTCTGCTTCAAAATACTCTTAATGCCTTTTTGTGGATGAAAAAAGGGGTCCGCAATGCTACCATAAGCTTACCACCCCCAAATTACAGGGTGGTCTTGTGCTTCCTCCCTTCTTTACCTGTTATGGAGCCCAGCATATTAGCAAGGTAGCGCTTTGGAAAACTAAATTGTCCCAGCAGGGACAGCATGAATATACTCCCTTATGGCTTGAGATAGAAAGATCTCTGGCAAAGAAATGTAACTGTTCCTTACCAGCCCTGGCTTATTCCCCTCTCTCATATTCCCCGCCCCTTAAAGAATTCCCCAATAGGGTGGACACTGAGGGCCTTGCACCAAGTTCAAGTCCACCTCTCAATAAACTGGCATGGGTCTCACACACAGCCCATTACCGGTAACCCCAACTTCCGGATTGGTCACCGCCCTATCCCATCTTCTTTCTGGTCTCCCTTGGGGGCTTGTACTCTCTCTTAATTCCTGATTGATGAAATAATTTCCTTCTCTGCCTTCCAACTTCAAGTTCAGGTTCCCAACAGAGACGTCTTTAAATTCCTACAAGTTGGGGAAGCCATCCTGTCCTTTCTGGGACAGAAGCCTTGGCCCTCCCTGCCCAAAGAAGATTTAACCCCACTTTTCCGGATGACTGTCCAGTCACACACTGTCTCTGAAGTTTACAAACACCTGCAATCCCTGGATCCCCAGCTTCCTACTGGCATTTGTTACTACTGGACCCAAGAATTCTCTTCCCACCGAGGTGGCTACCTGGAGGAAGGTTTGGCGGTCAGTTTACAAATTTGTTAAGCAGGACAGGCTACGGTTCATCCAGTTCAACATCATGCACAACCTCTCTTACACCCCGGTAAAGCAGGATGGGTAAGCGTCCTTCTCCGTTGTGTTTCCGGTGTGGAGAGGCTCCTGGAACTCTATTTCACTTGTTATGGCACTGCCCTAAATCTCAAGCTTTTTGGAATTCTGTTAAGCAGGTGCTTGACCCACTATTGGGCCTTGAGCCTCTTTTCACTCCAGAAAGCTCCCTCTTAAATGTATTTTCTTCAGGGACTCCCAGAATTAGGAAAGCCCATCTTGCTGTAATAGCAGCCACGGCAAAATTGACTACACTGAGGCACTGAATAGATGAGATTCCTCCCTCAGTGATGGAGTGGTATCGTGAAGAAGTACTACTTGAGGTTCAACTTGAGAAGCACATTGCACACATGTACAATAGACCCTAGGCCTTTTAGACTATTTGGGAACACTTATGAACCCTGTTATCAATATGGAAACAATAGGTCCTTCTGTGGTTTTTCCCTTTCTTTGCTAGGACTTAACATTCTCCTAGTCTAATGACGCTAAGCATTGTCACTAAGGAGGGAGAGAAAGGGGGGTTAAGGGTTTGGAGGGGTGGGGGGGGACATGTTTGTCTTGTAATTGTATTAGTGTTTCTAGGATCGTGGATATGTTGTTCTTCCACACTTAAATCTTGCCAGAAGTCTTCAAGCTGACTCCTCCCACCCACCTGGGTGGTATATACTTCGGCTCCACCCCATGACACCAGATCTTCCTTTCCACTGGAACATACAGGTTGCCTCCTTGTGCCTGCTACACTGTGAGGCTCCCGCTTTCAAAACTCGGTTTCATCAAATTAAAACTCATCCGAGTTAACTATTGCGCTTTTGCATCCTCAATCATGGAAGAGAAATCTTCTCCAGGATTTTGCCGGTGTCCTTGCGGCCAGAAGATGTCACGCACCGATCCCCATCTCACGTGCGTCTACTGCCTAGCTGTCGGCCGTGACACCTCATCCTACAGCTATTGCTTGGCCTTCATCCCAGCATCCTGCACAACCGCCTGGCACGCTTAAAGTTGGGGAGACCGGAGAAAAGGAATCTTCCGGTGAAGTCCAAGGAGGCTAGGTGGGCGGTTTCCGCAGCTGCGGATTCTGCCGAGCAGCTGGAACGCATGAAGGCATTTGAAGAAGAAGCCGCCTGCGCTTCACAAAAACAAAGCTTTTTCGTTCCACTCCACCTGGGCTCCACCTTCAGTTTCCTTCAAAGAGTTGTGCCAGTCTCTTCCCCACCTGGGGAGAGGTGCCCATGGGCTCACACTCTTCCCGATCTCGTAAAAGAGATAAGGAACCGAGCACGTCTTCATCTCGGCGAAGGCGCTCTTGGGACCGAGAGATGTCTCAGTCCCAGGAGCATGCAGTCTCGACCTCGGTTGAGATCGCCTCCTCGGCTGCAGGCTTAACGGATCTTCCATCTGGCCACAGGATGAGGCCGATGAGGTAGAGATTGTTCTCGATCCAATCGACCCGCTGTCACCAGCCCTAGTCGACGACTCCTAGGAGAGGACTCTGGTCCTTTTGCTCCCCGATGAGGAGACCCAGCCCTCTGGTGTCTCCCAAGCAACCGAGTCGCCCCTCCCGATCTCGGTCGAGGTCTAGAACCCCCTCGGCCGAACGGCTGAGGAAGAGCCCCAAGCGCTCCAAAGAGAGGCGACACCACAGGTTGTCCTCGTCCTCCTCTGGTGAGGAGAGGCTCCAATGGAAACTTGGGCGCTACGAGGACCTTGTGTGGCAACAGTTGATTTTGTCCGGGCATAAGCTGGCTCTGCCGCCTACCCTGGCCATTACTTGGCTTCCGCCTTCTAGGCTGAAGCCGAACCCCTCAGAACCGAAGCCTTTGGTTCCCCTGCCCGCGGGGCCGGCCCATCCCCTGGTTCAGCCTATTCCGGTCTCTCCATCGTTAGTGGTGGAGCCACCGTCTAAGCAGCCTGTGGGAGGGGCGCTTCCAAAGAGGACTGACCAGACACTGGGCTTCCCCGACATCTGTCGGTCACGGTCACCCCATACTGCCCTCGGTGGGTCGAGGGTGATTCGGGCAGCAGGCTGCTGTACCCAGACTCTTCGGACTCTGATGTCATCGGGTTCTATTCTCATCCTGGGGACGATGAGTCATCCATTGGCATGGGGTGGAGGAAGGTCCTTCCTACTTCCAAGGGATTCTTCGTCTCCTCTCTGATTCCACAGGGATGCCCCTTGAACCCATTCAGAAAAAGGTGGAGTACCCTCTCACGGACATCCTCGAGAGAGGGGCTACCCCAATGGAGGTCTTTCCTGTGGCAGAGGCCATTGTTGGTCCAGCACTTGAACTGTGGCAACGTTCTGCCCTTGGGGTCCCTTGCGGGGTTCACAGAGCACCTTTCGACCGAGTTCCTGGTGACCGCCTCTCTGTTTGTGCATACTGGCAGTTCTGCCGACACTGACCGACCTCCCAACAAGGAGTCCAAGTATTTGGACCATTTGGGGCGGAAAGTCTATGTGGCATCTTCCTTGAGCCTTCGTCAGGCAAGTTCGTCCGTCGCCATGGCCAGCTTCTCCCATGCCCTTCTCAGGTCAGTGGATGAGGTCCTCCCTCATCTCCCCACGGACATGCAGACCACGGTCAAGCAGGTCCGAGATCAGGGCCGTGCTGTTGCCAAACAGCAGCTCCAGATGGCCCTGGACATCGGGGACTTTTGAGCCCACTCGATGGCCGCCGCAGTTGCTTCTTGCAGCAGGGCTTGGCTGAGGCTCTCCTCCTTCCCAGCGGATACCCAGCACAAATTAGCTGATGTGCCTTTCCTTGGGACCGACTTGTTCAGCACAGGAGTGGCCGGTCACCTACAGTGCATAGAGCAGTCCAGTGCCACCTTGGATGCCACATTTGCCAAGAGTTCTTCAGGCAAGAACCAGCAGAAGAAAAAGAAGCCCTTTCAGCACTCTTCCCCTGCTGTTCAGCAGTCCTTCTACCAAGGAGGACAGCAGCATCAGCAGCAGGCTCAAGCTTGGCGCGCTCAGCCCAATCCTGCACCCCAACAGGCCCACAGAGGAGGCCGAGGTTCAGGTCTTGGAGCCTCCTCACCTGCTCAGTGACGGGATGGGATTGCCACCTCTATTCCAGTCACGTCAGCTCTGTGTCTTCCCGTGGGGGGCCAGCTTCGCCACTTCCTTTCCGTCTGGTCCGCTGTCACTACAGACAGGTGGGTTCTCGAAGTGGTCAGTCAGGGACTGCCTCTAGAATTCGAGCAGTACCCTCCCTGCCGAGTCCGCGCCCCTCGGGAAGAACAGATTTCCACATGCACCCAGTTGGCTCTTTGAGACGACATTGCTCAGCTCCTCCTCAAGGAGGCAGTGGCTCTCGTGGCGGTTCCATCCGCAGACCCAGGCTTTCTCTCCAGGTACTTCCTGGTGCCCAAGCGGACGGGGGGCTGGCGGCCCATTCTAGATCTCCACGACGTGAACCAATACCTCGGGTCACGCACCTTTCGGATGGTCACTCTGTCCCATATCATACCATACTTGGAGTGAAACATGTGGTTCTGTTTACTGGATCTGCAGGACGCGTTCTTTCACGTCCAGTCCGTCTGTCCCATCAGCGGTTCCTCCGCTTCAGGGTCGGGGAAGGTCAGAATTTACCCCTACCTCAACGATTGGCTCCTTGCAGGCTCCACCCAATAGGAGGTGGAGAGGTCCAGGGATCTGGCCCTCCAAACCTGCTCCCAGTTCGGCCTCCTGATCAACGGGCCAAGTCGGAACTCGTGTCTTCTCAGGTGATGGGTTTCATTGGGGCAGAGTTTAACTCTTGTCAAGCCAGAGATCGGCTTCCGGCGGACAGGGTGAAGGGTCTCTCCTCCTCCTTTGCCCAATCATTTCTGGTTGGGCACTTGTGCCCTGCCCGGGACTTGCTGAGCCTTCTGGGTTACATGGCGGCATGCACCTCAGTGGTCCATTGGGCCTGGTTGCACATGCGCCCCCTCCAATGGGAGTTGGCGGCCCAGTGGACTCAGCGTCACGGTCATTTCGACCAGCTGATCACTGTAACCCATTGGTGGACCGCCGGAGACCGGTTGCAGGAAGGGATCCCATTTGTCCGCCCCGAGCCGACGGTCGTTCTTACAACCGATGCCTCTCTCATGGGGTTGAGAGCCCACATGGGGGACAACGACCCATGGACTCTGGACCCCCGAGGAGTCCTGATGCCACATCAACCTGTTGGAGCTCAGAGCAGTCAGACTGGCACTGTCAGCTTTTGCTTCTCAGCTCCGGGGTCAAGTGGTTCAAGTCCAGACGGACAATACCATGACTATGCTACCTCAACAAACAGGGCGGCATGCACTGTTGTCTGCTATGCAAGGAGGCTCTCCACATCTGGTCCCTTGTAGGCTGGTTGGAGGCAGATCTCCTAGCCATCCATGTGGTAGGAGCCTTGAACCAGCTGGCAGATGCTCTCGGCCACTTAGGCCAGACATCTCACGAGTGGTCTCTCCATCCAGAGGTATCTTAGAGGTTCCCCTGTTGGGGCAAACTGATGGTGAACCTGTTTGCCTCCAAGGAAAACACCAAGGTGAGGCTGTTTCATTCCCGGCCCCCCTCAGTAGGGCTCGCTGCAGGGGGATGCCTTCTCGAGGCCGTGGACCCCAGGCCTCCTCTAAGCCTTCCCTCCATTTCCCTTGATCCACAAGGTGTTCAAGGTGAAGAGGGACAAGGCGAAGGCGATTCTGGTATCCCCAGACTGGCGGCCAGTTCTGGTATCCAGTCTCTTCAGCCTTAGCTACAGGCCCCCAGAGTGGCTTTGTACATGCCCGGACCTGATATCTCTGAACCAGGGAAAGGTCTTCCATCCAGACCTTCAGTCCCTGCACCTCACAGCCTGCTACCTGAGCGGCTAAAGTTCCAGGCTTTGGGTCTTTCCGAAGATGTCTACACCATGGTGGAGGCATCTCAAAAGGAATCAACCAGGAAATGCTATGTTTTCAAATGGAAAAGGTTTTCCATTTGGTGTCAGGGTAAGGGTCTGGACCCCTTGTCCTGTCCTTTGGTCTCTCTCTCTCTCCAAAGGGGGTCTGCGGTCATCAACCTTTAGGGTGCACCTGGCAGCCATTTCTGCTTACCGGGCGCGGGCCGGTCAGCCGACACTGGTGCAGGAGACAGTGGTTGGGCCCCTTTTCAAAGGCCTGGATCACATATCTCTGGTGCATGAACCTCCTCCTCTGTGGGATCTACTGCTGGTACTGGTAAAGCCCATGGGCAAGCCATTCGAACCAGTGCACAAGTATGCCTTGTCACACTTGTCGTGGAAGACGGATTTCCTGGTGGCTATCACCAGAAGGACAGGGGAGATCCAGGCACTTTCAGTGGACTCCCCTTATCTGGTCTTCCACAGGGACAAAGTTGTCCTGCACTCCCACCCAAAATTCTTTCCGAAGTTGGTGTCAGGGTTTCACCTTAACCAGGTGTTGACTCTGCTGGTATACTACCCTAATTATACCTCAGAGGCCGAGTACAAGCTCCGTACTTTGGACCTGAGACATGCTCTCTCCTATTCTAAGGAGAGGACGGAAGAAATTCGGGGAGAGGTTCACCAGCTGTTTACCTACGCTGAAGCCGCTTCTGGCAGACCTGCAGCCAAACGGACTGTTGCAAGATGGATCACATCATGCATATGTCTGTGCTACGAGTTAGCGGGCAGGGAGCCTCCCAGAGGAATAAGAGCTCATACTACCCGCCATAGCGCTGCAACGGTGACTGCTTCCAGGGACATCCTTATCCAGGAAATCTGTCAGGCTGCTACCTGGAAGTTGGCAAACACCTTCATCACCCACTACCACATCGATCTTGAGTCACGCCAGGATGCTGGTTTTTGGACCTCAGTTCTCCAGTCTCTGTTCCATAAGTAGGGGGGTGTGCCTTGCCCCTCTCCCGGAGAACTGCTAGGAGTCTGCCAGGAGTGTGGATGAACAACATATGCCAGCTCCTAGAAAACAGGTTGCTCACCTGTAACAGTAGTTCTAGGAGTGGTATATGTTGTTAATCCACACGGACCCACCCGACCTCCCCATCTGCGGACACACACAACCTGGCTTCCAGTGGGCTAAGATCTGGCATCATGGGGAGGAGCTGAGGTATATACCACCCAGGTGGGTGGGAGGAGCCAGCTTGAAGACTTCCAGTAGGATTTAAAGGGGAAAGGGACATGCCAAACAGTGTGGATGAACAACATATACCACTCCTAGAACTATTGTTACAGGTGAGTAACCTGCTTTTGTTGTGTATGTATAAGCAGCTTACCTTGTCATTTGATCTGGCTCTGTCATGGTCTGCTTAAAAATGTAATAAAGCATATTAAATAAAAAAAAAGTTCTTTTTTAAATCCTACACCAAATTGTATCAGCCTTTTTTTCCATATACATTTTCTCTACTCGTGGCACCGGAGCAATCTGGCTTTGGTCCTCTCTCTCGATGCGACTCATTCAGCCTGTCTGTATCAGGGGCTTCATGTTCCTGCCCTGGTTCTCCCTTTTCTGTTTTTTCCCCATGATTTCCCCTTAACTCTCCCCCCCCCCGCAAGGACATAACATGCGTGTGGAGGTGCACATGTCGCCTTGGCCTGGATGGCCCTGCTCCCACCACCCCTGGCCTAACGCCTAGCCCCCCTCTGATGCCTGCACTACCACCATGCCTCCACATGATGGCAGCCAAAGGCTGGGTAGGCTGACCTCCCTGATCCAGGAGAGGAAGAGCTGCCGGTCGGCAGCTCGATCCTCACCCAGCCCTCCCTCCCCTGGGCCGACTCCCGGAAGCCTGTGTTCGTCATTGGACATGGGTCATCAGTATGGTAGGAGGCAAGGCAAGGATGTCTCAGCCCAACACACCACTGTGCTGGCTAGAACAACTTTTTGTAGAGTACCCACTGCTTCATCAGGGTCTATAAATATATTCTTCGCAAAAAACTTTGTTAATGCATCAGCTAGGGTTCCAGAGAGAAAAGCTGGGAAAAGTGCTGTTAGGGTTTCAACCTTAACACCCCACCCCAACCCTGCAGGCAGCAACAGGTGTGGCAGTGTGACTTGGGGTTGTCAACACTAACGCTCACCCCATTCCATGAGTAAATAAGCTGAGATGGATACAGTTTATGAGAATGGGGAGAGAGTGTTGACAACCCCAACAACTCAACAGTTTCTTCGGACTGACAGTAAAGACGTTTTTCTGAAATGAACATGACAAAATATGTACTGTAAGGTAAATAAAGTATAAGAGGAGCTGCAGAATGTATGATGTTGCCCTGTGCAGGCATCCTTGCAGGCGGAGTATTGCTTATGCCCCTTCTTCATATATCCCAAACACATGGCTCCCTGTCAGGGTATAAAATTGGTTTCATACATGAAGTCTTGCTGTATTCTGACAGTATGCAGTATGACCGACTGGTTCAGCTGTTCCAGAGAGCAAAGAGTTACACTATGCAAATGGATAAAAGGTTGAGCTCGAGCTTGATTTTCAAACCACTGTCCGTGGTACATTCTGTGTAACTGAGCAGATTCTTTACTCCGCTCACCTGTGAAGACCCCTTGGAGACTGCTCCTCAACTACTTTGGTTGAAATTTAAATCTCGACGGTCGTTTAAACAACTGTTCATTTCTTTCTGTTTTTCAAACCTCTGCCCTGTGGTTACAAGTTAGACTAGCCTAGGTTTAACTTCTTTTTGGTAAGTTTTGGGTTTCCGAGCAGTTCTCTACAACTGGGAGGGAACCAAGGATTTTTCTATATTTTCTTGTGGTAAATTGTTATTAAAAACATATCTTTTTGTGTTCTTGGGATCTGGTTCAAAGTTTCAGACTAAAAACCGAGACTTTTTCTCATTTTTTTAACACAGGCGCTGAACCGTTTACTGCCTGAAACTTTGTTCTCTTTCTTTTGCCCAGCCTAACTAAAGCCATCAAGGGTAAATAGATCAGTTTATTTTCTTTATCCGGGCCTGATTAAGCCATTTTCAGATAAAATTATTTTAATTGGATTCACTTAACCGGCCTAACTAAAGCCTTTGGGTTAAGCACTAAATTGGGGGAAGGTTATGTCACTGAAACTCGAGAGAAAAGCTGATCCCACTGGGTTTTAGTGCTTCACTGAGTGCAGGGGAGCAATATAATAAGGCTGATCAGCATTTGGTGTGTCTGTATTGCCTGGGTTTTGACCATCTGCAATCAGACTGCGAAATGTGTAAAAACTTCCCTTAATCTACCCTTGATAGACGTTTGGGTAAACTGAGAGATAGAATGAAGAAACCCTCTGACGAGGTCCAGCCGAGTTCAAAAGAACCCTCTGAACCGGCAACCAAACCCTCCGATCAAGGTGAGTCCTCGTCTGGTAAAATCAAGCTGAATCGGTCCCTGAAACGGGCCCCGCTAAGAAGACGAGAATAAACGGATCTTACTTCGAATGGGAGCTCTTGCAGTAGGGTATAACCATTAGGACTAATGCCACAGGCATTTGGGACCCACCAGAAAACTTCTCAGCCAGCAGTACCCAGCAGGGACCGCCCCCTCCCCGACTTCTGCTCTACCCTGACGTCGGCCATGGTATAAAGGAGGATCCAGCTCCACCCTAGTTCTTTTCCGCTCGACCCGCTCACATTGAGAAGATCTTAGCTCACCAGTTGCTAGCAAAAAACTTTGAGTTTCGCCTTTTTTCTTTATATTTCGATGGTTTTTCATCTGACGCATGTCGTCCCCGTCATCGATCTCCTCCTCGGGACCTCATCGGAATAAGTGCAGTTGCGGCCGTCAGATACCGTCGAAAGACTGCCACACTAAGTGTGTCTTCTGCCTGATGCCTAACCACGACACCGAGGCCTGTTCCACCTGTCAGGGTTTCACAAGCAGGACTAGGATCTGCCGTTTGAAGGCTCTAAAGGCGTTCCTTTTGGAACAGAAGATGGACCTGCACATCTCCGGGGAGAAGGCCAAGCACAAGGACAAGTCCAAACGGTCCCCGGACAAGGACCGTAGTCAGTCCTGCCACCGGTCTAGGTCCCGATCTCATTCTCTGTCCTCCCCCAAGAAGCCCCGCTCTTCCTTAGGCTCTGGAGAGCATCACTCCAAAAAGAATTCCACTCCTGCCATAAAGCCTAGGCTAAAGCAGGTACGTCAGGGGAGAAACCTGCTAGGCCCAAGGTGATGCCGCTCCGGGGCACAAACTTTGGCCTGCCCGCCAAGGGCCTGGCTTCTCCCGATAAGAGTAAGCCTCTGGAGTCAGGAGACACTCCAGCCCCCACCCCACCCCAGAGAACCGTTGTCGGTCCCAGTACCGACGCCGGTAGAAAGGGCAAAAGAAACTGACTCTACCAAGGAAGGAGCAGCTTCTGCATCTCCTAGTCCTCCTCCCACGGGCTCTCCAGGAGGCTCCCCCTCGGGGCTGCCAGACACTTCAGATCCCATAGTCCCTTTCAGGGGCGGTGGCCTCTGTGTTTTCAAGGAGGAACTCCAGGAACTTTCTCTCTTTGGTGGGATCAAGTCCACAAACAGAACCCCGAAGTTGGCCAGTCACGGGTTCAGGACCCATCAGGCAAACCACGACCAGAGGGTGTCCCCCATGCCTTCGCCCAAGAAGACCACCCCCCCACCCCGAGAGGACGCTGCCTTACTCATCCTCCAGGGTTCATTCCCGATCTCTGTCTGTAGGCAGACACCAGCGCTCCACGAGGTCAGGTGGCCGATGCCAGTTCAGATCTCACTCTAGGAGCCGTTCCCGTTCCGATGGGCAGGCCCGCTCCGACTTCTGTCCCCTGACCGACGCTAGTCATCGCTCTGTTGTCGGTCTCATGACCGACAGACATCAGTCTGAGAGCCACCGATGTTCGAGGGGGGCCAGCCCTAAGGGCAGGTCCGGCTGCTCCTCACCCAGTAGCTGGTCGTCCTCTGCCTCTTTCCTCTCGGGGGTTCACTAGGAGAAAAGGACCAACCCCGCTCACCACCTGATGATCAAACCTTTATGGACATCATGAGGCACATCCAGGCCTCCAGTGAATGGGATACGGAGGACCTGGATCCGGAATGCCATCAACTAGCCAAGTACCTGAGACAAAAGGAGCCCAAACCTCTCGTGGTGCCTCCTTTAATAGACGCCTTCCAGGATCTTACCAGAATTACCTGGAAGCATTCAGCTTCGGTCCCGGCAGTTCCCAAAAAGTCAGATAGGCTGTACAGAAGCCCGAGGGATGAGCCTTTGCTGGCGGAGCACCCTCAGGTGGACTCTTGTGTGATTACGGCTGCCCATGATAAGTCTAAGCAGCCGAAACATCTTGGCTCCCAGCCTCCTGACCCAGAGTCTTGCTATTTGGAATAGGTGGGCAAGAAGGTCTCTTCTGCCTCCACCTGCTCGAATAGGTCCCTTAATTTCCTGACTCATATTGTCCAGTACCAGAATGCACTCTGGGAAAGGGGACAGGAGTTTAAAGCCTTGCCAGACTCTGCACAAAAGATGGAGATTCTGGATGTCCTTAAGTCGGGCTCGGATGTAGGCACGCATGTTCTCCGTGCCTCGTATGACTGCAGACACGGCGGCCAGAGTGGCAGCGTCAGGGGTCTGTCTCCGGTGCTACGCTTGGTTGAGAGTCTCTGGCTTTCACCAAGATCTGCAGTCTGGAATCCGGACCTCCCGTTCCATGGTTCGTCTTGTTTGGGCAGGAGACGGTCACTTATCTCTTGTCTCCAGGAGTCGGGGAAATCCATCTGGTCTGCCCATGAGATGTACAGAGGAGACCAGAGGTAAGCGGAGAAACGGCCATTTCAGAAGCCCTCAGGTGCCCAAGCCCGTGACAGCCAACAAGGCCGGAGAGGTGGCTTTAAAAGGAGAGCCGGCAACCAGCAGCCTGGAGGTGCTCCTTTTCGTGGCCTCAAATCCTCCCAAGCCTCTCTGCCCACTTCCGGCTCCGCCCAGTGACACCCTCCTGACCCCCCCCTTCGGAGGAGGTTCCAGGGGAGGCAGTAGGGGGTCGCTTCTCACTTCATCTGAAGGGCTGAAGCTCTATAACTGCAGACCAGTGGGTCCTTGATATCATAAGGAGGGGACATATGCTGGAGCTCACCAAGATCACCACCCCCAGATACTCCTCAAAGGTCCTAGAGATATCCTCCTTCTCACATTCCACTCATAGGAGAGATTCAGGCCCTCTTGCGGAAAAGGGCGATAGAGCCAGTCCCCCTGCAGCAGCGGGGAAAAGGGTATTACTCCCATTTCTTCCTGGTTCCAAAGAAGACCCAAGACCTTCGTCCCATTCTGGACCTCAGTTCTTTAAACTACTATATAGAATACAGGTGGATCTTACTTCGAGAAACTGCTCTTGCAACAGGTTACACCATTAGGATTGAAACCGGCAGACGACAGGACCCCACGGAAATTTTCTAGCTAGCTGTATCCAGTGGGGACTGCCCTGAGCGTCAGGCATCATACAAGGGGCGTTCTCCCCCAATCCCAGTTCTTTTCCATGATCGACTCGCCAGCATCAGCCTCACGGGCCTTTTCTCGCAAAGCGGCGACTTGAACCTTGATGGGCAGACTAGGTGGGCCAAGCGGTCCTTATCTGCCGTCAAAGTCTATGTTTATATGAATTTCTAGCGTTTATTTCTCTAAATGTCGGCATTTCCTACTCCTTCCTCAGAAGGATACCCCTCCAAGTGTGCCTGCGGCAAACAGATCCCTTTTAAGGATCTTCATTTGGCCTGTCTGCGGTGCCTAGGCCTGAAGCACGACACCAAGGCCTGCTCTTTTTGTCAGCAGTTTAACAGCCGCACCAGGATCCGCTGTTAGAAGGCACTTCAGGAGCTCCTGTTAGAAGACGGATTAAAAACCATGGCTAGAAACCCTGCCTCTAGAGGTGAGTCTACCTCCAAGGCCCATAAACACTGGGGAAAACTCAGGGAGAAGGCCAGGTCCAGATCCCGAACTGGGCCTTGGACTCGCTTCCCTCGGACAAGCGCTGGGATCCAGATGCCAGATCGGCCTTCCAGGGACCTGATCTCCCCGGAAGACTAAGTACCTGGCGTCCCTTAAGCGGACGACGGACCCTAAGCAGGCTGCCGATCCCTCCCCGGCCAAACGCCCGTCGGACCAGACGTCTGTTCAGCCGCTGACGTAGGTCAAGCGACATAAGGAGCAGACGACTGCCCTCCCTTCACCAGTTGATACCAGCCGCTGGGGTTCTTCCGAGGAGGATCTGACATTGCCTGATGATCAGGCAGATGACAGTGAGGATGCCGGGCTTCCACGGGAGCCTTCGCGTGAACCGGCAAAGCCCTCGGACCCGATGCCCGATACAGTCGACAGAACAGACCCGACGCCAGGACAGTCATCCGGTATGAACATTCAAGAAGTAAATGACCTCTTCACCTTTTGGTGGGACACGATTAAAAAGGACATGGTCCCAGTCAAACCTGTTCCTCCTCCTCCCCAGGGTCCAACAGGAATACCCCCAAGGAGCCTACACCACCTCCTAGGAGCAGATCTAGAGAAAGGAGAAGGCCCCCTTCACGATCTCCCTCAGGGTTCCCCAGCCCCAAGCGACCAGAGGAAGAAAGCCCACTCCGCAGGGGGACAACTCTAGACCTGACTGTTCAGATACCTCCAGGTCTCCTTCTCCCATAAGCGTACTATCACTAGACCCACGAGACCTCCCCAGGTCACCTCCGGATGATCCCTCTTTTTCTGAAATCATGAGGCACATCCAGGAGATTATGAGATGGGAAACGGAAGATCTAGACCCCGAATGACAGCACCTAGCTCGATACCTTCGGCAGAAAGATCCTAAGCCTGTGGTGGTGCCACCCTTGGTGGACACGTTCGCAGACGTCACCGAGGCCACGTGGAAACGTCCGCATTCCACCCCCGCTGTGCCGAAGAAGGCTGACCGCCTGTACTGGGTCCCTGCAGAGGACCCGTATCTCGCGCAACAACCCCTGGCTGATTCACTTGCCATCACGCCCTCTCATGACCAGTCTCAACGGCCGCAGCATTTGAGTACACAGCCTCCGGACCAGGAATCCAAGCAATTGGATTCACTGGGTAGGCGCATGTATGCAGCTGCTACATGCTCCATCAGGTCACTGAAATATCTGACACACATGGTTCAGTTTCAGAACACCCTGTGGGAACAGGGCCAGGACCTGGTTAAAGTCCTTCCTGATGGTGAACAGAAGGACGAACTTCTGAACCTTCTTCACATAGGGTCAGACGTGGGGACCCAAGTTTTGAAAGCCACCTATGATTTGGCGGACTCTGCGGCCATGGGAGCAGCCTCTGGCATCTGTCTCCGGAGACGCTCATGGCTTCGCGTCTCCGGATTTACCCCGGATGTCCAGAAAAATATCCTGGATGTCCCCTACAACGGAGAGGTCCTGTTTGGTGCGGATTCTGAAAAGGTAATCACCAAATTACAGGACGCCGGGAAGGTGGTGAGGACTGTACAGGCCATGTACAGGCCCAAGACTGGTTCCTTTCATAGGAACCAGAATCTCTTTCGCGGCCGGCAGCAACGGCAGCAGCCACGTTCTGGCCAGCAGCAAAGGGGCAACTTCAACCGCAAGGCCCAGCCTAAGTCTTCCCCAGACCAAGGTCAGAGATGCACAAAACCGACCCAGCCTGCAGGAGGCAACGCCGCCATAGCATGACTCCTTCCCGGCCCCGCCTCTCCTCATGATCAATGGGAAGAAAAGGTCGGGGGTTGCATCTGTCGCCACCTTTCAGGGTGGCAGACGATAACCGCCAACCGGTGGGCCCTTCAATTGTTCGAGAGAGGACACACTACAGAATTCCTCGATCACCCACCGTCAAGGCCTCCCCTGCTTTCCCGTTATTCGAGACAGCACGCACTGCCGTTCAGCAGGAGGTACTAGTGCTTCTGGAAAAAGAGGCCATAGAACATGTACCGCGGAACCAGAGAGGCGCAGGATACTATTCCCACTTCTTTCTGGTTCCCAGAAAGACAGGGGACCTCCGTCCGATTTTGGACCTCAGTGACCTCAACGCTTCAGTGCTTTACAAACGCTTCCGCATGGTGACTCTTCCAGGGTTAATTTCCATGCTCAAGCAGGGCGCCTTCTTAGCGTCACTGGACATGCAGGATGCCTACCTGCACATACCGATAGCTCGGGTGCACAGAAAATTCTTGCGCTTTGAATTTCTTACAGGTATAATCCATACCTGTATCCCCCTCATCCTCCTCCTCCTCCACCGCCCCCTCAGCCGCCGGTGGACTTAACGGAGACTCTAGCCTCCTGGTGGGCTGAGGCCAAGGCTCAGCTCACCAGAGAGGTGGAGAGTCATCTCCCAGTGACGGTGCCGGTTCCAGTTCCTGTACGTCCGCGTCGACAGACTCCCTCCCCATCTCCAGACACCAGGGCCGAGCCCTCTGGTTCCAGGGCTGGGCAGGACATGCTTCCCCGAGGGCTTCCCAAGGGGTTCATTCCTCCCCCACGCCGGGAGAGGGAGTCTTCCTCATCATCTTCCTCCTCGGATGACTCTGACAGTTGTTCCAAGCCAGACGACAAGCCACGCTCTCCATCTAAGCCCAGGCCAAGGACTCCTCTGAAGTCCCCTCCGGAGGATCCTTCTTTAACGGAGTTGCTGTGCAAAATTCAGGAGGTTCATAAGTGGCATTCCTTGGAGCTGGATCCCAGCGTAAGAAACTCCCTGAGCATATGGATCAGCCCGTGACAGCTCCCACCTTGGTGCCACCCTGGATTGAGCCTCACGCCGATCTTGTTTCCACTATTTGGAAGCAACCGTCGGCTTTAGCCCCACTTCCTCGAAGTCGAACAGGCTATATCAGGCTCCCGAGGGTGTTGACTTTTTAGATTCTCACCCTCGAGCTGATTCGGTCGCTCATGGCCGAACAGCTAACACAAAACATCTGAGCTCGTCTCCACCTGACAAAGAATCCCGTCTTCTGGACCAGTACAGGAAGAAGATCTATGCTTCTTCCACTCTGGGTATTAGGGCCCTAAATTATGTCGGTCACATGGGGGATTACCAGAAGGCGATTCTTAGTGAGGTGGAATCCAAATTGAACTCCCTTCTGGACTCTCAAGTCAAACAAGAAGTGGCTGACCTCGTCCGCTCTGCACGTTCAGCCAGTCGGCACATGCTTCGTGCTACTTACGATGCAGTGGACACTGCTGGTAGGAGCTCAGTTTTCGCTGTAGGCTTACGGTGTCATGCCTGGCTCCGTGTGTCACAGTTGGTCCCAGAAGTGCAGTCCGCTATTCAGGAAGCACCCATCCGGGGTTCGGTGCTGTTCAGTGGTGATGTCAAGGACATTATCACCGATCTGCAGAAAAAGGGGACTGCACTGAAGTCTGTGGACTCCATGTACCGTCCCCATAAAATGCAGCGCCATCCCTTTCGCAGCAGAATCGGCAAAAGGCGAAACCCCAGGGACAGCGGGCTGCTAAATGCCAGGCCCCTCCGGCTGCCAAGCCCCGCTGCCCAAGAAAGCAGCGGGTGCTTCAGCCGCGGCGCTGCCCCACACCACCTCACTCCTTTCCTCTTCCTCAGCCTTTGGGCATTCCAGGGGAACCAGTAGGAGGGAGGTTTTCCCTCCACCTCCCAGGTTGGGAGAGGATAACTTCAGATTCCTGGGTGCTCCAACTGATCGCAGAAGGACATTCAATAGAGTTTCTCCAGAAACCACCTTGTCACCCTCCCCCAAGGTCGTCATACTCTCGGGAACACCATCTTCTGATCCAGGAAGAGATTTCAGCACTTTTGCTGAAGGAGGCGATAGAGCCCGTCCCCCTTTCCTCTTCAGGGAATGGGTTATTCCGACTTCTTCTTGGTCCCGAAGAAGACAGGAGATGTAAGGCCGATTCTCGACCTCAGTTCCCTGAACTTATTCGTGGAGTACAAGAGATTCAGGATGCTCTTCCTACAGGGCCTCATGCCCCTCCTTTGGCCGGGACAGTGGCTGTGCGCTCTGGATATGCAGGATGCTTACCTGCACATCCCTATCCACCCTTCTCACTGCAAATACTCCGTTTTGCTTTCCAGGGGGACCACTACCAGTTCAAGGCCCTTCCATTTGGTCTTTCCTTGGCACCCCAGCTGTTCACCAAATGCCTTTCGGTGGTAGAGGCCTACCTGCATACCGGGGGGTGCAGATTTTCCCGTACCTAGACGATTGGCTCCTGGTGGCCCCATCCAGGGAGGATCTCCTGCGCTTCCTTTCCCTTACCCAGGAGGTGTTTTTCTCCCTGGGCGTCACCATCAACCACTCCAAGTCCCACTTGATCCCGTCCCAGAGGCTCCAGTTTATCGGGGCAATCCTGGACGTGACCTCTGGCAGGGCCTTCCTGCCACCGGACAGGGCGGCCACACTCCAGGCTCAGGTCAGCCTGTTGTCCGGCCGCAGGTGGGTCAGTGCCAGGTCGGTCCTTCGCCTCCTCGGGCTTATGGCGGCTGCAATCCCAACAGTCCCTCGTGCTCGGCTCCACATGAGGATCTCTCAGTGGACGCTTCAGTCTCAGTGGGATCAGTTGGCAGACGACCTGGACCAGCTTGTCCTAGTCTCTTCTCCCATGGTTTGGGACTTGCAGTGGTGTATGGTTCAAGAGAACCTTTGTCGGGGAGTTCCCTTCTGTCTTTCACCCCCCAGACTCTGACTGCAGACGCCTCGGGTGAAGGTTGGGGAGTACATCTCGGACCTCACAGGACCCAGGGCTCCTGGTCCAAGCTCGAGAAAATGCTTTACATCAATGTGCTCGAGCTTCGGGCAGTGCTTTATGCTCTTCAAGCTCTGCATCTGCACCTCCTTCCTGGCCACTTAGCCGTACAGACGGACAATATGTGTGTGGTATGGTACATCAGCAAACCGGGAGGGACTCGTTCCTACCCTCTTTGCAGGGAAGTGATGCGAGTTTGGGATTGGGCAGTTCAGCACAACCTCCACCTCATGGCAGTTCATGTCTCGGGGGTCGAGAACAGCTTGGCAGACAAACTCAGTCGCTCGTCTGCTCAAGCTCACGAGTGGGAACTGGATCAGGAGGTTTTAGACGATATCTTCCTACATTGGGGAACACCACGGGTGGACCTGTTTGCCTCACCTCTGAACGCAAAGCTTCCCAACTTCTGCTCACTCGCTCCAGAGCATGGCATTTTTTTGGAGAGACGCTGTGTCTCTAGATTGGAAGCACAGATTCGTCTATGCTCTCCTGCCCCCCCCCCCGGATCCCTTTGATTCTGAGAGTCTTACAGAAACTCAGTTCAGATGATACTGATCGCTCCTTTCTGGCCCAGGCAAGTTTGGGTCTCTCTTCTGCAACAATACTCAAATCAAAAAGGTGGCACAGGTAATCCAGCAGCTGCCCAACAGAGCACAAGAAAGGCTCGAAATCTTTTAAAGCGGCCCAGATTGTGAACAGTTTCCATTTCATAGCATAGGTAGACCTAGTGGAGGGTTTTCTAGCCTCCACCAGAATCTCAGCCACTCAGGGTGAAACCCCAAATTGGGCTTGAGCTACGTCTGCAGGAGTCATGCGTGCAGTTGAAGGGACTTGAGACCTGGATGGACGAGGAGTGTTTCAAGAACGTGTCAGTGGCGGACATCTGTGCTGCCGCCACTTGGACTTCCGTCCATACCTTTACAAAACATTACAGTTTGGATATTGCCTCTTGCCATAGAGCAGGCTTCGGGCTTGCTGTTCTACAAGGCCTCCTTTCCTTAGGCCTTCACAGCTAGAGGATCTACTTTGAGTAGCTTTCCTCCTCCCGTTTGCCTCTTCTTGTTCCAGACTGCTTGGGACTCAGTCCTATATGTAATTACCTACTGCAAGAGCCCATTCGAAGTAAGATAGTACAGTTACGTAAGCACTTACTGTAACAGTAGATAATGCCTTCCTGGCCTCCATCCCCCTAAGCTTTTTTAGCTCCTTTTCCAGGTTGGGAAATATCCGCTTCTCTCTCATCGCGCCCTTTTGGGCCTTTGGTGGGAAAGAACTGGAAGATGGGCGTGGGGGATTGCCCCTTTATACTGACGTCGTATAACGTCGGTCATCTGATGTGGGGGCGGTCCCTTGCCAGAGACTGCTAGCTAGAAATTTTTCCGTGGGGTCCTGACGGCTGTTGGCGTCAGTCCTATATGTAATTACCTACTGCAAGAGCCTCTCTCGAAGATCCACTGTTGTGGCAAGTTCTTACGTAACTGTACTTTCTCTAGTCCCTGTTCTCTAAATAAGGGGGTGTGCGTCTTGCCTCCCTCCTCCTGGAGAACTGTTAGGAGTCTGCCAACAAGTGTGAATAGAACAACATATCCAGAATCCTGGAAAAACGGGTTACTCACCTGTAACAGTAGTTCTAGGAGTGGTATATGTTGTTCATCCACACTGACCCACCCAACCTCCCTGGCTGCAATGCACAAACCTGGCTTCCAGCGGGCTAAGATCTGGCGTCATGGGGCAGAGCCGAGGGTTATACAACCCAGATGGGTGGGAGGAGCCAGCTTGAAGATGTTCCAGCTACCTTAAAGAGGAAGGCAGACCTGCTAACAAGTGTGGATGAGCAACATATACCACTCCTAGAACTACTGTTACAGGTAAGTAACCTGTTTTTTTGGTTGCCGTTCCTTCTGTTCGAAGAATTTCTGAGCTTCAGGCTCTGATGTGTAAAGAGCCTTATTTGATTTTCCACAAAGAGAGGGTGGCTTTACGTACAAATCCTAAGTTCCTTCCCAAGGTGGTTTCAGGGATTACATTAAACTTCCAGTTTATTATCTGAACCATTCCAATAAAGGTGAGGCTCTTCTCCATACTTTGGACGTTGATCGTGCCTTGCGATATTACCTGTCCAGAACCAGGGGGAGCAGGAAATCCGATCAACTCTGTCTCCTTCGCCTCTCAGTCTTTAGATTTCCCTGTGGGCAAGCAGACCCTCTCTCAGTGGCTGGTGCATTACATCACTTACTGCTACCAGAAATACGAGTAACCCCTATCTGGACCAGTACAGGATCAGTCAGCCAGAGGGGTTGCTGCTTCGTTGCAGCTCCAAAGAATGTTTCCACTCTGGACATATGTGCAGTGGCCACATGACATGCAGTCTACACATTCATAAAGCATTACAGCCTGGATATTGCATCTAGGCATAGAGCAGGGTTTAGCCTGGCTGTGCTGCAGGGTCTTCTCTTGAAAATTGATCCCTTTCTTCTCTTCTCCTTCTACACAACAAAGTTGTTTTCAGTTTACACTGCTTGGGACTCAGTCCCATGTGTGTTACCTGCTGCAAGAGCTGACTGTTGAAGTAAGATAGTACAGTTACATAAGAACTTAATGTAACAGTAGATCTTCGAGAGAACCTCTTGCAGCAGATATACTTCTCTCCCTCCTTCCCCACTGGAGATATCCTGTTGCATGTGACTGCTACCTCTTATTGCTGGATGAGAAAGTGCCCTTTCCAAAACCTCTGCAATGGTTTTGTCGTAGATCCAACTTTCGGTGTCTCCGGTGGTGCAAGAACTGGGATACACTGGGGACCGCCGCCTTGTATACCATGTGAGACGTCGGGAGGGGCAGTCCCTACTTGGTACTGCTGATTAGAAGTTTGCTGTGGGATCTACAGTCCTATATGTGTTACCTGCTGCAAGAACTTCATGGTAAGTTCATACGTAACTGTACTATCTTTGAGAGGAGCTCTTGCAGCAGATGGCTTTCCCACCCACCTGCCCCCAGGGACAAATTTCATTATTTTCTCTTTGGTGATGGGAGAGTCTCCTCGGTTCTCCATCTGATTTTTCAGCCATGTCTCTAGTGGTAGAACAGAGGTGGTGCCGGGGGACCGCCCCTTTTATACCATGTCCGACGTCTGGTGAAGTCTACATCTGAGGTGGTTCCCCGCCACAGACTGCTAGCTGGAAGATTTTTCTGTGGGGTCCTAACGCCTGGTGGCCTTAGTCCTAATGGTATTACCTTCTGCAAGAGCTCCTCTCGAAGATCTACTGTTACGGTAAGTTCTTACGTAAGTGTACTTTGCAGTTACTTCTGCTCGGAGGATTTCCGAGCTGCAGGCTCTGAGTAAAGAGCCCCATTTAATTTTCCACAGGAGCAGGGTTTCCTTGCTTACTAACCCTAAATTTCTGCCAAAGGTGGTGTCCAAGTTCACTCTTCATCTCCCTGTATACTACCCAGAGTACTCCAATCGGGGGGGGGGGGCTTTTACATACTCTGAATGTTCATAGGATTCTGCATTACTGTGTTGACTGTACTGTCTTTTCGGAAATTGGGCCAGTTGTTTGTGTCCTTTCCCCCAAGCATGGTAGGGGCCCCAGTGACTAAGCAGACCTTGTCGAAGTGGTTAGTCAATGGCATAGTCTTATGCTACAAGAAGTACAGCAAACTTTTAACGGGCTTGGTTAAGGGTCACTCCACTAGGGGTGTTGCCACTTCGTTTGCATCACTTCGCAACGTGTCTGTGGCAGATCTCTGTGCCACAGTCACCTGGAGTTCTGTCTACACGTTCATAAGGCACTACAGTTTGGACATTGCCTCCAGCAGGAGGGCAGGCTTTGGCCTGGCTGTCCTCCAGGAATTGCTCTCTCAGGAGCTCCTACGGATTTCATATCCACCACCCTTCTGACCTAGATCTTTTCTTTGTACTGCTTGGGACTCTGTCCTACATGTTGTTGCCTGCTGCAAGAGCTCCTTTTTGAAGTGAGATAATGCAGTTTCGTAAGAACGTGTACCATAACAGTAGATCTTCAAGGAGGAGTCTTGCAGTAGTCGTGCTTTCCCTTCCTCCTTCTCCCAGATTTGGGTGGTATTATTTTTTCTTCCTTTGGAGACGTTAGAACCGCCTGGGTTCCCCATCCCTCATGCAAGCCAGGTCTCCAGCGGGCTAACTGAGGTGGTGCCGGGGGACCACCCTGTTATGCCATAGGTGATGTCGGAGGTGGGGCCGATGTAAGAAGGCGGTCCCTGGTCAGACTGCTAGCTAGAAAATTTTCCATGGGGTCCTATTGCCTGGCGGCATAGTAATTGTTATAGGCTGCTGTAAGAGCTCCTCTCGAAGATCTACAGTTACAGTAAGTTCTTGCATAACTGTACTTTATGGCATTATGATGGCTAACATAGGCCATTCACTCTACAGGTTGGTTGGGAGCCTCTTCCCTTTGCTCCCAACAGGTAATTGCTCAGACTGTCAGAGACTACAGATGGATGCTGGCTAAGCCTCGGCCTCAGATGACCTTGGACATGGGTGATTTCTGTGCCCACTCTATGGTTGTGGCTGTGTCAGTGCACTGAAAGGACTGGCTAAAGTTGTCAGCCTTCATGCATAAGTTGGCCGATGTCCCATTTTCTGCACCACCCTAGTCTCTCTGGCTTCATCCCAGCGGGACCCAAAGGCAGCCAAGGCCGAAAAGAAGCCCTTTCGGCCTTAGGGTTATCCGCCACAGCAGACTCAGTGGCTGCCCTAGTGGGGTCAGTTTAAGCACTGGCGCCCAAAGCAAAGGTTTTGCACTCAGAGCAAGAACGGGGTAGGGAAGTGTTGCCTCCAGTGCTCTGCCACCTGGAGCCCCCTCCATGACTGCTTAGTGATGGGAGGGTGCCATTCTCCCTCCTGCCCAGTACCTGTTTCAGCTCCTTGTCTGGTGTCATATGTGTTTTATCTTTCCACAGTAGTATGCTATTAATTGAGGCAAGTAGGTGATGGAAGTGGAGGGCAGGGGGTTGCCTTTGTACTTCAAGGATGTCCGGCCTTACTGACCCCAAGCTCTAGTTGGCATTCCAGGGTACTAGAGGGCACACGGTCTGTGTTCAGGGCTGACTTTGCTCAGCTCCTGGAACACAAAGGAACAGAGCAAGTACCAGTCCCCCTGCCACACAGTGTTGTGGTTCCAAATACTTTCTGGTACAGAAATGTACGAGGAGCTGGCACTCCATACTGGATTTGTACGACCTCCACAAGTTTGTGCAGAAGTGCAAACTCTCTCTGGTCAGTCTGAACTGGATCATACCATCTCTGCAGCAGGGAACGCAGTTCTGCTTTCTGGACTTCCAAGACTTGTTCTTTCACATTCCAGTTCATCTGTCCCACTGCCATTACCTCAAGTTACAGGTAGTGGGGTGCACTACCAGTTAAAGGTCATGCCTTTCATCCTCTCAGCCGTACCAAGGATGTTGGAGCATCAGTATATACCCATATCTTGACATCTGACAGCTAGCTGGTGTCTCAAGGGAGGCAGTAGAGTGGTTCTACATCTGGCCTTCCTGACTTTTCAATACTGGGGTCTCGTGGTCATCCCAGTGAAGTCAGAGCGGGTCTCCACTTGGTGTATCAAATTTGTCGATGTGAAACTGGACTGTCTTTGAGCAAGGGCCTGCCTCATTGGGGACAGTGCACTGGACCTTACATCCTTTACCTGGTAATTTCTGGTTGGGTGTTTACACCTGGCCCAGGATTTCCAGCGATGCCTGTGGTTTATGGCAGCATCGACCAGCGTAGTCCGTTTGGTTCGCTGACAGATGTACCCCATCCTGTGGGAGTTGGCCACCTGTGGTCTCCATGCCTAGGTTGTCTGGACCAGGCGGTCCTGGTGACCCAGTCACTGCAGGATGCCATCAAGTGGTTGCTGTGTCTCCAGAACATAGAGGAAGGAAGCCTGTTTGTCTGCTTGAACCTGTCACTCTAATGACAAATGTTTCTGGTGGGGTGTGGTGGGGCTCTCACTTGGGAAATCACAGGGCCCACAGGTTCTGGTCACCCTAGGAGTCCTGATGCCATATCAGCCTGCTGGAGCTCTGTTCAGTGCATCTGGCCCTAATGGGTTCCCTCCATTAATTCCTGGTCAAGTCGTTCGGGTCCAAACGGACAGCATGACCACCATATTCTTCCTGAACATGCAGGGCAGAACACACTCCTTTCCTTTGTGTCAGGAGGCTCTCCTCACTTCGTCACCGGTGCACAGCCTGCAAGCTAGTCTTTTGGTTACTCATGTTACAGGAGAAGACAACCAGATGGCAGACCTGTCAGTCAGGTCAGAGATATCACACGAGTGGTCCCTGTCACACTTAGACAGCTGGTTCTGATCCCTGTATCATATTTTTTTTGTAAATATAAAAAAATGTGTGAACTGTGGCAAAGGAAATGCTGGCTTGCTAAAACTGACACTTCAAACCCCCAGGGATAAGTTCAAAGGACAGCACATAGCTAACGGCAGATATCTGGGTGCAGCTATCTGGTCAGTTTGCTTTGATCCCAGGAAATAAAATTAGCCATTCATGACGTCCTCAGGGAAATACTTTGATCTGCACTAGATGTCCTGAGAAAAGGGACACTGGCCAGTGTTATGAATAACCTCCCAGGAAACCAGCTCATTTCATCAGAGACCTTTGATGTGTAGATACCAAGGCCCAGACGAATTAAGGAGTCAAATACACTTTTGATTTGAAGACAGTGACTTATATCAGAGACTTTTGATATGTGTGTGTGTGTGTGTGTGTGTGAAGCAAAACACAGACTGGTTCTGACCAGTCAAACATAAGAAGAGGAAATTCATTATGTCATCTCTTATTTTTTTAAATACTTTAGCAGGCGGTGTTGGTGTTATAAAAAATAGATTTTTGTTACACCAAGGCAGAGTTTGGTGACCTTAGCGAGAAGGCCGGCTCAGGACTGTTTTTAACATACTGAGAAAACCTTGACAGAGACACTTTTATATTCCTGACTGAGAGAAGAGGAACATCAGAGCACTGATAGATGAAGAAGTAAGGACCTTAGACAAGATTAGTCTGAATGTTATTTGTAGGAATCTGCACTTTTACCTGTTTGTTTTAAGGCTGTATGTGTTGGGATATTTTGTTCTGTAATATTTTCTTTTTTCCTATTTTAAAGTAAAGATATATATTTTAAAATGGAAACTTCCTGGAGTGCCTTGACATTTCTTTTTATTTTAGTGAAGCTAGGAAACGGATATAATTCTCTAATAGTCTTGCATAGAGTTCATTTTGTAGACCTGGTTAGGTGCCCATAGGCGGAGATATCTGGCCTCCCGAAGACAGAATTATCGGAGTCTGATAATTGGGTGCGCTAACAAGAGGTTATCAGTTTGAATCCCTCCAGAACTTGAGACTAAGGTGATTTGAACCCACAAAACAAACAAGAGGGATACCTTGTACTGTTCACTGTCCACAAATCATATGCTCAGAGGTTGGCACTTTGGTAGTAGAGGGCTGACTAGCTGAGTGAATTTGTGACAGTCCCTGCACTAGGACATGGTTGACTAGCTGATCTCCGTGAGGAACGCCTCTAATGAGCTTCTTTGGCTCTTGATAGAACAGAAAATTGGGGCTGTTTTGTGCCAGCCCCCCCTTGTCCGAGGCACATGGAATACCTTCTCATGGCCCTGGACTCCAGGCCTTCTGTATGCCTTCCCTCCCTTTCCCTTGGTTCACAGGGTCATGATCAAAGCCTGGAGGACAAGGCATGGATGATCCTGATTACTACAGATCAGTCCATGCAGTTCTGATACCCCAATCTCCTCAGTTTCAGCAGGTTACCTGTGGAGGATGCCTCTCCACTCAGACCTGCTGACAAGACAACAGGGTACAGTCCTGCACCTGGCCCTTCAATCCCTGCACCTTTCAGTCTTGTTCCTGAGTGAGTAGCCTTGCAGGCCTTGGTCCTCTCGGAAGATGTTCTACACATTATGGAGGTATATCTATAGGAGTTGACTCGCAGAACGTACACGTTCAAGGGGAGGAGGTTCTGTCCTTGGTGCCAAGGGAAGGATCTTGAGCCTCTTGCATGTCTAGCAGCAACGATCCTCAACTACTTTTGTTTTCTATCACAGTCAGGACTACGAGCTCGACTCTAAAGGTGCACCTGGCTGCTATCTCTGCATACACAGTGCTGGTTAGTATGCCAAGAGTGGTATAGCAGAAGGTGGTCAGGCACTTTGTCAAAGGCCTGGATCACTTGTCGCCTCCTGTGCATGAACCTCTGCTTCCATGGGACCCACTGCTGGTACTGGCCATGGTTATGGTTATGGTTGAGCCTATGAGAAAGTGAGATGTGTCACTTGTCATGGAAGACTGCCTTCTTAGCAACAGTAATGTCTACCAGAAGGGTGAATGAGCTCCTGGCACTCTTAATTCAGTCTCCTTATCTGGTTTTTCACAAGGACAAAGTTGTCTTTTGGCCTCTCACAAAATTCCTCCTGAAGATTTTGTTGGACTAATCTCTAGTTTAACAACCTGACCTAGTATGCCAATCAAAGGCTTCACACCCTGGACCTACAAAGGGCCCTTAATAATAAGGAGCACACAGCTGGAATTTGCAGAGAGGCTCGCCAGCTGTTCATCACATTACACTAATGCTGTGCCTGGCAGACCAGCTGCTAAGCGGGTGATCATCATGTGGATTGTATCCTGCAGTGTCCTCTGGTATAGGTTGGCTAGTAGGGAGTTAGGCAAGCTTATTCCACCAGACATACCACTGCATCGATGGCTGCTTCCAGAGATACCCTCATTGAGGAGATCTGCAAGGCTTCAACTTCTGCTAAAGCACAAAACATTCATCTTCCACTACAGCATCACTGCTTGCCCCCTTCTCCTGGAGGACTGCTAGGAGTCTGCAAGAGTGTGAATAGTGAATTGTATCCATGTTGGTAGCATTCTAGGTTACTCATCTGTTACTGTAGTTCTACTAGTGGTACAGAGTTCACATCCACACAACTCACTCAACTTCTCCTGGCAGGTAGCACCTAGATCCCTGCTTCCGGTGTGCGAGCTCTGACATCAGAGGGCAGAGCCAGAGGAAATCACCACACATGTAATGGTAGGAGCATAGGTTGAAGACATTTGATGTCTCGGCTGTCTCCAGCTGACTGCCCCAGTGTAGATATTAGCTTATACCACTGGTATAACTACAGTTACAAGTTAGTAACTTGTACTACTCAGTAAGTGCTTCCATGGTCTTAACAATGTTTGTCTTTGCAGGATGCACCGGGTCCAGGTTAACATGCAGTTAGAAGTTGTTCCATTGTTGATCTTTTCCATCAAATCCACCCCTGCTTCATCGCAGCATGTGCAAGGTCTTTGGGATCTCCTGCAACTAAGCAAGGTAATTTCTATTTTTCTAATTCTATTGACAGTACTTTCTGAACCACTGCTCACCCAGTCCATTTAAACGCAGCCTATGGAGGTGAAGTTATTTTATATTCTGCTGTTTTCTAACCAAGAAACTAAGTAGCCACTCCATCCTTGGTGTGTTTGTCTTTAAAGAAACTTTCTGGCAGAAGAAACTTTGTGACTGTACCAAAGATAATATGCGTGACTATGATAGGGTTGAATAGGACCCTGCCCCAGTTATGGAGAAAGTGTCTGAATGCAGGGATCTGTTCTAGTTTCTCCTTTTCTATCTCTTCTCTGTCCGGTTGCACAACCAAGTTTTCCTGTGAGACCTAGGATTTGATCACCCGACAATCTCGCAATTCTTTGCCTCTCACTGTCTCTGTCTTCATTTGCTGTTTTTTTTTTTTTTCCTCCCTTGTATATCTGCTGGTATAAAAATATATGCAAATCATTATGTGGAAATGTAACTAATATTGGGATCCTTTTGTTTAGAAATTATATAGTGTTAATTTTTTAAATGTGTATAATTATAGTTTGAGATGATTGCAAAGCTATTTGAAATCAAGAGGTTACCGAGTGCAATTTTTAAGCCTTTTGCAGAAGAGCTATGGAAAAGGGACCTCGGCTAAGGCACACTGTGTTCCTGCAAGCATGTGCCTGAAACATACAAGAACACTTTGGAAGATGCTTAAGAATGGGGAATTGGAAGGACTTAGAAGATAGAGCTGCAATTGCTTGCAAGTTGGACACAGAGACCGAAGGGAAACTCTGATGAATCTGCTGTTCTTCCTTTGTAAATAGTTATTCTGAACAAGTTTATTTTTTTATGTTATTGCTAGTGTAAATAAATAGTTTTTGTGAATTTTACAACTGCTCTTGGTTTTTCCTATGCTTCCTGACCTGTGCCTGAATGACAGATGGTGTTATAAGTGGGATTTACACCATGCATATGCTAAGCCAGGAGTTTTTTATGTGGTACTCGACCTAGTACCAGGGAAGCATAGAGAAAGGTATGGATTCTGCAGCAGCAGGCCCAGGAGTGGTTACCAGGAGAATAGCAGCCAAACTAGCAGAGACAGAAGTCCAAGCTGAGATTGTACAGCCAGCACAAGTTATGGAAAAAGAACCGGCAGTAACAGAACCTGAAAGTCTGATGGACTTTTTCAAATGGTGGGCTATACAACAAAAAGAGGTGGAGAAGCAGAGAGAAAGATTCAACGTTTAAAAGCACATAGGAGAGAAGAGATGCAGTGACAGGAGCAGCAGTGGCTGGATGCCTTGCAAGTTATCAAAGGCAGAGGATTTGGCACAAATCCAGACGTGCAACAAAACACAAGCAACTTAAAAGCCATTAAACTTATGAAGTTATGTCCCTCTGATATCGAGGCATACCTGACAACTTTTGAAAGAGTTGCCACAGCTTGCCAATGGCCAAAGCAGCAATGGACAATCGGACTGGTACCCTATCTGACAGGGGGAAAGCCCAACTTGCCTACAGCAATATGGACACTGCACAGTCAGAAAACTATGACCTAGTGAGAAGCGAAATCCTGAAATGGTATGACATCTCAGGAGAGACCTTCAGACAGAGATTTCGATCTCTGAAGTATAACGCAGTTGACAATCCTCGAAGCCTTCATCCAACTCTGAGAACTCCTGATAAAATGGCTTCAACCAGAGGGCAAAACAGTCCCACAGATCGACATATTTGCCATGGAGCAATTCATCAAAATCCTGCCTACAGATGTGCAGCTTTGGGTAAAGGAACACCCACCAGGAAGTGGGGAAAAGGCTGTTTCTTTAGCTGAAGACTACCAAATGGCCAGACGGACGCCACAGCAGTGAGGTAACAGCCAGGCACCAGTAAGACACTCTTTTTTCCCATTTGAACTCCAAGTCTGATAAGAACTCTACTGGGGGTAACAGATCTGTGCCCAAAGACGTTATGTGCTATAACTCTAATAAGCCAGGCCATATTGCAAGAAACTGCCGTAGTAAGGAGAGTGGCACTGGAGCAGATTTGTCCTTGGCAAATTGGGGCAAGTACTTAACAGATGTGAAGGTGGGGGATAAGACTATAAAGGGACTCATTGATTCGGGAAGCAGACCGACCCTAGTACATGTTGGAGTGCTGGGAAAACACTATACAGAAGGACCAGGTACTGATGTCACCTGCATCCACGGGGACACTCGATACTATCCCACCACCCGAGTGACTCTGACCATTAAGTGTGTTTGGTAGCAAATGAAAGTGGGGCTAGTACCTAAGTTACCTGTACCTGTGATTATTGGAAATGACTTTCCAGGATTTTCTGAGTTAATCAAAGGAGGAGTAAACCCTGATGTTTCAGCAGCAGTGGTGACAAGAGCTCAGGCAAAGAAAATTGCAGACGGTGGGGACACTTTTCCTTTCAGTGATTTTGATTCGGCCTTGTTTGAGCACAGCTCCAAGATCCAGAAATCCAGGAAAGAAAGACGATGCCTGAAGAAACTGTGGCAGCAAATGACTGGACATGAAGACATAAAATATGAAAATGTTGAAACAAAGCTGATAACTGATTTTGATTTTCTTTCAGAGCAAGCTAAAGATGTTACTCTCCAGGTTTATTTTAAGGAGCTGGGGGTGAAACCAAAGTAGGGTGCACCAGTGTTTAAAAAATTTAATGGGTTACTGTACAGAGTTTGAGTTAAACCTCAAACACAGGAACAGGCAGAACAGGGTTATACTACAGAAGTATAGATGTGAGTTGTTACAGATAGCACATGACAGTCCTATGGCTGGTCACTCAGGGAGGGATCACACCCTTGCTGGATTGCTGTACAGATTTTACTGGCCTGGAATTCATGAAGATGTTGCTACCTATTGTAATTCCTGTGCTGAGTGTCAGAAAGTAGCCTCAGTCATTAGAAAAGAGAAGGTGCCCCTACCCTTGATAAATGTGCCTTTAGAGAGAAGTGCAATGGATGTGGTTGGTCCTTTAGACAAAAATAAAAAGGGTAATAGATTTATCTTGGTAGTATGCTACTCTATACCCAGAAGCAGTTCCAATCTGTACTATCACAGCTTCAAAAGTGGCAGCAGAGCTTGCAAAAATTTTCAACGGAGTGGGCATACCTAAAGAAATTATTACTGATCAGGGTAGTAATTTTGGTACTGCATTACTTAGAGCTGTACAGACTACTAGGTATCACTGCCATACAAACCTCCCCCCAGCACCCTCACAGCTGGTCTTGCTGAGCATTTTAACCAAACCCTAAAACGCATGTTAAAAAGGTTTGTAAAAGGGGAAGGGAAAGATTGGGACCAATATTTGCCTTACCTACTTTTTGCTTACAGAGAAGTGCCGCAGACATCAACAGGGTTTTCACCATTTGAAATGCTGTATGGTAGGCAGCCAAGAGGGCTACTGGATGTGATAAAAGAAACGTGGGAAGATAACCCCACTCAGAAATCAATAACGTCCTATATGTGTGCCCTAAGAAAGAAGCTGGCAAAATATGTTGAAATTGCCCATGGTAATCAGGTAGAGGCCCAAAACCAGCAGAATGTATATTATGACCATGGGGTAAAAGAAAAAGGTTTTGAGCCAGGTGAAAGGGTTTTGCTACTGTTATGCACAACAGAAAATAAGCCGTTAATTAAGTGGCAAGGGCCTTATATGGTTCTTAGACATTCTGGCACTGTTAACTACTAGATTGAGACCCCTGACAGGAAAAATCCTAATAAGATACACCATGTTACTCTGTTCAAGAAATGGGTTGAAAAAATGCCAAAAGCTACTTTGCTAGTTTTACCACAAACTGATAAAGAAGATATTGATGTAGCTTATGATAGACTGGAATGAACTGTAAAGCTGATGCTGTAAAGGTGAATGTGTGCGTTTCTTTTTTTTTTTTTGTTCTTTTTCCCTCCGGTCACAGCCACGAGGTCCTCTCTCGGGCATCCAGTCCTTTTTCCTGCCCGTCTGGGATCTCCAAATTGTACCTCACTCTTCCTCCCCTCTGGCGCTAGCAGCCCCGGCTAACCCTGTCCGGGGTGGGTCGCGCTCCTACTACCTGGGCACCTCTCATCAAGTCAGACTCCACCGTTGTACGGGCAGCGGCTGTGGAGATAGAGGCCAGTCGAGGAGAGCCCGACATTGGGCATGGGGGACTGGTGCCGTCGCCTGATCCTCGGCTGAGTATTTCCTTGTTCTGGTAACTGACGTGGGCGTGCAATGTCGTCAGCCCGTGGCATAGGTGCTCCCACCTACTTCCGGAGACAGCTGCCCGACGTTGTCCCAAACTTATATATGCTAGAGTGCAATACAGTGCCAACGGTTTCCACTGAGGGTCACTGTTGCACCGTGCTACCCTGGATCCCACCCCTGAGAGAGGAGAGGAGAATAGTCCATCGGACGCTCAGTCCTCTCTCTCTCTCACCCCTGCCAACCCCCAGCGGTCTGAGCTCGTTCCCGAATCCGGGTCGCGGCATGGCGCGAGTTGTGGCGTCCAGCACCTCAACCCTCAGCGCCATCGGGCCGGCCCTAATGTGTGCGTTTCTTTAACCTCAGAACAAACTGCAGACATTCATAATGTGCTAAAGACATTTAACAGTACTTTTAACACAGTACCAGGCTGAGCAAAAGGGGTTGAGCGTGTTATAGGGACAAGGAATGCTCGTCCTATTAGGCAAAAGACATGCAGGTTACCAGAGCGGTTAAGAGCTGACATGGTTAAGGAAATACAAAAAAAAATAAAGAATTGGGTATCATAGAGGAGTGCTTTGTCATGTCCAGTGGTAATTGTAAACAAAAAAGAAGGGGTGTTAGAATCTGCCTTGATTTTAGGAAACTTGATAATCAAGTGTCAGAATTTGACAGTTATCCTGTGCCCAGAATAGATGATTTGGTGGACAGACTAGGGAGTGCAAAGTATATCCATACCCTCAATCTCATCAAGGGTTACTGGCAAATCCCTTTGGCTAAAGAATCCAGAGACAAAACTGCATGTGTCACTTCTGTTGGATTTTATCAGTTCACCACCATGCCATTTGATTTACATGGTTCGCCAGCTACATGCTAGTGTTACATAAATGTCATTTTATCCCCTCACATTGGTTATTGTGCTACATACCTTAATGATGTCATGATGTACAGTCCGGACTGGGAAAGTCACCCGGAACACCTACGAGCAGTTATCCAAGCTGTCAAAAATGCAGGTCTGACTATTAATCCTACCAAATGTGCATTGGGCATGCAGGAAACCAGACATTTGGGCTGTGTGTTGGAAAATGGAGAAGTTAAGCCAGAGGTTTCTAAAATAGAAACTGTAGTTAACAGCCCTGTCCCTGAAACAAAGAAACATGTCAGGTAAATTTTAAGGCTGGCTTGTTATTATCGGAGATGTTACCAACTTTGCTGAGTTATCTACTCCCCTCACTGAACTTAGGAAATCACAGTATCCGAATAATGTGAAATGGACCCCAGAGTATGATGAAACTTTTCAAGCCATTAAGGCTGAATTATGTTCAACTCCTGTTTTGAGAAGCCCAGACTTTGAGAAACCATTTTTGTTACAAACAGATGTATCAGAGGTAAGCCTAGCTGCAGTCCTGAGTCAGAATATAGATGGGATGGAACATCCTGTTCTGTACATAAGTAGGAAATTGCATGACAGGGAGAAAAGGTACTCCACCATTGAAAATAAATGTTTAGCAGAAAAGTGGGCCATGGAGTCCCTTAAGTTTTATTTGCTAGGAACTGACCTTGTACTTATAACCAATCACAGTCCTCTCTGTTGGCTTAACCAGATGAAAGCTAAAATTCCAGAATCACAAGGTACCTGACACTACAGCCATTTAAATTCATGATGATACACAAATCTGGTAAAGAGAAAAGCAATGCTGATTTTCTGTCAAGATATGGATCAGGAATTGAGGGTTCTGAAGGTTGAAAAACAAATGAATGGCTTTGAACTTTACTGTTTGCTATAGTGTTATAGAAAAAACGGATAATGCACATGTGCTTGATTTGGGCAGCAGGCCGCTGTACCCTGACTCTTAGGACTAGGATGTCACTGGGCTCCACTCTCATCCTGGGCGTGATGAGTCATCTGTTGGCACAGGGATGGAGGAAAGACCTTCCTTCTTCCAAGGGATTCTTCATCTCATCTCTGATTCCACAGGGATGCCCCTGGAACCCATCCATAAAAAAGCAGAGTACCCACTCACGGACATCCTCAAGAGAGTGGATACTCCAACGGAGGCCTTTCCTGTGACCGAGGCCATTGTTGGTCCAGCACTTGAACTATGGCAGCGTCCTGCCTCATGTCCAGCACCATCTGCCCGCATGGTCCGCAAATATGCAGTACCCATGGGGTCCCTTGCAGGGTTCATAGAGCACCTTTCGGCCGAGAGCCTGGTGACTGCCTCTGTGTTCAGTCGTAGTGGCAGTTCTGCCGACACTGACCGACCCGATAAAGAGTCCAAGCTTCTGGACCATTCAGTGCGGAAAGTCTATGCGGCTTCCTCCTTGGGCCTTCGTCAGGCAAGTTCGGCCGTCGTCATGGCACACTTTTCTCCTGCCCTTCTTGGGTCATTAGATGAAGTCATAGAAACATAGAATTTGACGGCAGATAAGGACAGCTTGACCCACCCAGTCTGCCCATTTCCCTACCTAATGGATAAGCTGCAGATCCTAGTTAACCAGCAGCCTACTTCTTCCTACCCCCAACCCCTAGAATTGCCTTATGACTGTCTCATGCATGCTTGATTTCCATCACTGATTTTGACTCCACAACCTCCTCCGGAAGGCCGTTCCATGCATCCACGACCCTCTCTGTGAAAAAATACTTCCTTAAATTACCTCTGAGCCGCCCCCCCATCTTCAAATTGTGCCCCCTTGTTCTTGCACACCTCTTTTTTTGAAAGATGCTACCCTCTTGGAGTTTGTTGATTCCCTTGAGGTACTTGAAAGTTTCTATCATGTCCCCCTCTCCCTCCTTTCCTCGAGGCTATACATATAATTTCCTTGAGCCTCTCTTCATATGTCTTCCGCAGACCCTGCACCATTTTAGTTGCCTCCTCTGGACAGCTTCCATCCTGCCTATGTCTTTTGGAGATTTGGTCTCCAGAACTGCACACAGTACTCCAGATGGGGTCTCACCAGCTGTCTGTACAGAGGGATAATAACTTCCTGTTTTCTACTGGTGATGCCTCCCTATGCATCCCAGTATCCCCCAGCCTCCTTGCTGCTCTCTCACATTGCTTGCCCACCTTTGGTCATCTGATGACTACCCCCAGGTCCCTTTCCATTTTTCTTGTTGTTAGTATCTCACCCTCCATTGTGTACTCTTCCCCTGGGTTTCTGTTTCCCAGGTGCATTACCTTGCACTTCTTAGCATTGAATCTAAGCTGCCATACATTTGATCATTTCTCTAACCTTGCCAAGTCCCTTCTCATCCTTTCCACCCCACCTTGTGCATCAACTTTGTTGCAGACCTTTGTGTCATCTGCAAAGAGACATACTTTTCCTTCCAGTCCCTCTGCAGTGTCGCTTATAAAGACATTGAAGAGGACTGGTCCTAATACTGAACCCTGCGGTACCCCACTAGTAACCCCCCTTTCTTCAGAGTGGACTCCATTTACTATTACTCTCTGTGTCCTATTCTCCAGCCAATTCTTTACCCAGGCTGTCAGCTTGGGACCCACTCCCAGGCTGGCTAACTTGTATATTAATCTTTTGTGTGGGACTGTGTCAGATGCCTTGCTGAAGTCTAGGTAGGCCATGTCCACAACCCCTCCCTGATCTACTACTTTGGTCACCCAGTCAAAGAAATCTATCAGATTCGTCTGGCATGACCTTCCCACTGTGAATCCATGCTGCCTTGGGTCCTGTGCCCCTCTGGCCTCTAGATAGTCGACAGTTCTTTCTTTCAGAAGTGATTCCATCATTTTCCCTATCAATGAGGTTAAACTAACAGGTCTGTAGTTTCCTGCTTCTGCCTTGCTCCCACTTTTGTGAAGGGGAATCGCATCTGCCCTCCTCTGGTACCACCCCATCCTCCCATGATTTGTTAAAGAGGGTAGTCAGTGGTGTCACTAGTTCTACCCATAGTTCTTTTAGAATTCTGGGATGAATCCCATCAGGCCCCATTGCTTTCTCCACCTTCAGTTTTAAGAGTTCTTTCAGAACCCTTTCTTCTGTAAATGGGCTGGGATCAACTTCTGTATCCAGAGTGTTTCTGCTGTTTGTTTTAGGTACCTCCCCCTCTTTATTTGTAAATACTGAGCAAAAATATTTGTTTAGTATCTCTGCCTTTTCACAGTCACCCTCTGCCCACCCTCCCTCCCTTTATTAAGCCTCACTATCCCTCCCTTGGTCTTCCTTCGCTCCCTGATGTACCTATAAAAGGTTTTATTCCCCTTCTTAACTGAGTTGGCTATCTTTTCCTCGGTTTGGGCCTTTGCTGTTCTGACTGCCTTCCCAGCTTCCTTTTGCTTTAACTGATACAGTTCTCTGTCCTGCTCCTTCTGTGATTCCTTGTACTTCCTGAATGCTTTGTTTTTCTCTTGAACCTTCACTGCCACTTCCTTTGAGAACCGTAGTGGTTTCTTAATCGTTTTGTTTTGTTTGCTTCACACAAAGGCTTGTTACCTCTGTGATGGCAATTTTTATTACTCCCCATTGTTCTTCCTCCCCTCCTTCCTTAGGCACTCACCCATTTTGGCAAAGTCAGCCCTCCTAAAGTCCAGTACTTTTGCCTTTGTATGGCTTGACTCTATTGCTGTGTTTATTGTGAACCATACTGTTCGATGGTCGCTGGTTCCCAGATGGCTACCCACTTCTACATCTGTGATCCTCTTTCCATCTCCATTTGAGAGAACCAGGTCTAAGATTGCTCCCGCTCGAGTGGGCTCCAGTACTAGTTGTCTAAGGCATGCCCCCCTGTAGGGCATCTAGAATAACCCCACTCTTCGAAGTGGCTGCTGCAGCTGCACTCCAGTTAACATCTGGCATATTCAGATCACCCATCAGCAATATCTCCCCTTTTTCTGCCATTCTAAGTATACTTTCTGTCATTTGTTTGTCCATTTCCTCCACCGAGATGGGGGTCTGTATACAACCCCTGTGCGGATTGTGGTGCCATTGCCCGTCTCCAAATTTACCCACAGTGCTGCTTCTCCTCCCTGTTTACCCTTTCGTTCTGTTGCTTTGATTCCTTCCTTTATGTAAAGAGCTGCTACTCCTCCTCTTTTACCCTCCCTGTCCCTCCTGTAGATAGTGCATCCTGGTATGTTTACGTCCCAGTCATGGTTTTGTGTGTACCATGTTTCTGTGACTGCCACGATATCCAGATGTTCCTCCTCCATCAAGGCCACTAATTCAGAAAGCTTGTTGCCCAGACTATGGGCATTGGTACTCATTGCTCTCCATTTTTGATGGCTTTACCTTCTGTTGCAGCATCCCCCACTGACCTTTCTACCTCGGTCTTTTTCTCATTTAGTACCCTGTTTTGTAGGGAGAGGCTGGGATTTTCCTGCTGCTTATCGGTGCCTCCCCCCTTGACTAGTTTAAAAGCTTGCCAATGAAGCATTTAAACCTATTGCTCAAAAGACTTGTTCCCTTCCTGGACAGATGCAGACCATCCTGCCAGTATAGGCTGGTGTGCCTCCAGGTGGAACCCCAGTCCCCAATGAAGCCAAACCCCTGTGCTCCACACCATTTTTTTCAACCATTCTTTAAACTGCGTGGTGCAAAGTACCCCTGCCTCACCCATGCCATTGACAGGCAGCACCTCTGAGAAGGATACTGTGTGTGCTACTTGTCTTAGGCCCCTCCCCAACTCTACAAAGTTCTCTTGCACTGCTCTAATCTCATGATGAGCCAAGTCATTTGTCCCTAGGTGGACAGTGACATCCAGCTCAGACTCCCGTGCAGCTGTTCTCGTGATCCTGAGGATGTGCTTCCTGTCCCTCCAAGTCATGGCACCAGGCAGGCACCTTACTTCAGTTTTCCCTGCTCCACCCAGTTCTATCCCCCTAATAATTGAGTCCCCCACCAGGAGCTGCTTCCTTTCCCTGTGGTGTCCTCCCACATCTCCCCGTGAACATGCACACCACGGTTAAGTAGGTCCAAGACCAGGGCCGTGCTGTTGCCAAACAGCAGCTGCAGACGGCCTTGGACATTGGGGATTCTTGTGCCCGCTCAATGGCCCCCACAGTTGCCTCGCTCCACAGGGCTTGGCTGAGGCCCTCCTCCTTTCTGGCGAATACTCTGCATAAGTTAGCTGATGTGCCTTTTCTTGGGACCGACTTTTTCGGCCCAGGAGTGGCCGGTCACCTACAGTGCATAGAGCAGTCCAGTGCCACCTTGGATGCCACTTCTGCCAAGAGTTCTTTGGGCAAGAACCAGCAGAAGAAAAAGAAGCCTATTCCACACTCTTCCTGTGCGGTTCAGCAGTCCTCCTGCCAGGGAGGACAGCAGCATCAGCAGCAGGCTCAAGCTTGGTGCCATCGGCCCAAGCCTGGACCCCAACAAGCCCGCAAAGGAGACAGAGGCTCAGGTCCTGGAGCCTTCTCCTCCTCCTCCAAACCTGCCCAGTGACTGGGTGGTGGTTGCCACCCCTATTCCTGTCACGCCTGCTCTGGGTCTTCCCATGGGGAGCCAGCTACACCACTTCCTTTCCACCTAGTCCGCTGTCCCTATGGACACGTGGGTTCTTGAAGTGGTCAGTCAGGGACTGCCTCTAGAATTCGAGCAGTGCCTTCCCAGCCAAGCCCGCACCCCTCGAGAAGAACGGATTTCTACATGCACCCAGTCAGCTCTTCGAGACGACATTGCTCAGTTCCTCCTCAAGGAGACAGTAGCTCTTATGGTGGAGCTCTGCAGACCTAGGCTTTCTCTCCAGGTACCCAAGTGGACGGGAGGCTGGTGTCCCATTCTAGATCTCCATGACCTGAAACAATATCTGAGGTCATGCACCTTTCGGATGGTCACTTTGTCCCAGATCATACCATCCTTGGAGTGAAACATCATTCTGTTCACTGGATCTGAAGGGCACGTTCTTTCATGTCCTAATCCATCCGTCCCATCAGCGGTTCCTCCACTTCAGGGTCGAAGGGACCCTGTACGAGTTCCGAGCCATGCCGTTCGGCCTGTCATTGGCCCCACAGGTCTTTACCAAATGCATTGCAGTGGTGGCAGCCTATCTCCGGCGTCAGGAGGGTCAGAATTTACCCCTACTTCAACGATTGGCTCCTGGCAGGTTCCACCCAACAGGAGATGGAGAGGTTCAGGGATCTGGCCCTCCAGACCTGCCCCCAGTTTGGCTTCCTGATCAACGGGGCTAAGTAGGAACTCTTACCCTCTCAGTTGATGGGCTTCGTTGGGACAGAGTTTGACTCTTGCCAAGCCAGAGCTCGGCTCCCGGCAGACAGGGCGGAAGTTCTCTCATCCTTTGCCCAGTCATTTCAGGTTGGGCACTTGCGCCCTGCCCGGGACTTTCTGCGCCTTCTAGGTTACATGGTGGCGTGCACTTTGGTGGTCCATTGGGCCTGGTTGCACATGCGCTTCCTCCAGTGGGAGCTGGCTGCCCAGTGGACTTGGTGCCATGGTCATTTCGACCAGCTGATCACTGTAACTCAGAAGATGTGGGATGCTCTCCAGTGGTGGACCGCCCCAGACCGGTTGCAGGAAGGGATCCTGTTTGTCCACCCCGAGCTGACGGTCGTTCTCACGACCGATGCCTCTCTTGTGGGCTGGGGAGCCCACATGGGGGACAACAGGGCCCATGGGCTTTGGACCCCTGAGGAGTCCCGATGCACATCAACCTGTTGGAGCTCAGAGCAGCCAGACTGGCACTGTCAGCTTTCACTCCTCAGCTCCGGGGTTAAGTGGTTCTAGTCCAGACGGACAATACCCCGACCATGTGCTACCTCAACAAACAGGGTGGCAAGCACTTCCATCTGGTATGCAAGGAGGCGCTCCACATCTGGACCCTTGTGGGATGGTTGGAGGCGGATCTCCTAGCCATCCATGTTAGCAGGAACCGCGAATCAGCTGGCCGATGCTCTCTGCTGCTTAGGCCAGACATCCCACGAGTGGTCTTTTCATCCAGAGGTAGCTTACAGCCTTTTCTCCTATTGGGGCAAACCAATGGTGGACCTGTTTGCCTCCAGGGAAAACACCAAGCTGAGGCTGTTTCATGCCCACCCCCCTCGGCAGGGCTCGCTGCAGGGGGATGACTTCTCGAGGCTGTTTACCCCAGGCATCCTCTGTGCCTTCCCTCCATTTCCCTTGATCGAAAAGGTGTTACTCAAGGTGAGGAGGGACAAGGTGAAGGTGATTCTGGTAGCCCCAGACTGGCCGTGCCAGTTCTGGTATCCAGATCTGCTCAGCCTCAGCTGCAGGCCCCCGGAGCAACTTTGTACACGCCCGGACCAGATCTCTCTGAACCCGGGGAAGGTCTCCCATCCCTGCACCTCACAGCCTGGTACCTGAACGGCTAGAGTTCCAGGCTTTGGGTCTTTCCAAAAATGACTACACTGTGGTGGAGACATCTAGAAGGGAATTAACCAGGAAATGTTACACCTTCAAATGGAAAAGGTTTTCCATTTGGTGTCAGGGTAAGGGTCTGGACCCCTTATCCTGTTCTGTGGCTAACATTCTCTACTACCTTTGGTCTCTCTCCAAAGGGGGTCTCCAGTCATCGACCCTTAGGGTGCACCTGGCAGCCATTTCTGCTTACTGGGTGTGGGACGGTCAGCCGACATTGGCACAGGAGACAGTGGTCAGGTGCTTTTTCAGTGGCCTGGATCACATAACCCCTCCGGTGCGTGAACCTCCACCTCCGTTTGATCTACTGCTGGTATTGGGAAAGCTCATGGGCAAGCCATTCGAACCAGTGCACAAGTGTGAGCTGTCACACTTGTCGTGAAAGACAGCCTTCCTGGTGGCTATCACATCTGCCAGAAGGAGAGGGAGCTCCAGGCGCTTTCAGTGGGTTCCCCTTATCTGGTCTTCCACAGGGACAAAGTTGCCCTGCGCCCCCACCCGAAATTCCTTCCGAAGGTGGTGTCAGAGTTTCACCTTAACCAGGTGTTTACTCTGCCTGTATATTATCCTAATTACATCTCGGACGCAGAGTACAGGCTCCATACTTTGGACCTGAGATGTGCTCTTTCATTATAAGAGGAGGACAGTGGAAATTCATGGAGAGGTTTGCCAGCTGTTTGTCACCTACGCTGAAGCCACTTCTGGCAGACCTGCAGCGAAGCGGACTATTGCAAGATGTATTACATCATGCATAGGTCTGTGCTATGAGTTGGCAGGCAGTGAGCTTCCCAGAGGGATAAGAGCTCATTCTACCCGCCACACTGCTGCATCGGTGGCTGCTTCCAGTGGCATCCCTATCCAGGAAATCTGTTGGGCTGCTACTTGGAAGTCCGCAAACACCTTCATTACCCACTACCACATCGACCTTGAGTCATGCCGGGATGCTGGTTTTGGGGCCTCAGTTCTCCAATCTAAGTAGGGGATGTGCGCCTTGCTTCCCTCCTCCCGGAGAACTGCTTTTAGTCTCCCAAACAGTGTGGATGAACTACATATCCGCGGTCCTAGAAAAACAGGTTCTAGGGACGTGGATATGTTGTTCAATCCACACTTCTTGGCATGCACCTTGCCGCTTTAATTTGGGCCGGAAGGTCTTCATGCTGGGTCGTCCCACCCACCCAGCTGGTAAAACCCTCAACTCTGCCCCATGACGCCAGATCTTCCTTACCGCTTGGAAGCTCAGGTTCCTTCCTTAGCATGCGTGCGTTTTGTAGGCCTGGATTCTGTTTCTTCGGATTTTTGTCTTAAGATTATTTTAAAACTCACTCGAGTTCAGTCTTCGTTTATCATGGCTGCGATGGAAGACCAGTCTGTCCCCGTGATCCTCTGGTGCCCTTGTGGGCAGATGATGTCCCGAACCGACTAACGCCATGTGCATTTATTGCCTTGGGCACGACCACAATCCACAGGCTTGCGACGTGTCTCCTTTTTTCAGTCTGTGTTTGAGGTCCTGGCGGCCTGACTTCAGCTAGGTCTACGGAGAAGAGAGTTCCCGCTGGTTAAAAGCGAAGGAGGCCGTTGGGTGGTGTCCGCGCAGCGGGCTCCACAGAACAACTGAAACAGCATACGGCCCTTGAGCAGTAGGTGACCCAGGCCGTGGAGATCTCCTCCTCGGCCTCAGTTTTTGTTCCGCCCCCGGTTCCTCCTATTCGTCTTCCTTTCTGGAGCTTTGTCAGTCCTTCTTGAGTAAGGGAGAGTGTCCTTCTGGGTCTTTTCCTGCTCGATCCAAAAAATGGAATCACAAAGGTAAGTCCGAGCTCCAATGTTCTTGGGAATGAGAGAGGTCTCGCTCCCGGATAGTCTTCTCTTGACTTTGGTCGAGTTGGCGGCCCGGGCCGCTGGTTTCACGAAGTCCCCATCAGATCAGCCAGTCGAGTCTCCTGTCGATGAGGCAGAGAACTTTCCCGAGCCCACCGACAGGATGTCGACTGAAAAGGCAAACATTTCTCTCCCCGTGACACTGGTGCCTTCTGGGGACTTAACTCTTGAGCCGAAGTCTCTGGCCAAGGACCCTGAACCTGAGGATCAGTGGGTCTCCCCCGCTTCTTCCTCGACCCACCACTGACGTCGTAGATGGTCGAAGTCTCTGTCCTCTTCTGCATCGGGTCCTGGTCCCGACATCGCGGAAAGCAGCGTCACCGCTCATCCTGTTCTTCCTCCTCTGCCTAGTAGAGGCTTCGACGTAAATTGAGCCAACGCTATGAGGCCCTTATGTGGCAGCAACTTATTTTGTCCAGTGGTCAACCAGTGCTGGCAGTCGTCTGAATGGCCGAAGCTGTCGCCAGCCCCCGGTTCCTTGGTTGAGGAGCTGGCTCCGGTGCCGATTGCTCGGCCTAAATCAGCTGCTCCACCCATAGTGGTGGAACCCCCGCCTCCTCAACCGAAGACCAGGGCACCGACCATTCTCTGTCGGGTCAAGGCTTGGCCCACAGTTGTTGGTCACTCTCACCCCCCCCCCCAACCGTCCTCGGCAAGTGGAGAGTGGCTGTGGCGGTTGACAGCTTTTCGTGTACTCTTAGGATTCTGACTATTCCTCGCTGTATTCCCCGCCAGTCGACATGGAATCTTCATGGGGTTTATCGGTGGACGTGAGCCCATCCTCGATCTTACTTCGAGAAACAGCTCTTGCAGCAGGTTACACCAATAGGACTGAAGCCGGCAGGCGCCAGGACCCCACGGAAATTTTCTAGCTAGCAATATCCATCAGGGACCGCATCCGTCGTCGGTCCCGCCCCTGATGTCAGGCATCATATAAAAAGGCGTGCCCCAGAATCCTTGTAGTTCTTTCCTGCCGACTCTCCAGCATCTACCACGGGTCCCACTCTAGCATACGATGACTAGAACTTCCATTTTACCAATAAATGTCAGCATCTCCAACTCCTTCTTCAGAAGGACTTCCTTCCAAGTGTGCCTGCGGCAAACAGATCACTTTCAAGGATCCTCATTTATCCTACCTGCGGTGCTTAGGCCTGGAACATGACACCAAGGCCTGCTCCTTTTGTCAGGGGTTCAATAGTCGCACCAGTAACTGCCGCCAGAAGACACTTCAGGGGTTCCTCTTGGAAGACAAGTTAAGAAGCATGGACAAAGACCCTGCCTCCAGAGGTGAGTCTACCTCTAAGTCCCACAAACACCAAGACAAGCATCGGGAGAAGGCCAGGTCCAGGTCTCCTAACCGGGCCTCGGACTCGCAACCTGCTCAGGCACCACGTCACTAGACTGCTCTCCAGGCCCGGGCTCAGCCTCCTCCAGTAAAGGTCAAGTCTTCAGGCAGCACTTCGGCTTCTCTGCATCCTATCAAGACCTCATCGAAGTCTTCCAACCATCACTAGTCCAAGTCTTCTTCCAAAGCTTCTTCAGAGACACTCAGGGACCCCGACACCAGGTCGGTCTCCCAGCCTCCAAGGGGTCCGGATCCCCCTCTCAGGAAGACTAAGGATCTGACGTCCCTTAAATGGACATCTGATAAGCACCCGACGTCGGTGAGACGTTTGCCAGAACCAAAGACTGCCTCCCTGTCGCCGGTGGACACTAGTCACCGGGACTTTAGAGAAAGACCTGATGTTGCCTGATGACCAGGCAGGCGACAGTGAGGATGTCGGGCTTCCACTGGAGCCTTTTCCAATCCCGGAGACACCCTCGGACCCGGCGTCAGACCACCAGCGCCAGGTCCGTCGTGCGGTATGAATCTTCAGGAGGTCAAAGACCTCTTTACCTTTTGGTGGGACACAATAAAGAATGATGTGGTACCAATGAAACCTCCTCCTCCTACTCCTTCACCTCCTACTGCCCCTCCTCCATCGCAGGTGCCAGCAGGAAGACCACCGACCCCCAAGGAACTCATTCCACCTCTTAGGGGAAGATTCAAAGAACGGAGAAATCCCCCTTCAGGATCTCCCTCAGGGTTTCCCATTCCCAAGTGATCCAGACGTCGACGGTCCAATCTGCCAGGGGAGGATTCTAGACCTAACACTTCAGATACCGCCAGGTCTCCTTCTCCAATCAGCATCCCATCACCTGATCCACGAGACGTGTCCAGGTCACCTCCGGATGATCCCTCCTTTTCCGAGATCATGAGGCACATCCTGGAGAACATAGGATGGGATTCGGAAGATCTCGACCCCAAGAGACAGCTCCTAGCTCGTTACCTTCGGCAGAAGGACCCTAAGCCTGTGGTGGTGCCACCCTTACATAGACAGTGTCGGTAGATAAGGGCCTATAGCCCACCTAGTCTGCCCATTTGAGCTTGTAAGTTCAGTTTGTTTTCCTAGAAGTCTGTTTCCCCTTACCCCTGCCCTCTAGAATTCCTTTATGTCTATCCCATGCATTCTTAAATCCCGTGATTGTTTCAGCCCCACCACTTCCTCTGGCAGGGTGTTCCACTGTCCACCACCCGTTCTGTGAAGAAATTCTTTCTCATGTTTCCTCTGAATCGTCCTCCCTCCAACTTCATCCCATGCCTCTAGTCCTGAAATATCTTTTTCGCTTAAAATAGTGTTTTCCTGCACCCTGTTCCTCCCTGTAAGATACTTGTATGTCTCTATCATATCCCTCTCTCCCTCCTCTCCTCCAGGGAGTACATGTTCAGTTCCTTCAACCTGTCTTCATAGGACTTGTGATGCAACCATGCCATCTTTGTTGCCCTCCTCTGAACCTTCTCTACCCAGTCTATGTCCTTACGTAGGTATGGTCTCCAGAACTGTACACTGTACTCCAGGTGGGGCCTCACTAGTGTCTTGTATAGCTTGATTATGACCTCCTTTTCCTGCTGGTGATGCCCCTGCCTATACATCCCAGCATCCTATTTGCTTTACCTGATGCCTTGTCACACTGTTTCCTTACCTTGAGGTCATCAGAGATGACAACCCCAAGATCCCTTTCCTGCTTGGTGCATGCTATATCCTCACCCCCAACTGATATATTGTGCCAGGGTTTTGTGCCCCATATGCATTATCTTGCACTTCTTTGCATTGAATTTCAACTGCCAAACCCTTGACCATTCTTCAAGTTTCTGCAGGTCCTTCTCATTCTGTCTACACCCTCTGGTGTGTCTACTCTGTTACAGAGCTTTGTGTCATCAGCGAACAGTGAAATTCTGCCTTCTAGATCCTGTGCAATGTCACTGATGAAGATGTTGAATAGGACCCGGTCCCAGCACTGATCCTTGTGGTACCCCACTGGTCACTCTTCCCTCTGTGGAGTGACAGCCATTTACCACCACCCTCTGTGTCCTGCCACCCAGCCAGTTACCTACCCACCACACTACTGTCCTGCCCACACCCATATTCCCAGTTTGTGTAATAGTCTTCTATGTGGCACAGTGTCAAAGGCCTTGCTGAAGTCCAGATAGGCCATGTCCACTGCCCTCCCCTGATCCACCTCCCTAATCACCCAGTCAAAAAATTCAATGAGGTTGGTCTGACATGACCTCCCCCTGGTGAAACCATGCTGCCTTGGGTCCTGTAGTCCATTGACAACCAGATGTTCCACCAATCTCTCCTTCAGTAGTGCTTCTATGATCTTTCCCACTACCGAGGTGAGGCTGACTGGTCTGTAGTTCCCTGCTTCCTCTTTGTTCCCACTTTTGTATAAGGGACTACATCTGCTGTCATCCAGTCTTTGGGTACCTCCCTGTTTCCAGTGATTGGCTGAACAGGATAGCCAGAGGTTCAGCCACCACCTCTCTTAGTTCTTTAAGGACCCTGGGGTGCACCCTTCTGGCCCCATTGCTTTATCAGCTCTTATTACTTCCAGTTCCTTCAGGACCCTTTCTCGTGTAAAGGGACTTGTGTCCATTTCTGCACCATTCTCACCTTGCTGCTCCCTTCAGACCCATTACCCCCCTCTTCCTTGGTAAAGACTGAGCAGAAATACCTGTTCAATATGTCAGCTTTTTGTTGTCATCCTCCACGCGGCTCCCATCCTCCCCCTTCAGTCTCACTATCCCTCCCTTTGTCTTTCTTTTTTCGCTTATGTACCTGTAAAAGGTTTTTTCCCCTTTACCCTTGGTGGACACTTTAGCGGACGTCACCAAGGCTGCGTGGAAGCATCCGCTACTTACCTCCGCGGTGCCGAAGAAAGCTGACTGCCCGTACAGGGCCTCAACAGAGGACCAGTACTTGGCGTAACAACCTCTGGCTGATTCCCTGGTCTTTAAGGCCTCTCATGAAAGGCCCCAACGACCACAGAATCTGAGCACACAGCCACCGGACCAGGAATCCAAACAGCTGGATGCCCTGGGGAGGAGCGTGTATGTGGCTACTACATGCTCCATCAGGTCCCTGAACTATCTGTCTTATACGGTTCAGTATCAGAATGTCTTGTTGGAACAGGGTCATTACCTAGTTGATAAACTACTGAATGGCGAGCAGAAGGTGGAACTCTTGAGCCTCTTCCACACAGGGTCAGACGTTGGGACCCAAGTGTTACGAGACGCATATGATTCTGCGGACTCGTCCACCAGAGGCGCAGCTTCAGGCGTCTGTGTCTGGAGACACTCCTGGCTCCGTGTCTCCAGTTTTACCCCGGACGTACAGAAGAGTATTCTCGACGTCCCTTAGAACGGAGAGGTCCTGTTTGGTGAACCCTCTGAAAAGGTCATCACCAAGCTTCAGGACGCCAGGAAGGCAGTAAGGTCTGTACAGGCCATGTACGGGTCCAAATTTGGTTCCTTTCATAGGAACCAGAACCGTTTTCGTGGCCAGCAACGACAGCAGCCATGTTCCGGCCAGCAGCAAGGGGGCACCTTCCACCGTAAGGCCCAAGCTAAATCTTCCCCAGGCAGAGGTCAGCGGTATACCTAACCGGCCCAGCTTGCAGGAACCAACGCTGCCACAGCATGACTTCTTTCTGGCCCCTGCCCCTTCTCTGGATCAATGGGCAGAAAAGGTCGGGGGTTGCATCGTTTGCTACTTTTCATGGTGGCAGTAGATTACTGCCGACCGGTGGGTACTTCAGATGGTCGAGAGGTCACTTTATAGAATTCCTCGACCACCCACTGTCAAGACCTCCCCTGCTTTCCTGTTATTCGGGTCAGCATGCACTGCTCATACAGCAGGAGGTGCTCGTGCTTCTAGGAAAGGAAGCTATAGTGAACGTCCCGAGGAACCAGAGAGGTGCAGATTACTATTCCCACTTCTTTCTGGTCCCCAAAAAGACAGGGGACCTCCGTCCGATACTGGATCTCAGCGATCTCAACGCTTCGGTCCTCTACAAACGCTTCCGCATGGTGACCCTTCCCGGTTTGATACCCATGCTCAAGCAGGGTGCCTTCCTAGCATCCTTGGACATGCAGGATGCCTACCTGCACATACCCATTGCTGGAACGCACAGGAAGTTCTTGCGCTTCGAATTTCTAGGTTGCCATTATCAGTTCCGAGCCCTCCCTTTCGGGTTGTCATCAGCACGTCTGGTGTTTACGAAGTGCATGGCACTCATAGCGGCGGCTGTAAGGAGACAAGGCCACTATGTGTTTCCCTACCTGGACGACTGGCTCCTCATGGCACCCTCTCAGGAGGCTCCGATGTCCACAATTCACTGTACTCAGTCCCTGTTTGGGACGTCTGCCCTCATTATCAATCAGGAGAAGTCACACCTGGTTCTGTCAAAGAATCTACAGTTCATAGGCACAGTTCTGGACACCCTCCAGGGGAGAGCTTTTGTGCCCCAGGACCGAGCAGAACACATCAGATCCCTTATCAGGGACATCGTGGCAAAGAAGATCATCCCAGCCAGACTGGTCCTTTTTCTGCTCGGATACATGGCTGCGGCCTTTGCAACAGTCCCGCTAGCCCGTCTCCACATGCAGGTGACCCAGTGGATGTTACGGGTTCAATGGGATCTAAAGCAAAACCATGTGCAGCTCCCAATGCAGATCACGAGGGCCATACTCCGGGTTTGGCAGTGGTGGCTAGATTCAGAGAACCTGTTGGTGGGGGTCCCCTTCATTGCATGGTCTCCGATTGTGACGCTCTCCACGGACGCCTCAGGGTTCGGTTGGGGAGCACACCTCGATGGGGTCAAGTGTCAGGGCTCGTGGACACCCCAGGAAGCTCATCTCCACATAAATATTTTGGAAATGAGAGCAGTTCTTTCTAGGGACGTGGATATGTTATTCAAGCCACACTTACTGGCAGGTTCCTTGCCACTTTGAATTTTGCCGGAAAGTCTTCAAGCTGGCTCCTCCCACCCACCCAGTGGTAAAACTCTCGGCTCCGCCCCATGAAGCCAGATCTTCCTTACCGCTTGGAAGCTCGGGTTCCCTCCTTAGCGCTCTGCATTTTAGGCCTGGATCCACACTCTTCGGTTAATCTGAAACTTATTCTCAAATTTACAAGACTTCTGTCTTCCTTTTCCCTCGCAGCTACGATGGACAAATAGACTCCCGAATTTCGTTGGTGCCCCTGTAGGCAGATGATGTCCAGGACCGACCCGCACTCCACGTGCATTTACTGCCTATGATTCACCCACGATTCGCAGGCTTGCGATTTGTGCAAATCCTTTTCGGTTTCTGTCTTGGAGGACCGCGCTGCTCGACTTCTTTTGGGGCACCCTGAAAAACGATATCCACTGGTCAAGTCGAAGGAGGCCCGTTGGGCAGTGTCCGTGGTGACAGGCTCCGTGGATCAGTTGGAGCAGATGATCCTCCTCGAGTAGGAGGCGGCTCAGGCCGCATCATCTTCTTTCTCGGTCGCGTCATTTATCCCACTCTTCTTGGGCTCTTCATATACAGATTCTTTTAAGGAGCTTTGCCAATTCCTCCACCAAAAGAGAAGGACCATCGGGACATTCCAGTCGGTCCAAAAAGGACTTCAAAGGTAAGTACCACCGTCGACGTTCGTAGGAGCGGGAGAGATCCCTTCACTGGATGGTCAACTTTCGACTTCGGTCGAGGTTGCGGCTATGGCTGCTGGCTTCATGGTGTCCCCATCAGGTCAGCCGGCCAAGACAGCCGTCGACGCAGTCGAGATTTTTCTCGACCCGTTGGACAGTTTGTCAACTGGTGATGCTGGCAGCCCTACTTCACCGGTTCCCCCCGGTGGACTTGCCTGTGCTTCCTGTGCCAGTGACCCTGGTTAAGGTCCCTGAACCGAGGGAGGAGCGGGTTCCCCCCGTCCCCTCTCTGACCCACCCTTGGAATCTCTGAAGGTCTGAGTCTTGGACCTCTTCCAGGTGCAGCTGGTCCCGCTGACATTGGCGGTCTCAGCACCATGGAAAGCGGCGTCGCCTCTCATCCTTGTCCTCTTCAGAGGATAGGCTCCTGTGCGACTTGCGTTGGCGCTACGAGGAGTTATTGTGGCAGCAGCTCTTATTGTACAGGAATAAGCTGACTAAGTCGCCTTCTCCGGCCATTAAGTGGCTGTCACCTGAGCGGCCGGAAAAAAACAAACAAAAAAAAACCCTCGTAGTCGAGCCGGAACCGGCTGCTCCACCCATTGTGGTGGAACCTCCGCCTCTACAACCAAAGACTGGGGCCCCGACCAAGGATTCTTGGTTAGGTCAGGGTTTGCCCCATATGTTGTCTGTCACCCTCACTCCAGATCAACCTCAGCACGTGGAGGGTGGCTCAGGCACTGGGCAGCTGTTCGCAGACTTCTTGGAGTCTGACGATGATGACTCCTTGTTCTCCAGGCCGCTTGACCTGGAGCCTACAGTGGGTCAGTCAGTGGACGAGAGTCCATCCTTGTTTTTAGGAATGCTTCGACTCATCTGAGTCCACTGGGATGAAGCTCGAACCCGTTTCAAAATGGGCCAAGTATCCCCTCACGGAGATACTGGACCGGGGGGATTCCCCTACGGAGGCCTTTCCAGTGGCCGAAGCCATTCTTGGCCCGGCCCTGGAGCTGTGGCAGCGGCCAGCATCTAGTCCTGCACCTTCGGCAAGGATGGCTCGAAAGTATGCAGGGTCTTTACAGGTTCACTCTCCGGTTTCTCGGAGCACCCCTCCGTGGCGGGATTAGTGACCGACAGCGTTTTCCGGCGTTCCGGGAACGCTCAAGATGTGGACATACTGCCCGCTAAGGAGTCCAAGAAATTGGACTACTCGGGGCAGAAGGTATATGCTGCTTGCTCCCTAGGCCTTCGTCAGGCTAGTTCAGCCATTCTGATGGCACACTTTTCGCATGCCCTTTTGGGCTCCCTGGATGAGGTTATTCCTCATCTCCTGGCTGACCTTCAAATGACAGTCAAGCAGATGTGGGATCAGGGAAGGGCAGTAGCCAAACAGCAGCTCCAAAGTTCGTTAGACATAGCTGATTCGTGTGCCCAGTCAGTAGTGGCCGCAGTGGCCATGCGTCGCAGAGCTTGACTGTGGATCTCCACCTTTACGGCGGATACCCAGCACAAGCTGGCAGATGTCCCCTTTCTGGGTACCGACTTGTTCGGACCCGGGGTGGAGGGTCATCTCCAACGGATCGAGAAGTCCAAAGCCACCTTGGACTCGTCGCATCTGCCCAGAAGGACAAAGGCCACTAGCAGCAGCATAAGCCCTTTTATCCTTCAGCCCCTGCGACACGTCCGGCCCAACAACACCGGCATCAGGTCCAGCAGACTCGAACTTGGCACCCCAAAGCCAAGCCTGCTGCTTCCTCCAGCAGGAAGCCAGGAGGAAAAGGCCCAGGCAGCTTCTCGATCGGCCCTTCCTCCAAGCCTGCCCAGTGACAGGTTGAGGGGTGTTGCCCCCAACCTCGTCAGTCCTCCCTGGGTTCCCCCCGTGGGAGGACAGCTCCGCCACATCCTTTCCACCTGGTCCGATATCACCACGGACCGCTGGGTGTTGGAAGTGGTAGGCAGGGGTCTGCCTCTGGAATTCAAGCAGTCCACCTCCTATCGAGCCATTGCCCCATGGGGGGCTACGGGTTCCGCAGCCTCTCTTTTGGCTCATCGAGCTGACATTGCCATGCTCCTCCGGAAGGAGGTGATCAAGGAGGTGGCGAACCCCCCTCCAGACCCTGGGCTTGTGTCCAGGTATTTCCTGGTCCCAAAACAGATGGGGGGGCTGGTGCCCCATTCTCCATCTGCCCGACCTGAACAAGTTCCTAAGGTCTCGCACCTTCAGGATGGTCACTGTGACCCAGATCATACCATCCTTGGAACTAGGCATGTGGTTCTGCTCCGTGGATCTTCAGGACTTGTTCTTTCATGGCCCAATCTATACGTCCCATTAGCAGTTCCTCTGCTTTCAAGCAGAGGGAACCCTTTGCGAGTTCTGGGCCATGCCCTTCAGTCTTTGTTCAGCTCCCAGGGTCTTCACCAAATGCATGGCAGTTGTGGCAGCATCCTTGCGGCACCGAGGGGTCCGGATCTACCCTTACCTGGACGATTGGCTGATAGCAGCCCCCTCCAGGTTGGAGGCAGAGTGGTCCAGGGATCTGTCCCTCCAGGCTTGCTCTCAACTAGGCCTCCTTATCAACGAGGCCAGGTTGGAACTCGTTCCTTCGCAGGTGATTCAGTTCATCGGGGCAGAGCTTGACTCTCTCCGATCCAGAGCCCGGCTCACGGCGCACAGGGCAGAGGTCTTTCCTCCTTTGCCAAATCATTTTTGGTTGGGCAATTGTGCCCTGCCCCGGAATGCCTGTGCCTTCTGGGTCTCATGGCAGCCTGCACCAGCATGGTCCATTGGGCCCGTTGGCATATGTGCGCCCTGCAGTGGTGGCTGGCCCACCAGTGGTCCCATTGCTCCGGTCTCCTAGACCAGCCAGTGTCCGTGATCCAGAAAATGTGGGACGGCTTGCAATGGTGGCTCGTCCCAGCTCATCTGCAGGAGGGGATCCCGTTTGTCCACCCCGAGCTGATGGTCATCTTGATGACCAGTGCCTCTTTGATGGGTGCCCATCTGGTGGAGCACAGTGCCCACGGCCTTTGGTCCCCTCAGGAGTCCCGATGACGCATCAACCTGTTGGAGCTCCGAGCGGTTCGGTTAGCCCTGACTGCCTTCGTTCCGTTTGTCCGGGGTCAAGTGGTTCAGGTCCAGACGGACATCACTGTCACAAACCCACTCAGCAGGTCAGCCCTCTACTCCCAAAGTGCCAACCTCCAAACGTAGTCTTGTGAACAGTTGACAGAACAAGGTAACCGTCTTGTCTGTTTTGTGAGTTCGGATCAACCTTTGGTCTCAAGTCTTCTAGGGATTCAAACTGTGAACATCTCATTAGAGTACGCAATGTACAGGCTCAGATAATTCTTTCTTTGGGGGGTCCAGATATCTTTGGCTATGGGCACCTAACTAGGTGTACAGAAATGAACCCTTAAAAACTAATAAAAGACCTCTGATTAAAATGCTTGTCTTTCCAGTTTGGTATCACCATTCAAGCTTATGCCTAGTGTCACCTATAACCATATATACTTTTCTTGCTAAAGAAAGAACTTCAAAGACGGACCAAGTAGGCTCTAAAATTGGAATTTTACTAAAGTAGATAAAAATATGTAAAACATAAAATACAGAACTATTATCACAAGACATGCAAATCTTTTAAAAGAACAAAGTTTAAACAGTGCAATTGCTACTGCAGTACTTAGATTTGTCTCTCTCTAAATACCTGCTTAAAGTGCTCCAAAGATTTGTCTTTGTTAGAGTCTAGATAGAAGTGTTTCTGAAGTAACAGAATATTGTCTAAAAGTTGGCTTTGCCAACCTCTTTGCACGAGGTCACCTAGCTCCTACTTGTCAGAATATATATATATATATAAAAAATATATATCTATTCAAAAACAGGATGTCTTTTCTAAGTATTAAATTCTGTAATCCTTAGCACAACTCATTTCCTTTTTCAAATGGCATTTCTTTGATCTCATGAGCATCTTCCCCTTCACAGGACATCAAGGCATCTTTATGATTTCGCACCAGTGTTCTAAACCTGGTTTCCCTCTTGAAACAACATAAAAGGGATACCTGATTTCCCTTTTAGCAGTTGAAGCTATAATTAACTTAGAAAAACTGGAGATTCCTGATTAAGGCCTTCCAGGTAACACCTTGTATCTAAAACCTGTGTGTGTGTGTGTGTGTGTGTGTGTGTGTGTGTGTGTGTGTGTGTGTTTTCAGCATTTCTCATGGGAGACGGTCCATACACATTTTATATTACAAAAAATGATCATACAGCACTCAGAACTGGCTGTCCACGTCACATCTTCTGGAACTCCGAGTGGTTCAATTGGCCCTGACCGTCCTCGCTTCGTTTGTCTGGAGTCAAGTGGTTTAGGTCCAGACGGACAGCACCACGTCCATGTACTACCTCAACCGACAGGGAGGGACGCACTCCTTGCCTTTGTGCAAGGCAGCTCTCTGCATATGGTCTCTCGTGCTCATCCTTGAGGCGGATCTCCTAGCCATTCATGTGGCAGGAGCCTTGAACAGTCTGGCTGATGCCCTCAGCCAGATAGGCGATGCATCTCATGAGCAGTCTCTCCTGCCAAAGGTAGTGCAGAATCTGTTCTCCCACTGGGGCACACCTCCAGTGGACCTGTTTGCATCCAGGGAGAATGCGGTTGAGGCTGTTACATGCCACCCCCCCTGCAGGGGCTTGCTGCAGGGGAATGCCTCGAGGCCGTGGACCCCAGTCTTCTTTTATGCCTTCCTCCATTTCCTTGATCCACAAGGTGCTTCTCAAGGTGAAGAGGGACAAGGCGCAGGTGATTCTGATAGCCTCAGAATGGCCCTGCCAGTTCTGGTATCCAGATCTCCTCAGCCTCATCTCCAGGCTTCCAGTCCGCCCGGACCTGCTGTCTGTCAGTAAGGGGAAGGTACTCCATTCGGACCTTCTATCCCTGCACCTGACGGCCTGATTCCTGAGCGGCTAGATTTCCAGGTCTTGGGTTTTTCCGACGAGGTCCTCAGCGTTGTTGAGGCATCCCGTAAGGAGTCGACCAGAAAATGTTATGCCTTTAAATGGAAGAGATTTTCCATTTGGTGTCAGGGCAAGGGGCTGGACCCCTTGTCCTGCCCACTGGCTAATATTTTGGACTACCTGTGGTCCCTTTCTCAGGACGGGCTTCAGTCAACAACCCTTAAGGTGCACCTGGTAGCCATCTCTGCTTGCCGAGTGCAGGCCTGCAAGCAGCCGGTGGCGCACGAGAAGGCGGTCTGGCATTTTTTTTTTTTTTTTTCTCCAAAGGCCTAGATCACACATCCCCTCCAGTGTGTGAACCTCCACCTCCATGGGATTTACTGCTGGTTTTGGCTAAGCTCATGGACAAGCCATTCAAACTGATACACGGGTGCGATATATCCCACTTGTCATGGAAAACCAACTTCTTGGTTGCTATCACATCAACCAGAACAATTGGGGAGCTCCAGGCACTTTCCATAGAATCTCCTTACCTGGTCTTCCACAGGGACAAGGTTTTCCTACGCCCCCACCCAAAATTCCTTTCGAAGGTTGTGTTGGAGTTTCACCTGAATCAGGTATTGACTCTGCTGGTGTTCTACCCCAGTCACACCTCGGAGGCTGAATACAGGCTCCATACTTTGGACTTGAGAAGAGCGCTCCCCTATTATAAGGAGCGTATGGCTGAAGTTCGGGGAGAGGTTTGCCAGCTGTTTGTCACCTACGCCAAAGCCGCACCTGGCAGACCTGCAGCCAAGTGCACAGTAGGCAGGTGAATCACCTCCTGCATAGGTCTCTGCTATAGGTTGATGGGCAAGGATCCTCCCAGAGGGATAAGAGTTCATTCTACCCGCCATACCGCTGCCTCAGTGGCTGCTTCTAGGGACGTCCCAATCCAGGAAATCTGCAGGGCTGCTACCTGGAAGTCAGCACCTTCATTTGCCATTACCACATTGACCCTTTAGTCACACCGGGATGCTGGTTTTGAGGCCTCAGTTCTCCAGTCCTTGTTTCCTAAATAGGGGGTGCGCGCCTTGCCTCCCTCCTCCCGGAGAACTGCTAGGAGTCCGCCAAGAAGTGCTGATTGAACAACGTATCCACATCCGTAGAAAAACAGGTTATTCACCTGTAACAGGAGTTCTAGGAGTGGTATATGTTGTTCATCCACATGACCCACCCTACCTCCCCGGCTTCGGTGCACAGCCTGGCTTCCAGTGGGCCAGATCTTGCGTCACGAGGCGGAGTCGATGGTTTTGCCACCTGGGTGGGAGGAGCCAGCTTGAAGACTTCCGACAAGATTTAAAGGGGAAAGGGACATGCCAAACAGTGTGGATGTACAACATATACCACTCCTAGAACTACTGTTACAGGTGAGTAAACTGTTTTTATGAACAAGTTTATTTTTTTGTTACTGCTAGTGTAAAAATATTTTTGCGAATTTTACAACTGCTTTTGGTTTTTCCTATGCATCCTGACCTGTGCCTCGACTACACTGACCACAGATTTTTTTTTTCTTCTTCCACCTTTAATTGCACCCTTTTTGTAGGGGAAAGATGTCTCCTCCAGTTTATCTGGCATAGCCTAGCTAAGAGGCTTTGATAAATTGTTCCCCTGACTACTATCTGGGGGTCAGTTTATAAGTAGGACAGTTTCTCAGGTCAGTTTCCAAACATCATTGTCCCAGGGTTAGTTATTGTGTCTTGTGGCGAGCTACCCACTGCCAGTCATTATTTTACAAATATCTCTGTTATATATTGGTTTTCTTATGTGATTTTGGGTATAGTAAAATGCCACAAAGGAATGCCATTTTTTTTTTTTTTTTTTAAACAGAGTGCTCAGGGTTACTGAAAAACCCCAGGAAATGAGAGAGGGTATTTCCAGATGTGACATTCCTAATTTAATCAGGAAGCTGAAAAGTACAGCCTCCTAGGGAAATTTTTATTCCACATCTTAAAAATGGTCTTTGGACAGGAACTGACAAGTAGAGCTTCAAAGGGTTGGAGGTCCCTGCTTAGCTAATTGGTATAATAAAACCCCAGGATGAGAGACGTTATTTCCCTGTTCGTAAACCTTTAAGATGAAAACGGAAATGGTCTTAGACAAGAGGTGACAGAAAAGGTTTCCCAAAGTACACTGATTTTTTTTTTTTGTGTCAGGAAGTGAAGGTATGTGTCCTATGGTAAGACTTTTGGGAATGGCTTAGAAGTGACACCTGGTGGCCTGAAATGGAAGGGCCGGCCTCTGTTCACAGTCTGTGGTTGGTCAACCCTATTTAAATGTTCAAACACATACACTTGGGGTCGTTTGAACACTGTCTCCTGAAAACAAGAGAACTGCCAGCACAGACTGCCTAAGAACCAAAGGTTGCTACAGAAAGACTGAAATATTTTGTAAACCAGTGATTCTCTGGACTTTAACGTCTTCATACTTAACCTAAGGTAGAACTCGGCTAACAGTTTTAAGACGTTTTCTTTTTGTACATGGTAAACTTTTTACTTTTCTGTTTGTTCTGTGACAGATTTGGCAAAGTTAAAAATCTTTTTGTTGTATATGTATGATTAGTAATTATTTTACTAAAAAAATTTGTTTTGTTAATAAAACTTGCCCTGAGAGAATTTCTTATATTGTGTGTGTATGACTGTAAAAGGTTATAAATAATCTGGGACTAAACTGTTACTGCCAAAGGAGTGTCATCCATAACTACCAAATCAGGGGTCTATAAACGGGGGGAAAAGGCTGGATAAAGATAGGGAAAATATGAAAGTGTCAAAGAAGGGTTTGTGTGAATTTGAACCAGGTTATTGTAAACCTTGTGGGAGAAGGTAGAATCAGCAGTACAATGCTACCCTGAAGAGGTTGTAATGCACATCTCCTCTGTTGTGTAATAACCAAGAGAGGGGTTCTTCTTTGGCTACAAGACTTGAGACTGGTATTATACCCTAGTTGCACTGGCATAACAGTTGGAATAAAAGCCAGTGTATCAGATTGATAAACTGAAAACAGTCCACACAAATCAAAGCTGAGATTGGAAAAAAATAATTTGGTCACAGTTTAAAGTTCCCTACCTGTTTTCTTTTTTTTTTTTTGGGGGGGGGGGTATCAGCTAGTGTAGTAATAGTTAGGGAAGAAGATGGCTTCCAGCTATAGTGCATACACTGCAAACTGCCTAAGGCAGTTTTCAGGACAGAGGGGTCCAGTACGAGGGTCTAACCAAAAAGAACCTCGTGGAGGCTCTTGCAGCAGCTGATGAGCTAGTAGTTGCCCAGAACCTCGAGTCATTGCCAGTGACTGGAAAGGACCAGAGCCTGAGTATAGGGGTGCCAGGGTCGATCACAGTGTCCAGTCCCAGGGAGGAGGACAATGAAACCAGAGGGAACCCAGAGTCACAGCAGCAGGGGAAGGTCACCGCAGAGCTGGAGCTGGAAGGGATCAGGCTGCTGCTGGAATTCGAGCAGAGAAAGTTTGAAGCATAGCTTCAGAGAGGGAGAGAGGCAGAGGAGAAACGGCACCAGCAAGAAAGAGAGCAGAGGAAGTTTGTACTGGAGATGCAGGAAAGAGAAAAAAGTGCTTCAGAGAGGGGCCAATTAAAGAGAAAAACAGCATCAGAGGGAGTTTGAACTGAAGAGGCTAAGACTCCAATGACCAGTGCCAAATGAGGTAAGTGGCAGAGTTGAACCTGAACCTCCAGTGCTGGGGTATAAGTTGCGTTCAAAATTAATAGCTGAATTTAAAGAGGGAGAGGACATGGATGCATTTTTGAATTTGTTTAAAAAGATCTGTATTGAGGTAAAAATACTCATGGAGTCCTGGAGCTTTGAGCTCTGTGCAGAGCTTCATCTTGGAGTACAGTGCACACTTTAGTTAAGCACTCTACCCTGGATGTCCATGCCAGGCAGCATGCCATCTTTGGCAGGACAGTCCGGAATGGATTATTATCCTGAGTGAACCCTCAGCTCCTGCCACCCTAGTCTGTGGGACTTTGTCTGAGCTTGGTACTTTGACCCACTAGTGGGAATCAGTGGTGATGACTGATTCCTAGAAGATATGAAAATTGTGTGCTCACCATAATTCTTCATCTAGGAATATATTAATCATTGATTCACTCGACCGCCATGCCCCATACTCGCTTTGTTTGGAATGTGACAGCACTGTATTCCTGGTTTGGCGACCATTCCTGCATGGGCCACCAGGGCTGTATTATGCTCTTGGCTTAAGTGCATAAGTACTTGTGAAAATATGCTGCACCTCTTCAGTAACTAAAAGAGAAAAATAGAGGTACTGAGGTGGGTGAGGGCCAGTGCCGAAGTAAGCCTGTGCCCACAAGCTCATTCTCACAGAACTGCGCCTGTGTACAGCTTACCTTGGTGACAGTTCTCCTGAAAAGTTATGGCTTTCGCTTAATCCTAGCACCTCTGGCTCACACCCATTAGTGTGAATCCGCGGGGAAGGTATTCCTAGGAGAGCAGGAATTACAGTGTATGTGTAATTTTCATTTATACTCTCTTACCCAGATATCTATTGTCTAGACGGGGTTTTGCTCTGGACTGTTCCCCAACCCCTGCCTGTCTGCTACCTCACTGAGTAACTATTAAGCCATTCACGTTGTCCCAGCTCTGCTTGAAACTATTAATGCTTGTTGCACCCACCACCTCTGCCAGTTTACAGTTCCATGGTTCAATCACTCATGGTAAAATAGCATTTTCTAATGTCTCTTCATCTCTCCCCACCACCACACACACACACTCATGGCCAGGGATAGGAACGCTGGCTCCCAGTTCAACACAGATTTCTGTATTTTGCAGGGAAATTGAGCCATCCACAGGGAATTCTACCCGAAGACTTTTGTTATGGAATAACAAAGCAAGTTTGATACCATAGAAAATAATGTGCAAGAAAACTGAAAATTTCCCTAGAGTTAAAATGGCAAATCAGTCTACTTTTTTACCCCCAAAGCTTTCTCTGCTAAATTGAAGGAATGTTTTCAACAGCCTAATGTTTTACATGCTTTGCATAACTTAACCAGTCTGTGCTGGTCTACTGCATACGTCTGACTGTGTATACTCTTACACCATGTCGCTTTATGTATTGCATGCAGTGAGTATTGTAACATGTTCCACTGGCTTGACTTGTACTTATTAGTACCCGGGTCGTGCCTGAAAAAGGTGCCTTGGTGCTGGTGCACCTACTCAGTTATCAAAATAAATAAATGTGGAAGCACTAAGAGTAGGTTTTTTCATGGTCAGCAAAGAAACACCAGAAATGAAAATTGCAAGTATTTCATTTTTTGTGTGTGTATATGTGTAAGAGAGGAGTATTAAGGGAAATAATATTTAATTATTTTGTTTTCATTAAGGCAGTTTTATTTTTAGGGCCTATTTGAAGGCTTCTAGTGAGCAGAGGTGGTGACCATATTTAACTTGGTTTAACTTGATGTAAAAGGACAAAAGGAGGCTATTGCCCATTAAGGTTGTACCCCCCCACCATGGTGGGAAAAGTTATACCCAGGAGTAGTTAAGACTCCAACCAAAAATCCAAACCTTTTTTAAAGGATGAAATTGAACTACTTTCCACCAAATGTTGTGGTAGTATGTTCCAAACTCTAGGGGTTCTCACCGTAAAATAATTTAACCTTTTGTTTAATTTAGATTTAGCCACATCAATTTGTTTATTATGGAAACGAGGGGTTATCCTTCTTTTAAAAAAATTAAACCACATTGATGCATTAGATCCTGAGAATTGTGAATTTTATATAATACAGTAAGAACAGGTCACCTCTAGTACGTCTTAATTGAAGCGAATGTAACCCAGTTTCCTGGAGTCTACTCCAGTAGTACATTTTGGACAAATATGGAACCATTTTAGTGGCTCTCTTCTGGATTTTTTCTATTCTGTTGATATCTTACCTTAAATAAGGGCTCCAAAATGGAGAACCATAATCAGAATATGGCCTTACATAGGCTCTAAACAATGGAATAATGCATTCCTGAGTACTTGACACAAAGGATCTTTGAATACGAGTAAGCATGACATTAGATACATTAGCTACCCTAGTACAATGGTCGGTTGAGGACAATTTGTTATTGACTAGTATTCCAAGATCTCGCTCTACTAATGATACCTGAAGGGGAAAATAATTTAAGAAATAAGTCTGTTTAGGATTATTTCTTCCAAAATGCAGTACATGACACTTGTATGGATTGAGTAACATCCTATTTGAATCTGCCCATTTTTCAGTAGTTTTTAGATTATTACTAATAGATTCCCTATTTAGTGATGTTAATACAAGCCCTCCTAATTTGGTGTCGTCAGCAAATTTTGAAAGGAGATTGTCTGAATTAACCTGCAAATCACTAATAAAGATTTTCTCATGTTTGTGATGGTAATCGGGGATGTGTGATTTTATGAAAAATCTTCTGGATCTTCACCTGGCGCTGTTGTGCCGAGATAACAACGCGGGAAAAGATGGGCCTTAGCCAGTCAGGTTTCATGATTTTTTATTTTTTATTTTTTTTTTTTAAGTATTTTATAATGTGTAACCCAGCTGAATATTCTGAAGCAGTTACATCTAGGTATAGTATGCATCTAATGTGATTATGTGTACCTACTGTCCATTGTTGGTGCCTGTTTCTTGGTATTGCGTATGTGCACTATTTCATCCTGCATAAGTATTCTTCATAATGTGCTCATTCAATTATACTATTTATTATTCTCAATTTCATTAATTATTAACTTGTCTCTATATGTAAACTGGTGTATGGTTGTAAACTTATATTCCTGTTGACTGTAATTAACTCCGGGACGCCCCTGAAAAAGGGATATTATGTCTTTGTGGGCCTACCCGGCTAACAGAATTTCAATAAACCATGTTTGTTATCATACTAGGTAGAATACACTGACTGGGGGGCCATTAGCACCTGTCCATGTCTTGTTTGTTGTAGTGAAATGACTGACATTTACCCTTTCACTTTTCCTTTAGCCGCTATCCGAAGAGTTGAAGTTACTGTGGTCAGAGCTAGTTTGCGGTGTGTTGGAGTCATTCTGGAACAGCACTGTAACAACAGATCCCGAATATTGGGTAACGTGGAAACCGTTCACTTCCAGAGAGGAGGAACAGGTTCAGAAAACCATCCTGCAGCCATCGCTTAAGGTTTGTCTTAGTAAAAGAAACTAACAAATGCTTGAACGTCATACTATTTTCTATCAAAAACTCAGGCAGTACTGCTGATAGTTTGCCACTATAAGTGCAGAGCATGGAGTTCACAGTAGCCAGTCCACAGCTGTCAGGATGTTGGAGGCAGAAATTGTCTTCCTGGTATTGATGGCATTGTGAAATAGTGCAAAATTGCAGAATTGCTTTTCTGCCAGCAGTGTACACCTTAACAAAAGATGTTAGCAACTGGCTAAATGTAATCTGACCTAGCCTAGATCTTTAGTCGGGTAGTAAAAGAAAAAGCCCAGATCTTACTTAAAGAAACAGCTCTTGCGGGAGGTTACACCATTAGGACTGAAGCCAGCAGGCAGCAGGACCCCATGGAAAACTTCTAACTAGCTACATGCAACGGAGGAATGCCCCCGATGTCAACCTTGCCCCTGGCATCACATGCATCATAAAAGGGCCGGTCCGTCAGCATCCCTCAGATCTTCTTCGAGATACAACTCTTGCAGCAGGTTACACCATTAGGACTGAGGCCGGCAGGCGTCGAGACCCCACGGAAACTTTCTATCTAGCAGTCTTCAGCGAGGACCGCCTCCGACGTCGGTCCAGCCCCCGACTTCGGGCGTAGTACATAAGGAGGCGGTCCCAACAGAATCCCCAGTTCTTTCCCGCTGTCGACTTGCATGTCTCAACCTCTCGGTTAGTCTAGCTGCGACGACCAGGAAAAACTTATCAAACCGGAAAGATCTACGCTTCAGCCGCTTTCCATCTGATGTCCTCCCCAACTTCAGTGGAGGGCCATTCTTGAGTATGTGCCTGTGGGAAGCAGATTCCTTTCAAAGACCCTCATTGGCCTCGTTCGTTGCCTGGGCCTGGACCACGACACCCAGGCTTGCTCCCTCTGTCAGGGCTTTAACAGCCAAACGAGAATTGCCGACGGAAGGCCCTCCAGGCTTTCCTCCTTGAAGAAAGACTTAAGGCCATGGAACCTTCCTCCAGAGGGGAATCTTCCGGGAAGTCACACAGGCAACTGAGAAGCACTGGGAGAAGGTGAGACCCAGATCCCCCTCCAGGGCCTCGGATTCCCGCAGCTCCGGCTCCAGGTCGGACTGCTCTTCGTCGAGGGCCCACTCTCTGCCTCCCCCGGTTGTGGTTAAATCTGCCAGTGGTTCTTCTACTCTGCGGCCTGCCAAGACCTCCAGGCCTGCTTCCTTGGCTAAGGCCTCGTCCAGGTCTGGGGAGTCCCACAAGTTGTCTTCCTGACTTTCAGCCTCCGATGTCCAGTCAGTCTCCCTGCCGCCGCCCGCCTCAACGCAAGACCAAGGAGCTGACCTCCCTTAAGCGGACGTTGGACCCGACGTCGGCCAAGGTACATAAGCACCCCAGGGAACCAGCGACCGTTCGTCACCCGTTGCCAGTCGGGCATTCACCTCCCAGGACGCCGGCAGGGGGAACGGCGTCAGATACCGCAGTCAGGAGGACCACACCACCGCCTAATGACACCGGTCGGGAGGCGCTGTCTGAGGAGGAGTCTACTCAGCCCGAAGACCAGGCAGGCAATTCCGGACCCGTCAAACTCCCACGGGAGCCCTCTCCAGAACCAGAGAGCCCTGGGGAGCCAACGCCCAGCCCTGACGACAGGCCACCGGCGCCCTGTCCGTCGTCGAGCTTAAACTTGTCAGAAGTAAAGGAGCTCTTCACCTTCTGGTGGGACACCATCAAAAAGGATGTGGTCACCACGCAGCCTCCTCCCACACCCGCGGCACCACCGATGCCTGCACCCCCTCCTTCACCTAAGGGGCCAGCAGGACAAGCACCTTCCCCCCAGGAGCCAGCAGCACCTCCTAGGGGGTAGATCTTTGGGAAAGAGAAGACTTCCGTCAAGATCCTCTTCAGGGTCACCCAGCCCCAAGAGACCCAGAAGACGTCGGTATTCACCGTCCACGGAGGATTCCAGATCTGACATCTCCGAATGCTCCAGGTCTCCTTCACCAATCAGCATCCCCTCTCCGGACCGACGCGACCTCCCTAGGTCTCCTCCGGATGACCCCTCGTTCTCAGAGATAGAGACGCATTCAAGAGAACATGGGATGGGATGCTGAGGAACTCGACCCCGGAAGACTACGCCTTGCCTGCTATCTTCGGCAAAAAGACCCCAAGCCTGTGGTAGTGCCACCCTTGGTGTCCACCTTTGTGGACGTCACCATGGCAGCATGGAAACGTCCACATTTGACCCCGGCAATGCCGAAGAAGGCTGACCGCCTATACAAGGCCCCAAGGGAGGACCAGTACCTGGCTAACCATCCTCTGGCCGACTCCCTGGTCATTACAGCCTCTCATGACCGGTCTCAGAAACCGCAACATTTGAGCACGCAGCCACCAGACCCGGAGTCCAAGCAGTTGGACATGCTGGGTAGGCGCACGTACGCGCCCGCGACTTGCGCCGTTAGATCATTGAACTACCTGACCCACGTGGTTCAGTTCCAGAATGCATTGTGGGAACAGGGACAGGATCTGGCGGAGAACTGCCAGACGGTGGCCAAAGGGAGGAACTCCTGCAGCAATTCCGTACGGGTTCAGACATGGGGACCCAGGTGCTCCGAGCTGCATATGACTCTGCGGACCCTTCGGCCAGAGCGGCAGCCTCAGGCGTGTGTCTCCGGAGGCACACATGGCTCCGTGTCTCCGGGTTTACCCCGGACGTCCAGAAAAGTATCATGGGTGCTCCTTACCATGGCGAAGTTTTGTTTGGTGAAGCCTCTGAGAAGGTGATCACCAAATTGCAGGAAGCCAGGAAGGCTGTTAGATCTGTCCATGCCATGTACAGATCTAGACTTAATTCCTTTTGTAGGAACCAGAGTCGCTTTCGCAGCTGGACCCAGAGGCAACAACCTCATTCCGGCCAGCAACAGAGGGATTCCTTCTCTCGGAAATCCCAGGCTAAGACATCCTCAGGCAGAGGCCAACGAGCTACCAAGTCGGTCCAACCTGCAGGATCCAATGCTGCCACAGCATAACTCCTTCCTGGCCCCCGCCCCTCCTCAGGATCAATGGGAAACAAAGGTTGGGGTCGTATTGCAGACCACCTGCCAGGGTGGCGGTCGTTCACCACCGACAGGTGGGTGCTACAGTTGGTCGAAAAAGGCCATTATATAGAATTTGTAGACAAACCCCCAACAAGGCCTCCTCTGCTCTCCCTTGCTGGTCACACGCCCCTGCTCATAAGGCAGGAAGTGCTCACGCTTCTACAGCAAGAAGCTTTGGAGCATGTTCCAGGGAACCAGAGAGGAGCAGGTTACTATTCACACTTCTTCTTGGTTCCAAAGAAGACAGGGGACCTCCGTCCAATCTTGGACCTCAGCGACCTCAATATGTCGGTCATTTACAAGCGCTTCCGCATGGTGACCCTCCCGGGACTAATCCCCATGCTGAAGAAGGATGCTTTCTTGGCGTCCTTGGACATGCAGGACGGCTTACCTGCACATCCCCATTGCTCAGCGCTAGGAGATTCCTGCGCTTGAGTTTCTCGACGCCATTATCATTTCAGTGCTTCCTTTCGGGCTGTCAGCACCCAGGGTATTCACCAAGTGCATGGCAGTCGTGGCAGTGTCTCTGAGGAGACAGGGCCACTATGTGTTCCCGTACCTGGACGACTGGCTTCTCATGGCCTCCTCCAAGGAGGCATTGCTGTTGGCCATTCAGCATACCCAGGCTCTCTTTCATTCTCTGGGCATCTTAATCAACTACGAGAAGTCTCTCCTGGTACCGTCCCAGAAACTGCAGTTCATAGGGGCAGTTCTGGACACCATCAAGGGGAAAGCTTTTCTTCCCGAGGACAGAGTGGAACGCATCCGATCTCTCATAAGGGACCTATCAGCGAAGAAGACCGTCCCAGCCAGATTGGTCCTTCGCCTGCTCGGACACATGGCTGCGGCCATTCCAACAGTCCCGATGGCAAGACTCCACATGCGGGTAACCCAGTGGATGTTGAGTGCAATGGGACCAAAGGCAAGACCATCTGCAGCGTCCAGTCAGAATCACGAAGGCTGTGGTTCGGGACTGGCAATGGTGGCTAGATCCAGGAACCCTCTCTGTGGGGGTTCCCTTCTCAGAGCCGCCCCCAGTGATAACACTCTCCACAGACGCCTCAGGGCTGGGGTGGGGAGCACACTTGAACGGGGTGAGGTCTCGGGGAATATGGACTACCCAGGAATCTCATCTCCATATCAACATATTGGAGATGAGGGTGGTCCTTTATGCTCTGCAAGCCTTCCAGTCGGAGATTCCACAGAGTACTCTCCTGTTACAAACAGACAATACTGCGGTGATGTATTACCTCAACAAACAAGGAGGCACACACTCCTACCCCCTTTGCAGGGAGGCCATGAGAGTGTGGGAATGGGTAATACAACACGGCGCAAACCTCATTGCAGTTCAAGTTCCCGGGGTTGACAATACTGTCGCAGACAGCCCGAGTCGTTCCCAGGCCAGAGTCCATGAGTGGGAACTTCTACAGGAGGTGGCAGAGGATCTGTTCTACAGATGGGGCATTCCAGAATTGGATCTATTCGCGTCCCCATCCAACGAAAAACTGCCTAATTTTTGCTTGCTAGATCCAGGGCCTGGTGTTTTCTGGCGAGACGCGTTGTCCCTCTCCTGGGCGGGCAGATTCCTCTACGCCTTCCCTCCTTTCCTGTTGATCCAGAGAGTCCTTCTCAAACTTCGCAGGGAACACGCAACACTTATTTTGATAGCGCCCTTTTGGCCCAGGTAGATTTGGTTCCTGCTTCTCGAACAGTTGTCCCGGGAACCTCTGCTTCCCTTGCCTATCAGCTGCCACCTGTTGTCTCAGGAGGAGGGTTCACTAGTCCACCCGGAGTTACGTTCATTGAACCTACATGCCTGGCTCCTAGAGACATAGCCATGATGCGACACAGGGTCTCAGAAGAGGTGGCAGACGTGCTTTCTGCAGCCAGAAAACCGGCAACATACACCATGAAGTGGCGCAGGTTTTGCCTGTGGACTCAAACACACAGTTTCTCACCCTTAGATTGTCCTGAGAAGTTGGTTCTGGAGTACCTGCTTTCCCTTTTTCAATCCGGGCTAGCTTACTTCTCTATCAAAGTGCACCTTTGTGCAATCTCGGCGTATCATGCCCCCATAGGCCATCGCACAGTGGCTCAGTTGGATGCTACCAGTGCCTTTCTAAGGGGGGTCCTCCACCTTAGGCTGCCCATTAAGGATCCCGTTCCTCCTTGGGACCTGCCCTTCGTCCTGGAGCAGCTTACACTGCCACCTTTTGAACCATCCGCGGATTGCGAGCTACGTTTTCTGTCGTGGAAAACGTTGTTTTTAGTTGCTGTTACTTCAGCGAGAAGAATCTCCGATTTACATGCTCTCATGTGCAAGGAGCCTTATTTAATTTTCCACCAGGATAGGGTATCCCTGAGGACAAATCCTAAGTTCCTGCCTAAGGTGGTTTCAGCCGATACTCTTAATGAGGACATCGATTTACCAGTGTACTTTCCTAAGTACACCAATCGAGGAGAAGCATTGCTTCACACCCTGGATGATAACAGGTGTCTCAGATATTATCTGACCAGAACCGAACAGCACCGGAAAGCAGAGCAGCTGTTCGTATCCTTCGCTGAGAGGATGAAAGGGGGGCCCCCATTTCGAAGCAGACCCTTTCACGCTGGCTCATTCAGTGCATCTCTTTCTGTTAAGACAAACGCAGAAAACCCTTGCCTGGAGCGGGCAAGGGCCATTCCACCAGAGGAGTGGCTACCTCTTTCACAGCACTGGAGAATGTGTCCACTTCAGCTATCTGTGCTGCAGCCACCTGGAGCTCGGTGCATACTTTTATCAGGCATTATAGCCTGGACATCGCCTCAAGGCGAAGAGGCTGGCTACCGACCTGAGCGTCCTCCAGGGACTTCTGTCTTAGGCTCGGAAGAGGTCTTAATCTCCGTCTTTCCTCCTCCCGATGAAGCTACGAGCGCCATTGCTGGGAATCAGTCCTAATGGTGTAACCTGCTGCAAGAGCTGTATCTCAAGAAGATAGACAGTTACGTAAGAACTTACTGTAACAGTAGATCTTCGAGAACAGCTCTTGCAGCAGGTACCTTCCCGCCCACCATTCCCCCTTGGAGGAAGTAGGTTCTAACCTAACACCCATCCTTCGGATGGGAAAGGTCAGTCCTTAGTCTTGGCCATCTGATGATGGGTCCTCAGTCTCCTCTTCTGATGTCATTTAGCGGCTGGAAGTCTCTGGCAGGAGAACTGGGGATTCTGGCGGGACCGCCTCCTTATGTACTACGCCTGACGGGGGCAGGACCGACGTCAGAGGCGGTGCCCGCTGAAGACCGCTAGCTAGAAAATTTCCGTGGGGTCCTGACGCCTGCTGGCTTCAGTCCTAATGGTGTAACCTTCTGCAAGAGCTGTTCTCGAAGATCTACTGTTACGGTAAGTTCTTACGTAACTGTACTTTCTTTTCCCGCCGTTGACTTGCAAGCATCAGCTCCACGGATGCCATCACTTGAGTACTGTATTTCTACTTGTATTTTCTTTTTCCGACAAAGTCTGAATTTCGTTTCCTTCTTTCACATGTCGTCTTCCCCGATGTCTTCTGTCGAAAGGCGCTCCTCAAAGATCATATGTGGCAAACAAATTCCTTTTAAGGATAAACACGTGGCCTGTGTCAGGTGGCTAGGCCCAAAACACAACACCAAGGCCTGTACCATTTGCCAAAATGTTAACAGCTGCATACAGATCTGCAGTCAGAAAATTCTGGAGACCTTCCTTTTAGAAAAAAGATTAGCAGCCATGCAGAAAAGTTTTTCCTTACGGGAAGTCATCCCATAGATCGGAGAAACAAAAGGAAAAACTGAGGGAGAAGGAGAAAGAGTGCTCCCCATCCATGCGGACGTCCGACTCCAGGGCAAGCTCTGACTCTGCCTGCTCGAACAGATCTCTGTCCCGGACAGAGACCCAGCCTCCGCCGGCCAAAGTCTAGACGTCGGGTGGTGCAGCATTGCATCCACCCTCCAGCCCTACAGGTCCAGCTAAAAGAAATCCCGCACAGCCGTCCTTTGGGCTGTTCAGGCCGATCGGCATCCACAGATCACCCGACCAAGGTGCACTTCCAAGTCGACCGCCACTACAGGCCCCAACTCCCTGGACCGGCGCTGGGACACTAACCACTGGAGGTCGGCTGCCTCATCATCAAAGTCTCACTCCTCCTCTTCCAAGTCAAGGTCGAGCTCTCCCTTTAGTGTCCCTTCACCAGACCCACAGGATTTGCCAAGGTCACCCCCGATGACCAACATTTATGGATATCATGCGACATATCCAAGACACCTTGGGTTGGGACATGGAAGACTTGGATCCTGAAAGATGTCGCCTGGCTAAGTATCAAGATGGAAGGATCCCAAACCGGTGGTAGTCCCACCATTAGGGGACACCTTCCAGGACGTGACAAAAGCCACTTGGAAGCACCCCTTTTCTTCATCGGCAGTCCCCAAGAAGACTGACCACCTGTACAGGGCCCCTCCCCGAGACGATCCATGTCTAGGAGAGCAGCCAGTGGCAGACTCTATGGTCATCATGGCCACTCACGACAGGTCACAAAGACCCCAACAGCTAAGCACCCTAGCCCCGGACTGAGAGTCAAACCAACTCTGACTCCATTGGGGGGGGGGGGAGATGTACGCATCAGTGATATGTTCCATCCGTTCACTTAATTTCCTGACCCACATGGTCCAATTTCAAAATGCTCTGTGGGGCTGGCCCGCTGGTGCAGTAATAGGGCTACCACTCGCGGCACCAGCGAACTGAGTTTGGGGATGGACTCGGGCGGCTGGGGGAGGAGGATTTTGTGCTCAGAGGCTGCTCTCCTCGATGGGGGGATGCATGTCCTACTGCTTTACCACCACTTTTGGTGAACACAGGTGGAGGTACAGTGAGACAGCATGCAGCAGGGTGGGAGGACATCGACCAGGAGCTGGAGCACCTGCAAGTTGTGATGTGCTCTGCCTCTTGGCTTCCCTGGCGTGCCAACGTCATGAGGGATGGGACCAGAAAACGAGAGAACCCCCGCAGTGAATGCCTGGAGAGAGGACCCAGCTGCCCGAGAAGAATCCATAACCAGGCTCCAGATGGAGCCTGTGCAGCATACCCGATGCAGAGTCATGGACTGGAGGGGACTATGGGGGGTTCCTTTCATAGAAACATAGACTTTGAAGGCAGATAAGGACCGCTTGGCCCACCTAGTCTGCCCATTTCCCTACCTAGAGGATAAGCTGCAGATCCTATTTAACCAACAGCCTATTTCTTCCTACCCCCCACAAAAATTGCCTTATGTCTGTCCCATGCATTCTTGAATTCTCCCACAGTTTTAGACCCCACAACCTCCTCAGGAAGGCTGTTCCATGCGTCCACCACCCTCTCTGTGAAAAAATACTTCCTCACATTGCCCCTGAGCCATCCCCCCTCTATCTTCAGATTGTTTCCCCTTGTTCTTGCACATCTTTTTCTGAAAGATGCAACCCTCTTGGACTTTGTTGATTCCACTGAGGTACTTAAATGTTTCTATCATGTAACTCCTCTGCCTCCTTTCCTCAAGGGTATACATATTAAGCTCCTTTAGCCTCTCCTCGTATGGCTTCTCTTGCAGACCCTGCACCATTTTAGTTGCCCTCCTCTGAACTGCCTCTATCCTGTCTGTCCTTGTGGAGATGGGGTCTCCAGAACTGGATGCAGTACTCCAGATGGGGTCACACCAACTGTCTGTACAGGGGGATAACAGCTTCCTGTTTTCTGCTGATGATGCCTCTCCCTATACATCCCAGTATCCCCCAGCCCTCCCTACTGCCTTCTCACATTGCTTGCCAACCTTAAGGTCATCTGATATGATTACCCCCAGGTCCCTTTCCATTTTGTTGTTATTACCCCCCTCCCCATTGTGTAATCTTCCCCTGGGTTTTTGTTTCCCAGGTGCATTATTGTGCACTTCTTTGCATTAAATCCAAGCTGCCATGCTTCTGACCATTCCTCCTCATCCTTTCCATGCCTCCTTGTGTATCAACCCTGTTGCGATCTTTGTGTCATCTGCAAAGAGGCATACTTTTCCTTCCAGTCCCTCTGCAACCAGTTCTGGATGGGGGCAGTGCTACCAGGACTCAAGAAGGAGTTACCTGGGTAGGACCTGCAGGAACACGCACAGCCTAGGGATCCCCAAGGATAAGGTCCTGAGTGGTGAGTAAGGGGGCATAAACAGAAAATATATATATAAAAAAAATGCCCTTTGGGAATAAGGTCAAGACTTGGTCAAAAACCTGCTGGATGGAGACCAAAAAGAGGAGCTAACAAAACTCCTTCAAACGGGCCCTGACGTGGGTACACAAGTACTCAGAGCAGCATATGACTTGGCAGATTCAACCGCAAGAAGTGCAGCATCAGGAGTATGCCTTAGATGACACTGTATAGGGCTTTACACTGGATGTCAGGGCATCCTGGACGTTCCCTTCAAGGGCGCGGTTCTCTTCGGAGAAGAGTCCGAAAAGATAATCACGAAACTGCAGGACGCCGGAAAGGCGGTAACATCTATACAAGCCATGTACAGACCCAAGCAGAAGCCATTTCAGAGGCAACGAAACCTATTCATGGGCAAACAGACAACAGAGAGACGGCTTTAATCGCAAAGGCCCATCTCAAGCTGCAGGAGGTCCAGGTGCCAAGAACACTAAAAACTCCTCAGGCAACCCTCCACTGCCTGACTCATTGCAGACCCCTCCTCCCCCTCTGATTCAAAGGAAAGAGAAGGTCAGGGGTCGCTTTGTGAAACACCTAACAGGATGGTGACAAATCATTTCAAATCAGTGGGTGCGTCAGCTCATTCAAAGAGGGCACTCTATCCAATTCACAGGGCAACCGCCATCCAGGCCACCGCTACATTCTCGGTATTTGAGACAACATTCCACACTGATCTGAGAGGAGACGAGTTCCCTTCTCAAGATGGAGGCCATAAAAAAATCCCATGGATACAGGGAGGGAAAGGGTACTATTCCCATTTCTTCTTGGTACCAAAAAAGTCAGGAGACCTATGCCCCATCCTAGACCTCAGCGATCTCAACATTTTCGTGGCATACAAACGCATCAGGATGATCACCTTAACAGACTTAATCCCTATGCTATGCCCAGATGCTTGGCTCACATTGTTGGACATGCAGTATGCCTACCTCCACATTCCAATCGCAAAACATCATCAGAGGGTCCTGCGATTCCAGTTCCAGGATCACCACTACCAGTTCCGAGCTCTGCCTTTTTTCCTATCATCAGCTCTGAGGGTATTCACCAAATGCCTGACAGTAGTAACGGTGGCACTCGGGAGAAAGAGCCACTATGTCTTTCCCTACCTGGACGAATGACTCCTGACGACTTCGTCCCAAAGAGAGCTAAATCATGCTCTGCAAGACACCTATTTAATATTAGATTCCCTAGGTGTCACAATCAACCTGTCAAAATCGACGCTTACACCATGCCAAATACTGCAGTACTGGACACCAGAAAGGGAAGAGCCTTTCTACCAGATGGCAGAGCAGAACGCCTATGAAATCTGATTGTACATTGAGGGTCAAAAACGGGTCCCAGCAAGGACCATGTTACGTCTTCTAGGCTACATGGCAGCCGCGATAGCTGCAGTTCCCTTGTAATAATTACACATGAGAACCATTCAGTGGACACTTAGGGTCCAGTGGGACCAGCACGACTTAGACCAGCTGGTCTCGGTCCCAAACTGTATTCTCCAAGTCTTGCAATGGTGGCTAATACCTGAACACCTCTCAGTAGGAGTTTCCTTCTTGTCTCCTACCCCTTCATGGATCCTGACCACAGACTCATTGAGATCAGGTTGGGCGCTGACTTGGGCAGCAAAAAGACTCTGGGACAGAAGGAGCCCTTCACATAAATGTACTTGAGATGACGCCAGTTCTTTATGCCCTTCATGCCTTGCAAACAGACATAACCCCAGGATACGTACTGATCCAGATAGACAGTATGTCAGTAGTGTTCCACATCAACAAGCAGGGGGGGCACTCTCATACCAACTCTGTCGAGGGGCAATGAGAGTGTGGTGCTGGGCAATAGAGCACAACATCACACTGTCTGCAGTGCATGTACAGAACACGGTGGCAGATCTACTCAACAGATCTCAATCCAGCCCACATGAATAGGAGCTCCTACAACCAATAGCAGAAATGCTCTTCACAAAATGGGAGATGTCAGAGTTGGATCTGTTTGCCTCCCCATACAATGCAAAACTGCCCAGTTCTAGAAGTGTGGATATGTTGTTCATCCATACTGTCTGACATATCTCCTTCCATTTTAAGAATTGCCAGAAGTCTTCAGGCTGGCTCCTACCACCCACCCGGGTAGTGTATACCTCGGCTCCGCCCCATGACGCCAGATCTTCCTTTCCGTTGGAAGATTCAGGTCGTCTCCCTCGTGCTCATGGATCTTGTAGGCCCTGGCTTCCAAACCTTAAGTTATTCCGAAAATTTGCATTGTTCACGTTAGCGATCACAAGTTTGCTGCTTCGATTATGGAAGACAAGTCTTCCACTGGATTTCGTTGGTGCCCTTGTGGCCAGAAAATGTTCGCTCTGACCCCATCCTGCTTACGTCTATTGCCTCAATTAATGGAGCCATTACACCTGAAATCGACCTGTCTCATTTTCATCCCAACATCCTCTGATGCGTCTCTGAAGCTGGGGAGGCTGGAGAAGAGGGAACCCTCTGGTGAAATCCAAGGAGACTTGGTGGGCGGTTTCCGCAGCTGCGGGATCCCCCATGCAATTGGAACGTATGCAAGCATTCGAGGAGGAAGCGGCTCGTGCTCCAGAGACTTCTCGGAGCTTCTTCGTTCTGCTCAACCTGGGCTCCGCCTTCTTGGGTTCCTTCTGAGAGTTGTGCCAGTCTCTCCAGACCAAGGGAGAGGCACCTGCGGGCTTGCACTCCTCTCGATCCCGTAAGTGGGAGAAGGATCCGGGATCGTCTTCATTTGATGGAGACGTTCTTGGGAGCGGGAATGATCTCAATCCCAGGAACATGCGGTCTCGACTTCAGTCGCTGGCTTTTCGGCTTTACCGTCTGGTCAGTCGACCAAGTCTTCGATCGACGATGTCGAAATCGTGATCGATTCAATATCACCGACTCTGGTCGATGATTCCCTCAATCGAAACCCTAATCTGGTCTTTCCAGATGACAAGACCCTGCCTGCTGGGAGTCCAATAGAAGAAATGGTCCCTGATCCCAGGAAATCACCGGTCCTGTTGGTGTCTTCCAAGCGACCAAGTTGGTCTGTCCGATCTCGATCGAGGGTCTCGGACCTCGTCAACTGACAGGCCCAGGAAGAGGCATAAATGCTCTAAAAAGAGGCAGCGTCATCGGTTGTCCTTGTCCTCCTCGGATGAGGAGAGGCTCCGGCTGAAACTCCACCGGTACGAGGACTTCATGTGGCAATAGCCGATTTTGACTGGGCACAAGCCGGCTCCGGCTTCTGCATCGGCCGTTACCTGGGTTTCATGTCCTAGGCTGAAACGGACTCCTTTGGAGCAGATTAAATCGGTTTCCCAGCCCACGGAGTCAGTGAAGCCACCAGTTCGGCCCAAAACGGTCTCACCACCGATTGTGGTGGAACCACCGCCCAAACAGCCTGTGGGAGGGGCTCCTTCCAAGGAAGATAGACTGGACACCGGGCTTCCCCGGCGTTTGTAAATTTCACCCTGGACCGCCCTCGGCGAGTCGAAGGTGACCTGGGTGGTCAGCCGTTATACCCGGATTCCTCTGATTTGGACATCATCAGCTTGCATTCTCATCCAGGTGACGATGAATCAACCATTGGCTTAGAGAAGGAGGAAGGTCCCTCGTCTTTTCAGGGCATTCTTCACCTCATCTCTGAGTCCACAGGGATGCCCCTGGAGCCAATCCAGAAAAAGGTGGAGTACCCTCTTACGGACATCCTTGAGAGTTGATACCCCCATAGAGGCCTTTTCTATGGCTGAAGCTATTGTTGGCCCAGCCCTAGAACTTTGGCAGCACCCTGCCTCTTGTCCAGCTCCGTCTGCCCGCACGGCCCGCAATTATGTGGTGCCTGTGGGGTTCCTTGCGGAGCTCACAGAGCACCCTTCTGCCGAGGGCCTGGTGACCCCCTCTGTGTTCAGATGTACTGGCAGTTCTGCCGACACTGACCGACCTCCTGGTAAAGAGTCCAAGATTTTGGACCATTCAGCCAGGAAGGTCTATGTGGCTTCCTCCTTAGGCCTTCGTCAGGCAGGTTCGTCCATCGTCATGGCACACTTCTCCGCTGCCTCGCTCATCCTCCGGGGTCCATTCCTGATCTCGGTCTGTAGACTGACACTGGCGCTCACCGAGATCAGGTAGCAGACACCAGTTCGGGTCTCACTCTAGGAGCCGTTCCCGTTCTGATGGGCAGGCCCACTCCCAACGTTGGTTCCCGACTGACTCCCATCATCGCTCCGTCGTCGGTTTCATGACCATCGATCTGAGAGCCACAGACGTCCAAGCGGGGCCAGTCCTAGGGGCAGATCCGGCTACTCACCCAGTAGCCGGTCGTCCTCTTCTCTCTCAGAGATTGGGAGTTTCCCATGAGAAAAGGACCAACCCCGCTCGCCTCCTGATGATCCAACCTTTATGGACATCAAGAGGCACATCCAGGCCTCCATTGAATGGGATAATGCTGTTGACTAGCCAAGTACCTGAGGCAGAAAGGAGCCCAAACCTCTTGTGGTGCCTCCTTTAGTGGACACCTTCCAGGATCTTACCAGAATTACGTGGAAAGCGTCCAGCTTCGTTCCCAGCAGTTCCCAAAAAGTCAGATAGGCTCTACAGAGCCCCGAAGGATGAGCCTTTCCTGGCAGAGCACCCTCAGGTGGACTCTTCTGTAATTACGGCTGCTCATGATAAGTCTAAGCAGCCGAAACATCTTAGCTCCCAGCCCCCTGACCCAAAGTCTCGCTATTTGGACCAGGTGGGCAAAGTTGTCTATTCTGCCTCCACCTGCTCCATTAGGTCCCTTAATGTCCTGACACATATGGTTCAGTATCAGAATGCACTCTGGGAAAGGGGACAGGAGCTTGTTAATGCCTTGCCAGACTCCGCACAAAAGACGGAGATTCTGGATGTCCTTAAGTTGGGCTTGGACGTAGGCACGCATGTTCTCCGTGCCTCACACAACACTGCAGACATGGCGGCCAAAGCGGCAGCGTCAGTGGTCTGTCTTCGGCGGCATGCTTGATTGAGAGTCTCTGGCTTTCACTAAGATCTGCAGTCCGGAATCCAGGACCTCCCATTCCAAGGTTCCGTCTTGTTTCGGCAGGAGACAGTCATGCCTCTCTCATCTCCAGGAGTCGGGGAACTTCATCTCGTCTGGTCGTCAGATGTACAGAGGAGGCCAGAGGAAAGTGAAGAAACTGCCGTTTCGGAAGCCCTCAGGTGCCGAAGCCTGTGGCAGCCAACAAGGCCAGAGAGGTGGCTTTAAAAGGAGAGCCGGCAACCAGCAGCCTGGCGGCACTCCTTTTTGTTGCCCCAAGTCCTCCCAAACCTCTCTGCCCAATGACTCCCTCCTGACTCCCAACTTCTCCGGAGGAGGTTCCAGGGGAGGCAGTAGGGGGTGGCGTCTCCCTTCATCTGAAGGGCTAGAGCTCTATAACTGCAGACCAGTGGGTCCTCTATCTTAAGGAGGGGATGTACGCTGGAGCTCACAGAGATCCACCCCACCCCAACAAATACTCCACCAAGGTCCTCGAGATATCCTTCTCACATTCCACTCATAGAAGGAGAGATTCAGGCCCTCTTGCAGAAAAGGGCGGTAGAGCCAGTCCCTCTGCAGCAGCGGGGAAAAGGGTATTACTCCCATTTCTTCCTGGTTCCAAAGAAGGCCCAAGACCTTCGGCCCATTCTGGACCTCAGTTCTTTAAACTACTATATAGGATACAGAAGGTTCCGGATTGTGACTCTTCCAGGCCTACTTCCTGTGCTGCATCAGGGAGACTGGCTCTGCTCCCTAGACATGCAAGATGCGTACGTGCACATAGGGGTCTTCTCCCCCCCACAGGAAGTACCTGAGGTTCCACTTCAGGGTGCGCATTATCAGTTTCGAGTTCTCCCGTTCAGCCTCTCCTCGAGTCTTAACAAAATGCTTAGCAGTAGTAGCTGCAGCTCTAAGGTGCCAGGGACACTGTATTCCCTTACCTCGATGATTGGATGCTTGTGGCCCCGTCAAGGACACGCCTTCTTCAAGCTGTTGGAGACACCTATACTCTGTTCCGAGATCTGGTGATCACCCTGAATCTTCCAAAGTCTTCCCCAGAACCCAGCCAAAGACTCATCTTCATAGGGGCGGTCCTGGATTCGGTCCAGGTCATGGGTTTTCTACCCCCAGAGAGGGGCGATCACTTGCCGGAGATTGCCGAATCTGTCCTTGTAACTCATCAAGTCCAGGCCAGGACCTTCCTCAGACTTCTGGGGCACATGGCGGCTCCTCTCTCCTCTTGCTCGACTCCACATGAGAATCCCACAGTGGATGCTCAGGGTGCAGTGGGATCAGTGCTCAAGATGACCTAGACCACATGGTCAGGATTACAGAGCCAGTAAAGAGGACACTTCTTTGGTGGTTGGACCCTCTAAACTTAGAAAAAGGGGTCCCTTTCCGTCTGGAGCCCCCAAATCAGACTCTTAACAACTGATACCTCAGATTTGGGTTGGGGGGTGCACCTGGGGGATGCCAAATGCAGGGAATCTGGACCCCCGTGGAGCGTGACCTCCACATCAGTGTCTCGGAAATGGGAGCAGCCCTCGGTGCGCTACATGCCTTTCAAGAGGACCTAGTCTCAGGCTCTCTTCTTGCTCAGATGGACGACGTGACGGTTGTCTTCTATATCAACAAGCAAGGGGGCGCTCACTCCTACCCCCTGTGCAGGGAGGCAATGAGAGTCTGGTACTGGGTGCTGGAGCGGCACATCTCTGTCTGCAGTGCACGTTGCAGGCGTCCCAAATTACTTGGCCGACAGCCTAAGCTGGTCTCAGTCCAAGATGAACAAGTGGGAGCTACTGCAAACAGTAGCGGATCAGCTCTTCGACACATGGGGTCGTCCAGAGCTGGGCCTCTTTGCGTAACCATGCAATGCCAAACTGCTAATTTTCTGCTCACGAGAGCCCGCGCCTGGTGTTTTCTGGTCAGAGGCGTTGTTCCTGTGTTGGGAAGGGAGGTTTCTTTACTCCTTTCCTTTCTTTCAGAGAGTTCTCTTGAAGGTACAGGCTGAAGGGGCTCGTATGATTCTAATCATCTCTGTGGCCTCGGCAGATTTTGTTCCCACTACTTCAGCAGTTGTCCATGGAACCTCCAATCCCGTTGCCAATATGCTCGCAGTTGCTGTCCCAGGATCAGGGCTTGCTGGTCCATCCCAATCTCAGGTCTTTGCACCTTCATGCTTGGCTCCTTTGGACATAGCAAAGTCCAGGTGCGGGGTCTCCCAGGAGGTGGCGGTTGTCCTCGTACTGGCGAGGAAGCCCTTTACTCGCTCCACTTGTGCTATAAAGTGGAAACGTTTCTGCTTATGGGTGTCATCTCACCATCTGGACCCTTACCTGTCAGGTGAGCTCAGCATTGCAGTATCTCCTCTCCTTATACCAACAAGGCTTGAGCTACTCCTCCATAAAGGTGCACATGTGGGCCATTTCTGCATATCACGCCCTTTTTGGGGACAAAACCTTAGCCCAATTAGATGTGGTCCGCAACTTTTTATGGGGGATTCTACACATGAGACTTCCCATTAGGGATCCTATCCTCCCCAGGACCTCCTGTTTGTGTTGGAGAAGCTTACTTTCCCACCTTTTGAACCCGCAGCAGACTGTGAGCTGCGCTATCTTTCCTGGAAGGTTTGTTTTTTAGTTGCTGTTACTTCAGCTCGAAGAGTTTCAGAGCTCCAGGCTCTAATGTGTAAAGAGCCATATTTAATTTTTCCCAGTAAAAGGGTTTCCCCTCAGAACAATTCCAGGTTTCTTCCTAAAGTGGTCTCAGAATTGACCCTCAACCAGTCAGTTGACCTTCGAGTTTATTTTTCTTTTCCCTCTGAGGAGAAGCTCTCCTTCACACTCTGGACGTTCATAAGGCGCTGAGGTACTACATAGCGCTGGCTACAATCAGACAATTTTTGTGGCCTTGGCGCCACAGCACTTGGGTAAGCTGGTGTCCAAGCAGACTATTTCCAAGTGGCTTGTCAACTGCATTGTATTTTGCTATGAGAAATACAATAAACCCCTTCCAAAGACCTGTCAGGGGTCACTCCACCAGAGGAGTCTCTGCTTCCTTTGCCGCCCTGTGGAATGTCTCCATCATGGACATATGTGCGGCTGCTACCTGGAATTCTGTGCACACCTTCGTGAAGCACTATATCCTGGACGTTGCTTCCAGATGCCATGCCGGCTTCGGCCTGGCAGTCCTTCAGAGACTTCTGTCTTGACTTACTGTTCAGGCATCATACCATCTTCGACCTCCGGGGGTTAGGCACCTCCTTGGTGCAGGACTGCTTGGGATTTAGTCCTAATGGTTATAGCCTGCTGTAAGACCTCAAACTCGAAGTACGATAGTAGAGTTACATAAGAACTTACCGTAACAGTAGATCTTTGAGAGGAGCTGTTGCAGCAGGGCCTGCTTTCCTGCCCTCCATCCCCTGAATGAGGTGTACAGATCATCATCTTCAGGCTTCACCTTCTTCTCTCGTCCAGGGCCCATTGCGGGTCTTGGCGAGAGTGCAGGGTGGAGCTGGGTCCTTAGCACCCTTTTATACCATGGCCATCGTCGGTGTGGAGCAGACATCAGGGGCAGTCCCTGCTGGGTACTGCTGTCTGAGAAGTTTTTTGGTGGGTCCTAATGGTTATAGCCTGCTGCAAGAGCTGCTCTCAAAGATCTGCTGTTATGGTGCTCATGTGTAAAGAGCCTTACTTGATTTTCCATAAGGACAGGGTGTGCTTAAGGACCAGTCCTAAATTCCTTCCCAAGGTGGTTTCAGCCTTAACCTTAAACCAAGAGATTGACCTTCTGGTGTACTTTCCCAACTATATGAACAGAGGGGAGGCCATCTTGCACACACTAGATGTGCATAGGATTTTGAGGTTCTACTTGGCCAGAACCAGTTCGCACAGACAATCTGACCAACTGTTCTTACACTTCTCTCGAAAGATGATGGGTGCACCTGTTTCAAAAAAACTCTCTCCAAGTGGCTTGTTAACTGCATTGCTTTCTATTACCAGAAATGCAACAAATCCTTACCTGGGACCAGTAAAGGGCCATTCTACAATGGGGGTGGCTACCTCCTTCAATGCCTTGAAAAATGTAGCGACATCCGCCATCTGCGCGGCAGCTACTTGGAGTTCGGTGAACACTTCCGTGAGACACTACAGTTTGGACATAGCCTCCAGGCATGGAGCAGGCTTGACCTGGCAGTCCTCAAGGACTTTTTCCTGAGGCACCCCTTTTTTTTTTTTGCCTCGATCTCTCCTATCCTCCTCCCAACTGGGTTAGCATTACACCCTTACTGCTTGGAAATCAGTTCTTATGGTGTAAACTGCTGCAAGAGCTGTATCTCGAAGTAAGATAGTACAGTTACAAAAGAATTTTCCGTAACAGTAGATCTTCGAGAACAACTCTTGCAGCAGGTAGCTTCCCTCCCACCTTCCCCTCAGGAGTTTTGGTTCTATTTCGTAGTGTCTCGGACGCATCAGAATTATTAGTCTTCCTCTGGAAGCAGATCCTCTGTCTCCCCTTCTGAATAACATCGTTATGCCGCGAGTCTCCGGCCGGAGAACTGAGGTATGCTGGTGGACTGCCCCTTTTATGATATACGGTATCTGACGGGTGGGGCTGACGTCAAGGGCGGTTCCCTGCTGGGTATAGCTAGCTAGAAGTTTTCCATGGGGTCCTGCTGCCTGCCAGCTTCAGTCCTTATAGTGTAACCTGCTGCAAGAGCTGTTCTCGAAGATCTGCTGTTACGGTAAGTTCTTTTACGCAACTGTACTTTCCTGCTCCCATGACATGGCAGTGTATGTCTTCATGTTTCACAAGGATTGGCTTTGTTCGCCTTCACGGCAGACACCCAGAATAAGCTAGCCGATGCCCTTTTCTGGAGCACTAACCTTTTCAGCCCTGGGGTAGGACACCACGCAAATCGAAAAGGCCAGTGCCACCCTGGATTCTGTGATTTCATCCCAGATGGACCAGAAGAAGAAGCCTAAGAAACAGGATTTTCATTACCAGCCTTTTCAGTCACAGCCTCGTCAGCAGCAGCCCCAGCGTGGGGTAATTCCAGGCCTGGTGCCACAAACCTTAATCTGGGGCCCGAGTCCAAAAGGAGGGGAGGGCAGGAGGGTGCCCCTCTTGCAGCAGCTCCCATGCCCCCGCATAAGTTGCCCAGTGATGGTTGTGGGGGGGGGGGGTATTATCCCTCCACCTGTCCTGTCCTCTGACTGCTGCCCCTGTCAGGGGCTAGCTACGTCACTTATCATGTTGATCCGCTATCACAACAGACAAGGTGTTGAACATAGTGTGCAGAGGATTGTCTCTGGACTTCGAGGCTCTCCTGCTTTACTGCCTCCACACGCCTCAAGAGTCCAGGTGTTCCAGGACAGTCTGTGCACCCTGATGGTGGACATCGCTCAGCTCCTTGTGAAAGGGTGGATAGCCTCTGTCCAGGTACTTCATGATCCTGATACGGACAGGGGGCTGGTGCACCATACTGGATTTGCATAATCTCCACCAATTCATGCAGAAACACCAATTATGGATGGTCACTGTGAACCAGATTATTCTATCCTTCCTTGGCTCAGGACATGTGTTTCTACTCCCTAGACCTTCAGGATGCGTTTTCCAACTCCTGTCGATCCCATGACCTGTACCTCCTGTTCTGTGCAGAGGGGGTCCTATACCAGTTCTGGGTCCTATCCTATGGCCCTTAACTCTGTACCCAAGGTCTTCATCAAATGCATGATAATGGTAGCAGTCTACCTGCTACGCTGCTGGGTCAGAGTGTGCCTTTATTTGGATGACTGGCTGTTTGCTGGTCCCTTCAGAGATGTCATGGAATGATCTGGCTTTTCAGACTGCTTGAGACCTAGGCCTGCTGGTCAACCCAGACAAGTCTGAACTGGTACTGAAGCAGGTGATCAAGTTCATTCTGGCAGAACTAGACTCCCTGCAGGCCAGGGCCCACCTCCCTGTGGACCAGGCACTGGATCTTGCCTCCTTTGCCTGATCATTTAGAATGGGGTTCTCATACCCTGCCCGGGATTTCCTATGGCTGCTGGAGTACATGGCATCCGACACCAGTGTAATTTGTTGGGCCCACTGACAGATGCACCCCCTTCAGTGAGAGTTGGGCCGTCAGTAGTCCTGGACCCTAGTCCACTTGGACCAGCTAGTCATAGGGACCCAGCCGATGTGGGACACAACACATGGAGGACAGAATCCCATTTATCTGCCCAAAACCGACGGTCATGCTTACGACGGATGTGTGTCTGGTATCGTGGGAAGTTCACCTGACAGACCACAGAGCCTATGGGTTCTGGTCACCCAGGGAGTCCCGTCAACACATAAACCTACTGGAGCTCCATGCAGTATCGACTCCTGATGGACATTCCTCCAGCTAGTCGGGTGGTCATGCACATTCCAGATGGACAACACCATGACCATGGGTAGAACAGGCAGGGCAGAGCTTGCTCCCTTCCTCTGTGTCAGGAGACACTCTGCACCTGGACACTCATGCTCAGCTTGGTGCAGATCTCCTGGCGATCCATGTGGTGGGAGGGAACAATCAGCTGGCGGATGCTCTTGTCAGGGTAGGAGAGATGTTGCATAAATGGTCCGTGTATCAGGAGATGGTGAACCACATGTTCTCCCTTTGGACAACACCTGTGGTGGACCTGTTTGTGTCCTGGGAGAATGCCAAACTGAGGCTGTTTTGTGTCCACCCCACTCAGTCCAGGACACTGATTGGGAATGCCTTTACGAGGTCCTGGACCCCTGTGCTCATGTATATCTTTCCCCTGATCCACAAGGTTGTGGTAATGAACCGGGAGGACAAAGCACGGATGAATCTGAGAGCTCCAGACTGGCCACGGCAGTTCTGGTAGCCGGATCTCCTCAGCTTCAGCAACAGGTCTCCCCAGTGACTGCTTCTTCACCCAGACCTGTTGACCAGACATCAGGGGATGTTCCTGTACCAGGACTTTCAGTCCTTGCACCTCAGGGCCTGGTTCTGTAGTGGCTAGAGTTCTAGGGTTTGGGTATCTTGGAGGATGTTCTCCACGCTGTGGTGGCCTCCAGGAAAGAGTCGACTCACAGATGCTATTTCTTCAAATGCACGAGATTTTCCAGGGCAGGAGGCTGGATCCCCTTGCTTGTCCTGTGGCTAGCATTTTGGACTACCTTTGGTCCCTTTACCAGCTGGGACGGTGGGCGATTACCTTCAAGGTGCACCTTGCAGCCATCACTGCTTACCAGGCACAGGCTTGTAAGCCAGTGATGGCCCTGGAAAAAGTGGTTGAGCACTTTTCAGAGGCCTGGACCACTTGTCCCATCCAGTGCATATTCCACCTCCATCTTGGGACTTACTGCTATTATTGGCAGTGTTTATGGGCAGGTGTTTCAAGCCAGTATATAGGTGTGAGATGTCACACATGTCATGGAAGGTGGCCTCTTTGTGGCCATTATGTCAGCCAGAAGGATTGGGTAGCTCCAGGTGCTCTCGATGGAGTCTCTGTAGCTGGTAATCCACAGGGACAAAGTCATCCTTCACCCAAAAATGAAGCATCTCCCGAAGGTGGTATTGGAGTTTCACTTTAACCAGGTGATTAGCTTACCAGGGTAATTCAGCCCATCTTGGGAGGCCAACTGCAGGCTCCATTCCCTGGACCTGCAGAGGGTGCTCTTCTGCTACATAGAGAGCACAGCTGGAGTTCGGGGACAGGTTCACACGACATTTTGTCATATGTTGAAGCCGCCCCTGGCAGACTAGCAGCAAATTGGATGATTGCCAGGTGGAGTGCATCCTGCATCGACCTCTGCTATAAGTTAGATGGTGGGGTGCCTCCCTTAGCACTTAGGGTCATTCCACTAGACGTATTGCTGCCTTTGTGACTGCTTCCAGGGAGAGCCCTATCCAGGAGATCGGCAGGGCTGTTTCCTGGAAGTACGCACACTGCTTTATTTTCCACTACCGCATCGACCTGGAGTCATGCCAGGATACAGGTTTTGGGATCTCAGTCCACCGATCTTTGTTTGCCAAGTAGGGATGCGTGCCTTGCCCCCTCCTCCTGGAGAACTGCTAGGAGTGTGGATAACTGAACCATATTCGTGCCTCTAGAAGAACAGGTTACTCAGTTGTAATCATAGTTATAAGAATGGTATATGGTTCACATCCACAGAGTCCACCTGGCCTCCCCTGGTATGCGGCACACAGATTCTGCTTCCAGCATGAAAGCTCTGATGTCATGGGGTGGAGTCGGGGGATATACCCTAACCTCCTGAGTGGTGGTAGGAGCTTAGCTTACAGTTGTCTGGCGAATAACATTGTTGCAGTGGAGCTGCCAGTGTATGGATATGAACCATATACCAATCCTAGAACTACAGTTACAAGTGAGTAACCTTCTCGCGCACCTGTAACCATTGTTCTAGGGACATGGATATGTTGTTCATCCACACTCATTGGCAGTATCCTTGCCGCTTTAAATCTTGCCGGAAGGTCTTCAAGCTTGCTCCTCCCACCCACCCGGGTGGTATAACTCTCGGCTCCGCCCCATGACGCCAGATCTTCCTTACCGCTTGGAAGCTCAGGTTCCCTCCTTAACGCTCTGCGTTTGCGACTGGTTCCTATTTCTCCGTTTGCGGATTTAAAAATAAAATTTTGCAAAAGACTTCAGTCTTCTATCCCTCAGGACTGCGATGGACCATCGACTCCGGTTGGAGATGCCCATGCGGGCTCGAAGATGTCTCGGGCGGATCCACTCCGCGTGTATACTGCTGGGCCTTGAGCACGACCGCGGCCCGCGACCTGTGCTCATCTTTCTCGGCCCTCGTCCTCGAAACCGTGCTGCCCGATTGCAACTGGGCGTCCCGAAGCGTTTCCCTCGGTGAAGTCCAAAGGAGAGCCGGTTGGCGGTGTCATGACCGGTGCTGGCGGATCAGCTCGGCGGATGGGCCGCCCTCGAAGAAGGCGGCACCGGGCGTATCTTCCTCGCGCGGCATTTATCCGCTCTCTCTGGGTTCTTCCTACGGCTTCTTTTAAGGAGCTTTGTCTGTCCTCTCCACTAAAGGAGAGGGCCTGCGTCTGGGACCTTATTCGGTCCAAAAGAGGACAGGGGTAAGTCCCTCCGTCGGCGGCTCTTGGGAGGCGGAAAGGTCCCTCTCCCGGGCGTCGACCATAGGCTTCGATCGGCCGCTCAGCCCGACACTGGCCTCAACGGTGTCCCCGTCAGGTCAGTTGACGAGACTCCCGCGATGAAGTCGAGATTTTCTACCGACCCATTAAGATGAGCTGTCGCCTTTAGCAACCGAATTCCCCTCCCCGGTTCCCCGGGAGAGTTGAGGATCCGGTGGGCTCGCCTGTGCCTCCGGTTCGAGCCCTCGGATGGACCTTCCGAGGCGAAGGAGTGCGGTTCCGGCCGACACCTCCCGCACCGACCCGGAAATTCGGGACTCTCGGTCTCCGGACCTCTTGGCGTCAGCCGTTCCCACCGTCATAAGGCGGTCTCGGTCTCGGCACGCGGTAAGCGGGCGTCGCCGCTCGTCCTCGTCCTCCTCCTCGGATGAGGAGCTTCGGCGTAAATTACGTCGGCCAGTGCGAGGACCTTATGTTTACAACAGCTCCTCCTGGCGGGAATAAGCCGACTCGACGCCTTCCCGACCATTAGTAGCTGTCACGGGCAGCCGACACAACCCCTCGACTTGTCCGAGGGCCTATACCAGGCGGTTGTTCGGCCAAAACCAGCTGCTCCACGATTCCGGTGGAACCTCCGCCTCCACAGCCACCAATTGGGGCTCCGACCAAGAGATTCTCGGTCGGCTAAGGTTTACCCATCGGCTGTCAGTTACCCTCACTCCCGACCGACCTCGGCAGGTGAAGGTGGCTCAGGCCAGAGCAGCTCTTGAGGACTCTTCCGAGTCCGAAGATGATTCCTCCTTCTTCTCCAGCGACTGGACTTGGAGTCTTCGGAGGTCAGTCAATGGGCGATAGCCGTCGTCCTTCCTAGGACTTCTTGGCTCATCTCGAGTCTACGGGATGGAGCTCGAACCCGTTCCAAGCGGGCCAGGTATCCCTCACGGAGATTCTGGACCGGGATTCTCCGCCGGAGGCCTTTCGGTGGCGAGGCCATAGTGGGTCGGCACTGGAACTTTGGCAGCGCCCTGCTTCCTGCCCTCGCCTTGGCCAGGATGGCCAGGAAGTATCGGTCCCACCGGTTCCTTGTCCGGTTTTGAGACACCCCTCTGCTGAGGGTTGGTTACCGACAGCGTTTTCGGTAGCGCCGGCATAGCGCCAGGGATGTGGACAAACCTCCTGACAAGGAGTCAAGAAATTGGACTATGTCGGGCGAAAAGTCTCGCTCGTCCTCTCTCGGTCGCGTCAGGCCAGTTCGGCCGTCCTCATGGCACATTTTTCTCATGCCCTGTTGGGCTCCCTGGATGAGGTCATCCTCATCTTCCCGCCGATCTGCAGACTACGGTTAAGCAGGTGCGGGACCAGGAGCAGAGCAGTGGCCAAACAGCAGCTCCAGACTGCTTTGGATATGGGGACTCATGTGCCAGATCGGTGGCGGCCGCAGTGGCTATCGTCGGCGGAGCTTGGCTGAGGATATCCACCTTTACTTCGGATACCCAGCACAAGTTGGCGGATGTTCCCTTTTTGGGGACTGACCTCTTGACCCTGGGGTGGAAGGTCACCTGCAGAGGATCGAGAAGTCCAATGCCACCTTGGACTCGGTCTCTTCCGCTCAGAAGGACAAGGCCGCAAACCACAGCCTAAGCCCTTTGCGTCCTTCTGTGCCCCGCGCGCCCGGCCAGCAACGTCACGGGCCAGCAGGCTCGGCCTTGGCATCCCAAACCCAAGCCGCGGCTTCCTCTAACAGGAGGCAGGGAGGAAAGGGCCCAGGAGGTCCTCGGCGGTCCCTCCTCCAAGCCTGCCCAGTGGCGGGCTGAGGTGTCGCCCCACCCCGTCACCTTACCCTGGGTCCCCGTGAGAGACGGCTCCAGCACTTCCGTTCCGCCTGGTCCGCTGTTACCACGGACAGGTGGGTCTTGAAGGTGGTGGGAAGAGGCCTACTCTGGAATTCCAGCAGACACCACCCTTCAGAGCCGTGCGCCTCGGGGCTTCGGGATCCCCAGCCTCACTGGCGGCTCGTCGGGAGCCGACGCCGTCTCTCCTCCTCCAGAAGGGGTGGTAAGAGGTGGTGGACCCTCCTTCAGACCCAGGGTTTGTGTCCAGGTACTTCCTGGTTCCGAAGCAGACGGGGGCTGGCGCCCATTCTCGACCTACACGACCTAAACAAGTTCCTAAGGTCTCGAACCTTCAGGATGGTCACTCTGGCTCAGATAATACCATCCTTGGAGCAGCGGCGTGTGGTTCTGCTCTCTGGACTTGCAGGGCAGCGTTTTTCCGTCCCTATCCGTCCGTCTCACAGAGATTCCCTTCGCTTCGGGCGGAGGATCCCTCTTGAGTTCAAGCCATGCCCTTGACGTCTCCAGCTCCCAGGGTCTTCACCAAATGCATGGCAGTGGTGACAGCATTCCTCGGCGCCGAGGGTCCAGGTGTACCCTTACCTGGACGACTGGCTGATAGCAGCTCCCTCCAGGGAGGGAGGCGGAGTGGTCCAGAGATCTGCCCTCCAGGTCTGCTCTCAACTGGGCCTCCTTATCACGAGGCCAGAGTCGGAACTCGAGCGAAGCAGGTGATTCTATTCATCGGGCGCAGCTCGACTCTCTTGAGCCAGGCGGCTCAGCCCGGACAGGGCGAGGTTCTTTCCTCCTTTGCCCGATCATTTCTGGTTGGGCAATTGCGCCCTGCCGGGACTTCCTCGCCTCCTGGGTCTCATGGCGGCCTGCACCAGCGTGGTCCGTTGGGCCCGCTGGAACATCACGTCCCCTTCAGTGGGGACTGGCCAGCCAGTGGTCTGGCGCTGCGATCCCTTGGACCAGCTTGTGTCGGTGACACAGGGGATGTGGGCAGCTCTCCAGTGGTGGACGTTCCAGTTCATTTGCAGGAGGGCATCCCGTTCGTCCCCCGAGCCGGCGGTCTCTTATCGACCGATGCCTCTCTGATGGGTTGGGGTGCCCATCTGGGGAACACCGGGCTCATGGCCTCTGGTCCCAGGGAGTCGATGCCACATCAACCTGCTGGAGCTCAGGCAGTCCGCCTAGCTCTCACCGCCTTTGCTCCGTTCCTCCGGGGTCAAGTGGTCCGAGTCAGGCGGACAATACCCGACCATGTACTATCTGAACCGCCAGGGCGGGGCGCTCCATGCTTCTATGCAGGCTCTCTGCATTTGGTCACTCGTCGCAGCCTGGAGGCGGATCTCCTAGCCATTCACGTGGCAGGGCCTCCAACACCCTGGCCGATGCCCTGGGCGGATAGGGGCTGCATCCCACAGTGGTCTCTCCTGCGGAGGTAGTACAGTATCTGTTCTCCTTTGGGGCACACCTCAGGTGGACCTGTTTGCCTCCATGGAGAGCAGGCTGAGTCTGTTCCATGCCCGCCCCCTCAGCAGGGCTCGCTGCAGGGGATGCCTTCTCGAGGCAATGGACCCGGGCCTCTTTACGCCTTTCCCCATTTCCTTGATCCACAAGGTGCTTCTCAAGGCGAGGAGGGACAAGGCGCAGGTGATTCTGATAGCCCCAGACTGGCCTCGCCAGTTCTGGTACCAGATCTCCTCAGTCTCAGCTCCAGGACTCGCGGCAGCTTCCAGCTCGCCGGACCTGCTCTCAGTCAATCAGGGAAGGTGTTCCATCCGGACCTTCAATCCCTGCACCTGACGGCCTGGTTCCTGGGCTAGAGTTCCAGGCCTTGGGTCTTTCCGGCGAGGTCCTCAATGTAGTTGAGGCGTCCCGTGAGTCGACCAGAAAATGCTATGCCTTCAAATGGAAAGGTTTTCCATTTGGTGTCAGAACAGGGCTTGGACCCTTCCTCCTGTTCCTTGGCAAGCATCTTGGACTATTTATGGTCCCTTTCTAGTCAAGGGCTTAGGTCGGCGACCTAAGGGTGCACCTGGCAGCCATCTCTGCTTACCGGGCGCGGGCCGGGAAGCAGTCGGTGGCGCAGGAGAAGGTGGTCTGGCGCTTTTTCAAAGGCCTTGATCACATTTTCCCTCCAGTGCGGGAACCCCCACCTCCGTGGGATCTACTGCTGGTACTGGCAAAGCTCATGGGCAAGCCATTCGAACCTATGCACAGGTGTGATCTCTCTCACCTGTCGTGGAAGACCGCCTTCTTGGTGGCTATCACGTCAGCCAGAAGGATGGGAGAGCTCCAGGCGCTTTCCATCGAGTCTCCTTACCTGGTCTTCCACAGGGACAAGGTTGTCCTCGCCCGAAATTCCTTCCGAAGGTGGTGTCGAGTTTCACCTTAACCAGGTGTTGACTCTGCGGTGTTCTACCCCAATCACACCTCGGAGGCGAATATAGGCTCCATACTCTGGACCCTAGAAGAGGCTCGCTTATTATAAGGGATGCAGCTGAAATTAGAGGAGAGGTTCGCCAGCTGTTTGTCACCTACGCTGAAGCCGCATCTGGCAGACCTGCAGCCAAGCGGACGATAAGCAGGTGGGTAACCTCCTGCATAGATCTCTGCTATAAGTTGGCGGGCATGGAGCCTCCCAGAGGATAAGAGCTCATTCTACCGCCATACTGCTGCAAGCAGTGGCTGCTTCCAGGGCGTCCCTATCCAGAAATCTGCAGGGCTGCTACCTGAAGTCAGCAAACACCTTCATTACCCACTACCACATCGACCTTGAGTCACGCCCGGGATGCTGGTTTGGGACCTCGGTTCTCCAGTCTCTCTTTCCCAAGTAAGTATTGGGGGTGTCGTCTTGCCTCCCTCCTCCCGGAGAACTGCTAGGAGTCTGCCAATGAGTGTGGATGAACAACATATCCATGTCCCTAGAAATACAGGTTACTCACCTGTAACAGGAGTTCTAGGAATGGTATATATTGTTCATCCCACAGTACCATCCTCCTCGGCTTGACGCGCCTGAGCTTCCAGCGGGCCAGATCTGGCGTCATGGGGCGGAGCCGAGAGTTATACCACCCGGGTGGGTGGGAGGAGCAAGCTTGAAGACCTTCCGGCAAGATTTAAAGCGGCAAGGATACTGCCAATGAGTGTGGATGAACAACATATACCATTCCTAGAACTCCTGTTACAGGTGAGTAACCTGTATTTCTTGGAGTGGTATACAGTTCAGATCCACACAACCACCCGGCCTCCCCTGGCAAGAGGTATATGGATCCCCACTTCTTGCATGGAAAGCTCTCATGTCACGGGGCAGAGTCCAGGGATATACTGCCTGAGTGGTGGGAGGGTATCGTCGAAGGCACAGGTCAGGAAGCATAGGAAAACCAGGAGCAGTTTAAAAATTCGCAAATAGCTTTTTATTTTTCTCAGTAACAGCAAAATAAAAAATAAAAATGTGTTCAGTATAACTATTTACAAAGGTAGTACAGAGAAAAGCATCCTCCTGAGTGTGTGTTCTCAGTTTCAAATCTTAGTCTCTCTCTCTGTCTCAAAACATTGCTGCCCTCTTTATAATAAGTCATTGCAGGCAGCTCGTTAAGGAGTCTTTTTTTTTTTTTTTACAGAATGTTCTTGGCAGTTTCCAGTGATCTTCCTTGTCAATCTTCACCATTCATTACTTCCTGGGTGTAAGCGGTGGCGCACCCGTCACGGAGATTTTTTTTTAAAGTTGCCCTAACGGCCCGCCCTCGAGGCGGCGTCATGCGCGAGGGCAGCCGTTAAGTGTGACCGACTCCTCCTCCAACTCAGTTCTGTTTCTCCCGCCGTCGAGGCAGCACCTGTTTTCTGAGCGTCCATTCTCCACTCGTCAGCGACTCCTCTTTCCACACACTCGGCGCCGATTGGTAAGACCGTTCTTTTTCTTTCTAAGCGGCGCGGGTGTGTTTTCCTGTTTTTCTTGTTGATTTCGCGTTATGTCGGGTCGGAGCTAAGCGTGTTTGAAAGACGACGCTATGCGTCGGTGTTACTGTGGCGGCATTTCTCCGTCTCGGACTGGCATGACGTTTGTCTTCGTTGCCTGGGACCCAACCATGACATGGATTCGTGCGACGCCTGTTTCTTCATGGACCGCCGTGTCCTCGAAGTCCGCGCGTTCAAGCTCGGCAAAGCCCCGCCGACCTTAGGGAGGACGGCGTCGCTCAAAGGTTCTCCAGGTAGGTCTCTAGGCCTTCCCCGGGTCCCTCCGGGCCTACTCTGATCTGAGGAGGAGGGTCTCCTCGTCTTTTCTTGCCGAGGAGGCCCCTTCTGCGGTGTCGAGGGCGTCATAGTCCCTCCGGGGCCTGGCGTAACACCGCCTCGGCAGTCACCTCTTGGGTGCAGGGCTCCCCGTGGCGAGGCCCTCGTCTTTTGGGCCTAGCTCGGGTGGACCCTCGGCACGCGCCTTCGGCGCGTTTGGATCCTGGCGTATTCGCGGTGCGGTGATCGAAACGTTGCGTTTCAACGCCGTTTGGAGTCAGCGCCGTTCGGCGGCGCCCGGTGATCAAGCGGCGCCGTTGGCGGCGCCGGTTTGGATCGCGGCGCCTGTGATCGAAGGCGGCGCCGTTGGCGGTGCCGCTTTGGGCCTTGGCGCCGTTCGCGGCGTCGATGGACAGGGCGGCGCCGTCGGCGGTGCCGCCTCGGCTTCCGACGCGCCCGGCGCCGTGGGCCTGGTCCTTCCTCCAGGCGGTGCCGGCCTCGCCGCCGCCCGTTGGGAGTGTGGGCTAAGCCTGGCGGCTACCGGCGTGAGGAAGCGGCGGCGCCTCCTTGAGCCCGGGGCCGTTCGGCCCGCGTAGCCTCGAGGACCCCTGGGTGGCCAGCATTGAGGTCCTGCTGGTCTCGTCCTCCTCGGAGGCGATGATTCAGACTTGGACCCATCCTGGCACCCCCACTCTTCGGAGTCTGGGTCCTCGGTGGCTAGAGGTGCCAGGCGGCGCAGCGGGCCCCTCCCTCTGTCCTCCCTTTCGTCGCCTCCTGAGGGTTCCCCGGCTGGGGGTGGCCAGGAGCCCCTGGGGGCAGGCGCGGGGGTGACGCAGGGGGAGGCTCCCCTCTCTGGAGGCCCGGTGACAGCTACCTTCAGAGGTGCTGTCACTCTCTCTAGGGACAGGGGCGCTGTGGTGGGAGGAGGCCCTCTCAGAGTCCGAGGGTCGAGGGCAGGGTCTGCTGCTCGGTCTTCCTTAGCCACCTCAGGGGTGGCCAGGAGCAGTGGAGCCTGCCCTCCCTCAAGGTTCTAGGGTGTCCTTGGCGGCGTTTGTGCGGACTGCCCTTCTGGATCCATGCAGTCGGCGTCGTCACAGGGAGGTTCTCCCCAGGGCTCTTCAGGCTCCGCTTCCCCAGAGTTCCGTTCTGCGGCCTGGTCTGATATCAGGATCCCCTTTCCAGGGCTCCTTTCCCCGGATTCCAGAGCCCTTGCAGAGAGCAGTTGCCTCCATGGAGGTCCCTCTCCCATTCTCTGCCTTCACCACCCCACTCCCAGGCCATGTCGGCCCCTCTGGGTCCGTTATCCTGGGAGCAGTTCAAGGGTTCTGGCGGCCTTCCCCTCATCGTTAGGTACATGCATGGGCGGGTCTTCGACTCTCCCCACATCGCAGAATCCTCTGGGCATTCCAGTTCCCCATCATCCTCGTCTCCCTCCTCGAGGGAGAGGAACCCCTCTCATCTGTCCTCCGATGCTGATTTCACAGAATATCAGCGTTTCCTCTCGAGGATGGTGAGGATCTCCAGTTCCCTCGTTCGAAGACACAATACCGAGCAGAGCGGCGTGAATTCCTTGGTGAATTCAGTTGCCCAGCATCTGGTGGTACCTTCCTGGCCTATCCCTTCCAGAGGCGTCTATCCGGTCATGGCAGTCCCCTGCTGCTTCTTCCCCAGCCCCGGCGGACTGCCAGCGTAGGTATTGTGCCCCCTCTGAGTCTCTAGGTTCCCTTCCCAACCCGTCCTCAGGTTTGGTATGCCTGGATACTCCTCCTGGGCGCCGTTGCCTGGCGCCGCGACGCCCACCAGTTCGGACTCTCTCAGTTCGACCGTTGAGGCGAAGAGTGTTCTCTTCTGCTCGTGCGAGTGCATGTATTGCATCACATCAGGCTCACCGCTGCCTACAACCCGGCATCTGTGGTCGATGATGTCCCAGCTGCTGGCATCTATGCCTGATCCGAACAAACCAGACAAGCCGTTGCCCTCTCCGCGGTGGGCCTGGAGCTGGCAAGACACCAAGCAAGGGCATCTTATGGCGCCAATGAGGTGGCTTCCAGGCTTGCGGGACAGCGATCTGCATCAGGCGGGACGGCATGGCCCGTCTTTCAGGTTGTCACCCTGGCCCGGCGTAGGGTGATTCACTCCGCCTTCCGGGGACCGTCTTTTCTCTTCAGAGCTAGGAGACTTTTACAGGGGCTCCTCCGTCTCTCGTCCTCGGGAGGCACCTCCTAGCTCTTCTCCCTCTTAGGCTTTCTGAATAAGCCAGAGGTCTTCTCCTTCTGTTTCTCACCAGCAGAAGGCTGGGGTCTTGTTCCCTCAGGGTATGGCCTCTTCCCCTCCAGGGAAGAGGAGCTTATCTCACCAGGAAGTAATGAATGGTGAAGATTGACAAGGGAAGATAGGAAAATTACGCTACCTACCGTAATTCTTGATCTTCTCTGTATCTTCACCATTCATTACTACACTCCACCATCCTCAGTGCCTCTTCCTGTGGCTTCTCCACCTCCGTCTCCTTCCTCTCTGCATTTATATAAAATATAGGAAAATTCCTTAAATTTTCCAAAAAAAAAAAAAAGACAAAAGTAAAAAAAAAAAAAGATCTTTCTGGGGGTTCTAAAATCCGAAAAATTACTTACTCTAAGATTCATGGGCCATTTCGCGGATTGCATTGGCGATCAGACTGCACAACTATCTCTTGCTATTCTTATGGCAAGATACCTCTGGGGTTTTGGCCTGGCTCAGGCTATTCAGTTTGATCCTGCAATCCGTGTTCAGATAGTTGCCTGATATCTGATTCCCCTCTATTCTTACCTTGCAGAGCAGAGGGCAATCGTCTGTTCCTTTCTAAAAAAAAAAAAAAAAAAAAAAGTGCTGAGGGAACTCTCTCCGACTGCTATAGGCATCTTGGTATCTGGGTCATGCATCTACTTAAAAAAAAAAAAAAAAAAAAAAAAATTTTTATCTGTAAAAAAAAAAAAATGGAGAAATCAAACAAGAAGGCAAATGAGAAGGTAGGCTATCCTTCTCGCTGTTTTGCTAGTGGTTTCTCCCTTTAAGTGTCCTCCTGGACAATTTTTACAGTAGACCTCTGCTGACCATATCCAATCTTAGCCAGCCTAAGCCTTGGCCGGCCTTAGCCAGTCAGTCTGAGTCCCATTTCTATCTTGAAGCGCCTGAAGAGCTTACATTTCTATTTCTAAACCCCTGAGCAGCCTCATGCTGCGGGGTTTTATTCTTCCCTCCTCGGCTGTCCTCCACTTAAAGGCCTCCTCCGCCAGGAGCCGAGGTGGGTGTCAAGAACAATAGCATGTTGAAGATGAGGACTATGCCCTCCTGAGTCTGTCTAAGCGGGTTCGGTGAACCTTCTCTTCAGCTCTATCTCCGGGGATTCTTGCTTCCCCTTTAGTCGAGCCTTCAGCTACAAGCTAACTATGCTCGTTGGGCCTTCTGGTCCCTTCAACATCCCATCTCTCTCTCTTCTCTTTCTTCTTCTTCTTCTATTTTCTCATTTCCTTACTCATCTCTCCTCCTAGAGTCGCCCAGGTAAGGAGGCCCTGCACTCCCTAGGCTAGGGATGTTCTTATCTCCTCTGTCCTTCCTCCATCGGCTTATTCCTTTTTCAGTTCATTCTTCCTTGCTTTGCTATCCCTCGGCTATCTTGCCTGACTATCTATGTTTTCTGCTTTCACTTTTTGCCTCTCCGACTCTCTGGGAGACTGAGGTTGGAGGAGGGTGATCGCTTCTGCTGCCCTCGCGCATGGCGTCGCTCTAGAGAATGGGGCGTTAGAACTTTTTAAAAAAAAAAAAAAAAGCTCCCGTGACGGGTGCGCGCCTCCGGCTTACACCCAGGAAGTAATGAATGGTGAAGATCAAGAATTACGGTAGGTACGTAATTTTCCTTTCTTGCAGGTGCAGCAAAAAGAACATAATGCCCCAGATCTGACCTCTTATTTACAACTCTACAAAGGGCTTAAAAACTTTAATCTCAGGTTAACCCATTGAGTTCCAAAAAGCTTTGCAATCATTTCAACAGTATAAGTATATACATTTTTAAACAAAGGGATCCCAGTATCCATTACATTTCCACATACAGATTTACATATATATTTTTATAACTACAGATATGCAAGGGGGGGAAGACAGAAATGCAAGGGAAAGCAGAGATAGCGAGAGGCAGAGAATTGCGAAACCGTCTGATCAGTTCCTAGGTCTCGGACGAAAATGTGGTTGTGCAACCAGATAGACAAGAGACAGAAAAGGAAAGGATACAACAGATCCTTGTGTTTAAACTTTTTCTGTATAACAAATGGGGCAGGGCCTTATTCATCCCTGTCACATACCCCCCTCTTTAAGAGGAAACCTGTTTTAAAAACCGGTTTCCAAAACGTTCCGTTAAATTCCCGTCTAACATTAGCTTATAACCTTTACAGTTCAGTACATATGCAGCATAGCAAACAGAGAAGTTTCAACTCATATTCTCAATTCCTGATCTATATCTTGTCAGAAAATCAGCATTGACATTCTTTCCCAGATTTGTGCACCACTTTAAATTTAAATGGCTGTAGTGCCAGATACCACCGTGTGAGTCTAGAATTTTTATCCTTCTTTTGGTTAAGCCAACAGAAAGGGTGGTGATTGGTTACAAGTACAAAGTCAGCTCCTTGTAAGTAAAACTTAATGGACTCCATGGCCCACTTTGCCGCCATTTGGTAGACTTCAGCCAAAGAAAACAGCCATTTATCCACTTTCTGGTTGGTGTTTTTACCTAAAGCTGCACGTCTGTGGGTAGGATGTTGATGAACTGCTCCATTACAAATGTTTCGATCTGTGGGAGTGTTTTGCCCTCTGGTTGGAGCCATTTCATAAGGAGTTTTCTGAGCCGGGTGAAGGCTTTGCGAGGATTGTCAAGTGAGTTGTACTTCAGAGACTGAAATCTCTGCCTGTATATCTCGCCTGAGATGTCATACCTTTTCAGGATTTCACTTTTCACCAGGTCATAGTTTTCTGACTGTGCAGTGTCCATATTGCTGTCAGCAAGTTGGGCATTACCTGTCAGGTAAGGTACCAGTCTGATTGCTCATTGCTGCTTTGGCCACTGGCAGGCTGTAGCAACCCTTTCAAAAGTTGTCAAGTATGTTTCGATATCATCCGAAGGAGACAGCTTTGTAAGGTTAAGGTCTTTTAAGTTGTTGGTGTGTTGTTGCTCTGCTGAACTAATGCCACATCCTCTGCCTTTGATTGCTTGCAAGGAGGCATCTAGCCTTTGCTGCTCCTGTCACTGCATTTCTTCCCTCCTCTGCTGCTCAGGTTGCTGCATTTCTTCTTTTTTCTGCTGCTCCTGTCGCTACTTCTCTGTTTTCCCATTTCTTTTTGTTGTATTGCCCACTATTGGAAAAAGGTGGTCAAACTTTCTTGTTTTGTCATTGCCTGTTCTTTTTCCAGCTCTGGTTCTGGCTGTACAGTCTCAGTTTGGATTTTTGTTTCTGCTTCTAGTTTGGCTGCCATTCTTCTGTTATTCAATCCTGGACGTTGTGCTTCAGAATCCCTACCTTTCTGCTATGCTTCCCTAGTACCAGGTCTAGTACCCATGCACAAAACTCCTGGATTAAGAGTATGCATGACGTAAATCCCACTTAGGCTGACACCATCTGTCATCGAAGGCACAGGTCAGGAAGCATAGGAAAACCAGGAGCAGTTTCAAAATTCGCAAATAACATTTTATTTTTCTCAATAACAGCAACATAAAAAATTGCTCAGTATAACTTTACCAAGGTGGTGCAGAGAAAACAGTCCTGAGTGTTTCTTCAGTTTCAAATCTGTTTTTCTCTCTCTCTCTCTCTCTCTCTCTCTCTCTCACAAAACATTGCTGCCCTTTTTATAACAAGTCTCTGCAGGGAGCTCGTTAAGGAGACAGATTTTTTTTTTTACATAATGTTCTTGTCAGTTTCCAGTGTTCTTGCAGGTGCAGCAAAAAGAACATAATGACCCAGAACTGACCTGTTTACAACTCTGCAAAGGGCTTAAAACATAATCTCAGGTTAACTCCTTGAGTTCCAAATAGCTTTGCAATCATTTTAACAGTATAGCTATTTACATTTTTAAACAAAGGGATCCCAGTATCAGTTACATTTCCATATACAGATTCACATATATTTTTTTATAACTGCAGCTATGCAAGGGGGAAGAAAAGACAGAAATGCAAGGGAAGGCAGAAAGATAGTGAGAGGCGAAAAACTGTGAAACCGTCAGAGTGATCAGTTCCTAGGTCTCATGTGCAAATTTGGTTGTGCAGCCAGACAGGCAAGAGACAGAAAAGGAGAGGATACAACAGATCCTTGTTTAAACACTTTCTGCATAACAAGCGGGACAGGGCCTTATTAAACCCTGTCACAAGGAGCTTGGATTAAAACAGTCTTACAGAAAGTCTGTTTCAGTGAGACTGCCAGAGTTTGGATGTGAACTCTACACTATACCATGCTATAGCAATGGTTTCAGGTCAGTAACCTATCTTTCCATTTCTTGTATTCATTTCACATGCATAGGACCCACCCAGCCTTCTCTGGCCAGGCTTGCTCTTCTGCTTCCATTTGTTAGTTGAGATCTAAAAGTGCCGGGAGTGGAGACCAGTGGTCATGAGATGGAGTGGTAGGAGGAGTCGAGCTTTGCAACTGTATCCAGAACTTGGGAATGCTCAATGAAACTGCCTGATTGAGGTTGTAAACTGATTAATAGTAGTAGAATCATCATTACAAGCAAGTAACCTCCTCTTCCTTCTTCCAGTTATGTGATTTTTTTTTTTTTTTTTTTTTATTGAAAACTTTTTTTTTTTACACTACTTTAGTAACCGGGTAAGGCCCACTAGGCATGAGTGCACCTTTCTTTTCCCCAGGTGTGTCATGGGAACAGTGTAGTGGTTAAGTGACTTGCTCAGAACTGCACAGTATAAGTAGAGGTTGTGGGAATCAAACCCAGGTCTGCTGGATATACCAAGCTCATTCATAGCTCGTTATTCTAATCTCTAGGCTAAACTGCCTTCTGTTTTCCTTGTTAAAAGATTCAGATTTTTATGTATGTTAGAAGTGAAATAACTCACTCAAGGGTATGAGGTGTACTGCAGTAACCACTCTTGCTAAGTAGCTGAAGGCACCAGCTGCACCTCATCTCACAGCCCACCATGCACCATGTCATGCATCATTCTTTATTTGGTAACAGTAGAGAGGGTGTCTGTTATATTCTACCCAGTAATATGGCAACAGCTGTATTACAGGGTAAGGTGTCTACTAACTGTAGGATCTGGTCTTATAATGTTTGATAATTTAGGAAAATAGTTACTAACACAAAACTCTGAAAAGCAAGAGCTTCATTCTTCTGATTCATATCCTTTTTTCAAATCGTGTCGCCTTTCATTTCAAAGAATCACTCTTACTTTGCAGGGCCCTGCTATTCTGAACAGAGCTGTCCAGTCAATGTGTTTCTTTGAGATTCTGACCAGTTGTAGGAGGAAGGGTGACTGGGATGCAAGCGAACTCCAGATTATGTCCTCCTCTCACGTGACACTAGGAGAATGGATGGAGAGGGCGCAGCAGCTGCAGGAAGTCAGACACATTCTGTGGACCAACATGACTCTGTCTTCTGTGGCTCAGTTTAGGTATGACCAAGAATATTGCCTTCAGTACAGTTGTGTTACAGTAAAAAAAAAAAAAAAAAATCAACTGATTTTCTGTAAATGCGCTTCACAATGTTGAGGGCAAATAAGGCTTAGGCAGTAAAAGGTTTAGTCCTTTTCAACAGAGGATCATTCAGTAGACTTATTTTTTGCAATCTGAAAATGTTACTGGAGTTATTTTGTTTGCTCCGCCTTACTATTCGCACCCCTCTTTTGGACTCCACATTCCCTGCTGCCTGCCAACTTGCCTCTCACTGCCCAGGTCCTCCAGCACCCAGGAACCAGAGTATCCCTCTGTCACGCCCCCCCATCCCCCTTACCCAAAGGAAAGCGCCTCTCTGACATTGGATGCTGGATGAAGTAACCATGCTGGTGCACGGAGCAGGGGGTTGATGGCACTCAGTTGGCAAGTTGGCAGTGTGTGTGTTTTTTTTTTTTTTGGTTGGCTGTTTAAGATCCTCCTTACATGCTGTTCTCTTCATAGCATGCACAACTTATACATCCTGAAGACAGTGCTGGCCAGTGTGTGGTCAACCATGTAAGTCAAGGCTCTGAGTTGCCACCAGGACCACCTTTACAAGAGGTGCACCGCTCCACCCTCTGCCAGGAGGAGAACAACCTCATGGATGCTCTGATGCCCTTCCTGCCAGCCTGTGCTCCTGTCGTCTCAGAGTTTGGGCACAAACCCGGGTCATCAGCATGCCAGGCAGATGCCCCACCACTCTGACCCACAGAGAAAGCTTTATTGGATCTTATTTAAAAGTGCATTATGCCCAGACAGGGCATGCATATAAAGTGATGTAATATGGCAACCGGATAAAAGGTAGAGTACCTACAACGATCCTATCCCTACAAATGTTAATATGGAGATGGGCAAATACACGTGAGTTGAATGATATGAGTTGTTGCTGCAAGAGTAAGAAATATCTCAGAAAGTTTAGACACGCTCTGAACAAACGAAGGTGGGGATGCAGCTACAAGGATGGCTAGTCATTTATAAATTCAACAGAAACATATTGCACTTCTAACTCTAATTCTGGTGTGCCAAGTTGTGTAAAAAAACAAATGAATTTGCAGAGACCTGAAGCTGTGCATATTATTTTAATGTCTGCCAAGTGCAAATTCAGTATATGACAGCATTCCTTTTAAATCGGTGTGCTGCATGGCAGGTAAAACTTTAACACTTCAGACTCTCTGTTACAAGCTGTAAATGGTAGCAGAAAGATGCTTGCAGTTTTCCACATGCAGCTTAATTCGTTTGTCGGCATAGGAGCGATCGTTTCATCCATAGTGTATCTTAAGTCCTCTAGCAGCAGCAGGAGAAAATACAAAATTAAGCAACAGAAGTCTGCTTCAGTTGACAGGGCCACTGACCTAGCAACCCTGGTGATTCTGTCATCTGGAACTTGCTTGTGGCCTTTGTTACACATCCCTTCCTTTTACAGCATAGCAGTATTTGCACAAGTCTCTGATTAGCATATTTTACTCAGAGTAGTGTCTTAAAGATATACTGCTGAATAAAGCGATCACAGTGAAAGTGTCAACAGAGGTCCCTCATAAGACCCAATGCCAACGTCCATTATGAAATAAAATCACTGAATTAGACATATACAGATCTTATCTGTGTCAGTCTTCACGATTCATCACTAGTGGGTACAGCGCCAAAGCTAGGACCCTGCGGGAGTTTTTTTTCCCCCCATGGGCGGAGTCGGCCATGAGCTGGCCTTGCCGCGAAGATAATGCGTTCACGTGGGTCGAGATTGGCCGTTAGCTGCGTTGACTCCGTCCCAGCCCCAGTTCTTTCTTCCCGCTATCAGGTGTGGTACCTCGTGTGGAGACTGTTGGATTTTGCGGCCTAGTTCATTGGCCTAGTCGATAGCGTGTTAGATGTGCCTCAGTTCTATTCGCCTGCTTGACGTCACTTATGACTGGTAAGACCTTTCCTTTTTATTTCAAAGCGCCATAGAGTACTGTTTTCTGTTTTATTTACTGTACAGTCATGTCTCGTCCGGGGGGGGGGTCAAGAAAACATCAAAAGGGGGGCAGTCCTCTGTGCGTCTGTGCCCCTGTGGCTGCCTCTATTACGCGACAGACCAGCATGACCACTGCCTTTCCTACCTTGGCCACGATATGGACAACTGCAACATTTGTTTCTCGATGGACCGCCGAGTTATTGAGAACCGCACATGGAAAGTATGACGTGCGCCATCGGCGGGCCAAGGCGAGAATTCTCGGCTCTTCCTCAGAGTCCCCTTCTGGTCCTATACAGCCCATGGAGGAGGGAGCTGCTGCCTCTCTTAGTCTTGCCGCGGCAGGGTTTCTTCCATGGTGCAGGAGGCCCAGGCTGGCCCTCTCAGGAGTCAGTCAGGAGGCACTGCATTGGCAGTCGCCTCTTCGGTGGCAAAGGCTCCCTCAGTGTCGTGTTCCGGGCCCCTCAGGTCTGGACCAGCACTGTCCTCGGCGCCGTTCACGCGCTGTGGGCTTTGAGCGCAGCGGTCGACATTGGGCCTTCTCTTGGTGCCACCGTCGCCTCTGATGCTGTTCGCAGCATCGGGGCTCTCGGCGGTGCCAGGGGTGGTGTTTTAGGTGATCTTCCTGGACATAAAGTTTCCACCACTCATTCACACTAATGGGATCTACGCCAGAGGCGCTAGGACACAGTGGGAGCAAACTTTTCAAGAGGGTCGGCACCAGAGATGGAGCTGCGAGGAAGTGGCACCACGAGCCATGGCTCGTGCAGTAAAGACTACCTCAGTGTCGACCTTCTAACCACCTCAGTTCCTTTTTTCCCCCTCAGAGTGTGCTTCAGTGACGACGTCGCTAACCCTCTAGGAGACAAACTTCAAACTAGCAGCATAGTTTTCAGTTTGTTTTGTAATTTATCTTCTAAAGTACCGAGTAGATTTAATTTTATTGATCATTAAAAGAAGTCTCCAGCCCTCCATTGACTGAGTCGACCACGAGCGGGTCAGGTGACGGTAGGGAGACTTCGTATGAAAGCTTTCAGTCAGCCGGGCTGGGTCCGGTCTGATGACCTTCCCGGAGGGTGGGTCTGACAGGGGATGGTCCAGTGTTAAGGGAGATGGGCAGTCCCCCCCGGAAGCATAAAAGGAAATGGTCCCATTCGCTGCACCATTCAGCCTCGAGTTCTTGTTCGGCCCACAAGTTGAGAAAGAGAAGGCATCACTCAAGGTCACCTTCTGGTATGTCTGCGCGTCGACGGTCGGTCATTGGAGCTAGACACCGGTCTCCTCCTCTCTCGGAGTTGCCAGATCTTATCTGTGTCAGTCTTCACCATTCTTCACCTTTGGTTATATGGCCAGAGGTCATGACCCCGTGGGAGCTCTTTTTTTTTTTTTTTTGTAGGCGGAGCCGATGCACTATTGGCGCCACCCTCAAGGCCAATGCATTGCATGGTGCTCGCAGGTTGGCCGTTAGGCGCTGTCGACTCCACCTGCCTGCCAGTTCATCTCCCGCCATCGAGGTCGCCTCGTGGGAAGCTCTAGAGAACATCAGGTCTACCACCTACGCAGTTGCAGTTTTTCGACTATTTTTTCTTGCCACAGTCTGTCAGTTTCTTCCTGCCGGTTCTAGTTGCCATACTCGACGTCTCTTGTTAAGATCTTTCCAATTATTTGTATTTCTGGCGATGTCGAGTCTGTTTTAGGTGTTTGTTTTTTTTTCCCCTCATAGGTCATGTCTGGGTCGGAGGGCAAGAAGACTTCAAAGATGGGACGGCCCCCCCAATGCAGTGGTGCCCTTGCGGCCGTAAATTTTCTGTCACCGACCGACGACCATTGTCTTTCGTGTCTTGGCCCGCTTCACGACATGGATTCATGCGACACCTGTTTCTTTATGGACCGCCGGGTCATCGAGCAACGAGCGTGGAAAGTGGGGCGAGCTCCGCTGACTTACAGGGGTCGGGTGCACATTCGCGCCAAGCTGTGTAATCTCGACCTTTCCTCTGGGTCCCCTCCCGGTTCTGTATGGACCAAGGAGGAGGGAGCCTTGGCTTCTAGTAGCCTGGCCATCGCCGGGGCTCCTTCTGCGGTGCAGGAGGCCCACCCAGGCTCCTTTCAGGGGCCAGGGCAGGAGGGCTGCCAAGGCAATCGCCCCTTCAGGTGAAGAGCTCCCCGATGCCGGACCAGTGGTTTGCAGCGCCCGGGTCGGTGCCGTCCTCGACGCTATCGATCGGCACTGTCTGGGCCTTGGCATTGTTCGTGGCACCATGGGCCCTGATGGAGCTGTCGGCAGCGGTTTGTCGCTCAGCGCTGTGGCTGCTGTCGGCACTGTTCGCTGCGCCGATAGTGCTAGTGGTGCCGTGGGAGTCTCTACGGCACCATCTTTGTCCTCTTCTCGCCTCAGCGCCATTCACTGCATCGAGGTTGAGCACGGCGCCATATCCAGCTTGGGCTGTTCGCGATGCCGTGGAGCCGGTTGGCACCGTCTGCGGCGCCGATAGCACAGTCGGAGCAGTCGACGCTATCCTTGCCCTCGGTGCCCCTGTGAGGCCGGATGGCGCCATGACTGGTCCTTACTCCGGGGCTGCTGTTCGGGCCATGGTCGTATTCTCTGTGGATAGCGCTCGCGGTGCTGTGAGGGGCACTGGCACTGACTCGGGCGTGGTCTCTGTTTCTGGCACCCGATTTGGCAAGGATGGGAGCAGGCGCCCTCCTGTGGTCTGGCACAGGGTCTCTGCCTCTACCTCTTCAGAGGTGGAGGCGGACTCTGAGTCAGACGAGTAGTCTGACTCCTTGGGGTTGAGTGTTGGGGTGGGCAGCCCTATAGTGTCTTCGACAAACCGAAGTTAGCCCCCTTCTGTGGTGTGGTCAGTGGCTTCCGAGACTGGGGTCAGGGGTGCTGACCAGCAGGCAGTGGTGCAGGCCACTATTGCTCTGCAGCCTGTTCTTGGTGGATTCACTGACCCCTCAGCAGTGGTACCCCTGCCTGTGGTGTGCCTGGGTCGCCCAACTTTGGGGCCGATCAGAGCACCTACGGGAGGGGAGGGTACTGTGTCCTGGGTAGCTCCTTCGGGTGCTGGCCAGGGCTGTCTGCTACCTAGGCTGGCCCTCTCAAGGAGGAGGGCTCTCACGGATTCTGAGGGGTCAAGGGGTACGGGGTCTGCACGGCGACCTTTTTCTGGGGCCCACCTGGACTCTGGGAGAAGCCGTAGTGCAGATCTCCACTCTTCCTCCCTGATCTCTTTGAGAGAGAGACCCATTCTTTTGAGGTAGGGGACCGTCCTTCTGGACCTATATGGCCCCAGTCGCCTCATGGGGAATTCTTCCGGGTGTAGCCAAGGCAGTACCGAAATGGTTGTTCAGCTGTCGGCTGTGGAGTCTTCCGGAGCACCACCTTCTTCCGGGTGCTCTTGGTCCGCTCCTTAGCCCAGGTGGAGGTCAGCAGACTTCTCTTCTCAGCTCTGTCCTTATCCATTTGCCACATTCTCCTGTGCTCCCAGGCATCCTTGGTCCTAGTGGGCCTCTCTCTCCTGGTGGGAGCAGTTCAGGACTGTGGCTGCTCAGTTCCCAGCTTACGTCAGGGCAATGGACAGACAGATTTTTCAGCCTCCCCCGAGCAGCCGCCCTCTGAGCAGTCGGTGCCCTCCAGCTCTTCATCCCCCTGTTCTGGGGGAGAGGAGCCTTCTGTCCACATCTCTCCAGCTGCTGATCTCGCTGAGTATCAGCGTTTCCTCATGAGGATGTTGGAGGACTTGCATCTCACCCCTGTCACTTTAAACAATTCAGAGCACTCGACGCACACCTTTCTAGGTGATTTCAGCAAGAACACCCTTGTGAGGCACCCCTGGCCTGCTCCCTTTCGGGAGGCGTTGTTACATTCCTGGCAGAAGCCCTTCTCCGGAGTTCCTGCCCCTAGGGACCTCTGCCAGCGGTATTTTGTATTTTTTTAGTTTTTGTTACCCGGGTAAGTGCACTAGACAGATCCTGCCTATTTTCAGGAACGACCTGGGGGAAGGGGATACAGATGAATGCCAACTGACCTTGAACCAGATTAAGCTGTTGGTGGTATTTTTAGTGAATGAGGGAAATTTGGCCAGGACACCGGGGAAATTCCCCTACTCTGTGTGGGGGCGCTGTTGGACCATGGATTCGTTCGTGGGACCCAGTCATTCTGCTGGTGTACCTGCAGGAGAGCAGAGCTCTGCTTCTGCAGGTCCAGCTTTGGAGCTTGAAGTACTGAGGACATCTGACCATTTTATTGATATGCTTGTGGATCTTGCTGTACCAGATGAATCTTTACCTGCACAGTTTGCCTCTGCATCGTAAGATTTTTTGTCTGCGGATGAACTTTGGTTGAAGTCCCTCCTTGCTGCACATCGGGACCAGGTACTCGCTGCTGTTGATGCCATTAGCCCTCTTGAGTCGGCCTCTCCTGGGACACGGACTCTGTTGCCAGAACTTGGGGATGTGGAGGCTCTTCCTGCTTTCATTACGGATGCGGTACCTTCTGGTTTTTTGGAGGTGCAGAGTCGGCAACAATCTTCTGTTGCACCGGTCCTACCAGTGTTGCACCATGCTCCATTGGAGTTATCAGTTCCTGCAAATCGAGCAGTGTCTTCTCTGCCTTTGAACTCGGCGGCGACTTTGCCTGGTGAACTTGAGTACTACGCATCCTAGACCGTGTGTTTCACCTCCTAATGCGCAGACTGTCTCGCCTGTTTTACCTCTTCCCGCTCTGTTGCCTTGTTCTAGCCCACTACCTGTCTCTTTAGAGGCCTCCCTGCGAAGTGCGGGTTGGAAACCAGACATTTCGGGGCATTGGATACCTTACCCTGCCCATAGCCCAATACCTGGTTGTGGAGGGCCAAAGTCCCCCTTGATAGATATGCCTCCACCTTTGCCTGGTAGCCCGGATTTGGATTTGCATGCTGAGGATGTTCAGCATTCTGCATTGGATGCTACTCTGCTGGCTAAAGTTCCTTCTTTGCCTCCCTCCTCTTCCGGTGATGAAGGCCCTAGCTCTAGGGGACCAGCGTGGGGTGATAGAATGGACATGGATGTCCTGCTCCCTGACCCTCCTCCAGGCCCGTCTCCTGACCCTGGGGACAAAGCTGAATCTACTTGGGAAGAATTTCGTAGAAGGGATACGTTTAGGAACTCCCTCCTCCTCCTCTTCAGCGACGGAGTGCGGCCTGCCTTCAGTATATTGGGGGTCTTGATGTAGCTCCAGACCATCTCTGTGTGGGAAAGTCACTTTTGAAAGGATTTTTTTTTTTTTTTTTTTTTTTTTTTTTTTTTTAACAAACGAAATATTTGTGTTGATTCATGTATCAGGTTCTTCCTTATATGACGTTAGTTTTCAAAGCCCTAGGGGATTAGATCAATTCTGGACAAAGTATGATACTCTTAAATACACTGAGTTGTGGCTACCATTTCGGGCTGTCCCACTTAGTACACCTTCTATTAAGAATGTCACCATTTTGTTTAGAAATGAGAATGTAGCAGCTAGTGATATTATGCATTGGTTAGCTAAACGCTGTGATGTCTTGGGGTTGCCACAGCCTGTATTTGACTCTGAACACTTGTGGACTGGTGGTTGGCGTTACAGGGTGAGACTTAGAAATATAGATGTGGGTCCCATACACTTGCCTAATAGTTTGTTTTTAGGTAGGGAACGGGGGCATTGCTTCTATGTGAGGCAGCCTCGTACCTGTTTTAAATGTGGCTCCCCTTCCCATCTCCGTGCAGCCTGTGATAGACTACGATGTTCCCTTTGTTTACCTTTTGGCCATGCTAGTGCAGATTGTAATTCTGAACTAAAGTGTAACCTGTGTGAAGAACTAGGTCATGGTTTTAGATCCTATCCTTGGGCTTCCCATAACAGGGAAGATGGCCCGGATCAGGATGTGATCCTTCTTAATGCCCAGAAAAAGGATATTGCTACGGCGCAATCCCTTTCTTTGTATGTTACGGTAGTCATTGGTCCCACTTTATGCCCTGATATTGCGGTACCTGCTCCCCAGTCAGTGGTTTAAATATCTGAACCTTTCTCTGAGCATCCTTTACAGGAAGTTCCATGACCGGTTGTACAGGACCCTTCCTCTGCGCCCCCCCTCCCTTTTTCTGTTGTTTATCTGGTTCCTGTTGAACCTGTGCCTGTCCCTGACAATCCTCTGGATAATATTATGCCCCCTCCTGAGCCTAGTGTTCATGCAAAGAAAAGGGCTCAAAAACGGACTACAGGTAGAGCCAAATTGGCTAAAGCGTCTTCTCCTGGTGGCTCTGTTCCCTTAAGTAATAAATTTGAGGGTCTTTCCCGTCATACTCAGTCTTCCGATATGGAAGCTGATTCTGACACCTCCTCAAAACCTATGGTATCATCTGGTTCTGAGAATGATAAATCAGAGGAGTTGCCTATGGATACTCGACCCTCTCTGTCAGGGGTGAGACCCCGGAGAAATACTAGAAAGGGAAGGGAAGGGTTACTTGATGTTGACTTATTTTTATTTTGATCCTTTATCTGATTCTCTTTCATGGCCATGGCATTTCATCTCACTGTAGCCACCCTCAATGTAAACAGTGTGAAAAATGCTCATAGGCGCCTGATTTACTTTTCAACTTTTGAGTGATTTGGCATGTGATATTTGCCTTATTCAGGATACCCATCTCAATACCCTTTCTTTGGTTAATATGGCAAAATGGTTTTGGCAATGGGGTCCTTCTTTCTTTCTTTTCTTTGGGATTAGACACATGTAGTGGTGTTGGGGTGTTGTTTAGGGGTGATTTCATTTTACCAAGTTGGTTGAACTGCTTATGGGACGGGCCTTAATATTGGATTTTACTTATTTACATTACACTTGGAGATTAATTGTGATTTATGCACTAGTTACGAAGAAATGTTGAGTGGATCTCTTTCGTGAGGTGCAGCCTTTTTTGTTCGCGTCACGCTTTCTCATATGGGGTGGTGACTTTAATTGTGTAGTGCATAACTCAGATCGGGGGGCACGGACTGATAAGGATTTCAGTGATGCACATTGTCCCAATCACATTATTGTCCGGGGTCATTTACAGGATGTTTATAGGGTGTGTCATTCTACTGGTGGACGTACTTTTTTTAAGGGCTCCTTATCCACTAGGATTGATTTTCTTTTTGTCTCTGCAGCTTTAAGGGTGACTAAGGCTCAAACCATTACAGTGGAGATTTCAGACCATACTGTGGTAACTGCCACGTTAGGGGTAGGCCCTCATGCTAAACTGGGGTAAGGATATTGGAAACTGAATTCTTTACTGCTACTTGATGACAGGGTTTTCGCTCAAGTTCATGATTTGCTGAAAGCTCGTATGTCACTATCTGGACTTTCTGAAGATTTGTTAGATTGGTGGCTACTCACTAAATCTGAAATCTCTACTTTGGCTAGGAGGACATCTAAATATACTGCAGTGACAAAATATAAGAGAGATTTGTCTTTACGTAGGCAGTTGGAAACTTTATATTCAGCTGTACACTCACAAGGCTTATCTTTGACAGCACAGGTACAGAATGTGAAAAAAGAAATGGCTGCACTACGGTATAATAGAGCTACTTCCCTGTTACATGAACATAGGGTTTGTTCTGCTGATAAATCTTCTCTAGGGACATGGATATGTTGTTCATCCACACTCTCTGGCAGGTATCCTTGCCGCTTTAATTCTTGCCAGAAGGTCTTCAAGCTGGCTCCTCCCACCCACCCGGGTGGTAAAACTCTCGGCTCCGCCCCATGACGCCAGATCTTTCTTACCGCTTGGAAGCTCAGGTTCCCTCCTTAGCGCTCTGCGTTTTAGACTGGATCCTAATTCTTCGGTTCGTCCGAAATTGATTTTGAAGTTTTCCAAACTTCCGGTCTTCATCTTACCTCGCTGCTGTGATGGACAAATCTGTTCCCAGCTTTCGGAGGTGCCCTTGTGGGCAGAAGATGTCCAGGACAGATCCGCACTCCACGTGTGTCTACTGCTTAGGCCTAGATCACGACCCGCAGGCTTGCGAGTTGTGCCGTTCGTTCTCGGCCAATGTTCTGGATGATCGCGCTGCCCGTTTAGGCTGGTGCCCGCGTTTTCGTGGTAAAATCCAAAGAAGCTCGTTGGATGGTGTCACGGCTGGCTGCTCGGCTGAGCAGCTCAAGCAGTTGATCGCCCTCGAGCAGGAGGCGGCCCAAGCCGCATCTTCCTCCTCCTCCGCTTGACAATTATCTTGCGCTCTCTGAGTTCCCTCGTCACAACCCGTTCAAGGAACTGTCAGTCCCTTTCCATGAAAGGATAGGGGCCTTTGGGACATTCTTCTGGGGCAAAGAAAAGGAATCGAGTAAGTCCATCGTCGGGCTTCGCGGAGAGGTCCCTCCCCAGGCAGCCGACCGTCGACTTCGGTCGAGGTTGCGGCCGAGCCGCTGGCTTCGCGGTGCCCCCATCAGGCCAGCCTGCCGAGGCTCCCGTCCAGTCGAGATTTTTCTCGATCCGTTGGACGGGCTGTCGACTGGAAAGCAGACAACCCTACTTCACGGTTCCCGGTGGATACGAGATCTGCCTGCTCCGCCGGGACCGCGGTCGGTTAAAATTCGAGCGAGGAAGGCGGGTATCCCCGCCCTTCCACCCACCCTCCCTCCCCGATCTCGGTCTCGGACCTCTTCCCGGTCAACCCGTTCCTGACGCCAGCGGTCTCGTTACCAGTAGCGGCGGCGCGTTCTTCCTCATCCTCCTCCTGGGTGAGAGAGGCTGGCGCCAAGCTGCGCCCGGCGCCACGAGATCTTATATGGCAGCAGTTGCTGTTATCGGGCCTAAGCCGACCCGGCCAAGACCCCAGCCATCAAGTGGCTGTCGCCTGAACGGCCGAAGCAACCACTTGCTCCAGTCGAGTTGCCCGCCCCAGGGCCGGTTGCTAAGCCGAAACCAGCTGGTCCACCGATTGTGGTGGAACCTCCGCCTCCACAACCAAAGTCGGGGGCACCGACCAAGAATTCTCGGTCGGGTCATGGCCTGCCCCATAGGTTGTTGGTCACCCTCACTCCCGACCATCCTCGGCAGGTGGAGGGTGGCTCAGGGCTGAGGCAGCTCTTCGCAGACTCTTCGGAACCCGACAATTCCTCCCTGTTCTCCAGGCAGTGCGATCTGGAGTCCTCTTGGGGCCAGTCAGTGGACGATAGCCCATCGTCCTTCTTGGGTCTGCTTCGACTCATCTCAGAGTCCACCGGGATGCAGCTTGAGCCCGTGTCCAAACGGGCCAAGTATCCCCTGACGGAGATTCTGGACCGAGGGGATTCTACCATGGAGGCCTTTCCGGTGGCTGAGGCCATTGTCGGCCCAGCCTTGGAACTTTAACGACCTGCTTCCTGTCCTAAGCCCTCTGCCAGGATGGCCAGGAAGTATCATGGTCCCTACCGGCTCTTTGCTGGTTTCTCGAACACCCTCTGCTGAGGGGTTAGTCACCGACCAGCGTTTTCCGGCACTCCGGTGCGCTCAGGATGTGGACAAGCCCCCGACAAAGAGTCTAAAAGTTGGACTTTGCGGGCGCAAGGTGTACGCTGCGTCCTCCCTCAGCCTCCGACAGGCCAGCTCAGCCGTGCTGATGGCACACTTCTCCCACGCCCTGATGGGCTCCCTGGATGAGGTTGTTCCTCATCTCCCGCCTGACCTGCAGACCACGGTCCGCCAGGTGCGGGACCAGGGTAGAGCGGTGGCGGCAGCAGCTCCAGACTGCTCTGGACATGGGTGATTCCTGTGTCAGGTCAGTAGCGGCCGTGGTGGCCATACGACGCAGGGCGTGGCTGAGGATATCTACCTTCACGGCGGATACCAGGCACAAGTTGGCGGACGTCCCCTTCTTGGGGACTGACCTCTTCGGCCCTGGAGTGGAGGGACACCTCCAGCGGATCGAGAAGTCCAATGCCACTCTGGACTCGGTCACCTCCACCCAGGGGGACAAAGGCCACCGTCAGCAGCAGAAGTCCTTTCGTCCTTCGGCCCCTGCTCCTCGACTGGCCCAGCAACAGGGCCAGCAGGCTCGTGTTTGGCGTCCCAAGCCGACAGCTTCCTCCAACAGGAAGCAAGGAGGTGAAGGCCCAGGAGATCCCTCGGCTGGTTCTTCCTCCAAGCCTGCCCAGTGACGGGTTGAGGGGTGCCGTCCCCAACCTCGTCCTTCCCCTGGTTCCCCCATGGAGGCAGCTCCTACTTCCTTTCTGCCTGGTCCGCTATCACCACGGACGCTAGGTGATGGAGGTGGTAGGAAAAGGCCTGCCTCTGGTGTTCAGTAGGTTCCGCCTTTTCGGCGCAGTCGCTCCCGGGAGAACCAGCAGGTCGCAGACTCGCTTCAATAAGCCCGCCCGGGCGATATTGCCCTGCTCCTCGAAAAAGGCAGTCAGGAGGTGGCGGATCCTCCTCCACACCCGGGGTTTGTGTCAGGTACTTCCTGGTCCCAAAGCGGACAGGGGGGCTGGCGCCTCATTCTCGACCTGCTGACCTGAACAAGTTCCTAAGGTCTCGGACCCTTCAGGATGGTCACTCTGGCTCAGATAATCCCATCCTTGGAGCGAGGCATGTGGTTCTGCTCCTGGACCTCCAGGGCACGTTCTTTCACGTCCCAATCCGTCCGTCCCATCAGAGGTTCCTCCGGCTTCAGAGCGGAGGGATCCCTATCTGAGTTCTGGGCCATGCCCTTGGCCTCTCCCTAGCTCCCAGGGTCTTCACCAAATGCATGGCAGTGGTGACAGCATTCCCTCTGCGGCCGAGGGGTCGGGTGTACCCTTACCTGGACGATTGGCTGATAGCAGCCCCTCCAGACTGGAGGCGGAGGCGGTCAGAGATCTAGCCCTCCAGGTTTGCTCTCAGGTTGGCCTCCTCATCAACGAGGCCAAGTCGGAACTCGTGCCAAAGCAGGTGATTCTGTTCATCGGGGCAGAGCTCGACTCTCTGCGAGCCAGAGCATGGCTTCCGGTGGACAGGGCCGAGGTTCTTTCCTCCTTTGCCCAATCATTTCTGGTTGGGCAATTGCGCCCTGCCCGGGACTTCCTGCGCCTCCTGGGCCTCATGGCGGCCTGCACCAGCGTGGTCCGTTGGGCCCGTTGGTACATGCGTCCCCTTAAATGGGGACTGGCCAGCCAGTGGTCACAATGCCGCGATCCGTTGGACCGGCCCATGACAGTGACCCAGGAGATGTGGAACGCTCTCCAATGGTGGATCGTTCCAACACATCTGCAGGAGGGTATCCCATTTGTCCGCCCCGAGCCGACGGTCTCTCTCTTGACCGATGCGTCTCTTATGGGTTGGGGTGCCTATCTGGGGGAACACTGAGCGTACGGCCTCTGGTCCCCTCGGGAGTCCTGATGCCACATCAACCTGCTGGAGCTCCGAGTGGTCCGTATAGCTCTCACCGCCTTCGCTCTGTTTCTACGGGGTCAAGTGGTTCAGGTCCAGACGGACAACACCACGACCATGTACTATCTGAACCTCCAGGGCGGGACGTGCTCCTTGCTGTTATGCAAGGAAGCTCTCCACATTTGGTCCCTAGTGCGCAGCCTGGAGGCAGATCTCCTAGCCATTCACATGGCAGGAGCCTCCAACACCCTGGCCGATGCCCTAAGCCGGATAGGGGCTGCGTCTCACGAGTGGTCTCTCCTGATGGAGGTAGTACAAGATCTCTTCTCCCACTGGGGCACGCCTCAGGCGGACCTGTTTGCCTCAGGGAGAATCAAGCTGAGTCTGTTCCATGCCGCCCCTCCGGCAGGGGCTCGCTGCAGGGGATGCCTGTGAGGCCGTGGACCCCGGGCGCGCCTCTCGTCTTTCCTCCATTTCCCTTGATCCACAAGGTGCTTCTCAAGCGGAGAGGACAAGGCGCAGGTGATTCTGGTAGCCCCAAACTGGCCCCGCCAGTTCTGGCATCAGATCTCTCCAGGCTCCAGGCTTCAGCCCGCTCGGACCTGAATCTCAGTCAATCAGGGAAGGTATTCCATCGGACCTTCAGTCCCTGCACCTGACTGCCTGGTTCCTGGCGGCTAGAGTTCCAGGCCTTGGGTCTTTCAGCGAGGTCCTCAAGCGTCGTTGAGTCCCGTAAAGAGTCGACCAGAAAATACTCGCCTTCAAATGGAAGAGGTTTTCCATTTTGGTGTCAGAGACGGGCTTGGACCCTTCCGACTGCTCCTTGGCAAGCATTCTGGACTACCTGTGGTCCCTTTCTCAGCAAGGGCTTCGGTCGACGACCCTTAAGGTGCACCTGGCAGCCATCTCTGCTTACCGGGCGCGGGCTGGCAAGCAGTCGGTGGCACAGGAGAAGGTGGTCGGGCGCTTTTTCAAAGGCCTTGACCACATTTCCCCTCCGGTGCGAGAACCTCCACCTCCGTGGGATCTACTGCTGGTATTAGGCCAACCATGGGCAAGCCATTGAACCAATGCACAGGTGTGATCTTTCACACCTGTCGTGGAAGACCGCCTTCTTGGTGGCTATCATGTTAGCCAGAAGGATGGGAGAGATCCAGGCGCTTTCTATCGAGTCTCCCTTCCTGGTCTTCCACAGGGACAAGGTTGTCCTGCGCCCCCACCCGAAATTCCTTCCAAAGGTGGTGTCAGAGTTTCACCTTAACCAGGTGTTGACTCTGCCGGTGTTCTACCCCAATCACACCTCGGAGGCCGAGTATAGGCTCCATACTTTGGACCCTAGACGAGTGCTCGCTTATTATAAGGAGCGGATGGCTGAAGTTCGGGGAGAGGTTTGCCAGCTGTTTGTCACCTATGCTGAAGCCGCACCTGGCAGACCTGCAGCAAAGTGGACGATAGGCAGGTGGATCACCTCCTGCATAGAGCTCTGTTACAGGTTGGCAGGCATGGAGCCTCCCAGAGGGATAAGAGCTCATTCTACCCGCCATACCGCTGCATCGGTAGCTGCTTCCAGGGACGTCCCTATCCAGGATATCTGTTTGGCTGCTACCTGGAAGTCGGCACATACCTTTATTACCCACTACCACATCGACCTCGAGTCACGCCGGGATACTGGTTTTGGGGCCTCAGTTCTCCAATCTCTCTTTCCCAAGTAAGTATTGGGGTGCGCCTTGCCTCCCTCCTCCCGGAGAGCTACTGGAGTCTGCCAGAGAGTGTGGATGAACAACATATCCATGTCCCTAGAAATACAGGTTGCTCACCTGTAGGAGTTCTAGGAATGGTATATGTTCATCCACATGACCCACCACCTCCCGGCTTCGACGCACAACCTGAGCTTCCAGCGGGCCAGATCTGGCATCATGGGGCGGAGCCGAGAGTTTTACCACCCAGGTGGGTGGGAGGAGCCAGCTTGAAGACCTTCCGGCAAGAATTAAAGCAGCAAGGATACCTGCCAGAGAGTGTGGATGAACAATATGTACCATTCCTAGAACTCCTGTTACAGGTGAGTAACCTGCATCTTTGGGGGATGTTTTGGATTGTAGTCATAGGCGTTCTGTGGATCGCCTTCTGACTGAAGTTGTGGATACTGCTGGTAATAGTTGCACTGCATTTCAGGATATCTTGCGAGCAGTCTCCTCGCATTTTTCAGACTTACATGCTGCATCTCCAGTGGATAGCGCTGGTGTAGAACAATTCCTTTCCTCTCTCCATATTGCTCCTTGTTCTGATGTACTATTACCGACTTTAGTTGCTCCGATTAGTGTTGATGAGGTCAAAAGGGAAATATCACGTTTACAGAATAACACGGCGCCTGGTATTGATGGCTTGCCTGCAGAATTTTATAAAACCTGTAGTCCTTTGATTTGTGATGTGCTTACAGTAGTGTTTAATTGGGGTTTGCAACATCACACTCTCGATTTCCATTTTTGTACTTCAATTCAGATTTTGTTATATAAGAAAGGTGATAGAACTTTACTTTCCAATTGGAGGCCTTTAAGTCTCCTTAATACGGGTTTTAAAATTGTAATGAAAATACTGAATACCAGATTGTTGTCCATCGCTCCACACTTGATTTCCCTACACAAATCCTGTTCAGTACCGGGCAAATCTATACAATAATCTCCTTTTGCTTCGGGAACTATTAGAGCTTGGTAAAGTTGATGTTATAAAGGGTTTTCTTATGCCCATGGATCAACAAAGGGCCTTTGATCAGGTCCCGCATAGTTATTTGTTTCAGGTTTTATGAACCTGTGGAGTTCCTGACTGCTTTATAACCTGGATTGCTTTGCTTTATAGTCATGCTTATGCTATGCCCTTGGTAAATGGTTATTTAGGTTCCTATAGCCCTGTTCGTTAGGGGGTGAGACGAGGCTGCCCACTGAGTCCATTGCTTTATGTTATTAGTTTGGATCTGCTTTTACGTACAATTGCCCAAGATGTGCGGATTCTTGGTATTGCTTCCCCTCGTAGTACCCTCGAGGCCAAAATTTCGGCTTATGCTGATGATGTCTGTGTCGTTGTTGCTGATTTGACCTCTGGAGATAAGGTGTTAACGTAATTTTTCGGATGTTGCAGGTTCTTCCCTTAAATCTTGAGGTTTTTTTTATCCTCTGCATACTGCCATTCCTGAGGTTACAGAGTTGCAAGGCATTCCTGTTATATTGGGCCCGGTCCAATTTTAGGTATTGATTTTGGTAATGGTGATAATGCGTTGCTTAATTGGTCTGCTAAAATTGAGGCAGTTCAATCCAGAATCAGATTATGGAAGTTGTGGCAACAAACTAAACAGAAGGTCATCATTACTAAATCTTTACTTCTCCCTCAATTTTTATACCTTAGTGCAGTATACCCTATTCCTTCTGGTTTGAAAGCCACTTTATTGGGTCTTTTTTTTTTTTTATCAAATTATTTAAGGGAGTCACCTAAATCCCATTCGAAGAGATGTGTTGTATCTTCCTATTGCACAGGGTGGTTTAAATTGTGTGAATCAGATTACTTTTTACTATAGTATTTTTTTTTTTATTGAAATTTACTAGACCTTAGTCATCCACACTCTGTGTTATGGGTGATTTATGCATAAGGTTGGTTACCTAGATTGTCCTCAGAGTGGCCAGGTTTGAGCCAGAAAAATTTACACACTTCTAGTTACCCGATTTATGTCAGACTTGTGATATCGAAACTTAATAGATGGAAGTTACTTCCGGCCCGTGTGTATTGCAAATCGCGCAAATATATTTATGATGTGCTACAATCTAAGGCACATTCCATAGTCCCTGTTTTTAAGGATGTGCCGGCTGGTCATGTTGATAACCTCCTTAAAAGTTTGGTAGATAAATGGATTCCACCTAGATTATGGGATGGGATTCCACCTAGATTATGGCTTAGTTGTCATGAGCGACTCAGTGTTAGGGGGACTTTAAAGCACAAAATGGTTACTGAACGTACTTGTCTGTGGGATACTTGCATTAATCAGGAGGAAACAATGTCTCATTTTTTTGTTTCCTGCCCTTTTGTGCAAGAATTCTGGACGATCCTTTCTGCCTGTTGGAACCAGCCTTTCTGGCGGGCTGTTACATATCTGGAAGTTGTGGGAGTTTTTTTGCTACATTCTTCTTTGTTGGATGCAGGTTTAGTACGGCTGCTGTTCACTATGTTCAGGTTTCATTTATGGCAAGCCAGATGTCATCTTATTCTACAACAGTCATGCCACTCATCCCTTGAAGTTCTTCAACATGTTGAACATGATTTGTTTTTTACAATGTGATTCTGAATGCAAATGTTTGTCCAAAAATTTCTGGCTTATGAGGTGGAAAGAGGTTCCTTTTTTGAAAGACAAAATAGGTTGAATCATTATACTGTCAGAGAATTGAGTATTGCTGATATTCTCTTTGTTTTTTATTTTTATTTTCCATGAATTGTATTAGTTTTTCTGATTTGTCGTTCTGTTTATTAATAAAAACCTTCCCCTTCTCTTTTCGATAAGTGCCATGGGATCTTTAACATCCACCTTAACTACCACCAATCCAGGCAGATGGGACCTCGGTTTAACGTCTCATCCAAAAGACTGCACTCAGAAGTGCAGCACCCCTCTCATGCTGCACTACAGTGTCAGTACTGGGATATTAACCCAAGTGCCAGATGTGGGAACTGAACTCACAGCTCTCTGATCTCCTGGCCTCAGAGGCGAGGTATTGCGCCCCTCAGGAGTCTCCAGATTCCATGCCTCATCCACAGTCCGGATTGACGCAGCTGGACACTCCCAAGGGGCTTCGCGCTGTTCACTGTGACCGGCCCCAAGATCAAAACTCCTCAGATTTTGACTTCTGGTGTAGCAGGGCTTTCTACTCTGCATGGTTATTGCTTTCTATTTCTGCACATCAGGCCCACTATGCAGCCTATGACAGGTTCTTGTGGTCCAGGCTGGGTCAGCTCCTAGCCTCGTTGCCTGACATGAGGCAAACCAGACAAGCCATTGCATACTCTGCGCATGGCCTGGAGCTAGTAAGGCACCAAGCGAGGGCATCTTATGATGCCAACGAGGTAGCTACCAGGGTTGTAGGGCCAGCGATCTGCACTAGGCAGATGGCATGGCTGCGTCTTTCCTGGTTGTCACTCTTGGCCCGGGGTAGGGTGGTTAACTCTGCTCACCAGAGAACCTATCTCTTCTCCCGTAGAGCGAGACTGCGATTGTCAGGGCAACCTCCTTCCTCCTCCGGGGGGTCCCAGTCTCACTCTCCCCACTCTCGGGCCTCTCCAGGCCCTGAAGCTTCTCCATCTTAGTGTGTCACCCCCTGTGAGCTAAGGGACTCTGTCCCATAGGGTTAAAAAGGAAACCCCCTTTTGGGGGGGGCTCGACACGCACCCAAAGGTGATGAATGGTGAAGATTGACACAGATAAGATATGAAAATTACATACCTACCGTAATTATGATCTTTCTGTGTATCTTCACCATTCATCACAATCCTTCCGTCCATCCCCCTGGGGCCTCAGTCTCTGGGTCCCCCTCTCTCTCTCTGCCCAACCTCGGCCCCCTCCTTTCTTTGTCAGGAGTGGGGTACCGGGGCACATAAGGGGATAATGTTCTGGGGAGAGTGGTCAGCATGGGGGGCACTCCTTCTCCAGTGCGTTAGCTCCACCCCGTGGGGTGGGAGTTGGCATTTGCCCTCCATTCTTTCCTCCTCCTTGTTCCTGTCCATCTTATTGTCCTTGTCCTTTGGATTATCCATATTATCAAAAAAAATATATTTTTTTTTCCTTTTTCACCCTTCCTTGAGAGGGTGATAATTCTCTGTGCCCTGTCCTTCTTCTAGAATAGCAGATTCTGCTCAAGTGGAGTTTTTGCCAGTCATTCTGTGTCTTGAATTCTGGCAAGAAGCCTTTGGCTATTCCTTGCAGTTCCTATACAGTCTGGAGACAGACTAAGGTACAGGATGTGGTTTAACCTTCTCCCCTCTCATCCTACTTCCTAAAATCTTTAGCCCACCCTACCTCCCTTTTCTATTTCCAGAGATTGGTGCCCCTCCCAATCCCCTTAGTTTCTGACTTCTCCTCCTCCTTCTGTCCTCTCAGTTGTTATTTCTCCTTTTGGTTTATGTATCTCTGTCTTTTTCTGTTCCTTGGGCTTCCTTGTCCCACCCTCCACTCCCTTCCTCTTACCTCTCCGGTGACTCAGAACTGGCAGACAGGCGGAGTCGACAGCGCCTAACGGCCAACCCGCAAACACCACGCAATCATTGGCACCGATGGTGCGTCGGCTCCACCTACCAAAATAGAGAGAGAGCTCCCGTGGGATCATGACCTCTGGCCATATACCCAAAGGTGATGAATGGTGAAGATACACAGAAAGATCATAACTACGGTAGGTACATAATTTTCATTTTCTTGCTCCAGTGCCCATCCTCCAACATCGGAGCCCATCCCCACCTATTGGACGGGCCTACGATGAGCTGTTTCACCAGTGGGCTGCTCTTATGGAGCAGTGGGCAGAGGTTGGTCCAGCTGCCTGACCCGGTCACTCCGGGGCCTTTGGGTTGCTCGAGGGACTGGGTAGGGCGGTTGGACCTTCCTAGTCGCACAGCAACTTCTTCAGTGCTGTCGACTCCGTGCTTCGGTGGTTCCCCTCTCACATGGCTGTGGCGCAGGGGGTCCACACTGATGCCTCTATCTCCTGTTGACTTTCCTTCTTTTCCTTTAAATCGCAGATCTTCCTGGACATGGTCTCCTCCACTCATTCACACTAATTGGATCTACGCCGGAGGCGCTAGGACCCAGCGGGAGCAAATTTTTTGAGAGGGTTGGCGCCAGAGATGGAGCCGCGAGGAAGTGGCACAGTGAGCCGTGGCTCATGCAGTAAAGACTACCTCAGCTTCAACCCTCCAGCTGCCTCAGTTCCTTTTTTCTTGCCGTCGAATGCACTTTAGTGACTATGTCGCTCGCCCACTGGGGGTTGCACTTCAAACTAGCAGCATAGTTTTCAGTTTATTGTTTTGTAATGGCATGGATGAAGTTGGAGGGAGGGTGATTCAGAGGAAACGTGAGGAAGAATTTCTTCACAGAACGGGTGGTGGACAAGTAGAACACCCTGCCAGAGGAAGTGGTGGGGGCTGAAACCATCACAGGATTTAAGAATGCATGGGATAGACATAAAGGAATTCTAGAGGTCAGGGGTGAGGGGCAACAGACTTCTAGGAAAACATAAACTGAACTTACAAGCTCAAATGGGCAGACTGGGTGGACCATAGGCCCTTATCTGCTGACACTGTCTGTGTATCTATGTAATTGTTGATCTTTCTATGTATCTTCACCATTCATCACTAAATTCCACCCTCCCTTCCTCCCACTGTGGGCCTCAGTCTCTGGACTTCTTCCTCCTCCCTCCCGATTAGGCTGGACGGGACTGGAGACACACAGGGATGAATCCCTTGGGGGGGTTTATGGAGGTGTTTGGGGGGGCCTTATTCTCTTCTCCCTTAATTCTAGGGAGTCTTGGAGTGTTGGGCCCCCCCCATGTTTAATTTGTGAACTCAGATTTTGAGTTCAGATTTCCCCCCTATACAATATTGTTTTTTTAAAAATCCCCTCTTTTGGGATGGAGGGAGGGGGGAGAGTTTGAGACTCACTCTCAGCCGGCACTTGTTTTTTGGTTGGTCTGCTAGACCTGTGCGGTTTTAAAATTCAGGCTTTGCCATCTGCAGCTGAACCTTGATAGCCCAGGGTTGGACTATCGTTGTCTAAAATTGTAATGTGCAGATTCGCTCCTGGGGGTGTGCTACTCTTTTATCTCCCCCATCACTCCTTCCCTCTCCTTTCTTTTACTTCTACTTCCAGAGATTGGGGACTTTCCCTCCCCAGTTTCCTATTTTAATCTCTTTCCTCTGTCATTTATTTCTCCTTTTAGTTTATTATTCCGTTCCTTGTGTCTGTCCCTTAGGCTCTCTTGCCTCAACCCACCCTCCCTTACACTCTCCGGTGTTTCAGAACCTGGGGCTGGGCGGAGTGAGCTACAGTGCTGGCCAGCCTCAAGCGCCATGTGGAATATCGGCCTCGAGTGTGGCGCCAGTCCTCGTCAACTCCGCCCATAGGGAAAAGTCTCCTCTTGGGGTCCTAAGCTCCGGCACTGTACCCACTAGTGATGAATGGTGAAGATACACAGAAAGATCAACAATTACGGTAGGTACGTTATTTTCCTTTTTTTTTTTTTACCTTCACCAATCTGCATGTCAAATTATACCCAAGTCACAAAAAAAATATGTTTATTAAGTTCTCTGATTACAATACCTATGAGTCGGGGACTCTTTTACAAAGGTTCCACGTCAAGTTCGACAATATAGTACATACTGGGAAAGCCTAAGATTTGGTGACTTTTACACACAGTTGCTACATCAGAATTGAGGCAAACCGAGTCAGCAGCTCTTTCATATCATAAGATTGCATCAATACATAACGGACAGGGTATCGAGAGATTCAAAAAAGTAATCAAAGAACAACAACCGGTGAGTAGCAGGAGGAAAGTAGAATTAGCATAAATAAAGAGGGTACAGGTTAAGTGGGAAGAAGATTGGAGTCACTGTGTCTGCAAGGGGCGAGACAGGCAGGATTAGTGGAGGTGAGGGCAGCCAGGGGTTGGCGCTGTCAGGTGGTGGATGCAGCCAGAGGTTGACATAATCTGAGAGCGACAGTCTATTGGTAACTCAGAGCAGCAGGCCTGAGTTGAGGGGGAGGGGTGGAAGGGGTAGGTGAGAGAGAAGCAGTGGAAGAGGGGTAAGCAGTGGGGAAGAAACATGGTGATACCAAGATAGTGTTAGTTAAGCGGGCAGTCGCAGCTGCTGCGAAGGATCCGGTGCTATTTGAGGAGTTGCTTGAAAGGATCAAGCTTGGGCATCCCTACCATGTTGACAGGGAGGTCATTAAGCCAGCTAGGATCCTGGTAACTGAAGGAACGCTGGGCTTGGGTGGTCCGGCAGAAAGGGACTTGGAAGGCCCGTCGTAGCAGTCCTAGTGCTATGTGAATTTGGAGCACTTGTGAGAATGTGCTGGGAGTTTGGGGAGGTTAAGCCAATGCTAATTTTCTTTGAGTATAGGCAGGTGTGGTATTACATTCTGTCCCTTAGGGTTCAGCCAGTTCATCCGGAAGTACAGTTCGCATGTATAGGTCCGGTCATGGGCGGCAGGTCTTGTTGAGGGCAATACTAATTCTTCTGAGGGACAACTCGGTGGCAGCCCCATAAATGACTAGGCCATAGTCCACAATTGACAGTATGGAGCTAGTTACTGTGAGTGCTTCTTGGGTCTTGCTGCCTCTGTGCCTAACCTAACCTACAGTTGACTGCTGTTGAGACTGTCAGTGTGCTCATTGAAGGATATAGCGCTATCGAGTGTAATATCAAGGTATTAAAAAGATTGAACTTGATCGATGGGGACGTTGAGGTTGTTTAGAATGTTAAGTGGGGTAGTTTTTAGTCTGTTGTGGGGGCTGTTGAACAGCATGGACTTGGTCTTTTTTAGTTCATAAGTTTGTGGGTTGCGAACCATTCTTCAGCTGCTGTGAAATTGTCTTGTAAGTCCATGGTCAGGGTGTGAGGGTCTGGGTGCTAGCGAAAAGTACTGCGTCATCTGCATAATGGAGTAGGTCACCAGAGCAAGCTTGGGGGAGTGAATTTACAAAGGGGCTAAAAAGTAAAGGGCCTAAAATGGAGCCTTGAGGAACTACAGAGTGGACAGGTAGACTGGAAGATAGCACATTACAAATTTTTATCTATTGTGACCTGTCTTTCTGGTAGTTTTTGAACCAGCCCACCGCTTCTGAGGAAACCCCAGTGGTGCTGATGGAGTCTGTGAGAAGAGTGAGTTACCGTGTCAAAGGCCATAGTGAGGTCAGTGTACACTGACCCCACTAAGTGACCACGGTCAAGGGCTTTGTGTATGTTGGTGTATTCAAGCAAAGCAGAGGTGGTGCTGTGGTTTACCCTGAAGCTGTGTTGTTCAGGGCATTGGATATATATGACTAACATTAGGGGGTAGTGAAGGGAACAGTTTATGGAAGCCAAATGGGCATTTGCAATTACATTACATACAGTAAACTTCCGATCATTGACCTTTCTTGTTCAGATTCATTATTTCTGCTAACGTCACCTCATTTGACGTAACAGTTCAAGTCATATAAATATTTAAAGAGCACCTTCCCCAGTCCTTATGACATGGATGCATAAATTAACCCTTGTTGCATTGATGCTTGTGATATATTTATTCCACATAGTCTGCAGCTTATTTTTGCAATCTGAGCTGCTGAAAACTGGCATGCTGTAGCAGCCCTTCAGCAGTGAGTCTGGTGTTGCTGCATACCTGAGGCTGTGCTGTGATGTCACTATATGAAGCAGGGCTGTCAGTGTTTCAGTGAATGTGCAGCCTTTTGGCTAGGGAGCAAATGCTGTACCCTTGTTTAACATGTTCATTGTTCCCCCCCTTCCCCTCACAAGACACCGTGTTGAAAATAGTTTCCCGCGCAAGACACTAGGGTAAGAATAAAATACACCTAGTATTTCAGAGCTTTAGAAAGTAGTGTGTTTGGTGTGACGTAGACAGCCAGCTCTGAGTGCTGTATTAATTTTTTTACTACATATAAAATATGTGATGGGAAGGTCAGTTTGAGGAAAAGGCTGTCTTACTGGAACTGACACATCAAGACCCCCCCAGGGATAGTTCAGAGGACAGGAGGTGGTTTGAGTCTGCAGCTATTTAAAATGCAATTCCTTTGAAGGCAGGAACCAAATTATCCACTTTATAATGCCCTCAGGGAGATCCTTTGACTTGCATAGTTGCCAGGGAGGGATGTCGGAGAGAGGCTAGAATGGACATTGAAGAGGTTTGATGTCTGAGCCAGGGAGAACCCAGACAAATTTGGTAGGTCCAATATACATTTCCGGGGGAACCCTTGAATTATATCAGAGAGACCTTTGAGGTGTAGATTCCAAGGTCCAGACAGGATTAAAGAGGCAAATACACTTCTGCTTTGAATACAGTGACTTAGATCAAAGAAACGTTTGAGATGTATGTGTAACAGAGCACAAACCAGTTAACCTGAGGAGAGGAAAATTGGGTATGTCACTTAGTTATTTATTTATTTATTTTTTACATCTTGTTGGGACATCCTGTGCTTTAAAATATAACATTTACTACTCCAAGGCGGAGTTTAATGACATCATTCCTCAGCGTGGACTCCATTTACTATTACACAGAGGGTAATAGTAAATGGAGTCCACGCTGAAGAAAGTGGGGTTACTAGTGGGGTACCGCAGGGTTCAGTATTAGGACCGGTCCTCTTCAATGTCTTTATAAGCGACATTGCAGAGGGACTGAAAGAAAAATATGTCTCTTTGCAGATGACAAAGATCTGCAACAGAGTTGATGCACAAGGTGGAGTGGAAAGGATGAGAAGGGACTTGGCAAGGTTAGAGGAATGGTCAAATGTATGGCAGCTTAGATTCAGTGCTAAGCAGTGCAAGGTAATGCACCTGGGAAACAAAACCCAGGGGAAGAGTACACAATGGGGGGTGAGATACTAACAACAACTAAAATGGAAAGGGACCTGGGGGTAGTCATATCAGATGACTTAAAGGTGGGCAAGCAATGCGAGAGGGCAGTAAGGAGGGCTGGGGGATACTGGGATGCATAGGGAGAGGCATCACCAGTAGAAAACAAGTAGTTGTTATCCCTCTGTACAGACAGCTGGTGAGACCCCATCTGGAGTACTGTGTGCAGTTCTGGAGACCCAATCTCCGCAAGGACATAGACAAGATGGAAACTGTCCAGATGAGGGCAACTAAAATGGCGCAGGGTCTGCACTGGAAGACATATGAAGAGAGACTAAATGAGCTTAATATGTATAGCCTCGAGGAAAGGAGGGACATGATAGAAACTTTCAAGTACCTCAAGGGAATCAACAAAGTCCAAGAGGGTAGCATCTTTCAAAAAAAGAGGTGTGCAAGAACAAGGGGGCACAATTTGAAGATGGGGGGGTGGCTCAGAGGTAGTGTAAGGAAGTATTTTTTCACAGAGAGGGTTGTGGATGCATGGAACAGCCTTCCGGAGGAGGCTGTGGAGTCAAAAACAGTGGTTGAAATCAAGCATGCATGGGACAGTCATAAGGCAATTTTAGGGGGTTGGGGTAAAAAGAAGTAGGCTGCTGGTTAACTAGGATCTGCAGCTTATCCGTTAGGTAGGGAAATGGGCAGACTGTTTGGGCCAAGAGGTCCTTATCTGCTGTCAGATTCTATGTTTCTATCATGAGCAGGCCGGCTCAGAACTGTTTTAATTGCTGAAAGAACCTTGATAGAGACATAAGACAATATTCTGACTGAGAGAAGAGAGACCCTCAAAGCACTGAAAGAAAGTAAGCATTAGATTAGACCAGTCTAAATGCGTGCATTGTAGAAACTGTACTTTTTCCTGTTTAAGGCTGTATGTGTTGGGATATATATTTTGTTCTGTAATTATTATGTTTGGATATTTTTAAAGTAAAGAGAGATTTTTTACAACGGAACTGTCTGGAGTGCCTTGACATTTCTTTTGATTTAAGTGGAGCTTTTAAAGGTTATAAGTAACACTGTGTATGGGCTTACTGTATACCAAACTGGGAAATGGATAGAGTTCTCTAAAGTCTTGCATAGAGTTCTAAGGGTTCATTTGAAAGACCTGGTTGGGTGCCCGTAGGCAAAGATATCTCCCACTCCCCCGAAGACAGAATTATCTAAGCCTGATAATTGGATACGCTAACAAGAGGTTATCAGTTTGAATCCCTCCAGGCTCCAGAGCTTGAGACTAAGGTGACTTGAACCCACAAATCATATGCTTAGAGGTTGGCATTTTGGGAGTAGAGGGCTGACCGGCTGAGCGAGTTTGTGACATTTGGTACCAGTAGAGCAGTGTATGTATATAAGCAAACTGTGTAGACATTGTCCCACACAGTCACGGACAACAGCGTTAGTACCTGCATTTGTTTTTCTTTTTTTTTTTTTTTTTCAGTAGAATCTTTTTACTGGCTCCGGTGAACCAGGGCGTCTCTCGGAGGCACCCACTCAGCCATTGCCTCTACTCCTGTGTCGAGATCCCCCTCCGGGAGTGAGATTAGAGCACCCACTCCCAAGGACCTTCCTGCCCCCCAGGGGAGGAGAGATCCCGCCCCACCTATCTGGCAGCCTTTCTGACATTAGTGGGTCGTTTTTGGTTGGGTGGGCTCGGGAGAGCCGGTGGAGGGATGATCCATCGTTAGGGATGTGGGCTAAGCTCCTGGAGCCTTTGTCGCCTCCCTGATCCTCCGGGGTATTTTGATCGTGTTTGCCTCCTTGGAACATGGTCATACATTGACGTCCAGGCATTAACGTGCCAATGCCGCTCCACCCCCGATTTACGGCACCACTTTCTTGCAGGGCCCCTGATCTCCATCAGGGGCTGCTAAGGAGCGGTGCAAGTCCCCTAACCCACCCCAAGAAGGGAGAGCAGTCCTCCAGACGCTCAGTCCCTTCCCTCCCCTGCTGACTCACAGCTGCCCGAGTCCGTTCCCAACCCAGGTCGCTGGCGTGGCGCAAGGTGTAGCTTCCAGCGCCTCAACCCTCCGCGGCACCTGGCCAGCTTGCATTAGTACCTACTTGATTGTGAAATCATCAGGATTATAATCAGATCTTAACTTTCTCCTGGACAGCCTCCCAAATGGAGAAAAGACCACGGTTTGAATTCTCCTCACCTGACCAAAAGTCACAGTCTGCTCTAAACACCACGTCCCTGACACACAGAATGGCACTGGGGAAGCTCGCTGATTTTGGTGGCATGTGGAAAATAAGCAGTTTTTAATTCTCTTACCTCTCCTTATGTCCACAGTCCACATCACTTGTAAAAATGAGGGCTATTTCCTAATTAAATTCTTGTTTGAAAAGTAAAACTGGGACTCATTATGCCCCGGGTGGTCTGGTATAGACCAGTACCACCCACCCTGTCTGGTATTCTTGCTTGCAGAGTTGTTCCACTGAATTGTTTATTTACACTATTTCATTGTGCTAGATTACCTCACCCCTGAAGAATCAGTAAAGAATCAGCTTGTGTAATTTTCCTAAGCCATTTTATAAATACAATGCAGTGCATTTACACACGAATCGGTTTTTGGTCATAGGTAGGAGGCAGTATTTTGTGCAGTGGCGTGTCTAAATAAGGACGTGGGGTGGACTGACATGGTTTAATTAGAAACCGCTTCTGCGTCTCTCTAGCTGTGGTTTGTCCTCTCGGTAGCATTAGACCAAATGTCGGTGCCTGTTTTAGGTGCGTGGATACAGTTTACTATCCACACTCTGGCAGTTCCACTGGAACAGTCTTTTCCATTGGACGTCTTTAAACTATGCTCCTCCCACCACCTAGGCAGTGTATCACCTATCAGCTTTCTTTCTTTCTGCTGGAAGAACAGATCACCTCTCCTGCAGCTCCTGCTTTGGATACTGCACCATTGACGAGCCTTGTTTTTTTGAAGAATTTCAAAGTCTTCATCTTATTGCTTGGTCCTCTGACACCCCCTCGTTAACAGCGATAGAGCCGCAGAGGCCGGGATTCAAGGTTGGATGTAGTGCCAGCAGAACATGTTGGTCACCAACTCGCACGACACATGCCTGTACTCCCTGGTTGGGCAGCATAACCTGTCCGGGTGCAGCCTTTGCCTTTTGATGCTTCCTGAATCATTGTAAGACAGGAGACACTGGTTCACCCTCGGCCGGCCTTCAGAATGGAGTCTGAAAACTCTAAGGGCCGCAGGCAGCCCTTGGTGGCTGCCAGGTCGGCAGTGCAGCTTGCGACTTCTCAGGAGGAAGTGGCAGCCAGTTTTGAAGGGTCATTCTTGGAGAGATTTCAGGAAATGTGCATGGCCCTCCAGACCTTGGGGGAAGAGCCCTGCCCACCGTGGCAAGAAGCACTTGCAGCTTTGGTGCCGGTCATAGGATTGGGAGAGGTCGAGGTTCTCCCGACTGCCTCAACAGTAGTCGAGACTTTCTGTCGAGGCTAAGGTCAAGATATCCTCAGTACCCCGTTGGGCTTGACAGCCTTGACTCTGGTTCAGTAGACCGTGGAAATTTTCCTTGAGTCTGTTGATCACTTGTCAGATGAGATTGAGAATTCACTTTCCCAGAACCTGGTGCTCTGGTCCTCGCACAGGAGAGTGTGCCTGGTCAGTGTCCCTGACTGGGACACCTCGGGAGCAGCCTCAACTGGCAGTCGATCCTTTGACGCCTCTCTTGCTGAATGTAGCAAGGCATGTTGTATACCAGGACAAGCTGGAAGGCTCATGTTGACTGTTCAATGGTCGAGATCTCAGTTGAGGCAATTCCACTTGACTAGGAGGTGTTACCTTAGTGCTCCTTGACCACCTTATCAGGTGAGGAGCGACACCACAAGAAGATGTCGGTGCTACGAGGAGCTCGTCTGGCAACTGTGGGTCTTTGCGTGTTGAGGTAGTGCTCCACCCTCTGGACCTTTGGTCACCTGGTAGCTGCAAGTAGCGCCCTCACTGACCCATGCAATGCAGGTGCTTCCAGCAACTGCTTCTCCACTCCTAAGAGTGGAGCTGCAACCACTGCAGCCATAGGTGGGTGCTCTGACCAAGGAAGTCTGGCTGGCCACCGACTTACCAGGCTGGTAGTTGGTGGATATCACCCAGTCCAAGGATACTAGAGTGGTCCGCGATGAGAAACATTCGAGGGTCATTTCTGAGGAGTCCTCAGACACAGATCAGTTATCCATAGCTTTCTCTAGGACTCGTATCCTCGAGGAGTTGACCACAGACCATGGGCCAATGTCTTTCGGGGCTATCATCCAGCTCATATCCATGTCCATAAATGTCCCTCTGGAGCCTATCCAAGAAAAGGTCAAGTACCATTTTGCAGGCATCTTAGATGGGGATGAATCCCTGGGGGTTGCCTTTCCAATGGTTGAGACCATAATGGGACCAGCCCTGGAGCTTTGGCAAAGTCCAGTATCGTGCTGAGTCCCCTCTACCCATTTGGCCCAAGGTATGCAATCCTTACTCGGGCCCTTTCAGGGTTCCTAGACCATCCTTCGGCTGAAGGACTGTTTGACTTGGCCTACCATGAATTGGGGTAAGCAAGGGGACATGGACGAGCCTCTGAAAAAGGAGTCCAAAAAGATTGATCAGGCCACTAAAATGGTGTACACTGCGGTGTCCTTGGGTCTGTGTCAGGCAGGTTAACTCTGTCATGATGGCAAGCTTTGGCCACTCCTGTTGGGAAGCCTTGATGAAATTCTACTTCACCCCTCTGCTGAGCTGACCAGTAGTTGACAGCGAAGTTGGACTGGGACCAAGGTCAGTCTCTGGCTAAACACCAGCTTCAGACTGCCTTTGACATGGGCGGTTTCTGTGCCCATGCCACTGCAGTGGCTATCTCTGTTTGTTGCAGGGCCTGTCTGCGCCTGTTCACCTAACGGCAGATAGCGCAGACAGGTTGGCCGATGTCCCTTTCTTGAGCACTGACCTCTTTGGCCCTGGAGTGGAGGGACATCTCGCCCGCATAGTGAAGTCCAGCACCACTCTTGATTCTGTGGCATCTTCCCAAAAGGACCAGAAACAAAAGCCTAATAAGGCTTTTTGGTATTGACCCTTGTAGCCACAGCCTCCTTAGCAGCAGCCCTAGCAGGGGCAGTACCAGGCCTGGTGCCCAAAACCCAAGTTTGATGGCTAGTGCCTCAAAAGATGAGGCGGTAGGAGTGGTGATACCCCTCCAACTGCAGCAGCCAGTGCCCCCTGGCAAAAGCTAAACAGTGACAGATTGAGGGGTGTCAGCTCTTCATTCTCCCTGGCCCTATCTGCACTCCCCATTGGGGGCTGGTTACACCACTTCTTACCATGTTGGTAGGCCTTCACAGTGGATGAGTGGATGTTAGAAGTGGTAGACAAAGGGCTGCCACTGAGCGGGTGTTACATGTGGTAGGTAGAGGGCTGCCTCTCGACTTTGAGGTTCTCCTGCCTTACTGACTCCATGCTTCTGGGGAGTCCAGGGTGTCACAAGAAACCCTGTCCGCCCTTCAGGAGGATACCGTTCAGCTCCTCATAAAAGGAGTCGTAGCTTGTAGTCAGTGTTACCATGTCTAGATACTTCCTGTTTCTGAAACAGATTTTGCGCGGTGGGGGGGGTTGCTGGCAGCCCATACTGGATCTGCACGATCTGAATCAGTTTACGCAGAAACATAAGTTTCAGATGCTTACTCTGAATCAGATAATTCCATATCTGGAGCAGGGCATGTGGTTCTTTTCCCTGGACTTCCAGAATGCATTCTTCTACATCCTAGTCCCTCCGTCCCACCGCTGGTTCCTCCAATTACTTGTGGAAGGGGTTTTGTACCAGTTCCAGGTCATGCCCTTGGTCTGTCCTCGGCAGCCAGAATCTTCACCGTAATGCCTTTTGCTGCAGAAGGGCATTAGGGTGTATCCCTACTTGGATGACTAGCTGATTGCTGGGCCATCCAAGGAGACGAAGAGATCCAGTGATCTGGCTCTACAGGCCTGCTGAGGCTTGGGCTTGCTGGTCATCATGGACAATTCCAAATTGGTACCCTCGCAGGTGATCAAGTTTATCGGGGCAGAACTAGAATCCTTGCAGGCCAAGGTCTGCTTCCCTACAGACCAGGCACTGATCTTGCCTTCCTTTGCCCAGTCATTTCAGTTTGTGCTCTCATGCCCTGCCTGGCATTTCCTTAGTCTGCTGGGGTACATGGCATCCTGCACCACCATGGTTCATTGTGCCTGTTGTCAGATGCACTACCTGCAGTGGGAGTTAGTAGGTCAGTGGTCTTGGTGCCTAGGCAACTTGGACCATCTGGAGACACTGACCCAGTTCCAGTGGGACGTCATCCATTGGTAGCTGGCCCTGGAACATCTGGAGGAAGGAATTCCATTCGTCTGCCCAGAACCAACTGTTCACACTCACGACAGATGTGTTTTTGATGGGGATGGGGAGAACACCTGGGAGACCACAGTGCTCATGGGTTCTGGTCACCACATAAACCTGCTGGAGCTTCATGCAGTGCAGCTTACTCTGACAGAATTTGCTCTTCTAGTCGGAGGTCAGGTTGTGCAGATACACAACACCATGACCATGTTCAGCAGGGCAGAACACACTCCCTTCCTTTGTGTCAGGAGGCCCCTCTGCACCTGTAGCCTCACACTCAGCCTGGGCACCAATTTCCTGGTGATTCATGTTGCAGGAGAGAACAGTCAGCTGGTGGACAGTCCTAGCCAGGTATGAGAGACGTCGCACGAGTGGTCCCTGAATTAGTAGGTGGTGAACCACCTGTTCTTCCTGTGGAGCAGTCGTCCTATGGATCTGTTTGCCTCCTGAGAGAACGCCAAACTGAGGCTGTTTTGTGCCTGTCCCCACAGTCTGTTTCACTGTTTGGGGGGGATGCCTTCACAAGGCCTTGGACCCCAGACCTCCGACAAGTCTTTCCTCCCTTCCCCTCCTCTTAATCCTCAGAGTGGTGGTTGGGGCCTGTAAAGACAAGGCACCAGATGATTTTGATAGCCTCAGACTGGCCACAACACTTCTAGAATTCAGACCTCCTCAGCTTCAGTAGCTGGCCTCCATGTCGGTTGCTTCTTTGCCTGGATTTGTCGACCAGACAACTGGGTAAGGTCCTGCAGCCATAGTTTTATTCTCTGCACCTTTTGTAAGATGTGATCCACATCTTGGAGGCCTCCTGGAAAGAGTCAACTCGCCAGTGCTACGCCTTTAAATGGAAAAAGTTTTCCATTTGGCATCAGGGCAGGGAGCTTGATCCCCTTGCCTGACCTGTGGCTAGTATCCTCGACTACCTCTGGTCCCTGTCCCAGCCAGGACTGTGAGAAACTTCCCTCAAGGTGCACCTGGCAGCTACCTCTACATACCGGGTGGGGGCTGGTATGTCGAGTGTGGCCCAGGAGAAGGTGTTCAGCTGCTTTTTTAAGGGCCTGGACCACCTGTCCCCTCCGGTGCGTGAACTTAACAACACTGTGCAACTTTCTGCTGTCGTTGGCTATACTGCTGGGCAAGCCATTAGAGCCTATGTGCAAGTGTGAGCTGTCACACTCATCGTGGAAGATGGGCTTCCTGGAGGCCATCATGTCGGCCGGGGCAAAGTCTTCCCTTTCTCAAGCCTGAAGTTCTGCCTGAAGGTTGTACTGGAGTTTCACCTTAACATGGTGATTAACTTACTAGTATACTTTACTAATCCATCTTTGGAGGCTGACTGCAGGCCCTGAACCCTGTGTCACAAACACACTCAGCATGTCAGGCCCTCTGCTCCCACAGTGCCAACCTCCGAGCGCAGTAGTGTGGTAACCCTCCTGTCTGCTTGTGGGTCCGAATCACCTTTAGTCTCAAGTTCTGGGGGGATTCAAACTGTGAACGTTATGCTAGCGTGCCCAAATGTACAGGTGCAGATTTGTACCCTCTTTGGGGATTGCAGTACAATCTTATGCCAGGGGCACCAAACCAGGCTTCCAAAATCAACCCATAAAACTCTATAAAAGACCTTTAGGTATATTCTTACCTTTTCCCAGTTTAGTAACACCATTAAGCTCTTGAACAGTTTTCTCAGTCCTAACCCTCTATACGTCACATGCAAAAGAAAGAACTTGCAGACCCAGGCAGTCTTTCAAAATAATACATTTACTAAAATGGATAAAAATATGTAAAATGTAAACAAAGAGCATACAATCGCTTAAAGAAAAGCTACAAACTCTTACAATGTGCATTTACCCGTAGATCTTTTCTATCTAATGTATTACCTCTGAACAGTGCTTAAGTTAAACCAGAGATCTTGTTTCATAAGAGCCCAAAAAGATACGTCACAAGTTCAAACACAGTATACAGTTTAAAACTCTGTTTCCACACCCCTTCTATGACGTCATCTAGCTCCTCCTTTTAGAATATAAAAAATAAACAGGATGTCCTGTCAGGAGGTATATTAAATAAGGTGCAATCAGCAAAAACTCATTTCCCAAATTATGACAGTCTTTAATCAAGTCTTTCCTTTGATCGTTTGTGGTTTCCTGTTTCCCAAGGCAGGTCAAAGATTTTACAGCTTTTCGCAACATGGTGGGTATAACATGTTTTTTCTCTAAGATGTCATAAAAGTTTATGAGCCCTATATCCTGGCAGCTGGGTCAATTCTAATTAAGATAGAAAAGCAGGAGACCCTTAACTAAGTCTCTCTAGTCTTTTAAATACCTCCTGGTTTCAGGTCACTTCACTGACCGGGGCGCACCCATAGCACAGGATGTCTCATGTGAACACTCACATACCATATTCTATATTACAAATATCATAGAACAATCATAACCGGCTGGACAAGTGACACACCCTGGACCTGCGCAGGGCGCTTTATGTAGAGCCCATGGCTGGAATTCGGGGAAAGGCTCGCCAGCTGTTTGTCACCTACTCTGAAGCAGCACCTGGCAGACCGGCAGCAAAGTGGATAGTTGTCAGGTACTAATAATAATTTTATTTATAGGGCGCCTTTCAATTGCCAAGGCGACGTACGTAAATACAGATTAAAACAATTCAAATCATTAAAAAATACAACTTTGTCAAAACTATTTTTACAGTCATAGGTGAATCATATCCTGCATCAACTTCTGCTATAGGTTGGCCGGTAAAGAACCTCCTGTAGGTTTTAGAGCTCATCACATCAGTCTTACTGTTGTTTTGGTAGCTGCTTCCAGTGACGTCCCTATTCAGGAAATCTACAGGACTGCTACCTGGATGTCAGCACAGACCTTCATTTCTCACCTCTGCATCAACCTTGAATCACGCTGGAATGCCAGTTTTGGGACCTCTGTTCTCCAATCTGTTTACCTACCCAGTAGGGGTACGTGCCTTGCATCAGTCTCCTGCTAGGAATCTTCCAGAGTGTGGATAGTGAACCATATCCACACCCCTGGGAAAATAGGCTACTCACCTGTAACCGTAGTTTTAGGAGTGGTATATGGTTCACATCCACACCACCCACGAAGCCTCCCCTGGCAAGTGGCATATGGATCCCTGCTTCCAGCATGCAAGATTTGATGTCATGGGGTGGAGTCGGAGGATACATCACCCAGTTGGTGGGAAGAGCGTACCTTAAAGGCATCCAGCAAATCAGACATTTCCAGTGGAACTGCCAAAATGTGAATGTGAACTCTGTACCACTCTTGAAACTACGATTACAGGTGAGTAACCCATATTTTGTCCCCACCGGTACTCTTTCGATTTCAGTGGCCTCTCACATATTTTTATGGTATCAGTTCACAGTTCCGGCAGCTTAAAATACACACAAGACCACTCTTATGAGCATATCGGTGAGTTTTGTAAAAATAGATTGTTGATCTAGTGTGATAGAAGAGTGTTTAAAAAAAATATATATATATATATATATATATATATATATATCAGTATTAAAACTCCCATCTGAATGTGCACATTTCCAGGGCTACTGCACATGAGGTAATATTTAGATAGTAAGAGAGTCTCGCATGCAGGGGAAGGAGCTCTGTGAATGACTGAGAGTGCTCCCTCGGATTTATGATTTTAAGCTAGAAGTTCTTGAACTGCCCTGATAAGTGTCCACATAGTTGTGAAACAAGAGGCAGCCGCCATGTTGCGGAGGCTTTAGCAGGTGCAGAGTGGAGCAGTGTTGTGTATGTGTAAGATGATTTACATTGACCCTTGTTTTTATTTTTTCAGGAGTACTGACTCCAGACTGCAAGATATCCTGTTACATAGACAGCTGTTAGCAGTGAAGGAACTGTTGCCAAATGAACTACAGGAGGAGTACTCAGAGTACTGCAGCCGGCTGATGTCCAGAGACACAGCAGCCTTTCAGTACATTCAGAAGGTGCTCAGAGATGTGATTGGACCCCAGAACCTGCCGGCAGATGTTTTTCGCCTCTTGCGGACTTGCTTGCTGCACTTCACCGGAGAAGACGAGAGCACAAGAAACCTCTCTCTGCTGGCCCAGTCAAGCTGCCTCTGGATAGACCTGGGCTTGCTTCAGGTCCAGCTTTGGATTCCTCAGACCATGTTTGACCCTGCAGTGAAGAGAGAATATAAACTGAAGTATGCAAATGAAGAGGTGAGGGGGTGGGGATTGTCTATATATTTTTTCCTGGTGACAAGTACCCTGATCTTCCAGGACTCTGTCTTCATTGATTCCCCGCTAGTGGGTCTGAGCAGGAGGCACTAGGGCCCCATGGGAGCCAGAAATTTTAAGAGGTTTGGTGAGACAGTAGGCAGCATGTGAACAATGTCGTACATCGATGCGCGTGTTGTACAGCGACCTCAGCCCCCAACAAATTTTGTTTTTCCCCCCCAATGTAGAGTGCACATAAGTGACGTTACTTGCCCTGCCGGGAGTTGGAACTTCACCATCTGTACAATAACAGCATTCGATTCTTTAGTATTAGTGTTTAACTTCAGAGTTCATGTTTCTGTCAATTTAGCTACTTTCACATAAAATAATTCTGTTGTTCTCTCAGACCTACTGAGTGTGAACAGTTGTCCATGGATGGTAGGGAGCCTGAAGAGGCAGGCTGCTCCAGCATGGGGGCAGTGTCCAGTCCACCCCCCCTTCTCCAGAGAAGGTTTCAGATGACTGACAGTCCAGTACCCAGAAGGAAAGACTGGCCTTTCTTAAGTACAGAAAGAAGCAGTGCTGAACTTTTGCATGCTCGACATCAGGGGTTAAGGCACCGCTCGACTTCAGCCACTTCCTCTTCTCATAAGAAGGGGAAGAAATGGCACCAGTCGAGGTGGTCTGTCAGAGGACATTAAACTTCTGCTGGTTGGATGTCCCTACTGTCACCAATGACTCCGGCTGTCTCTGTCCCAGAGCCTTTCCCTGTCTTCTAAGGAGGAATCCAGTGGGCAGTTTCACCATTGGCAACACTTATGGAGCAGTGGGTACAATGTCTGACCAATGTGGCACAGGCCCCCTGACACCTCGGGGTTGGCTGGGTTGGTGCTGCTGGCCCCTTTAGTGTGTCCGTCTGCAGCAGTGGCCTCCAAGTTCTTGCCACGAGTAGCACTGTCAATGTCTGTTCCGTCTGGGGATACGGACAGCAGTGGTGCCACCGTCTTTAACTCCAGTGCCGTTTGGGTCGCAGACGCCGTGTCCAGTGTCATGTGTGATGCCAGCTTCAGGCTTGTCAGGGCCAGATGCAGTGTCCTATGTGGCGTCACACAGGCTTGCAGTGTCTGGAACCATCCCAGAGCCGCCCATGGTGTCTATGCGGTGCCACCGCTGGCACCAGTCCCTCAGGCCGGTACTGTTGTCTCTGATGTTGCTGCAGCTGCCACTGCATTGTGCACTCTGTGAACCTCCTGTCTCTGCTATCCCCATTACTAGGAAGATGTAGCGGGAGATGAGTCCAGATCCTGACCTCTTTCTCTCTGATGGTGGGGATGGATGATTCTGGCTATGGTCCAGAGGTCTCCGACCTAATTGTTGTCTGTGTTACTCAGAAAGGCTTTTCTTTCCAGGCTGTGCTCAGAAATATGCATTTGGCGTTGAATTTTGAGCCAGCAGCCACTGACCAGGCTAGGGGCTTCCAGATGGGAGTTCTTAAACATACCTAATATTCAGGTCAGTTTGATTCCTCCTGGGCAGCCCGCCCTAAAGACATTGTCTGATGCAGTTTTGTACAGGCCTGCTACTGTGGCAGCTGTCCCCAAGCAGGCATACAGGAAATTGACGTGTCTAAGAATAAGCTTGTGTGTTTCACTTTGGCCATAGCTGATGCCATTGTTATTCTCGCCAAGAATGACAAAGCATAGCTCTTGCATCGAGTGGGCTCTTGCAGTAGGTACTAACCATAAGGACTTGGGCCGTCAGGAACTAGGACCACATGGAAAACCTTAGCTAGCAGTGTCTAGTGAGGAAACGCCCACCTGACGTCACATGACAGACATCAGCGTGACCCTGTGTAGTGGGCCGTCCCCATGCCCGCCTTCCAGTTCTTTCCCGCCATCGCATGTCGGACCTTGTGGAGAACGCTGCTTCAGTTGTCTGCCATTTTTGGATGAGTATTTATTTTATTTTCTTGCAAAGTAAATAATTTTGTGCATGTCTTCTCCACCTCCCGAGTGGCACAAGAACAAGTGCAAATCCTGCGAGACACACAGCTCTGTCATAAGGATGGCCATTCCCTCTTCTTCCTGGGACCAGAGCAAAAGACCAAGGACTGTACGGCCTGCCAGACGTTCAGCCGGGCCATATGGAAATGGCACCAACAGGCCCTGGAAGCATACGTTATCAAGCAAACAATGATTTAAATGGAGAAGGAGATGCAAAAGCTGCGGGGATCGTCTTAATCACTGGGGGGTTCTTCTGACTCCCACAAGAAGAAAAAGGATAAGGAGAAGCACCGGGACCAGGATTGGTCTCTTTCCCTCACGCGGTGCCAGACCAAGCAACAGCCCACCAGATGTCAGACTAAACAACTGGCTCCTTCAACAGCAGCCACCCCTCCAGCCAAGTCCCAGCGGGCTTCTGGGGCTCCAGTACCCCCCACCACCACCACCACCACCTCCACCACCAGCTCTGGAGGAACTGGTAGGGGGCAGATTTCACCAAATATCTGGCTGGGTGGGAGGCGATCGTGATAGACTCGTGGGTCCTTCAGCTAATAGCTTAAGGGCACACCATACAGTTCACAGAAAGGCCTCCAGAAAATCCCCCAGCTGTCTCTCACTACCCAAAAGGCCACATTCCTCTCATCAGAGAGGAAATATAGGCTCTTCTGCAAAAATCTGCCATAGAGACCATTCCTCGGGACTTGGGCGGGAAGGGGATATTGCTCTCACTTCTTCCTGGTCCCCAAAAGTACATGGGAGACCTCCGTCCGATTCTGGACCTCAGCACGCTCAGTCTGTACGTAGAGTACCAAAGATTTTGCATGCTGACCCTGCCAGGTCTACTGCACCATGGACGCTGGCACTGTGCACTGGATATGCAGGATGCTCACCTGAATATCCCAATCTTTCACACCCACCACTGCTTCCTGTGGTTTACCTTCCAGGGGAAACATTTTCAATTCAAGGCGCTCCCCTTTGGCCTTTCCTGTGCATCCAGGGTGTTCAACAAGTGCCTAACGGTGGTGGCAGCAGCTTTATGCTGCCAGGGCCTGTATGTGTTCCCATACCTCAATGACTGGCTTCTGTTGGTACTGTCAAGGGACAGCCTGGTAGCCTCTCTGCTACCCTGAAACTTTTTCAGCAAGTGGGAATTATGGTGAATTATCCCAAATCCCACCTTGTCCCATCCCAATGCCCCCAATTTTTTGGGGCAGTTCTGTATACTGTTCAGGATCAGGCCTTCCTCCTATTGGACAGGGTGGAAACCTTGTGTCAGCAGGCCAACCAAGTGGCAACCAGCCGATGGATCTTGGCCCATTCCATCTTAAGATTCCTGGGTCATATGGCTGTTGCTTTCCGCACTGTCCCTTTAGCCAGGCTTCACATGCTGGTTACGCAGTGGACCCTCAGGGGTCCAGTGGGATCAGATGACCTGAATCACAAAGTCCTGGTACCCAGCCCCATGCGTTGAGACCCTCTTTGGTGGCAGAATCTGTCCAGTCTCATCAGAGGGGTTCCCTTTCAGGCATCTCCTCCGGCTCAGACTCTGACAACGGACGCTTATAGTGAGGGCCGGGAGACCACAGGACATGGGGATCTTGGTCTCGGTGAGAGCTCTCACTGCACATCAGTGTACTAGAGATGCGGGCAGTGTTATATGCCCTTCAGACTTTCCAGACCCTTTTCCTCCCTGGGCCACTCCTTGTCCAGATGGACAATGAGTGTGTGGTTTGGTATCTGAGCTAACGGGAGAGCGCGATCCTTATCCCCATGCAGGTAAGCAATGCATGTGTGGCAGTAGGCGATTCAAGCGCGCCTACAGCTTCTGGCTAGATGCCATCCCAGAAGTTCAGAATGTCTGGGCGGATACTGTCAGCACTTTCGGGCAAGGAGCACACGAGGTGGAACTGAGGCAGTCAGTAGTCTCACGGCATCTTCGATCTGTGGGGTTGTCCAGATCTCTTATCTGTTCACCTCCCCTTCCAACGCAGAAGTACCCAGTTTCTGTTCACTCATTCCCGGGCGAGGTGCATTTTGGCGAGATGCGCTGTCTTTCTACTGGACAGGGAGGTTCTAGGGACGTGGATATGTTCTATCCACACTTGATGGCAGTGTCCTTTTCCCTTTAATTTTTACCGGAAGGTCTAAAAGCTGGCTTCTCCCACCCACCCACTCGGGTGGTATATCCCTTGGCTCCACCCCATGATGCCAGATCTTCCTTTCTGCTGGAAGAAGCAGGTTCCCTCCTTACCGCTCCCGGGTTGAGTATGCCCTGGTGCTCAAATCTTCGGATTTACTTCAAAAACTTAAACTCGTTCTTGTACGCCTCCCTCCCCCTTCCCGCTTCTGCAGTGTGTGCTTCAGAAAGTACAGGCAGAATTGGCTCTCATGATTCTGATTGCCTTCTGTTGGCCTCACCAAATCTTTTTTCCCTCTGCTCCAGCAGTTGATGATGGAGCCTCTGCTTTCTCTACCCCTCTGACAGGACCTTCTGGTCCAGGAGAAGGGCAGGCTGTTTTATCTGGGCCTCAAGTCCCTTCATCTTCACACGTGGCACCTTCTGACATAGCTGCTTCATGCTTTGGGGTCTCTTCTAGAGCCGCTCAGGTCCTTGTGGATGCAAGAAAGCCATCCACAAGAACCACATATGCTTTGAAATGGAAGAAGTTTTCCATTTGGGCAACCTCCGGAGGTTGTGCCCCTTCTCTTACCCTGTTCCACAAGTCATGGAGTATCTGTTGCACCTTTGACTTTGGCCTAAGCTATTTCATTTCTGAAGGTCCATTTGTCTGTCAGTAATGCCTACCACACTCCAGTGGATGGTAAAACTTTGGCTCAGTTGGAAATCTCCAAAACTTTTCTGAAAGGGATTCTCCACATGAAGCCCCTGGTCAGGAACCCTGTTCCTCCATGGAACCTGAATTTCATTCTTGAGAAATTCACTTTGCCTCCTTTTGAACCAGCCGTTAGTTGCAACATGTGCTACTTTTCTTGGAAAGCACTCTTTTTAGTTGCCATTACCTCTGCTCAAAGAATTTCTGAGCTTCAGGCCCTTATATGTAAGGAGCCTTACTTGATTTTTCAGAGACAGAGAAGCTCTGCGTACAAATCCTAAGTTTTTACCTAATGTAGTTTCTGAATTACATTTGAATCAGACTGTACACTTGCTGGTGTATTACCCTGAACATTCCAGTCGGGATGGGGGGGGCGCTAATCTGCACACCCTCGACGTTCACAGACTTTTGCGTTATACTAGTCGGACAAAGCATGTCCATAAAATGGATCAGTTGTTAGTGATTGACAAACTGTATTCTGCTACCAGAAGTACAACAAGCCACTTCCGGGGGAAGCTAAAGGGCATTCAGCCAAAGGCATAGCTGCATCCATCGCTTGTTTCAGAAATGTTTCTGCCGCTGAGATCTATGCGGCAGCTATTTGGAGCTCTGTCCTCCCTTTTACCAAGCATTACAGTTTGGACATTGCCTCTCAGCGCAGGTCAGGCTTTGGACTAGTTGTCCTTCAGGGCTTGCTGTCTTGGATCCCCTGCTGTTCTGCAGACCTTTCCTGCCTCCCGTGCTTCATGAATTACACTGCTTGGGACTCCGTCCTTATGGTTAATACCTACTGCAAGAGCCCTCTTGAGGTACAGTTACGCAAGAACTTACCGTAACATTAGATCTTTGAGAGAGGCTCTTGCAGTAGGTACCTCTTTTCCTTCCCACCTTCCCCCTGCTTCTGCTACTACTACTTCTTCCTAGTCTTTCTTTGGCTCCAGGATCCCACTCCTTTCTCCTTTCACTCCTTCTTAGGTCTCCGGCCGGAGAACTCGAGGGCAGGCCTGAGGATCACCCACTATATAGTGTCACGCTGACATCCGTCACGTGACGTCAGGTGGGTGGTCCCCTGCCAAACACTGTTAAGGTTTTCCATGTGGTCCTAATACCTGACAGCCCAAGTTATGATTAGTACCTACTGTTCTGCTTGTTGGTACTGTAGCTAGCCTCGGTAACGCCGCTCATAAGTGGCTGGATGTCTGGACTGCTGTTTAATTTTACCTGCTGCCTACTCTCTGCACCTTGGACCATCTTGTGTGCTTATCGCTCCCCTGCTCGTGGGCGAACTGCCCGTTTGCCCTCTGGCGGCTGACTTGCACGGTGTGGGAGACTGTGCTTACTCTGCTGTCTTCTACCTGGCTGGAGGTGTGAGCGAGGGGGAGCTGTGACTGCTGCTGAAGGGGCGGGACATTGTTTTCCATAAAAGTGAAGCGCCCCTCGAAAGCGGTTGTTCTGCTTGTTGGGACTGTAGCTAGCCTCTTTAATGCCGCTTGTAAGCGGCTAGATGTCTGGACTGCTGTTTTGTTTTACCTGCTGTCTGCTCTCTGCACCTTGGACCATCTTCTGTGCTTATCGCTCCCCTGCTTGCGGGCAAACTGCCCGTTTGCCCTCTGGCGGCGGACTTGCACGGTGTGGGAGACTGTGCTTACTCTGCTGTCTTCTACCTGGCTGGAGGTGTGAACGAGGGGGAGCTGTGACTGCTGCTGAAGGGGCGGGGACATTGTTTTCCATAAAAGTGACGCGCCTCTCGCAAGCACGAGCGCCACTCGGTACTGAAAATTTTGCTTCCACTGAAGAAGGGAAATGGGTTGGTCTGTGACACGGTTTCAATGTGTGTTAAGTTGAGTAGTTTTATATTTATTTATTTGTAGTAAGAAATGTTAAGCTAGAATTTGTTTTAATATATTAGTTTTATTGGAGTAAGTAGGTTAGGCAGTTATTTTGCTGTCATTTAATTTGTGTTTAATAGTAGTTTGTGTTCATTGCTTGGAATGTGTAGGGATTATGTGGGAGGATTTATGGGGGCTAGGATTACCTATAGCCATTCACTGTTATATGATTTACGTCCCTTCGTCCCTCTCCCTGTGTCTGAATACTATTGCTAGACGCTGTCGGGAAGTGGGGATTGTAGGGGGTCATGCTGATTACTGGCAGTGGGGTGATCTGGGTATGGGTGATGGTAGGATAGAGGTCGTTAAGTCCAGGAGGCACGCTGGGTTACGACGGGCATTTGGGAGAGGCCAGATGTGGTTGGTGCCCGTCCCCAGGGAGTCCACCAGACCGAGTGGTCAGGTAACCCGAGGGGCTGCACCACCTTCCAATCCTCTGACGGCAGTGCTGTGCAATGCCAGATCGATCAGAAACAAGACTGCAATTATTGCCGCCTTGATTTCATCGGTCGATCTGGCTTGCATCACGGAGACCTGGATGGGTGACGATGCAGGCCCTATTTTTGAGGCTGCGGTCCCTCCCGGGTATACCGTGGTGCACTGCCCCAGAGTGAATCGCAGGGGTGGCAGTGTAGCTATCTGTTTTAGATCCAGCCTGACCTTCACTGTGCACCCAGTGGAAACTCCAGGTTCCTTTGAGTGTGTGGCTATCCGCGGTGGTCTCGGCGCAGGCTGCAGGATTTTTCTCATCTATCGTCCTTCTGGCCCGATGGGGAATTTCCTGCAGGAGTTTGCCCAGTTCATCGCTGGTGAAACATTGGGATCCCCCAGATGTGTTTTTCTGGGGGATTTCAATGTTTGGGTGGATGATAGAGATCAAAGATGCAGCAGTGATTTCTTGCAAAGTATGTCCTCTTTAGGATTGACGCAGGTCGTTGCTGCACCCACCCATCAGGATGGCCAGATATTCGACCTGGTGTTCTCACTGGGGCTTGAGATCACTGATCTTGGGATTGATCGGGTGTCTTGGTCCAATCATTGCACGGTGAAGTTCACGCTTGGGGCTCCCGCCATAAGCCCTTCCCCTGCTGAGATGATTAGCTGTCGCCCTTTGCGGGGTCTCACCCCTGAGGGTTTTCTGGCAGCAGTTAAATTGTCTAGTGTGAGTGCTGCATGCATCGGAGATGTTGGTGCCGGGGTTGACACCTATAATAGGGTGCTCTCTGACACCATCAACTCCCTCGCACCTGTCCGTGTACAACCCAAAACTTCATACCTGAGGTCCCCATGGTTTGATGGGGACCTCAGGGAGATGAAGAAGACTGGTCGGAGACTAGAGCGCTGCTGGAAAAGGTCCTGCTTGGAGGCGGACAAACTGGTCCTGCGTATGCACTATTGTGCATATCAGGAGGCAATCAACCGTAAGAAGGTAGTGTTCCTGTCCAGGGAGATTGCTGCCGGGAAGAACCGACCAGCTTCACTCTTCTGGACTGTAAATAGACTTCTTCATCCTGTCTGTTTGCAGCCCAGGAGGGTTTTTTCTAACGAAGATTGTGAGGAGTTTGCTCGTTTTTTCTCGGACAGGGTGTCCTTGATCCGGTGGGAGGCTTCTTCAGCTTGCAATACTATAGCTGACAGTGGTCGCCAAATGTGTTCTGAGTGCACTCCGCCGAGTTGTGGGGAGTTTAGACCAGTGGAGGTGAGTGAGGTTATCGAGGTGGCAGTCAATTTGAAGCATACCTTTTGTGAGCTGGACCCAGTGCCAACGCATTTCTTAATGAGATGCATTGACTCTGTTGGCCCGGTGTTTGCTGTGATTGTACGGTGTTCCTTATTTGAGGGAGTCTTTCAGGATGCCTTGAAGGAGGCTCTGGTGAGACCCCTTTTAAAGAAACCTTCTTTGGACCCGGAGATCATGGCAAATTACCGTCCTCTATCCAACCTCCCATTTTTGGGGAAAGTGGTGGAGAAGGTGGTAGCGCTTCAATTGTAAGAGCACCTCGTGACTCACGAGTTGTATGATCCCTTCCAGTCAGCCTTTTGGGCCAGACATAGCACAGAAACTGCGCTTGTTCGGGTGCAGAATGATCTCCTCAGGGCTAGACATCGGGGGGACAGGACAATTCTTGTTCTCCTCGATCTCTCCTCAGCATTTGACACTGTGGACCATTGTGTGTTGCTTGTCCACCTCAGGGAGCTGTGTGGACTCACCGGTACTGTCATCAACTGGTTTGAGTCCTTTCTTACCAACAGGAGGCAACAGGTTTTGATGGGTAATTTCTCATCTACACCCTGTCTCCTTCCCTGTGGAATCCCTCAGGGTTCGGTACTGGCCCCAATGTTGTTCGCAGTGTACATGCTGCCCCTGGGGTGGGGGTCATTGGGAAGTATGGCTTGAGTTTTCATTGCTATGCCGATGATACTCAGCTATATTTGTCTTTTGCCCCAGGAACATCCAACGCAGTGGATGTGCTAAACATCTGTCTGACCGAGATAAATGACTGGATGGCTTCCAGCTGGTTGCGACTGAACCCTAACAAGACGGAGGTATTGGTAGTGGAGTCGAACAGAGTTCGTGATAGGATGGCCTCTGACTCAGCAACTGGACTTGTTCTTGGAGCTGTGTCATTGAAGGCCGCCTCTTGGGTGCGTAATCTTGGAGTGATTCTGGACAGGAACCTGACCATGGAGGCTCAGATATCTTCCGTGGTTCGTACCTGTTTTTTCCATCTCAGAAACATTGCCAGGATTAAGCCCCTTGTTCCGCTTCTGGACCTCCCTACCTTGATATATGCCTTAGTCACATCTAGGCTGGACTACTGTAATGCGCTTGTAACCCCTAGATGGCGCTATCCCAGGGGCTACTACCCCTGCCTGATTTGCCACTAACAGGTTGAGGGGCCTGGATCCAATGGCGGGTGCCTCCACCCAGAGGTCAGGGTTTGCAATAGTTAAACTAACTTGGTCACAGCCCTCTGGGACACTGCAACCCCCCTTTCTTCCCACTAGTGGCCCACACAATATATCAGAATTACCTTCACAGTATACACTTACCCCCAGGTCTGGTTCCGCACTGGGACCTCCGTGAAATGAGATACAGTGCAACAATCACAGTACAGTACTTTAACATAGACAAATACCTCAGGCAGTATAACTTTGCTGAAACAAGCAGCTCTGATTTATTTAGGGGGATATAACAAGGACAGGGGGAAATCAGGTTAATTAGCTTATCACTCTAATAATCTACCTATGGCTCTGTGCACAGGCCTATCCCTATCAGTTACTGTCCCTGGGTACCCAAGCCCTAGTGGCTAGTCCAAACCGTGGCAGCTGGTAGGGGCCCTTTCACACAGAGAAAAGGAGAATTAAACAGTCAGCAGTACAGTAATTCCATTTGGATTTAATGTGGCAATTCAACAGGGAGCGACCCTGAATTAGTACTCACGACCTCCAAATAAGATAGGGTCCTTCAATGTCAGCAGGGCTCACTTGAGGTACACAAACCTCTTCACACATCCATATAAAGAAAGCACTATACCAGGCAGGCTGCATCTGTATCCCATCGCAATTACTGTACAATACCCGGAGAACACACAGCAGATTCAGTTCCTGACAGACCGAGTGCAATTTTCAGCAATTCCTCCAGTCTTCTAGGGTGAGCCTGGTTTCTACTCTTCAGATATCCTTTGATTCTCTTCACAGGACGGATTCAGTCCTAACAAGCTGTTACACAAGCTGCAGACGGAACTCTGGGCCTTACACACGTTTTTGACTAAAACTGCACACTGAAAAGCACAGGCTCCTTCCTTCTTCACTGCCAAAGCTCAACTGAAACTCCAACCGACAAAACCGGGCACTTCCTTTGAGTTCCTCCCAGTTCTTGACTGGATTGGCTGTCACTCACAATAGACTGCTGCTGTTGGTCCAAAAAGGCACTGAAGTCTAAACTACATCTCCCAGAGTCACTGCCCATACAATCCTCTTGTGGCTGGCTCAGATTATGAGTCCAAGTTCTGATTCGTCCAAGGCACCATTTTAGAGCTAGCTTACCCCACACTGATTGGTCAGTTCAGCAGTTCAAAACCAGAATGGGAAGTAGGCAAACACAGTTCTGACTGCAAAGAAAGCAGGTTAGACAAACTGTAATTTCATTATTACTCTAAATAATTCTGGCAAACAGTTACATCTTTCAGATAGGTTCCCTTTGCACTCCTAGTGACTGCAAAAATGAAGTGAATTGGCAGCAGCTCGAGTGGTACTCAGAGAAGCACACAGTCCCCCCATACAAACTAATTATGTCTGCAAGCAGACAGCTCTTAAAGAGACAGTACCAGAGGTTCTAAAAACACTCACTGATAAATGGCTTAAACGCCAAACACCATTCAGGCTTGGAGCATTCAAGCAAGCTCCTGGAAGTCTTTTGGGAACCCCCATTTGCAGGGGGGTTACACGCTCTATCTCGGGTTCACAGGGGGACTTCTCCGCAGACTGCAACTGGTGCAAAATGCAGCTGCTCGGTTATTGACTGGGCAGCAAAAATTGTCATATTACACCAGTACTGTGCGAATTGCACTGGCTGCCAGTCAGGTGGAGAATCCTCTTTAAGGTGGGTCTTCTCACCTTTAAGGCCCTACACGGACAGGGCCCTGGTTACCTGTCAGTCCTCCTGATACCTGTTCCCTCTATCCGCCCTCTCCGATCCTCCAGTGGTGGCCCCCTGACCGTTCCTAGAACGAGGCTTAAATCAGCTGGCAACAGAGCCTTTAGTCTTGCGGCTCCCGTTCTATGGAACTCATTACCAGCTTTGGTCAGAGAGGCCCCCACTATAGATGTTTTTAAGGCCCGCTTGAAGACGCTACTATTCTCACAAGCATTTGATGTTGAGTATGATTTATTTCATAGTTTGTGATTTATTATTTTATTTTTGTATGAATGTTTTATGTATAATGCTTTTAAATTTTGTACGGCGCCCAGAGCCTCCGGGATTGGGCGTCTATTAAATAAATTTGTCTTGCCTTGCCTTACTGCAAGAGCCTCTCTTGAAGATCTACTGTTATGTTAAGTTATTATGTAACTGTACTTTCCGAAGGCAGTCACTACGCACCCCGCTAGCATGGAGTTGGGCAACATTGACATCATGGGCAAGTGGGCTTATGCCTCCCCTACCATTGGCATGAGGATAGCTAGCTGCCAGAGTAATTTTTTTCCAAGTATGAATATGCCCCTCTGGATCAAGCTAAAGTCTCTGGTAGAGGCTGTGCCTGATTCAGAGGTTAAACGAGATACACTACTGTCTGTCAGACAGGGTATTGAATCCAACATTTACCAGCTTAAATCCTCTGTGGATGCCTTTGATGATGCATCTGACTCTGCAGCTGCAATCTTCTGCATCAGGTGAATCCCTGACAGCAGACTGCTGGCTTCACCCAGGATGTCCAGCAAGTCATGAATGTTCCTTTCTATGGTACTTGAACAGTGGGGGGGGACAGTCTCTTAATGAATCTAATGAAACCAGAACGACGCTCGAGACTTCCAGACCAGTTCCCTTTAACTCCCAGAGAGGCAATGGACATGGATCATTCTATAACAAGCAGTCCTTACATAGCAGAGGAGCTCAAAATAACAAAAATCAACCTCTTCAGCATCAAAAGAAAGTGCAGCCAAAAACACCTGATGCCACTTGTCTGAAGCTCCAGCCCTGCCTCATCTCCCAAGTGGAGGGATGCCTGACCCAGTTTACCATCTGTAGGAATCCAACACAGCAGACGAGTTGGTCATCATGATTATCCAAGAGAGTACTCCCTGGATTTCTTATAACCCCCTTCCCCCTCCCAAAAAAAATCTAGCCAGAAGGCAACCCCCTTTGTCAGCTCACATGGCAGAGCTTCTGGCACAGGAGATTGCGGGCCTTCTAAGCAACAGGGCAGTGTAAATAGTGCCAGTGTCACAACAGAGCACTGGGGTTTACTCCCACTGCTACTTATTTCCAAGGAAACCAGGGGCATGCACCCTGTTTTTGACCTCAGAAATTTGATCAAATTCGTGGAGCGAGAAAAATTCAAAATGATTTCTCTGGCCTTTCTGCTACCCTGCCTGAAGCCTCGCTTCGCTAGGTATGTAGGCCACATACCAACGCATTCTGGTACACCCCAGCCACCTCTGTTTTGTTGTGCTGGGACAGCATTACTAGTTCAGAATCCTGTCCTTTGGGCTTTCCTTGGCACTGAGGGTCTTTACAAAGTGCTTTGCAGTACTCGCAGTACATATGAGAAAGTTGGAACTCTAAGTCTTGCCATACTTAGTCAACTGGCTCATCTTAGGCCCATCCAAGTAGGAAACTGAACACGCAGTAGTCACTCTTTCTTAGTTCCTAACCTCCATGGGAGTCTTGCTGAACTTTGAATAGTCTCAGCTTGAGCCTTCTCCCAACCAGAGCCAGAGGTGATTATCACCATGAATGTTTCCCTGCTGTGGTGGGGAGCTCACTGCCAGGGCCTCTAGACACAAGGTGTTTCGGACCTGTCAGACTCATATCGACATCAGTGTTTTGGAGCTGTGAGCTGTTTTGTACAATCTGAAAGCCCTAATGGACTTAGTGAGCCACAGAACAGTCCTACAGACAGACAGTCTGCCATGTACTGTATCCACAAACAAGGAGGAGCATACTCTTAAGCTCTCTTCTCAGGGAGGTGGTGAGAGTGTGGGAATACTGCCTGGAGCAAGAGATCCTGCTACAAGTAATCTATCTGCCAGAAGTCCAGAACACTAGCAAATGAGGTCAGTCAAACAGAGGCCGATCCTTAAGAGTGGTCACTAGCTCCAGACGTTGTGAGATTGCTATACGATGAATGGAGTACTCCAGGTGGAGACCTTTTTGTGTCCCCACTCAATGCCAAACTGTTTCGATTCTGCTCCTGAAATGCAGGACAGTGCATCGTCTCTCAGGATGCAATGGCAGAGTCAATTTCTGTATGAATTCCCTCCAATAACTCTCCTCCAGAGAGTATTGATCAAGTTGGAGGCACACAAGGGCAAGCTGATGGTAGTAGCCCCCTGCTGGCCCCGACAGATGTGGTTTCCTCTGTTGAACAGACTTTCAGTGAACCGAGGACTCAACCACTCAGGACAGACTCACTGGCATAGTCAACTGGCCCTTCCCAACCTGTGCTCCATTCACCTTCAGGCATGGCTCCTAAGTGAACAGGTACAGTGCATCCCAGAGGGTCTCTGAAATACTTTTGGATGCCTGTAAGCTTACCACTAAGAAGACATACATAGCCCAATGGCAAATATTTTCCGTCTGGTGCTCCAAAACCCATATGGCCCCTTTCAGTGTCTGCCCGACAAGGTTCTGGAATAGTTACTGGATCTTTCTTACTCTGGTCTGCAGTATTCTACAGTAGAAATCCACCTGTGTGCTATTTCAGCATATCTTGAGTTTGTGGGTTCCCTCTGCCTAGCACAGCTGCCACTGTTTAAAGGAAAACTACACTCTCATATCTGGTAAATTTTATTTGTTTTCTTATCAACAGACCACTCCTTTCCTGTAGCTGATGGGGACATATGTGTTTGCTTCAGTTTGTTTTCACTGTTCATGCTAGGCCCGCTGTAACTATCCTGGGGGTTTCCATTTTATGATTGTTGAAATCTCATTGTTCATGAGAGCTGCAGTAGCATACGAGAACATGTCAAATCATCTATTCATACCATATATCTCTGTGCTGCAAGTGCAAATATCCTGGAAAAAAAACTCTGGAAATGCATAAATTGAAAGCAGTTTATTGGGAAAACCCCTGTATTACGCACAGTTAGTTTGCAGAGCTAACTGAAGGTAAATGTGATATTTCACACCTTGCTGTGACTAGTTTTGTTGAAATCTAATTAAACGGACAGGCATACTGTAATGTATAAAAAGGGGTTACATCATGTTCTCACATGCTAATGAAGCTCTCTGGGACAGTGAGATTTCAACAGCCATAAAATAGAAGCCCCCAAGATAGTTAAGGGACTAGTATGAACAGTGAAAATAAACTAAAGCAATCACATGTATCCATAACAGCTACAGGAAAAGAGCAGTCTGTTGACATGGAAACAAAATTTTATAAGATATGAGGTTGTAGTTTTCCTTTAAGATGTTCCTCAAGGGCAGTTTACACACAAGGCCTCCTACCAGGAAGCCAGTAGCTCCGTATGACATCAGCCTTGTGTTGGTTATGCTCACTTTCAAGCCCTTTGAGTCTATTGCGCTCTGTGACCTAAAGTTCCTAACTTGGAAAGCAGCCTTTCTGGTGGCTATCACCTCTGCATGCAGAGTTTCTGAAATCTGTGCTTTTTTTGGGGAGGTATACAGTTTCATTTATCCACATTCTAGCAGTTCCACTAGAATGCAACGATTGGCCAGAAGGTCTTTAAAGGAGTACTGCAGTCAAATTTGCAAAAACATATGATCTCACTTTGAGATAGAGCTCTTGCAGCAGTTAATGCCATTAGGATTATGCCACTAGGCACTAGGACTCAATGGAAAAATTTCTAGCTAACAGTCTAAGGCGTGGGACCGCCCCTGACATCGGCACCACCCCTGACGTCACCTATGGTGTAAAAGGGGTGGTCCTCCGGCACTACCGCCGTTCTTTTCCTGCTGTTGACCTGTGCATATCAGCTCCACGGACACCTCCTGCTTCTAGTCGACTACCATTTTCGCACTTCGTGCAGTTAACGATTTTTCTTCCTAATTACGAGTTCGTGTATGTCTTCCCAGCCATCTTCATCTTTAGAGCTCCGGAAATAGAAGTGTGCGTGTGGCAAGCTGATCCTGGTGAAGGAAGCTAATTCGGCCTGCCTGCTTTGTCTTGGCCCCGACCAAAGGCTGAACGACTGCCCACACTGCCAAGGTTTCAACCGGAGGACCAAGATCCGCCGCCTGAACACCCTGAAAGCGTACCTCCTTGAACAAGTGGTCACCATGCAGAATACCCAGTCAGGGCACAGCTCATCTTCTTCTTTGGTGTAGGGCTCTACCCCCATAGAGAAGAAATTGAGTGGGGAAGCGCCATCATAGGGACAAGGACAGATCTAAGTCAGAGTCCCGTCCTAGGTCCTCTTATAAGTCTTCGACCTCCAGCGTGAGGTCAGACTCTGGGGTGGGGCCCCCGGTCTCTCTGGCTCTCCCGGGGATTATGATTGCGGAAGCCCACTACTTCTACTCTGGGGCACAGCTGGGAGTCTTCCGGGCTCGGACTTTCTCAAGACCCTATGCCCCTGGCTCTCTGACCCCATAAGCAGATGCTAGGGTCCCAGTTAGGACAGGCGCATTCAGCAACAGGTTGAACCCTGCCATCCGCAAGAGCACAGTTTCCAGGATGTCCAACAAGACGACAGGGTCGGATGTCTCCAGGAGGTGCCAGGGTAGCGAGTGTTAGAGAAAGCATCATTTGCCTTCCAGCCGTCTGTCGGCCAAGGCTTCGGACCGACATCCGTCCTTCTCGCCCTCCGACTCGCTGTGTAACTGGACCAGATGCTGCCATCAAAGCCTCAGTCTGCTCCACAGGGCCCAGTTGGTAACCTAACTCCAGAGCAAACATTAGAAGAACCTGACGCTATGCTTGGGGGCACAACTGAGACCGGGCACCACCCCCTCCGCCTTCACCTCCTCCTCCTCCTCGTGAGCCTGACAGTCTGACGTCCAAGCACCCAACGCCGGTAGATACAGCTCCACAAGGGCTGACGCCAGACAACAAATGCCACCAGACCCGAAGCCAGGGGACAACATACCGTAGGGGCCGATGCCAGGGCCCCCCAACACCCTTAACCCGACACCAGCACCCCAACCAAGATTAGTTGTTCCTTTAGCAGAGGTTGGGGCCTTGTTTACAAGTTGGTGGAACACTATTAAAGGGGATCTATTGCCTAGGCCACCAGAGCTGGCCCCCAACCCCGTGGGTATCCTGGCACCGGCCCCACCTAGACAGTCTTCTCCCTGACTTCTGCTCCCACCCCCAACGCCAGACTGCCAGACATCAGGGATGAAGGACATGGATCACTTGTACATCTGCTGCATAATCGCCACTCGTCGTTCAGATCCTCCTCCAAGGGTCAATCTCACACGTGTTTGAAAGGTTCATCTGGAGGCTCTTCCTCCTACGATTCTTCAGATGACGACCTGTCCCTGCCATATCCAGATGATCCCTCCTTCCTGGATATTATGAGACCTATCCAATCCTTGAACCAGTAGGACATGGTGAAATTGGACCCTGAGAGGCGACGCTTGGCGAAATTCTTATGGGCCACTGACCCAAAGCCTTTGTCATACCACTCTTAGTGGAACTCTTCTAGGATGTTACAGAAGTAACCTGGAAGTATCCTTCCACGATATTGGCAGTCCCTAAAAAGGCTGACCGTTTATATAGGACACCGAGGGGAGAGCCTCATTTAAGCGAGCAGCCTAAAGCGGATTCCATGATCCTCACAGCTGCCCAAGGAAGAGCTCAACTGCTGAAGCACATGAGCTCCCAGCCTCCAGACAGTCTCTCCAAGAAATTGGACCATTTGGGCCGCAAAGTGTATTCTTGGCCACATGTAACTTAACTGCTTGGCACGTATGGTGATGTATCAGAAATCACTGTGGAACAAGGCCATGGACCTGGCCAAGGCTCAGTCAGACTTTTCCAACAAGTCAGAATTGCTGGCAGTTCTCCAGTCTGGGGCTGATGTCAGTAAGCACGTTCTTAGGTGCTCATACGACTCAGCAGACACTGCCACCAGTGCAGTGGCCACTGGTATATGTCTGAGGTGTGACTCCTGGCTTTGAGTCTCAGGATTCTGCCAGGACCTTCAAGACGCTATACTAGATGCCCTTTTTCATGGCCCGGTCCTTTTCGGGCAGGAGGCCAAAAAGCTGATTCTAGGAGCGTGGATATGTTGTTCATCCACACTCTTTGGCATGTCCCTTTCCATCTTGCCGGAAGTCTTCAAGCTGGCTTCTCCCGACCACCCGGGTGGTATAACTCTCGGCTCTGTCCCATTACGCCCGATCTTCCTTTCTGCTGGAAGATTCGGGTTCCCTCGTGCTAACTCTAGCAATCGTAGGCCCTGGCTTCGCAATGTCGGTTTTTACCGCATTTATCTCTTAAACTCGTTCGAGTTGTCGATTCCGATAATAGCGTATGGATAAGTCGCTCCCCAGATTTCCCTGGTGTTCATGTGGACAGAAAATGTCGCGCACTGATCTCCGCCTTACCTGTGTGTACTGCCTAGATGTCGGTCATGACACCACCACCTGCACCTTTTGCTTAGCCTTCCATCTTAACGTTTTGGATGACCGCATGACGCGCTTTAAGCTGGGGAGACCGGAGAAAAGGAACCCGCTGGTGAAATCGAAGGAGGCGAGGTGAGTGGTTTCCACGGCCACGGGATCTGTCGAACAGCTAGAGCAGATGAAGGCTTTCAAGGAAGAAGCTGCTCAGGTGTCGGCCAGCCGAAGTATTTTCTTTCCTCTCAACCTCAGCTCCACCTTCTCAGGTTCCTTTAGGGAGTTGTGCCAGTCTGTCCCCACCAGGGGTGAGGTGCCCTCGGGCTCGCACTCCTCCCACCCTTGCAAGAGGGACAAGGATACAAAATCTTCCTCCAGAAGACACTCCTGGGACCGAGAGGTCTGAGTCCCAGGAAGCGGCAGTCTCTGCTTCGGTCGAAATCACTTCCTCAGCCGCATGCTTCACGGATCTTCCGTCTGGCCAGGCGGACACCGAAGCATCAGCTGAACCGGCTGAGATTTTTATCGAGCCACTTTCGCTGACTCCGGTCGATGATCCTCTAGAAAGGACACCTATCCTCTCTTTCCCCAGTCACGAGATGCCTCCTCTGGGTGTCTTGATTGAGGGAATCGAACCGGAACCTCTATTCTCTTCCCCCATCCCCGAGTCCAGTTTCCCTCAATCGACCTAACCAACCCAGTCAGTCTCGATTGAGGACTCTGTCTTCTTTGACCGGAAAATCAAAGAAAGACCACCGGCATTCAAAAAAGAAGCACCGCCGCTGATCCTCATCCTCCTTGGACGAGGAGAGGCTTCGACGGAAACTGTCGGCTATGAGTAACTCATGTGGCAACAGCTGATTTTGGCCAGGCAGAAGCTGGCTACGCCGTCCGCCCTGGTCATTATTTGGCTTGTGCCTCAAGGGCCTACGCTGACCCCTCCAGAACCAGAGGCTTCGGTTCCTCCACCTGGGTGGCCGGTCCGTATTCCGGCTAGGCCCATACCGGTCTCGTCACCGATTAGGGTGGAGCCACCGCCTAAGCAGCCTCCCAGTGGGGCTCCCTCTAAAGAGGACCGTCCAGACACCGGGCTTCCCCAACGTCTGTCCATCTTGGTCACTCTAGATCGCCCTCGGCGTATCGAAGGGGACATGGGCGGGGGACCGCTGTACCCCGACTCCTCGGATTCGGATACCACCGGTTTGCACTCCCATCCTGCTGATGAGGAGTCACTCTCGGCAGCTTTGGAGGAAGGTCCCTCCTCCTTTCAGGGCATTCTCTGCCTTATCTCCGATTCTACCGGGATACCCTTGGAGTCCATCCAGAAAAAAGCGGAGTACCCCCTTATGGATATCCTTAAGAGGGGGGATACCCCGACGGAGGCCTTTCCAATAGCGGAAGCCATTACTGGTCCGGCCCTTGAGCTTTGGCAGTGTCCAGCTTCCTGCCCAGCACCGTCTGACCATCTGGCCCATAAGTACGCTTGGGATTCACGGAGCATCCCTCAGCTGAGAGCCTGGTGACTGCTTCCATCTTCAGATGTACTGGTAGTTCTGCCGACACCGACTGACCTCCGGACAAGGAGTCCAAGAACATGGACCACTCCACCCGTAAGGTATACCCGGCCTCTTCCTTGGGCCTTTGTCAGGCCAGTTTGGCTGTAATCATGGCATACTTCTCCCATGCCCTCCTAGGGTCATTGGATGAAATACTTCCTCGGCTCCCCGCGGACATGCAGACCACAGTCAAGCAAGTCCATGATCAGGGCCGTGCTGGTGCCAAACAGCAGCTCCAGACGGCCCTGGACATCAGGGATTCTTGTTCCCTCTCTTTAGCAGCCACAATGGCCACCCACTGCAGGGCCTGGCTGCGGTTATTCTCCATTCCAGCGGATACCCAGCACAAGTTAGCTGATGTGCCTTTCCTTGGTACCGACTTGTTCGGCCCGGGAGTGGCAGGCCACCTTCAGTGTATTGAACAGTCCAGTGCCACCCTGGACGCCACTTCTGGTAAGGGTTCCTCGGGGGCAAGAACCAGCAGAAGAGGAAGCCTTTTCGGCATTCCTTCCCTGCGGTCAGGCAGCCATCCTATCAAGGAGGTCAGCAGCACCAACGGCAACAGCAGGCTCAAGCTTGGCACCCTAGGCCCAAGCAGGGTCCTCAACAGCCCCGTAAAGGAGGTAGAGGCATTGGTCCAGGAGCTTCCTCCTCATCATCTAAGCCTGGTCAGTGACGGGTTGGGGGTTGCCACCTCAATACCCGTCACGCCTGCCCTGGGTCCTCCCGTGGGGGGGTCGGCTCCACCACTTTCTTTCCGCCTGGTCCGATATCACTTCGGACAGGTGGGTTCTAGAAGTGGTAGGGCAGGGACTGCCTCTGGAATTCCAGCAGTACCCGCCCAGCCGAGCCCCGCGCCCCTTGGGAGGAAAGGATCTTAGCTCTCACACAGTCGGCTCTTCGAGATGACATAGCTCAGCTCCTCCACAAGGAGGCGATAGCTCCAGTGTCGGATCTGCCTGTAGACCCAGGCTTTGTATCCATGTACTTCCTGGTGCCCAAGCGAACGGGGGCTTGGCGCTCCATCCTAGATCTCCATGACCTGAATCAGTATCTCGGTTTTCGCACCTTCTGGATGGTAACTGTGAACCAGATCATACCATCCCTGGAGCGAAACATGTGGATCTTCCTGGACATAAGTCTCCACCACTCATTCACACTAGTGGGATTAGCGCCGGAGGCAGTAGGACCATCGGGAGCAAACTTTTTGCTGGAGGGTCGGCGCGAGAGATGGCACCATGAGGCACGGCGCCGCAAGCAGCGGCTCGAGCGGTAATGACTATCTCGGCGACGACCCTCCAACCGCCTCAGTTCCTTTTTCCGCCTCGCTGAAAAGGCTTAGTGACGACGTCACTAGCTGGAGTCAAACTCAAACTAGCGTGATAGTTTTCAGTTTGTTTTTTGTAACATTATCACGATAGTAGTATCGCTTAATTTTATTCTATTTTCGTTAAATTTTTCTAATATTTTAAATTTAACTTACTTGAAGAAGTCTCGGCCTACTGGACGGAGTCGACCATGAGCAGGTCAGGCGACGGTAGGGAGACTTCGTATGAAAGCTGTTCAGTCAGCCGGGCTGGGTCCGGTCAGCCTCCTTCTCCTCAGCGGGGTTCCGACAACGGTCAGTCCGATGCCCGTGGGGATGGGCGGTCCCCCCGTCGGCATAAAATAAACAGTCGCATTTCTGGCACCGTCTCGCCTCGAGCCTCTTCTTGCCCAGAGGTCAAAAAAGAGAAGGCATCACTCGAGGTCGCCCTCTGGTATGTCTGCGCGTCGACGGTCGGTTATCGTTGCTAGTTGCCGGTCTCCTCCTTCGGAGTCGCCAACTTCCGGTAATCGTCGTCCTCGACATCGGAGCCCCTCCCCGCCTATAGGTAGGGCTCCAGATGAGCAGTTTCATCAGTGGGCCGCTCTTATGGAGCGATGGGCTCGGAGGTTGGTTCTTCTGCCTGGCTCGGTTGCCTCAGAGCCCTCGGGCTCCTCCTGCGATCAGGTAGGGCGGTTGGACCTTCCTAGTCTCGCGGCGCCTTCTTCGGTGCCAGCGACTCCGTGCTTAGGTGTTTCCCCCCCTCACATGGCTGCGGCGCAGGGGGCCACACCGATGCCCTTATCTCCTGTTTTTTTTCCTCCTCTAGCTTTCCAGGTTCCTGGGGCTTTTCCGGCGCCTTCCGCAGGGTCTGTTGGCTTGTCGGCGCCGTTTTCGGTGCCGCTGGGTCTTGCGGCGCCGTCCGCAGCGCCGCGTGGTCTCAGCTGGCGCGCCCGGGCGGTGCCGTCTGTCTGGCGCGCGTCCAGCGCCGTTCGATGGCGCCTGCTTCGGCGGCGCCGGCACTGCCAGGGCGCTTGCGGTTCCACGTGCCTCTTTGGCGCCGTGTGCCTCCTCGGTGCCGTTTTCAACCCGTTTTGCCGTCTCGGCGCCGGGGGCCCTCGGGGACTCTCCTTGTTTTTCTATTTCCTCCTCTCCTAATTTTCACTCCTTTCCTGTCGAAACAGTCCTTCCTGGACCATCAGGAGATGATGTTGAGCCTGACCCAGACCTTCGGTTGGGTGATGAAGTGGAGGAAACAGGATCTTTCTTAGCTACAGAGCCTGTGGTGAGGACCTGTCCTTCAAGTCTCTGTTGAAGAACCTGAGATCCACTCTTCTCTCAGACTACAGACATCGATCCTGGGAAGATATTAAGACTCCAGTATCTTCATGCTTGGAGATCCCTACAGTTTGACTCCTCCGATCCAGCCTTCCTTGAGGCTGTCTCAAATGGTATGGAATAATCCTGCTCTTATTCCCTCAGTGGCTAAATCCATTGATAAAGTATTCAGCTCCCAAGGATCGTCCCTTTTGGCATCCCAAGCCTCTGCGGATCCTACTGTAGTCCTGGCAGAGAATGACAAGGTCGTTCTTCCTCAAACTACTTCAGCTCGACCTATTAACAAAGAGTCGTAAGATTGATACATTAGGTAAGAGAGTCTTTGCTGCCTCCACTCTAAGTATACGTATCCAGTTATCAAGGCTATTTTTCTCAGTATGAGTATATCCTGTGGCACTCTATGAAAAGAATGGTTGAAGCTCTTCCAGATTCGGACTCCAAGTCAGAGCTTCTTCTGACGTTATTAGAGGTATTGAGTCAATAACCAACAGGTCAAAGCCACCATGGGCGCTTCGACACTGCTACCGCTCAGCAGCCGCAGATTTATACTCGGCGCCATTCCTGAGCTGCGCGTTCTTCTGGCTTCGCAGAATGATGCTCAGCAGCAGGTAATGCGCTGCGCACGGTGATGCTCTATCTTTTTGGCCCTCAGGTGGAGCAAGCCTTAGAGGCCACTCAAGGACTAGATCGGCCATTAAATTGGCCAGACCTCCGCATGCCCCCTCTCGGGGGCATGTGAACAGACGTCAGTTTCATAGTCGTCAGTCCTTTCGAGGCAGAGGCAGGGGAAGCTTCCATAAAAGCCAACCTGCCCAACCTCAAAAGAAGACGCGCAGAAAGCGAGGGGCCTAAAGCCCCAGCGCCACTTATGAATTGCTGGCCCAAGTTCCATCCACTCTGCCGAGGTGGAACTTTCTCCTCCGGTGGGAGGTCGTCTGATATACTTCTACAACCAGTGAAGTCCATAACCGGACAAATGGGTCGCTTCGGATAATTCGCGAAGGTTGTTCTCTCAATTTCTTGAAACCCCGAATTGTCCTCCCAGGCGACAACCCAGGTTGTCGGCCTCTCAGTCAGACCTCCTCACCCCCCGAGATCCAGGGCCTTCTGAACAACAGGGCAATAGAACTGGTGCCCCAGTATTCATGTAAACACAGGGTTCTACTCCCATTACTTTCTGGTTCCAAAGAAATCTGGGGATGCGCCCATTCTAGACCTCAGAAAGTTAAACAAATTTCTCCCAGGAGAAATTCAAATAATTTCTAGGTACCCTGTTACCCTTGCTGCATCAGCACGACTGGCTGGCCTCACTGGATATGCAGGATGCTTACCAGCATATCCCCGTCCACCCGACCCACCGCAAGTTCCTCAGGTTTGTAGCTTTGGGTCAGCATTATCAGTTTAGAGTCCTGCCCTTTGGGCTGTCCTCGGCGCCGCGAGTTTTTACAAAGTGTGTGCAGTTCTCGCAGCGCATCTCAGGAAGATCAGACTCAGAGTGTTTCCCTACCTGGACGATTGGCTTCTAGCAAGCCCTTCCAGCCAAGGGACTTTGGAAGCTGTGCAAACGACTTCTCGTCTTCTCATGTCCATGGGAGTTCTGCTGAATTTGAAAAAATCTCAACTGCAGCCCTCCAGAGGCTCCTTTCATAGGGACACTTCTAGACACCTCTTCGCGAAGGCTTTCCTTCCAGAGGACAGAAGACTCGACATCCTTCGGATGGCCCGTTACATCGGGGAGAACCAATCGGTTACAGCTCTCTCGATGCAACGCATGTTGGGTCTCATGGCGTCCTCGGTGTTCACTGTACCCCTGGCCCGGTTGCACATGAGAACCACCCAATGGATGCTCTCCACTCAGTGGTCTCCGACCTCTCACCCCCAGTCTTATCCCATCAAGGTGAAGGAGCCCCTTTGAAGGTCTCTCACCTGGTGGTCTCAAGAGAGCAATCTCCTGGAAGGATTCCCCTTTGCTCCCCCGGATCATCAGATCTCCATCACCACAGACGCATTGCTAATGGGATGGGGAGCTCACTGTCACTCCCTCCACACTCAAGGTGTATGGACTCAGTTCAAAACTCATCTCCACATAAATGTCCTGGAGATGAGAGCGGTCCTCTATGCGATCCGAGCTCTGAAGGATGTCCTTTGTCACAAGAACATTCTCCTTCAAACGGACAACAAAGCTGTGATGTATTACATCAACAAGCAAGGCGGTGCTCATTCTTATCCCCTTTGCAGGGAAGCAATGAGGGTGTGGGAGTGGTGCTTGGAGCACAAGTCTCTGATTCAAGCGGTTTATCTGCCAGGTATACAAAACGACCTAGCAGATCACCTCATCAGAACGGAGGCAGACCCTCACGAGTGGTCTCTCGATCCAGCCGTAGCTCGGTCTCTGTTCAAAGAGTGGGGACTCCAGACCTGGACCTTTTGCATCCCCACTCAACCAAAACAGCGCTCTTCTGCTCCAGAAATCCAGGGCCTGGCATTTTCTGTCAGGATGCGTTCAGGCTGCGGTGGACAAAGCGCTTTCTTGCCTTTCCACCGTCCTCTAATCAGAGAGTACTCTTCAAGTTCGAGTCTCAGGGGACCAAAATGATTCTCATTGCTCCCTCCTGGCCTCGGCAACTATGGTTTCCTCTACTCAACAGTATGTTGGCAGCCTCTCCGAGACCACTTCCCTTGCAAATCAATCTTTTGACTCAGGGTTCGTTGGTCCATCCCAGCCTGAAATCACTTCACCTTCATGCTTGGCTCCTGAAGAGGTGGAAGTGAATCGGTTCAACGTCTCTCGTAGAGTCTGACATCCTTCTGGCTGCTCTTAAAGCCAGCCAACCAGTCGCTTCAAATGGAAGTTTTTCTCTCTGGTATGCAAAATCCTCTTGGAATCCTTTTCCCTGTCCTCCTGACAAGGTTCTGGAGTATCTTTTGGACCTATCAAACTCAGGTCTCCAGTACTCCACAGTTAAAGTTCACCTTAGTGCCATCTCAGCGTTCCATGAGCCGGTTTCTTCCTTGACTCTGGCTCAGTTACCTATGGTGAAGAGATTTCTTAAGGGATTCTTCATACCAGACCCCTGTTAGCGTCCAGTTGCAGCCTGGGACATTAACCTGGTGCTGGACATGCTCACTCGAAGCCTTTCAGACCCCTAGCTACCTGTGAGCTAAAATTTCTTACCTGGAAGACTGCCTTCCTGGTGGCCATTACCTCAGCCCGCAGGGTCTCTGAGATACATGCCCTGGTTACGGACCCTCCGTATACTGTATTCCATAAAAACAAGGTAGTTCTCCGTACTCATCCTAAATTTCTTCCCAAGGATGTGTCAGAATTCCATCTAAACCAACCTCTGGTACTTCCCGCTTACTTCGCTAATTTCCAAAATGAAGGGGAACGAGCTCTTCATTCCTTGGATGTTAAGAGAGCCTTGCGGTTCTATTTAGATAGAACCAAGGATGTTCGCAAGACTCAGCAACTGTTTGTTTCTTTCAGCGACACCCGGCTGGGTCAACCTGTCGCTATCAGATGCATCTCATCATGGTTAGTGGCATGCCTTCGGCATTGCTATTCCATGGCTCAAGTTAAATTAGAAGGTAGAGTGTACGCTCACTCTACTAGGGCGGTCGTGGCATCCCTAGAGGAAATTCGCAATGTTCCAATTGCAGATATCTGCAACGCCGCCACCTGGAGCTCAGTGCATACCTCCGTTAAGCATTATGCACTGGATGTTCATGCCAGGCGTCATTCCGCATTAGAGCAGAACTATCCTTAATGGACTTCTGTCTTAGTCGCGTGAGCTCTGGCTCTCCTGCCGCCCTTTTGGAGATTATCAGCTTGGTACTCTCCACTAGTGGCAGATGAGTGAGTGGAGACTGATCCAGGAAGATATGAAAAATGCATACCTACCGTAATTCTTGATCTTCTTGGACGAGTCTCCACCACTCATTCCACGCCACCCTCCATCCCCGGAGCTCACTGCTGTATTGGTCTTCACTCCCTCAAATCTTTAGGCCGTGAAGACTTCTGTTGACCCTTCTTACACGGTCGTGACGGACTATCTTATATCCGCTTTTTAAGGTTAGATTTACTCTACGTTAGTTGCGCTGCACCTCCTTGGTAAAAAGGTACTGAGGCGGTTGGAGGGCTGCGCCGAGATAGTCATTACGGCCGAGCTGCTGCTGGCGCCTGCCTCGGGCGCCATCTCGCGCGGACCCTCCAGCAAAAGTTTGCTCCCGATAGGTCCTAGTGCCTCCGGCGCTAATCCCACTAGTGTGAATGAGTGGTGGAGACTCGTCCAAGAAGATCAAGAATTACGGTAGGTACGTAATTTTCATTTCTAGGGACATGGATATGTTGTTCATCCACACACTCTGGCAGGTATCCTTGCCACTGTAATTCTTGCCGGAAGGTCTTCAAGCTGGCTCCTCCCACCCACCCACGTGGTAAAACTCTTGGCTCCGCCCCATGACGCCAGATCTTCCTTGCTGCTTGGAAGCTCAGGTTCCCTCCTTAGCGCTCTGCGTTTTAGACTGGATCCTAACTCTTCGGTTCATCCGAAATTGGTTTCGAAGTTTTCTAAACTTCGGTCTTCTTCTTCCCTCGCGGCTGCAATGGACAAATCTATTCCCGGCTTTCGGAGGTGCCCTTGCGGGCAGAAAATGTCCAAGACGGATCTGCACTCCACGTGCGTCTACTGCTTCGGCCTATATCACGACCTGCAGGCTTGCGAGTTGTGCCGCTGTTTATCGGCCAACATTCTGGACGATCGCTCTGCCAGTTTGAAGCTTGGGCGCCCCGAGAAACGTTTTCCACCGGTAAAATCCAAAGAGGCTCGTTTGGCGGTGTCCGCGGCGGCTGGCTCGGCTGAGCAGCTCGAGCAGATGATCGCCCTCGAGGAGGAGCGTCCCCAGGCCGCATCTTCCTCCTCTCGGCTGCAGCATTTATCCCGCTCTCTCCGAGTTCCTCGTGCTCCGGCCGTTAAGGAACTTTGTTAGTCCTTTCCCGAAAGGAGAGGGCCTTCGGGACATTCTTCTCTGCCCAAGAAAGGGAGTCGAAAGGTAAGTCCCACCGTCGGCGTTCGTGGGAGCCAGGAGGTCCCTTCCCGGGCAGCGACCGTCGACTTTGGTCGAGGTTGCGGCTGTGAGGGCCGCTTCTGGCTTCGCGGTGCCGCAGGCCAGCCTGCGAGACTCCATGAAGTCGAGATTTTTCCGATCCATTAGACGGGCTGTCGACTGGAGAAGCCGACAACCCTACTTCACCGGTTCCCCCGGTGGATAGCGAGGCTCTGCCTGCTCCTTCGGGACCGCAGTCCCTGGTTAAAGTTCCCGAGCCGAGGGAAGAGCGGGTGTCCCCCGCCCCTTCCCAGACCCACCTCGGTCCCCCCAAGGGTCTCGGTCTCGGACCTCTTCTCGGTCCAGCCATTCCCGCTAACATTGGCGGTCTTCGGTCTCATTACCGGAGTAAGCGGCGACGCCGTTCTTCCTCGGTGAGGAGAGGCTGCGGCGTAAGTTGCGCCGGCACTACGAGGATCTTATGTGGCAGCATTTGCTGTTATCCGGGCCTAAGCCGACCCTGGCCAGGACCCCGGCCATCAAGTGGCTGTCGCCAGAACGCCTGAAGCAACCACTCGTTCCAGTCGAGTTGCCTGCCCCAGGGCCGGTTGCTGAGCCGAAACCAGCTGGTCCACCGATTGTGGTGGAACCTCCGCCTCCACAACCGAAGTTGGGGGCACCAACCAAGAATTCTCGGTCAGGTCACGGCCTGCCCCACAGATTGTCGGTCAACCTCACTCCCGACCGTCCTCGGCAGGTGGAGGGTGGTTCAGGGCCGAGGCAGCTCTTCGCAGACTCTTCGGAATCCGACGACGATTCCTCCCTGTTCTCCAGGCAGTGCGATCTGGAGTCCTCCGGGGGCCAGTCAGTGGACGATAGTCCATCGTCCTTCTTGAGTCTGCTTCGACTCATCTCTGAGTCCACCGGGATGCAGCTCGAGCCCATGTCCAAACGGGCCAAGTATCCCCTGACAGAGATTCTGGACTGTGGGGATTCTCCCACGGAGGCAATTGTCGGCCCAGCCTTGGAGCTTTGGCAGCGGCCTGCTTCCTGTCCTGCGCCCTCGGCCAGGATGGCCAGGAAGTATGCGGTCCCTATCGGCTCTTTGCCCGGTTTCTCGGAACACCCCTCTGCCGAGGGGTTAGTCACTGACAGCGTTTTCCGGCGTTCCGGTGGGATGTGGACAAGCCCCCCGACAGAGAGTCCAAAAAGCTGGACTTTGCCGGGCGCAAGGTGTATGCTGCGTCCTCCCTTGGCCTCCACAGGCCAGTTCGGCCGTGCTGATGGCACACTTCTCCCACGCCCTCATGGGCTCCCTGGATGAGGTTGTTAATCATCTCCCGCCTGTCCTGCAGACCACGGTCCGCCAGGTGCGGGACCAGGGTAGGGCGGTGGCGAAGCAGCAGCTCCAGACTGCTCTGGACATAGGTGATTCCTGTGTCAGGTCAGTAGCGGCCGCGGTGGCCATGCGACGCAGGGCGTGGCTGAGGATATCCACCTTCATGGCGGATACCCAGCACAAGGTGGCAGATGTCCCCTTCTTAGGGACTGACCTCTTCGGCCCTGCAGTGGAGGGACACCTCCAGCGGATTGAGAAGTCCAATGCCACTCTGGACTCGGGCACCTCTGCCCAGAGGGACAAAGGCCGCCGTCCGCAGCAGAAGTCCTTTCGTCCTTCGGTCCCTGCTTCTCGACCGGCCCAGCAGCACCAGCAACAGGGCCAGCAGACTCACGCTTGGCGTCCCAAGCCCAAGCCGACGGCTTCCTCTAACAGGAAGCAAGAAGGTAAAGGCCCGAGAGGTCCCTCGGCCGGTTCTTCCCCCAAGCCTACCCAGTGACGGGTTGAAGGGTGCCGCCCCCAACCTTGTCACTCCCCCCTGGGTTCCCCCCGTGGGGGGACGGCTCCGCCACTTCCTTTCTGCCTGGTCCGCTATCACCACGGACCGCTGGGTGTTGGAGGTGGTAGGAAAAGGCCTGCCTCTGGAGTTCGAGCAGGTTCCGCCTTTTCGAGCCGTCGCCCCTCGGGGGGCCACGGCATCCGCAGCCTCGCTGCCGGGCCGATATTGCCCTGCTCCTCGAAAAAGAGGTAATCAGGAAGGTGGTGGATCCTCCTCCAGACCCGGGGTTTGTGTCCAGGTACTTCCTGGTCCCAAAACGGACAGGGGACTGGCGCCCCATTCTCGACCTGCATGACCTGAACAAGTTCCCACGGTCTCGGAACTTCAGGATGGTCACTCTGGCTCAGATAATCCTATCCTTGGAACGAGGCATGTGGTTCTGCTCCCTGGACCTCCAGGTCGCGTTCTTTCACGTCCCTATCCGTCTGTCCCATCAGAGGTTCCTCCGCTTCAGAGCGGAGGGATCCCTATACGAGTTCCGGGCCATGCCCTTCGGCCTCTCCCTAGCTCCCAGGGTCTTCACCAAATGCATGGCAGTGGTGACAGCATTCCTGCGGCGCCGAGGGGTCCGGGGGTACCCTTACCTGGATGATTGGCTGATAGCAGCCCCCTCCAGACTGGAGGTGGAGCGGTCCAGAGATCTGGCCCTCCAGGTTTGCTCTCAAGTTGGCCTCCTCATCAAGCGAGGCCAAGTCCCAGACTGATACCAAAGCAGGCGATTCTGTTCATCGGGGCAGAGCTCGACTCTCTGCGAGCCAGAGCACGGCTCCCGGTGGACAGGGCCGAAGTTCTTTCCTCCTTTGCCCAATCATTTCTGGTTGGGCAATTGCGCCCTGCCCGGGACTTCCTGCGCCTCCTGTGCCTCATGGCGGCCTGCACCGGCGTGGTCCATTGGGCCCGTTGGTACATGCGTCCCCTTCAATGGGGACTGGCCAGCCAATGGTCACAACACCGCCATCCGTTGGACCGACCTGTGACAGTGACCCAGGAGATGTGGAACGCTCTCCAATGATGGATCGTTCCAGCACATCTGCAGGAGGGTATCCCGTTCGTCCGCCCCGAGCCGACGGTCTCTCTCCTGACCTACACATCTCTGATGGGTTGGGGTGCCCATCTGGGAGAACACCGAGCGCATGGCCTCTGGTCCCCTCGGAAGTCCCGGAGCCACATCAACCTTCTGGAGCTCCGAGCGGTCCGTCTCACTCTCACCACCTTCGCTCCGTTTCTACGGGGTCAAGTGGTTCAGGTCCAGACGGACAACACCACGACCATGTACTATCTGAACCGCCAGGGTGGGACGCGTTCCATGCTGTTATACAAGGAAGCTCTCCGCATTTGGTCCCTAGTGCGCAGCCTGGAGGCGGCTCTCCTAGCCATTCACATGGCAGGAGCCTCCAACACCCTGGCCGATGCCCTAAGCGGATAGGGGCTGCGTCTCACAGTGGTTTCTCCTGCGGAGGTAGTACAAGATCTTTTCTCCCACTGGGGCACGCCTCAGGTGGACCTGTTGCCTCCAGGGAGAATGTGAAGCTGAGTCTGTTCCATGCCCCCAAGCAGGGCTCGCTGCAGGGATGCCTTCTCGAGCCGTGGACCCCGGTCCTCTTCGCTTTTCCCCATTTCACTTGATCCACAAGGTGCTTCTCAAGGCGAGGAGGTACAAAGCGCAGGTGATTCTGAGTAGCCCCAGACTGGCCCGCCAGTTCTGGTATCCAGATCTCCTCAGCCTCAGCTCCAGGCTCCCGAGGCGGCTTCCAGCCCGCCTGGACCTGATCTCAGTCAATCAGGGGAAGGTATTCCATCTGGACCTTCAATCCCTGCACCTGACGGCCTGGTTCCTGAGTGGCTAGAGTTCCAGGCTTTGGGTCTTTCCGACGAGGTCCTCAATGTCGTTGAGGCGTCCCATAAGGAGTCGCCCAGGAAATGCTATGCCTTCAAATGGAAGAGGTTTTCCATTTGGTGTCAGGGGAAGGGCTTGGACCCTTCTGACTGCCCCTTGGCAAGCATTCTGGACTACCTGTGGTCCCTTTCTCAGTAAGGGCTTCAGTCGATGACCCTTAAGGTGCACCTGGCAGCCATCTCTGCTTACCGGGCGCGGGCCGGCAAGCAGTCGGTGGCACAGGAGAAGGTGGTCAGGCACTTTTTCAAAGGCCTTGACCACATTTCCCCTCCGGTGCGAGAACCTCCACCTCCGTGGGATCTACTGCTGGTATTGGCCAAGCTCATGGGCAAGCCATTCAAACCAATGCACAGGTGTGATCTTTCACACCTGTCGTGGAAGACTGCCTTCTTGGTGGCTATCATGTCAGCCAGAAGGATGGGAGAGCTCCAGGCGCTTTCCATCGAGCCTCCCTACCTGGTCTTCCACAGGGACAAGGTTGTCCTGCGCCCCCACCCGAAATTCCTTCCGAAGGTGGTGTCGGAGTTTCCCCTCAACCAGCTGTTGACTCTGCCGGTGTTCTACCCCAATCACACCTCGGAGGCCGAGTATAGGCTCCATACTTTGGACCCTAGATGAGCGCTCGCTTACTATAAGGAGCAGATGGCTGAAGTTCGGGGAGAGGTTCGCCAGCTGTTTGTCACCTACGCTGAAGCCGCACCTGGCAGACCTGCAGCAAAGCGGACGATAGGCAGGTGGATCACCTCCTGCATAGAGCTCTGCTACAGGTTGGTGGGCATGGAGCCTCCCAGAGGGATAAGAGCTCATTCTACCCGCCATACTGCTGCATCGGTAGCTGCTTCCAGGGACGTCCCTATCCAGGATATCTGCAGGGCTGCTACCTGGAAGTCGGCACATACCTTTAGTACCCACTACCACATCGACCTCGAGTCACGCTGGATGCTGGTTTTGGGGCCTCGGTTCTCCAGTCTCTCTTTCCCAAGTAAGTATCAGGGGTGTGCGCCTTACCTCCCTCCTCCCAGAGAACTGCTAAGAGTCTGCCAGAGAGTGTAGATGAACAACATATCCACGTCCCTAGAAATACAGGTTACTCACCTGTAACAGGAGTTCTAGGAATGGTATATGTTGTTCATCCACACGACCCACCCGACCTCCCCGGCTTCGACGCACAACCTGAGCTTCCAGCGGGCTAGATCTGGCGTCATGGGGCGGAGCCGAGAGTTTTACCACCCGGGTGGGTGGGAGGAGCCAGCTTGAAGACCTTCCGGCAAGAATTAAAGCGGCAAGGATACCTGCCAGAGAGTGTGGATGAACAACATGTACCATTCCTAGAACTCCTGTTACAGGTGAGTAACCTGTATTTTTGTTCACTGGATCTACAGGACGCATTTTTTCATGACCCAATCTGTCCGTCCGGTTCCTCCAGTTCAGGGTTGAGGGGACCCAGTACGAATTCTGAGCCATGCCTTTCGGCCTGTCATCGGCCCATCGGGTCTTCACCAGATGCATTGCAGTGGTGGCAGCCCATCTTCGGCGTCGAGGAGTTTGAATTTACCCTTATCTCGACGACTATCTCTTGGCGGGTTCCTCCCTTCAGGAGGTGGAGAGATCCAAGGACCTGGCTCTCAGAACCTGCTCTCAGCTTGGCCTCCTGATTAACGAGGCCAAGTCGGAACTTGTGCTATCTCAGGTGATGGGCTTCATCGGGCAGAGCTCAGCTCTCGTCAAGCCAGAGCTCAGCTCCTGGCAGATAGGGCGGAGGTTCTTTCCTCCTTTCCCCGATCATTTCTGGTTGGGCTCTTGCTCCCTGCCCGGTACTTTCTGTGCCTTCTGGGTTACATGGCAGAGTGCACCTCAGTGGTCCATTGGGCCAGGTGGCACATGCGCCCCTTTCAGTGGGAGCTGGCCACCCAGTGGACTCAGCGCCACAGTCATTTCGACCAGCTGATCACTGTAACTCAGAAGATGTGGAACGCTCTCCAATGGTGGACCGCCCCAGACCGGTTGCAGGAGGGGATCCCGTTTGTCCGCCCCGAGACGACTGTTGTTCTCACGACTGATGCCTCTCTTATTGGCTGGGAGCCCACATGGGGACAACAGGGCCCACGGGTTCTAGACTCCCGATGAGTCCCGATGCCACATCAACCTGTTGGAGCTCAGAGTAGTCAGACTGACACTGTCAGCATTCGCTCCTCAGCTCCGGGGTCAAGTGGTTCAGTTCCAGACGGACGATACCACGACCACGTACTACCTCAACAAACAGGGCAGCATGCACTCCCGTCTGCTGTGCAAGGAGGCGCTCCGCATCTGGACCCTCGTCAGCCGGTTGGAGGCGGATGGTCTAGCCATCCATGTGGAAGGAGTCTCGAACCAGCCGCATAGGCCATACATCCCACGAGTGGTCACTCCATCCAGAGATAGCTTACAGTCTGTTCTACCATTGGGGCAAACCGTTGGTGGACCTGTTTGCCTTCAGGGAGAACGCTAAGCTGAGTCTGTATCATGCCCGCCCCCCCAGCAGGGTTCGCTGCAGGGGGATGCCTTTTCGAGGCTGCAGACCCCAGGCCTCCTCTTCGCCTTCCCTCAGTTTTCCTTGATCCACAAGGTGTTACTCAAGGTGAGGAGGGACAAGGCGAAGGTGATTCTGGGAGTCCCAGATTGGCCACGCCATTCTGGTACCCAGATCACCTCAGTCTCAGCTGCAGGCCCCCAGAGCGGCTTCGTACATGCCCAGACCTGATATTACTGAACCAGGGGAAGGTCTTCCATCTGGACCTTCAGTCCCTGCATCTCACAGCCTGGTATCTGAGCAGCTAGAGTTCCAGGCTCTGGGTCGTTCCGAGGATGTCTACACTGTGGTGGAGGCATCTCGTAAGGAATCGACCAGGAAATGTTATGCCGTCAAATGGAAAAGGTTTTCCATTTGGTGTCAGGGTAAGAGTCTGGACCCCTTATCCTGCTTTGTGGCTAACATTTTAGACTACCTTTGGTCTCTCTCCAAGTGGGTCTACGGTCATCAAGCCTTAGGGTGCACCTAGCAGCCATTTCTGCTTACCAGGCACGGGCTGGTCAGCCGACATTGGCACAGGCGACAGTGGCTGTTCGCTTCTTCAAAGGCCTGGATCACATATCCACTCCGGTGCGTGAACCCCCACCTCCATGGGGTATTCTGCTTGTATTGGCAAAGCTCATGGGCAAGCCATTCGAACCAATGCATGTGTGTGCCTTGTCACACTTGTAGTGGAAGACGGCCTTCCTGGTGGCTGTCACATCTGCCAGAAGGATAGGGGCGCTCCAGGCGCTTTCGGTGGACTCCCCTTATCTGGTCTTCCACAGGGGCAAGGTTGTCGTGCGCTCCCACCGAAATTCCTTCCGAAGGTGGTGTCAAAGTTTCACCTTAACCAAGTGTTCCTCTGCTTGTCTACTACCTCAACTACACCTCTGACGACGAGTACAGGCTTCATACTTAGGACCTGAGACGTGCTCTTTCTTAGTGCCTATTACCATATCGACCTTCAGTCATGCCGGGATGCTGGTTTTGGGGCCTCAGTTGTCCAGTCTCTGTTCCCTAAGTAGGGGGTGTGCGCCTTGCCTCCTTCCTCTTGGAGATCTGCTAGGAGTCTGCCAAGAGGTGTGGATTAATAACATAGCCACGTCCCTAGAAAAACAGGTTATTCACCTGTAACAGTAGTTCTAGGTGTGGTGTATTTTGTTTATCCACACGGACCCACCCTACCTCCCCGGCTGCAGATGCACAACATCTGGCTTCCAGCAGGCTAAGATCTGGCATCCTGGGGCGGAGCAGAGGTATATGCCACCCGGTTGGGTGGGAGGAACCAGCTTGAAGACTTACGGCAGATTTAAAGTGGAAGGGACATGCCAAGAAGTGTGGATGAACAATATATAACACTCCTAGAACTGCTGTTACAGGTGAGTAACCTGTTTTTTTTCTGCTATCAGAAATATTGGAAAACCCTCCCGGGGAGGTTCAGGGGCACTCCGCCATGGGTATGGCTGCATCTACTGCTTGTTTCAAGAATGTGTCAGCCACTGATATTTGTGCCATAGCCACTTGGAGTTCGGTCCACACTTTCATGAAGCATTACATTTTGGACATTGCCTCTAGGCGATGGGCAGGCTTTGGCCTAGCTGTGCTTCAGGGTCTCTTGTCCTGAGCTTACTGCCTTTTCTACAGCTTTTCCTGCCTCCTGTGTTTCATTTTCTTCTGATTCACACTGCTTGGGACTCAGTCCTCAAGGCGATTACCTACTGCAAGAGCCCTCTCGAAGTAAGATATTACGGTTATGTAAGAACTTAGCGTAACAGTAGTTCTAGGGACATGGATATGTTGTTCATCCACACTTATTGGCAGGTTCCTTGCCGCTTTAAATCTTGCCGGAAGGTCTTAAAGCTGGCTCCTCCCTCCCACCCGGGTGGTAAAACTCTCGGCTCCGCCCCATGACGCTAGATCTTCCTTACCGCTTGGAAGCTCAGGTTCCCTCATAAGCGCTCTGCGTTTTGACTAGTTCCTGATTCTTGGTTCGTCTGAATTTAGTTTGCAGTTTTCTAAACTTCGGTCTTATTTTCCCTCGCGGCTGCGATGGACAATTCGTTTTCCGGCTCTCGGAGGCGCCCTGGCGGGCGGAATATCTCCAGGACTGATCTACACTCCACGTGCGTATACTGCCTCGACTTGGACCATGACCCGCAAATTTGCGAAGTGTGCTGCGCCTTTTTGACCAATGTCGTGGAGGATCGTGCGGCCCGATTGAGGCTTGGGTGCCCCGAGGATTTTTCCCCACCAGTAAAATCTGTAGAGGCTCGTCAGGAGGTGTCCGCGTCGGCTGAGCAGCTCGAACTCTCTATCGCCCTGGAGGAGGCAGCGGCCAAGGCTGCATCTCCCTCCTCTTCGGTCGCGGCATTTATCCCGCTCTCTTTGAGTTCCTCTCATTCGGCTTCATTCAAGGAGCTTCGCCAGTCCCTCTCCACGAAGGGAGAGGGGCCATCGGGACTTGCCTCTCGGCCCAGGTCGAGGGAATCGCAGGGTAAGTCCCATCGTCGGCGTTGTGGGGAAGGGTGAGGTCTCCTTCCCGGACTGCCGACCGTTGACTTGATCGAGGTTGCGGCTCAGGCCGTTGGCTTCATGGTGTCCCGTCAAGCCAGCCGGCCGAGACTCCCAACGACGCAGTCGAGTTTCTCGACCCATCACCCGGGCGGTCAACTGCAAGAGCCATCAACCCTTTGCCGGTTTCCCCGGTGGAGGCCGAGGTTCTGCCTGCGCCTTCGGGGCGGCAGTCCTCGGTCAAAGTGTCCGAGCCGAGGAAAGAGCGGGTGACCCCCGCTCCTTCCCAGACCCGCCCTCGGTTTCACCGAGGACTTGGGTCTCGGTCTCTGTCTTCTTCTCGGTCAAGCCGCTCCCACCGACTTCGGCAGTCTCAGTTGGGGCACCGAGTTAAGTGGCAACACCGTTCCTCCTTGTCTTCCTCCTTGGCTGAGGAGAGGCTTCGACGCAGATGGCGTCGACGTTATGAGGAGTTTACGTGGCAGCAGTTGCTGTTGTCTGGGAATCAATCTACTCCGATTCATTCCCCGTCTATCAAGCAGCTGCCGCCTGAACGGCCAACGCAACCGCTCGCTGCAGTCGAGGTGCCCACTTCTGGGCCGGTTGTTCGACCAAATCTTGCTGCCCCACCAATTGTGGTGGAACCTCGGTCGGGTCATGGCCTGTCCCGAAGGTTGTCAGTCACCCTCACTCCTGCCCGCCCTCGGTGGGTGAGGAGAGGATCAGGCCTGAGGCAGCTCTTTGCAGACCCTTTGGAGTCCGACGATGACTCCTCCATGTTCCCCAGGCGGGTGGGCCTGGAGTCCTCCCTGGACCGGTCTTTGGACGACAGCCCATCATCCTTCCTGGGTCTGCTTATTCTCATCTCGGAGTTCACTGGGATGCAGCTTGAGCCCATGTCCAAATGGGCCTATTATCCCCTGACGGAGATCCTAGACCGAGGGGATTCACCCTCGGAGGCCTTCCCTGTGGCTGAGGCCATTGTCGGCCCAGCCTTGGAGCTTTGGCAGTGGCCTACTTCCTGCCCTGTGCCCTCGGCCAGGATGGCCAGGAAGTATGCAGTCCCTATCGGTTTTTGCCTGGTTTTTCGGAGCACCCTTCTGCTGGGGGTTAGCTACCGATAGCGTCTTCCAGCGTTCCGTGAACACTCGGAATGTGGATAGGCCCCCCGACAGAGTCCAAAAGGATGGACTATGTCGGGCGCAAGATTTACGCCACGTCCTCCCTAGGCCTCTGACAGGCCAGCTCGGCCGCGCTGATGGCACAGTTCTTCCACGCCCTCTTGGGCTCCTTGGATGAGGTGATCCCTCATCTCCCGGCTGACCTGCGGACTACGGTCCGGCGGGTGCGGGACCAGGGTAGGGCAGTGGCTAAGCAGCAGCTTCAGACTGCTCTGGACATGGGTGATTCCTGTGCCAGGTCAGTAGCGGCCGCGGTGGCCATGCGCCACAGGGTGTGGCTGAGGATATCCACCTTCTCGGCGGATACCCAGCACAAGTTGGCGGACATCCCCTTCTTGGGGACTGACCTCTTCGGCCCTGGAGTGGAGGGACACCTCCAGGGGACCGAGAAGTCCAATGCCACTCTGTACTCTGTCACCCCTGCCCACAGGGACAAGGGCCGCCGGCAACCTTTGCATAAGCCCCTTCGTCCCCTGCGGCACAGCCGGCCCATCAACACCAGCATGAGGGCCAGCAGGCTTGCGCTTGGCATCCTGAACCCAAGCCAGCGGCTTCCTCTAAGGGGAAGCAAGGAGGTAAAGGCCCAGGAGCCCCCTCGGCCAGTCCCTCCTCCAAGCCTGCTCAATGACTGGTTGAGGGGCTTCGCCCCCGGCCTCGTCACCCCTACCCAGGCCCCCCCCCCCCACCGTGGGGGGACGGCTCCGCCACTTCCTTTCCGCCTGGTCCGCTATCACCACGGACCGCTGGGTGTTGGAGGTGGTAGGAAAGGGCCTGCCTCTGGAGGTCGAGCAGGCCCCACCCCTCCGAGCCGTCGCCCCTCGGGGGGCCACGGGGTCCGCAGCCTCTCTGTCAGCCCACCGAGCTGATATTGCCCTGCTCCGCCAAAATGAGGTGATCGGGAAGGCGGTGGATCCTTCTTCAGACCTGGGGTTTGTGTCCAGGTACTTCCTGGTCACCAAATGGATGGGGAACTGACGCCCCATTCTCGACCTGCACGACCTGAACAACTTCCTAAGGTCTCGGACCTTCTGGATGGTCACTCTGACTCAGATACCCCATCCTTGGAACGAGGCATGTGGCTCTGTTCCCTGGACCTCCAGGATGCATTCTTCACATTTCGATCCGTCTGTTTCTTTAGAGACTTCTCCACTTCAGAGCGGAGGGTTCTCTTTACGAGTTCCGAGCCATACCCTTCGGCCTCTTCCCAGCTCCCAGGGTCTTCTCCAATGCATTGCAGTGGTGACAGCATTCGTGCGGCGCCGAAGGGTCTGGGTGTAGCCCTACCCGGATGGCTGGCTGATTGCAACCCCCTCCAGAGCGGAGGTGGAGCGGTCCGGAGTTCTGGCCCTCTAGATTGCTCTCAAATGGGTCTCCTCTCCAACGGAGCCAAGTCGGAACTCATGTCAAAGCAGGTGATCCTTTCATCGGGACAGAGCTTGACTCTTCGAGCCAGAGCTCGGCTCCCGGCGGACAGGGCCGAGTTTCTTCCTCCTTTCCCCAATCATGTCTGATTGGGCAGTCGCGCCCTGCCCAGGACTTCCTGCGCCGCCTGGGCCTCGTGGCGGCCTGCACCAGTGTGGTCTGTTGGGCCCGTTGGTACATGCATCCCCTTCAATGGGGGCTGGCCAGCCAGTGGTCACAACGCTGCGATCCTTTGGACCAGCCCGTGACAGTAACCCAGGGGATGTGGAACACTCTCCATTGGCGGACTGTTCCAGCACATCCGCAGGAGGGCATCCCGTTTCGTCCGCCCCGAGTAGACTGTCTTCTTCAACTGACGCATCTCTGATGGGTTGGGGTGCCCATCAAGGGGAGCACAGAGTGCACTGCCTCTGGTCCTCTCGGGAGTCCCGATGCCATTTCAACCTGCTGGAGCTTCATGCAGTCCGACTAGCTCGCACCGCCTTCGCTCCGTTTATACGGGGTCAAGTGGTTCAGGTCCAGACGGACAATACCACGACCATGTGCTACCTAACCTGCCAGGACCAGACGCGCTCCTTGCCATTATGTAAGGAGCTTCTCCGCTTTTGGTCTCATGCGCAGCCTGGAGGCGGTTTTCCTAGCCATTTCAATGGCAGGAGCCTCCAACACCCTGGCCGATGCCCTAAGCCGGATAGGGGCTGCGTCTCACGAGGGGGTTTCTCCTGCTGGAGGTAGCACAAGATCTTTCTCCCACTGGGTCACGCCTCGGGCGGACCTTTTTCCCTCCAGGGAGAATGCAAAACCAAGACTGTTTCATGCCCAACCCCCTTAGCAGGGCTCGCTGTAAGGGGATGCCTTTTGAGGCCGCGGACCCCGGGCCTCTTCCGTGCCTTTCCCCCATTTCCCTTGATCCACAAGGGAAGGCGAGGAAGGACAAGGCGCAGGTGATTCTGGTAGCCCCAGACTGGTTCCACCAGCTCTGGTATCCAACTTTCCTCAGTCTCAGCACCAGGCTCCTGAGGCGGCTTCCAACCCGCCCAGACCTGATCTCTGTTATCAGGGAAAGGTATTCCATCCGGACCTTCAATCCCTGCACCTGGCAGCGTGGTTCCTGTGTGGCTAGTTGCCAGGCCTTGGGTCTTCCGGCGAGGTCCTCGACGTTGTTGAGGCGTCCCGCCAGGAGTCGACCGGATAATGCTACGCCTTCAAATGGAAGAGTTTCACCATTTGGTGTTAGGGTAGGGTCTGGTCCCTTCTCCTGTTCCTCGGCGGGCATTCCGGACTACCTGTGGTCCTTTCTTCTTCTTCTTCAGCAAGGGCTTCGGTTGACGACCCTTAAGGTACTCCTGGCAGCCACCTCTGTCCAGGCGCGGGCCTGAAGGCAGTTGGTGGCGCAGGAATGGTGGTCTGGCGCTTTTTCCAAGGCCTTGATCATGCTTCCCCTCCGGGGTGAGAATCTCCACCTCCGTGGGATCTACCGCTGGTATTGGCTTAGCTCACAAGCAAGCCATTCGAGCCAATGCACAGGTGCGATTCTCCCACCTGTTGTAGAAGAACACTTTCTCAGTGGCTACCACGTCAACCAGAAGGATGGGAGAGCTCAAGGGCGCTTCGCCAGTCTCCCTATCTGGTCTTCCACAGGGACAAGGTTGTCCTGCGCCCCACCCGAAGTTCCTTCCGAAGGTGGTGTCAGAGCTTCACCTTAACGGTGTTGACTCTGCTGGTGTTGTACCCCATTCACACCTCGGAGGCCGCATATAGGCTCCATTTGGACCCTAGTTGAGCGCTCACCTTCTCAGGGAGCGTAGGGCTGAAGTTCGGGAGAGGTTCGCCAGCTGTTTGTCATCTACGCTGAAGCTGCACCTGGCAGACTTGCAGCCAAGCGGACGATGAGTAGGTGGGTCACTTCCTGTATAGATCTCTGCTGCGGGCGGGCATGGAGCCTCCCAGAGGGATAAGAGCTCATTTTACCCGCCATACCACTGCATCGGTGGCTGCTTCCGGGGATGTCCCTATCCAGGATATCTGCAGGGCTCCTACCTGGAAGTCGGCACATCCCTTATTTACCCTACTACATCGACCTTGGGTGCGGCTGGGATGCTGGTTTGGGGCCTCGGTTCTCAGTCTCTATTCCCTAAGTAGGGGCTGTGCGCCTTGCCTCCCTCCCTCCTCCCGGAGAACTGCTAGGAGTCTGCCAGACAGTGTGGATGAACAACATATCCATGTCCCTAGAAATACAGGTTACTCACCTGTAACAGGAATGGTATATGTTTTTCATCCACACGACCAACCCGACCTCCCCAGCCTCAACACACAACCTGGCTTCCAGCGGGCTACATCTGGCGTCATGGGGCAGAGCGAGAGTTTACCACCGGGTGGGTGGGTGGGAGGAGCCAGCTTGAAGACCTTCTGGCAAGATTTAAAGTGGCTAGGAACCTGCCAGACAGTGTGGATGAACAACATATACCGTTCCTAGAACTCCTGTTACAGGTGAGTAACCTGTATTTGCGAAACTGGACAGACATGAGTCAGGAAAGGAAAGAACAGAACAGATTCCTACATTCAAACTCTCCATAACAACTGGGACAGAGTCCTATTCAACTTTGTCACACATACCTGCCATGCTGCTGAATTTCAGGGTCCAGGCTGGGAGAGGGTAGCAGTGGAGCAAGGCAAAGGTTATTTTCAAAGCGCCCAACCCCAGAGGCTCTGGGCACCATACAAACAAATAGTAACTAATCATAAAACCACAGAAATATAAATATTTAAAATACTGATAAACCATATAATATAAAGTAGTTGAAATGCAGTATAAGAGGCAGTCCCAGAAATAAATACTACCAGATAGTGTCTGCGAACGCTTGGGTAATCAGGAGGGCCTTGAGGCGGGCCTTAAATACCTCGACAGAGGGGGCCTTCCTTACGGATGGTGGAAGTGAATTCCACAGGACGGTGCCGGTGACACTAAAAGCTCTCTCGCCTGTGGTCTTAAGCCTTATCCTGGGAATCGCAAGGAGGCCCCTAGAGGAGGAACGGAGGGAGCGTGCTGACATAGCAGGTGTTAGAAGGTCAGACAAGTACCCAGGGCCCAACCCATGTAGGGTCTTAAAGGTGAGCAAGCCCACCTTAGAGGATCCTCCACTTGACTCGCAGCCAGTGCAGTTCTTGCATCACCGGGGTGATGTGGCAGTATCTAGATTGCTCTGTCGGCAACCTGACGTCTGCATTCTGCATTAGCTGCAGGCTGTGGAGGGTACCTCCCAAGACCCCAAAGTAGAGCACATTACAGTAATCCAGCCTCGATGTTACAAAGGTGTGCTCTAAAGTGGGGCGGTCCATAAGCAGAACTATGGGATTGATCCTGGCGATATTCCTAAGATGGTAAAAGCTGGTCTGGACAACAGACGACACCTGAGCTTCAAATGTCAATCCGCTGTCAAAGGTTATGCCAAGATTGCGCACCCTAGAGGAGGCCTTCAGTGGCACAGACCCCAGGAATAATCCAGACCTTGTGGCAGAGGCCCTCCTGTCACGCCTTCTGTTTGACTCCACCAGTAGTACCTCTGTCTTACCGGGTTTCAGTTGCAACCACCTGGAGGCCATCCAGTCATTGATCTCAGCTAGGCATTTATGTAGCACTTTCACCGCTTTGGATGTCCCATGGGGCATATGAAAGATACAGCTGGGTATCAATGGCATAGCAATGAAAACCCAAACTGTATTTCCTAACGAGCTCTCCCAGGGGGCAGCATGTACACGCATCAGATAGGGTGGATGGCAAATGAAGATGTTGGTGCTAATGGTGGGGAGAGGGGGTCTCCTAAGACATGAGTGGCACTGGCTTTGGCTGAATGATAGTATCTTAATCAGGGAAGGACCAACAAGAGATTAAATAGGAAGTTGGGGGGGAGTGAAAGATAATGTGTGATGTTTGTCTTCACTTTAACGGCTTCTTATTGTATCACAGTTACACCAACTACAGAGCGAATGGAAGGGTCATGACCTCTCATGTCAACTGTTGACCGGAAGACAGCTGGAGGATGAGAGTATTTTCAGGCACTGCCACCCCCGAATCAGGTAAGGGTCAAGACAAGTAGGATGTGCTAAGACTCCCTAAACTAGCCTAAAGATAGAATATCTGTACTTTATTCCAGTTCAGAGGAGCACAGAAACAGTGAGGTTTAAGGACTAGACAGCCAGACCGGGCAGCTGAAAAAATGTTCATGTGAGCTCAGTGGTAGCACTATTGCCCCTGGACTGAAGGTTGTAGGTTTAAGTCTGATCTGTAGTGCTGTACTTGGGGTGGGGGTGTTGTTTCTGCTGCACTACTAGTGGTTCTACTGTACCTCTCAGAACAGATGCTTGTCCGTGTCTTGGTTCTTTATTGTTTTTTGGTAACTGGGTAGGCCCACTGGAATTAGAGGGTCTCATTTTCAGGGATGCCCTGAAATTGGTTGCAAATATATGCTGTACAGGGAGTCGAACATCAGTAGAAACACAAGGCATAATCAAGTCACACATATTAGCTGTGCATTTGGCAAAACAGAAGAGCAGACACTGCAACAACACTACAGTTTACAAGTTGTACAAGTTAATCAGTGGGCATATTACACAAGGGGATCAATCCCACAGAGAGGTTACAGAGGTTGGGACAGTGAAGTACATTGTTTTAATGTATAAGGCACAGTCAGCATAAGGTGAGTACGCGTATTTACAGCATACAACACTACTGCCATAGCAGGTACACGCTTGATTCTGGGCAGCTGATTGTAGGTTGTTTTGCTGGGCCAGATGTCCCTTCTGTTTTTTTTATCCCCTCTACAATATTTTGGGGGTCACATCATTACATGTGACCTCACCCACCACGGAGGCATTTCTGCTGTACACCTTCGCACTGCTTCCTTCCCTCCCACCCACAGATTGCATATGCTTTGTTTCCATGACACAGCCACCCCCTGCCAACCCAGTCAAAAATTAAGAAAGCTTCTGAACCAGATCAAGTTTACGATAGCGGTGCCAGGACACTGGGCTGGCCAGAATGTCTAACTAAAATGGGGGGGGGTATCGACTTCTTTGCAGTGTTGACAGTATTGATTCATCACTGTTGGAGGTGGTGTCTCTTAGTGGGACTCTAATGCTTGCTCTGGTGCAAATTAAAATCTTGTAGCACTTTGTGAAATGAGGGTTGGGTGTCCCCTGAAGTCCTGTCCTTAAGGAGATCATAATGGTAGTGTCCATGACTTCGGGAGGTGGAGGGGGGTTGGTACATAATGGCCATTCCATTAGCCTGCAGATATAGTCCCTGCCCTGCCAATGGCTAACTCAGTGCTGTGTGCAGTGCTTGGAGAGCCCGATCTAAATTGTAAAAAGGACTTGGTTCCTTATGCTATTTTCTAGTTTTAATCCATTTTATTACTCTACCCCCTCTACCACCTGTTAAATCATTAAGTGCAAAACTGGTAATAAAAGCTGTTTTGAAACTATCTTGAGGAATTCAAAATGCAGTACACTGGTACTAGTACATCATAAATATATTATAGCCCAGAAAAGTTTGACCTTTTTGTTCCTGACAAATACTGCTACTATAAATATTTGAGGTGGTGCCATTGTATGTTGAACTACTATAATACTGGAACACTTTTGATGCGTCCTTCGAACACCAATTTGCGTCCTCCACCCCCACCCCAAATCGTGTGTGAGATGCCATGTACTGTAAAACCACATTCTCTGGTCCCTTCTTTGCTACTTGCCTTAGTGGAAGTTACATATTGACCAACATTATTTGACAGATTTTTTTTTGGGGGTGAACTTAGTATCCTGACCAACTATAACCCTATAAACTGGGTCTCATGCAGTTATCCATGGCTGTGTGTAAGAAGGGGGTTCACGGAATGCATTAAGGCTTCTCCATCTGCTAGCATAGTCTGTGGTAGTATCTATAGCACTCTGCTGTGTGGGGTGACATACCAAATCATTTTTTTTACTGTAACTTGCAAACCAGGTGACCCAGGCTGAAATCTCAACAGAGCCATGTTTAGGATTGTGAATATGGTGTACAGCCACACTTCTGCTCTTTTCCCTTTAAGGATCTGGCCAAATGATTTTCAAGCGAGCTCCTTCCATCCACCCGAGTTGTATACTCCTCTGCACTGCCCCATGATGTCAGATCTTCCTTTACACTGGAAGCAACATATTCCCTCCATTGCAGCTCCACACTAGGTGTAGGCCCTAACTTTGACAGAAAAAACATTTGGTCTTTGAGCCTTTGCAATTCTTCGGAAAACCATTACCTGTTATGGACAACTCCAAACCAGATCCTGACTTCAAACAGTGAATTTCCTGGCAACCAGAAGATGCCATGTACCGACCCACATTCCACGTGCATTTACTACTTGTGGGCTCAGCACGACCCACAGGCTTGCTTTTTGTGCCAGACCCTCCGATTTGGAGGACCACTCTGTCAGACTCATTTTAGGTCTCTGGAACCAACGGGATCCTCCTGTTAAATCAGAGGATGCCCAGAAAGTCGTCTCTTGCAGCTGGTTAACTTGCTGCCTTCTAAGAAGCCATGGCCCAGGTCGCGCTCGGGTACCTCTTCATCAGCCTTGGTTCAGATGGGCATGGGCACCTCGTTCACTGGGACACTCAGGGACTTGTGCCAGTCCCCCTCTGCTTTCAGGGAGAGCCCTTCCCGAGAGTCAAAATGGGACTGTAAGTTAAAGAAGTCCCGTTGCGGGATTAAGAGCAAGCTCACTCCTCATTTCTGCAGTTCTGCTTGCTTGACAGGTGTCGAGTCATCGGCTTTGGCCAACACCTCTTCACTTCAGGTCCCGCCACTTGACCCTCGGTGTCCCCCACTGTGCTTACCGGTTAAGATGTGGGTCAGTCAGCTGGTCGAGATTTATCTCAACCCTGTTCACCTGTTGTCAGAGGACTGTTGGGAGGATTCCTTGTCCAGGACTCTGGTCCTGATGGCTCTCTAGCAAGATGGCCCAGATAAGCAAGCTCAGCCTGCTGGCTTTCCACAACAGATCCATTCTTCATGGGTTCCTCCCGCATCTCCTTTCTCTCGAATGACACATCCGTCAGGGTCTCGATCTAGATCCACTTCTCGGTAGAGTTCTTTGGACTCCTGATGCTCTTGTAGGTCCCTCTCTCTGCCATTGTCCAAAAAACGCCATCGGCGCTCCTTTTCCTTGTCTTCTGAAGAAGACTGGCTCCGCAGTAAGCTGACACTGGTACGAGAAGCTTGTTTGTCAGCAGTGCATTCTCTGCCTAGCCGGGCTCCACCATAGGTACCTGTGCTCCTATGGACCCGAGTGCCGCGGCCCATGTCTGTCTCTCCAGCCGGGCCGACACCTGGTTGTCCAGGGTGGGACCACCACCTCCGCAGCTCTTGCACATACCCCTACCCTAGACTTTGCACTCTGCCTCCAGGCTGCCTGGTATGCTGTCGGTACAGATTCTTATTCACTCCAAGCCCTGAGTTGTCCACAGGGAGCCTAGGAAGGTGGTGGTTGAAGAGTCCTCGGATTCGGAGGTCTCTTACATGCATTCCTCGCGAACCTCAGGCTTCATCCAGGAGTGCGCAGAGGAACTGCTAGCAGATCAAGGCTCAACTTTCTTTGGGGCCCCACTCCACTTAATCTTGGAATTAATGAGCATTCCAATGCAGCTGGTCCAAAGGAGAGCAAAGTACCCATCGACAGAGATTTTGGACAGGGACAACTTCCTCAGGGTCGCCTTCCCTGTGGCAGATGCCATCCATGGACCCACTCTGGAGCTGTGGCATCACCGTGCCTCCTGTCTGCCATCTGCTTGTATGGTTCGCAGGTGTGCAGTGCCTACTGGGTCCTTGCCCAGGTTTACCGAACACCCTTCAGCCGAAGGGTTGGTTGCAGACTCAGTATTTCGGCGTACAGGTCATGTGAGCAATATTGAAAAGGCCCCGGACAAGTAGTCCAAGATACTGGACCATCGGACCAGAAATGTCTGTGCTGCCTTAGCCTTCAGCAGGCCAGTTTGGCAGTCTTGATGGCCAACTTTTCCCATGCCTTTCTGGGAGCATTGAACTAGGTTTTTCCCTGCCTACCGGCGGATTTACAACTGCCAGTCAAGAGGTGCGTGGTTGCGGTACAGCAGCTCCAAATGCACCTGGTTGTAGGGGATTACTGCCCCAGGTCTGTAGCTGCAGTGGTGGCAGTGTGTCACTGGGCGTGGCTGAGAATCTCGACCTTTATGGCCAACACTCAGCACAGGTTGTCAGATGTTCCATTCTTGGGTACCGATCTGTTCAGCCTGGCATTGAGGGTCATCTCACTTGCATAGAGAAGTCCAGTACCACCCTGAACTCAGTCTGGTAATCCAAGAAGGATGTTAAGGGCCAAAAACAGAGAAAGAAGCCGTTCAGTTTTGGCCCTACTCCGAGACTCAGGCAAGACCACTGCAGCCCTAAGCGGGGCAGCAGGCTTGGTAACCAAAGCCTAAGTAACTCTTCTCTGGCGCTAAACAGCAAAGTGGGTCGCCCTGCCTTCAGACAGCACTGGTGCTGCCTCCAAGCCTGCCCAGTGATGAGTTGGGGGAGGTGCCCCTCTCTTGTCATCCTGCTCCCCCTGGAGCCCTGTGAGGGCCAGCTCCGGCACTCAGCTTCTATTTGGCCTGCCATTACCACGGACGAATGGGTGCTAGAAGTGGTACGTCGAGGGTTGCCTCTCGAATTCCAAGCTTCCCCGCCCAGCCGAACGCGTGCCCCATGGGAAGACATGGTATCCGTGGACATGTCTGCCCTTGAAGTGGACATCGCCCAGCTCCTCCAGAAGGGAGCTGTGCCCCATGTCCGGGACACCACGGCCGGTCTAGGATTAGTTTCTGGCTGCTTTCTGGTTCCACAGTGGATGGGGGGTTGGCACCCCATACTGGATCTTCAGGACCTCAACCAATTTCTGAGGCTTTGCAAGTTCAGGATGGTCACTCTGAATCAGATCAACCCATCCCTGAAGCAGAACATGTAATTTTGCTCCTTGGACTTTTAGGATGCTATCTTCTGCATCTCAATGTGCCTGTCCCACCAGTGGTTCCTGCAGTTCCGCTTGCAAGGGATGCTGTACGAGTTCTAGGCCATGCCAGTCTGCGTTTCCTTAGCCCCCAGGGTCTTCAAGTGTATGGCAGTGGTGGCAGCTTCCCTGTGGCATGAGGTGTCTGGGTGTTACCCATACCTGGATGATTGACTGATCGCCGGTTCCTCCAGTTCAGACATGCAGCAGACCAGAGACCTGGCCCTTAGATCTGCTCGGCCTTGGGCCCTCCTGGTCAGTACAGCCAGGTCGGAACTTGGCCCCTCTCAGGTGATCCAGTTAATCGCGGTGGAGTTCAACTCCCCTCCGCCCAAGGCCTGTCTCCCAATGGACAGAGTGGAGGATCGTACCTTATTTACCTGCTTATTTTGGGTTTTGCAGTCGTGCCCTTCCCAAGACTTCCTGTGCCTGCTGGAATATGTGGTGGCTTGAACTGGCATTTTCCGATGTGCCCGCTGGCACATGCTCCCCCTGCAGTAGGAGCTGAGCCATCAGTGGTCTCAGTGTCTTGGTCACATTGATCGGCTGCTCATGGTGACACAGCTGATGATGGCTCATCCCAGCACATTTGTAGAAAGGAGTCCTGTTTGTCCACCCAGAGTAGATGGACGCTCTCACGACCAACATCCCTCTAATGGGATGGGGAGCCCACCTGGAGGAACAGAGTCCACGTGATCTTACTTCGAGAAACTGCTCTTCTAGGAGCGTGGATATGTTCACATTCTTTTGGCATGTCCCCTTCTGCTTTAAATCTCACCATAAGTCTTCAAGCTGGCTCCTCCCACCCACCCGGGTGGTGTATACCTCGGCTCCGCCCCATGACGCCAGATCTTCTTTCCCGCTGGAAGATTCAGGTTGCCTCCCTCGTGCTCACGCATTTCGTAGGCCCTGGCTTTCAAACCTTTGGTTTTACTGAAAATTCGCATTGTTCACGTTAGCGATCGCAAGTTTGCAGCTTCGATCATGGAAGACGAGTCTTCCTCCCAGATTTCATCGTTGCCCTTGCGGCCAGACGATGTCGATTACTGATCCCCACACCACGTGCGTCTGTTGCCTCGGTGTCGACCATGACACCTTGAAATGCAATCTGTCTTGCTTTTCATCCCAACATCTTCGACCATCTCGCACGCCTGAAGCTGGGGAGACCAGAGAAGAGGAACCCTCCGGTGAATCCAAGGAGGCTTGGTGGATGGTTTCCGCGTCTACGGGATCCGCTGAGCAGTTGGAACACATGCAAGCATTCGAAGAAGAGGCAGCTCGTGTTGCGGATTCCTCTCGGAACTTCTTTGTTCCACTCAACCTGGGCTCCACCTTCTTGGTTCCTTCCGAGAGTTGTGCCAGTCTCTCCCAACCAAGGGAGAGGCACCTGCGGGCTAGCACTCCTCTCGATCCCGTAAGCGGGAGAAGGATCCGGGAGCATCTTCATCTCAAAGGAGACGTTCTTAGGAGTGAGAGATCTCTCGATCCCAGGAGCATGCGGTCTTGACTTCGGTTGCTGGCTTTTCGGCGCTGAATTATTTTGTCGATGAGGTCGAAATCGTGATCGATCCGATATCGCTGACTTAGGTTGACGATTCCTTCGATCGAACCCCTAATCTGGTCTTTCCAGATGAGGAGACCCAGACTGCTGGGACTCCAAGCGAAGATGTGGTCCCTGATTCCGGGAAATCACTGTCCCGCTGGTGTCTCCTGAGCAACCAAGTCAGCCCGCCCAATCTCTGTCTCCAACCCCCTCGTCTGACAGGCCGAGGAAGAGACATAAGCGATCTAAAAAGAGGCGACTCCATCATTCGTCCTCGTCCTCCTCAGATGAGGAGAGGCTCTGGTGTAAACTCCGGCGCTACGAGGACCTCATGTGGCAACAGCTAATTTTGACTGGGCACAAGCCCACTCCGGATTTTACACTGGCCATTACCTGGCTTTCGCCTCCTAGGCAAAATCCGACCCCTTCGGAGCCGATTAAAGTGGTTCCTCAGCCTGCGGAGCCGTCAAAACTACCTGTTCGGCCTCAATCGGTATCTCCACTGATTGTGGTGGAACCACCACCCAAACAGCATGTGGGAGGGGCTCCTTCCACGGAAGACAGACCAGACACCAGGCTACCTCGGACCGCCCTGAGCATGTCGAAAGTGACCTGGGTGGTAGACCCTTATATCCGGATTCCTCGGATTCGGACGTCACCGGATTGCATTCACATCCAGGCGATGATGAATCGACGGTTGGTCTGGAGACAGAGGAAGGTCCCTCGTCTTTTCAAGGGATCCTTCGCCTCATCTGAGTCTACAGGAATACCCCTGGAGCCTATCCAGAAAAGGCGGAGTACCCTCTCACTGACATCCTCAAGAGAGGGGATACCTCGACCGAGGCCTTTCCTGTGGCCGAGGCCATTGTTGGACCGGCCTTAGAACTTTGGCAGCATCCTGCCTCCTGTCCAGCTCAGTCTGCTCGCATGGCCCACAAGTACGCGGTGCCCATGGGGTCCCTTGTGGGGTTCACAGAACACCCTTCAGCCAAGAGCCTGGTGACCACCTCTGTGTTTAGGCATATGGGCAGTTCTGCTGACACTGACCAACCTCTTGATAAAGAGTCCAAACTTTTGGACCATTCAGCCAGGAAGGTCTGTGCGGCTTTCACCTTGAACCTTCTTCAGGCAAGTTCGTCCGTCATCATGGCACACTTCTCTCACGCCTTTCTGGGGTCGTTGGAAAAAGTCCTACCACATCTCACTGCGAACATGCAGACCACGGTCAAGCAGGTCCAGAATCAGGGCTGCGCTGTTGCCAAACAGCAGCTCCAGACGACCCTAGATCTTGGGGATTGTTCTGCTCGTTCGATTGCTGCTGCATTTGCCTTTCATTGCAGGGCTTGGCTGAGGCTTTCATCCTTTTCCAGCGGATACCCAGCATAAATTAGCTGATGTGCCCTTTCTTGGGACCGACTTGATAGGCCCCGGAGTGGTCGGTCACCTTCAGCGCATACAGCAGTCCAGTGCCACCGTGGACGCTACCTCTGCAAAGAGTTCTTTGGGCAAGAACCAGCAGAGGAAGAAGCCTTTTTGGCATTCTGCCGCTGCGTCTCAGCAGTCCTCCTTCCAAGGCGGATAGCAGCAACAGCAGCAGGCTCAAGCTTAGCACCCTCGGCCCAAGCAGGGTCCCCAACAGGCCCGTAAAGAAGGCAGAGGTTCAGGTCCCGGATCCTCCTTCAAGCCTGCTCAGTGACGGGGCAGGGGCTGCCAACCCCGCTCCCGTCTCGCCAGCTCTGGGTCCTCCCGTGGGGGGCCGGCTCTGCCACTTTCTTTCCGCTTGATCCGTTATCACCACGGACAGGTTGGTTGTGGAAGTGGTCGGTCAGGGACTGCCTCTGGAATTCGAGCAGTGCCCTCCAAGCCGAGCCTGTGCCCCTCGGGAGGAACGAGTATCTGCTCAGACCCAGTTGCCTGTCAGAGACAACGTCGCTCAGCTCCTTCTCAAGGAGGCAGTAGCTCCAGTGGCAGATCCTCCAGCAGACCCAGGCTTTGTCTCCAGGTACTTCCTGGTGCCCAAGTGGACGGGGGGCTGGCGTCCCATTCTAGATCTGCACATTCTGAATCAATATCTCAGGTCATGCACCTTTTGGATGGCCGCTCTGTCCCAGATCAGATCATACCATCCTTGGTGCAAAACATGTGGTTCTGTTCACTGGATCTGCAGGATGCGTTCTTTCACATCCCAATCTGACCGTCCCATCAGCGGTTCCTCCGCTTCAGGGTCGAAGAGACCCTGTACGAATTCCGAGCCATGCCGTTCGGCCTGTCATCGGCCCCTCGGGTTTTCACCAAATGTATTGCAGTGGTGGCGGTCCATCTCAGGCATCGGGGGGGGTGGTGGTCAGGATTTATCCTTACCTCGACGATTGGCTCCTAGCAAGTTCCTTTTGACAGGAGGTGGAGAGGTCTAGGGATCTGGCCCTGCAGACCTGCTTCCAACTCTGCCTCCTGATCAGCGAGGCCAAGTCAGAACTCATTCCATCTCAGGCGATGGGCTTCATTGGGGCAGTGCTCGACTCCTGTCAAGCCAGAACTTGGCAACCGGCGGACAGGGCGGTGGTTCTTTCCTCCTTTGTCCAGTTGTGTCTGGTTGGGCACTTGCGCCCTGCCCGGGACTTTCTGCGCCTTCTGGGTTACATGGTGGCGTGCACCTCAGTGGACCATTGGGCCCAGTTGCACATGCGCCCCCTTCAGTGGGAGCTGGCCACCCAGTGGACTCAGTGTCATCACCGTAACACAGATGTTGTGGGACGCTCTCCAATGGTGGACTGCTCCAGACCGGTTGCAGGAAAAGTTTGTCCTCCCCAAGCTGATGGTCGTCCTCACGACTGATGCCTCTCTCATGGGCTGGGGAGCCCACATGGGGGACGAAAGGGCCTTCGGGCTCTGGACCCCCAAGGAGTCCCAGTGCCACATCAACCTGTTGGAGCTCAGGACAGCCAGACTGGCACTGTCAGCTTTCACTCCTCAACTCTGGGGTCAAGTGGTTCAAGTACAGATGGACAATATCACGACCATGTACTATGTCAACAAACAGGGCGGCATGCGCTTCCATTTGCTGTGCAGGGAGGCATTCCGCATCTGGACCCTCGTGAGCCGCCTGGAGGCAGATCTCGCCATCCATGTGGCAGGAGCCTCAAACCATCTGGCGGATGTTCTCAGCCGCTTAGGCGAGACATCCCATGAGTGGTCTCTCCATCCAGAGGTAGCTTGCAACCTGTTCTCCCACTGGGGCAAACTGCTGGTGGACCTGTTTTCCTCCAGGAAAACACCAAGCTGAGGCTGTTCCATGCCCGCCCCAAAAGCAGGGTTCGTGCAAGGGGTTGCCTTCTTGAGGCCATCGACCCCATGCCTCCTCTCACCCTTCCCTCCATTTCCCTTGATCCACAAGGTGAGGCGGGACAAGGCGTGGGTGATCCTGGTAGCCCCAGACTGGCCGCGCCAGTTCTGGTACTCTGTTCTCCTCAGCCTCAGCTGCAGGACCCGGAGCAGCTTTGCACACACCCGGACCTGATCTCTTTCAGTCAGGTGAAGGTATACCATCCGGACCTTCAGTCCCTGCACCTCACTGCCTGGTATCTGAATGGCTACAGTTCCAGGCTTTGGGTCTTTCCGAGGATGTCTACACCATGGTGCAGGCATCCAGAAAGGAATAGACCAGGACATTTTATGCCTTCAAATTGAAAAGGTTTTCCATTTGGTGTTGGGGCAAGGGCCTGGACCCTCTGTCCTGTCCGGTGGCTAGCATTCTCGACTACCTTTGGTCTGTCTCCAAAGGGGGCCTTCGGTCATCGACCCTTAGGCTGCACCTGGCAGCCATCTCTGCTTACCAGGTGCAGGCCGGTCAGCAGACGGTGGCGCAGGAGACAGTGGTCAGGCGCTTTTTCAAAGACCTGGATCACATATCCCCTCCGGTGCGTGAACCTCCACCTCCATGGGATCTTATGCTGGTACTGGCAAAACTCATGGGCAATCCATTCAAACCTATGCACAAGTGTGAATTGTCACACTTGTCATGGAAGACTGCCTTCCTGGTGGCTATCACGTCTTCCAGAAGGACAGGGGAGCTCCAGGTGATTTCGGTGGACTCCCCTTATCTGGTCTTCCACAGGGATAAGTTTATGCTGCGCCCCCAACCGAAATTCCTTCCGAAAGTGGTTATCAAGAGTCTTACCTTAACCAGGTGCTAACTCTGCCAGTATATTACCCAGTTATACCTTGGAGGCCAAGTGCAGGCTCCATACTTTGGACCTGGGATGTGCTGTCTCCTGTTACAAGGAGAGGACAGTGGAAATCCGGGGAGAGGTTCGCCAGCTGTTTATCACCTACGCTGAACCCACTTCTGGCTGACCTGCAGCAATACGGACTATTGCATGGTGGATCACATCATGCATCAGTCTATGCTGTGAGTTGGCAGGCAAGGAGGCTCCCAAAGGGATAAGAGCTCATTCTGCCCGCCATACCGCTGCATCGGTGGCTATTTCCAGGGACATCCCTATCCAGGAAATGTCGGGCTGCTACCTGGAGGTCAGCAAACACCTTTATTACCCATTACCACATTGACCTTGAGTCACGCCAGGTGCTGGTTTTGGGGCCTCTGTTCTCCAATCTCTGTTCCCTAAGTAGGGGGCATGCGCCTTGCCTCCCTCCTCCCGGAGAACTGCTAAAAGTCTGCCAAAGAGTGTGGATGAACAACATATCCACAATCTTAGAAAAACGGGTTACTCACCTGTAACAGTAGTTCTAGGAGTGGTATATGTTCATCCTCACGGACCCACCCGACCTCCCCGGTTGTGGACGCACAAACCTGGCTTCCAGTGGGCTAAGATCTGGCGTCATGGGGCAGATCCAAGGGTTATACCACCCGGGTGGGTGAGAGGAGCCAGTTTGAAGACTTCAAACAACATGAAGTCTTGCTGTATTCTGACAATTGCAGTGATTCCCAACCTTTGAACTGCCCCGGAGAACTAAGGGTTAACTTTCCATGCAAGGCATGGAACGCTGAGCTCGAGCTCTGTTGAAGTCTCTGTCTGGAGTGTTTTGAACTCAAACCATCAGATTCTTTACTCCGCCTCACTGAACAGTCGCTCCAGAGATTTCTCCTTCAGCTCGGTTCGAAGTCTGTTAAAGTTTTCAGTTTTTCATCGGTTTAAATAGAAAAAAAGTATATGCATAGTCAGTTCAGTCTCTGTCTGTGGTGCCGTGAGTACTAGATAGGAATTGTTCTTTATTTCTGTGTAGAACTTGTAAAAGTGCGGTCACTTCAGCTGAACTGACCATTTGATTGTGAATTTTGCTATATTTAGTGTGTGGTTACTGGTTCTTCTCGGTTCTAAAAAAAAAAAAAAAGTGTGTTAACTGTTTTTTTCTGATACCTGTAACACGGTTAGGAACTGATAAGGGAGTCTTGCCTGGCGGTTGCCGAAAAAAGGGCAAGTTTGTTTAGGTTGGCCATATCTGAGAAACCCAAGGAAAAAAACGGGCCCAATGGGTTTCAACACTGCAGTGAGTGTTGGGAGGTCTTTGCCAAGGCCGATCCCCACACCACCTGTGTTTATTGTCTGGGGTTTGACCACCTCGATTCAGACTGCCAAATATGTAAAACAATTTCCCAACTTTACCCTTGAAAAGAGATTAGGCAGACAGAGGGAAAAGGAGGCAGAGAAGCCCACTGACCCAGATGGCCAGCTCGGTTTGGTTTCGACCGAACCAGAAGGAGTGCACTCTGACCAGGGCGATACTTCTTCGGGCAAAAGGAGAGCTGATTCTGAGGGATCGGTTCTGACAAAAAGAAAGCGCAAAGATAAATCGACTGGTTCGGATCCAGAGGTTCATGTTCCGACCGCCGAAGAGATGGCCAGGGCGATTCAGATTGTGGAATCGCTCCGTCTGGTTCCGACCGATCCAGCTCCTTCTGGCAGGGTTTCGGTTCGGTTGGTTCCCCCGGTTCAAAAGTATACCCTTGAAGATTTTTATGAACCGGAGTTTGAAGAGGAAGGGGAATTTAAGGACTATGATGTAAGTGAAGGTCTGGATGTGCCTGTGGAACCGGACATCTCCCCAGGCAGACCATCAGATGTTTCCCCTCCTAGGCTTTCTGAGTCCCCTTCCCATTTTATGTTTTACAGGAAAGTGGCTGAAACCCTCCAGCTTCCTATGGAGGAGGCTGTGGAAGATCAAGAAGAGCTTGATTATGTAGAGATGATGGATATCCCAGAGTCCAGGAGACTATCTATTCCCCTCCATAAATCTTTTGGGAAACGGACACAAAAAATCTTAGTCTCCTAACACTATACCTCCTGTGGATAAAAGAATGGACAAGAGGTATACACTTTCAGTTCAGACACACAGTTCTTATATCAGCAATGCAGTCATGTTGGGGTAGTGCAGGCTGCTGCCTGTGACAAGGCAAATATCCCCTTGGCTTCACACCCCCCTGACAAGGACTCCAGGAAGATTGATGCCATGGCAAAGAAGCAGTGCATGGCATTTTCTTTGGGACTCAGGCAGGCGAATTACATGGCCTATACAGCCAGGTACCAGAAGTCTAGGTGGGACACTGTACTGGCACTGGCTAAACAGGCCTCCCCCCAGCTAGTCAAGGAGCTGGAGGAAGTGGCTGCAGATGGGATTGAGGCATCTAAGGTGCAATTTCATGCTGCTGTGGACTCTGTCTCATCAAGAGTCATGGCTACATCTGTGGCTCTTCGGGGGATGGCTTGGCTCAGATATACTAGCCTATCGCAGGACACCCAGGCTAAGGCTATGGATTTTCCTGTAGTGGGTAATTCTCTGTTTGGGGAGCAGACAGAGAACTACATGAAGAAAACGGACGAGTACAGGACCACTTACAGGAGTGCTCAGGCCAAGGAAAGGCAGGCAACTCCTCAAAGGCAGCAGTCTAGGGGCAGGGGCAGGCCTTTTCAAAGGCCTTTTTACCAAGCACAGGCCTCTTCTTCCTTTTCGTAGAGGGGGTTCTTCAGAGGGAGAGGCAGAAGGGGATGGACAGGCCTCGCCACCCCTCAGCCTAAAGCCCCTGCCAAGCAGACACCCTGATGGGTCTGCCCGGGTCTACTCTCCTATTCCAGTAGGGGGCAGGCTGGCTTACTTTGTCCAGGACTAGATGTCTGTTACATCAGACAAGTGGGTCGTGGAAGTAGTAAGCCAGGGACTGGTTCTCAGCTTAAAAAATTTTCCAAAGATGAGAGCCAGATCTTTTCCACCTGCAAATCTTTCGTAAACCCTTGCGCTATAGGCAGAGGTTTCTTCTTTCCTAGCTTTAAGAGCTGTAGAGAGAGTACCTACCCTACACTGGGGCCAAGGACTGTACTCCAGGTACTTCCTGGCCCCCAAAAGACAGTGGAGTGGCGACCCATCCTAGACCTAAGATATCTGAACAAACATCTTTTAAAACCAAAGTTCAAGATGATAACTCCGGGAATAATCCTTCCCTCTCTAAGGCCAGGGGACTGACTAGCCTCCCTGGACCTCAAAGATGCCTACTTTCACATTCCCATCAGGTGCTCCCACAGAAAGTACCTCAGGTTCGAGTTGCCCTCCGGCCACTATCAGTTCAGAGCAATGCCCTATGGCCTAACCTCAGCTCCAAGGGTTTTCACAAAGTGCCTGGCAGTAGTAGTTGCCTTTTTAAGAAGGCAAAAGATTTCCATATTTCCTTATCTGGACGATTGGCTATTGGTGGGTCAGTCTCCAGACCAAGACAAGTCTCACCTGCAAGTGACCCAGCAAGTGCTGACTTCCTTAGGATTTCTTCTCAACCTTCCCAAGTCGGTTCTAGAACCAGTCCAGCTCCTTACCTTTATAGGGGCGGAACTGGACACACTCGGAGCAAGAGCCTTTCTCCCTCTAGAAAGGGCAAGGGCTCTAATGGAACTAGCTTCTTCCTTCAGCCTTCAGGTATCTCGAACAGCAAGGCATTTCCTCCAACTCTTGGGTCACATGGCAGCTTCAACAGCAGTGGTCCAAGGGGCAAAATTCCAGATGAGGGATATTCAGTTCCACCTGAGAGCTTACTGGTCTCAGAAAAAGGACTCCCTTACCAAACTGATTCCAGTGACTCCGACCTTGATCCAGGCCCTCCAGTGGTGGCAGGATCAGGACAATTTAAGGCAAGGTGTTCCTTTTGTTTGCTCAGCCTTGTTCAGTGGTCCTTACCATCGATGATTCTCTTCTGGGCTGGGGAGCCCACCTAGGGCCCCTCACTCCCCTGGCCTGTGGTCCCCCCTAGAATCCCTTCTACACATCAGTCTTTTAGAGCTCAGGGCAGTTTTTCTAGCTCTGAAAGCGTTCTCACAGTCAGTTGAGAACAAGGTGGTTCAAGTCAGAACAGACAACACTACCACCATGTGGTACATCAATAAGCAGTGAGGCACTCTGTCCACGGCCTTGTGCACAGAAGCCATGAAGTTGTGGTCCCTGTCTTATTCCCTGCAAGCCTCTCTTGTAGCAGTTCACCTTCCAGGCAAGGACAATGTGCTAGCAGATGCACTGAGCAGGATTTCTCAGGGCCATCACGAATGGTCTCTGGACCCTCTGGTGTTGAAAGTGATTTTTTTCAAGGTGGGGCACTCTAGAGATGGATCTCTTTGTAGCCCCGGACAATCACCAACTCCCTCTCTTTTGTTGCAGACCTCCAGTCTTGGGCTCAGTCCCCCTGGATGCCCAGATTCTGAATTGGGAAGGGAAGTTTCTGTATGCCTTTTCCCCCTTCCCATGCCTGTTCAAAGTTTTGGTCAAAATAAGGTCTCAACCTTGCAAGGTGATTCTGGTTGCTCCAGATTGGGCCAGACAGCCCTGGAACCCCCTGTTGCTGTCCCTGGCAGTCCATCTTCCCCTGTCTCTCCCCAGGAATTACAACCTGTTAACATCCTCTCAGGGGAGGATTTGGTACCCCAATCTTCAGTCTCTCAATCTCAAGGCATGGCTCATGAAGAGTTAGAGTTTGCAGATCTGTATCTTTCCTAAGGGGTTCTGGACATCCTCAAAGCTTCTCGAAAGCCCTCCACCAGAAATACTTACAACTCCAAATGGAAAAGATTCAGCATGTGGTGTTCTAAGAAGCATATTTCTTCAGACACTGCTGAATTGCCTACGGTTCTGGATTATATGGTCCATCTTAATGGCCTAGGCCTCAGGCCAGCTACTCTCAAGGTGCACTTGTCAGCTGTTTCTGCATTTTTGTCTGTGGGGAAGCCTTCCTCACTATCTTCCCATCCTGTGTTCTGTAAATTTTTTAAAGGATTGTCTCACACCAATCCCCCTTTTAGAGACCCTGCCCCGGATTTGAATGTTTGCATTGCTCAGTTTATGCAACCCCCCTTTGAGCCTGTGTCTTCAGCAGAGCTTAAGTACTTGACTTGGAAAACTGTGTTCTTGGTAGCCATTACCTCTGCCAGGCGTATCAGTGAATTGCAAGCCCTGTCCGTGGAATCTGATTTTATCTCCTTTCATAGGGATAAAGAGGTCCTTAGAACCAATAGAAGGTTCTTGCCCAAAGTGGTTTCTGACTTCCATTTAAACCAGTCTGTGTCTCTCCTGTTTTCTTCACTGATCATTCTTCCTCAGGAGAGAGGAGGCTACACAGTTTAGATGTAAAAAGAACCCTTAGTTACTACATAGAACGTACTAAGGGTCACAGGGTTGACTTCCTCCAGTTGTTCCTCACTTATGGAGAAGTGGGAAAGGGCAAACCTGCCACCAAAAGATCTATTGCCAGGTGGATTGTGTCTTGTATACAGTTCTGCTATGAAAAACTGGGGAAAACTCCACCCTCAGGCCTGAGGGCTCATTCCACAAGAGGTACAGCTGCTTCTCTGGCTGTAGCCAGGGATATTCCTCTCCTAGAAATTTGTCAAGCAGCCACCTGGAAAACAGTTCATACCTTTACCAAGCATTACTCTCTGGATATCCAGGCTAGGGGTGATGCTCGGTTTGGCACAGCAGTACTTCAGAGCCTATTCCCAAAGTAGGTTCTGTCCCTCCTTGGAGGTACTGCTTGGTAGTCTGCAGTTGTCAGAATACAGCAAGACTTCATGTTGTTTGAAGAAAAAATTACTCACCTTAGTAATTATGTTTCTTCTAATGGAGTCTTGCTGTATTCTGACCTCCCTCCCTGCCTCCCTTCTCAGAACCTGTTTTTGGGAAGTGGGTGGGCAGGTGCAGTGTTGCACCCCAGGGGTGTATTTGCTGGCACCCTCCTCCCTTTTGTTTGGGTGCTTATTTATTACTGTTATTTTTTGAGTACATTACATAGATACATAGAGTGTGTCGGCAGATAAGGGCCTATTGCCCACCCAGTCTGCCTATTTGAGCTAGTAAGTTCAGTTTGTTTTCCTAGAAGTCTGTTGATCCTTACCCCTGACCTCCAGAATTCCTTTATGTCTACCCCATTAGGTTTAGTTTTTTGGTTTCCTGACCTCAGCCTTCCTTGGGAATCCAAAACTTTTCAGCCAGTTGGCTAGTAGAATTTTTACAGTTTCCACATAGAATGTTTAGTTTAGTTGGGCTCGTAAGAATCTGATGGTTTGAGTTCAAAACACTCCAGAGACTTCAACCGAGCTCGAACTCAGCGTCCCACGCCTTGCATGGAAAGTTAACCCTTAGTTCCCCGAGGCAGTTCAAATGTTGGGAATCAATGCAATTGTCAGAATACAGCAAGACTCCATTAGAAGAAATATAATTACTAAGGTGAGTAATTGTTTCTTCCAGCACATCTTAAAGTGGTAAGGTACTTGCCAAAGTGTGTGGATGAACAACATATACCACTCCTAGAACTACTGTTACAGATGAGTAACCTGTTTTTACTCATCTGTAGTAGTAGGTCTTCTGCAGACTGGTCTCTTTCCCATTCAGGTGAAACGTGAGTGAGTTTTTTTGTGTCTGCATTTGCACTTTTGTACTCGTTTGTTACTGCTGTTTTTTGAATTTGGCAAGTAAAATAAGCATAGTTAAAAAAAAAAAAATGTTCATGTGGAGAGTTCTTTTCTGTGTCCCTGTGGTGTGCCGAGATTGTCCTGCTCAACTGCTCGGAGTCTGCCAGAAGTGTAGACAGTATACCATATCCATGATCCTAGAAATGAGGGTTAATCATCTGTAATGGTAGATCTTCCACGGAGTGGTCTCTTGCAGCAGGTAATACACTTGGGTCATCGCCAGAGGTCACTGTAGCGCACGGCAGCACTTCTAGCAGTCTTTTCCAGGGTCCGCCCACACTTGACCTCGACTTCCTGTTTCCTGTATAAGTGTGGGTGGTCCCATGTATTCTCAGTTTATTTTCCCGCTGTATTCAGCTCATATGCAGCAGCTAGAGCAACTTCAGACAGAAGTCATCGATGAGAATTTGAGCTAACGACGTATGTCAAAAAAATCTTCAAGCAAGACAGCTCTATTTTGTTTGTGTCGTTGAGGTAGGAAAGTCTATCTGTGTACCTGTACCTGTGTAAGGTGTCTGGGACCACATACGACACCAGTTCTGCTTACATTGTCAGGATTTCAACCAAGCAACCTGTCGACAACTGTTGCTGGAGATCAAAAAACATTTAATGGAGCAGAAATTGTCGCATTGAGAATCAGGGAGCTCGTCCCATGAGCTCCCCCTCCACTGATTCTTATGCACGGCACAAAAAGAAGCCCTCCTCACACTCCATGCCTAAGTGCTTGTTGAAGACCACCTTTACAGGTGCCACAACATCGACGGCGTGATCTCAGACTGCCTCTTCATCAACCGGGGGTTATTCCCTCTCGTCGACGGCGCTTTCTAGTGCATTGACGGCAGTCTATGATGAACCCCTTATGGGTTCCATCGACGTTCCATCAACGGGGGCTCCCCTCCTGTTGATGGAACTATCCTCTACATTGCATAATACTGTTTCCCCAGTGGTTCCATTGACGAGGACCCACATTCCTCTGGGGAAATCTACTGCATTTTCCATGTTTACTGCCCCTGCACCTTCACAGGTGCATTCCCATAGGGGCCAGGTGGACAGGGATCGGGACCCTGGACTTTACCACCCAGGGGCAAGACTTGCTCAGGCTGTGCATCCTGTCCCCTCCACCATCCCCTTGGTTTTCCAGAAACCCCCCTCCCTTCTACTCAACTGGACATTACTTCAGTAGTACAGCACGTCTTGCATGCCATGCAGCATGCTCAGCCCTCCGACCCAGGAGAGCTGAGCCACTCATCCCATTCCCCTGCACCTCTGCCAAAAAGATTTCAGGGTGACAGGGATCATTTACTGCCCTGGTCACCTCCCTTGTATGTAAATGACTACCTGTGAGACTAGCCTAAATTTCCAGTAGACTTTACCGAACACCTGGAGGACAAAGAATTCCAAGATATGGATTTCCAGCCTCCGTCTCCTATCTCAGATATCTCCCCCTTGAATGAGGACTTATCCAGGCATGCGGCTGCTTCTCCTCCAGATGACCCATCTTTCTATGAGGTGATGGTCCAAATTCAGAAAGTCAAGGGATTCTTTACTACCGAACATGAGACACAAGGTAAGGTTATGGCAGACTATTTGGAGCTACCAGAGGATCTAGTCTTCGTGGTATACTAATCCAAACGTACCAAAATGCTATGCTTGCAGCTTGTAATCAGCCTTCTTCTGTTGCGGCTGTCCACCTCAAGGTGGCTCGCTTATACCAGGCTCCTCTGGATCACCCTTTCCTGTCTACCACTCCGGAAGCGGACTCAATAGTAATTGCTGCTGCTCATGATCATACTAAACGACCGAAACACATGAGCTCCTTACCTCCAGATAAAGATTCCCACAGAATAGACTATCTGGGGGGAAAAAAGGTCTTCCAAGCAAGCACCATGAATTTCAGAATCCTAAATTACATGAGACATATGGTCAAATACCAGCATCAACTCTGGTCCTCTGCCATTGAATTAGTCAGTAAACTGCCCCCTTTCACAAGAAAGGGATCAATTATTGGCTACAGTAGCTATTGGCAACTCCATTTCCCGACATCTACTTCGTTTGGGATATGATGCGGTCAATACTTCGGCCCACATGTCAGCAACTGGCATTACCCTACGTTGCCATGTTTGGCTTTGTGTCTCAGGCTTCACACCTGATGTATAGCATGGAGTGGTCAGTGCCCCCGTTAATGGGTCCAAACTATTCAGGCCAGCTACCCAAACTTTGATAGATGATCTCCAGGTTTCAGGAAGAACCCTGCTTATACTGTTCATGGCATGTACCATACTTCTAGCCATCCTACCGTCCTCAGTCCTCCTTTTATTCCAAAAGAGGTGGAAAATATAGGCTCAAATAGAGGTGGATTCTGAGGTCATTCCCAGTCTACCAGAACCAACACCTCTGCCGCCAGGGGCTGTCACTCTCACCCTCCTTGTGGGGCTGGTCAGCCTGCTTCCCAGTAACCTACTGGTGCTCCATCCACACTTCCTCAACCAGGCCTCAGAAGCTGTGGGCAGTCGTTTTGCCCTCCATTTGGAGTCCTGGACAATGATCACATCGGACAAGTGGGTACTTCAGATCATTCAGAGAGGTCACACTCTGGAATTACTTTCCAGACTTCCCCCTCATCTCCCCCCCAACCCTGCTCTGTCCATTACCCACTTGACCATATTCCTATTCTCCAGGAGGAATTACAGGCTATTCTTACCAAGAAGACTGTTTACCCACTACCCCCTACAGAACACAAAAACGGTTTTACTCCCACTTCTTCCTGGTACCCAGACGAACTGGAGATCTCAAACCAATGCCTGACCTCAGACAATTGAACCTATATGTCCAGTACAAAAGATTCCGCATGGTCACCCTAAACTCCATCATGCCAATATTGAAACAAGGGGATTGGCTATGTGCCATAGGTATGAAGGATGCCTACTTACATATCCCTATCCATCCTGCCCATCACAGGTTCCTTTGTTTTCACCTGTTGGGTCAACACTACCAGTTTCGGGCACTCCCGTTTGGCCTATCATCGGTCCTGAGAGTGTTCACCAAATGCCTAGCGGCAGCAGCAGCAGCAGCCGTACAACGAAAAGAGCATTTTGTCTTCTCATTCCTGGTCGATTGGATCATTAAAGCAGAGTCCAGAACTGCTCTGTTTCCTCCCTAGAAGCAAACTTAACTCTGTTCCAAGTCCTAGGGGTTACGGTCAGTTGTCCAAAGTCCAATCCGACCCCTATCCAGTTGCTCCAATATATAGAAGCGGTCCTAGACACCGTCTCCGCCAGGGCCTACCTTCCGGCTGACAGGCAAGACAAGCTTCAATCTCTGGCATTGCAGATACAAGCCCAGAAAGTTGTCACTGCCAGACGCAGTCTCTCCTAGGTCACATAGCCACTACCATCGCTACGGTAGCTTTCACCGGTTTTCATATGAGACCAGTCCAGTGGGTTCTCCAGAACCAGTGGTCTCAAAGAGTAGGAAATTTCAAAGACAAAATCAGTCACTCCCACATTGTGGTCTGCCCTAGTATGGTGGACGCTCCAAGCCAACCTATGTCAAGGCATGCCCTTCAAGTCTCTTCCCCCCCCCACCCACGCAGGCGTTGACCACGGATGCCTCCTTGGAAAGGTGGAGTGCGCACCTGGGTCCTTGGAGGACACAAGGCAAGTGGACCACTTCTGTCCCTCATCCCCACATCTGCCTCCTGGAGATGAGGGCGGTTTGCTTAGCCCTCCAGGCTTTTCAATCTCACCTGTCTCCGTAACAGTTGCCGATTCAGTTAGATGACACCACAGTAGTATTCTACCTCAGCAAGCAAGGTGAAATGAAGTCCCATACTCTATGCAAAGAGACACTTGCAGTCTGGCAGGAAGTCATTCAGCAACACCTCGTACTGAGAGCTGTCCATCTGCCAGGATGCTACAATCTCCTGGCTGGCTTTCTCAGTCGCTAATTGTCCTCACACGAATGGACACTTTGTTACAAAATGCTCCAGATAATCTATCATCTGTGGGAGACCCCACAACTGGATCTGTTTGCCTGCCCAGTCAACCATAGTCTCCCTAGATACTATTCCATTATCCTGAGCAAAAAGGGAAGATATGTAGATGCCCTGTTCCAAGTGTGGACAGGACTCTTCTTATATGCTTTCCCTCCCATCCCACTCCAGCAACGGACTCTACTGAAATTACAACTCGAACCTGCCACCATGATTCTCATAGCCCCTCTGTGACCTCAGCAGGTGTGGTCCCCCCCACTTCTTCAGTATTTCTCAGTAGAGGAACCTGTTCCATTGCCAATCGGACTAGATCACTTGACTCAGAATCAAGGAACCCTTCTTCGTCCCAACCTGAAGGCATTACACCTTCACACTTGGCTCCTGAGGATACTTTCTTGGCACGTTTGCAAGTGTCCTCTCCTGGTGCCGATATATTACTGGCCTGACATAAACCGGCAACCTGGGAAACATACAATGCCAAATGGAAATGCTTTTCCATCTGGGCTGCTTCCTGATCATTGGATCCCTATTCCTGTGCACTGACGAAAGTCTTGGATTACCTGACCTCAGTTGCTGAGACAGGATTAAGCTATTCCTCCATCAAAGTCCATTTGACCTCTATTTCAGCCTTCCATGAATCTCTGGAGGGCAGATTACTATAGCAGCATCATCAAGCCAAAATGTTTCTAAGAGGAATGTTACATATTGAGCCACCTATCAGAAGACCCACTCCTCTGTGGGATCTCAATTTTTTAATAGAGAAATTAACTCCTGAACCATTTGAATGGGTGACCACCTGTGACCTCTGTTTCCTTTCTTGGAAAACACTATTCCTAGTGGCTGTCACTTCAGCTCGGCGTATTTCTGAGCTCCATGCCCTTGTGTAGAGAACCTTACTTGATTGTTCACAAAGATAGAGTAGCACTTTGTACCAGCCCTTCCTTCCTACCTAAGGTAGTGTCTGAACACACCTTAAACCAGTCGCTGGAGTTACCAGTATTGTAACCTCTTTGTTCCCAGAGGTTACTAGAATCCCATTTAGAATTAGTGGTAGACAGGGAAGGCAGCTAGTGAAATGCCAGTTATATGGATTTCACTCTGTCTCCCTCTCTGCTGTCAGTCACAGCTGAGAGCTGGGGAGGTGATGTCATTTCGGAAGTCTCGCAGCGGCACAAGCCACTGTTCAGTAGCTGTGAGTGAGAGAGTTAGAATGTTCAAGTCCATCTGAAGTGGGAGTCTTGTAGTGGAGTTTGTGGAGGAGGCTGCAGAGTGCAGCTACAGCTCCTCAAGCAGCTCTGATACAGAGCTGCAGTTTTTCCTGTGTTTTCTTTTCTCACCCTAGTGGAGGACAGCTTTGCCAGCTTTTTGAAGTGGTGGAAACAGTCTCCCTGTGCTTCATCCCAGGAGGGATGGCGCACGATTTCAGGGGCAATCCCCTGATCCTCCCAGGACTTTAGAAGCTGCCTTTATATGACAACTTTCTGAGAGTACTTTTGTTTAATTTGAAACTGCCCCGAAGTACCTGCATTTTAAGGGTGGATTCTCTGACATACGGATCCTGTCGCCCTAAACAGTTTTAAAAGTTGGCTGTCCAGTACATGACCATCCAAGTGAACAGAACTTTTACCTTTGACACTCCTGAGGTGTTTTTGTATGATGTTAAGTGTCCTATACATTTCAAGACAGCATCTGCAGTTTTTACAGTGTGTGAGGTGTATTTACCAGATGAATGGCTGAGTATGAACTAGGAAACAAAAGGTGGGTGACCCTCCCCATCTGGAGTGGCCAGTTTACCTCTACGGGTTCTGAAGGGCACCTGTGTTTTCGATCAGTGCATGTGGCCAATGCCTGAAGAAACAGTTTTACCCCAGTGGGTGGGATTGTTCTCCAGTCTACCCCTTATATGTGGGTTCTGTGAGTGTGAAGCCTTTTGTGCTCTTGTGGTTTGTGTGCCACAACTTATCGTATGTCGTATGGGAAGTGACCAAGTACTGGCCATGTGTGCCTAGTCGAGGGTAATTTGCTTGTGTGTGTTCTGTAGGTGGCTAGTCCACAAGTACTACAGTTATCCAATGCTAAATGGGAATTCTTGGAGTTCTGTACCTTGGATGTCTGCATTTACAGTGCGTGTTACTCTTGGGGTTCCATCTTCGCTTTGTGTTGTTCCTACTATGTTACGGAATAAAGCCACACTCTAGAATTCGAATCTGGTTTGGACATTTGTTATTGCTCCCTATTTGGAATTACTTTGGATACCCCTGTCCAGAACTGCAGACCTAGCATAGTCCTGAGCAAATATTTCCTCCCCGGGACCTGGGTTGTTGGCCATGCATTGGTCCCACCAAGTGTGCACCAGGTATTTTGTGCCACACCTGGTTGTGGTCTGCATTGGTCCCATCTTGTCTATGGTGGGCAGTTAGACACAGTTTTCTAGTTGATGTATCTGTTGTCAATCGTATGCAACCCCTACCCCTAAACCTGTTTTGATGGTGAGAGGTGTGCCTTCTAGTTAAATAAGGGACTGGTGAAGGGGGGTTACAGTATATTATCCTGAACACTCCAGTCGAGGCTAACACCTTTTACATACTTTAGACGTCTATCGTATATTACGATGCTACACTAATCGAACTAAAACTATTTAGAAGACTTCTCCTCAGGCAGAGAAGGTCTCAGTCACTAAACGAACCCTCTACGATTGGCTAGCACACTGTATAACATTCTGTTATTTAAAATACAAGAAGTCATTACCAGGACCTGTCCAAGCCCATTCTACCAGAGTTATGGCCACTACTGTGGCCTGTTTTAAAGGGGCCTCTGTCACGGATATCTGCAACTCAGCTACCTGGTCCACAGTTCACACTTTCACGGAGCATTACAACTTTGATATTGCTTCACGACGTTGGACTGCCTTTGGCCGAATTGTCCTACAAGGCTTCCTGTCATGACCACCCTTTTTTTGATTTACTGCTTGGGATTCATCCCAAGTGTATTACCTGCTGCAAGAGACCACTCCATGGAAGATAGTACAGTTATGTAAGACCTTACCGTAGCAGTAGATCTTTGAGGAGTGTCTCTTGCAGCAGGTACAGTCCCACCTTCCGTTCCCCTCCTTCTCTAGGTGAACAAATTCTGGTCCAAAGACTTACCTGATGCAAGAGACTCTCCTCAAAGATCTACTGTTACAGTAAGGTCTTGCGTAACTGTACTTTCTAGGAGTGGTATATGGTGTACATCTACACAACTTCCCCTGGCAAGCTGCACACCTTCTGGCTTCCACTGTGCAAGATCTGACATCACGGAGTGGTGCCAAGGAGTATGCCACCCATGTGGGAGGAGCTAGCTTGAAGACCTTCCGGCCAGATCCTTAAAGGGAAAGGAGCATCGCCAGAAGTGTGGATGTACACCATATACCACTGCTAGAACTATGGTTACAGGTGAGTAATCCTCATTTACATGCGTGACCCTGAACAAGTTACCGAGTGCTTCAATCCATCCAGCTTTAAAAATGAGTAGAAGCAGGACTGCACTAAAAAAAGATACTGTAGCTCAACTATCTATCCCTAGTAAATGAATAAAGATGATGTTGTGACCTGGTCTTCAGTGAAACATAACTGTAGGATTCAAGACCAAGTAGTCTGCCAAGTTTCTTTTTCAACATTTCAGTGACAGTTAAGTTACAGGGCTGTTGTTTTCTAGAAATATGTTGTCTGTTGTGATTTGTGTTGATATTTTCTGAAACATTTATTTTCTGTAATAACAGGCATCTACAGCAAAGAATATTGCAACTGAAAGAACAGGTAGGCAGCCTCTCCAGGAAGCAAGCCTACCGACCTCAGCTCTCCCAGTACGAGCACTTACATCAAGACATCCGACACTACATCACCAGCATTGGGCAGGTTTCGACCGTGCAGGATCTTCGTTCCCGCCTGCTGCAGGTACTCCACAAATGTGGCCCGAGATACTCTCATGGGGTACAGAACCTACTAAACGAAGAGGTAGTGTGGCAGCAGTCCCAGCATCAGTTCAGAGCACATCTGTCTGAGAACTACTCCCTGTACCCAGACATTGTGAGACCTCTGCAGGCTGCAATTCTTGAGATGCAACATGGAATGAGACTGTTGGCCTCTGAGGTTCATGGTGTGCTCAGCCGTGTGCTAGTCCCAAAGGCTGACCTCCACAACCTCCTGACTTGTCTTCTGACCTTTCCTTCTGTCAGCCCAAATTTTCCATCTTACCTCACACATGCAGATACTCTGTGCTCTCGGAGTTCCAAGGATGCCATTCGAGGCCTTGACAAATTGTTGCTGAAATACTCTGCTGGAGATGGGTCAGAGAAGGATGCTCAGTTGTCACTCCCCACCCAGGAACATCTCCTGATGAGTGCTTTGATTTACCTTCAGTGCCATGTACTGTCCAAAGGCGAACTGGATCAGGAATCTTTACGGCTTTTTAGACACGTCTGTCAGGTAATGGCGTTTTGGTCAACAATAAATTAAATTACTCCATGAGAATATTAATATAAGGTGCCATATCCAGGTACAGTGCTTACACAAATCCGATGATGGAGAGCTGGATCAGTGGTACAGTCACCTAGGAGGCCTGAGCCTTACAGCTGTGCAGTGGTATAATATTTCCTGAATAAGTAGGGCTACCAAACATTAAGGAGCCTTTCCTGAATAGAGGACTACTCATATTCGGGGAAAAATATCTGACCAGCTTAACTCACAAAACATAAATAGATGAGACAAAAGAAACATCCCCCAACCCCTACCCTTCTCTCCCAGCCCAAACCTGTTAAAAGTCAACCCCTGTCCCCACAGTCTCTTTCAGCAATCCAGTCCCACCCCATCAGCAGCCACAGATTTGTGTATAAATTGTAAGTGTAGTCCCGCAATGGGCAGCCAGCACAGCCCTCCCACCTCCATGGTCGGTCATTGTCTGTATATAATTAAAAAGCGTTTTTTTTTTTTTTAATGTTAAATAAACTTTTCCATATGTACTCCGTCCCCCCACTCTTAAGAGCTCTCTGCTCTGCCCCCCCCTTCACAATTACAACCCACCCGCCTCCACAGCTGGCCACCACCTTCAAAAGTGCCTTTTATAAATTGTCATGTGTACCCCTGTCCTCCCATACTAGTAGCACTCTGCTCCTCCCCTCCTCCCCAGCACGCAGTTCTAAACTAGAAGGTGACTGGCACAAGCCACCCTCCTCAACGGCAAGCCACCTTTTGATGAATGCTGTGTGTAACAGTACAGTCAGCTGGTTTTACTGTTATGGAGTGCAAGCGCAAGAGCACTTTCATTCCTTAGAAGGTGGCCAGCCATGGAGGAGGGCAGGTTGACAGTCATCTTCTAATTAAGAATTGGGTGCTGAGGGGAGGAACAGGGTGCCTTTTCGAATGGGGAAGGGGGAGAGAACGGGTACATATGGAAATGTATTTCTTAAGGCAGAAAAGCCTTTTACAATTATATGAAGATGGCGGAAGGGGTGTGCCAGCCAGTCACCCATCGGAAGACTGTAATAGAATTTAATAATGTAAAAAAAATAGTGGGTGCTGTGGAGGGGGTTGATGTAAACGCTTGTGCACTTGTTCTGTGTAATAGTAAAATCTGCAGGTTTTCATATTATGGAGAGCAAGCGCGAGAGCACTTTCTTTCATTAGAAGGTGGCTGGCCACGATAGAGGACAGGTTGTACAAGGTTGTCTTATGATTTAGAATTGGGTGCTAGGAGGGGGGGAAGAGGAGAAAGGTGCTACTAGGGTGGGGGGGAATACAGAGATACGTATTTCATTTTGTTTCCTTTAGCACAGAAAAGCTCTTTTTAATTATATGAAGAAGGCTGCTGACCATGGAGGCAGGCAGGTTGTGCTGGTTTCCCATCTTGGAACTTTTTTTGGTAAGAGTTTTTTTTTTCCTGCCACACTAGATGGTTGTGGTTGGGCTCAGCTCTGTCCCCACCTCCTCTTGCCTGCCTCCCCAGTGTAACAAGCCCTTGATCCCCCATGGATATCCCCCCCGGTGGTGGGGGCCAGGAAGGGGAAGGCCACCCCCCAATCCAGAAATTTTCAGCCAGATTGGGTCATTCAACCGGGCAAAGGCATGGGGACGACAGAGGTAGGCGGGCAGGGCTTCATATAGCCTGCGACAACCATTTTTCGATCTTAATTCGAGATACAGCTTTTGCAACAAGTTACACCATAAGGACTGAAGCCGGCAGGCAGCAGGACCCCACAGAAAACTTCTAGGTAGCTATAACAAGTGGGGAATCACCCCTGACATCGGCTCTGCCCCCGATGTCAGACACATCATAAAAGAGGTGGTCCCCCAGCATACCTCGGTTCTTTTTCCACCGTCTACTTGCGCGCATCGGCTCCACTGACGCCTTCAAGCTGACGAACGACGACAGAAGGAATTTAAGACAATTTCCTCAAGATTTCAGCTCCTTTTTGTCAAATATATCTTCTTACCCGACTCCTTCTCTAGAAGGACACCACTCGAAGTGCACTTGCAGCAAACCGATCCCCTTCAAAGATAGGCATTCGGTCTGCGTGCGGTGCCTAGACCCGGACCACAGTATCCAGGCCTGCTCTATCTGCCAGCAGTTCAATAATAGAACCAGGATCCACCACCAGAAAGCACTCCAGAGTTTTCTCCTGGAAAAGAAACTTAAGGCCATGGAAAAAGATCCTTCCTTTTGAGGGGAACCTTCGAATAAATCAGGGAAACACAAGGACAAGCACCAGGACAAGGATAGGACTCAATCTGTGAATCGGGCCTCAGACTCCCATTCCAGCTCCAGCTTCGCCCAGTCGGACCGCTCTCCATCCCAGGTCAGGTCTCAGCCCCCTCCCCACGATCAGGGCTTCAGGGGGATCTGGTTGTGTCTTTACAGCCACTGAAAATCAAATCCAAGGGTAGCCGTCCCTCAGGGTCGGCCACCAGGTCGTAGGCTTCTGACAGCCACAGGCCTCGGTCAAAGTCAGCAACTACGTCTAGCGCTGATGCTAAGGACTGACGCCGGGACACTGATCGCTTGATCTCCAAGATGCCCAGGGGCTCAGCTGTCCCTCAGCGGAAGACTTCAGAGCTTACTTCACTAAAACGGACGACGGAGGTGAAGCGGGCACTAGAGGCATCACCTGCACAATGCCCCAAGAACCCGACGCCACCTCTGCCACCTGACACCAGTCGCAGGGGTACATCAGAGGAGGATGCAGGCACTCACGGCACCGATGATCAGACAGATGCCGAAGACATCAGTCTACCCGACGCCAGCCTACCAAAACACCAAATGCCAGACCCAAAGATCCCTCAGCCACCGACACCTGATTCTAATGCCAGACACACACTGTTGCCAGGCCCTTCATCCGGTCTGAACATACAAGAAGTCAAGGAACTCTTAAGCTTTTGGTGGGACACCATTAAAAAAGATGTTGTACCCACAAAACCCCCTGGTAAGCACCCCCCCCCCCCTTCATATGACACTGACACCTGAGCCTCAAGACACTACTCCACAGCCTAGGGGTAGGTCGAAGGCCAGACACTCTAGATTGTGGAGTCCAAAGAGACCTCCGTGCCCCAGGACCCCTTCAAAATCCCCTCGTGACCACAGAAGAAAAAGGCCCAGATGAAGATCCCACTCTTCGTCAGGCTACAACTCACGCCCTGATTCTTCGGGAACCCCTCGGTCACTCTCTCCTTTTGAGCCTCCTCCTCCTGATCCCCATGACCTTCCCAGGTCGCCACCGGATGACCCATCATTCTCCGATATTATGCGCCACATTCAGGAGAACATAGGAATGGAGACATGATGTAGACCCAGAACGACAACGCCTGGCACATTATTTGAGGCAAAAAGACCCCAAGCCTGTGATGGTTCCACCCCTGGTGGACACTTTCCAGGACGCTACCACGGCTGTATGGAAGCGCCCTCATTCAACCCCAGCAGTCCCCAAGAAGGCCAACAGACTTTATAGGGCCCCACGGGAGGCTCCTTATCTATCTCAGCAACCCACCCATGGCTGAATCGCTAGTCATCATGGCTTCGTGTGACCGCTTCCAGTGGCCCCAACACCTCAGTACACAGCCCCCAGACCAGGAATCCAAACAGTTGGACTCGCTGGGTCGTTGAATGTATGCCTCCGCTACGTGGTCCCTCAGGTATTTGACGCACATGGTGCAATTTCAAAATGCACTGTAGGCCCAGGGACAGGACCTACTGAAGGACTTCCCAAAGGGTGAGAATAAGGAGGAGCTCCCCCTTCTTTGCACGGGCTCTGACATTGGGACCCAAGTCCTCTGGGCCGCGTCAGACTAGTCAAACTCCACAGCGAGAGGTGCCTCAACAGGGGTTTGCCTCCAGAGACACTCCTGGTTGAGGGTCTCTGGATTACTCCAGATGTCCAGAAAGGAATCATGGACGTCCCCTACTATGGAGCTGTCTTGTTCGGTGAAGACTCTGAGAGGGTCATCACTAGCCTTCAAGATGCTGGGAAGGCGGTCAGAACGGTTCAGGCCATGTATAAATCCAAGCCTGGTTCCTTTTGCAGACCACAGAATCATTTTCGTTGCTGACAAAGCAGATGATAACCTCAATCTGGCCAACAGCAACATAAGGGCAATTTCGGTTGCAAGAACCAACAGAGGTTCTCCAGAGGTCAGGGCCAGAGAAACACTAAATCTACCCAACCTGCCAGAGCCACCACAGCATGACTTCTTCCTGGCCCCTTCCCCAGCCCCCCTCCCCCTGATCAAAGGGAAGAGAGGGTGGGGGGTCGAGTCGCTTACCACCAGGGCCTCGTGATTTCTGCTATTCTGCGGTTGCAGCAGTGGCCGCAGAAATCGGTGGTGGCTGCAGAAATCAGAAAAACCAGCCACAAAGCAACAGAAATGCTGGCTATGCTCTGCAGTCACACATGGCAATGGCATAGCTACTGATATTTTAAGTGTGCCATAGCACACATGTTCATTAGAAGGGGCAGCAAACTGATGCTGCCCGCTACAAAGCCAAAAACTAGTGGGAGCATGGCATCTTGACTCGTGCTGGCTCTTGTTACGTAACTCCTTCCAGCAAGTATTGTGGGAGACTGCAGCAAGAGTAGCAGATCTTGATTAGGTTCACAGCAGTTATGATTTGCTGCTGTGTTGGTGGGGCTAGCTCAGCCCTGTTAATTTGTCATCGTGAGGCTGCTCATGGTGCATGCTGAATCCCAGGAAGATGAATTTGGAAGGAAGAACTGGAAGACGAGTAGAAGTCAAGAAGTGAGAAGATTCAGTGGTGCCCGTGGAGGTGGCATCGATCTCGATGTGGTGGCAGGGATCGGAATAGGAGCTGATTGCAGAAATATGGCTGGCAGCAGTCTGAACAGAGGACTGTTTCCCCACTGGTGGACATCGATCACAGTTGTGATTTGTGGGCCACAGATCTGTACCTGCAAGTGTGACAGTAATTTCTTGGCAGATTTGAACCTGCACCCAACTGACGGCATCAAGCGCAATTCATAAGAAGGGTTGAGTTGCCCAGCTCCAGCAGAGTTGTGGACAAGGGCATACTAGAACTGGGGCAGGCAGGTAAGGAAAAAAAAAATCAGAATGAACAGTTTGACTGCTGCTATACATAAGTGAAATGAGGGTCACTGACTGAAGAAAACCACCACTCCTGAGATGCTGGAAGAAGAGAACATGCTAACCAAGGTTACTCCAGCTTAAAAAGAATGATTTGCTTACATTTTTTTTTTAGTGTCCCCCAAAAGAAAAATCAGGAGTCAACAAATCCTACAGACACTGCAGGTTACACCCGCCTTCATTGTTACAGGAAAATAACCCCCCACCCCAAACGCACAGATTTGCACACTGCACTCAGCATGTTTGTTGAAAGGCAGTTGAGGTATTCCTAGTTTAAAAAAACTAATCTAAAAAAATGCTGATCAAAATCAGAAAAAGATGGCTTTCAAGTTGGAGTCTCTTTTAAATCTGCTAACTGTAAACCAGAAGAAATCCAAGCCAGTTTTGCCTTCTGTGTAGTTTTACCTGAGTGTGTATATCCTCCTCCAAATATAACCTAGGAGAATAGCAAAGGCCACCAATTTCCAGAAGAAGAACAGATGGGCCTTCAAATTCAGGGTGGGAGGGAAAAGTCATTGAAAGACGACACTGTTGCCCATGGCTGCGTCAGATTTGGGTTATTGCTGTTTAATATTTGTAATAAGAAGACTACATACTGTTAAATGGCCTACAGGTCCACTTTCAGTGTAGCGGAGTGGTTGCACTAAGGCAGTTAAAGGGTTAACTAAGACTTAATCCCTTTGAAGGTATGCTCTTTAACCACAGTTTATCTGCCGCAGAATCAGCAGTTGTTCTGCCGCAGAAAGTATGAGGTCCTGCTGCAGAATGTAGGTCCACCTTGCCGCAGTGTAAACGGGGCCCTGCTTACCACCTGTCAGGGTGGCAGAGGATCACCTCCAACTGGTGGGTTCTTCAGCTTATCAGTCGAGGACACTCTATAGAGTTCCTCGACCACCCACCATCAAGACCTCCTCTGCATTCCCGTTATTCGGAACAGCATGCCCTGCTCATCCAGCAAGAATTCTCGGCACTTCTTTCCAAGGACGCCATTGAGGTGATACCGAGGAACCAGAGAGAAGGAGGATACTATTCCCACTTCTTCCTGGTTCCATAGAAAACCGGCGACTTGTGCCCATGCCTAGACCTCGGCAACATAAACATCTATGTAAGGTACAAACGCTTTTTCATGGTTGCCCTACTGGGTATCATTCCCATGCTCAAGCAAGGCACATGGCTAGTGTCTCTGGACATGCAGGATGCATATCTTCATCTTCCCATAACTTGATCGCACAGGAAATTCCTGCGCTTCGACTTTTTGGGGCACCATTACCAGTCCCGAGCACTTCCATTTGGCCTGTCCTCAGTGCCACATGTCTTTACCAAATGCATGGTGGTCGTAGCAGCAGCCCTCAGGAGACAAAGCCATTATGTATTCCCCTATTTGGATGACAGGCTCCTGATAGCCTCCTCCCGAAAAGCATTCGAGAAGGCCATTCACGACACCTGCTCCCTATTTCAGTCTCTAGGGATCACCATCAACCAAGGGAAGTCATCTCTCACTCCCTCGCAGAGACTATAATTCATCGGTGTGGTCCTGGATACCCATCAAGGGAGAGTCTTCCTGCCCACGGACAGAGCAGAACGCATCAGGTCACTGATAAGGACCATCACGGCAAAAAGTCTGGTCTCCGCTCAGACCATACTTTGCCTGCTTGGACATATGGCGGCTGCCATCACCACGGTCGCCTCCACATGAGTTACTCAGTGGACACTGAGAACCCATTGGGACCAGAGGCAGGATCACTTAGACCAGCCAATCAGACTCGCACGGCCGGTCATTCAAGACGTAAAGTGGTGGCTGGTCCCAGAACATATTTCAAGCAACATGAAGTCTTGCTATATTATGACATATGCAGTTTGTCCCAGCCTTAGAACTGCTCCAGAGGTGAAAGAGTTAACTTCCATGCCAGGCATGGAATCTTGAGTGTGAACTCGGTTGAAAATACTCTGTCTGTTGATCTTCAAACTGAAACTGTCAGATTCTTTACTCCGCCTCACTGAACAGTCGCTCCGGAGATTCCTCCTACTGCTCGGTTCATTTGTCGGTTAAAAAAGTGTTAATTCTCATTTTTTTTAAACCGCATTTGTATTTTTTAACTGCAACCGGTCTTTTCAAGCTCTGTCTGTGGTATCGTAAGTAATAGATAGGTTTTACATTTCTGTGTGTGGAACTTGCAAACGTTGTTATCGGTTCGGTTTGAACCGATCAGGTTGTTGTTAAAACTTATTAAATTACATTTAGAGTGCGGTTCCGGTTCTTGCTCCGGTTCCTAAAAGCAGTTTCATTACAGTTTTCACGGCCCGTGACACGGTTGGGAACCGAATAAGGGTGTCTTGCTTGGCGATTTGCGGGAAAAGGGCAAGTTTTGGTTAGGGCTGGTATTATGTCTGAGAAACCCAAAAGAAAACCGGGCCACTGGGTTTCCAGCACTGTAGTGTCTGTGGGGAAGCCTTTGCCAAGGCTGACCCACACACCACATGTGTTTGTCTGGGGTTTGACCACCTCAGTGCAGACTGCCAGATTTGCAAGAATTTCCCTGCAGCTACCCTGGACAAGAGAGTTGGTAGGCTCAGGGAACGAGAGGCCAAAAAGTCCGCTGACCCGGATGGTCAGCCCGGTTCGATCCCAACTGAACCGGAGGGAGTGCCCTCTGACCAGGGCGATACTTCCTCGGGCCAACGAAGAGCTGACTCGGAGGAGCCAGTTCCAGCAAAGAGGACTAGAAAATCAGCAGGTGTGGAGCCAAAATTTCCTTCTCCAACCGCTGCAGAGATAGCCAAAGCGATCCAAATTGTCCAGTCGCGTTCCACCGGTTCAAGAATATGATATAGAAGAATTTTATGAACCGGAGGAGGGGGAGGAGGATTATGAAGAGAGTGAACGTGATTTTGAAAGTCTGGATGTGCCCATTGAACCGGACATCTTCCCAGACAGACCTTCAGGAGTGTCTTCCCTAGGCTTTCTGAGTCCCTTCTCATTTTCTGTTTTACAAAAGTTGTTGAAACCCTCCAGCTCCCTTTGAAGAAGCTGTGGATGAACAGGAGGAGCCTGACTATGTGGAAATGATGGATATCCCAGAGTTCAGGAGATTGTCTGTTCCTTTACATAAATCTTTAGGAAGCAGACAATAAAAATTTTAAAGCTCCTAATTTTTACCTCCTGTGGATAAAAAGATGGACAGGAGGTACACATTGTCAGGCTCTGATACGGAGTTCCTTTCACAACAATGCAGCCATGTTGGGGTAGTGCAGGCTGCAGCCTGTGATGAGGCAAATATTCCCTTGGCTTCACACCCCCCTGACAAGGACTCCAGGAGGATTGATGCCATGGCAAAGAAACAATACATGGCAGCATCCTTGGGACTCAGACAGGCAAATTATATGGCCTATGTTGCAAGATACCAGAAATCCAGATGGGATACTGTTATGGCTTTAGTGAAACAGGTCCCTGGCCAGCTTGCTAAGGAGCTGGAACAGGTGGCTGCTGATGGTATTGAGGCATCCAAGGTGCAATTCCATGCTGCAGTGGACTCTAATGATGTATCTTCAAGAGTCATGGCTACATCTGTGGCTTTTCGTAGAATGGCTTGGCTCAGGTGTACTAGCCTGTCACAGGATACCCAGGCTAAGCCCATGGATTTTCCTGTTGAGGGTAATTCTCTGTTTGGGGAGCAGACAGAGAATTACATGAAGAAAATGGATGAGTATAGGACCACTTATAGGAGTGCACAGGCCAAGGAGAGGCAAGACACTCCTCAGAGGCAGCTTTCCAGGGGCAGGGGTAGGCCTTTTCACAGGCCTTTTTACCAAGCCCAGGCCTCCTCTTCAGCTTATGCCCAGAGGGGGTTCTTCAGAGGGAGAGGCAGACGGGGTACGAGCAGGCCTGCTCCCACCCTTCAGCCTAAAGCCCCTGCCAAACAGGCACCCTGATGGGATGCCCAAGGCCGATTCTCAATTACCTGTAGGGGGCAGGCTGGCTTACTTCGTCCAGGACTGGGAGTCTTTAACATCAGACAAGTGGGTCCTGGAAGTAGTAAGCCAGGGACTGGTTCTCCGCTTCAAAACATTTTCCAAAGATGAGAACCAGATCCTTTCCACCTGCAAATCCATCAGAGGCTCTTGCTTTGGAAACAGAAGTCTCAACCCTCCTGGCTCTCAGAGCTGTAGAAAGGGTTCCTCCCCTACACCAGGGCAAAGGACTGTACTCAAGGTACTTCCTTACCCCAAAAAAGACAGGAGAATGGCGGCCCATCCTGGATCTAAGATACCTAAACAAGCACCTTTTAAAACCAAAATTCAAAATGGTGACTCTGGGAATTATTTTACCCTCCCTAAGGCCAGGGGACTGGCTAGCGTCCCTGGACCTCAAGGATGCCTACTTCCATGTTCTCATCAGGAGCTCCCACCGAAAGTACCTCCGATTCGAACTGCCCTCAGGCCATTACCAGTTCAGAGCAATGCCCTTCGGCCTCACCTCTGCCCCAAGGGTATTCACCAAATGCCTGGCAGTAGCAGTTGCTCACTTAAGAAGGCAAAAGATTGCCATCTTTCCTTACCTGGACGACTGGCTCATAGTGGGTCAGTCTCCAGACCAAGTCAAATCACACCTTCAGGTTACCCAGCAGCTGCTTACATCTCTAGGTTTTCTTCTCAATCTTCCAAAGTCAGTTCTAGAGCCTGTTCAGCTACTCACCTTCATAGGCGCAGAACTGCACACAAAGCAGACGAGAGCTTTCCTTCCTCTAGAAAGAGTAAAGACTCTGGTGGCTCTGGCCTCCTCCTTCACTCTGCGGTCTCTCGACCAGCAAGGCGCTTTCTTCAGCTCCTTGGCCACATGGCTGCTTCCACAGCTGTAGTGCAAGGAGCAAGATTTCAGATGAGGGACATCCAGTTCCATTGAGAGCCTTCTGGTCTCAAAGGAGAGATCCTCTAACCAAATTGATCCCAGTAACTCGAACCCTGATCCAGGCCCTGCAGTGGTGGCAGGATCAGAGCAATCTGAGACAGGGGTTCTTTCACTCCTCAATCTCACTCCTTGACCCTTACTACAGATGCGCTCCTCTTGGGATGGGGAGCTCACATGGGGACCCTCACCACCCAGGGATTGTGGTCCCTCAGGAATCTCTGCTCCACATCAATCTGTTGGAACTCAGAGCTGTTTTCTAGCACTTCAGGTTTTTTCTGCATCTGTTCAGAACAAAGTGGTACAGGGTCAGAACAGACAACACTACAATGTGGTACATCATCAGCAAGGGGGCACTCGGCCTCGGCCTTGTGCACCGAGGCAATGAAGTTGTGGTCTCTGGCTTATTCCCTGAACACCTCCCTCATGGCAGTTCACCTCCCAGGCAAGGACAATGTCCTGGCAGATGCTCTCAGCAGGATTTCCCAGGGCCATCATGAATGGTCACCGATCCCCTAGTACTGGGGTTAGTATTTGCCAGGTGGGGCACCCTCAGATAGATCTTTTGCAGCCCCAGACAATCACCAACTTCCGCTTTTTGTTGCAGGCCCCAGTGTTGGGCTCAGTCCTCTGATGCCTTCCTTCTCGATTGGGAAGGAAGTCTTCTATGCCTTCCCCTTCCTCTCTTGTTCACAGGTGCTAGTCAAAATCAGATCTCAACCTTGCAAGATGATTCTGATTGCTCCAGATTGGGCCAGACAGCCCTGGTATCCACTCCTACTGTCCTTAACAGTCCACCTTCCCCGTGTCTCCCCAGGAATCACAATCTGTTATCCTGTGCCCAGGGAGAGTTTGTATCCGAATCTCAAATCCTCAACCCCGAGGCCTGGCTCTTGAGGAGTTACAGTTTGCTGACCTACACCTTTCTCAAGGTGTACTCGATATCTTGAAAGCTTCTAGGAAGCCTTCCACCAGGGCTACTTATAATTCTAAATGGAAAAGGTTTTCCATATGGTGCTCTGGAAAGCATATTTCCCCAGAATCTGCTGATTTGCCCACAGTCCTGGACTATATTGTCCATCTAAATACTTTGGGGCTGAGGCCAGCTACCCTGAAAGTGCATTTGGCAGCTGTCTCTGCTTTTATTTCATCAGGAAAGCCCTCTTCTCTTTCTGCTCATCCTGTATTCTCCAAGTTTTTCAAGGGATTGCTTCACACCAACCCTCCATTCAGGGACCCTGCTCCTGCCTGGGATCTTAATGTTTGCATTGTTCAGCTAATGCAACCCCCCTTTGAGCCTTTGTCTTCAGCAGAGTTTAAGTACTTGACTTTGAAAACTGTGTTTCTAGTAGCTATCACTTCTGCCAGGCGCATAAGTGAATTACAAGCTTTGTCAGTGGAGCCTGATTTTATCTCCTTTCACAGAGATAAGGTAGTCCTCAGGACTAACAGGAAGTTCTTGCCTAAGGTGGTTTCAGATTTCCACCTTAATCAATCTATAGCTCTTCCAGTGTACTTCACTGACCATTCCTACTCTGGCAAGAGGAGGCTGCATAGTTTAGATGTAAAGAGAGCCCTTAGTTACTACATAGAGCGTACCAAGGGTCACAGGTTTGACTCCCTCCAACTGTTCATCATTTATGGTGAGGTTGGTAAAGGGAAACCTGCCACTAAAAGATCCATTGCCAGGTGGATTGTCTCTTGTATTCAATTTTGCGATCAAAAACTGGGTAAGGTTCCCCCTTCAGGCCTGAGGGCTCACTCTACCAGAGGTACAGCTGCGTCCCTAGCTGCGGCCAGGGACATCCCTATCTTGGAGATATGTCAAGCAGCTACCTGGAAAACAGTACACACTTTCACCAAGCATTACTCCCTGGACATCCAGGCTAGGAGTGATGCTCGGTTTGGCACAGCTGTGCTTCAGAGCCTATTTCCTAAGTAGGTTCTGTCCCTCCTCCATGGAGGTACTGCTGTGTAGTTGTATATGTCATAATATAGCAAGACTTCATGTTGTTTGAAGAAAATTACTCACCTTAGTAATGTTGTTTCTTCTAATGGAGTTTTGCTATATTATGACCTCCCCGCCTGCCCTCTCAGAACCTCTGCTTTGGGATGTGGGTGGCAGTGCAGTGTTGGCACTTAATGATGCCCACCTTGTGTTTTTCACCCCTCTCTTTTGGGGTGTTTGGGTGTTGTATTTATTTTATTTTATTTTTTGGATCCCCTGACTTGAGTCTTGGTTTTGGGACCAGAAAAATGTTAATATTTTAGTAGCCAGTTGGCTAGTGTAGGTTTACAGCTTCCACACAGAACCTTAGTGAGTTTTGCTCGTAAAGATCTGACAGTTTCAGTTTGAAGATCAACAGACAGAGTTTTTTCAACCGAGCTTGCGCTCAAGATTCCATGCCTGGCATGGAAGTTAACTCTTTCACCTCCGGAGCAGTTCTAAGGCTGGGACAAACTGCATATGTCATAATATAGCAAGACTCCATTAGAAAAAACAACATTACTAAGGTGAGTAATTTTTTCTTCTGTCAGGAGTCTCCTTCATGGTGCCAGTGCCATTTCTGACCCTCACCACCGACGCTTTGGGGTCCTGCTGGGGAGCTCATGTGAGAGACAGCAGAACCCAGGGAACCTGGTCGCCCCTGGAGACTCACCTCCATATCAGTGTCGTGAAGGGGAAGGCAGTCCTTTGCGCTTTACAAACCTTACAGTCCGAGATTAGACCGGGTCATGTGTTGGTCCAAACGGACAACACCTTGGTGATGTATTACATCAACAAACAAGGAGGCACTCACTCCTAACCCTTTCCAGAGAGGCAACGCAGGTGTGGGAATGGACATTACAGCACGACACCACGCTCCCCGCAGTGCACGTTCCCAGTGTGGACAACACTGTCGCAGACCTCATGAGCCGGTTGAAGGCCAGGGCTCACGAATGGGAACTGATACAAGAGGTCACCGAGGACCTGTTCCGATGCTGGGGGACACCAGAAGTTGACTTACTCGTGTCCCCATACAACGCAAAACTGCCCAATTTCTGCTTGCTAGATCCAGGGCCTGGTGTTTTCTGGCGAGACCCGTTGTCCCTCTCCTGGATGGGTAGGTTTCTCTACTCTTTCCCGCCCTTCTCTTTGATCCAGAGGATTCTTCTCAAGCTCTGATCGGAACAGGCGTCGATTATCTTGATAGCGCCCTTTTGGCCAGACAGATCTGGTTTCCGCTGCTTCACCAGCTGGCTCAGGAGCCTCCCTTACCCTTACAGGTCAGCTCTTATTTGCTGTCCCAGGAGGCTGGCTCCCTAGGCATCCAAACCTCAAATCCCTGAACCTGCACACCTGGCTTCTAAAGACGTAGCCATTCTTAGGCACGGGGTCTCGTGAGGCGTTGCCAATATCCTGGTGGCAGCTAGGAAACCTTCGACTCACGCCACATATGCTCTGAAATGGTGGAGATTTTGTCTGTGGGCTCAGGCCCGCGATATCAATCCTCTTCGATGTCCTGAGAAGTTCATTTTAGACTACCTCCTATCCCAGTTGGGATTGGCATATTCCTCTCTGAAGGTACACCTCTGTGCCATATCAGCGTACCACACACCGGTTGGTTAGTGCTCGTTAGCCCAGTTAGAGGCTTCCCTTGCTTTTCTGCATGGTGTCTTTAAGGATCCAATTCCTCCTTGGGACTTTCTTTTCATTTTAGAGCAGCTTACGCTGTCTCCCTTTGAATCAGCCGCGGATTGCGAACTTCGCCTTCTCTCCTGGAAGGCATTATTTTTAGTTGCCGATACTTCGGCACGGAGGATTTCTGAACTTCAGGCGCTCGTGTAAAGAACCTTACTTGATTTTCCATAAGGACACGGTGCCCTTAAGGACCAATCTTAAGTTCCTTCCCAAGGTTGTTTCAGCCTTAACCTTAAACCAGGACATTGACCTTCCGATAAACTTCCCCAACTAAACGAACAGAGGGGAAGCCCTCCTGCACACTCTAGATGTGCATAGAATTTTGATGTTCTACTTGGCCAGAACCCGTTCGCACATACAATCTGACCAACTGTTTTTATCCTTCACTCAAAGGATGTTGGATGCACCAGTATCGAAATAAACTCTCTCCCAGGTGGCTTGTTAACTGCATTGTCTTCTGTTACCAGAAATGCAATAAACCCTTACCAGGACCAGTAAAGGGCCATTTTACAAGGGGGGTGGCTACCTCCTTTGCTGCCTTGAAAAATGTAGCGACATCCACCATTTGTGCAGCCGCTACTTGAAGTTCAGCGCACACTTTCTTGAGACACTACAGTTTGGACATCGCCTCCAGGCGCAGAGCAGGCTTTGGCCTGGCAGTTCTCCAGGGACTTTTGTCCTGAGAGGTTCCTTTCTTCCTCGATCTCTCCTATCCTCCTCCCGACTGGGTTAGCATTACACCCTTACTGCTTGGGAATCAGTCCTTGTGGTGTAACCTGCTGAAAGAGCTGTATCTCGAAGTAAGATAGTATAGTTACGTAAGAACTTACCGTTAACAGTAGATCTTCGAGAACAGCTTTTGCAGCAGGTAGTTTCCCTTCCCCCTTCCTCTCAGGAGGTTTGGTTCTATTTCATAGTGTCTCAGACGCATCAGAATTATTAGTCTTTCTCTGGAAGCAGATCCTCTGTCTTCCCTTCTGAATCACATTTTTGCGCCGGGAGTCTTGGGCAGGAGAACTGAGGTATGCTGGGGGACTGCCCCTTTTATAATGTGTCTCACGTCACGTCAGGGGAGGTCCTTCACTTGTTATAGCTAGCTAGAAGTTTTACATGGGGTCTTGCTGCCTGCCAGCTTCAGTCCTTATGGTGTAACCTCCTGCAAGAGCTGTTCTCGAAGATCTGCAGTTATGGTAAGTTCTTACGCAACTGTACTTTTCCTCCCTGATTCCCCCACCACAACGTCACATAAGCGTATTCACATGGAGATGCGCGCGCGCGCCGCAGCACACACACACACACACACACACACACACACACACACACACACACACACAACACAACTGCAGCCCCTCTCTACTTACCACTCAAGCTGCCATCACTACACCCAGGGGCAGCCAGAGGCCATGTTGGTGAACTTCCCCACCCCAGGAGAAAAGAGCTGTCCTCCAGATGCTCAATCCTCTTCTCCTCTCCTGGGGAAGGAGGGTGAGGGGCTTTTTCCTGCTTCTTTTTTTGGTACAGTGTCAAAAAAATACCTAAATATTTGGCTGCCCAATACCGAATATTCGGAGAAGGGTGCTACTGAGCATATGTATGTACATTTCCCCAAATATCTGGCAGAATATTCGGTGTTCAACTGCCAAATATTCATGCATATACCACCCTGGGATCGATTAGGGAAAAGGGGGGGGCTACGTTTGAGCAATACTTTGCTCTGCAGTAGCTACCTACAGCAGTTCACTTATCAAACTTGGGTAGTTTTCCACTGAGCATGCTTTGTCACCACAACAGTAGTCTAGCTCGGATCCTCCAGCTCTGCACCCTTTGCACTCGGGTCTTCTGCTTGAACTAACATGTCTTCTTCACAACTCCTGCTAGTAAATTAGCTTTCTGCTAGTTTTCGTGTATTTAGTGATTTTTTTTAGAGGGGTTTGTTACTCACTAGTGTAGCCTCACCATTGGCTTGCTTATTTGCTGTGGAATGGAAGAAGGAGCTGGGTGCAACACACTCTGATCATTGTCTGGGGAAAAAAAAAACTTAAGTGAATGAATATATTTTGAACCTTGCCAGAAACTGCAAGGAAGTGGTTAATGTGTTGGGACTGCATGCTGCAGATATGAGGCTTTCCCTTAAAGATGCATTTCCCTAAGAATAAGACTACATTTTTTTTAAATCAGTTAGTCCCAAGCCAACAACTGAGTTATAATAATTCACATTTAGACTTTTGTTAGGTCACTATCTTGCCCTGCCAAAAATGTATAGCTCTTAAAAAGCTTTTAATTATACCTGGCGATCTGAAAAATTGTAGGAGATTAACAGGAGGACTGAAACCTGATAAAGTACTTCAGCAGCCATGGAGGATCTGCACAAGTCAAGATAGACAGTAGAGGGCTTGCTACACTGGTCTTGGACAGTTGGCACTATATCCCAGGCAGGTAAAAGGGTGTCAAGGTTGACCCCTGGATGTGAACCTTGAGGTCTAGGCTATACTGTCAGGAACGTGCCTGCAGATGCCCAGGAGGCAGTCTGGGAAATCTCACTGATCAAGATGCCCTTGGAACTGGCAGCAGAAATGGTCATATGCCAGGCAGAATGAGCATGGAGCCCCGTTGGCAGTGTATGTGAGGCAAGACGGTAATGTTCAGTACATGAAACGATTCCTCAAGCAATGGTGGGTTTGGCAGTAAGATGGGCTTAGGATTGTGCAGGGTGTGTTACTAACGGAAAAGAAGTTCCTCGGAATTTTTCTGATCTTCCTTAGAGAGGGTCCCTGCAGTATGTCTTCACATATAGGACTGCACCCTTGAGTGTCGGGTCTGAATGGCAAACTTGTAGCTAGCAATCATCAGCGGGGACCGCCCCCGTAGTCAGGTGAGGCGACATCGGCGTGACTATAAAAGGGGCAGTCCCGCGCCTGCCCACCAGTTCTTTCCCGCCGTCGCATCAGTCAGTTCAACAGACGTGGCAGAACAGGAATCAGTCGCCTGCTTAGTATTCAACAATTTAATGTTTTTTTTTCTATATTCTTAAAAAAAGTACCGCATAGTGTATGTCTTCTCGTCCCAAGAAGTGCTCCAAGTGCAGTGCTCAAATCCCACACGGGGACTACCACTCATGGTGCCTCCTCTGCCTGGCGTCTAAGCACAACTCTGCTGAATGTGCCATTTGCCAGGGGTTCAACCAGGCCACGCGCACCCGTTGCAGGAGGACCCTCGAGGCCCACCTTCTTTCCCAGAAATTAGCCTCCATGGAAAAGGAGCTTCAGGAGCTGAGAGAAAGGTCGTCGTCGCTGGCCCCTGAAAAAATGGAAGAAGGATAATGAGAGACACCGGGAACGGAGCTCATCTCCTTGGGAAGACAAGTCAGCCATCTGTTGACAACCAGGGTGGACCCTCTACTTCCGTGAGTACCACACCTGCCCCCCCCCCCGAGGTGAGCGGGCAGCTGGGGGTCACCTCCTTAGAGGCCTCAGGTCTCCTGTGCAGAGCACTGCCGGTAATTCACCCTACCGCTCTGCCGCCGGGCGCCCAGTCAAGGCCAATCAGTCTGACTGCAGTTAGCCCAGCCGCATCTAGTAAGTCAGTCGATTGATCCTCTGTTGACCTCATAGACTAATCTGCTCTCCCATCGGGCTCTCTTGTGGACCCCGACCCCGGGACAAGTCTGCTCACGGGGGAACCTTCATCCCTACCGGTCTCTACCACCAATACCCGACTTGTCTGTTATGTCTGATATTTTTCCGGAGCTGTCGTTTGGGTCCCTACTGGAACTTCCCCCTTTGCTTGGCTCCATTCCATGACAGAACCCTTTTTTCCTTGGGATCCGTCGCCGGACCTAGGCGGCTGAGGTATGGACCCTCTGGCCCTTTGCCTAGCGGCTCTTCGGTGCCCCCCCTCACCCCATTGGGCCCATCGGCTCCCTCTGCGGGTGATTTTCTGGGGCCAGACCCCCACCACCCACCCCCGGGAGGCCCGCTGCCAGACAGTATCAGTCTGATGCCAGGCTATGTTCCTCCGACGCTGGGCTGCCCGATGCCAGGTTATCCATCACCAGGTTACCCGACACCAGGAAACCCTGCACCGGGTTTTCAAGGGTAGGGCTTGTACCAGAACCCTTACTGGCACCAACCACCCAGTTACCCCTCTTTTCCAGGGTACCTGGGGTACCAGCCCCTGCTCCCACCTCCTCCGCCACCGGACTGTGAGTCCATCCTGGCATGGTGGAAGGATGCTCTGACGCAGCTCCTGTCGGACCTTATGCAGCCTCAGCCAGTAGGGGGCATCCCCTCATAGTCTGTCACACTCTGGCCAAGCCTCTAGCACTCTTAAGCACGGGGAAACCGGTGCTGACCCCTCCCTGCCTAGCAGTCTGGAGTCTTCAGAATCCGATGAAGAGTCTGGCATCGACCAGTCAGAACCCCTCTCACCGGTCAAACTTCTACCCAAGGAGTCCCTTAAATTGCCCCCAAGGACCCTTTCTTTGGGGAGCTTTTGAGGGCCATCTAGTAGGTTTGTGGTTGGCCATCCAAGGAACTGGACCCCCAGTGCAAAAGACTAGCCAAGCATCTGGACCTTACTAGTGTGGATCCCCTTCCCATTCCCCCCTGGATGGGACCACATGAAGATCTCGAGTCCATCTTCTGGCAACAGCTCTCATCCATCACGGCTATTTCCCGTAAAGCAGATATGACCTGTTACCCCCCCGGAAGGGGTCTCCCACCTGACCACACAAGCAAAAGTCGACTCCATGGTCATCACTGTGGCCCATGACAGATTGGCGCAACCAAAACATCTGAGTGCTTCTCCCTCGGACATGTACTTCAAGCAGCTGGATCAATACGGCAGAAAAATTTATGCCTCATCCACCTGCACCGTCAGGTCTTTTAACTGTTTCCCACATGGTGGCCTTCCAGAAGTCCTCGCTATTGGAACTGGAGAAGGATCTCCAGGAGATCTCCGATGAGGAACTTAGTGGTAAACTCCTGGAGAAAGTGCGGGATGATCAAATCATCCTGCCGTCATGCTCTGTGAGCCACATAAGATTCCGTACATTCCGTGGCTCGGGCTGTGTCCTCTGGGATCTGGCTCAGATGCCTAGCCTGACTGCATCTGGCAGGTTTGGCACAGGACTTGGAATCGTCCCTCTTGGACGCACCTTTTAGGAGTCCGGTTCTATTTGGTGCCAATGCCAAGGATATAACTGGTCTGCAGGAGGGTGGTGGGTCCCTCCAAGACATACGCTCTATGTACCATACCGGCCAGAAGACATGGCAGCAGCCTTTTCACCGCCAACAGAAGTGAAATAAGAACCAGGGCAAGTGTCAAAACAAGTGATGTGCCACCGGTTCAGGAGCACAAACTCTTCAGGCCAAGTTTGCCAAGGCCGTCTCTAGAGGAAAGGGTCCCCTCCGCATCCTGACTCGTTCCCCCTCCTCCCGCTCCCACTGTCTCCCTCGGAGGAACCGATGCTGGGGGGGGGGGGTCGGCCTCCACCTGAAAGCGTGGAAGGCCATCACCGCAGACGTATGGGTCTTACAATTCATACAAAGAGGTCACTCGATAGAGTTCCTGTAGAAACATCCTTCAATCTCCGGGAAGGTCTTTTTACCCGTTGGGATGGATCCGTCTTGTCAAGCAAGAAATCCGGGCTCTGCTGCGGAAAGCAGCCATAGAGCCCATCCTCTGGATCAAACAGGAAGGGGATTCTTCTCCCACTTCTTCCTAGTTCCAAAAAAGATGAGGGATCTAAGACCTATCCTAGATGTCGGCATGCTCGATCTCTTGGTGGAATACAAGAGATTCTGCATGCTGACTCTCCAGGGGACTGTTGCCCCTGCTCCTTCCAAACACTTGGCTGTGCTCCCTGGATATACAGGATACCTACCTACATATCCCTATCCTCCCGGACCACCACTGCTTCAAGTTCTCCTTCCTGGAGGGCCACTTCCAGTTCAAAGCCATGCCCTTTGGCCTGTCATCAGCACCTTGTGTTTTCCCCAAGTGCTTAGTGGTCGTAGCGCCATTCCTTTGCCACAAGGGCATTTACATGTTCCCATACCTGGACGACTGGCTGTTTTCAGCCCCTTCGCCGGACAGCCTGGAGGAGTTCCTCTCCTTCACCCTGGACCTGTTTTCTAGTTTGGGCATTTTGGTCAACCTACCCAGATCCTAGCTAGTACCCTCCCAGCATCTCCAATTCATTGGAGCAGTGCTGGGCACGGTCCAGAGCAAGGCCTTTCTCCCCCCTCCACCGAGTGGAGGCGCTTGTCTCTCAGACCACATTATTGGCATCCTCTTGATAGACTTCGGCTCTGTCAGTCTGCATTTTGGGCCTCATGGTGGCTGCCATACCCACAGTCCCCCTGGCCAGGCTGCATATGAGGGTAACCCAATGGTCTCTCAGAGTTCAGTGGGATCAACGCTCGGACGACATGGACCAAAAGGTCATGATCTCCAGCAGTCTTCAAAAAGATCTCCTCTGGTGGAAGGATCCCGCCAATTTGTTGGGGGTGGGGCTTCCACCCTCTGGTTCCTTCACAAACCCTTACTTCAGATGCCTCGAACACAGGCTGGGGAGCTCATTTAGGGGAACACAGGGTTCCTGGTCCTGGTCCCCTACAGAGGAGAATCTTCACATCAACATCCTAAAGATGAGGGCAGTTCTCTACTTTCTCTAGGCATTCCAGTCGCTTCTTCTCCCGGGAACACTCCTCATTCAAACAGACAATATGGCCGCTGTCTGATATCTGAACAAACAGGGAGGCACCTGATTGTACCCCCTTTGCAGGGAAGCAATGAGGGTGTGGTATTGGTGATTCAGTATGGCCTATACATGACAGCAGTCCATGTGCCAGGGGTCCACAACATCCTGGCAGACGGTCTCAATCAGTCGCCAGGGCTCACGAGTAGGAACTAAATCAGGCAGTAATAGATCTGTTTCTTCAGTGGGGTCGGTCAGACCTAGATCTATTCGCCTCCCCATCCAACGCAAAACTACCCAGCTTTTTCTCACTCGTTCCCGGGCATGGTGCTTTTTGGTGAGACACACTGTCTATATCCTGTACAGATAGATTTATGCACGCGTGTTCCCTCCCTTTTCTCTAATTCAGAAGGTTCTGCTGAAGCTCCAGGCAGAGGGGGCTCGCATGATTCTCATTGCCACTCTGTGGCCTCGGCAGATACGGTTCCGGTTGTTGCAACAACTGGCTCTGGAACCACCAGTCTCTCTGCCTCTCTCTCACGACCTTCTGTCCCAGGAGCAGGGCACCCTGGTACATCAGAGTCTCAAGTCTCGCCATCTTCATCTGTGGCACCTGTGAACATAGCAATCTTTCGCTATGGAGTTTCAACTTAGGTAGCTCAGGTTGTGGTGGAAGCTAGGAAGCTCTCCACTAGATCCACCTATGCCATAAAATGGAAGAGCTTCTCTATTTGGGCCACAGCAAAGCGCATGGACCCATTTTCTTGCTCTGCCTCCCAGGTGTTAGAGTACCTCTTACATCTATCAGAGTTGGGCCTCAGTTATTCCTTACTGAAGGTCCATCTCTCTGCAGTGTTAACCTACCACTTTCCAGTGGATGACAAAACCCTAGCTCAACTAGAGGTTTCTAAGACTTTTTTGAAGGGGATCCTTCATATAAAACCTCCAGTCCGGAATCTTGTCCCTACCTGGGATCTTAATTTTATGTTGGAAAAAATTACTTTGCCCCCTTTTGAGCCAGCAGCAAGCTGTGAGATGTGTGTGTTAGTGTGGAAAACGCTCTTTTTAGTTGCTATCACTTCAGTTCGAAGGGTGTCTGAGCATCTTACTTAGAGAAACAGTTCTTGCAGCAGGTTACACCATTAGGACTGAAGCCAGCAGATGCCAGGACCCCGTGGAAAAATTCTAGGTAACAATATCCAGCGGGTGACCACCCCTGACGTCGGCCCTGCCCCCGACGTCCGTCATCATCCCCCAGTTATTTTCCCACCGTCGACTCGCCAGCATCTGCCTCACGGATGCTTCTAGCAGACAAACGACGCTTGAAATCAAGTATTTTTTTTTTTTAAATCACCCGCATGTCTTCTCAGACTCCTTCCATTGAAGGACACCCCTCTAAGTGCAATTGCGGCAAATGGATCCCATTTAAGGACCATCACATGGCCTGCGTGCGGTGCCTAGGCCCAGAGCATGATATTAAGGCCTGCTCTATTTGCCGGCAGTTTAATAGCAGGACCAGAATCCGCCGCCATAAAGCTCTTCAGGGTTTCCTGTTAAAAGATAAATTGAAGGCCATGGAGAAAGAACCTTCCTCCAGAGGGGAATCTTCCCACCATAAATCTGGAAAACACCACAAAAAGCACCAGGACAATGATAGGACCAGATCTCCAAGTCAGGCCTCGGAATCCAAGGCCAGTTCCAGCTCCACGAGGTCAGATAGGTCCCCCTCCCGGGCTCACTCTCAGCCCACTCCGGTAAAGATAAGGTCTTCAAGGGCTCGAGCACAATCTCCCTTCAACCTCTCAAGACCAAGAAAGATGTTCAGACATCCAGCTCTACAGCCAGGCCCGAGGCCTCGGATCGGCATAAGGCTAAGTCGGCCCCGAAACAGGGTGCCAATGTGTCAGACAGACGCCGGGACTCCGACCACCGCTCAGTTTTCCAACCTCCAAAAGGACCGGACTCCCCTCCAAGAAAGACCACTGAACTGATGTCCCTCAAGCGGACCTCAGAGACCAAACGGGCGAAAGAGCCAACTCCAGCCCCACCTGCGCCGGCAGATACTGGTTGCCAGGGGTCCTCGGAAGAGGAGATTGTTTCCACTATGCCTGACGACCAGACAGGCAACACTGAAAACATTGGACTGCCTGGGGTCCGGACGCCCGACCTGACTATACCCCAAGGTCCGACGCCCAATCCCATGGACAGGCAGGCACCGACGCCTGGCCCGTCATCTGGCTTGAATCTACGAGGTGAAAGACCCCATAACTTCTGGTGGGACACCATCAAGAAGGATGTGGTGCCCACGAAACCTTCGTAGCCTCCTCCGAAGGAATCTGACGGCAGGGTGTCCCCTGCACCTCAGGGGTCTACACCACCCCATGGAGGCAGGTCATGAAAAAGAAGGCCCCCCTCCAGGTCCCCCAGCCCAAAACACCCCAGAGGCAGACGACACACACTGCCTAGGGAGGACTCGAGGCCGGATACTTCCGACACTTCTAGATCTTCTCTGATCAGTCTCCCATCACCTGACCCACGAGACCTACCTAGGTCACCACCGATGATATGAGGCACATCCAGGAGAATATGGGGTGGGAGACGGAAGACTTAGACCCTGAAAGACAACGCCTTGCTTGATATCTCGGGCAAAAAGATCCTAAGCCTGTGGTGGTCCCACTGTTGGTGGATACCTTTATGGACGTCACCAGAGCCGCGTGGAAACACCCGCACTCTACTCTGGCAGTACCCAAGAAGGCCGAACGCCTTTACGGGGCGTTCATAGAGGACCCTTATTTGGCACAGCAGCTCTTGGCTGATTCTCTGATCATTACAGCCTCACATGACTGGTCCCAAAGACCTCAGCACCTGAGCACTGTGCCACCAGAGCAGGAATCTAAACAGCTAGATTCACTGGGGAGACGCATGTACGTGGCTGCTACATGATCAATAAGGTCTCTTAACTACCTAACGCACATGGTGCAGTTTCAGAACGCCTTGTGGGAAAAGGGTCAAGACCTTATTAAAGATTTTCCGGTTGGCGAAGAGGAGGAAGAGCTCCTCAACCTCCTCCGAACAGGGTCAGACATGGGGTCCCAGGTCGTTTGAGCCACTTGCATCTCAGCAGACTTGGCGGCCAGGGGTGCGGCTACAGGCGTTTGTCTCCGGAGACACTCTTGGCTGAAGGTTTCTGGTTTTACCCCGGACGTCCAGAAGAACATCCTGGACATCCCATATATTGGAGCGGTCCTGTTCGGTAAGGAATCGGAAAGAGTAATCACCAAGTTACCATACTTCAAAACGTATCCCTAGCATCATCAGTACCCCACACACTGCCCCGTGAACTAGCAGTATTTATTTATTTTTTGCTTTGTTTTATTCTTGCCATAAGTTAAATATGGTCAGCCAAGAGAGTGGTTTCACTTTCAAAACATCGGGAGCAGAATGGAGCAAAAGCAGTGAACTGATGCCACGATCATCGCTGACTTTTCTGGTATCCACCCCCATTTTTTTTTTTTTTTTTAAATTGAAATGTAGAGGTGATTTTGGAGCAGCAGCATTGATACGGGGGGAAGAAACGGAGTGAGAATACAGCCTGGGCAAGCTGAGAAGACTTGTTGCAGTAGCACTGTTATGGTGCTGTTACCATTTTAAAAATGACAGGATCGGGAGAATCTGTCCCTGGGGTGGTGAGTGGTAATGTAACAAAGCAGCTGATTAACTTCAGAGCGCTGCTGATTAAACTTAAAGAAATAATTCATACAGTTCCCGTCTTACACGGTGCTTGTAGTTCTTCACTTCATGGTTTAAGGAAGCACATCAGTGCCTAGAAGCTACAGCTACCCACGGAGGAAAAAATGATTGCAGGAAGGGCAGAGAATGTGGCCTTAAAAATGATAACTGCTGAAGTAAACATTCTCTCTTCTTCCACATGAAACGGGGGAATAAGTAGAAGAGAATGGATCTGTTGGGGCGGCGGCAACAGAAGATGGAACAGCACAGGAATGTAGGGACTATTTGATCCCAAAAAGTGTTTTTCTAATGTTTACATTTGTTTTAAACTCATGTCCTCTCCTATTTTATTAGTTAATTTGAATTTACACAGAATACCATTTCCTAAGCGCAATAATACCCTCCCGGGTGGGCGGTATGGGCAATACTGGACCTTCCAGGGGCTATAAGGCCCTCCACCTGCGGCATTGGGCCTCATTACGCCCCGGGCGGTCCGGTATTGCCCAATACCGCCCACCTTGGTCGGTATTATTGCTTGCTTAGACCGCCCACCATCAAGGCCTCCTCTGCTCTCCTGCTATTCGGGTCAGCACGCCTTGCTCATACAGCAAGAGATCTTGGCACTCCTGGACAAGGATGCTATAGAACCAGTAGCACAGAACCAGAGAGAAGGGTATTATTCACACTTTTTTCTGGTTCCGGAAAAGACAGGGTACTTGTGCCCGATCTTCGACCTCAGCGTTCTCAACACATTCGTGTTGTATAAATGCTTCCGCATGGTAACCCTTCTGGGTCTTATCCCCATGCTCAAGCAGGGTGCATGGCTCGTATCGCTGGACAGCAGGATGTATACCTATATCTCCCCATCACTCGAGCACACCGCAGATTCCTACGCTTTGAGTTCCTGGGACACCACTACCAGTTCGGAGCACTCCCCTTCAGACTGTCCTCGGCGTCTTGAGTGTTCACGAAATGTGTGATAGTCATGGCAGCGACCCTGAGGAGATAGGGCCACTGTGTGTTTCCGTACCTAGACGACTGGCTCCTCATGGTTCCCTCTCGAGAGGCTTTGATAGCCGCGATTCAGGACACTTGTTCTCTCTTCAAATCACTGGGCATTACTATCAACCGGGACAAGTCATTTCTCATCCTTTCTCAGAGGTCGCAGTTTATAGGTGCAGATCTTATCTGTGTCAGTCTTCACCATTCATCACAGATGGGTACTGGCCGGAGATCAGGACCCCGCAGGAGCTTTTTTTTTTTTTTTTAAAGATAGGTGGAGCTGACGTAGCATCATGGCCCCACTCCGCGAGGCCGGCGTGCCTACGTGGCGCTCGAGGATTAGCCGTTAGGCTGCGTCGACTCCACCTGCCTACCAGTTCTTCGTCTCCCGCCATCGAGGTCGCCTCGTGGGAAGCCAACTGAAGAAAAACTTTTGAAGGAATTTCTAGGCCGTCGCCTTTCATTCGTTCGACAGTCCGTCGGTTACCTGTTAGTTCTGGGTTCTGCCTCCACTCGATGTCGCCGGTAAGATTTTTCCATTTTATTTAAAGTTTGCGACGTCAAGTCTGTTTTTGGTGTTTTTTTTTTCCGTAGGTCATGTCTCGGTCGGAGGGCAAGAAGTTTTCCAAACTGGGTCGGCCCCCTATGCGTCGGTTCCCATGCGGCCGCAAGTATTCCGTTACCGACCAGCATGACCGGTGTCTTGGCCCGCTTCACGACATGGATTAGGTACACGCCTGCTTCTCCATGGACCGCGCGTACTAGAACAGCGTTTAAAGTAGGGGAGCTCCGCCCGACTTCTCGGGGAAGGGTTTGCTCTCGGGCCAGGCCGCGCTCTCTCGGCCTTTCCTCCGGGTCCCCTCCCGGTTCTATACGGACCGAGGAGGAGGGAGCCTCGGATACTTGTAGCTTAGCCTTGGCCGAGGCTCCTCCCGCGGCGCAGGAGGCCCGTCCCACTTCCTCCCGGCAGCGGACGGGAGGCGCTGCTATGGCACTCGCCCCTTCAGGGGTGAAGGCTCCCCTGGTATCGCTCCTGCGGTTCGGAAGGCCCAGGTCGACACCGTCGTTCGGTGCCGTCGGGGCCTTCAGCGCCATTCGTGGTGCCGTGGGCCCTGTCGGCACCGTTTGCGGTGCCGACGCTGCTTGCCCATGACACCTGACCCTGAATTCAGCATCGCCTTTGCCATGTCGCGTGGCGAGGTTGAGCACAGTGCCGTGGGGCCCTTCAGAGGCGCCAGTCAGTGCCGCCATGCGTGCTCTCAAAATTGCGCCAGTGGCGCCAGGGAGCCTAGCGGTGTCGGTTCGCACCGAGTCACTGCCTTCGAGCTGTCGGGCGCCCGCTCGGGGTCCCTCGGTGCCGCCGCGGCGCCAAAGGGGCCTGGCCCGGTGTCATCGGCCCGAGGCTGTTACTGGGGCTGCCGTCGGCGCCGTCTCTGTCCTTGGTACCGCCCGGTGCCAGTGGACTTGAATGCGCCCAGCGGCTGGCCCTAACTCTGAACTTTGGCCCGAACTGCCCTGGCGCCTTCTGTCCAGCCCGCTTGCGAGCTGTGGAGGGCAGCAGGTGCCGCCTTGGCCACTGCTCTGACTACGGGCCCTTTGGTAAGGTCGCCTTCCCTCGCCCTCCTACCGTTTGGCTTAGGGCCTCAGACTCTACCTCTTGAGGTCAGGAGTCTGGCTCGGAATTAGACAGGCAGTCACACCCGCCGGGGGTTGTCTGCAGAGGAGAAGCGCGAGCCTGTGGTCTCGACGACGAGTCACAGCCAGACCCCTTCTGAGGAGCGTCAGGTTCTTCCGGAGGTTAGGGTCAGTGGTTCTGACCAGCAGGCTATGGTGTGTGCCACCATTGCCATGCAGCCTGGCCGGGGGGGTTCCTCGACCCCTCGGCGGTGGTACCCCCTTCAGTAGTGTGTCTCGATTGCCCAACTTTGGGGCCCATTGGGAAGCCTACAGGAGGGGAGGGTGCTGCTCACTGGGTCTCCCCTTCGGGGGCATCCCAGAGCTGCCAGCTACCTAGGCTGGCCCTCTCGAGGACCAGGACCCTCTCAGACTCTGAGGGGTCGAGGGGTGCGGGGTCGGTGCGTCAGCCTTTCTCTGAGGTCCGCCCTGGACGAAGCCGAAGTGCGGACTTCCGACTTTCCCCTTCCAGTTCCTTGAGGGGGTCCCATTCTTTGGAGGCAGGGGACCGTCCTTCTGGATCTATACGGCCCCGGTCGCCTCACTGGGGGATTCTTCTGGGCGCAGCCTCGGCAGTACCAACGTGGTTGTACAGCTGTCGGCTGTGGAGTCTTCTGGGACACCCTCCTCGGGTGTCCATGGTCCGCTCCCTAGCCCTGGCAGAGGTCAGCCGACTTCTTCTTTCGGCTCTGCCCTTATCCCTCTGCCACAATCTCCAGCGCTTCCAGGCATTCTTGGTCCTAGTGGCCCTCTCACCTAGGAGCAGTTCAGAGCGGTGGCTGCTCGGTTCCCTGCCTATGTTAGGGTCATGAACAGCCAGGTTTTTCAACCTCCCCCTGTGCAGCCACCCTCGGAACACATGGTGACCTCCAGCTCCTCATCCCCGTCTTCTGGGGGAAAGGAACCATCTGTCCATATCTCTCCTGCCGCTGATCTCTCCGAGTATCAGCGTTTCCTCGTGAGGATGATGGAGGACCTTCACATTTCTCCCCTGTCTGTGAGCAATCCTGAGCATGCGGCGCACGCCTTTCTAGGCGATTTCGGAGCGGCCACCCTTGTGGTGCCACGTTGGCCTGCTCCCTTTCGGGAGGCGTCCATGCGTTTCTGGCAGAGGCCCTTCTCCTGAGTTCCTGCCCCTAGGGACCTCAGCCAGAGGTATTGCGCTCCCCCGGAGTCTCCAGGTTCTATGCCGCCTCATCTGCAGTCCGGATTGATGCACCTGGACACCCCTGACAGGCTCACAGCGCCTCCCACCGTGACCCGGCCCCAGATCAAGACTCCTTGGATTTTGACTTCTGGGGAGGAAGATTCTACTCAAGCACGGTTGCTTCTCTCCATCTCTGCTCATCAGGCCCACTATGCAGCCTACAACAGGTTCTTGTGGTCCGCGCTAGGTCAGATCCTAGCTGCTTTGCCTGACTCTGAGCAAACCAGGCAAGCTGTCGCGCTCTCTGCACGCGGCCTGGAGCTAGCAAGGCACCAAGCAAGGGCATCTTACGATGCCAATGAGGTAGCTACTAGGGTCGTAGGGACAGCGATCTGCACCAGGAGATCGGCGTGGCTTCGCCTTTCCCGGTTGTCACCCTTGGCCCGGCGTAGGGTGATTTGCTCCGCTCACAAGGGAACCTATCTCTTTTCCCGTAGGGCGAGACGACGTTTGTCGGGGCAACTTCCTTCCCCCTCTGGGGACCCCGTCTCGCTCTCCCCACTCTCCGGCCTCATCAGGCCCAGAAGGTTTCCCCCCTTAGTGTGTCACCCACTGAGGGCTAAGGGACTCTGTCCCTTAGGGTGCAATGAATCGACCCCCTTCCGGGGGGGGGGCTTAGAACTCACCCATCTGTGATGAATGGTGAAGATTGACACAGATAAGATATAAAAATTACGTACCTACCGTAATTATGATCTTTCTGTGTATCTTCACTATTCATCACAATCCCACCCATCATCCCCCTGGGGCCTCAGTCTCTGGGTCCTCCTCCCTCTGTGCCTACCCCTCTTCTTGAGCGGGGTAAAGTTGGGACACACAGGGGTAGTTTCTTCCCTAAGGGTTACAGCTCGAGTGGCACTCCTTCTCTACTACATATCTCCACCCCTATGGGGTGGGAGCTAGTGGTTGCCCTCCTTCTGTTAACCATCTAACTGTTTTAAAAAAAAAAAAAAAGATTTCTCCCTTTTTTTCACCAAATATCTTTACAGAGAGAGTACTAAGCCCCTGTACCCTGTCCTTCTCTAGAATAGCCGACTCTGCTTTTGGGGTATTGCCAGTTATTCTGTGCCTTGAATTCTGGCAAGAAAGCTTTGCTACTCCTTGCAGTTCCTATACAGTCTGGTGACGGACAAGGGTCTTGGATCCTTGTTACCTCTCACTCTTTCCTAAATTTCTCCCCCTTCCCTCCCTTCTTCCGTTTCGGAGATTGGGGCCCCTACCCAATCCCCTTAGTCTTACTTCTTCTATGCTGTCCTCTCAGTCGTTATTTCTCCTTTTAGTTCAGTTTTTCTCTTCCTTTTTCTGTCCCTTGGACTCTCTTGTCCCACCCTCCATCCCTTCCTCTTACCTCTCCGGTGACTCAGAACTGGTAGGCAGGCGGAGTCGATGCAGCCTAACGGCTAATCCTCGAGCACCACGTAGTACGTCGGCCTCGAGGGCGGCGCCGATGCTGCGTAGGCTCTGCCTATCCTAAAAAAAAAAAAAGGCTCCCGCGGGGTCCTGATCTCTGGCCAGTACCCATCTGTGATGAATGGTGAAGATACACAGAAAGATCATAATTACGGTAGGTACGTAATTTTTATTTCTGGACACCGTTCAAAGGAAGGCTTTTCTGCCTCAGGACAGGGTGGAACACATCCGGTCCCTCATAAGGGATGTGTTGGACAAGAATCCGGTGCCAGCCAGGACCATTCTTTGCTTGCTCGGACACATGGCGGCAGCCATAGCGACGGTTCCCCTAGTTCGGGTTCATATGAGGGTTACCCATTGGATGCTTTGAGCTCAATGGGACCAAAAGCAGGATTAACTGCATCAGCCAGTCCCGATCACGGATGCCATCATCTGCGACTGTCGGTGGTGGCTCGTCCCAGAGCACCTTTCCATAGGAGTCCCCTTCTTAGCACCTGCTCCAACTCGACTCTCTCCATGGATGGTTCGTGGTCCGGTTGGGGAGCACACCTGGAGGGTGTCAGGACCCAGTGATTTTGGTCGACCTGGAGTCTCACCTCCACATCCTCGAAATGAGGGCAGTCCTGTATGCTCTACAGGTTTTCAGTCAGAGATTACACCAGGTCTCCTGCTGTTACAGACGGACAATACCGCTGTGATGTACTATATCAGCAAGCAAGGAGGCACCCACTCCTACTCTCTCTGCAGGGAGGCAGAGAGGTTGTGGGATTGGGTATTGCAGCACGGCACAGAGATCACTGCAGTGGATGTTCCCGGGGTAGACAACACCATCGCAGATTGCCTCAGCTGGTCGCAGGCCATGGCTTACGAATGGGAACTGCTGCAAGAAGTAGTAGAGGATCTGTTCCGCAGATGGGGGACACCAGACTTAGACCTATTCACATCCCCATCCAACGCAAAACTGCACAATTTCCGCTCACTAGATCCAGGGCCTGGTGTTTTCTGGCAAGACTCGTTGTCCCTCTCTTGGATGGGCAGGTTCCTCTACGCTTTTCCACCCTTCCCTTTGATCCAGAGGGTTCTGCTGAAGCTCCATAAGGAGGGTGCATCAATGATCTTAGTGATGCCCTTTTGGCCCAGGCAAATCGGGTTCCCACTCCTGCACCAGCTGGTCCAGGAACCACCGTTTGCTTTGCCGGCCAGCTCACACCTGTTGTCCCAGGACGTGGGTTCCCTGGTTCACCCGAACCTCAGGTCTTTGAACCTGCACACTTGGCTCCAAAGGACATAGCAGTCCTTAGACATGGGGTTTCACAGGAAGTGGCAGACATCCTAGTAACGACAAGAAAACCCTCCATTCATGCCACCTTCGCCGTGAAGTGGCACAGGTTTTGTCTCTGGGCTCAGGCCTGTGGCTTAGCTCCACTTGACTGCCCTGAGAAGTCGGTGCTGGACTATCTCATATCCCTGTATATCTCAGGACTCTCCTATTCTTCCATAAAGGTACACCTCTGTGCCATTTTGGCATACCATTCCCCGGTAGGTCAGAGGTCACTAGCGCAGCTAGAAGCCTTCCGTGCCTTCCTGCGCGGCATCCTCCATTTGAGACATCCCGATTAGGATCCGATTTCCCCCATGGGATCTTATTTTCGTCCTAGAGCAGCTCACACTGCCCCCATTTGAACCAGATCAGATTGCGAGCTGCGTCTTCTCTCTTGAAAGACACTATTTTTAGTTGCGGTTACTTCTGCCAGAAGAGTTTCTGAGCTTCATGCGCTCATGTGTAAAGAACCTTGCTTGTTTTTTCTCAAGGACAGAGTGTCCTTAAGGATAAATTCTAAGGTTCTTCCCAAGATGGTCTCAGCATGAATTCTGTCAGGATATTGACCTTCCAGTGTACTATCCCAACCACTCTAACCGAGGGGAAGCTCTTTTGCACACACTAGATGTGCGTAGGATCCTCAGGTACTGTCTAACCAGAACCAAGTCCCATCCCCAGTCAGATCAGATTTTCCTTTCTTTTGCTCAAAGGGTGCAAGGAGCTCCTGTGTTGAAGCAAACTCTCTCCAGGTGGCTGGTCAGCTGAATTACGCTCTGTTACCAAAAGCACAACAAACCTTTACCGGGATCGGTAAAAGGACATTCCATAGTGGGGGGTGGCTACCTCTTTCGCAGCGCTTGCGAACGTCCCAACATCAGCCATTTGCGCTGCCACTACTTGGAGCACTGTACATACCTTTATCAGGCATTACAATTTGGACATTGCTTCAAGGTGTAGAGCTGGTTTTGGCCTGGCAGTCCTTCAAGGACTTTTGTCCTAATTTTGGTTCACTCCAGGATCCCTCCTATTCTCCTGATCAGGGTATTTTGTTCCCTTACTGCTTGGGAATCGGTCCTAGTGGTGTAACAACCTGCTGCTAGAGCTGTTTCTTGAAGTAAGATAGTACAGTTATGTAAGAACTTACCGTAATAGTAGATCTTCGAGAACAGCTCTCGCAGCAGGTAGTTTCCCCCTCACCTTCTCCTCAGGAGGTTTGGTCTTCAGACCTGGTCGTCTCAGACGCAGTCAGAATATCATTATTTCCATAGCTCTTCCCTTGGAAGCTGATCCTCCGTCTCCCCTTCAGAAGTCGGTTTTATTCCAGGAGTCTCCAGCAGGAGAACTGAGGGATGCTGGGAGTGCCTGATGTTGGGGCAGGGCCGACATCAGGAGTGGTCCCTCTCTGGATATTGCAAGCTAGAATTTTTCCATGGGGTCCTGGCGCTTGCCGGCTTCAGTCCTAATGGTGTAACCTGCTGCAAGATCTGTTCTCGAAGATCTATTATTACGGTAAGTTCTTATGTAACTGTACTTTCAGGCTGTAGTTTGTAGAAAGCCTTGTTTAATTTTCCACATGGAACGGGTGGTCCTGCAGACTAATCCTTCATTTCTTCTGAAGGTGGTTTTGGAGATGACTCTTAATCAGAGTGTTGAATTGCTGGTGTTTTTTCCAGAGCACTCCTAACATGGAGGAATATCTCCTGCACCCTCTTGATGTGCGCAGGATTTTGAGGTATTATACCTCTCGGACTAAAGAGGTTCGTAAGTCAAATCAGCTCTTTGTTGACTTTGCCTCCCAATGTCAGGGCAAGGCGATCATGAAACAGACTTCGTCTAGGTGGCTAACTAACTGTATTCATTACACTTACCAGCAGTATGAAGAACCCTTCCGGGGGTGGTCAAAGGTCACTGACCAGGAGTATGGCCACTTCCGCCTTTTCCAGGAATGTGTCCACTGCCGATATCTCTGCAGCAGCCACTTGGTCTTCCTTCCACACCTTCACTAAGCATTACAGTCTGGACATTGTTTCCAGGCGTCTAGCTAGCTTCGGCCTTGAAGTTTTTCAAGGTCTTTTGTCTTGAACAAACCCTTAGTTGGCAGACATCTTCCTCATCCTGGAACTTCATCTCAGACTCCTCCTTTTGTGTTAGACTGCTTGGTATTCAGTCCTATAGGTGAAGACCTACTGCAGGGACCCTCTCAAAGTAAGATATAGCAGTTACATAAAAACTTACCGTAACAGTAGATCTTCAAGAGAGGTTCCTGCAGTAGGTCTGCTTTCCCTTCCACCTTTCCCCCAGCTCCTGTAGTTTTTCCCTCATTTCCTGTCCAAATCTCTGGCTTTGCCAAGGCACAGGGTACCAGGAGTTGTCACTTCTCTCTTCTACTTCCTTTACTTGGGTCTCCAATGGAAAAAAACTGGAGGGTGGGCGCGGGACCACCCCTTTTATAGTCACGCTGACGTCGCATCAACTGATGATGGGGTGGCATCCCCGACGATTGCTAGCTACAAGTTTACCATTGGACCTGATGCGGGGCATCCTGTATGTGAAGACCTACTCCAGGAACCTCTCTCAAAGAGCTGCTGTTGCAGTCGTAATTATGTAACTGCTGTTTCTCGAAATGGTAGAGCAGGAGGGCGTGTTTGACATCCAATCGGTGAAGTCATTTTTCAGCAAGACTAGAATGCCACTTGCACTTGGTTTAAATTAAATTCCAGAACCACCTTAGGCAGAAATATCTTATTGGTGCACAGCACAACCATGTCCTTATGTTAAATCACACAGACTGGTTCAGTCAAGAGAGCTTGCAGCTCACTAACACATTTGATATGCTTGATATACTGTGCAAGCTTGATTACAGAGGGAATATTGGTAATAATAAGAATAGATCATCTTCGGAGGTATCAGTCATAGGGTCATACTTTAGGAACTTCATCATTGGTGAAGCAGGATCCACACAGAAGATTTTCAGTAGTACAGCTGGGGCTGCTTACGCCGATATCATCTGCCGACGTCACCAACCCTATAAAGGCGTGAGTGGCCCTGCTCCCTCCTCAGTTCTTTTCCATTGTCAACTTGTTCGTGTGGATATCCGCGGAAGCTCTGATGCAGTTTCACACCTTTTTTGCCTGCAGCTTTTCATCCAAATTCTTGAGTATTTTTTTTTTAAGAGATTCCTTTATCTCGTTCATGTCGAGAGTTAATCCTTTGACTTTTGCTGTCCTAACCACGAAGTCTCCGACTATGAGCTCTGCCAGACATTTAATCAAACAACCCTCATGCAACGCAAGGAAGCTCTCATAAATTTTCTAATGGAACACAGCTAGTTCCGTGCAGGGGTCCTCCAGGGTCCCAGCCCCCCAGTCACCAGCAGCGTCATCGAGCTCGCAGGCCTCTAAGACCACAGACAAGACCTCGGGGAGGAGGAGTAATAAAGACCACAATCGGGACCACTCCCTCCAGCGACGGTCGCTTGTCTAGGGTGTTCTTCGTAGGCTGCAGCTGCACTAACAAAACTGCTATCCATGTCTCTGCCCAGCAGATCCATACCTACAGCTCCTCTGTCCGACATGCAAGGTGGTCAGTCGTCAACCTCCGACTTGTCGGCCCCTTCAGCATTGACGACGGGATCGTCTTAGATAGCCCTGACATCGAGGCCTGATCCTACTCCAGGCCCTCTGCCTTAAGGTTCTTTGGGCCCCTGGGTGCTTCTGGTGTGTTGTTACTCCCTGCGCCATTGACTCCCCCTTTCCGCTGGCGCAGTCTTCAACACTCGTCGACCTTAGAGATTTTGACCAACTTTAGCTTGGTGACTGTTCATCAGCTATGCACATACAGGCCCACATCGCCGTCGACGGCAGCTTCATCGACTCCTCGACAGGCGCAGTCTGCTCCCTGAGGGCAATCGGTACCTCAGATGTCTGACCTTGACTTGAAAGAGGTCGACGCTGAGGAGGAGTACCATCCAGATCTTATCCTGCCTGATGAGGAGGAAGAAACCCCTCACCTCGGACATATCCACGGCTTCCTCAGTCATTGAGGACTCTGTTAAACACGCACCAAGATCGCTTCCAGAGGGACCCCACCTTCTTGAATGTGAAGAAGCGGTTGTCCTCAGCTATGGGGTTCCATACTGAGGAGGAGGAGGATGTCACCAGGAAAGATCTGGTGGATTTCCTGGAGATCCCAGAGTCTCCTCTCAAGAACATTCGTCCCATTCTGCCTGCTTTGTGGAATGCTACCACTGCAGCCTGGCACAGGTCTGACATGGTATGAGCTATGCCCCACAGGGCAGATAATCTTGTACCATGTCTCTCAGATGTTTCCTCATTATGCTGTCCAGCCTGAAATGGATTCAGTGGTCTAAGGTGCCGAAGCACCTTGGTTCCTTCCCCCTAGACAGAGTCACACAGACTTGATCTTTGGGGAAAGAGGGTTTATGCCTCCTCCACCCTTGAGCTGAGGATTGCCAGTTATCTGTCCCACATGGTAAAGTACCAGAATGCCAGCTGGAAGAAGGGCAAGGTCACTGCCCAGGCCCTTCCAGAAGGTACTCAGAAGACTGAGGTGCTTCAGTGCTTGCAGACTGCTGAAGATATTAGCAAACATCTCCTGCAGGCCCTCTATGATATCTGACATTATTGCCAGGGCTGCTGCCACTGGCATTTGCCTTTGTAGGCACTCCTGCCTAAGGGTTTCTGGCTTTGCTGCGGATGTTCAGCAGAAGGTGCTTAATGCTCCCTTCAATGGCTGTAAGTTTTTTTTGTGCCAGATGTCCAGAATGTCATTAATGACTCCCAGCATCTTGCAGGGCTATCAGATCTGTCCACTCGCTCTATAACGCACAACCTAAGAGTAGACAGTGCCCTCCTTTTCATAAGTCGTCCAGCAAGCCAGCAGCAGCTTCTTAGCCCCAGGGCAAACGAAGAGACTCCACTGCCTTGCCCACCCCCTCCATTGCTGGAGTTGCAGCCAGAGGTGATGGACCAGCCCCTGCGGTTGGATCCACCTCTGCTTAACTCTTTTCCAGACCCCCCCCCTCGCCCCCAACCAAGAGGTGATGGTTGGGGGTCGGTTCTCTCTTCCATCTCAGTCACTGGAAAGCCATAACATCAGATGCCTGGATTCTTAAATTCACAGAAAAGGGTCTCACTGGAGCTCACCGAACACCTCCCAGAGAATCCCTCTGTCCTCCAACTACCTCCCAGACCACCTCTCTGTTCTTCGGGAGGAGGTACAGTCCCTTCTGTGCAAACAGGCCATTGAGCTGGTACCAGGGAAACGAGGGATTTTATTCCAGGTTCTTCCTGGTCCCCAGAAAAGACCAGAGATCAGAAGCTCATCTTAGACCTAAAGGATCTCAGTCTGTATGCCCAGTACAAAAAGTTGCAAATGTGAACTTTGCCAGGCCTGATGCCCCTTCTGAAGAAAGGTGATTGGCTGTGTTCTCTGGACATGTAGGACGCTTACCTGCACATCCCAATGTTTCCTCTCCATAGCAGGTTACTCTGGTCTCTTTTCCAGGGCTAGCATTACCAGGTCAAAGTGCTGCCCTTTGGCTTGTCCTCTGTGCCGCGGGTCTTTACCAAGTTCTTAGCAGCAGTAGCTGCAGCCCTCAGAAGGGAGGGAATGTACGTTTTCCCTCATCTGCACAGTTGCCTTCTAAAGGCCTCGTCCAGGGAACAGCTCCTTGGGACTTTGGAGATAATTCTTCAGTTGTTCCTCTTCCTGGGCATTACTGTCCACCTGCCCAAGTCGGTCCTGGTTCCATCTCAAAGGCTGCAGTACATAGGGGCAATACTAGACTCTGCACAGAGGAAGGTCTTCCTTCCTCAAAACGGTGGAGTGCCTTATTGCCCAGGCTCACAAGGTTGCCCAGAGCCGTTATATGCTGGCCAGGGTGCACCTGAGGCTGTTGGGCTGATGGTGGCTGCCATTCCCACCGTTCCACTGGCCAGGCCCTACTTGCACATTCTCCATTGAACTCTCGGAGTACAGTGGGACCAGTGCACCAATGAACTAGATTTCTAGGAGTGTGGATATGTTATTCATCCACACTTCTTGGCATGTGTCCCCTTCCACTTTAAATCTTGCAAGAAGTCTTCAAGCTACCTCCTCCCACCCACCCGGGTGGTATATACCTCGGCTCTGCCCCATGATGCCAGATCTTCACTTCCACTGGAAGATGCAGGTTCCCTCGTGCTCTCAGCATTTCGTAGGCCCTGGATTTCAAATTGTCTGTTTTACCAAAAATTAAGCTCATTAGAGTTAGCGATCGCGCTTTTGCTGTCTCAACCATGGAGGAAAAATCATGCCCCAGATTTCGCCGGAGCCCCTGCGGCCAAAAGATGTTGCGCACTCCTCCTCACCTCACATGCGTTTACTGCCTAGGTGTCGGTCATGACACCTCGTCGTGCGGTTTTTGCCTGGCTTTCCATCCCAACGTCCTGGACGACCGCAAGGCACACTTGAAGCTGGGGAGACTGGAAAAAAGGAACCCACTGGTGAAATCAAAGGAGGCTAGTTGGGCGGTTTCCACGGGCCGCGGGCTCCGCCAATTAGCTGGAACAGATGAAGGCCTTTGAGGAGGAAGCAGCTCGCACTTCGGCCAGCTGAAGCTTCTTTGTCCTGCTGAACCTTGGCTCCACCTTTATGGGCTCCTTCAAGGAGTTGTGCCAGTCTCTGCCCACTCGGGGTGAGGAGCCCTCGGGCTCACACTTCTTCCGCTCTCGGAAGAGAGATAAGGACCTGGTGTCTTCTTCTCGGCAAAGACATTCTTGGGACCGAGAAAGGTCTGATTCCCAGGAAAACACGGTCTCGACATCGGTCGAGATCGCATCCTCGGCTGCTGACTTTTCGGACCTTCCTTCTGGCCAAGGGACCGAGGAATTGGCCGATGCGGTTGAGATTATTCTCGACCCCTTGTCACGCCGGCTGTGCCCGACAACTCTTTGAAACGGACTCCAGTCCTGGTCTTTCCGGATGAGGAGACGCAGCCTGCTGGTGTCACCATCAGGGTCTCGGACCCTCGGGTCTAACCGATCCCAGTGTCTCCCGATCGACCGAGTTGGCCCGCCTGGTCTCGGTCCAGGACCCCCTCGGCCCAACGACCGAGGAAGAGCCACAAGCGCTCAAAAAAGAGGTGACGCCACAGGTCCTCAACCTCTTCAGACGAGGAGAGGCTTCTACGGAAACTCCATCGGCGCTATGAAGACCTTATGTGGCAGCAGCTAATCCTGACTGGGCAGAAACCAGCTCCGCCGCCTACCCCGGCCATCACTTGGCTGTCTCCTCCTAGGCCGAAGCCGACCCCTCTGGAACCAATTCCACTGGTTCCTCTGCCCGTGGGGCTGGCCCGTCTCCCGGTTCGGCCTGTTCCAGTGTCTCCACCGATCTGGGTGGAACCACCACCTAATCAGCCTCAGGGAGGGGGCTCCCTCAAAAGAGGACCAACAGAACACCAGGCTTTCCTGAAGTCTGTCTATTACAGTCATCCCAGATCGTCCACGGTGTATCAAAGTTGACTTAGGCGGGAGACCGCCGTGTAACGATTCTTTGGACTCAGACGTCACCGGACCACACCGCGCATCCGGGATGACGAGTCGTCTGTAAGAGGGATGGAGGAAGGCCCTCCTCTTTCCAGGATTCTCTGCCTCATCTCAGATGCTCCGGAATGCCCTGGGTCCATCCAGAAAAAGACGGAGTACCCTTTCACTGACAACCTCAAGAGAGGGGATACACCAACGGAGGCCTTTCCAGTGGCCAAGGCCATTATTGGCCCGGCCCTTGAACTTTGGCAGTGTCCTGCTTCCTGCCCAACACCATCTGCCCGCATGGCCTGCAAGTACGCGGTGCCCTTGGGGTCCCTTGCGGGGTTCACAGAGCACCCTCCGCTGAAAGTCTGGTGACAGCCTCTGTGTTCAGGCATACTGGTAGTTCGGCCGACACTGACCAACCCCCAGACAAGGAGTCCAAGAATATGGATCACTCTGCCCGTGAAGTCTATGCAGCCTCTTCGCTGTGCCTTCATCAGGCCAACTCTGCTGTTATAATGGCACACTTCTCTCTTGCCCTTCTTGGGTCATTAGAGGAGGTCCTGTCTCATCTTCCAGCGGACACGCCGACCACAGTCAGGCAGGTCCGGGACCAGGGCCGTGCTGTCGCAAAACAGCAGCTCCAGACGGCCTTGGACATAGGAGATTTTTGTGCCCGTACATTAGCGGCCGCAGTGGTCACTCACTGCAGGGCTTGGCTGAGGCTTTCCTCCTTCCCGGCAGATACTCAGCATAAGCTTACTGACATGCCCTTCCTAGGCACCGACTTGTTCGGTTCAGGAGTGGTCGGTCACCATCAGCGTATCCAGCAGTCCAGTGCCACCTTGGATGCTAATTTTGCCAAGGGTTCTTCTGGCAAGAACCAGCAGAAGAGATAGAAGAAGCCATTTCGGCACTCTTCCCCTGCGGCCTGGCAGCCCTCCTATCAAGGAGGACCGCAGCATCAACAGCAGCAGCAGGCTCAGGCAGGGTCCTCATCAGCCCCGTAAAGGAGGCCGAGGCTCAGGTCCAGGAGCCTCCAGCTCATCTAAGGCTGCTCAGTGACGGGTTGGGGGTGACCACCCTACACGCCATCTCTGGGTCCTCCCATGGGGGGAGTCTGCTCCACCACTTTCTTTCTGCTTGGTCCGCTATCACTTTGGACAGTTGTATCTCGAAGTGGTCAGTCAGGGACTGCCTCTGGAATTGAACAGTACCCTCTCGGCCGAGCCCGCACCCCTCGGGAGGAACGGATCTCCGTATGCACCCAGTTGGTTCTTTGAGACGACGTGGCTCAGCTCCTCCACAAGTAGGCAGTAGCTCCAGTGCCAGATCCTCCGAAATACTCAAGCTTTGTTTCCAGGTACTTCCTGGGGCCCAAGCGGATGGGGGGTTTGCGCCCCATCCTAGACCTGAATCAATATCTCAGGTCCTGCACCTTTAGGATGGTCACTCTGAACCAGATCATACCACCTCTAGAGCGAAACATGTGGTTCTGTTCACTGGATCTCCAGGATGTGTTCTTTCACGTCCCAATCCATCCGTCCCATCAGCGATTCCTCCACTTGAGTGTTGAGGCGACCCTGTACGAGTTCCGAACCATGCTGTTCGGCCTGTCATTGACCCAGTGGATCTTCACCAAATGCACTGCAGTGGTGGCGGCCCACTTTTGGCATCGAGGAGTCAGAATCTACCCTTATCTCAACTATTGGCTCTTGGCAAGTTCCACCCAACAGGAGGTGGAGAGGTCCAGGGATCTGGCCCTCCAAACCTGCTCCCAACTTGGCCTCCTGATAAGTGAGGCCAATTCGGAACTCGTTCCTTCTCTGGTGATGGGCTTCCTTGTGGCAGAGCTAGACTCTTGTCAAGCCAGAGCTCGGATTCCGGCGGACAGGGCGGAGGGTCTCTCCTCCTTTGCCCAATCATTTTTGGTTGGGCATTTGCACCCTGCACGGGACTTTCAGCGCCTTCTGGGTTTCATGGCGGCGTGCACTTCAGTGGTCCATTGGGCGCGGTGGCACATGCGCCCCCTTCAGTCGGAGCTGGCCGGCCAGTGGACTCAGCAATATGGTCAATTCAACCAGCTGATCACTGTAACCCATAAGATTTGGGATGCTCTCCAGTGGTGGACCACCCCAGACCAGTTGCAGGAAGGGATCCCATTTATCCTCCCCAAGCTGATGGTTGTGCTTATAACCGATGCCTCTCTCATGGGCTGGGGAGCCCACATGGGGGACAACAGAGCCCACAGGTTCTGGACCCCTGAGTCCTGATGCCACACAAACCTGTTGGAGCTCAGAGCAGTCAGACTGGCACTGTCAGCTTTCGCTCCTCAGCTCCAGGGTCAGGTTGTTCAAGTCCAGACGGACAATACCACGACCATGTACTACCTCAACAAACAGGGTGGCATGCACTCCCGTCTGCTGTGCAAGGAGGCACTCCGCATCTGGACCCTCGTAAGCCAGTTGGAGGCGGATCTTCTAGCCATCCATGTGGCAGGAGCCTCGAACCAGCTGGCGGATGCTCTCAGATGTATAGGCCAGTCATCCCACGAGTGGTCTCCATCCAGAGGTAGCTTACAGCCTGTTCTCCCATTGGGGCAAACCAATGGTGGACCTGTTTGCTTCCTGGGAAAACAACAAGCCGAGGCTGTACCATGCCTACCCCCTCAGCAGGACTCGCTAAAGGGGGATGCCTTCTCAAGGCCGTGGACCCCAGGCCTCCTCTACGCCTTCCCTCCATTTCCCTTGATCCACAAGGTGTTCCTCAAGGTGAGGAGGGACAAAGGGAAGGTGATTCTGGTAGCCCCAGACTGGCTGTGCCAGTTCTGGTACCCAGATCTCCTCAGCCTCAGCTGCAGGCCCCCAGACTGGCTTTGTATACACCCGGACCTGATATCTCTGAATCAGGGGAAGGTATTCCATCCAGACCTTCAATCCCTGCACCTCACAGCCTGGTACATGAGCGGCTAGAGTTCCAGGCTTTGGGTCTTTCCAAAGATGTCTTCACTGTGGTGGAGGCATCTCGAAAGAAATCTACCAGGAAATGTTGAGCCTTCAAATGGAAAAGTTTTTCCACTTGGTGTCAGGGTAATCCTGTCCTGTGGCTAACATTCTTGACTACTCTCCAAAGGTGGTCTACGGTCATCGACCCTTAGGGTGCACCTGGCAGCCATTTCTGCTTACCGTGCGTGGGCCGGTCAGCTGACATTGGCGTAGGAGACAGTGGTCTGGTGCATCTTCAAAGGCCTGGATTACATATCCCCTCCTGTGCGTGAACTTCCACCTCTGTGGTATTTGTTGCTGGTTTTGGCAAAGCTCATGGGCAAGCCATTCGAATCCATGCACAAATACAAGCTCTCACACTTGTCGATGGCCTTCCTAGTGGCTATCACATCAGCCAGAAGGACAGGGGAGCTCCAGGCGCTTTCGGTGGACTCCCCTTACCTGGTCTTTCACAGGGACATAGTTATCCTTCGCCCCCACCCGAAATTCCTCTGAAGGTGGTGTCAGATTTTCACCTTAACCGGGTGTTGACTCTGCCAGTATACTACCCTAATTACACCTTGGATGCAGAGTACAGGCTCCATACCTTGGACCTAAGATGTGCTCTCTTCTACTACAAGGAGAGGACGGCGGAAATTCGTGGAGAGGTTCGCCAACTGTTTGTCACCTACGCTGAAGCCGCTTCTGGCAGACCTGCATCCAAACGAATTACATCATGCATAGGTCTGTGCTATGAGTTGGCGGGCAAAGAGCCTCCCAGAGGGATAAGAGCTCATTCTACCCGCCATACTGCTGCATTGGTGGCTGCTTCCAGGGACATCCCTATCCAGGAAATCTGTCAGGCTGCTACCTGGAAGTTAGCAAACACCTTCATTACCCACTACCACATCGACCTTGAGTCTCGCCAGGATGCTGGTTTTAGGGCATCAGTTCTCCAGTCTTTATTCCCTAAGTAGGGGGTGTGCGCCTTGCCTCCCTCCTCTGGGAGAACTGCTTGGAGTCTGCCAAGAAGTGTGGATGAACAACATATCCATGCTCCTAGAAGAATAGGTTGCTCACCTGTAACAATAGTTCTAGGAGTGGTATATGTTGTTCATCCACACCACACCCTCGACACTTCGACCTTATCTGCTCACGGTCTAAGATCTGGCATCATGGTGCGGAGCCTAAGTATATACCACCCGGGTAGGTGGGAGGAGCCAGCTTGAAGACTTCTGGCAAGATTTAAAGTGGAAGGGGACATGCCAAGAAGTGTGGATGAACAACATACAGCACTCCTAGAACTACTGTTACAGGTGAATAACCTGTTTTTGTTGGTGCTGGTCTACTCCCCAGTCTGAAAGGTGCTCCATTGGTGGATGGACACCTTGAACTCTTTGCAAGGAGTTCCATTCCAGATTGCTCTCCACAACAGATCCTCACCACGGATGCCTGCAGTTTGGACTGGGGAGTTCATCTGGGTCTCTTTCAAACACAGGGCTCTTTGTCCCAGATTGAAACCTCCCTGCATATCAGTGTCCTGGAAATGCATGTGGTTCTGTATGCCATGCAGGCCTTTTAGAACAATCTTCTTCCGGGTCAACTACTGATTCAGACAGACAGCCTCAGTGTAGTGTACTGTATCAACAAGCAGGGGGAACGCACTAGTATCCCTGTGCAGGGATGCAGTGAGAGTGTGGTATTGGGCACTAGACCTCAGCCTGACCCTCTCAGCTGTTTATGGCCCAGGAGTGCTAAACACGCTGGACAGCCTCAGCCGGACTCAGTCCAGCATGCATGAATGGAAGCTCATCCATCACAGAAGATAGATCGTCCAGAGTTGGACCTTTTTGCATCCCCACTCAGCATAAAACTGCCCAGTTTTTATTTGCTTGATCCAGGGCCTGAAGTTTTCTGACAAGACGTGTTGTCCCTCTCCTGGAGCGAGAGGTTTCTTTACACCCTCCTTCGGTTTCCTCTGATTTAGAGGGTACTTATCAAGCTGCAGATGGACAGTGCCAGCATGATCACGCTAGCCGAATTCTGGCCTCTCCAGATTTGGTTTCTTCTACTACAGCAGCTGGCGGAGGAACCTTCGGTCCCTCTCCCCTTCTGCAGGAATCTGCTGACCCAGGATCAGGGGACCCTGGTCCATCCCAACCTCAGGTCCCTCCATCTACACACTTGGCTTCTGAGGACGTAGCGATCACCAAATTTGGGGTTTCCTACAGAGTGGCAGATGTCCTGGTGGCCACCTGAAAGCCTTCCACCCGTGCCACTTATGTCATGAAGTGTAAGCAATTTGCTGTATGAACTGCCAAGCATAATCTGGACCCATTCACCTGTCTGGTGAACCGGATCCTGGATTACGTGATCTGTGTCTGACTCAGGTCTCCAGTACTGCTCCCTCAAGGTGCACCTTTTGGCTATTTTGGCTTTTCATGAGCCCATGGATGACCATACCATAACTTAGCTGGCTGTCTTCCATACCTATTTGAGGGACATCTTCCACCTGAAACCCCCAATCCATTCTCCTGTCCCGGCTTAGGATTTGAATTTTGTTTTGGCGAAGTTGACCCTGTCTCCTTTTGAGTCGGTCACAACTTGGGAGCTACGCCTTCTTTCCTGGAAGTGTTAATTTTAGTTGCCATTTCTTCTGCTCGAATTTGAGCTTCAGGCTCCCAGGTGTGAGGAGCCTTATTTGATATACTAACATACTATTTGCCAGCAGATTAGGCCTTACGGTCTATCGAGTCTGCTCGAACCTTAGATCCTTAGTTGGGTGCCGAGGCCCTCCCATCCCTTGTGCTCCAGAAACCCCTATCATCCATCCCCAACCCCCTGGGACAGGCCATCATCTGATACATCCACTTTCTGTGTCTGTCCCACCCTCTCTTGAAGCCGTCCACTGTGGATCTGTGAACCAGCTTGCCAGGCAGTGCATTCCAAGGGTCCACCACCCTCAGTGAAAAACGTCCTCCTCTTCCCCTCACCCTTCCACCTTCCAACTTCAAACCATGCCCTCTGGTGATACCTCCCTGCTTTAGTCTAAAGATCCCCTCCATGTTTACCTATTTTATTCCCTTGAGTACTTGAAGACCTCAATCATGTCCCCGTCTCTCCCTCCTCCAATGAAAACAGGCAGAGCTCCTCAAGTCTGTCCTCATCGTCAGATCCCTAGCCCTCGTGATCATCTTAGTTGCCCTCCTCTGTACCCTCTCCAGGAGCTGTATGTCCCTCTTCAAGTGTGGTCTCCAGTACTGTACACAGTACTCAAGGTGTTCTAACCAGTCCATTGTACAGCGGCAGAATCACTTCCTTGCTCCTAGAGGTGATCCCTCTTACGATGCATCCCAACATCCTGTTTGCCTTGCTAGCCACTCTCCTGCACTGCTCAGAGTTATTCATACATGCATCCACCATGACCCTAGGTCTTTTCCCTATTGAGGCCTCCAGCGCCTCCCTCCCAGGGTGTACCTGTGTTTAGGTTTCCCACCAAGATGCAACACCTTGCACTTGGTGATATTGAAATTTAATTTCCATGTGTGTGCCCAGCTTTCCAGGGTCCGGGTCCTTGCAGGGCCAACCTCCCTCTTGTCCTCAACTACTGCTCCCATCTTGGAGTCATCATGAAGGACTCATTTACACCCTCTACCCTCCCTGATGTCCGATATGTGTGCATTAAGCGGGATCGGACCCAGGACCGAGCCCTGCGGTACCCCACTACCAACCTCTCTAGGGTTCAGAGCTCCCCACAGACCACTACTCTCTGGGTGCGTCCAGCTAGCCAGTTTTCAATCCATCTGACCATCAAAGGGCCTACTCCTAACCCCGTCAGTTTCTCCACCAGACCATTGTGGGGGACAGAGTCAACCTTGCTGAAGTCCAAGAATAATACATATATACATATATATATTTTTTTTTTTTTTTTTTTTTTACAAAACATGGTGTCTTTGCACACAAATCCTTAGATCTTACTTTGAGAAACTGCTCTTGCAGCAGGTTACACCATTAGGACTGAAGCCGGCAGGCGCCAGGACCCCACGGAAATTTTCTAGCTAGCAGTGTTCAGCGGGGACTGCCTCCGACGTCGGTCCCAACCCAACGTCAGGCATAGTATATAAGGAGGCGGTCCCCCAGAATCCCCACTTCTTTTTCCCCCCCATCGACTTGCCAGCATCGGCCTCTCGGTCTCTACCTGGTGCATGACGACTTAGAACTTCAGGAGGTTTCTACATAGCTAATGTCCTCTCCAGCTCCTTCATTTGAGGGACACCTTTCAAAGTGTGCCTGCGGTAAACGGATCCCTTTCAAGGATCCTCATTCTTCCTGCGTGCATTGTTTAGGCCCAGACCACGACACCAAGGCCTGCACTTTTTGCCAAGGGTTCAACAGCTGCACCAGGATCCGCCGTCAGAAGGCACTTCAGGCTTACCTGTTAAGAGGAAAAGCTTAGTAGGATGGACAAAGAACCTTCCTTCAGAGGCGATTCTTCCTCCAAAGCCCATAAACACCGGGACAAGCACCGGGAGAAAGCAAGGTCCAGATCACCGAACCGGGCCTTGGATTCGCGGTGCACAGGCTCCACCCGCTCGGACCATGCTCCCTCCAGGACTAGCCCCCATCCTTCACATCTTTAACCTCTCTATTACCACAGCCACTGTTCCATCCTGCTGGAAATCTGCCCATATTCTTCCTCTCTTCAAATCAGGAGATCCTTGTCACTTAAACAACTACCATCCTGTCTCTATCTTGCCCATTCTCTCCAAAGTGCTGGAAAAACTTTTATATACAACCAACTAAAAATCACCTTGAAGCGCACTCACTCATAAACCCGGCCCAATCTGGCTTCAGGTCGAAGCACAGTACCATCTCAGCCTTGGCTAAAGTCTCTAGTGACCCATGCTATGGACACCAAGAAGGTTACTGGTGCAGTCTTTCTAGAACTCAGTAAGGCCTTCAACACTGTAGACCATCACCTCCTAATCACCTGTCTTGCCTATATAGGTGCCACTCCACTTACCTTACAGTGGTTTAACAGTTATCTCACAGGAAGGATACAGAAAGTCGAAGCGGATGGCCTGCTATCTGCCCCCCCTTCCAATTGCCAGAGGAGTCCCTCAAGGCTTCATCCTAGTACCAATCCTTTTTCCCTGTACATCAAGAACCTTGACTCCCACATAAAGAACTCTAGCATACATTTCTTTGCGGACGATATAGTTTTGTACGTATCTGGCTCATCCTTAACTGAAGTCAGGGAAGCACTCCAAGCTGACTTTATCCAGTTAGAAAGCAACCTTATCAATGCAAAGCTTCTCTTAAATGCCAAAAAAACCAAGACAGTGATTTTCTCGAGACTTGCCTTGTCTGGTGCCCTGCCTACCCCACCTAAAAACTTCATAGTTACCTCCCTAGGTGAACCCTTGAAAGTCGTACCTAAATTTAAATATCTAGGTATGTGGATAGACAACAAGCTTTCCTTCAACGAGCACGTCGAGGATCTATCAAAGAGGCTTAAAGCACGCTGGGGTTTCTTCTTTAGAAATAGGACCCTCTTTTCTCTCGCGACCCACAAAAGACTTGTCCAAGCAACATTCCTTCCCTTGCTTGACTATGAAGACATTATCTTTATCTCCTCCCCAACCTTGAGCCTGTCTAAACTGGACATGCTCTATCACCGTGCTCTTTGCTTCATTACTAACTCTGCGTACAGGACCCACCACTGTGATCTTTATGCAGCAGTTGGGTGGACCTCTCTTGCCACCAGACGCCTCCTGCATGCTGGCATTTGGACCTTCAAATTACTACTCCACAAACTGCCTGTCTGTTTAACGTCTCTCATACACATCTCGCATAGCGCCTACTCCCTAAGGAAATCCGACCTTATCCTACTAGATTTTCCCAGGACACGTACCACAGCTGGCCAAAGAGCTGTTGCATATGCCCTCCCAAACATTTGGAACCAACTACAAGCCATGCTGAAGCTAACCAACATCGTATCAATTAACTTCTACAAAACACTAGCTATCTCTAAATTAAAAGACATATGTAGGTTCTACTAGGCCCCCAATGCCAAGTCAACTTCCTAGGTACCAACTGGCCCTCTACTTAAGCTGAAATGTGTTGCATAATTTAGGGCAAGGTTAAAGCTGGAATGTACTGCATATATAGCATAAGGACTTCTATTGTGTATACTTCTTGTATTATATATTTTTTCTTTGTTCTACATTTTATATCTCTTGTCTATGTAATTGAGAACTGTATGTGTATGTGCCTCAGGACCTCCTTGTGAATGAGCTTGCTCAATGGAGTCTTTATTGCAATAAACTTGAAGGTCTCAGCCCCCTCCAGTTAAAGTCTGGGCTTCCAGCGCTTCTTCGACTCTTCAGCCCATCAAGACTTACAGGCCCCAGCTTCCTCTACTCCCTGTCAGGCCTCTTCTAAGTCCTCTGAACGACACAAGTCTTACTCATCCACCCGAAGTCAGGACCCCGACTCCAGGTCGGTCTCCCAGCCCCCTAGGGGCCCGGATCCACTACCCAGGAGGCGAAGGACCTGGCGTCCCTCAAGTGGATGTGGGACCCGGCGTTATTGGCTTGCACAGTCGGCCAGGCATTCGCCGGACCCGGTTGTCGGCCAAGCGACAGACGTCTGCTTCACCAGAGCCGAAGACCACCCCCTGGTCACTGGTGGACACCGGTCACAGGGATTCCACGGAGGAGGACACCACATTGCCTGAAGACCAGGCGGGCGACACAGAGGATGCCGGGCTTCTGAGGGAACATTCACCCACCCCGGAGACACCAGAGGACCCGACCCCAGCGACAGACCACCGGCGCCAGGCCCGTCTTCGGGCATGAATATACAAGAGGTAAAGGATCTATTTACTTTCTGGTGGGACACCATCCGTAAAGACGTGGCCCCAGTAAAACCTCCTCCTCCTCCTCCTTCTTCACCTCCTACGCCCCCTTCTCCACCACAGGGGCCAGCAGGATGACCACCAGCCCCTAAGGAGCAGACTCCACCTCCCAGGGGTAGATCCAAGGATCAGAGAAGGCCTCCCTCAAGATCTCCATCAGGGTCTCCCAGCCCCAAGCGACCCAGACGTCATTGGTATATTCCGTCAGGGGAGGACTCCAGATCGGATACCTTGGATTACTCCAGATCTCCTTCTCCACTCAGCATTCCATCTCCTGACCCACATGACCTACCCAGGTCTCCTCCAGATGATCCCTCTTTCTCTGAGATCATGAGGCACATCCAGGACAACATGGGATGGGATGCTGAAGAGCTCGATTCTGAAAGACAGCGCTTTGCCTGTCATCTTTGGCAGAAAGATCCAAAACCTGTGGTAGTGCCACCCTTGGTGGACACCTTCGCAGACGTCACCAAGGCTGCGTGGAAGCGTCCGCACTCCACTCCCGCTGTGCCGAAGAAAGTTGACCGACTGCCTGTATAAGGCCCCGAAAGAGGACCAGTACTTGGGTCAACAACCTCTGGCTGACTCCCTGGTTATCACGGCCTCACATGACCGGTCCCAAAGACCACAGCACATGAGCACACAGCCACCAGACCAGGAATCCAAACAGCTGGATGCCGTGGGGAGGCACATGTATGCCACTGCTACATACTCCATCAGGTCCCTGAACTACCTATCTCACATGGTACAGTTTCAGACTGTCCTGTGGGAACAGGGTCACGACCCGGTCGATAAATTACCGGATGGCGATCAGGAGGCGAAGCTCCTAAACCTCCTCCACACAGGGTCTGATGTGGGTACCCAAGTGCTACGAGCCACATACGATTCTGCGGACTTGTCTGCCAGAGCTGCAGTTTCAGGCATCTGTCTCCAGAGACACTCTTGGCTCCGTGTCTCTGGTTTTACCTCGGGAGTACAGAAAAACATTCTTGACATTCCTTATAATGGCGAAGTACTTTTTGGTGAACCCTCGGAGAAGGTTATCACCAAACTCCAGGACGCTGGGAAGGCGGTCAGGTCTGTACAAGCTATGTACAGATCAAGACCTGGTTCCTTTCGTAGGAACCAGAGACGTTTTCGCAGCTGGCAACAATGGCAGCAGCCACGTTCCGACCAGCAACAAAGGGGCACTTTTCAATGTAAAGCCCAGGCTAAGTCATTCCCAGGCAGAGGCAGCATTTCACCAAGCCATCCCAGCCTGCAGGGACCAGTGCTGCCACAGCATGGCTCCTTCTCAGCCCCCGGCCCTCCTCTGGATCAACGGACACAAAAGGTCGGGCGGTGGGTTCTCCAGTTGGTCAAGAAAGGCCACTTCATAGAATTTCTCGACCACCTACCGTCAAGACCTCCCATGCTTTCCCATTACTCGGGTCAGCATGCCCTCCTCATACAGCAGGAGGTGCACGCACTTCTTGGAAAAGAAGCTATAGAGCACGTACCACGGAACCAGACAGGTGCAGGTTATTATTCTCACCTTTTCTTGGTTCCCAAGAAAACAGCTGATCTCTGTCCAATACTGGACCTCAGCAACCTCAACGCGTTGGTCCTGTACAAACGCTTCCCCATGGTGACCCTCCCAAGTCTGATTCCCATGCTCAAGCAGGACGCTTTTCTAGTGTCCTTGGACATGCAGGATGCTTACCTGCATATACCCATAGCTCAAGCACACAGGAAGTTTTTTGCGCTTTGAGTTTCAGGGTCACCATTATCAGTTCCGAGCCTTTCCCTTTGGACTGTCATCAGCACCTCAGGTATTCACTAAGTGCATGGCGGTAGTAGTGGCGTCTCTGAGGAGACAAGGCCACTACGTGTTCCCCTTCGTGGACGACTGGCTTCTCATGGCGCCTTCTCAGGAAGCCCTGATGTCCGCCATTCATTGTACTCAGCCTCTGTTCGAGATGCTGGGCATCATTATCAAGTCAAGAGAAGTCATGCCTGGTTCCGTCTCAGATTCTGCAGTTCATAGGGGCAGTTCAGGACACCATCCAGGGGAAAGCTTTTCTGCCCCAGGACAGAGCGGAACACATCAGATCCCTCATCAGTGACATCTTGGCAATGAAGACCGTCCCAGCCAGACTGGTACTTTGCCTGCTCGGACACATGGCTGCGGTCCCGCTAGCCCGTCTCCACATGCGGGTGACCCAGTGGATGTTATGGGTCCAGTGGGATCAAAAGCAAGACCATCTGCAACTCCCAATTCAGATCACGAAGGCCGTAATCAGGGATTGGCAATGGTGGCTAGATGCAAAGAACCTCTCATTGGGGGTCCCCCTTCACTGAGCCATCTCCGATTGTGACACGCTCCACAGGGCTCGGATAGGGAGCACACCTAGGCGGTGTCCGGTCTCAGGGCCTGTTGACAGCCCACGAGACTCATCTCCACATAAATATTCTGGAAATGAGAGCAGTTCTTTACTTCCTGCAGGCTTTCCAGTTGGAGATTCCACCGGGTACTCTTCTGTTACAAACAGACAATTCCACGGTGATGTATTACCTCAACAAACAAGGAGGCACCCATTCCTACCCACTTTGCAGGGGAGGCCATGAGGGTGTGGGATTGGGTTTTGCAACACTGCATAAACTTCATTGCTGTTCATGTCCCAGGAGTGGACAACGTCATTGCAGATGGCCTGAGTCACTCTCAGACCAGAGTCCACAAGTGGGAACTACTCCAGGAAGTAGTAGAGGATCTGTTTCACAGATTGGGTACACCAGTGTTAGACCTTTTCGTGTCCCCATCCAGTGCAAAACTGCCCAATTTTTGCTTGCTAGATCCAGGGCCTGGTGTTTTCTGACTAGATATATTGTCCCTCTCCTGGGCAGGCAGATTCCTCTATGCTTTTCCTCCCTTTCCGTTGATCCAGAGGGTCCTTTTGAAATTTCGGAGAGAGCGAACGACGCTAATACTGATCGCGCCCTTCTAGCCCAGGCAGATCTGGTTTCCTCTACTATATCAGCTGTCCCAGGAACCTCTGGTGCCTCTGCCAATCAGCTCTCACTTGCTGTCTCAGGAGGCGGGTTCCTTGGTCCATCCAGACCTTCGCTCGCTGAATCTGCATGCTTGGCTCCTAGACACATAGCCATCATGCGACATGGGGTCTCGCAAGAAGTAGCTGACGTTCTAGCAGCTGCTAGAAAACTGGCCACTCATGCTACTTATGCCATGAAGTGGCGCAGATTTTGCCTATGGGTTCAAGCGCCGGGGTTCTCGCCACTGGATTGTCCAGAAAGGTAGGTCTTGGACTACCTCCTGTCTCTTTTCCAGACAGGCTTGGCCTACTCCTCAATAAAAGCCCACCTTTCTGCCATCTCAGCCTATGACACTCCTATAGGCCAACATCCTATCTCTCAGTTGGACACGGCACGAGACGTCCTGAGAAGTGTTCTCCACCTTAGACCTCCGACTAAGGATCCTATTCCACCTTGGGACTTACCCTTTGTCCTGGAGCAGCTTATGCTGCCACCATTTGAACCAGCCGCGGATTGCGAGCTACGTCTCCTTAGATGGAAGACGTTGTTTTTAATTGCCATTACTTCGGCCAGAAGAATTTCGGAACTTCATGCACTGATGTGCCATGAACCTCATTTGGTTTTCCATCAGGACAGGGTATCCTTGCGGACCAATCCGAAGTTTCTGCCTATGGTGGTCTCAGCTCTCACCCTTAATCAGGATATCGATCTACCAGTGTACTTCCCTAAATATTCAAATCGAGGAGAGGCCCTGTTCCACACTTTAGATGTGCATAGGTGTCTTTGATTCTACCTGAACAGGACCAAACACCACCGAAAATCAGATCAGCTTTTTGTCTCCTTCGCCCACAGGATGCTGGGAGTTCCCGTTTCCAAACAGTCGATGTCCAGGTGGCTTGTACATTCTATCACCTTCTGTTACCAGAAGCGCAACAAACCCTTACCGGGAGCGGTTAAGGGTCATTCCACAAGGGGGGTGGCTACCTCCTTTGTGGCCTTAAACAATGTGTCCACCTCAGCCATCTGTGCAGCAGTGACTTGGAGCACTGTGCACACCTTTATCAGGTATTATAGCCGGAATGTGGCATCGAGGTGAAGAGCAGGTTTTGGTCTAGCAGTCCTTCAAGGACTTCTGTCCTAGGCTTAGGTTTTACTAAGGATTTCTACCTTCCCTCCTCCCAGTGGTGTGGGATTTCCACTATTGTTTGGGAATCGGTCCTAATGGTGTAACCTGCTGCAAGAGCTGTTTCTCGAAGTAAGATAGTACAGTTACGTAAGAACTTACCGTAACAGTAGATCTTCAAGAACAGCTCTTGCAGCAGGTACTTTCCCTCCCACCATCCCTGCTGGAGGAAGATTTTGTTGTTCAGATATCCTCCTAGGATCAGGTATTCTCTACACTATTCTGATTGCCATTTGATGGCAGATTCTCAGTCTCCTCTTGTGATGTCATCCAGTGGCCGGGATTCTCTGGCGGGAGAACTGGGGATTCTGGGGGACCGCCTCCTTGTATACTATGCCTGATGTCGGGGGCGGGACCGACGTCGGAGGCAGTTCCCGCTGAATACTGCTAGTTAGAAAATTTCCATGGGGTCCTGGCGCCTGCCGGCTTCAGTCCTAATGGTGTAACCTGCTGCAAGAGCTGTTCTCGAAGATCTACTGTTACAGTAAGTTCTTGCGTAACTGTACTTTTCTCCCCAAGGAGCCTTACTTGATTTTTTTACAAACACAGTGTGTCTTTGCAAATGAATCCTAAGATCTTACTTCGAGTGGGTTCCTCCAGTAGGTCATTACATATAGGACTAATGCCCCGTGGTGTCTGGCCACATGGCAGACTTTTCTAGCAATCCCTGATGGGGCACTGCCCACCTGGCGTCACATGACCGATGTCAGCGTGGCCGTATATAATGAGCGGTTCCCACACCCGCCCTCCAGTTCTTTCCCACCGTTGCCTCATGTCAGTCGCATAACAGACTTCCAGTAGCAATCATCATGTTCGTTCTTGCGTCGGATTTCTTCAAATTTTTCTACAATTCTCACTTATGTCTTCTCCCAAGAAGTGCTTGTCCTGTGGCATGCAGATTCCTCCTCATGACCGTCATCTGAAGTGCATTATCTGTCTGGGCCCAGAACATCCTGTCTTATCCTGCTCGGAGTGCCAGACATTTAATCAGGCCACCAAAAAGCAGAGACAGCAGGCTTTGGAGGCCCACCTTTTAAAAGTCCACCTCACTTCATTAGAGAAGCAGATGGACCGCAGCAGAGTGTCCTCTTCCGAAAAATCTTCTCCCTCTAAGAAACGCCAAAAGGAGAAATCTCGAGAATGGGAGTGCTCGACGGACCAAACTGAGGCCTCACACCTCTCAACAAGCAGGGCCACCTCTCAGCTGCCGCCTAAGAAGTCTTCGGACGGTAAGTCTGAAAAAAGTCTTCTGCGGGTCACTCGACAGTCTACTTCTCTGACAGCTGCACCACTATGCCCACTGTGTCGGCCCCCAGTTCCTCCGGGGAACGCCAGTAAGATGGCTCCCCAGCCTTCGGGGCCCCGCTCGGCACCAGCCAATAAGTTGGCCAGGATCTCCTCCCCTGCCCCGCGTGGTTCTACCTTTGGGGCCTAACTGTGCCTCACCCAACGTCCGGCAGAACGCCACCCTCTTCCCTCACCTATACCCTCCCCTTTTCCGGCGAAGACCACGCGGAACCCCTCAACGTCATAGACCAATCCTTGGGGTCAGTCCCGCACTCCCCGATGGGGTCACAGGGAGGGAGGCTGCTCCTCAGCCGTCTGGTTTTACAGTGGAGGCCTCTCCTCTTTCAGGTGGGATCCCTTCAGACCCGATTTAATATCCCGATCCCACCATCGGATCCGGCACTACCAATTCCTGTGCCGGCACCTCGGATGACTGTACCTCAGCCAGGGCACAGTTGTCTGCTTCTGGCTCTAGTGCCAGACCCGGTCCCGCTATCGGGCCCCCTTCATCCGTCTCCGTCAACGGATCCCTTTCTGGTGCCAGGTTAGGTGGTGAGAGTTCCCCTGACGCTGGCTATCCCGATGCCAGACCCCCTGCCGATTTACACTATGGCGGGTCCGACATGTCTCCCTCCCACCTTCCGTCAGACATGATGACAGAGATTTATTCGAAACCCCGGACTGTTCCTCATTACCCCCTTGGGTATCCTGGGGACTATTTCCTGGCTGGTCCTTCTCCTGAGTGGAGTTCATTTGGGCAGTAATCTTCCTGGACATAAGTCTCCACCACTCATTCACACTGATGGGATCTATGCCGGAGGAGCAAGGACCCAGCGGGAGCAAACTTTTTTGCAAGATGTCTGCACCAGAGATGGAGCTGCGAGAAGCGGCGCCGCGAGTCTCTACTCGTGCGGCAATGACTATCTCGGCGTCGACCCTCCAACCTCCTCAGTTCCTGTTTTCCCGCCATTGAGTGCACTACAGTGACGACATCGCTCACTTGCCAGGAGGCAAACTTCAAACTAGCAGCATACTTTTCAGTTTCTTATTTTGTAGTATTTCTTGAATAAGTACTGCTTACTATAATTTATTTTTATTACAAGAAAGAAGTCGTAGCCTACATTGACGGAGTCGACCATGAGCGGGTCAGGTGGACGGTAGGGAGACTTCGGATGAAAGCTGTTCAGTTAGCAGGGCTGGGTCTGGTCCGCTGCTCTCTCCAGAGGGTGGGGATCTGAAAACGGACAGTCCAGTGCCTGAGGGGAGGGGCAGTCTCCCCGGAAGCGTAAAAGAAAATGGTTGCACTCTCTGTACCGTTAGGCCTTGAGCTCTTCTTCAACCCACAGGTCAAGAAAGAGACTGCATCACTCGAGGTCACCTTCTGGTATGTCTGTGCATCGACGGTCAGTCATTGGGGTCAGTTGCCGGTCTCCTCCAGAGTCTCCAGTTTCTGATCTCCGACCTCTTCGACATCGGAGCCCTTTCCCGCCTTCTGGTAGGGCTTCAGATGAGCAGTTTCATCAGTGGGCCGCTCTGATGGAGCAATGGGCTTGGAGGTTTGTCCAGCTGCCTGGCCCGGTCACTCAGGGGCCCTCTGACCCTTCGGGGGATCGGGTAGGGCAGTTGGGTCTCTTCAGTCGCGCAGCACCTCCTTCAGTGCCGTCAACACTGCACTCAGGTGTTTTCCCCCTCACACGGCTGTGGCGCAGTGGGCCACACCGATGCCTCTATCTCCTGGTATTTTTCCTTCTTTATCCTCAAATCTTAGTTTTCGGGGCCCTGCGTTGGTTTCGGTGTTGTCAGCGTCGGTGGGTCGCTTGGCGCCATCCTCGGCATCGATGCGTTTGGCACCGTCCTCGGTGCCATTGGGCTTGTCGGTGCTGCCTTCGGTGCTTATGGCTCTGTCGGCGCCGTGTGCTGTGCTGGGCCAGGCGTCTCCATGCTCTTCGGCGCCAAGACTTGGTGGGACGTCTTCAGGGCTCCTCGACTCTGAACCCTTTTCCCTCCTATTTTCCTTCTGATTTTCACTCCTTTCCTATCCATACAGTCCCTCCTGGGCTGTCAGGAGATGATATTGAGCCTGACCCAGACCTTAGGCTGGGTGATGATGTGGAAGGAACAGGATCTAATCCTGCTACAGAGCCTGTGGTCGAGGACCTGTCATTAAAGTCTCTGCTGAAAAATTTGAATTCTCTCTTTCTCTACAGACTATGGATATCGATCCTGGGAATCTTTTAAGACTCCAGTACCTTCATGTTCCGGACATCCCTATGGATTTAACTTCCTCGGTGCAGCCCTCCTTTGTGATGCTTTCTCAAATGGTATGGAATAACCCTGCTCTCATTCGTTCTGTGGCTAAGTATATAGGAAGTATGCTGCTCCCAAGGACTGACCTATTTTCGCCTCTCAGGCCTTTGCAGACCCTATTGTAGTCTTGGCGGAGAATGATAGGGTTGGCCTTCCTCCGACTACTACAGCTCGACCTATAAACAAAGAACCTTGTAAGATAGGTACTTTAGGTAAGAGAGTCTTTGCTGCATCCACCCTGGGTATGCATATTGCCAGCTACCAGGGCTATTTCTCTCAATATGAATATATTCTTTGGCATTCACTCAAACAAATGGTGGAAGCTGTACCGGAGTCGGACACTAATTCAGAGCTTCTTCAAACCATAACCAGGGGTATCGAGTCCAGCAACCAACAGATTAAAGCAGCTATGGACGCTTTCGATACTGCCTCCCGAGTGGCAGCGGCGGGCATTTGTACCCGACATCATTCCTGGCTGTGCTCTTCAAGCTTCATGAATGATGCCCACCAACAGGTCATGGCATTGCCATTTGGTGTGTATCTCTTCGGTCCTGAAGTAGAACAAGCTCTAGAGGCCACATAAAAGACCAGATCGGCCAGTAAATTGGCTCGACCTGCTCCCGCCCCTTTTCGGGGGGAGGGGGTTAATAAGTGCCAGTTTCACAACCGTCAGTCCTTTCGAGGTAAAGGCAGGGGAGGTTTTAATAAAAGCCAAGCCCCTCAGCCTCAAAAGAAAATGCAACAGAAAGCACAAGGGCCCAAAGTGCCCAGTGCCACCTTCTGAGTTTCTGGCCCAAGTCCCACCTCAGCTGCCCGAGGGGGACTCCTCTTTAGCAGTGGGAGGTCGTCTGACTCAATTCTACAACCAGTGGAAGTCCATAACATCAGACAAATGGGTCCTCCGAATAATCCTAGAGGGTATTCCCTCAGTCTTCCAGATACACCTCCGGATTGTCCCCCAAACGGCAGCCCAGCTTGTCAGTATTTCAGTCAGAACTTCTCGTCTCCAAGATACAAGGCCTTCTGAACAGGGTAGTAGAAATAGATGATCTTCGAGATACAGCTCTTGCAGCAGGTTACACCATTAGGACTGAAGCCGGCAGGCGTCAGGACCCCACGGAAATATTCTAGGTAGCAGTCTTCAGCGGGGCCGCCTCTGGCGTCGGTCCACGCCCCGGCGGTCAGGCGTAGTACATAAGGAGGTGGTCCCACCAGAATCCCCAGTTCTTTCCTGCCGTCAACTTGCATGTCTCGACCCTCCGGTCAGTGTCTAGCATACGATGTTTGGAAAAGTTCTTTTTTCCGTTTCTTCGTCAAGAAACTTCTTCTTCTTTGATTGTCTGCCATCTGATGTCCTCACCAACGTCCGAAGAGGGCCATCCGTCTAAGTGTGCCTGCAGGAAGCAAATTCCCTTCAAAGATCCACACTCAGCCTGCGTGCGGTGCCTAGGCCCGGACCACGACACCTGGGCCTGCTCCTTTTGTCAAGGCTTCAACAGTCTGACGCGGATCCGTCGTCAGAAGGCCCTCCAAGCTTACCTTCTGGAAGAAAGATTGAAGGCCATGGAACCTGCCTCCAAGGGGGAATCTTCCGAAAAAGCCCGCAGGCACCTCGAAAAACACAGGGAGAGGACTAGATCCCCTTCTAGGGCCTCTGACTCCCGCAGCTCCGGCTCCCAGTCTGACTGCTCTCCATCCCGGGCCCGCTCTCAGCCTCCCCCGGTCGCGGTCAAGTCTTCTGCCGGTTCCTCCACTCTGCAGCCTGTTAAGACCCCCAGGCCTTCTTCTTCGTCTAAGGCCTCGCCAAGGTCAGGGGATCACCATCACCACAAGTCCAGCTCCCGCCACTCGGCCCCCAACGTCCAGTTGGTCTCCTTGCCTCCTCCCCCAACGGAAAACCAAGGAGCTAACCTCGCTCAAACTGACGTTGGACCCGACATCGGCCAAGCACCACCGGTCCGGGACCCGATAACAGCTAGACGTCCGTCGCCGGTCAGGCCCTCACCACCGCGGACGCCGGTCGGGGGACCGACGCCCGTTCCAGCAGATGGAGGAACCCCAACGCCGCCTACCGACGTCTGCCAGGAGGCGCTCACAGAGGAGTCGACCCAGCCCGAGGACCAGGCGGGCGACCCCAGTCCTGTCGAGCCCCCGAGGGAACCTTCTTCTGAACCAGAGACCCCCAAGGGGCCGATGCCGGGACCCGATGACCGGCGCCCGGCCTGTCGTCGGGCCTGAATATTGCTGAGGTGAAGGAGTTATTCACGTTCTGGTGGGACACCATTAAAAAGGACGTGGTCCCCACACCCTCTCCTCTTCCTCCTCCTCCTCCACCCGTGACTCCACCGGCCCCAGCGCCTCCCACTCCATCTGGGGCAGCAGGCCGAGTACCTTCCCCCCAGGATCCTACTGAATCTTCTAGGGGCAGACCATCGGACAAGAGGCGACCTCCGTCCAGATCTTCTTCAGGGTCACCCAGCCCCAAGAGACCCAGAAGACGCCACTACTCACCGTCGACGGAGGACTCTGGATCGGACATCTCTGGTAGATCCAGATCCCCTTCTCCCATCAGCGTCCCCTCTCTGGACCCACGTGAACTCCCAAGATCTCCTCTGGATGACCCATCATTCTCAGAGATTGAGGCATATCCAGGAGAACATGGGCTGGGACGCGGAAGACCTTGACCCCGGGAGGCTACGCCTTGCGCGTTATCTTCGGCAAAAAGACCCAAAGCCTGTGGTAGTACCACCCTTGGTGGACACCTTCGTGGACGTCACCAAGGCAGCGTGGAAACGTCCACACTCGTTCCCGGCGATGCCGAAGAAGGCTGACCGCCTGTACAAGACCCCTAGGGAGGACCAGTACTTGGCATCTCATCCTCTGGCCGATTCCCTGGTCATCACAGCCTCACATGACCGGTCCCAAAGGCCGCAACATCTGAGCACCCAGCCACCGGACCCGGAGTCCAAGCAATTGGACACGATGGGTAGGCGTACGTACGCAGCTGCAACCTGCGCCATTAGGTCCCTCAATTATCTTACCCACATGGTCCAGTTTCAGAACGCCCTGTGGGAGCAGGGACAAGAGCTGGCAGAAAAGATGCCAGAAGGTGAGCAGAAGGAAGAGCTACTCCAGCTCCTCTGCACGGGTTCAGACGTGGGAACCCAGGTGCTTCGAGCCACGGATGACTCCGTGGACTCCTCGGCCAGAGTGGCAGCCTCAGGTGTATGCCTCCGGAGACACTCGTGGCTCCATGTCTCCGGTTTCACCCTGGACGTCCAGAAGAACATACTGAACGTCCCCTTTCACGGCGAAGTTCTCTTTAGTGAGTCCTCTGAGAAAGTCATCACCAAGCTTCAGGATGCCGGGAAAGCCATGAGATCTGTCCAGGCCATGTGCAGATCCAGGCCCGGTTCCTTTCGTAGGAACCAGAGCTGTTTTCTCGGCTGGACCCAGGGGCAACAGTCCCGTTCCGGCCTGCAACAGAGGGGCTTCTTCCCTCGGAAAGCCCAGGGCAAGTCGTCCTCGGGCAGAGGCCAACGTCCCACCAAGTCGGCCCAACCTGCAGGACCCACAGCTGCACAGCATGACTCCTTCCCGGTCCCCGCCCCTCAGGATCAACGGGATACCAAGTTCGGGGGTCGCATTGCAGACCACCTGCCAGGGTGGCAATCGATCACCACCGACAGGTGGGTACTGCAAATGGTCAAAAAAGGCCACTTTATAGAGTTCACAGACAAGCCACCCACAAGGCCTCCCCTGCTCTCCCACTACTCTGGTCAGCACAGATTGCTCATCATGCAAGAAGTACTCGCGCTTCTGCACAAAGGAGCCATGGAGTACGTCCCGGGGAACCAGAGAGGAAGGCTACTATTCCCACTTCTTCCTGGTTCCAAAGAAAACAGGGGACCTCCGTCCAATCTTGGAACTCAGCGACCTCAACATGTCGGTCGCTTACAAACGGTTCCACATGGTGACCCTCCAGGGCCTTATACCCATGCTGAAGAGGCGCATTTCTGGCGTCGCTGGACATGCAGGGCGCTACCTGCACATCCCCATAGCTCAAGCGCACAGGAGGTTCCTGCGCTTGAGTTTCTCGACCACCACTGTCCAGTTCTGGCGCTTCCTTTCGGGCTGTCATCGGCCCCCAGGGTCTTTACCAAGTGCATGGCAGTCGTGGCAACGTCTCTAAGGAGACCGGGCCATTACGTGTTCCTGTACCTGGACGACTGGCTTCTCATGGCCGCTTCCCGGGAGGCGCTGTTGATGGCTATCCGGCACACCCAGGCTCTTTTTCAGTCGCTGGGCATACTTATCAACTACGAGAAGTCTCTCCTGGTACCGTTCCAGAAGCTGCAATTCAGAGGTGCAGTTCTGGACACCGTCCAAGGGAAAGCCTTTCTTCCCGAGGACAGAGCGGAACGCATCAGGTCCCTCATCAGGGACCTTTCGGCAAAGAAGACCGTCCCAGCCAGACTGGTTCTTCGCCTGCTCAGACATATGGCTGCGGCCATTCCAACCGTCCCGATGGCAAGGCTCCACATGCGGATAACCCAGTGGATGCCCAGAGTGCAATGGGACCAGAAGCAAGACCATATGCAGCAGCCAGTCAGAATCATGAGGGCCGTGATTCGGGATTGGCAATGGTGGTTAGACCCGGGGACCCTCTCTGTGGGGGTCCCATTCGTAGCGCCGTCCCCGGAGGTAATCCTCTCCACAGATGCCTCAGGGCTGGGGTGGGGGGCACACCTGAACAGGGTGAGGTCTCAGGGAACGTGGACCCCTCAAGAAGCCCACCTCCACATCCATATTCTGGAGATGAGGGCGGTCCTGTATGCCCTGCAAGCCTTCCAGTCAGAAATTCCACCGAGTACTCTTCTGCTTCAAACAGACAATATGGCGGTGATGTATTACCTCAGCACACACTCCTACCCCCTCTGCAGGGAGGCCATGAGAGTGTGGGAATGGATAATTCGACACGGCTCAAACCTGATTGCAGTTCATGTTCCTGGAGTGGGTAACACGGTCGCAGACGGCCTGAGTCGCTCCCAGGCCAGAGTTCACGAGTGGGAACTTCTTTAGGAGGTAGCAGAGGATCTGTTTCATCGATGGGGCACTCCAGAATTGGACTTGTTCGCTTCCCCATCCAATGCAGAACTGCCTAATTTTTGCTTGCTAGATCCAGGGCCTGGTGTTTTCTGGCGAGATGCGTTGTCCCTCTACTGGGCGGGCAGATTCCTCTACGCTTTTCCTCCCTTCCCGTTGATCCAGAGAATCCTTCTTAGACTTCGCAGGGAGCATGCAGCGATGATCTTGGTAGTGCCTTTCTGGCCCAGACAGATTTGGTTCCCGCTTTTGACTCAGTTGTCCCGGGAACCTCCACTTCCTTTGCCAATCAGCTCCCATCTGCTGTCTCAAGCGGAGGGTTCGCTAGTCCACCCGGACTTGCGCTTACTGAACCTGCATGCCTGGCTCCTCGAGACATAGCCATTCTGCGACACAGGGTCTCACAAGAGGTGGCAGAAGTCCTTTCTGCTGCCAGAAAACCGGCAACGCATGCAACATACGCCATTAAATGGCGTAGGTTTTGCCTGTGGTCTCAGGCACGCGGCCTCTCCCCTTTAGACTGCCCAAGAAAATCAGTTCTGGAATACCTGCTTTCCCTCTTTCATTCAGGTCTGGCCTACTCCTCAATTAAGGTTCACCTCTGTGCGATTTCAGCCTACATTCTCCTATAGGCCAACGCACAGTGGCACAACTCGACACTTCTCATAACTTTTTGAGGGGGGTGCTCCACCTTAGACCACCTATTAAGGATCCTGTCCCTCCTTGGAACCTGCTCTTTGTCCTAGAGCAGCTCACTCTGCCACCCTTTGAACCTGCCGCAGATTGCAACCTCCGTTTTCTGTCATGGAAAATGTTATTTTTGGTTGCTGTTACTTCGGCAAGGAGAATCTCCGAGCTACATGCCCTCATGTGTAAGGAACCTTATTTAATTTTTCACCAGGACAGGGTGTCCCTGAGGACGAATCCAAAATTCCTGCGTAAGATGGTCTCGGCCCTCACCCTTAATCAGGACATTGATTTGCCAGTGTACTTCCCTAGGTACACCAACAGAGCAGAGGCACTGCTTCATACCCTGGATGTTCACCGCTCCTTAAGATACTACTTGACCAGGACCAAACAGCATCGCAAATCCGAGCAGCTGTTTACTTCCTTCGCCAAGAGGATGTTGGGCCAACCAGTCTCAAAGCAAACTCTTTCTCGCTGGATTGTCCAGTGCATTTCCTTTTGCTACAACAGACAGAAGCCCTTTCCGGGTACCGTTAGGGGCCACTTCCTTTGCAGCACTGAAAAAGGTCTCCATTTCTGCCATCTGTGCTGCAGCCACCTGGAGCTCAGTGTACACCTTCATTAGGCACTACAGCCTCGACATCGCCTCATGGCGGAGAGCTGGTTTCAGCCTCGCCGTTCTGCAGGGCCTCCTATCCTAGAATCAGGATTTCCCAGGATCTCTGTTTCTGCCTCCTCCCTAGGGCGTTTCTAGGCGCCATTGCTTGGGAATCAGTCCTAATGGTGTAACCTGCTGCAAGAGCTGTATCTCTAAGAAGATAGTACAGTGACGTAAGAACTTACCCTTACTCCAGGCACTTAAGCTCTAAATGACTAATGTTTAATGCCCAGAAATGGATCCTGTTGTTTGCATGTTGTGTTGTACTATTTTTTTTTTTCTCTCCCTCAGAAAATGTTATGTTTCTCACAGTTGTACCTACGTCTCACCCCAACCTCTTGGGGGGTGTGTGTGAAGAATTAGTCCAGTTTCTCTGACTGGGCCCTTACCTGGCACATTAATGCTAATTACCTGGCTATTAAACTTCAAAGACGGTTTTGTACCTACTGGGCAAACCAATGCTACCTCTGTTTTGTAATCTTCTCCTAAACTCTGTACCCCATATGTTATGGAAATCCTGCTGTTATCTTGCCTTGCTTTTGTACCTTTTTCTGTATTTGCCATTTTCTGAAAATTACCTGTAATTTGCTCTGTAATTCTCCCAGGTTGTGCCTGAAAATAGTCATCCCTATGGCTAGTGCACTTACCTGGTAAACAAAAACTAAATAAATAAACAGTAGATCTTCGAGAACAGCTCTTGCAGCAGGTACCTTCCCGCCCACCATTCCCCCTTGGAGGAGGCAAGTCCTAGCCTATGCTTCAGCAGATTGTTCTCAACCTTGAAATTCTGATGGCGGGTCCTCGGTCTCCTCTTCTGATGTCATCCAGCGGCCGGAAGTCTCCGGCGGGAAAACTGGGGTTTCTGGCAGGACCACCTCCTTATGTACTACGCCTGACATCGGGGGCGGTCCCCGCTGAAGACTGCTAGCTAGATTTCCGTGGGGTCCTGACGCCTGCCGGCTTCAGTCCTAATGGTGTAACCTGCTGCAAGAGCTGTTCTCGAAGATCTACTGTTACGGTAAGTTCTTATGTAACTGTACTTTCCGCTGGATCAACGGAACACAGGGTTCTATTCCCATTACTTTCTAGTTCCAAAGAAAACCGGGCATGCGCCCCATTTTGTACCTCAAAAAATTGAACAAATTTCCTCCCAAGGAGAAGTTCAAAATGATATCGCTAGGAACCCTGTTACCTTTGCTTCATCAGCTCGACTGGTTAGCCTCCCTGGACATGCAGGATGCTTACCAACATATTCCTGTTCACCCAAGGCATCACAGATACCTAAGGTTCGTGGCTTTGTGCCAACATTATCAGTTCAGAGTCCTGCCCTTTCGGCTATCTTCGGAGCCGCAAGTTTTTTTACAAAGTGTTGTGCAATTCTGGCAGTACACCTCAGAAAGATCTGAATAGAATTGTTCCCGTATCTGGACGACTGGCTTCTAGCAGGTCCTTCCAAGCAAGGAACTCTCAACGCCATATACAGGGCCTCAGACTTTCTCACGTCCATGGGAGTTCTGCTAAATCTCAAGAGATCGCAGTTGCAGCCCTCCCACAAGCTCCTTTTTATAGGAACTGTTCTGGACACCTCTTGTGTGAAAGCTTTTCTTCCAGAAGGAGCGATATCCTACAGAAGGCCTGATACATCAGGGAGAACAGCTCGGTTCGAGCTATCTCTATGCAGTGGATGCTGGGTCTCATGGCATCCTCAGTGTTCACTGTACCCCTAGTTCGTCACCACATGAGAACCTCTCAGTGGATGCTCGGTACCCAGTGGTCCCCAACCACTCACCCTCAGTCCTTTCTCATCAAGGTGACAGAACCTCTGAAGAGGTTGCTCACCTGGTGGTCACAAGAGGACAGCCTTCTGGAAGGGTATCCATTTGCTTCCTTGGATCACCAGATCTCTATTACCACGGACGTGTCCTTGATGGGGTGGGGAGCCCACTGTTAAGATCTCCACAACCAAGGTACGTGGACTCAAGACGAGTCCCAGCTTCATAAAAATGTCCTAGAAATGAGAGCTGTCCTTTATGCAGTCCAGGCTTTGAAGGACATTCTCTGTCACAAGAACCTTCTCCTTCAAACAGATGATAAAGCAGTGATGTATTACATCAACAAGCAGGGCGGTGCTTGCTCTTACAATTTATGCAGGGAAGCGATGAGAGTGTGGAAATGGTGCTTGGAGCACAAGGCTCTAATCCAGGCGGTCTACCTGCCTGGAGTGCAGAATGAACTGGACGACCATCTCAGTAGAACAGAGACAGATCCTCATGAATGGTCTCTCGACTTAACCGTAGTTCAGTCACTATTCGCAGAGTGGGGAACTCCAAACCTGGACCTTTTTGCATCCCCACTCAACACAGAACTGCCTTTCTTCTGCTCCAGAAATCCAGGGCCTGGCATTTTCTGTCAGGATGCGTTCAGGCTGCAGTGGACAAAACGCTTTCTATACACCTTTTCTCCTCTTCCTCTAATTCAGAGGGTACTTCTCAAGTTCGAGTCCCAAGGGGACAAAATTATCCTCATTGCTCACTTCTGGCCTTGACAGATATGGTTTCTGTTACTTAACAGTATGTCAAAACCCCCTCTGAAAGCACTTCCCCTTCAGATGAACCTTCTGACTCAGGGGCCTGTGGTCCATCCCAATCTGAGATCGCGTCACCTTCTCGCTTGGCTCCTGAAGAGATAAAAGTGAACAGGTTCAATGTCTCTTGCAGAGTTTCAGATATTCTTCTGGCTGCGCGCAAGCCAGCCACTAAAAAATCTTACACAGCCAAATGGAAGCGTTTTTCTCTCTGGTGTGCAAAATCCTCTTTGAATCCTTTTTCCTGCCCACCCAATAAAGTACTAGAGTACCTTTTAGACCTCAAATTCAGGTTTGCAGTGCTCTGCAGTCAAAATTCACTTTCATGCCATTTGAGTTTGTCATGAGCCAGTGCTTTCCTCATCACTGGCTCAGTTACCTGTGGTTAAGAGGTTTCTTAAGGGAATTCTGCATATCAGACCTCCTATCAGACGTCCATTCGCAGCCTGGGACATTAATCTTGTACTAGACATGTTCATTTGAAAGCCTTTCGAGCCTCTAGCTACCTGTGAGCTGAAATTTCTCACTTGGAAAACGGCCTTCCTGGTGGCCATTACCTCAGCCCGCAGGGTTTCTGAAATACATGCACTGGTCACAGACCTCCGAGATAGTGTTCAAACAACATGAAGTCTTGCTATATTATAGACATTAGCAGTTTGTTCCAGCTCTAGAACTGCCCCGAGTGAAATGGTTAAAACCATTCCAAAATAGAATTTTGGCACAGAGCAGCTCTATCTGTGTCATTTCAAACTTGAACTGTCAGATTCTTTATCTGCCTCAGTGAACAGTCGCCCAGAGATTTCTCCTTCTGCTCGGTTCATTTCTCAGTTTAAAAGTGTTTTCTCGGGTTGGTTTAACCGAGAATAGTTTTCTTTAACATAAAAACGTTAGGTTCAAGCTCTATCTGTGGTTATCGTAAGTAAATGAAGGTTTTGTCTGTGTGGAACTTGTAAGTTATCTGTTCGGTTTTGAACTGATCAGTGGGTTTAAAACTCATTTAAAGCTGAAAGTTACTATTTTAGAGTGCGGTTCGGTTCTTGTCGGTTCTAAAAAAGCGGTTTATTACGGTTTTCCATCGCCCGTGACCGCAGTTAGGGAACCGATAAGAGTGTCTTGCCTGGCACTGCCGTTAAAAGGGCAAGTTTTTGGTTAGGCTGGCATTATGTCTGAGAAACCCAAAAGAAAACCGGGCCCACTGGGTTTCAACACTGTGATGGTTGTGGGAAGTCTTTGCCAAGGCTGACCCACACACCACATGTGTTATTGTCTGGGTTTGACCACCTCCAGTCAGACTGCCAGGTTAAGAATTTCCTGTAGCCACCCTGGAAAAAAGATTGGGCAGGCTCAGGAACGAGAGGCTAAAATGTCCGCTGACCCGATGGCCAGCCCGGTTCGGTGCCAACCGAACCAGAGGGAGTGCCCTCTGACCAGGGCCAGACTTCCCGGCAAAGAAAAGCTGGTTCTGAGGAACCAATTCCAGTAAAGAAAACAAGAAAATCAGCAGGTCTGGAGTCCAAAATTCCTTCTCCAACTGCTGCAGAGATAGCAAAAGCCATACAAATTGTCCAGTCACTGTCTCAGGGTCCGTCCAACCACCACTATCTGGTAAAGGTCGGTTCGTCCGTCCCAGTGGTTCAGGATTATGATATTGAGGAATTTTATGAACCAGAGGAGGGGAGGAGGATTATGAACAGTATGAATGTGGCTGGGAAGGTCTGGGTGTGCCCATTGAACGGACATCTCCCCAGACAGACCTTTAGAATCTCCCCCTATGCTGTCTGAGTCCCCATCTCATTTTATGTTTTATAAAAAAGTTGCTGAAACCCTCCAGCTTCCTTTAGAAGAGGCTGTGGATGAGCAAGAGGAGCCTGATTTTGTAGAAATGATGGATATTCCAGAGTCTAGGAGATTGTCTATTCCTTTACATAAGTCTTTTAGGAAACAAACAATTAAAATTTTAAAAGCTCCTAATTATGTGCCTCCTGTAGATAAAAAGATGGACAGAAGGTATACATTGTCAGGCCCTGATACAGAATTCCTTTCTCAGCAATGCAGTCATGTTGGGTAGTTCAGGCTGCTGCCTGTGATAAAGCTAATATTCCCTTGGCTTCACATCCTCCTGACAAGGATTCCAGGAAGATTGATGCCATGGCAAAAAAACAGTATATGGCAGCCTCTCTGGGACTCAGGCAAGCAAATTATATGGCTTATGTAGCTAGGTATCAGAAATCTAAATGGGATACTGTTATGCAATTGGCCAAGCAGGCCCATAGCCAGCTGGCTAGTGAACTAGAACAGGTGGCTGCTGATGGCATTGAAGCCTCTAAGGTTCAGTTTCATGCTGCTGTGGATGTTAATGATGTTTCCTCTAGGGTCATGGCCACATCTGTAGCTTTTCGTAGGTTGGCCTGGCTCAGGTGTACTAGTTTGTCACAGGATTCCCAGACTAAGGCTATGGATTTTCCTGTGGTGGGAAATTCTCTGTTTGGAGAGCAGACAGAGAATTACATGAAGAAGATGGATGAATATAGGACTACTTACAAGAGTGCCCAGGCTAAAGAGTGGCAAGCCACTCCTCAAAGGCATGCCCCCAGGGGTAGGGGTGAGCCTTTTCACAGGCCTTTCTACCAGACTCAGGCCTCTCTGCCTTTGCTCAGAGGGCTTCTTCAGAGGCAGGGGCAGGACGAGGGGTGGGCAGACCTGCTCCCACCCCCAGCCTAAAGCTCCTGTGAAACAGGCACCCTGATGGGGTGCCCAGGGCTCCTTCTCCTGTACCAGTGGGGGCAGGCTGGCTTACTTCAGTCAGAATTGGGCTTCTTTAACCTCAGACAAGTGGGTTCTGGAAGTAGTAAGCCAGGGTCTGGTTCTCAGCTTCAAAAGTTTCCCAAGTTGAGAAGCAGACTTTTCTACTGCAAGTGCTTCAGAGACCCTCGCTCTGGAAACAGAGGTCTCATCCCTGTTAGCTCTCAGAGCAGTAGAAAGGGTTCCTCCCTGCATCAGGGCAGGGTCTGTATTCAGATACTTCCTTACCCCAAAAAGACAGGAGAATGGCGTCCCATTTTAGATCTCAGATATCTGAACAAGCATCTTTTGAAACCAAAGTTCAAAATGGTAACTCTGGCAATGATTTTATTCTTCCTAAGGCCAGGGACTGGCTAGCCTCCCTGGACCTCAAGGATGCCTATTTCCATGTCCTAATCAGAAGATCCCATCGAAAGTACCTCAGATTCGAACTGCCCTCAGGTCATTACCAGTTCAGAGCAATGCCCTTCGGCCTTATCTCTGCTCCAAGGGTATTCACAAAGTGTCTAGCAGTGGCCCACTTAAGGAGGCAGAGGATTGCTGTTTTTCCCTATCTAGATGACTGGCTCATTGTAGGCCAGTCCCCAGAACAGGTAAAATCTCACCTGCAGGTCACCCAGCAGCTTCTCACCTCCTGGGTTTTCTGCTAAACCTACCAAAGTCGGTTCTGGAACCAGTCCAGGTACTCACCTTTATAGGGGCAGAATTGGACACAAAGCTAGCCAGAGCCTTTCTTCCCCCAGAAAGGGTAAGGAATTTAGTGGCTCTGGCCTCTTCCTTCACTCTGCAGGTCTCTCGACCACCAAGACACTTTCTGCAGCTCCTGGGGCACATGGCTGCATCCACAGCTGTTGTGCAGGGAGCCAGATTTCAGATGAGAGACATTCAGTTTCACTTGAGAACCTTTTGGTCTCAGAGAAGAGACCCCCTTTCCAAGTTGGTCCCAGTGACTCGAACCTTGATCCTAGCTCTCTAGTGGTGGCAGGATCAGAGCAATTAAGAGCGGGGTCCCCTTAATTTCCCCTTCTCTCATGACTTGACTCTCACTACAGATGCTTCCCTTCTGGGTTGGGAGCCCACATGGGTGACCTTTCCACTCAGGGAGTTTGTCCCCCAGGAATCTCTGCTCCACATCAATTTGCTGGAACTCAGAGCTGTCTTTTAGCTCTTCAAGCTTTTCTGCATCTGTCCACGACAAGGTGATACAAGTCAGAACAGACAACACCACAACAATGTGGTACATCAACAAACAGGGGGCACTCGGTCTTCGGCCTTGTGCACCGAGGCAATGAAGTTGTGGTCTCTGGCCTATTCCCTGAACACTTCCCTCATAGCAGTTCATCTTCCAGGGAAGGACAATGTCCTAGCGGATGCCCTCAGCAGGATTTCCCAGGGCCATCACGAATGGTCCCTGGATCCTCAAGTGCTGGGGATAGATCTTCCTGGACATAAGTCTCCACCACTCATTCACACTAGTGGGATTAGCGCCGGAGGCACTAGGACCCATCGGGAGCAAACTTTTTGCTGGAGGGTCGGCGCGAGAGATGGCGCCGCGAGGCATGGCTCCGCGAGCAGCGGCTCGAGTGGCAATGACCATCTCGGCGACGACCCTCCAACCGCCTCAGTTCCTTTTTTCCCGCCGTCGAGTGCGCTTCAGTGACGACGTCGCTCGCCTGTCGGAGTCAAACTTCAAACTAGCGCATAGTTTTCAGTTTATTTTTTTGTAACATTATCTCGATAGTAGTATCGCTTAATTTTATTCTATTTTCTAATATTTTAAATTTAACTTACTTGAAGAAGTCTCGGCCTACTGGACGGAGTCGACCATGAGCAGGTCAGGTGACGGTAGGGAGACTTCGTATGAAAGCTGTTCAGTCAGCCGGGCTGGGTCCGGTCAGCCTCCTTCTCCTCAGCGGGGTTCCGACAACGGTCAGTCCGATGCCCGGGGGGATGGGCGGTCCCCCCGTCGGCATAAAAATAAACGGTCGCATTCTCGGCACCGTTCGGCCTCGAGCTCTTCTTCGGCCCACAGGTCAAAAAAGAGAAGGCATCACTCGAGGTCGCCCTCTGGTATGTCTGCGCATCGACGGTCGGTTATCGTAGCTAGTTGCCGTTCTCCTTCTTCAGAGTCGCCAACTGCTGGTGTCCGTCGTCCTCGACATCGGAGCCCCTCCCCGCCTGTAGGTAGGGCTCCAGATGAGCAGTTTCATCAGTGGGCCGCTCTTATGGAGCGATGGGCTCGGAGGTTGGTTCTCCTGCCTGGCTCGGTTGCCACGGAGCCCCCGGGCTCCTCCAGCGATCGGGTAGGGCGGTTGGACCTTCCTAGTCGCGCGGCGCCTTCTTCAGTGCCGGTGACTCCGCGCTTAGGTGTTCCCCCTCACATGGCTGCGGCGCAGGGGGCCACACCGATGCCCTTATCTCCTGTTTTTTTTCCTTCTCTAGCTTTCCAGGTTCCTGGGGCATTTCCGGCGCCTTCTGCGGGGTCTGTTGGCTTGTTGGTGCCGTTTTCGGTGCCGCTCGGCCTTGCGGCGCCGTCCGCGGCGCCGCGTGGTCTCGCAGCGCCATCCGCGGCGCCGCGTGGTCTTGCGGCGCCGTTGGGTCTGGCGGCGCGTTTGATCGGCGGCGCCATTTGCGGTGCCGCATGCCTCTTGACTGTGCCCCTCTGCGATTGCCGTTTTCAACCGTTTTGCCTTCTCGGCGCCGGGAGCCCTCGGGGACTCTCCTTGTTTCTCTGCTATTTCTCCTCTCTAATTTTCTCCTTTCCTGTCCAATCAGTCCTTTCTGGACCATCAGGAGATGATGTTGAGCCTGACCCAGACCTTCGGTTGGGTGATGAAGTGGAGGAAACAGGATCTTTCTTTGCTACAGAGCCTGTGGTCGAGGACCTGTCCTTTAAGTCTCTGTTGAAGAACCTGAGATCCACTCTTTCTCTCCAGACTACAGACATCGATCCTGGGAAGATATTAAGACTCCAGTACCTTCATGCTTCGGAGATCCCTACGGATTTGACTCCTCCGATCCAGCCTTCCTTCGAGACGCTGTCTCAAATGGTATGGAATAATCCTGCTCTTATTCCTTCAGTGGCTAAATCCATTGATAAGAAGTATTCAGCTCCCAAAGATTGCCCCATTTTGGCATCCCAAGCCTTTGCGGATCCTATTGTAGTCCTGGCAGAGAATGATAAGGTCGTTCTTCCTCAAACTTCTACAGCTCGACCTATTAACAAAGAGTCTCGTAAGATTGATACATTAGGTAAGAGAGTCTTTGCTGCCTCCACTCTAAGTATCGTGTTGCCAGTTATCAAGGCTATTTTTCTCAGTATGAGTATATCCTGTGGCACTCTTTGAAAAGAATGGTTGAAGCTCTTCCAGTTCTGACTCCAAGTCAGAGCTTCTTCTGACCGTTACTAGGGGTATTGGGTCCAATAACCAACAGGTCAAAGCCGCTATGGGACGCTTTCGACACTGCTTCTCGCTCAGCAGCCGCGGGTGTTGTACTGGCCATTCCTGGCTCGTACTTCTGGCTTCACGAATGATGCTCAGCAGCAGGTAATGGCGCTGCCCTTTGATGGCTCTTTTCTTTTCGGCCCTCAGGTGGAACAAGCCTTAGAGGCCACTCAGAAGACTAGGTCAGCCATTAAGTTGGCCAGACCTCCGCCTGCACCCTCTCGGGGGCATGTGAACAGACGTCAGTTTCATAGTCGTCAGTCCTTTTGAGGCAGAGGCAGGGGAAGCTTCCATAAAAGCCAACCTGCCCAACCTCAAAAGAAAGCGCAGCAGAAAGCGCAGGGGCCTAAAGCCCCAGCGCCAGCTTATGAATTGCTGGCCCAAGTTCCATCCACATTGCCCGAGGTGGAACTTTCTCCTCCGGTGGGAGGTCATTTGATGTACTTCTGCAACCAGTGGAAGTCCATAACTCCGGACAAATGGGTCCTTCGGATAATTCGCGAGGGTTATTCTCTCAATTTTTTGGAAACCCCCCCGGATTGTCCTCCCAGACGACAACCCAGGTTGTCGCCCTCTCAGTCAGACCTCCTCACCGCCGAGATCCAGGGCCTTCTAAGCAACAGGGCAATAGAACTGGTGCCCCCGCATCTGCGGAGCACAGGGTTCTACTCCCATTACTTCCTGGTTCCAAAGAAGTCTGGGGGAATGCGCCCCATTCTAGACCTCAGAAAGTTAAACAAATTTCTCCCCAGGTAGAAATTCAAAATGATTTCCCTAGGTACCCTGTTACCCTTGCTGCATCAGCACGACTGGCTGGCCTCCCTGGACATGCAGGACGCTTACCAGCATATCCCCATCCACCCAACCCACCGCAAGTTCCTCAGGTTTGTAGCTCTGGGTCAGCATTATCAGTTCAGAGTCCTGCCTTTTGGGCTATCCTCGCGGCCATGAGTCTTTACAAAGTGTTGTGCAGTTCTCGCGGCGCATCTCAGGAAGATCGGACTCCGGGTGTTTCCCTACCTGGACGATTGGCTTCTAGCAAGCCCTTCCAGCCAAGAGACTTTGGAAGCCGTGCAAACGACTTCTCATCTTCTTACGTCCATGGGAATTCTGCTGAATTTGAAAAAATCACAACTGCAGCCCTCCCAGAGGCTCCTTTTCATAGGGACGCTTCTAGACACCTCTTCCGCGAAGGCTTTCCTTCCAGAGGACAGAAGACTCGACATCCTTCGGATGGCCCGTTACATCGGGGAGAACCAATCGGTTACAGCTCTCTCGATGCAACGCATGTTGGGTCTCATGGCGTCCTCGGTGTTCACTGTATCCCTGGCCCGTTGCATGAGAACCACCCAATGGATGCTCTCCACTCAGTGGTCTCCGACCTCTCACCCCCAGTCTTATCCCATCAAGGTGACGGAGCCCTTCTGGGGTCTCACCTGGTGGACTCAAGAGAGCAATCTCCTGGAAGGGTTCCCCTTTGCTCCCCCGGATCATCAGATCTCCATCACCACAGACGCATCACTAATGGGATGGGGAGCTCACTGTCGCTCCCTCCACACTCAAGGTGTATGGACTCGGTTCAAACTCTTCTCCACATAAATGTCCTGGAGATGAGAGCGGTCCTCTACGCGATCCGAGCTCTGAAGGATATCCTTTGTCACAAGAACATTCTCCTTCAAACGGACAACAAAGCTGTGATGTATTACATCAACAAGCAAGGCGGTGCTCATTCTTACCCCCTTTGCAGGGAAGCAATGAGGGTGTGGGAGTGGTGCTTGGAGCACAAGTCTCTGATTCAGGCGGTTTATCTGCCAGGTATACAAAACGATCTAGCGGATCACCTCAGCAGAACGGAGGCAGACCCTCACGAGTGGTCTCTCGATCCAGCCGTAGCTCGGTCACTATTCAAAGAGTGGGGGACTCCAGACCTGGACCTTTTTGCATCCCCACTCAACGCAAAACTGCCTCTCTTCTGCTCCAGAAATCCAGGGCCTGGCATTTTCTGTCAGGATGCGTTCAGGCTGCGGTGGACAAAACGTTTTCTTTACGCCTTTCCACCGATCCCTCTAATCCAGAGAGTTCTCCTCAAGTTCGAGTCTCAGGGGACCAAAATGATTCTCATTGCTCCCTCCTGGCCTCGGCAACTATGGTTTCCTCTACTCAACAGTATGTTGGCAGCCTCTCCGAGACCACTTCCCTTGCAAATCAACCTTTTGACTCAGGCTCGTTGGTCCATCCTAACCTGAAATCACTTCACCTTCATGCTTGGCTCCTGAAGAGGTAGAAGTGAATCGATTCAACGTCTCTCGTAGAGTCTCGGACATCCTTCTGGCTGCGCGGAAGCCAGCCACCTGAAAAACGTACGCTTCCAAATGGAAACGCTTTTCTCTCTGGTGTGCAAAGTCCTCTTGGAATCCCTTTTCCTGTCCTGACAAGGTTCTGGAGTATCTTTTGGACCTATCAAACTCGGGTCTCCAGTACTCCGCAGTTAAAGTTCACCTTAGTGCCATCTCAGCATTCCATGAGCCGGTTTCTTCCTTGACTCTGGCTCAGCTTCCTATGGTGAAGAGATTTCTTAAGGGGATTCTTCATACCAGACCCCCTGTTAGGCGTCCAGTTGCAACCTGGGACATTAACCTGGTGCTGGACATGCTCACTCGGAAGCCTTTCGAGCCCTTAGCTACCTGTGAGCTAAAATTTCTTACCTGGAAGACTGCCTTCCTGGTGGCCATTACCTCAGCCCGCAGGGTCTCGGAGATTCATGCCTTGGTGACGGACCCTCCGTATACTGTATTCCATAAAGACAAGGTAGTTCTCCGTACTCATCCTAAATTTCTTCCCAAGGTTGTCAGAATTCCATCTAAACCAACCTCTGGTACTTCCCTCTTACTTCGCTAATTTCCAAAATGAAGGGGAACGATCTCTTCATTCCTTGGATGTTAAGAGAGCCTTGCGATTCTATTTAGATAGAACCAAGAATTTTCGCAAGACTCAGAAACTGTTTGTTTCTTTCAGCGACACCCGGCTGGGTCAACCCGTCGCTATTAGATGCATCTCATCATGGTTAGTGGCATGCCTTCGACATTGCTACTCCATGGCTCAAGTTAAATTGGAGGGTAGAGTGTACGCTCACTCTGCTGAGGCGGTCGTGGCATCTTTAGCGGAGATTCAAATGTTCCAATGCAGGATATCTGCAACGCCGCCACCTGGAGCTCAGTGCATACCTTCGTACATTATGCACTGGATGTTCATGCCAGGCGACATTCCGGATTCGCAGAACTATCCTTAATGATCTTCTATCTTAGGCGTGTGAGCTCTGGCTCTCCTGCACGCCCTTTTGGGGGATTATCAGCTTGGTACTCTCCCACTAGTGTGAATGAGTGGTGGAGACTTATGTCCAGGAAGATATGAAAATTACGTACCTACCGTAATTCTTGATCTTCTTGGACGAGTCTCCACCACTCATTCACACGCCCACCCTCCATCCCCCGAGCTCACCTCTGTGTTGGTCTTCACTACCTCAGATCTTTAGGCCGTGAGGACTTCTTTGCTGACCCTTCTTACACGGGTCGTACGGACTATCTTATGTCCGTTTTTTAAGGTTAGATTTACTCTTTACGTTAGTTGCGCTGCACCTCCTTGGTAAAAAAGGTACTGAGGCGGTTGGAGGGTCGTCGCCGAGATGGTCATTGCCGCTCGAGCCGCTGCTCGGGGCGCCATGCCTCGCAGCGCCATGCCTCATGGCGCCATCTCTCGCACCACCCTCCAGCAAAAGTTTGCTCCGATGGGTCCTAGTGCCTCCGGCGCTAATCCCACTAGTGTGAATGAGTGGTGGAGACTCGTCCAAGAAGATCAAGAATTACGGTAGGTACGAATTTTCATTTTTGCCAGGTGGGGCATCCCTCAGATAGATCTTTTGCAGCCCCAGACAATCACAAACTTCCTCTGTTCTGTTGCAGGCCTCCAGTGCTGGGCTCAGTTCCCTGGATGCCCTTCTTCTGGATTGGGAGGAAGTTCCTATGCTTCCCTTTCCTCTCCTATTCAAGTACTAGTCAAAATCAGATCTCAGCCTTGCAGGGTGATTCTGATTGCCCGGATTGGGCCAGGCAGCCCTGGTACCCACTCCTTCTGTCTCTGACAGTCCATCTTCCCCTGTGCCTCCCAGGAATCACAATCTGTTGACTTGTGCCCAGGGAAGGGTTTGTATCCGGACCTCAAATCCCTCAACCTCAAGGCCTGGCTCTTGAGGAGTTAGAGTTTGCTGATTTACACCTCTCTCAGGGTGTTCTTGAGATCCTAAAGGCTTCAGAAAGCCTTCCACTAGGGCTACTTATAGTTCTAAATGGAAAAGGTTTTCCATTTGGTGTGCTGGGAAAATATTTCCCAGAATCTGCTGAATTGCCCTTTTGTTAGATTACATGGTACATCTTAATTCCTTGGGTCTCAGACCAGCTACCCTGAGAGTTCATTTGGCAGCTGTGTCTGCTTTTGTGTCAACAGGAAAGTCATCCCCTCTTTCCTCTCATCCTGTGTTTTCCAAGTTTTTAAGGGTTACTCCATACTAATCCTCCCTTTCAGGAACCGGCCCCTGCTTGGGACCTTAATGTTTGCATTGCCCAGTTAATGCAACCCCCTTTTGAACCTCTGTCTTCTGCAGAGCTTAAGTACCTAACTTGGAAAACTGTTTTTCTAGTGGCTATCACTTCTGCCAGACACATAAGTGAATTGCAAGCCTTGTCAGTGGAGACTGACTTTATTTCTTTCCACAGGGATAAGATAGTCCTTAGGACTAATAGGAAGTTTTTGCCTAAGGTGGTTTCAGATTTCCATCTTAATCAATCTATCTCCTTCCAGTATTTTTTCACTGATCAGTCCTCTTGGTGAGAGGAGGTTGCACAGCCTGGATGTTAAGAGAGCTGTTAGTTATTATATAGAGCGTACCAAAGGTCACAGGTTCGAATCCCTCCAACTTTTCCTTACCTATGGTGAAGTTGGGAAAGGCAAACCTGCCACTAAAAGATCAGTAGCCAGGTGGATTGTCTCTTGTATCCAATTTTGTTATCAGAAAGTGGGCAGAACCCCCGGTTTGAGGGCTCATTCTACCAGGGGTACAGCTGCGTCTCTAGCTGCTGCCAAAGATATCCCTTTATTAGAGATTTGCCAGGCTGCTACTTGGAAAGCGGTACACACTTTACAAGCATTACTCCCTGGATGTCCAGGCCAGGAGAGATGCTCTTAGCACAGCTGTTCTTCAGAGCCTATTCCTAAGTAGGTTCTGCCTCCTCCATGGAGGTACTGCTGTGTATTCTGTTAATGTTCATATATAGCAAGACTTCATGTTGTTTGAAGAAAATTACTCACCTTAGTAATGTTGTTTCTTCTAATGGAGTCTTGCTATATTAGACCTCCCCCAACCTGCCCCTCTCAGAACCTCTACTTGGTGGGGTGCGGGCAACTTAGTGTGGGCACTACTTATGTCCTGTTAGCATTTTGTCCCCTTTGGGACTTTGGGGGTGTGTATGTGTACGCGTGTGTGTGTTTTATTATACTTATGTTCCATTTTCATATTATTAGAATGGTGTTAGTATTTCTGGTCCCCTGACTTGAGTCTTGGGTGTTGGGACCATCAATGGTTGTTATTATTTAGGTAGCCATTTGGCTAGTGTAGGTTACAGCTTCCACACAGACCTTAGTGAGTTTGGCTCGTAAAGATCTGACAGTTCAAGTTTGAAATGACACAGATAGAGCTGCTCTCGTGCCAAAATTCTATTTTGGAATGGTTTTAACCATTTCACTCCGGGGCAGTTCTAGAGCTGGAACAAACTGCTAATGTCTATAATATAGCAAGACTCCATTAGAAGAAACAACATTACTAAGGTGAGTAATTTTTTCTTTCATAAGGACAGAGTAGTTCTTAGGACCCATCCTAAGTTTCTCCCTAAGGTTGTTTCAGAATTCCATCTAAACCAACCTTTGGTCCTACCTACTTACTTTGCAAACTTCCAAAATGAAGGAGAGCATACCCTTCATTCTTTAGATGTCAAAAGAGCTCTGCATTTCTGTTTGGATAGAACAAAACAAATTCGCAAAGCTCAACAACTGTTTCCTTCAGCGAGACCCGGCTGGGTCAGCCTGTTGCTATCAGATGCATTTCAGCATGGCTGGTGGCATGCCTTCACCACTGCTACTCCATGGCGCAGGTTAAGCTGGAGGGCAGGTCTCTTTAACTCACTCTACTGGAAGCAGTCGCAGCATCTGGCGAAATCCATAGCGTGCCCATTGCAGACATTTGCAGTGTGGCTACCTGGAGCTGCGCATAGTTTCTCAAGCACTATGCCCTGTATGTCCATGCCAGGCAACATCTTTCGTTTGGCAGGACCATCCTTAACAGACTTCTGTCCTAAATTTGTGAGCTCTTGGTCTCTCCTGCTGCCCTCTTGGGGATTATTAGCTTGGTACTCTTCCATCAGTGTGAATGAGTGGGGGAGACTTTATGTCCGGGAAGATATGGAAATTACATACCTTCCGTAATTCTTGATTTTCTTGGACGAAGTCTCCACCACTCATTCACACGCCCACCCACCATCCCCCAAGCTCACCTCTGTTGTTGGTCTTCACTCCCTCCAGTCTTTAGGCTGTGAAGACTTCTTTGTTGATCCTTCTTATACGGGTCGTCCGGACTATCTGATGTCCAGTTCTTGTTAGGCTATCCTTCTAGGTTACTTACGCTGCACCTCCTCGGGGGGGGGGTACTGAGGTGGTTGGAGGGTCAACGCCGAGATGGTCAGTACCGCACGAGCCGAGACTCGCGGCTCCATCTCTGGCACCGATCCACTTGCAAAAGAGTTTGCTACCGCTGGGTCCTAGCCCCTTCAGCATAGATCCCATCAGTGTAAATGAGTGGTGGAGACTTCGGCCAAGAAGATCAAGAATTACGGTAGGTACATAATTTCCATTTCTCCTCAGCAGTTCAGAGAGAATTGCTCTGGTGGAGGGACCCCTGCAACCTTTCCTTAGGAGCCCAGCTCCTTCAGACGCTTCGAACATGGGGTGGGGAGTACATTTGGGGGAGCACCAAGCTCAAGGACTGTGGTCCAGCTTGATAGCACCTTTACACATCAGCGTTCTGGAGATGAGGGCAGTCTTATTCGCCTTCCAAGCCTTCTTCCCAAGGGATCACTGCTGGTCCAAATAGACAATATGTCGGTAGTCTGGTACCTCCACAAACAAGGAGGAACTCATTCTTACCCCCTGTGTAGAGAGGCGAAGCTGGAGTGGAACTGTGCTGTCCAGTGCAATCTAGCACTAGTGGCCGTTCATGTTCCAGGGATTCTGAATGTCCTGGTGCACAGTATCAGAAGGCCTCAGACCCTAGGTCACGAATAGGAATTAAATCAGGAAGTGGCAGAATCTCGCTTCCTAAGTTGGGGGCATCCGGAAAGCGACCTTTTCGCCTCCCAATACAATGCAAAACTTCTCAGATCTTACTTCGAGAGGGTTCTTGCAGTAGGTATTCACACATAGGACTGACCCACCAAGCATCAGGACCCCACAGAAAAATTTCAAGCTAGCAATCTCTGGCGGGGGACTGCCCCCACATCAGGTGACCGGCATCATACATCGTCATTATAAAGGGGCGGTCCTCCACACCCACCTTCCAGTTCTTTCCTGCCGTTGACTTGTGGAAGTTCTTTGCAGTTGAACAAAGCTTCGTGAGTCATTTGTCGGTCCTTAAGTCTTTTAACTTTTTTCTCTGTCTTTAAGCCTTTATCTTAATTTGCTGTGTATGTCGTCCCAAACACCCTCCAAATCGCATAGGAATAAGTGCGAGTCGTGTGGTTCCCAACTTCCACACAAGGACAGCCACTCCTTGTGCCTCTTCTATCTGGAACTAGACCACCCCGTGGAGAACTGCCAGCAGTGCCAGAAATTTAACTGCTATCCGCAAAAGGAGGCATCAGTCCCTGGAAGCCAATACCTTGAAGAAGAAAATGGCCTCCATGGAGAAGGAGCTAAAGAAACTCAGGCAGGTGTCCACTTCTCCTGAAGGTCACAAGAAAAAACACAACAAGGACTTCTGGTTGGGCTTCCAAGCAAGTATGGCTGTGTAAAAGCAGAGCTCCGCTACACCCCTTGCTAATCTTCCCGATTTGACGCTTTCACTGACAAACAATTTAAAATAAACAAAAACTAGATATCGGGGACATACGTAAGGAGCATTGCAAAGAAGAAAAATATAAGAGATTGAGCAACTACAGGCAGCAGTGAGCAGAATTAAATCGAGCAGCAATGTCTGCCCAGGAGCCCTCCGACTCTGAACACTCTCAAGCATCAGCAGAACAGCAGGACCAAACGACCACACCAAATAATAAAGCGAGCAACAAACACATAAAGTTAGATACTATATACAAGGAGCTATTATCGTTTCATGCAAAAATTAAAGATCTTTACAGAGAGCTTCACAGAGACGTAGTGAGCCTGGAGCAACAAGCCGATGCATCGGAGAGACAGTTAACAGCAGTGGAGAACAGAGTAGACGACATGGAGAATACAGTTCAGCTCTTACAAGATCAATGTGTACAATTACAAGAAAAACAAGAAGACATGGAAAATAGAGCTCGCAGAAAGAACCTAAGATTATATTGCATCCCTGAAGGCTCAGAAGGTCAGGACATTACTGAGTTTACTATTGCTTTGCTCAAAACAGCTCTTGAATTGCCCTCAGATATTCAATTAACTTTAGAGAGAGTTCACCATGCACTGGGCCCACAGCCTACAGATCTGAATGCGAGGCCTCGATCTATTATTATGCGCTTTCTTCGCTACACAGTCAAGGAAACAGTATTAACAGCAGCATGGCGAAAGGGCAAGGTCTTTTACGGGCAAACTCGTTTCTGTGTTGATAATGACTACGCTCCACAAACTATGAGTAATCGCAGAGCATATGCCGACATTTTACCGGCTTTGAAGGAGGCAGCCATTAGACTCACAACACCATACCCAGCTGGACTTGTGGTGCAACTTTCATTGGGAAGGAATGCATTTCATACTGCGGAGGAGGCCAGAGAGGAGCTCCTTAAAGTGGGAATTCAAATAAAAACAAAATCCACACTAGGATTAAAGAAAACTGACCCACCGCGCTGGCATACAGTGAATCTGGGCAGAACACAAAATGGCAGAGAAGTAACAAAGAGGGGGAACATTTCTAATCGTTTGGCAACTTTTCGACGATCGGCAAGGGGAAGAACCTGACTGAAAGAAGCTGAAGCTTGGCTTGTGATTTCTTGATGGTCCCTGAAAGCTTATGACTGATGAGAGGGACTGGGAATTCAGTTGTCTGAACTGGGATCTTTATAAGATGATGACTGTCTCACACGAGGTTGGACAGAGAAAAGGAACGCTTAATAATTTTACCTGCAGAAAATTTTGATATAATGAAGAAACATGTAAAACATTTGGTTTAGCTGTTTGAACTGGCCCTGACGATTGCTTTGAAGGGGGCAACAGATATAACTTTAAAAAGCAGATTACAGTGCTCTGCTTGATTTGTTTTAGAGACAAACTGATGTAAGGGTCCGAGAAAAGTTGCCCTAGGTGAGAATTTATTTAATTATAAAATAAACAGTTTACATTGCGGGGGCGGGGAGGGAGCGAGCATCGCCAGACATCATAGAGAAGCTCATTTCAAACCAGACACAGACAGGCAGGGTATTTTGAGTTAACACTTGGATTTTTATTTAGCTTGTCTGTATATTTCTCTTTATTTTTCATTTGGGGAGCAGGATATCCCCAGGAGGCCTGGGCATTTTGTTACCAAATATCCTCCGGTGACCCCAGACTATCAGGAGGCACACTTAGGGAGTATTTTTTTAAAACTCCCCTACCTTAAAAGTCAATTTTATTTGTAATACAGCGTATGTACATAGTTTTCAAGACAAAGGTCAGACATATACTGATAATTTATTTCAAATTTCAAAAGGTTTGATAAGATTGCAACAGGAGTTGTTTAAGAATAATTTAGACGGGAAAGGCATAAAATGTTTCAAAAAAAGTGATGATCAGAAGGATGGCTCTGGGGGGAATATCAGTATGGTGATCCCCCTGGAATCAGATTAAGAAGACTGGGACAACAGGAGAGAATATGTTTTCATAAGGGAATAAGATTGCTACTCAGATAGTAAAAGCACTCTTGCTTAATATAAATGGGCTTAACAACCCCATTAAAAGGGCCATACTGTTTCAGTATATCAAGAAACACCCCAGTGATTTTTATTATCTCCAGGAAACGCATTTAACAGACACCAATCATGCAGAATTGAACTGGGGGGGGGGCAGGGTTTTGGTATATGCGTCGGCCTTTCCTAAAGGGAAACAAGTAACCATTTTAATACCTAGGACCTCTCCTTTTCATTTAGAAACACAGTGCGTAGATTCAGAGGGAAGGCATGTCATCTTAAAAGGTGCCCTTTATGGGACAAATGTCACATTAGTGAATGTGTATTTTCCCCCTCTTACATCTGTTTGTCTTTTTAAAAGATTTTTTTTGCAAAGCTCCTAGACACTATGCACGGATGTCTTATTATAGGGGGAGATATCAATTTAACTTTGACACCTCGGTTGGACTCCTCTTCACCTTCCAAATATAGGCTAAACATCAGCTCAAAGATTATTTATCTCTCAACTTGGAGCATTGGGTCTAATTGATGTATGGAGACATTTTTATCCTCTTTCTGGGTGATGTACGTTTTTTTCCCCCTGGACACAACTCTTACTCAAGACTGGACTACTTTTTCATTTCAAAAGAACATTTGGACTGCTTACAGCATTTAACTATAGGACCTAGATTTCTTTCTGATCATTCTCCCCTATTTTTGAGGCTAGATTTTAAAATACCAAGGAAATCCACTGGGTGGCGCTTGAATACATCTTTTCTTAAGGATAAAACTTTTAGGGACTGCTTTAATTCAAATATAGCTCAGGTTATTGCAGATAATTCATCCCAGGAGACATCCAACACAGTAGTTTGGGATGCTGTAAAGGTTGTGATCAGGGGGGAGATAATTGCGTATTCAGCATACTAGAAGAAATATTGGGAAACACAATATGGTAAACTACATGAGAAACTAAGGGAAATGCAAACAAAGTTTATCCCTATTACCACAGAGGCCCAAACCCAGATTAATCGGACAAAGGCTGAACTCCAGAAATTTTAGATGAAAAAACACAACAGGCGCTATTTTACTTGAAAACATATAGGTATGAGGGAGGGCCAAAAGGGGTGAGAAATTTAGCCCAGAGGCTTACGGGACATAGGACAGCCACAATCATAACACATTTAGTTGATCCGGAGAGAAAAACAAGAGCTCTTAACTCACAGCAGATACTGCAGTTGCTCCAGAAATATTATATATGTGAGAAACCACAAGGTCCAGAATTTAAAAAAGTTGAGGAATTTTTCGACCCCCTTACATTAAGAAAGCTAACTAATGAAATGGAAACCAAATTAAAAGCCCCTATCAGATCAGAGGAAGTCAGACGTGCCGTAAAAGAAAGTAAATCATTAAAAACCCCTGGCCCAGACGGATTTCCATCCGAGTGGTACAAGACTTAGTAAACAACTGTCTCCTTTACTACTAAACACCTTTTTAGAAATTCAACCGGTGGGTCACCCTCTTCCATCATGGGATTACACTAATATTTCACCTATCTTAAGAGTAGGCAAACCAGCAGATTTAACTACCTCACATAGGCCAATATCCATATTAAACATGGAGTACAAGTTATTTATGTCCATATGGGCACACAGACTAGAGGAAATGTTGCCATATTTGATTAATTCAGATCAATCCGGGTTCATTCGAGCCAGAGAAACTACAGATAACACACAGAACGATCCATTTGTTGGACCACTTAAATCAGAGACAGATACAGGCAGTGTTGCTCAGCCTTGACGCAGATAAAGCTTTTGATCGCGTCAGTTGGCCTTTTCTATGGGAAACTACACAAGTTTGGATTCCCTGGGGAATTCTTTAGCATGATACAGAGAATTTATGCCTCTCCGAAGGCATATGTTAAAGTGAATGGACAGTTATCTTCAATGTTACAGCTGGGAAGGGGAACTAGGCAGGGCTGCCCACTTCCCCCCTTACTGTTTGCCATATACATTGAGCCATTGGCTGAAGCCATAAGGCAACATCCTAATATTCAGGGGGTCCCTTTAGAAGGGAAGGATTTTACCATATCATTGTATGCAGATGACGTATTAACACTCCTAGAAACTGAAAAGTCCATTCATGCTACCCTACAAGTGATAGATAAGTTTTCAGAAATAGCCGGATACAAAATAAATATACAAACAATAGTTATCTTTAAATTTTACCCCCTCTCAGTCTCTGAAGAACCAGATCCCTCTGAAATGGAGAAATAATAAGATTAAATATTTTGGTGTAAATATTCCCCAGAAACTGGAATATTTGGAACTGTTTAATTTAGAGCCCCTATTGATAGAGATAGAGAATTTAGTTGGGATCTGGACATGCCAGGTATTATCTTTTTCAGCTCGAATACAAGCTATTCAGATGACCTTGTTTCCTAAGATATTATATTATTTCCAGACTTTACCGATTATTCCATCACAATTCTACTTCGCATCCTGGGCTAGAATTTTTTTGAGGTTTGTATCGGCTGGGCAGCAGCCAAGGGTCAGATGGTCTCTGTTACAGTTACCAGTGGCAAAGGGAGGTTGTAATCTTCCAAACCTTACAGATTACCATAAGGTAGTAACATGTAAAATAGTGATGACATGGCTGAACCCTCAGGTAGAGAAACCATGGAAATTTATTGAATTTATACTAAATGATCTTGTAAACATTATCCCTATTATATTTGCCCCCCAAGATTCTTATCCACAGTTACAAAACTTCACATTTGGAACCCGTTATACGTTAAAGGCTTGGTGTGAGCTAAGGGCGTCTACTACATTAACAGAAGTTTTTGGTTATTTTAAACTAATCGGTGCAGAAAGTGTATCTTTGGATATGGGTGCTGTTCGGGTCCATCAAGAGTGGCAGAAAAAGGTTTGCTTTTGTTATATCAATATCTGGATGTAAATGGAGTACTGCCTTTTGCCACACTACAGGCAAAATATCAATTCCCTCATACACAACATCATAAATATTTACAGATTCGGTCATTTATACAGAAAGAATTAGCATTAAATACTCTGCCCTCTCTCATGCCTATGTTGATGTCCTTTTTAAGGGACGCTATAGAAGGCAGGGAACAAATTCATTTAATTGGACAAATATATAAAGCAATAAGAGACTTTTGGAAGGAATCCACTGAGGATATCTTGGGGAGATGGAATAGAGAATTAGGGACTCTGATAACTTATGAGAAATAGTTGGAACCTATTCCTCACTCGATGAGAGTATCACTCATCATACTGGTCAGAATATATATGGAAATGTCGTAGTAGATATTTTTATACCCCTGACAAAATTGCTAAATTTGTATCTGTGAGGCATGGCCTTTGTTGGAGAGAGTGTGAAGAAAAAATGGCAAATATAACACACGTTTTTTGTGCCTATCCGAAAGTTACCCAATACTGGTTAGATAAAGAAAAGAGCATACAGAATATTGTGGGACCAGAAATTGTTCTCCAGTCAGATGATTCTGCTTTATATTGGGGAAGACGGAAAAGTTCCACCAAGTAGAAGTAAGTTATACTTGTACCTGACAGCAGCTAAATAGGTTATAACTCGCCTATGGCGAACAGCTAAAGTACCCACCCTCTCTCATTGGCATTCATTGATGACTGAGATATATTATCTAGATAGAATAGTAGCTTTTAGAGCTGGAAGGATGTCACAATTTGAGCTCCAATGGAGGCCATGGGTTTTCTATATCTCGCCTCTGGATGAAGCATTTGTTCCCTGATAGAGCTATTTGAAAGTAACCAGTTTTTGTAGGTTATGAATTTTGATCTAGTGTCATTTGATATATAACAGAATGATGTTGTAGAAACATGAAATGCCATCCCGAAGAACATTCCATGTGTTGTAAAACAAAAGAGCAATACTGTATAGATGAATTCCTGCTGTCATACATATATAACTATATAAAAAATAAAGAATTAAAAAAAAAAAAAACACACAACAAGGAGAAGCACCTTAAACGGGAACCGGCTTCCACAGCAGCCGCGACTCCAACCAAGTCGTGGCACTTAAATAACATCCCCTACGGAGATCGCTCCTATGATGGTGTTGGTGATTACCAGAAATCGCCCCTCCTGTCTGGCTCGCACTCTGGCCTTTGGGAGCCTCCGGGGCATAGGAGGCCTCTACTTCCGTGAAGCCCACGTGGCCTTGGGTCAGAGCGGGTCCGTAAGTTGGATGTCGTCCCACTGATGCGCCGCCCAGACAGGGCTGCGTCGCTTGCCTCTGTGGGGAGCGCCTAGCCAATACTTCACGCCCTGATGAGTCCGCATTCTGCACGGGCCTTCCTCAGGCAGGGAGTCCGATAAGTAGGACGTCGGCTCCTCCGACACCCGCCCGGATTCGGCTGATAAGTCGTATACCAGTTCCACCGACAGCCGCCTGACCAAGAAGCCTGCGCCAGGCCCTGCAGAACAGTCCGACGCCCCAGGCTCTCTGCAATGTGCTAAGTTGCCTTCTGATGTCCCTGCATCTCCTCAGCTGACCCCTGGGGCTTATAATCCTCCTTCCCTGGTCGTCACGGGGAATACTAAGATGCTGCCATCAGGGAACCCTCCTTCAGGACCTGATATCCTGACGCTGGACCCTCAGACGCCAGTTCCGATGCCAGCATGCCCGACACCATCTGGCGTCCCCTTACCATCCGGTCCTTTGGACCCTTTCGAAGGCATACCCACGACTGGCCTGATGCCCGCTGGGCCAGCATTACCACTGCCTGGCCCGCCTGGTGGGCCTCTGCTCTGTCAGAGCCCCTGGCACCCGGGTATTTGACTCCGCAGTATCCGGTGCCTCAGTACCTGACGCCCCAGTACTTGATGCCGGGCTACTCACCATCAGGTTACAGATACTCCTTTTGCAGATATCCTCAATATCCGTATCCTCCTCCACCTCCGCCACCCATTCTCCAGCCGCTGGCGGATCTGAAGGAGACACTGGCCTTCTGGTGGGCTGAGGTCAAGTCTCGGCTCACTCGTGAGGTCGAGTCATCTACCGATGCTGGACCCAGTACAGGATCCCCTACATCAGAGATGGGAAATTCCCTCCCCCCTTACCGATGCCAGAGGAGAGGAAACTCGCCCCAGGGAACTCCTCAAAGGGGCCGTGCCTCCCCCTCATAGGGAGGAGTCTTCCTCCTCATCATCAGATACATCTGACTCGGACTCAGAAACGGGATGCTCTGATTCTGAAAATGAGCCACATACTCCAGATCACCCCAGGCCGAGGACCCCTCCAGAGTCTCCTCCGGAGGATCCCTCCTTCTTGGAGTTATTGAGGAAAATCCACTAAGTCCATCAGTGGCAATCACTGGAGCCAAACCCGCAGCGTAAGAAACTCGCTGCTAATCTGGATCTGCCAGAGACCGCTCCTTCGCTAATTCCAGCCTGGATAGAGCTTCTCGTGGATCTTGTTTCCACCATTTGGAAACAAACTTCTACGTTCGTCCCCCTTCCGAAGAAGGTGGACAGGCTATATCAGGCTCCTGAGGGTGTACATTTCCTTAACCTCCACTTCAAGGCAGACTCTGTCATCATCAGCACCACTCACGGCCACTCTGCAAATCCCAAACACCTCAGCTCGTCTCCGCCTGATAAGGAATCCCTGCTTCTGGACCAGTACTTCGAGAAACAGCTCTTGCAGCAGGTTACACCATTAGGACTGAAGCCGGCAGGTGCCAAGACCCCACGGAAATTTTCTAGCTAGCAGTATCCAGCGAGGACCACCCCCAACGTTGGCCTTACCCCTACATCAGGCATCATACAAAAGGGGGCAGTCCCCCAGAACCCCAGTTCTTTCCCGCTGCCGACTCGCCAGCAATGGCCCCCACGGCACCATCAGCTAACCACCACCAACTCGGCACCTTTGCTCAACTAAATGTCGGCATCTCCTACTCCTTCCACAGATGGACACCCCTCCAAGTGTGCCTGCGGCAAATGGATCCCTTTCAAGGATCTCCATTCGGCCTGTCTGCGGTGCCTAGGTCCGGAGCACGGCACCAAGGCCTGCTCCTTGTGTCAGCAGTTTAACAGCCGCACCAGGATCCGCTGTCAGAAGGCATTTCTGAGGTTCCTGTTAGAGGAAAGATTAAAACAATGGAAAAAAGACCCTGCCTCCAGAGGTGAGTCAGCCTCCAAGTCCCATAAACACCAGGAGAAGGCCAGGTCCAGATGCCCAAACTGGACCTCAGACTCGCACACCAACTCAGGCTCCACACGCTCAGACCGCTCTCCCTCCAGGGCTTGCTGTCACCTTCCTCCCGTTAAAGTCAGAGCTTCAGTTGGTCTTTTGGCTTCTCTCCACCCACTTAAGACTACCAGGACTTTGGACCCTTCTCCAGGGCCCTCCCGTGCCTCAGCGAAATGTTCTGACCGTCATCGGTCCAAGTCCTCTTCGAAGTCTGCTTCTGCTTCCTCGGACAGATGCCAGATCGGCCTCCCAGGGGACCTGATCCCCCTCCCAGGAAGACCAAGGACCTGATGTCCCTCAAGCGGATGACTGAACCTAAGTGGGCTGCCGATCCTTCTCCGGCCAAACGCCCGTTGGACCAGACGTCCCTTAAGCACCTGATGTTGGTCAAGCGACCTATGGCGCCAACGACTGCCCTCCCTTCACCAGTCGATACCAGTCGCCGGGGTTCATCTGATGAGGATTTGACGTTGCCTGACGACCAGGCAGGTGACACAGAAGACGCCGGGCTTCTGCAGGAGCCTTCACCCAAACCGGCAACGCCCTCGGACCCGACTCCTGATACCGGCGACAGGCCAACCTGACGCCAGGCCAGTCGTGTGGCATAAATATCCAAGAAATCAAAGATCTTTTCACCTTTTGGTGGGACACTATTGAAAAGGACGTGGTCCCAGTAAAGCCTCCTCCTCCTCCTCCCCAGGGTCCAGCAGGAAGACCCCCGGCCCCCAAGGAGCCTACACCATCTCCTAGGAGCAGATCCAGAGAAAGGAGAAGGCCCCCTTCACGGTCTCCCTCAAGGTCCCCCAGCCCCAAGTGACCCAGAGGAAGAAGGTCCACTCCGCAGGGGGATACTCTAGACCGGACTCTTCGGATACCTCCAGGTCGTCTTCTCCCATAACTATCCCATTACCAGACCCACAAGACCTCCTGAGGTGACCTCTGGATGATCCCTTCTTTGCTGAAATCGTGAGGCACATCCAGGAGAATATGGGATGGGAAACTGAAGATCTAGACCCCGAACAACCGCACCTAGCTCGATATCTTCGGCAGAAGGATCCTAAGCCTTTGGTGGTGCCACCCTTGGTGGACACCTTCGCGGACGTCACCAAGGCCATGTGGAAACGTCCATATTTCACCCCCGCTGTGCCGAAGAAGGCTGACCGCCTGTACAGTGCCCCTGTGGAGGACCCGTTTTTGGCACACCAACCCCTGGCTGATTCACTGGTCATCACGGCCTCTCATGACCGGTTTCAACGACTGCAACATTTGAGCACCCAACCTCCGGACCAAGAATCCAAGCAATTAGATTCACTGGGTAGGTGCATGTATGCAGCTGCTACGTGCTCCATCAGGTCACTGAACTATCTGACACACATGCTTCAGTTTCAGAACGCCCTATGGGAACAGGGCCAGGACCTGGTTAAAGTCCTTCTGGATGGCGAGCAGAAGGAGGAACTCTTGAACCTTCTTCACACTGGGTCAGACTTGGGGACCCAAGTTTTGAGAGCTGCCTATGATTCGGTGGACTCTGCGGACAGGGGAACAGCATCAGGCGTCTGTCTCCAGAGACACTCACGGCTTCGCATCACCGGATTTACTCCAGACGTCCAGAAAAATATCCTGGACATCCCCTACAACGGAGAGGTCCTGTTTGCTGAAGATTCCAAAAAGGTAGGCTGTGAGGACTGTACAGGCCCAAGACCGGTTCCTTTCGTAGGAACCAGAATCACTTTTGCGGCAGGCAACAATGGCAGCACCCATGTTCTGGCCAGCAGCAAAGGGGCAACTTCCTTTTTTTTTTTTTTTTAAATCATACTTTATCCCCTCCTCGTCCTGCCAACCCCGACCCTTCGGGGCTGCTAAAGAGTCATCCTCTTGCCTCCCGCTCTACCCACTTCCACCTCCACGACCCCATGGAGCCTTTGATTACCCCCCAGGCAGGGACTGGGCGAAGCCCTAACGCCCCGAGCTACTTACTGGTTTGTCGGTCCAGAGGTTGCAGGGCGAGCGGGGGCACATCGGAGACATGCTGCAAGCAGCCAGTCTTCCCAGTCCTGGCAGGCATTTTCCCTTTTCCCCCCACCCCTACAGCGTATGACCCAGACGTCAAGGCATTGAGCGCCAACGTCACGCTGTTGTGTAGCGACCGCCCCTCCCTTGTTGTTAGGGTCTTGTAATACTCTGGGCCTCTGCTTGAAGTCGTACAAGAGCGCGGGCTATGGCCTCAACCTTCCCCAGAGTAGGCGAGCTGTCGTGGGATGCTCCAGCATATCTCCCCCCAGCCAACCCACCAGCGACCTGAACCCGGGTCACCGGGCGTGGAGCAAGGTGTGGCGACCAGACCCTCAACCCTCAGCACCGCCGGGCCAGTGGGCAAAGGGGCAACTTCAGTCGCAAGGCCCAGCCTAATTCCTCCCCAGGTCATTGTCAGAGATGTACTAAACTGACCCAGCCTGCGGGAGGCAATGCCGCCACAGCATGGCTCCTTTCCGGCCCCCATACCTCCTCTGGATCAACGGGAAGAAAAGGTTGGGGGTCGCATCTCCCGCCATCTTTCAGGCTGGCAGTCAATAACCGCCGACCGGTGGGTCCTGCAATTGGTACAGAGAGGACACACTATAGAATTACTCTATCACCCACCTTCAAGGCCTCCTCTGCTTTCGCGTTACTCGGGACAGCACGCACTGCTCATTCAGCAGGAGGTGCTAGCGCTTCAGGACAAAGAGGCCATAGAGCACGTACCGCGGAACCAGAGAGGCACAGGATAGTATTCCCACTTCTTTCTGGTTCTCAAAAAGACAGAGGACCTCTGTCCGATCCTGGACCTCAGTGACTTCAACGCTTCAGTGCTTTACAAACGCTTCCGCAAGCTGACTCTTCCAGGGCTAATTCCCATGCTCAAGCAGGGCGCCTTCTTAGCGTCACTGGACATGCATGATGCCTAGCTGCACATCCCGATAGCTCGGGTGCACAGAAAATTCTTGCACTGCGAATTTCTGGGTTGCCATTATCAGTTCTGACACATCCCTTTCGGGCTGTCCTCGGCCCCTCGGGTATTCACAAAGTGCATGGCAGTCGTAGCAGCAGCTGTCAGGAGACAAGGCCACTACGTGTTTCCCTACCTGGACGACTGGCTCCAAATGTCTCCCTCTCGGGAGGCACTGATGTCTCCGATCCACTGTACTCGTTCCCTCTTCGGGTCCTTGGGTATCACCATCAATCGGGAGAAGTCGCACCTGGTTCCGCCTCAGAGACTGCAGTTTATAGCCGCAGTCCTGGGCACCGTCCAAGGGAAAGCTTTTTTGCCCCAGGACAGAGCGGAGCACATCAGATCCCTCATAGGGGATATCTTGGTGAAGAAAACCTTCCCAGCAAGACTGATCCTTTGCCTGCTTGGACACATGACTGTGGACATTGCAACAGTCCCTTTAGCCCATTTCCACGTGCAGGTGACCCAGTGGATGTTACGGGTGCAGTGGGATCAGAAGCAAGACCATCTGCAGCATCCAGTCAGGATCACGAACACCGTCATCCGGGATTGGCAATGGTGGTTCTACCCAGAGCACCTGTCGTTGGGAGTCCGCTTCGTTGCACCATCTCCGGTTGTGACACACTCCACGGACGCTTCGGGGTCTGGTTGGGGAGCGAACCTCAACAGTGTCAGGTCTTAGGGCTCATGGACAACCCAGGAAGCTCATCTTCACATAAACATTTTGCAGATGAGAGCGGTCCTTTACACCTTGCAGGCTTTCCAATGGGAGATTCCGCCGGGTACTCTTCTGCTAAAAACAGACAATACCGCAGTGATGTATTACCTCAGCAAGCAAGGAGGCACTCATTCCTACCCTCTTTGCAGGGAGGCCATGAGGGTGTGGGATTGGGTACTGCAACACGGCGCAAACCTTATTGCTGTACATGTTCCAGGAGTGAACAGTGTTATCGCAGACAGTCTGAACCGATCTGAGGCCAGAGTCCACGAATGGGAACTACTCCAGCAGGTCGTAGAGGATCTGTTTCGCAGATGGGGGACACCAGAGTTAGACCATTTTGCGTCCCCATCCAACGCAAAACTGCCCAATTTCTGCTCGCTAGATCCAGGACCTGGTATTTTCTGGTGAGACACGTTGTCCTTCTCCTGGGCGGGCAGATTCCTCTACACATTTCCTCCCTTCCCATAGATTCAGAGGGTTCTTCTGAAACTTCACAGAGAGCAGGTGACGCTGATCTTAATCGCGCCCTTTTGGCCCAGGCAGATCTGGCTCCCTCTGCTGTACTAACTTTCTCCGGAATCGCCGTTGTCTCTGCCAATCAGCTGTCGCTTATTGTCCCAGGAGGCAGGATCCTTGGTCCATCCAGACCGTCTCTCTCTGAACCTGCATGCCTGGCTCCTAGGGACATAGCAGTCATGTGTTACGGGGTCTCACAAGAGGTAGCAGATGTTCTAGCGGCTGCTAGAAAACCGACCACTCATGCCTCGTACGCCATGAAATGGCATAGATTTTGTCTCTCGGGTTAAGCACGAGGACTTCCCCCACTGGACTGTTCTGAGGGTTCAGTATTAGACTACCTCCTGTTCCTATTTCAGGCAGACTTAGCCTACTCCTTGATCAAAGTACACCTCTGTGAAATCTTGGCCTATCACATACCTGTAGGCCTACAGTCCATATCCCAGTTGGAAACCGCACATGCCTTTTTAAGAAACGTTCTCCACCTTATTCCTCCAATTAAGGATCCCATCCTGCCTTGGAACCTACCCTTTGTCCTGGAGCAGCTTACGCTGCCTCGTTTTGAACCAGCCACGGATTGTGAGCTACGTCTTCTTGCATGGAAGACGTTATTTTTAGTTGCTGTTACTTCGGCCAGAAGGATTTCTGAGCTACACACACGCACATGTGCAAAGAACCTTATTTGGTTTTTCACCAGGACAGGGTGTCCTTAAGGACAAATCCAAAATTTCTGCCTAAGGTGGTCTCAGCCTTTACCCTTAACCAGGATATCGACCTACCAGTGTACTTTCCAGAATACTCCAACAGAGGAGAGGCCCTGCTGCACACTCTCGATGTGCATAGGTGTCTAAGATACTACCTGACCAGAACCAGGCAACACCGTAAATCTGATCAGCTTTTTGTCTCCTTCGCCCATAGGATGCTGGGTGCTCCAGTGTCTAAGCAATCTCTTTCTAGATGGCTCATTCATTGTGTCACATTCTGTTACCAGAAGCGTAATAAGTCCGTACTGGGATCAGTTAAGGGACATTCCACAAGGGTGGGTGGCTACCTCCTTTGCTGCTCTGAAGAATGTGTCCACCTCAGCCATCTGCGCAGCAACTACTTGGAGCACTGTGCACACCTTCATCAGGTATTTTAGCCTGAACGTTGCTTCATGGCGAAGAGCTGGTTTTGGTCTAGCAGTCCTTCAGGGACTACTGTCTTAGGCTCCGGTTCAACTCTTGATCTCTCCCTAGCCTCCTCCCATTTGAGAGGGATTTCCAGAATTACTTGGGAATCGGTCCTAATGGTGTAACCTGCTGCAAGAGCTGTTTCTCGAAGTACGATAGTACAGTTACGTAAGAACTTACCGTAACAGTAGATCTTCAAGAACAGCTCTTGCGGCAGGTAGTTTTCCTCCCACCGTCCCCTCTGGAGGTAGAGTTGTTCCATTTAGTACTTCCTAGGATTAGGTGTTTTCAACATCTCCCTATTGCATACCTTCTTTGAAGGCGGATTCTCAGTCTCCACTTCAGAAGTCATCTAGCGGCCGGGAGTCTCCAGTGGGAGAACTGGGGATTCTGGGGGACCGCCCCCTTTTCTATGATGCCTGACGTTGGGGGTGGGGCTGACGTCAGGGGTGGTCCCTGCTGGATAGTGCTAGCTAGAAAATTTCTGTGGGGTCCTAGCGCCTGCTGGCGTCACCTGCTGCAAGAGCTGTTCTACTCGTTCAGCCAGTCGGCACATGCTTCATGCCACTTACGATGCAGTGGACAAAGCTGGAAGGAGCTTTGCTTTCGCCGAAGGCCTGTGGCATCATGCCTGGCTCCGTGTGTCAGGTTTGGTCCCTGAAGTGCAATCCGCAATCCAGGATGCTCCCTTCAGGGGGTTCAGTGCTATTTGGGGGTGATGTCAAGGACATCATTACCGAAGTGCAAGAGAAGGGCACTGCACTCAGGTCTGTCAGCTCTACGTACAGGCCCCCTCAAGGGCAGCGGCATCCTTTTCATAGACAAAACCAACAAAGGCAAAAACCACAGGGCAAACAGGCCAACAAACGTCAGGCCTCTCCAGCAACCAAGACTCCCCCCAGCAAAAAAGCTGCGGGAACCTCGGCTGCTGCGCTGCCCCACACCTCCTGACTCCCTACCTCTCCCATTGCCTCTGGAGGATCCAGAGGAATCAGTACGGAGGAGATTCTTCCATCTACCAGGTTGGGAGAGGATCACGTCAGATGCTTGGGTGCTTCAGTTGATAACAGCAGGACACTCAACAGAGTTTCTACAGAAACCCCGACCCCAAGTTGTCTTACTCCCCGCAACATCTTCCTCTGGTACTAGAGGAAATCGTCTCCCTTCTCTCTAAGGCAGCGATAGAATCAGTCCCCAACCATCTTTGGGGGACAGGTTACTGTTCCCATTTCTTCATAGTTCAAAAGAAGACAGGAGATGTAAGGCCTATCTTATACCTTAGCTCCCTGAACATGTTCGTGGAGTACAAATGCTTCAAAATGCTCTTTGCAGAGCCTTCTACCACTTCTTCAGCAGGGGCAGTGGCTACGCGCTCTGGACATGAAGGATGCCTACCTCCATATTCCCGTATGCCCTTCCCACTGCAAATTCCTTTGTTTTTGCTTTCAGGGGGACCACTACCAATTCAGGGCCCTCCCATTTGGTCCCCCCCCCCCCCAAGTATTTACCAAATGCCTGTCTGTGGTAGCGGCCCACCTGCGTAGGCAGGGAGCTCAGGTATTCCCGGACAATTGGCTCCTGGCGGCCCTGTCCAGGGAGGGAAACTCCTGCACTCCCTTTCTCTTACTCTGCAGGTTTTCACCAGCCTAGGTATCACTATAAACCAGGCAAAGTCCCATTTGGTTCCTTGCCAATGCCTCCAGTTTATAGGGGCGATTCTGGACACGACCATCGGCAAAGCCTTTTTGCCTCCGGACAGGGTTGACACCCTTCAGATTCAGGCCAGTCTTCTATCCAGTCGTGGGAAGATCGGAGCCAGGTCAGTCCTTCGCCTCCTCGGGCTAATGGCAGCTGCCATTCTGACGGTCCCACTCACTCGGCTCCATATGAGGATCTCTCAATGGGCGCTTCGGTCGCAGTGGTACCAGACCCTGGACAATCTAGACCAAGAAGTACTAGTTTCTGATCCCGTGATCAGGGACTTACAGTGGTGGATGGTGCAGGAGAACCTATGCCTGGGAGTTCAGTATTTAACCCCCCCTTCCAGACACTAACAGATGCATCAGGAGAAGGCTGGGGAGCCCATCTAGGGTCTCACAGGACTCGGCAGCTGGTCCAAGTTCGAACAAAACCTGCACATAAATGTGCTTGAACTGAGAACAGTCGTTTATGCCCTTCAGGCGCTACACTCCCTTATCCTTCCCAGTCATCCCCTCATACAATCGGACATGTGCATAGTCTGGTATCTCAGCAAGCAGGGAGGAACACGTTCCTACCCTCTGTACCCGGAAGCGATGATAATCTGGCTTTGGGCAGCCCAGCACCACCTTCACTTGACTGCGGTTGATGTTTCTGGGAGTGAAAAACATGCTGGCGGACCAACTCGATTGGTCCTTAGCCAGATCCCATGGATGGGAATTGGATTAAGAAGTCTTAAATTACCTCTTTCAGTGATGGGGAACACCTCAGATAGACCTCTTCACTCTTCCCCAAAATGCAGAACTTCCCGTCTTCTGCTCGCTCGCTCCAGGGCGAGACATTTATTGGTGGGACGCTCTGTCTCTAGCTTGGAGGGACAGATTTGTTTATGCCTTCCCTCCTATTCCCTTAATTCCGAGGGTCCTGAACTCAGATCGGAGGGAGCTCGAAAGATTCTCATCGCTCCCTTCTGACCCAGGCAAGTTTGGTTCTCTCTTCTGCAACAGTTTTCAGAGGAACCTCCACTTCCTCTGTCGCAACAATTGTTGACCCAGGATCAGGGGACCCTTGTTCATCCAGGTCTCAGATCCCTTCATTTATATGCGTGGCTTCTGCAGACGTAGCAAAAGCCCACTTCGGGGTTCCTCCACTTGTAGCGGACATCTTGGAAGAGGCCAGAAAGCCTTCCACTAGGTCCACCTACACCATGAAATGGAAACTATTTTCTGTTTGGGCTATCTCAAAAGATTTCTAATCTTTCTCATGCTCAGCCAATAAAGTCCTGGACTACATGCATCACTTCTTCGATCTGGGTCTCATCCATTCCTCATTAAAGGTACACATAGCTGCTATTTCAGCCTACTAAATTCCCTTCGGGGACAGGACTTTTGCTCAGTTGGAAGTCTTCAAGACCTTCCTCAGAGGGCTTCTCCATTTGAGACCCCCCAACTGCATTCCTGCCCCTCCTTGGGACTTGAATTTCATTCTGGAGAAGCTTACCCTGCCTCTGTTTGAGCTGGCAGCTACAGCAGATTCAGAGTTCTTTTCTTGGAAGACTCTCTTCCTAGTGGCCATTACTTCTGCTTGGTGCATTTCCGAGCTTCAGGCCTTGATGTGCAAAATCCCTTATTTGATTTTCCACAAGGAACATGTGGCTTTATGCACCAACCCTGAGTTTGAAAGGTGGTGGCTGAATCAATCCATTGAGCTACCAACCGCTTTCTTTACGCCACACTCCACTCAAGGGGAGTACCTCTTGCATATTTTGGATGTTCACCTAATGCTATGTTACTACACCACTCTGACTAAGGATTTCAGGAAAACTGATCAGCTTTTTCTCTCTTTTGCTCACAAAAGATAAGGCAATGCCTATAAAAATGGTTGGCTCATTTTATCATTTTCTGTTATGACAAGTACAAGAAGACCTTGCTGGGTAAAGTCAGAGGTCACTGTACCAGATGAGTAGCAGCCGCAACTTGGATTTCTGTCCATACCTTTACACAACACTACAGTTTGGACATTATCTCTTGCCGTAGAGCAGGCTTCGGGTTGTCTGTGCTTCAAGGTCTCCTTTCATGAGACCCGTTCAGCCTGAGGTTCCAGGCTACAGATAACTATCCTCCTCCTGAGTGCTTTTCCTTGTTACAGACTGCTTGGGACTCAGTCCTATATGTGAATACCTACTGCAAGAGTCCTCTCGAAGTAATATAGTACAGTTACGTAAGAACTTGCCGTAACAGTAGATTTTCGAGAGAGGCTCTTGCAGTAGGTATTGCCTTCCCGCCCTTCATCCCACAAGCTCTCTTGGCTCCATTTCCATGTGGGGAATATCCTCTTCTCTTTTGTCTTGCCTCTTTTGGTCCTTGGCGGGAAAGAATTGGAAGGCGGGCATGGGGACCGCCCCTTTTTACTGACATCATATGACGCCGGTCAGCTGATGTGTGGGTGGTCCCCCGCCAGAGGCTGCTAGCTAGAAATTTTTCTGTGGGGTCCTGACACCTGGTGGATCAGTCCTATATGGGAATACTTACTGCAAGAGCCTCTCTCAAAGATCTACTGTTACGTTAAGTTCTTAAGTAACTGTACTTTTTTGCTTGCTCGTTCCAGGGCATGGTGCTTTCTGCCATGACATAGAAACATAGATTTTGACGGCAGATAAGGACTGCTTGGCCCACCCAGTCTGCCCATTTCCCTACCTAATGGATAAGCTGCAGATCCTAGTTAACCAGCAGCCTACTTCTTCCTACCCCCAACCCCTAGAATTGCCTTATGACTGTCCCATGCATGCTTGAATTCCACCACTGTTTTTAACTCCACAACCTCCTCCGGAAGGCGTTCCATGCACCCACAACCCTCTCTGTGAAAAAATACTTCCTTAAATTACTTCTGAGCACGCCCCTTCTATCTTCAAATTGTGCCCTTGTTCTTGCACACCTCTTTTTGAAAGATGCTACCCTCTTGGACTTTGTTGATTCCTTGAGATACTTGAAAGTTTCTATCATGTCCCCCTCTCCCCTCCTTTCCTCGAGGCTATACATATTCAGCTCCTAAGTCTCTCTTCATATGTCTTCCAGTGCAGACCCTGCACCATTTTAGTGCCCTCTTCTGGACAGCCTCCATCCTGTCTATGTCTTTGGAGATTGGGTCTCCAGAACTGCATGAGTACTCAGATGGGGTCTCACCAACTGTCTGTACAGAGGATAATAACTTCCTGTTTTCTACTGGTGATGCTCTCCCTATGCATCCCAGTATCCCCCCAGCCCTCCTTGCTGCCCTCTCACATTGCTTGCCCACCTTTAGGTCATCTGATATGACTACCCCCAGGTCCCTTTCCATTTTGTTGTTAGTATCTCACCCCCCATTGTGTACTCTTCCCCTGGGTTTTTGTTTCCCAGGTGCATTACCTTGCACTTCTTAGCATTGAATCTAAGCTGCCATACATTTGACCATTTCTCTAACCTTGCCAAGTCCCTTCTCATCCTTTCCACCCCACCGTGTGCATCAACGCTGTTGCAGATCTTTGTGTCATCTGCAAAGAGACATACTTTTCCTTCCAGTCCCTCTGCAGTGTCACTTATAAAGACATTGAAGTCCTAATACTGAACCCTGTGGTACCCCACTAGTAACCCCCTTTCTTCAGAGTGGACTCCATTTACTATTACTCTCTGTGTCCTATTCTCCAGTCAGTTCTTTACCCAGGCTGTCATCTTGGGACCCACTCCCAGACTGGCTAACTTGTATATTAATCTTTTGTGTGGGACTGTGTCAAATGCCTTGCTAAAGTCTAGGTAGGCCATGTCCACAGCCCCTCCCTGATCTACTACTTTGGCCACCCAGTCAAAGAAATCTATCAGATTTGTCTGGCATGACCTTCCCGCTGTGAATCCATGCTGCCTTGGGTCCTGAGCCCCTCTGGCCTCTAGATACTCAACAGTTCTTCCTTAAGAAGTGATTCCATCATTTTCCCTACCACTGAGGTTAAAATAACAGGTCTGTAGTTATCTGCTTCTGCCTTGCTCCCACTTTTGTGAAGGGGAATCACATCTGCCCTTCTCCAGTCCTCGGGTACCACCCCATCCTCCCATGATTTGTTAAAGAGGGTAGTCATTGGTGTCACTAGTTCTACCCTTAGTTCTTTTAGAATTCTGGGATGAATCCCATCAGGCCCCATTACTTTGTCCACCTTCAGTTTTAAGAGTTCTTTCAGAACTCTTTCTTCTGTAAATGGGCTGGTATCAACTTCTGTATCCAGAGTGTTTCTACTGTTTGTTTTAGGTACCTCCCCCACTTCCTTTGTAAATACTGAGCAAAAATATTTGTCTAGTATCTCTGCCTTTTCACAGTCACCCTCTGCCCACCCTCCCTCCTCTTTATTAAGCCTCACTATCCCTCCCTTGACGTGCTCTCTCTCTCCTGGACAGGGACATTTTTGTACGCCTTACCTCCATTTCCCATTCTTCAGAGGGTCCTTCTCAAACTTCAGGCAGAGAAGGTGAGGAGGATTCTCATCGCTCCTCTCTGGCCGAGACAAATTTGGTTTCCGCTGTTACAACAGCTATCCAGGGAACCACCAGTTCCACTTCCAGTGACCCACAACCTTTTGACTCGGGATCAGGGTTGCTTTGTTCATCCGGGGCTCGGAACCCTGCATCTTCATGCATGGCTGCTGCAGACATAGCGATTTCTCACTTTGGGGTCTCCTCTCGGGTAGCTCAGGTTCTTTCAGAGACTAGAAAACCCTCCAGTCGTTCCACTTATGCCATGAAGTGGAAACTTTTTCCATCTTCCATCTGGGTAACTTCCAAGAAGTGGAACCCCTTTTATTGCTCCACCCCACAAGTCATGGAATACCTCCATTTGACAGACTCAGATCTGTCATATTCCTTCTTGAAGGTCCACCTTTCGGTGGATGGTAAACCAGTGACTCAGTTGGAGAACTCAAAAACCTTTCTGAAAGGGATGCTCCATCTGAAACACCCTGTCTGCAGCCCAACTCCACCTTGGAATTTGAATTTTATGTTGGAGAAGCTCACTCTTCCCCCCATTTGAACTGGCCATGAGCTGTGATTTGTGCTTCCTTTCCTGGAAGATGTATTTTTAGCGGCCATTATGTTAGCTCAAAGGATTTCGGAGCTTCATGCACTGGTTTGTAAAGAGCCTTATCTTATTTTCCACAAGGACCGGGCGGTCCTCAGGACAAATCCTAAGTTTTTACTCAAGGTGGTGTCAGAAGCTACATTGAACCAATCAGTAGAGCTTCCAGTTTACTTTCCGTCCCCTTCGAACAGAGGTGAGGCACTCCTGCACACCATGGATGTCCATCAGATCCTTCGGTGCTACACACACCGAACCAATGATTTCCATAGCTGTGATCAGCTTTTTGTTTCTTTTGTCCCCAGATCACAGGGCAAAGTGGTTTTGGAAGCAGTGCCTTTCCAAATGGTTAGGCAACTGTATTCGGTATTGTTACCAAAAGTACAGAGGTTATTCTATAAGGGGCATGACTGCTTCCACTGCTTTTTTGCAGAAGTCTCTGCGGCTGATACCCGTGCTGTAGCTACTTGGAGTTCTGTCCATACTTCTGCTGAACACTGCAGTCTGGACATTGTTTTTAGGCGAATGGCTGGCTTCGGCCTAGCTGTCTTGCAGGGCCTTCTGTCTTAGGCTGGGTCCATTCTGGTTCCCAGTTTTGTTGGAGTTATTTTCTCCTCCTCCCTTGTTTCTCTTGGTCTCTCTTTGGAGGGACTGCTTGGGACTCAGTCCTATATGTAATGACCTACTAAAGGAACCCTCTCAAAGTAAGATAGTACAGTTACATAGGAACTTACCATAACAGTAGATCTTTGAGAGATGTTCCTTTAGTAGGTCATATTTTTCCCTCCCTCATTCCCCTCATTTTATTTCTCATACAGGGACTCCAAATCCTGTTTTCTCCTGCTGTCAGGCCTCTTCCTGGCTCCGGCGGGAGAACTGGAAGGCAGGCATGGGGACGGCCACGCTGACGTCATTCATGTGACTACGGGTGGGCGGTCCCCCATCAGGGAGTGCTAGAAAAGTCTGCCGTGCAGCCCAACGCCGGGGGGCAGTCCTATATGTAATGACCTACTTAAGGAACCTCTGTCGAAGATCTGCTGTTACGGTAAGTTCCTACGTAACTGTACTTTCTAGAATCATGGATATGTTGTTCATCCACACTGTTTGGCATGTCCCTTTCCCCTTTAAGATCAGCCGGAAGTCTTAAAGCTGGCTCCTCCCACCCACCCGCGTGGTATATACCTCGGTTCCTCCCCATGACGCCAGATCTTCCTTTCTGCTGGAAGATAAAGGTTGCCTCCCTCGTGCTCACGCATTTCGTAGGCCCTAGCTTTCAAAACCTTACTATTGTGTATTACATCAGCAAGCAGGGGGGCACATTCGTACTCCTCTGCAAGGAGGCCATAAGAGTCTGGTACTGGGCGTTGGACCACGGTCTAACTCTCTCAGTGGTTCATGTCCCAGGAGTGTTAAACATTCTGGCAAACAGCCTCAGCCAGACGCAGTCTAGCATGCACGAGTGGGAGCTTCTCTCAACCAGTCTATCGACCTTCCTGTTTATTTTCCTGAGTGTGCCAATCAAAGGGAAGCACTGCTCCGTACGTTAGATGTGTTCAGAACCTTGAAATATTATCTGCTTTGAACCAAGGAATATAGGAAGTCGAAGCAGTTTTCTTTCGCCCCAGGTAGTGTGTGTGTTCACGATTCTAAACAATGTTCATCTAAATGGTTGGCTAATTGCATTGTGTTCTGCTACAAGTATGGCAAAGAATTGCCAGGAGCTGTCAAGGCTCATTCCACAACAGGCATGGCTACCTCTGTGGCTGGTTTCTGAGGGTTTTCAGCCGCTGACATTTGTGCTGCTGCCAACTGGAGAACTGTCCATACTTTTACCCAGCACTACAGTCTGGACATTCCCTCTAGAGCCCATGCAGGATTTAACAGGGCTGTGCTACAGGGCCTCCTGTGTTAAGCTTAAGGATGGCCTTCCTCCTGGACTGTCTGCACCTGTAACTGCTTGGGATTCATTCCTACGGTGTGACCTGATGACTGAGATACCCCCAAAGAACACTGAACAGTTATGTAAGAACTTACTGTAACAGTAGATCTTACTTCGAGAGGGTTCCTGCAGTAGGTCATTACAGATAGGACTGCGCCCCTGACTCCATGGCAAACTTTGCTGCTAAACATTCTTTTTCAGTGGTGGAGTACCTTTTCTATCTGTCATGCAACTTCCTACTTATGTACAGAATAGGATGTTCTGTCCCATCTATAACTCAGGACTGCACCTAGGCCTACCTCTGATGCATCTGTTTGTAACAAAAATGGTTTCTTAAAGTCTGGGCTTCTTAAAACAGGGTCTGAACATAATGCAGCCTGAATGGCTTGAAAAGCTTCATCACATTCTGGGGTCCATTTCACATTATTTGGGTACTGTTTATTCACGAGTTCTGTAAGGGGAGTAGCTGACTCAGTAAAGTTGGGAGCAAAACTCTGATAATAACCAGCCAGCCCTAAAAACTACCTGATACATGTTTCTTTGTTTTAGGGACAGGGCTGTTAGCTACAGCTTCTGTTTTAGAAATTTCTGGTTTAATTTCTCCATTTCCCAACACATAGCCCAAATATCTGGTTTCCTGCATGCCCAGTGCACATTTGGTAGAATTAATAGTCAGACCTGTATTGTTGATAGCTTGGATAACTGCTCGTAGGTGTTCCAGGTGGCTTTTTCAGTCTGGACTGTACACCACGACATCATCCAGGTACGCAGCACAATAACCAGTGTGAGGGGATAAAAGTACATCCATGTACTGCTGGAATGTAGCTGGCGCACCATGTAAACCAAATGGCATGCTGGTGAACTGATAGAATCGAACAGGAGTGGCAAATGTAGTTTTGTCTCTGGATTCTTTAGCTAAATGTATTTGCTAGTAACCCTTGGTGAGATTGAGGGTACTTATATACTTTGCACTCCCTAGTCTGCCCACCAAATCATCTATTCTGAGCATAGGATAACTGTCAAATTCTGACACTTGATTGTTTCCCAAAATCAAAGCAGATTCTAACACCCCCTTCTTTTTTGTTTACGGTTTCTATTGGAGATGACCAAGCACTCCTCGACTCTTCTGTGTAACCAATTCTTTCATTTTTTGTATTTCCTTAACCACGTCAGCTCTTAACCGCTCCGGTAACCTGTATGTCTTTTGCCTAATAGGCCGAGCAATCCTTGGCACTGTCACGTGCTCGACCCCTTTTACTCGGCCTGGTACTTTGGTAATATTACTGTTAAATGTCTTAACACATTACGAATTTCTGCAGTTTGTTCTGAGGTTAAAGAAATAGTCACCTTTACTCTATCAACATTTACATTTTGTTCCAGTCTATCATTAGCTACATAAATATCTTCCTTATCGGTTTCCGGTAAAAAAAAAAAATAAACTAGTAAAGCAGCTTTTTGCCATTTTTTTCAACCCATTTCATGAGGTTAGCATGGTATATCTTAGTAGGATTTTTCCTGTCTGGTGTCTCAATCTGGTAGTTAACGGTGCCAGTATGTCTAAGCACTCTATAAGGCCCTTGCCATTTCATTAACAGCTTATTTTCTGTTATGGGTAACAGTAGCAAAACCTTTTCACTTGGCTCAAAAACCTTTTCTTTTACCCCAAAGCTGCACTTCTGTAGGCAGGATGTTAACGAATTGCTCCATGGCAGATGTGTTGATTATCTTTGGGACTGTTTTGCCCTCTGGTTGGAGCAATTTTATCAGAAGTTCTCCTAGTCAGGTGAAGGCTTCTTGAGGATTGTCAACTGAGTTGTAGTTCAGAGATCGAAATCTCTGCCTGTAGGTCTCTCCTGAGATGTACCTTTTCTGGATTGTGCTTTTCACCAGGTCATAGTTTTCTGACTGTGCAGTGTCCATATTGCTGTAGGCAAGTTGGGCTTTCCCTGTCAAGTAGGGTACCAGTCCGATTGTCTATTGCTGCTTTGGCCATTGGCAGTCTGTGGCAAGCCTTTCAAAAGGTTGTCAGGTATGCCTCGATATCATCCAAGGGATGCAACTTTGTAAGTTTAATGGCTTTTAAGTTGGTTGTGTTTTGTTGCTAGTCTGGATCTGTGCCAGATCCTCTGCCTTTGATAGCTTGCAAGGCATTCATCCATCACTGCTTCTGTTGCTGTATCTTTTCGCTCCTCTGCTTCTCCATCTTTTTGTTGTATAGCCCACCATTTGAAAAAGTCCAACAGGCTTTCAGGTTCTGTCACTGCCTGTTCTTTTTCCATAACTTGTGCTGGCTGTGCAGTCTCAGTTTGGACTTCTGTCTCTGCTAGTTGACTGCCATTCTCCTGGTAACCACTCCTGGACTTGCAGCTGCAGAATCCATACCTTTCTCTTTGCTTCCCTGGTACTAGGTCCAGTACCCACGCACAAAACTCCTGGTCTCCAATTAGAGGTGTTGGTTCGAATCCCACTTAGCCTGACACCCAGTGTTGGGTAAGTTACTTTTTCTATTACTTTCTTTTACGTTTGGAAACTTATTTCCAGGAAGCTCTGTGCAGTCGCAAGCAAGAATGGAGAAGTACTAGAAAAAGTAATACACCTTACAATTATAGTTACTTATTTCTTTTTATTAAATAAAATACAAAAATAACTATAACAGATTACATTTATTGAAAGTAATAGAATAGTTACTAGTTACTTTCAAATGTAATCAATTACGTATTACTTTTGTATAAAAAAATGTAAGTAATTGTAACTAAGGTGTTTACTTTTTCCTATACGTCTCCATCCTTGCTAATGACTGCACAGAGCTTTCTGGAACAAGTTTCCAAAAGTAACTTACCCAACACTGCTGACACCATCTGTCGTCAAGGCACAGGTCAGGAAGCATAGGAAAACTAGGAGCAGTTGTAGAATTCACCAAAAATATTTATTTGTACTAGCAGTAACATAAAAAATAAAATTGTTCAGTATAACTATTACAAAGGCAAAATAAAATAGAGGTGATCCATCAGAGTTTTCCTTCGGTCTCTGTATCCATTTTGCAAGCCATTGTAGCTCTGTCTTATAGGTCCTTCCAACCACCCATTCTTAACAAGCAACTTCCAAAGTGTTCTTGTATGTATTAGGCAGGTGCTGCTAGAACACAGTGTGCCTGAGCTGAGGCCCCTTTTCCACAGATCATCTTCAAAAGGCTTAAAAATTGTACTCTGGTAACCCCTTGAGTTTCCAATAGCTTTTTGCAATCATCTCAAACTATAATTATATACATTTCAAAAATTAACACAATATAATTTCTAAACAGAGATCCCAATATTGGTTACATTTCCACACAGTGATTTGCATATATTGTTATATCAGCAGATATGCAAGGGAGGAAAAGACAAACAGCAAGGGAAGACAGGGATAGTGAGAGGTAAATAATAGGGAGACTGTCAGGGTGATCAATTCCTAGGTCCCACAGGAAAGTTCTTATTGCGCAACCAGACAGAGAAGAGACAGAAAATGAGAGAATAGAACAGATCCTAGCATTTAAGCACTTTCTCCATAACAGCTGGGACAGAGCCATATTCAGCCCTGTCACAATCCCAAAACTAGGTTATTTATTCATCAAAAATCGGTCAGAGCATATCAGAACGCTTGCTGGCATGGAAAGGAAAATGGGAGGGCTGTTAACTATCTAAAACTCATTTCCTGTAACTTTAACATGACAGAGGGGACGAAGAAGGCTGCCATTAGCATACTCATTAACACCTACAATGGACCTTCCAGGTTAAAATGAATGGGGGGTAATGGTCTCTGTACTCTGAACACAGGATTCAGATTAGAAATGGAGGTTTCCAATTTAGAGGCAATTAACATGGCAAAAAGTCTGTTTCAGAGGGTCCCTGTTCAGATAATCAGGTATACGTAATAACAAGGCATGGATTAACATGATCGGACTATATATGCAAATCATTATGTGGAAATGTAATTGATATTGTGATCCCTTTGTTTAGAAATTATATAGTGTTACTGTTGAAATGTATATAATTGTAGTTTAAGATGATTGCTAAGAGCTATTGGGAACCCAAGGGGTTAACCTGAGAACAGTTTTTAAGCCCCTTTTCAGAAGCTGTGGAGAAGGGGCCTCAGTTCTGGGACATTGTGTTTTTGCTGCATCTGCCTGAAATTTACAAGAACATTTTAGAAAAAAAAAACAAAACAGAATGCTTGCTAAGGGGGGGGGGTTTACAAAGACTTGAGAAAGAGCTGCAATGTTTTGGGACGCACAGAGATTGAAGGAAAACTCAGATGGATCTTCTGTTCATTCTGCCTTTGTAAATAGTTGTTCTGAAAAAATTTTTTTTATGATACTGCTAGTACTAATAAACTCTCTTTGCAAATTCATAGATACATAGATACATAGACAGTGTCGGCAGATAAGGGCCTATGGCCCACCCAGTCTGCCCATTTAAGTTTGTAAGTTCAGTTTATGTTTTCCAGGAAGTCTGTTGCCCCTTCTACAACTGCTCCTGGGTTTTCCAATACTTCCTGACCTGTGCCTCGACGACAGTCCGCCTTACCGCAGTTCATGTTCCGCACGTGCGAAACGTCCTAGTGGACAGTCTCAGCCACACCAGAATTGGGGCTCACGAATGGGAGCTCAAACAGGAAGTGGTCGAACAGGTGTTCGACCGGTGGGGTCATCTGGACTTAGATCTGTTCACCTCCCTATCCAACGCAACACTTCACAAATTTTGCCTGCTCGCGGGCCTGTTTTTTTCTGGCGAGATGCACTATCTCTATGCTGGACAGGGAAGTTCTTGTACGCCTTCCCAGTTCTACAAAGGGTGCTGCTCAAGCTTCAAGCAGAAGGAGCACATATGGTACTGATAGCTCCATTTTGGCCTCGCCAAGTTTGGTTCCTGCTTCTGCAGCAGCTGGCAGTGGATCCTCAGATTCCCCTGCCTGTGTGTCACGATCTCCTTACTTGGGAGAGGGGCGCACTGGTCCATCTGGGACTAAAGTCCATTCACTTTCATTCATGGCACCTTGGGACATCAGCTTCTCATTTTAGAGTTTTTCCCAGAGTTGCGCAGGTCCTTGTAGAGGTTAGGAAGCCTTCTGCCAGGACTACATATGCAGTGAAGTGGAAGCGTTTCTCCACGTGGGCCCCTTTAAAGGGTTGGGACCCGTTCTCTTGTCTGGTACTGCAGATCCTTGAGTATCTCCAGCACCTGTTTGACCTGGGCCTGAGCTACTATTCCTTAAAGGTCCACCTGTTGGCCGTTTCTGCCTGTTACACCTCGGTGGAAGGAAAACTATGACTCAATTAGAGGTTTCTAAGGTCTTCCTGAAGGGGATTCAACATCTGAAGCCCCAGTATGCAGTCCTGTCCCACTGTGGTATCTTAATTTTACTTTGGAGAAATTAACCTTTCCTCCTTTTGAACCGGCTGTTCATTGCAAGATGCGCTGTTTGTCTTTGAAAGTGCTGATCTTCCTGTACATAAAGTCTCCACCACTCATTCACACTGATGGGAACTACGCCGGAGGACCTAGGACCTAGCGGGAGACAAAAATCTTCAGGAGGGCCGGTGCCTGGGTAGAGCCGTGAGGAAGCTGCACTGCAAGCCCAGCTCGTGCCATATAGGCTACCTTGGCGTCAACCCTCTGACCGCCTCGGTTCCTTTTTTCCCACTGTCAAGTGTGCTTCAGTGACGACAACGCTCGGCCGCCAGGAGTTGAAACTTGAAGTCTACACGACAGCAGCTTAGTCTTTCAGTTTCGATTAGTTTTTAATAGTTTTATTTATTTTTTTTTTTAACCGTTTAAGAGTAAAATAATTTATTTAGTGGATTTTTCGTCAGAAGAAATCTCCAGCCCTCCCTTCGATGGAGTAGACTATGAACGGGGCAGGTGACGGTAGGAAGACTTTGCATGAAAGCTGTTCAGCCAACAGGGCTGGGTCTGGTCCGCCACCCTCTACAGTGTCTGACTACGGGCAGTCCAGTGCTGGGAAGGGGGGTGGGTGGTCTTCCTGAAAGCACAAAGAGAAGCGATCTCATTCTCGATCCTCATAGAGGACTGCGCACTGCTGGACCTAGAGTTCTTTGGCTTCCTGGTCGAAGAAGAAATGGCACCACTCGAGGTCGCCTTCTGGTACCTCTGCTCGTCAATCGTCAGTTGCTGGTGGAGGCCAGACTCCTCCTCTTCCGGGGTCTCCGCCAGTCTCTGTCCCTTGTGGCAGACATCCTCAACTCTGGAGTCCCTCCCCGCCCGCTGGGGTGTCCTCTAGTGGGCAGTTTCATCATTGGACCGCTCTTATGGAGCAGTGGGTGCCGCGGTTGTCTCGTCTGCCCGAGCCAGGGAGTCCGTCTTTGGGCCTCTCTGTTTCTGACCTGTGGGCAGAGCAGTTGGGGCTTCCTGGTCACGTGGCGCCTTCTCCAGTGCCGTCGATGCTGCGCTCTGGTGTTTATCCCCCTCATATGGCTGCGGGGCAGGAGTGCACACCTGTGCTTTTATCTCCTGCTGAATTTCTTGGTTTTTCCTCAGTTAGTCGTGGGTTGGGATCCCCTGGTTCAGTGGCGCCAGCACTGTGCTCGATGCCGCATCCTGTGTTGGCGCCGCTTCCCATTGTGGCACCGGGAGCGCCTGCGGTGCCGCATGTGATGTAGGGGATTTCGACTCTGATTCGCACTGCTCCTCCTCCTCCTCCTTTTCCTATTTATACAGTTCCTTCTGGACTAGTAGGAGATGACGTTCAGCCCGATCCTGATTTTCGATTGGGGAACAACTTCGATGATGATTCCTCCCTAGGGACAGGGAGTAGACCTCTTTCAACAGGGTCTTTGGTCGATGAACTTTCTTTTTTTAAGTCTCTGCTCTGAAATTTGAATAACACTCTCTCGCTCCAGACTTCGGAAATCGATCCTGGGAAATGACTGCATCTGCAGTACCTGCACATTCCGGACATTTCTGTGGAATTGACTCCCCCTGCTCCTGGTGCAGCCCTATTTTGACAGACTCTCACAGATAGTGTGGGATAATCCAGCTCTTATTCCCTCTGTGGCCAAGTCCATAGATAGGAAATATGCCCCTGCCAAGGATTAACCCATTCTGGCCTTGTAAGTCTTTGCTGATGCCATTGTTGTTCTTGCAGAGCATGACAAAGCCGTTCTTCCACAGGAATCTACGGCACATCCGATAAACACAGAATCTCGCAAGTTCCACCCCCACTCTCCCCCAAACGCACACAGACACACACAGCCTTTTCCACTGATGAAAGGCTTCACCGTCTTCCCCCACCACCACCACAAGAACTTACAGAACCCCCATCACCATGTTTCTCCAGCAAATTAAATTGCATTGAACATTATACGTTGCTGTAAAACAAATCTCTGCACTGAGCAGCTCAGGCCTGCACATCCTTCTGTTCCCTGAGATGCCTCAACATACCGGTCGCGCAGAGTGCCATCAGTGCTTTTGTCCTGTAGTTTCTCCCAATACAAATCAGAAATGCTAGAAATTGTACTGGAAAAAAAATTAAAAATGCTGAACTCTGCAAAAACAGCTGTGCTGTTCACCTAACAGAAATGGTGCTTAACTGAGCAGAAACGGTCCTGCTCTTCGTGGAACAGCCATGTGTTTTAATCCTGTGGGAAAGAAGTGGCTTTCCATTTACTGGGAGGAGAGTCTGGTAAACCAGTTACAGGGGGAAGGGAACACCAGAGAACCTTGCAGAAAGACAGCCTAGCAAAGGAAGAAGACCACACAGAGTAACGCACACAAATCAGGCAGCATGTAGGAGCAGCACCACCTAGTGGGTAAATAAGGAATCATGGACTAAAAAAAAAGATGAAACAGTATATTTAAAACATTTTTAAATCTTTTTTTTGTTTGTTTTGTTAATAAAAGGGCTATTGTATAATAGCAGTAATGCACTCCAGGGTGTATGTTATGCTGGGATAATGTCACTTCTCGGGTGTTGGACGCACTCGACCTGCGGCCTTATGCACAACCACCCGAGGTGTGACATTATCCCAGCACGACACACACACACACACTGTTCTGCACTACTGCTATAATTATACCATTACAGCTCTACAGTACTAGTATTCTGTCACCCTTAAGAACAGAAATTACCAGCTTTTTAATGCACAGCAATAAAAAGCTCCCCACCCGACTCATAGGGGATGCATATGTTAGTACATATTGTACAAGATGTTCATGTGTCTGTCTTGCTTTGCAGGCTATAATAAATGATTGGGATGAGCAAGAGCGCCGAGCCCAGGTGAAAGAGCAGCAGGAAGCCAGCTTGTACCGCTATAAGAGTAAGAGCCATGGAACAGGATGCAGCGAAGAGGAGGAAGAGGAGAGGGAATTCCAGAAGAGCTTCCCACAGTATAAGGAGGTAAACCGTGAAGCTTGGCGGGTCTGATATTTTGCAAAGTAACCATTTTAGGAGTAATGAACAAACATGCAAGGCCTCACAATGTTTTTATTGATTCACAGGATTTTGCAGATATTGTATCCCAGCCCAGTCTCGAGGAAAAAATGGAAACTGAAGAAGTTAACATTAATGGTGAAAGTGCAGAACCAGGCCTGGTCTCCCAGAGTTCTATGCGTACTTTGATGAACATTCACCAGCAACTGTGCCTCGGCTTTGCGCAGTCCCTCTGGTATCAGCAGAGTTGTCCAGCTCTTCAGCCATCGCACTTCTTGAGTGCAGTTATCTCCTCCTATCAGATGGCTGCAGCTTTGGTGGCTCGCTTTTATCATCTTACTGGTAAATACTTTCATTATTTATTTAATTTATTTTGATAACCATGTAAGCATACTGGAAGTCACATTCCTGTTTCAGAAAATTAATTCACAGGGCAGGGGATTGCTAGACTGAGTGGGGAAGGAGGGATAAGCTTGGAGTAGAACTACATAAAGGCAGAGGCATTAAATAAGTACTTTAGGTCAGTATTCACAGAGAAGGAGGAAGGCAGGGGTCCAGTGCTAAAGTCTTAGGGGAGGGAGGGCAAATGGGTGCATCAGTGGATAGGGTAAGGGCAGAGCAAGATAGACTAAGGGTGGACAAGGCGATGGGGCCTGACTGGTTACACCCCAGAGTGATCAGGGAATATCAGATTTAGAAGTGGGTGGCCATCTGGGAATAAGCGACCACCAAACAGTGTGGTTCATGATAAACACAGCCTTAGAGTCAAGCCATACAAAAGCAAGAGTATTGGACTTTAGGAGGGCTGACTTTGGGGAAAATGAGAGAGTGCCTCAGAAAAGCACCAGCAAACAGGCAAGAAGGAGGGGTGGAGGAACAATGGGGAGTAATCAAAACAGCCATCACACAGGCAACAAGCCTTTGTGTGAAGCAAATCAGCAAAACACAACGAAGGAATAAAACCACTATGGTTCTCAAAAGAGGTGGCAGGGAAGGTTAAGGAGAAAAGAATATCATTCAGGAAATATAAGGAAACACAGAAGGAACAGGACAGAGAACTTTATCAGTTAAAACAGAAAGAGGCAAGGAAGCCAGTCAGAATAGCAAAGGCCCAAACCGAGGAAAGGGTAGCCGACTCTGTTAAGGGGGATGAGACCTTTTATAGGTACATTAGGGAGCGAAGAAAGACCACGGGAGGGATACTGAAGCTTAATAAATGGGAGGGAATGTGGGCAGAGGCTGACAGTGAAAAAGCAGGGATACTGAATGAATATTTCTGCTCAGTATTCACAAAGGAAGAGGAGGGGGAGGTACCTAAACCAAACAAGAGAAACACTCGGGAGACGGGGGTCGATACAAGTCCATTTACAGAAGAAAGGGTTCTGAAAGAACTAGTAAAATTGAAGGTGGACAAAGCAATGGGGCCTGATGGGATTCACCCAAGAATTCTAAAATACTAAGGGTAGAACTAGTGACACCGCTGACTACTGTCTTTAACAAATCATGGGAGGATGGGGTGGTACCTGAGGACTGGAGGAGGGCAGATGTGATTCCTCGTCACAAAAGTGGGAGCAGGGCAGAGGCAGGAAACTACAGACCAGTTAGTTTGACCTCAGTGGTAGGGAAAATGATGGAATCACTTCTGAAGGAAAGAATTGTTGAGTACCTAGAGGCCAGTGGGGCACAGAACCCAAGGCAGCATGGATTCACAGCAGGACGGTAATTTCAGATGAATCTAATAGATTCCTTTGAGTGGGTGACCAAAGTAGTAGACCAGGGAGGGGCTGTGGACATGGCCTACCTAGATTTTAGCAAGGCGTTTGATACAGTCCCACACAAAAGATTAATAAACAAGTTAGCCAGCCTTGGAGTGGGTCCCAGGGTGGCAACCTGGATAAAAAATTGGCTAGACAACGGGACGCAAAGAGTAGTAAGTAAATGGAGTCCACAGTGAAGAAAGGAGGGTTACTAGCGGGGTGCCGCAGGGTTCAGTACTGGGACTCGTCCTTTTTAGTGTCTTTATAAGTGACATTGTAGAGGAACTGGAAGGAAAAGTATGACTCTTTGCAGATGACACAAAGATCTGCAACAGGGTTGATGCACAAGATGGAATGGAAAGGATGAGAAGGGACTTGGCAAGGTTGGAGGAACGGTCAAATGTATGGCAGCTTAGATTCAGTGCAAAGAAGTGCAGGGTAATGCACCTGGGAAACAAAAACCCAGGGGAAGAGTACACAATGGGGGCTGAGATACTGACAACAATAAAAATGGAAAGGGACCTGGGAGTAATTATATCAGATGACCTAAAGGTGGGCAAGCAATGTGAGAAGGCAGTAAGGAAGGCTGGGGATACTGGGATGCATAGGGAGAAGCATCAACAGAAAACAGGAAGTTGTTATCCCTCTGTACAGACAGTTGGTGAGACCCCATCTGGAGTACTGTGTGCAGTTCTGGAGACCCCATCTCCGCAAAGACACAGAGTGGAGGCTGTCCAGAGGAGGGCAACAAAAATGGTGCAGGGTCTGCACCAGAAGACATACGAAGAGAGACTAAAGGAGCTTAATATGTATACCCTTGAGGAAAGAAGGGAGAGGGGGGGACATGATAGAAACTTTAAAGTACCTCAAGGGAATCAACAAAGTCCAAGAGGGTAGTATCTTTCAGAAAGAGATGTGTAAGAACAAGGGGGCACAATTTGAAGATAGAGGGGGGATGGCTCAGAGGTAATGTGAGGAAGTATTTTTTCACAGAGAGGGTTGTGGATGCATGGAACAGCCTTCTTGAGGAGGTCATGGAGTCAAGTACAGTGAGGGAATTCAAGAATGCATGGGACAGACAGACATAAGGCAGTCCTAGTGGGGGGTAGGAGGAAGTAGGCTGTTGGTTAACTAGGATCTGCAGCTTATCCGTTAGGTAGGAAAATGGGCAGACTAGGTGGGCCAAGTGTTCCTTATTTACCGTCAAATTCTATGTTTGTGTGTAATTGCGGGAGGAACTGGCCGCACTCTTGACAAGGCTCTTCAACCTGTCCCTGTATACGAGGAGGGTGCCGGAGAACTGGAGGAGGGCGGGCGTGGTACTTTTGCACAAGGGAGGTAGAAGGTAGCTGAAGGAGAACTACTGCCCAGTCCACCTCACGTCTGTGGTGGAAAAGGTAATGGAGGCATTAATCAAGGAGAAGGTGGTGGATTACCTGGAGGAGTGTGGCTTGCAGGACAGCAGACAGCATGGCTTCACCAAGGGGAAATCATGTCAGACCAACCTAATTCAGTTCTTTAATTGGGTGACTCGGTAATTGACCAGGGAAGGGCGGTGGATGTGGCCTATTTGGACTTCAGCAAGGCCTTCAGCACCGTTCCCCACAGGAGGTTGCTGAGCAAGATGGAAAGCATGGGGTTGGGAGGGAAACTAGCAAGCTGGGTAGAGGCATGGCTAGCAGGGAGAACGCAGAGGGTGGTATTAAACAGGGTGCACTCAGAGATGGCAAGGGTAAGGAGTGGGGTGCCACAGGCATCAGTTTTTGGTCAGCTCCTCTTCAACATCTATATCAGTGGTACTGTGGAGGGTTTGAGAGGGAGGGTGTGCCTATTTACTGATGATAAAGAAAATCTGCAACCGGGTGGACACCCCGAAGGGGGTGGAGGACATTAGGAAGGACCTTAAGACTTCTCGAGGAGTGGGCCGGGAAGTGGCAGCTGAAATCCAATGCCAAAAAGTGCACCTAGGGAGTAAAAACATGCAATCAAGGTGTACACACTGGGGGGAAGGAGGGCATCAAAAAAATCAGAACAGGAAAGGAATCTGCGGATCATAGTCTCTTCAAACCTTAAGGTAGGGTTCCAGTGTAGCAGGCGGCAGGAAGAGCAAATGGAATGTTGGCATGCATAGGCAGGGGCATTACTAGCAGAAGGAGGGAGGTAATAATGCCCCTCTACAGTGCTATGGTGAGGCCGCAGCTAGAGTAGGGGGTTCAGTTCTGGAGACCACACCTCCGCAAGGATATAGATGCACTGGAGATGGTTCAGAGAAGAGCAAAACAGATGGTGCAGGGGAAGACATATGAGCAAAGGTGCAAGGAGCTGAATCTGTACAAGCTGGAAATGAGAGAAAGGGGGGACATGATTAAAACCTTTAAATATGTGAAGGGACTAAATAAAGTATGAGAAAGGGTCCTGCTAAAGAGGGAGGGAGCCAGAACCAGAGGGCACAGCCTCAGATTGCAAGGAAATAGGGGACAGTGTGAGGGGGCACTTCTTCACAGAGAGGGTGATGGAGCCCGGGAACAGACTGCCAGACAGAGTGGTGGGGGCTGAAAAGCTGGAGGAATTTGAGGGCATGGGACAGGCATATGGGGCTGAGTATGGGGGGTGCAGGAGCAGGCGAGAAGTGGGGTATGTGAAAGGGGAAGGATGGATTGACTAGATGGGCTGGAAGGGTCCTTTTCTGCCATAAAGCTTCTATGATTCTGTGATCACATTATAGTTAATGATTACAAAAAAGCACAAGTATTCTTAAATGTTACTCAAAACGCGTGCAAAATACATTGATCATAGCTGAGTTCTCATGGCGGCTTGTAGCTGTATAAGAACCATGGAATAAACTGCAGCCATTGTTGTTATTGTTATCATTAAACTCTGCGCCCCAAAAAAAACATACCAACATTCCTCCATCTGGCTCCTCACGGGCAATCCTTCTAGCCCCTGTGGGGGGGTTGGGGCAGAAGACAGCTGAGTGGACAGTACCGTATCTCCTAGTAGCTTGGGGTGCCAACATCTTGTTGCCAGCATGGGAAGCAGCTACCCCAGCTGTTGCAATATATAGGCTAGCTCGGTATAACACGGATGCAATACTTTTGAGGCCCACTCTGTACATATGTATGTCACCAGCATATGGTCTACATTTTGTGCCAGCACCGGTACTTGAGCTGTCAACCCCAGCCATCCCAGTTCCATTTGTCCCTGTCATTGAGAGCAGATGTCTGAAGGTTAACTTTGGTTTTCATAGCATCATGGAATGTGATGGCAGATAGAGCAAGGGTCCATACAGTCTGTCCATTTCTTGTAATACCTACTGTATAACCTGAATCTACCGTCCATTAGCATCTGTGTCGAGACCTTCTGCCCTGTTCCATCTGTGCGTAAACCCTCTTACAGTCTCTGTGCCTACCACATCTGCCAGCAGGCTATTCCAAGGGCCAGCCACCCATTCTGTAAAGAAATAGTTCCTCACATCTCTCCTGAATCTTCTACCAGTTTTCAATCATGTCATCTAGTCACAGAGTTGGGGTTCCTAATGAATAGCTCCTCGCATTTTATCTTGTTAGTACCTCTCAGGAATTTGAACGTTTCAATCACAGGATTTTGCGGATATTGTGTCCCAGCCCAGTCTCGATTCAGTCGTATCATCCCCATCCCTTCTAGTCTCCAGGGAGTTCATGTTCTGGACCCTGAGAGCTCATAAGATCTGCCCTATTGACAGCGCTGGCCATAGCTATTCTGGGGACCTGTGTGAACTTCCTTGCTTGGGGCCCCATATCAGAAGTCTCAAAGTCCCAAGGAACATTCTCATCCCTATCATGGCCTCCCTGTTTGCTTCATTTGTTGCTAGTTTTGTGCCATTTTTGCACTTTACTTAAATTAGTACATACAGGACCAGGAAGAAGGAAGCCAGCTGGACAGCCGAGTTTTGAGGGAGTGGGGCTCTGTGCAAATGCGCAGTTCGCAACCCACCCCTAAGGTCAGCTCTGCCTACTGCCCCTGAATTATTTTGGTCACTCTCCTCTGGATTGTCTCCAGACTGTTTTTATCCTTACTCGGGTGGTATTTCCAGACCTGGGCTCAGTACTCCAGGTGTGGCCTTACCATGGACCTGTAGAGGAGTAATATTGCTTCCTTTCTCCTGCTGTCAGTGCCTTTTCCTGTGCACCCCAACATCCTATGTGAATTACTTTAGGCATTGTCACACTGGAGTGTTTGAGGGGAGTCGATAATGATTACTCCCAGGTGTGTCTCTTCTGATGAGACTGCCAGTCTGACACCCTCCAGTTAGGAATATGTTCTGGGCTTCCCTTTCTCTTGTGCATAACCTTGCATTTCTGTGCATTGAATTTAATCTGCCAGACCTTGAACCACCCTCCAACCTATACAGATCCTTTTTCAGCTCCTTCACCCTGTCTTGGCTATCCACGTTGCCTTAGAGCTTTGCCATCTGCCAAGAGATGCAGCTTTCCTTGTATTCCTACAACCGTTCACAAGTGAACATGTTGAAGAGAACTGGTCTGGGGAATGAGCTCTACGGCATTCCACTTGTGCTATCCCTGTCTCCTGACTTGATCTCGTTTACTACTACTCCTCTGTTTACGGCCTTCTAGCCAGTTTCCCACCCATCTGGTTAGTTCCCCTCCTACTCCCAGATTCCATAGTGTTTTTAGCAGCCTCCTGTGTGGCACAGAATTGAAAGCTTTGCAGAAATCAGACTATTGTCGACTGCCTGCCTCTTGTCTGTAGCTTGAGTAACTAAGTAAAAAAAAAAAAAAAATTCTTACAGGACCTTCCTGCCACAAATCCATGCTGTTTGCTATATTGGCTACCACAGCTTTCCATGTAGATAACCAGATCCTCCCTTTTTTTTTTTTAATCACATTGTTTGTGCCACCTTCACGGACCTGGCAGGGGTCCTCCAGCCCATCGGGGCCATCACGGGTCCTGCTGGGTCCCAGTATTTTTTTCTCCGTTTTCTCCCTTGCGCCCTTGCCATGAGTGGAGCAGCTGTCTCCACCTCCACAGATTCAGCCAAGCACCCTGGGCGCGGGCCAAACCCCTCTTGTGCTGACGCACACAGCACAAACCTCCCACCCCAAGAAAGGAGAGCAGTGTTCTGGTCGCTCAGTCCTTACCTCCTTGGGCGACCCCTGAACGACTCAAGTCCCTTCCCGAACCTGGGTTGCCGGCATGGCGTGAGGTGTGGCGTCCAGCGTTGCAACCCTCGGTGCCACTGGGCCGGCTACCAGATCCTCCTTGACTAGAGTCTTCCATCAGCTTGCCCATGAAGGAATGAGATTGACTGGTCTGTAGTTACTCAGTTCTTCCCTGTCCCCCTTCCTTATGGAGTGGGACCACCTCTGCCATCCTCCAATTCACAGGGATCTCCCCAGTCCGAATTGAGGTGTTCAACAGCCCCACTGGGGGTTTTGCCTGCTCTAGTGACAGTTCTTTGATCATCTTTGGGTGTAAACCATCAGGCCCCTGTGCTTGTCAGTCTTCAGTACTGCCAGCCCCTTCTGTATTCTGTCAGTAGCGAATTGAATTTGTCCCAGTTCCTGAATCTTTTATTCCACTCTCCGGCAGGGGTCTGTCTACTTACTCTGTGAATACTGAGCAGAAGTCGTTTAGAACAGATGTCTTTGGCCGTCATCCTCTATCGCCTCCACATCCTTTACCAGCCTCACAATTACTCCCTTTTGTGTTCTGTTTTTCTCTGATGCAACAGAAGAAAGTTTTTTTCCTCCGTCTGTCACACCTTCAGCAATACGTAGTTGGGTGGCATGCTTGGCATCTCTGAACACCTTCCTTGCCTTCTTCAGCGTGCTGTGATGTATTGCCCAGAACGCTTACTTTCCCCGATTGCATTTACAGTTGTTGAAGGCCCTTTTCTTCCACCTCCTTCGCCTCCCTAGAGAAGCATAGGGCTTCTTGTGCTTGTTTACCGTGGTGACATTTTTCATGTAAGTCTTGGTTCCTCTACAGCTGACTCCCTAATAACGTGAAAAAACATGGTGTCCTTGGAAATGTCGCTTTTTACTTCTCAGTAAGATCCACTGGAGCCATGCATGTTCTGCAGATGAATCATGAGGTTGTGAGTTCCTTCTAAAGATTTTCAAAAAGTAGATGCCACACAGTGTATAACTTCTCAGGGCTTTGTTTCTTTCCTCTGCCCCTGCATTTCATGTCTTTTTATCAGGCTTTTTCAATAGGAATTGTTTTGTATCTATAATGTATTTAAAAAAAAAAAAAAACACATTATTTTTTTTAGACCTAATTACAAAACTTAATTTTTCTATATCTCACATGAATCTTAATGAACCAAACTGCTACCTCCTATACTATTGTGCTTTTTCATTCAAGGTTATCGTTCTATAAAATGTTTTAACAAGTCTAAAGATGAAGGAAATTTGTCATTCCTTAAGTGATACCGTTTAACATTTGAAAATCAATATAACAATATTCAGGACGCTACTCTCTGTACTATATATTTAAGAATGTACCAAAGTGCTATTCTGCCTCATAGCTGTACGTACTGATCATAATATGTGGCCTCAATACTTCTGCTTTACATGGAAACATAAAAGTTGATGGTAGAAAAGGACCACCTGGCCCATCCAGTCTGCCCTCTTTTCCCTGCCCAATATAAAACTGCAGACCTTACATGGTCACCAGTCTCTGCCTTCTGGACCCTTATCAGTTGGGGTCTGGGTTTCCTTTCCTGCCAGTTTTGGTGATAACCCATGTAGCTTTCCCATGCTTTCTTAAATCTAGTAACCGTTGTAGCCCCCACCACTTCCGCTGGGAGGCTGTTCCAGTGGTCCACCACCCGTTCCATGAATAAGTACTTTCTCCTGTACCCTCTGGTCATTCTCCCCTCCAACTTCATATTGTGTCCTCTAGTCTTTGGATATCTTTTTCTTTGAAAGATGCTCCCTTTCCTGTACATTGTCTATTCCCTTTTGGTATGTAAATGTCTGTCATGTCCCCCCCTCACTCTTCTGATCTCCAGGGAGTACAGATCACGATCACTTAGCCTTTCCTCATATGGCTTTTGATGCAGGCCCTGCACCATTCTGGTCACCCTCCTTTATACCCCATCTCCTGTCTATATCCTTACAGAGACAGGTCTTCCAGAACTGCACAATGTTCTCAAGGTGGGGTCTCACCAGTTATTTGTCACCTCCATGGCTGGATTAACCTGTATGCTAATTACGCATCAGGACATGTGGCCTGGCAGTAATGAGGAGAAGAGGAGGAGAACGAGAGAGAGCTGTGGCGGTCAGTCGTCGGTGCTGGTGGTTGGTCTTGTCTATCAAAGAAGAAGAGTCTCTGTCTAAAGACACAAAAGTAGAGAGGGAGTCTGAGCAGGCCATGGGGGTCATCCGGAGTCAGAGTTGGCTTCAGTGCAGCATCACATGCTGCTGGTGTTTTTAGTGTAGCCACTAGCCAGGGTCAGTCAGTGCTGCTGCTAGTTTGGCCTTTGGTCCTGCTGTGACTATGAGAAGTCCTCCCATGCCGGGCCATGCTGCAAGGCTGAGTCGTGGCACCACCGCCTGTGTGATCTTGAGAAAACAATCAAGAGGACAGACTGGACTCATCACAGTCACATTCACATCAGTCAGGCCACACCAGGTATGTTGTGTTGACTAGTCGTCTGCGTGCTGCAGTGTCCAAGTCATTTGTGCTACAGAAATAACAAGGTCTAGGGACATGGATATGTTGTTCATCCACACTTATTGGCAGGTTCCTTGCCGCTTTAAATCTTGGCGGAAGGTCTTCAAGCTGGCTCCTCCCACCCACCCGGGTGGTAAAACTCTCGGCTCCACCCCATGACACGCCAGATCTTCCTGACCACTTGGAAGCTCAGGTTCCCTCCTTAGCGCTCTGCGTTTTCGACTGGTTCCTGAAAATTTCGGTCTTCGAATTCATTGGAAGTGTCCTTTCTGAAACTTCGATCTTTTCTTCTTCGCTACGGCGATGGGTCAGTCCTTTTCCAGCCCCGAGAGGTGCACTGTTAGTTCCTCCAGGAGAGACTCGCATTCCACGTGCGTTTTTTGCCTGGACTTGGATCACGATCCTCAGGCTTGCAATTTCTGTTCTGCTCTTCGGGTCAGCTCTCTGGAGGACCGAGCGGCCCGTTCGGGGCTCGGACATCCGGTAGTTTTTTCCGCTCCGGAGAATCCCTCGGACCGGCGGGTGTCCGCTTCGACTGTCTCTCAGCAGTTTGATCCTGCCGGGGAAGGGGCGGTTCCCCCCCCTCCCTCGGTTGCGGCGCTTATCCCGCTCTCCTTGGATTCAACTCATGCAGCTTCGTTCAAGGAGCTTCGTCATTCCCTCTCCTCCAAGGGAGAGGGACCCTGGAGACCTGCCGCTCGGCCTAAGGCTAGAGGGCCGCAGGCAGGGTCTCTTCGCCGTCGGGCGGGAACTCTCCCCTCCCTCATCGGCTGACGCCGACTTGTCAAGGATGCGGCCCGGCCACTGGCCTCACGGTATCCCCATCAGGTCAGCCGGCCAGGTCCCCCGTCGACGTTGTCGAGTCTCTTGACCTGTCTTTTGGGGGGTCTTCTGGTGCCGCCATCCCTCTGCCTCCGGTGGAGGCTGAGGCTCTGTCCGTCCCTTCGGGTCGATGGCCCTCGGTCCATTCTTCCGAGCCGAGGGAGGAGTGGGTGCATCCCGCTCCTTCCCAGGCCCATCCTCGGTCCCCCCCAAGGATTTGGGTCTCTGTCTCGGTCAACCTCTCGGTCTAGCCGATCTCGGCATTCTCGGTCGAGGCACCGAATTAAGTGGCTTTGCCGTTCTTCCTCGTCCCCCTTCTCGGATGAGGAGCGGTTTCGATGCTGTTGGCATCATCGTTACGAGGAACTTATGTGGCGACAGCAGTTGTTGTCCGGGTATCAATCGAGCCCGATTCATTCTCCGGATAGCAAGCAGCCGCCGCTTGGTCGGCAGCCGTTCGAATCGGTCGAGGAGCCCCTCCAGGGCCGGTTGCTCGTCCGACCTGCTGCCCTCCCCTCCCGGGCGGGTTTCAGCCAGGCCATGACCTGTTTTCAGGTCACTCGGTCCCTCATCCTGCCCGCCCGGTGACGAAGAGTCCTGGGCCTCGCGGCAGCTTTGCAGACCCTCCGGAGCCTGAAGCCGGCTCTGCTATGTTTCTAGCAGGAGGAACCGGGGTCTTCCAGGAACATTCAGTGAGCGACAGCCCATCGTCTTTGAAGGGTCTGCTTCAGCTCATTTCAGAATTCACTGGGATGCAGCTCGAGCCCGTCTCCAAACGGGCACCTTACCCCCTTACAGAGATTCTGGAACGAGGGGGTTCTCCCTCGTGGGCCCAGCCTTGGAGCCATGGCGGCGGCCTACTTCCTGCCCTGCGCCTTCGGCCAGGGTGGCTCGGAGGTACCCTGTCCCTGTCGGTTCTCTACCCGGTTTCTCGGAGCACCCCTCGGCTGAAGGAGTAGTCACCGACGACGTTTTTCAATGTCTTGGAAACGCGGGGGATGTGGATAGAACCCCCCCCCCGACAGAGTCCAGAAGGATGGACTACGTCGGGTGCAAGGTTATGCTGCGTCCTCCCTAGGCTTCCGTCAGGCCAGCTCGGCGGCTCTTGTGGCACATTGTTCCCACGCCCTTCTGGGCTCCCTGGACGAGGTTCTGCCTCATCTCCCTGCCGAACTGTGGACCACAGTCCGGCGGGTACGGGACCAGGGTAGGGTGGTGGCAATACAACAGCTCCAGACGGCTCTGGATCTGGGTGACTCCTGTGCCAGATCAGTGGCGGCCGCAGTGGCCATGTGCCGCAGGGCGTGGCTGAGGTTATCCTCCTTTTCCTTGGAAACCCAGCACGAGTTGGCGGACATCCCCTTCTTGGGGACTGACCTTTTCGGCCCTGGAGTGGAGGGACATATCCCAGGGCCCGAGAAGTCCGATGCCACTCCGGACTCGGTCGCTCTCGCCCGGAGGGTCAAGGGCAGCTGTCAGCCTTTGCGTAAGCCCCTTTGAGCCCTGGGGCTCCACTTGACCAGCATAAGGGCCAACAGGCATGCGCTGGGTGTCCTGTTGCCAGTCCAGCGTCTTCCTCCTAAAGGAAGCAAGGAGGCAGGAAACCGAGAGGCCCCTCGACTCCTTCCCCCTCCAAGCCTGCTCAGTGATGGACCAAGGGGCACTGCCCCGGCCCCGTCGTCCCAGCCCGGGTTTCCCCATGGGGGGACGGCTCCACACCTCGTTCTGGAGGTTTTTAAGGGTAGATACTGTCGCAGGTTGCGAGCGGTTTCCCCTTTTTGAGCCATTGCCCCATGGGGATCTTGGGTCCACTGCCTCTGTGTCGGTCGTACCGACATGCCTGGCCCTCTACTTAGAGGTGATCAGGAGGGCTGCGGACCCCCCCCCCTTTTTTCAACCCTGGGTTCGTGTCCAGGTATTCCTGGCGTCTAACGGACGGGGGCTCATGCCCATTCTCCCGCACGCCTGGATGGTCTCTACTTCAGATATCCCATCCTCAGAACGTGGCGCGTGGCTGTTTCCTGGGTCTCCAGGATGTACTCTTCCTCGCTCCGTCCGCTTCTTGGGAGGCTTCACCCCTTCTTGCGGGGATCTCCTTACTGAGTTCCTAGCCAGGCCCTTCTTTGCTCAGCAGTTTCTGCGGCACTGAAGGGTCCGGATGTAACCCCACCCGGAGGCAGACTGGTCTCCGTTTCAGGAGCCAAGTGGGAACTTCGTACCTTAGCGTGAAGCTTCTTCGGGACTAAGCTCTACTCTTGAGTCCGAGCTCGCTCCGGGCGGACAGGGCTGAGGTTCTTCCTCATCTGCCTCGGGTTGGCCGGGTAATTATGTCCTGCCAGGACCTCCTGCTCCTCCTGGGCCTCAGGCGGCCTTCCCTTAGTGGAGGGGCCAGCCAGAGGTCACGCGCTGCGCCCTTGGACCAGTTCGTGACTAACAGCCCAGAGGGTTAACAGAACGCTTCCCTTGACTGCACTAACTTCGCAGGGAGAACATCCTGTTGCTCGCTTCTGAGTCAAGGGGTCTTCTCCGACCGATGCTTCTTGGATGGGTGGGGTGCCCATCTAGGGGAATACAGAGTGCTTTGCCTCTGGTCCTCTCGCGAGTCCCGATGTTCTTCCTGCTCTCTGGAGCACAGGTGGTCCGCTTAGCTTGCTCCGCTTGTACGGGGTCTAGAGGTCTAAGTCCAAGTAGGACAACACCACGACCATGTGCTACCTACCCCGCCAGGTTCGGTCGATCCCCTTGTCTCTGTGCAAGGAGGTTCTCCGCATTGGGGTGTTGCGCAGTCGAGGGTTCCCAGCATTTGATGTCAGGAGCCCCAATTCCCTGGCTGCTGCCCTAAGCCGGGCATAGGCTGCGCCTCATGAGTGGTCTCCCCTGCCGGAGGTAGCACAGGATCTTCTCCCTCTTCCCTCCGGGGAGAATACGAGGCCGAGACTGTTTTTTTGCCCGCCCCTCAGCAAGGTCTGCTGCAGGGGATGCCATCGGGGCCTCGGACCCCGGGCCCCCCCATTCCCCTTGACCTACGGGCAAGGCGAGGAGGGACTTGGCATAGGTGATGCTGGTAGCCCCAGATTGGATTGCCAGTTCTGGTATCCAGCTCTCCTCAGTCTCAGCCCCAGGCTCCCGAGGCGGCTTCTAGTCCACCCGGTCCTGTCTTTCCTTTTCAGGGGAAGGTTATCCATCTGGACCTTCAATCCCTGCACCTGTAGGCCGACCCCTGTGCGGCTAGGGGCCAGGCCTAGGGTCTTTCGGCAAGGTCCTCGACCTTCGAGGCGTCCTGCTAAGAAATCGGCCAAGATGCTCGCTCTCTGGGAGTAGTTCTCCTTTTGATGATGGGATAGGGCCGTGCCCTCCCCCGTCCCTGGGCGAGCATTCCTGACCATCTGCGGTCCATCCTTAAACCAGGGCTTCGGCCGACGACCCCCTAGGTGCTTCTGCGGGTCACCCCTGTCTTCCGGGCGCACCGGGAGGCAGTTGGTGGTGCGGAGAAGGTGGTCTGGCACTTCTAAGCCTCGATCACGCCTCCCCTTTTGGGGAGAGTATCCCCGTTTCTGTGGGATCCTTGCTGGTATGGGCTTAGTTCATGAGCAAGCCATCCAAACCTTTTGCACAGGTGCGGGTTTCCCCCACCTGTTGTGGAAGAACACCACCTTGGGGCCACTCCGCCATCCAGAAGGTGGGGAGAGTTCCAGGCGCTCCTTTAACCTCCCTATCCGGTCTTCCACAGGGACTAGGTTGTCCTGCGCCCCACCCGAAGTCCTTCCGAAGGCGGTGGCGGAGTCTTCCCTTTGGGGGTATTGCCTCTGCCGGGGTTTATCCCCATTCACACCTCGGAGGCCGTATACAGGTTCCATAGGAACCTGTTTAACGCTCACCTACCTAGAGAGCGTAAAGCTAAAGTTCGGGAGAGGTTCGCCAGCTGTTTATCATCTTCGCTGAAGCCGCATCTGGCAGACTTGCAGCCAAGTGGACGACGAGCGGGTGGGTCACCCCTGCATAGGTCTCCACTATAGGCGGGCGGGCATGGAGCCTCCCAGAGGGATAAGCGCTCATTTTTACCCATCCTTCCGCTGCATCAGTGGCTGCTTCCGAGGATACTCCGGTCCAGGATATCCGTAGGGCTTCTGCCCGGAAGCAGGCTTTACCGTTCCCCTTCCACATCGACATTGGGTCTCGCTGGGGTGCTGGTCGGGGCCTCGGTTCTCCAGTCTTTCTACCTAAGTAGGGGTGTGTGCCTTGCCTCCCTCCTCCCGGAGAACTGCTAGGAGTCTGCCAATAAGTGTGGATGAACAACATATCCATGTCCCTAGAAATACAGGTTACTCACCTGTAACAGGAGTTCTAGGAATGGTATATGTTGTTCATCCACACGACCCACCCGGCCTCCCGCTTCGACGCACAACCTGGCTTCCAGCGGGCTAGATCTGGCGTCATGGGGCGGAGCCCAGAGTTTTACCACCCGGGTGGGTGGGAGGAGCCAGCTTGAAGACCTTCCGGCAAGATTTAAAGCAGCAAGGAACCTGCCAATAAGTGTGGATGAACAACATATACCATTCCTAGAACTCCTGTTACAGGTGAGTAACCTGTATTTTTATTGCATTGGAGAAACAAACTAAGCTGTGGTTGCCTCTGGTCATGGTCTGTCTGTGAGTGTTCAGTAACCTGAGTAGTGTACTGAGTCTTTAACAAGATTTTAGTTTGGCACTAAGTGCACCATGGGATGCTAATAAGTCACCTGAGGGGAACTAACTTGTTCAACTTGCTCCCTCTGGCACAGTTTTGTCTTAGTTTGATTTGACTCATATACATTACTGGGAAGTTGCAGCAGGTTGCTCTAGGAAACTTAGTTTCTGAAGTGACTGCAGTCAACACCTGCAAGTCCTGCAGGGTTCTTAAGGCTCAGTCATTTTAGCACAACTCTGTTTAGCTGCTTTGGCATCAATGACTTGGAATAGGGGCAAGGATGTGGCAACTCAGCAATGGTAGCAAAGCAACTTTTAGGTTGACAACAAAACTATAAATGACATTGGAGATGGAGGAGAGGAGACAGTGGGAGAACAGACAGAATTGACAAAGGTAGCTGCACAGAGGGTGATTGTGGCAGATGCACTGCAGAGGCAAGGAGCTTGAGCATGTCTCAGGTTTGGAACTCGAAGGAGTCTTGAGTGTAGAAATAATGGGAGGGAACTGTGAGCCCCACTAACTGCTTCAATACATGCTTCAGTTTTTTGATTTTGGCAGAGAGAATAGGTATTCAAAGAGGCATGTGCAGGGAGATCATAGCAGCTACAATCCTCATTTTTATTAATTTATGTGGAATTTGAATTTGATATCTGGGAAGGCAGGGCACACTAATGGAAGTCTAATGTCCAGGTGTGTCTCAGAGGAGGGAAAAAAAGAGGAAGAAAAGAAGATCCATCATTATTAACAAAAATAGTTACAAGGTACAGTAGTGGCAAGGGAAAAACAAGACGAGTTAAAGGTAACTAAAAAGTGAAAATATACAAAATGTTGGTATTGCTCTGATAAAATGTTTCTTTGTGCAGTAATTGGTCATTCTGAATTGTGTTGTTTATAATCAAGGGCATGTGACCTGTCAAGTCATGTGGCATAACACATAGCATTATAAACCACATCCTGCTTGAGTACCCTGGTCGTTACTGCAGAAGAGTGGAATGTTGGCTGTAGGGGCCCCCCGGGCCACAAAATATGACTTGGAGTAGGGCCCCCACATTCATTAATCTGGCCATGGTCACCTCCCTCCGCCTACTGGTTATACCTCTCCCTATACAACCCAACATGCGATTTGCGCGCCCCCCCCACTGCCTTATCACATTGTTTCTTAAAGTAGCTTTAAATACAGTTCATTTTCTTCCTGTGCATTCACTCAACTAACTTGTCTATATTACAGTTTTAACTATACATGTGAAAATAAGTATTTCTAGGGACATGGATATGTTGTTCATCCACACTATCTGGCAGGTTCCTTGCCGCTTTAAATCTTGCTGGAAGGTCTTCAAGCTGGCCCCTCCCACCCACCTGGGTGGTAAAACTCTCGGCTCCGCCCTATGACGCCAGATCTTCCTTACCACTTGGAAGCTCAGGTTCCCTCCTTAGCACTCTACGTTTGAGACTGGATCCTAATTCTTCGGTTCGCCTGAAATTGGTTTTGAAGTTTTCTAAACTTCGGTCTTCATCTTCCCTCGTGGCTGCGATGGACAAATCTATTCCCGGCTTTCGGAGGTGCCCTTGTGGGCAGAAAGTGTCCAGGATAGATCCGCACTCCACGGGCATCTACTGCTAGGCCCAGATCACGATCTGCGGGCCTAGCAAGTTGTACGCCTTTCTCGGCCAGCGTCCCTGATGATCGCGCTTGCCCGACTGAAGCTCGGCCGAGAAACGCTTCCCACCAGTAAAATCAAAAGAAGCTCACATGTGTCCGCGGCTGGCTCGGCTACAGCTGATTGCCCCGAGGAGGAGGCTGCCCAGGCCGTGATCTTCCTCCTCCTCGGCCACGCATTTTTCCCGCTTCTGAGTTCCTCATATTCGACTTCGCTCAAGGAGCTTTGTCACCCTTTTCCACGAAGCAGAGGGTCATCGACATTCTTCCCGACCCAAGAAGAGTCAAGGGTAGTCCCGACCACATGCTCATGGGAGCGTGGAGAGGTCCCTCCTGACAGCCGACCGCCGACTTCGTCGAGGTTGCTGCTGAGGCCGCTGGCTTCACGGGTGCCCCCATCAGGCCAGCCTGCCGAGACTCTCGCCGATCTAAGTCGAGATTTTTCTCGATCCATGTGACAGGCTGTCGACTGGAGAAGCTGACAACCCTCCTTCACCGGTTCCCCTGGTGGTTACCGAGGATCTGCATGTGCCTTCCAGGCGAGTCCCCGGTTAGTGTTCGAGCCGAGGAAGAGCGGGCGCCCGCCCCTTCCCATACCCACCTCGGTCCCCCGAGGGTCTCGGTCCCTGGACCTCTTCTCAGCTCAGCTGCTCCCCGACATCGTGGTCTTGGTGTTCATATCAAAGTAAGCGGCGACACCGCTCCTCCGATCCTCTTCCTTGGATGAGGGAGGCTTGGCGTAAATACGCCCGGTGCTATGAGGAGCTTATGTGGCAGCAGTTGCTGCTGTCCGGCTTTGCCGACACCAGTTCAGACCTCGGCCATCAAGTGGGTCACCTGAACGATCAAGCAACCTCTCACCTCAGTCGAGTTGCCCGCTCCAGGGTCGTTGTTCGGGCCGGAACCAGCTGCTCCACCGATCGGTGGAACCTCTGCCTCCCAAATCAAGTCTGGGCACCGATCAAGATTCTCGGTCGGGTCACGTCTGCCCCACAGGTTGTCGGTCACCCTCGCTCCCGACCGTCCTCGGCAGGTGGAGGGTGGCTCAGGGCCGAGGCAGCTCTTTGCAGACTCTTCGGAATCCGATGATGACTCCTCCCTGTTCTCCAGGCAGGTCGACCTGGAGTCCTCTGGGGGCCAGTCATTGGATGATAGCCCATCATCCTTCTTGGGTCTGCTTCGACTCATCTCGGAGTAAACCAGGATGCAGCTCGAGCCCGTGTCCAAACGGGCCAAGTATCCCCTGACAGAGATACTGGACCGAGGGGATTCCCCCACGGAGGCCTTTCCAGTGGCTGAGGCCATTGTCGGCCCAGCCTTGGAGCTTTGGTAGCTGCCTGCTTCCTGTCCTACGTCCCTGGCCAGGAAGTATGTCCCCACCGGTTCTTTTGCTTCTCAGAGCACCCTCTGCCGAGGGTTAGTCACGGACAGCATTTTCCGGCGTTCCGTTAATGCTTGGGATGTGGATAAGCCCCCCGACAGAGAGTCCAAAAAGCTGGACTTGGCCGGGCACAAAGTGTGTGCTGCGTCCTCCCTCGGCCTCCGACAAGTCAGCTCGGCCGTGCTGGTGGCACACTTCTCCCATGCCCTCTTGGGCTCCCTGGATGAGGTTGTCCCTCATCTCCCGTCTGACCTGCAGACCACGGTCCGCCAGGTGCAGGACCAGGGTAGGGCGGTGGCAAAGCAGCAGCTTCAGACTGCACTGGACATAGGTGATTCCTGTGCCAGGTCAGTAGCGGCCGCGGTGGCCATGCGCCGCAGGGCGTGGCTGAGGATATCCACCTTCACGGCAGATACCTAGCACAAGTTGGCAGATGTACCCTTCTTGGGGACTGACCTCTTCGGCCCTGGAGTGGAGGGACACCTCCAGCGGATCGAGAAGTCCAATGCCACCCTGACTCGGTCACCCGCCTCGAGGGACAAAGGTCACTGCCAGCAGCAGAAGTCCTTTGGCCCTCGGCCCCTCAGATCTCGACCGCCCAGCAGCACCAGCAACAGGCCAGCAGGCTCGCTGCTACGCCCCAAACCCTAGGCCGGTGGCTTCCTCCAACAGGAAGCAAGGAGGTAAAGGCCCAGGAGGTCCCTCGGCCGTTCCTCCTCCAAGCCTGCCCAGTGACGGGTTGAGGTGCCGCCCAGCCTCGGCTACTTCCCCTGGGTCCCCCATGGGGGCGGCTCCGCCACTTCCTTTCCGCCTGGTCCGCTATCACCATGGACCGCTGGGTGTTGGAGGTGGTAGGAAAGGCCTGACTCTGGAGTTCGAGCAGGCTCCACCTTTTGAGCCGCTGCCCTGGGGGCCGGGAACCGTAGCCCTGTCGGTCTGCTGCTTCGATATTGCCCTGCTCCTCGAAAAAGAGGTGATCAGGAAGGTGGCGTGTCTCCTCCTGACCCGGGTTTGTGTCCAGGTACTCCTGGTCCCAAAACGGACGGGGGGGGGGCGCTGGCGCCTCATTCTTGACCTGCACAACCTGAACAAGTTCCGAAGGTCTCGGACCTTCAGGATGGTCACTCTGGCTCAGGTAATCCCATCCTTGGAACGAGGCATGTGGTTCTGTTCCCTGGACCTCCAGGATGCATTCTTTCACGTCCCAATCCGTCCGTCTTATCAGAGATTCCTCCACTTCAGAGCGGAGGGATCCATTTACGAGTTCCGGGCCATGCCCTTCCGCCTCTCTGTAGCTCCCAGGGTCTTCACCAAATGCATGGCAGTGGTGACAGTGTTCCTGTGGCACCGAAGGGTCTGGGTGTACCCCTACCTGGACAACTGGCTGATTGCAGCCCCCTCCAGAGTGGAGGCAGAGTGGTCCAGAGATCTGGTCCTCCAGGTTTGCTCTCAGATTGGCCTTCTCATCAACGAGGCCAAGTCGGAACTCGTGACAAAACAGGTGATACGATTCATCGGGGCAGAGCTCGACTCTCTACGAGCCAGAGCACGGCTCCCGGCGGACAGGGCCGAGGTTATGTCCTCCTTTGCCCAATCATTTCTGGTTGGGCAATTGCACCCTGCCCGTGACTTCCTGCAACTCCTGGGCCTCATGGTGGCCTGCACCAGCGTGGTCCATTGGGCCTGTTGGTACATGCGTCCCCTTCAGTGGGGACTGGCCAGCCAGTGGTCACAGCGCTGCGATCCATTGGACCAGCCTGTGACAGTGGCCCAGGAGATGAAGAACGCTATCCAATGGTGGCTTGTTCCAGCACATCTGCGGGAAGGCATTCTGTTCGTCCGCCCCGAGCCGATGGTCTCTCTTTTGACTGATGCATCTCTGATGGGTTGGGGTGCCCATCTGGGGGAGCACCGAGCGCATGGCCTCTGGTCCCCTCGGGAGTCCCGATCCCATATCAACCTGCTGGAGCTCCGAGCGGTCCGTCTAGCTCTCACTGCCTTCACTCCGTTTCTACTGGGTCAGGTGGTTCAGGTCCAGATGGACAATACCACGACCATGTACTATCTGAACCGCCAGGGCGGGACGTGCTCCATGCTGTTATGCAAGGAAGCTCTCCACATGTGGTCCCTCGTGCGCAGCCTAGAAGCGGATCTCTTAGCCATTCACGTGGCAGGAGCCTGCAACACCGTGGCCGATGCCCTAAGCTGGATAGGGGCTGCGTCTCACGAGTAGTCTCTCCTGCCGGAGGAAGTACAAGACCTGTTCTCCCACTGGGGCATACCTCAGGTGGACCTGTTTGCCTCCAGGGAGAAGGCGAAGCTGAGTCTGTTTCATGCCTGCGCCCCTCAACAGGGCTCGCTGCAGGGGGATGCCTTCTCGAGGCCGTGGACCCCGGGCCTCTTCTACGCCTTTCCCCCATTTCCCTAAATTCACAAGGTGCTTCTGAAGGCAAGGAGGGACAAGGCGCAGGTGATTCTGGTAGTCCCAGACTGGCCCCGCCAGTTCTGGTTTCCAGATCTCCTCAGCCTCAGCTTCAGGCTCCCAAGGCGGCTTCCAGCCCGCCCGGACCTGATCTCAGTCAACCAGGGGAAGGTATTCCATCTGGACCTTCAATCCCTGCACCTGACTGCCTGGTTCCTGAACGGCTAGAGTTCCAGGCCTTGGGTCTTTCCGACGAGGTCCTCAACGCCATTGAGGCGTCCCTAGCATGAGTCGCAGACTGAAAATGCTACGCCTCAAATGGAAGATTCTCCATTTGGTGTCAGGGGAAGGGCTTGGACCCTTCCGCCTGTCCCCTGGCTAGCATTCTGACTACCTGTGGTCCCTTTCTCAGCAAGGGCTTCAGTCGACGACTTACGGTGCACCTGGTAGCCATCTCTGCTCACTGGCTGCCAGGAAGCAGTCTGGCACAGGAAAAGGTGGTAGGCTTTTCAGCGGCCTTGACCACATTTCTCCTCCGGTATGAGAACCTCTATCTCCGTGGGATCTACTGCTTGTTTTGGTCAAGCTCATGGTCAAGCCTTTCCAGCCGATGCACAGGTGCGATATTTCCCACCTGTCGTGGAAGACCGCCTTCTTGGTGGCTATCACGTCAGCCAGAAGGATGGGAGAGCTCCAGGCGCTTTCCATTGAGTCTCCTTATCTGGTCTTCCACAGGGACAGGGTTGTCTTGCGCCCCCACCCGAAATTCCTTCCTTCAGAAGGTATTGACTCTGCCGGTGTTCTACCCCAATCGCACCTCGGAGGCTGAATATAGGCTCCATACTTTGGACCCTAGACGAGTGCTCGCTTATTATAAGGAACGGACTGCTGAAGTTCGGGGAGAGGCTCGCCAGCTGTTTGTCACCTACGCTGAAGCCGCACCTGGCAGACCTGCAGCCAAGCGGACGGTCAGCAGGTGGGTCACCTCCTGCATAGAACTCTGCTATAGGTTGGTGGGCATGGAGCCTCCCAGAGGGATAAGAGCTCATTCTACCCGCCATACCACTGCATCGGTAGCGGCTTCCAGGGATGTCCCTATCCAGGAAATCTGCAGGGCTGCTACCTGGAAGTTATACCTTTATTACCCACTACCACATCGACCTTGAGTCACGCCGGGATGCTAGTTTTGGGGCCTCGGTTCTCCAGTCTCTGTTTCCCAAATAAGCATCGGTGGTGTGCTGCCTGCCTCCCTCCTCCCAGAGAATCAAGAGTCTTAGATAGTGTGGATGAATATATCCATGTCCCTAGAAATACAGGTTCTAGGGACATGGTATGTTGTTCATCCACACGTCTGGCAGGTTCCTGCCGCTTTTAAATCTTGCTGGGAGGTCTTGCTGGCTCCTCCCACCCACTCGGTGGTGAAACTTCCGGCTCCGCCCCATGACTCCAGATCTTCCTTACCGCTTGAAGCTCAGGTTCCTCCTTAATGCCTCCAAGATTAAGACTGGTTCCACCCTTCTCTCGGAAGTTCAAATCAAAAGTTTTTTTTTGTTAAAAAAGACTGGTCTTCTTCTCCTCAAGGCCAAGTATGGACAAATCGGGACTCGTTTCTGGAGGTTCTTTGGCGGCAGATTATGTCTAGGACGGATCCGTGACCCACGCAGGCCTACTGCTCTGGGCCTTGAGCACCACCCGCAGGCTCAAGACTTGTGCTCTTCTTTTTCGGCCCACGCCCTGAAGACCGTAAGGTTTGATTACAAACCGGGCGCCTGAGAAGAGAATTCCACCGGTGAAATCTAAAGAGGCCCGGTTACTGTGTCTCACAAGGCGGAGCCACGGCGGATCAGCTGGAGCAGATGATCGCCTTTAAGAGGAGGCAAGTGCGCCGGGCCGCTTCTACCTTGGCTGCGGCATTTGTCCCACTCTCTCTCGGTGCCTTCATACTCTGCTTTTTTAAGGAGCTTTGTCTGACCTCTCGACTTAAAGGTGAGGGTCCAACTCTTCGGACCTTTTTCCAGGTCCAAAAGAGCAAGTAAGTCTCCGTCGACACTCTTTGGGAGCGGGAAAGATCCTCCTCTCCCTGTCGCATACAGTCGTGACTTCGCTCCATCCTCAGCTTCGCCACTGGCTTCACGGTGTCCCCGCCAGGTCAGTTGACCCGAGACTCCTACGACTACGTTAGTCTAGATTTTCTCACCCGCTAGACGGGCTGTCGGGTTGAGAAGCTGAGAACCTCCTGGTTCCCCGGTGAGAGCTGAGGATCCTGCTGGCTTGTCTGTGCCTCCGGTTCCGGAGCCTTTTGTGGATCAGTCCGAGCCGAGGGAGGCCGTTCCCATCACTCGCCTCTCCTCGGCCTAGTCGAGATCTCGGTCTGGACATCCTCGCCGGGTCCCGACCCGATCCTGCCGCCAGTCTGTCTCGGCAATCACCGCAGTAAGCGGCGCCCGCCGCCTCGGATTTTAGGAGGCTTCCAGTTGCGCCGGAGGCATGAGGAACTCGTGGCAACAGTTTTGACCGGGGAAGTCACTCGCGTTTTCCTGCCATTATGTCACCTGAGCGGCCAACAACCCCTCGTTGTAGCAGAGAGTTTGTTCCCAGGTCTGTTCGCCAATTCCAGCTGCCCCACCGATTCTGGTGGGAACCTCCGCCTATTGCCATTTGTTGGGTCTCCACCAAAAATTCTCGGTCGGGCTGTTTGCCCTATAGGCTGTCTGTCACTTCATCCCGATAAACCTCGCAGTGGAGGTGGCCTAGCCCGAGGTAGCTGAGGACTCTTCCGTCCGATGATGGTTCTCCTCTTTCCAAGCGCATGGACTTGGAGTCCTCGAGTCGGTGACTATAGCCCTTCCTTCTTAGGTTGCTTCGATCATCTCGAGTCCACCGATGAAGCTCAACCCGCTTTAACGGGCTGTACCTCTGAGAGTTGACCAGGGATTCACGAGTTTTCCGTGGCCTATAGTGGGTCCGGCCTGAACTTGGCAAACTGTTTCTCGCCCGGGCCAGGGGTAGGAAGTGTCCCCCGGTTCTCTGTCCGTTTTTTTCGAACACCTCAGCCGAGGGGTTGGTTACCGTTTCCCGCGTGTTGGGAACGCCAGGATGTTGACAAACCTCCGGCCAAGGAATCCAAGAAATTAGATTATGCTGGGCGGTGTCTACGCTAGGCCCTCTCTCGGCTTGGCCAGGCCAGTTCGCGGCCCTCATACATTTTTCTCACGCCCTGTTGGGCTCCCCTGGCTGAGGTTGTTCCCCATCTTCCCGCAGGATCTGCAGACCGGTCGCTAGGGCAGGTGCGACCAGGGCAGGGCAGTGGCTAAACAGCTCCCGTGTTCGACATCGGGACCATGTTAAGTCTGGGCGGCCGTAGGGCTATGGGCGTGGTCATGAGGATATCTACTTACTTGGTACTTAGCATGTTGGCGGATGTTCCTTTGGGACTGACCCTTCGGCCCTGTGGAAGGTCACCTGCAGAGGATCGGGAAGTCCAGCTTGACTGGGTTCTTCAGCTCAGAGGTCAAGGCCCAAGCCACAGCCTAAGCCCTTTCGCCCCAGTTCATGCCCGCCCAGCAACGTCAGGGCTAGCAGGCTCGATTTGGTTTCCCAAACCTGTCGTCGGCCTCCAACAGGAAGCAGGAGAAGGCTCAGAGGTCCTCGTCGTCCCTCCAAGCCGCCTAGTGACGGCTGAGGGTGTCGCCCATCCTGCACTCACTCCTGGTTCTCTGGGGGACGCCCACACTTCCTCCTGGGTCCGCTGTTACCACGGACAGGTGGTTGGTGGTGGTGGGGAAAAGGCTACTTCTGGAATTCGAGCAGTCCCCGCCTTCAGAGCCCCACACTGGGCCTTTGTCCAGCTCACTGGCGGCTCGCCAGCCGATATCGCTCCCTCCTCCAAAAGGAGTATCACGGAGGGAGGACCCCTTCAGACTTGGTTCGTGTCCAGGTATTTCCTGGTTCAACGACGGGGTTGGGTTCATTCTGATTCCAGACACCTGAACAAGTTCCTGGGTCTCGAACCTTCAGGATGGTCACCTGACGCAGATAATACCATCTCTGGAACACGGCGGTGGTTCTGTTTCGACCCACAGGACGCCGCTCTTCACGTCCCTATCCGTCCGTCATTATCGAGATTCCTCCGCTGGCTGAGGATCCTCTCTAGTTCTGACATGCCCTTCGGCTTATCTCCAGCTCCCAGGTCTTCACCAAATGCATGGCAGTGCTGACAGTATTCTGCGCATTTAGGTCCTGTGTACTTACCTGGACGATTGTTGATAGCAGCCTCCAGACGGTGTGGAGGTCCAGATCTGGTCTCCAGGTTTGCTCTCGAGTTGGCCTTCATCAACGAGGCCAAGTCGGAACTCGTCGGGCAGGTATCTGTTGACGGGAGCTCGACTTCTTTCTAGCTAGAGACGGTTCCGGTGACAGGGCCGAGGTTCGCCTCCTTTGCCCAATCATTTTGTTGGGCACTGCGCCTGCCTGGACTTCCTTTTGTGCGCCTTCTGGGTCTCATGGCGGCCTGTACCAGCGTGTCTGTTGGGCCTTGGGCACATGCGCCCTTCAGTGGGGACTGGCCAGCCAGGTCACAACGCCAATCCTTTGACCAGCTAGTGATAGGCTCAGAAGATGTGGGAACGCCTCCAGTGGTGATCGCCATTCCATCTGCAGGAGGGCACTCTTGTCCGCCCGAGCAGACGGTCTCATCGACCAATGCCTCTGATGGTTGGGGTGCCATCTGGGGAACACTGAGTCATGGCCCTGGTCCCCGGGATCCCGATGCCATCAACCTGCTGGAGTTCGAGCGGTCCGCCTAGCTCTCACTGCTTTTGCCCGCTTCTCCGGGTCATGGTCCGAGTCCAGATGGACAATACCACCATGTATTACCTGAACTGCTAGGCGGGACGCGCCCATGCTTCTATGCAGGAAGCTTCCATTTGGTCACTGCGCAGCCTGGAGGCGGATCTCCTAGCTTTCATGTGGCAGGAGCTGCCCAACACCCTGGCCATGCCCGAGCCGGATAGGAGCTGGATCTCACGAGTGGTCTCTCCTGCCGGAGGTAGTAAGATCTGTTCTCCCACTGGGCACACCTCAGGTGGACCTGTTTGCTCAGGAGAACGGGTTGAGGTTGTTTCATGCCCGTCTCAGCAGGGCTCTGTGATGCTCTCGAGGCTGTGGGCCCTGGTTTCTCTCCTTTCCCATTTCTTGATTCACAAGGTGCTTCAGGGCAAGGAGGGACAAGAGGTGATTCTGAGTCTCTGAGGTCCCCGCCAGTTCTGGTACCCAGATCTCTCAGCCTCAGCTCCAGGCCCCAAGGCAGTTTCCAGCTCGCCTGACCTGCTCTCAGTCAGTCAGGGGAAGGTGTTCATCCGGGCTTCAATCTCGCACCTGATGGCCTGGTTCCCATGCTAGAGTTCCAGGGCCTATCTTCCAATAGTCCTCAATGCTGTTGAGGCGCCCTGCAGGAGTCGATCAGAAAATGTTACGCCTTGCAATGGAAGAGATTCTCCATTTGGTGTCAGGGCAAGGCTTGACTTTTCCTCCTGTCCTTGGCAAGCATTTTGACTATTTATCGTCCTTCTAGTCAAGGCTTAGGCCGACGACCAAGGTGCACCTGGCAGCCATCTCGCCATCCTGGCCAAGTGGCTGTGGCGAGGAAAAGGTGGTCGGCGTTCAAAGGCCTGATCATTTCCCTGCGGCAGAACCCACCCATGGATCTACTGCTGGTATTGGAAAGCCATGGCGTTTCATTCAACCAGTGCACAGGTGTGAACCTCTCTCCTGTCGGGACTGCCTCTGTGGCTATCACGTCAGCCAGAAGGATGGTTCAGGCGCGTACTGAGCCCTTACCTGGTCTTCCACAGGGACAAGGTTGTCCTGCCCCCACACGAAATTCCTCCGGAGGTGGTGTCGGTTTCACCTTAACCAGGTGCTGACCTGCCGTGTTCCCACCCCAAATCACACCCCTCGAGGTCAACATAGGCTCCATACTCTGACCCCAGAAGGGTTTCCTTATTATGCTTATTTTTTTAATTGGGAGAGGTTGCCATTGTTTTCACCTACGCTAGCCGGATTGGCAGACCTGCAGTTAAGTGATATAGGCAGGTGGCCTCTTCCATAGATCGCCATAAGTTACGGCATGGAGCCTCCCAGGGATAAGAGCTCATTCTACCGCCATACTGTTGCACGGTGGCTTCCTGGACGCCCTTATCCAGGAAATTGCGGTTACTGAAGTCAGCACACACCTCATCACCCATTACACTCGACCTTGAGTCACGCTTGGCTGCTGTTTGGGGCCCTGTCTCCGTCTCTTTCCCAAGTGGCACTGTGCGCCGCCTCCTTTCTCCCGAGAACTGCTAGAGTCTGCTCGATAGATTAGAGATCCATGTTCCCAGAAACAGGTTACTCACCTGCCAGAGTTCTAGGAATGGTATGTTGTTCATCCAGACGACTCCACCCGTCCTCCCCTGCCACGCACAACCTGAGCTTCCAGCTGGCCAGATCTGTGTCATGGGCGGAGCCGAGTTTATCACCGGTGGGTGGAGGAGCCAGCTGAAGACTTCCGCAAGATTTCCAGCGGCAAGGAACCTGTTAGTGATGAACATATTATTTTTGAATCGTTACAGGTGAGTAACCTGTATTTACTCACCTGTACAGGAGTTCTTTAATGGTATATGTTGTTCATCCACACACCCACCCAACCTCCCCGCTCAACGCACGTTCGGCTTCAGTAGGCTAGATCTGGTGTCAAGGGGCGGAGTTGAGAGCGACACTGTGGAGCTGTTGAGATTCGCAGATTTAGCGGTGAACTGCTGATAGGGAGTCACATATACCTTTCCTAGAACTCCTGTTACAGGTGAGTAACCTTGTTTCTGGGAGCGTGATATGTTGATCCACTGTCTGCATTGTCTTTCCTCATCTTGCCGGAAGTCTTCTGCTGGCCTCCCACCCACCCGGTGGTAAATGCCTCGGCTCTGCCCTGCCCAGATCTCCTTCCTGGAAGATTCAGGTTCCCGTGCTTTCTGCAGTGTTGAGGCCTGATCATTTCTCGGGTTTTCACCACAACTTGTTCTAAAACTATAAGAGTTTATGACTTGATTCGGACATGGATGATAAGTCTCCCCGGAGCTACTGGTGTCTTATGACAGAAATGTCACCTATCCTCACCTCTCGTATGCTATGTCTTGGTACTATTCATGATACCGCAATGCCTATTTGCGCTTCCTTCCATCTGACCATCTGAGGACGCCAGGCGCTGCTTGAAGTTGTAGACCGGAGTCTGCGAACCCACCGGTAAACTAAGGAGGCCAGGGGTCGCTGGCTGGGGGATCCGCCGAGCAGTCATTGCATGGCGGCTCGCGGAAGAAGCCCAAGCTCGCTAGCCGAGGTTTCTTCGTGCTTCCAACCTGGGCTCTGCCTCTCAGGATCCTTTCGGATTTGTGCCAGTCTCTCTCACTAAGGGTGAGGCGCTCGGCCCGCACTCATCCCGCTCTAAGAAAGTGATCCTAAAACTTCTTCGGTTGAAGAAGATGCCCGACCGGGAGGGTGGTCCGATGTCTCGACTACGGTCGAGATTGCCTCCTCAGCTGCCGGGTTTTCAGACCTTCCGTCTGGACCGGGCTTAGAAGCCAAGGAGTCAGTTGATCCGGCCGAGATTATTCTCGACCTTATTGAGCCGCTATCACAGACAGCTGTCGATGATTCCTTGAGAACGCCTACTCTTCCTTCCCCGACGAGGAGACCCGTCTCCCGCTGGCCTCCCGATCGAGGGACATGGAATTGATCCTCGGTTTCACCGGCCCGGTTTCTCCGACAACAAAGCCGACACCATCGGGTCTCGATCAAGGAGTAAGTCCTTTCGTGTCGATCGACCCAGAAAAGGACACAATATTCAGAAGAGGCGCCACCACCGTTTCCTCTCTCCTCTGACGAGGAGAGGCTTCGACGATCTTATGTGGCAGCAACTCCTGCTAGGTCAGAAGTCGGCCCTCGGCGGTCCCGGTATCTCTTGGCCTCAGCCTCTTCGGCCTCTCCGACACGGATTTCTGCGTGCCGGTCCTTCAGGGGCTCCGTGGCTTCCGCGCAGCTGTTTCAGGCTCCCACCAATATTGGTGAAACCTCCACCTCAGCCCCTTGGGAGGATTCTCCAAGGAGGACCGACAGTCTTCGGGTCTCCCTCACAGACTGTCAATTACGGTCACCCCTGATCGCCTCTATATCGAGGAGACTTAGGTGGTCAGCCTTTATATCGACTCCTTCCGATTCTGCAATCTGACCTTCATTCTCGCGATGAGCTGTGTGTCAGGCCTGGAAGAAGGGTCCTCCTTCCAGGGCATCCTCCGACTCATTTCTGAGTCCATGGGGAATGTCCCTGCATCCTATCCAGAAGAAGGCAGAATATCCTCACGGATATTCTAAGAGGGGGATACCTCATTTGAGGCTTTTCCTGTTCCGCCGGGCTTACAATTGGCCCGACCTTTGAACTCTGGTAGCGTCCGGCCTCCTGCCCAGCTCCGTCAGCCGCATGGCACGCCAAGCGCACGGTGCCTATAGGGTCCTTGGCGGGTTTACTGAGCAGCCCTCAGGAAAGCCTTGTGACTGCCTCAGTGTTCAGGCGGATCGGCAGCTCGGCGGATACCGACCGCCCTCCGGACAAGGAGTCCAAACTTATGGACCAGTCGGCCTGAAGGTCTATGCAGCATCTTCCTTGGACTCCTTCACAGGCAAGCTCAGCAGTGATTATGGCACACTTCTCAGCGCCTCTTGGGGTCGCTGGACTAAGTTCTTCCTCACCTCCCGGCTGACATGCAGACCACGGTCAAGCAGGTCAGGGACCGAGGGCAGGGCTGTTGCTAACAACAGCTCCAGACTGCACTGGACATGGGTGATTCCTGTGTCTATTCACTAGCTGCAGCGGTATCCACTCGCGCGGGCTTGATATTGAGGTTATCCTCCTTTCCCATGGATACTCAGCACAAGCTAGCTGATGTGCCTTCCTTGGCACCGACCTCTTCGGCCGGGAGTGGCAGGTCATCTGCAGCGCATCGAGCAGTCTAATGCCACCTTAGATGCCACTCTCTGCTAAGGGTTCTTCAAATAAGAACCAGCAGAAGCGCAGGAAGAAGCCTTTTCGTCATTCTTCCCTGCAGTCAGACAGCCATCCTTCCAGGGGGTCAGCAACAGCAGCAGGCTCAGGCTTGGCGCCTCCAGGCCCAAGCAAGGTCCCAGCAGCCTCCGCAGAGGAGGCCGAGGGTGCTGCTGGTCCAGGTGCCTCCTCTCCTCTAAGCCGGCCCAGTGACGGGCCGGGTGGCTTTCCCCGTACCCGTCACTCCAGCTCTGGGTCCTCCCATGGGGGGCCGGCTCCGTCACTTCCTTTCCGTCTGGTCTGCCGCTAGAATTCGAGCAATACCTTCCCAGCCGAGCCCGTGCCCCACGAGAAGAAAGGATCTCAGTCGCCCAGTCTGCCCTTCGGGACGACGTTGCGCTACTCCTCCTCAAAGAGGCGGTGGCCCGAGTGCCGGATCCTCCTTCAGACCCAGGCTTTGTCTCCAGGTATTTCCTGGTGCCCAAACGGACGGGGGGTTGGCGCCCCATTCTAGATCTGCATGACCTGAATCGATATCTCAGGTCTCGCACCTTTTGGATGGTAACTCTGAACCAGATCATACCATCTCTGGAGCGAAACATGTGGTTCTGTACACTGGATCTTCAGAACGCTTTTTTCCACGTCCCTATCAGTCCGTCCCATCAGCGGTTCCTCCGCTTCAGGGTCGAAGGGACCCTGTACGAGTTCAGAGCCATGCCGTTCGGCCTGTCATCAGCCCCAAGGGTCTTCACCAAATGCATTGCAGTGGTGGCAGTCCATCTTCGGCGTCAGGGGTTCGTATTTACCCCTATCTGGACGACTGGCTCTTGGCGGGTTCCTCCCTTCAGGAGGTGGAGAGGTCCAGGGACCTGACCCTCCGAACCTGCTCACACTTGGGCCTTCTGATCAACGAGGCCAAATCGGAACTCGTACCTTCTCAGGTGATGGGCTTCATCGGGGCAGAGCTCGACTCTAGTCAAGCCAGAGCTCAGCTCCCAGCGGACAGGGCGGAGGTTCTCTCCTCCTTTGCCCAACCATTTCTGGTTGGGCAGTCGCGCCCTGCCCGGGACTTTCTGCGCCTCCTGGGTTACATGGTGGCATGCACGTCGGTGGTCCGCTGGGCCAGACTGCACATGTGCCCCCTTCAGTGGGAGCTGGCGCCCAGTGGTCTCAGCGTCAGGGTCTTTCGACCAGCTGGTCACGGTCACCCAGAGGATGTGGGACACCTCTAATGGTGGACCGTCCCGAGTCATCTGCAGGAAGGATCCTTGTCCGCCTCGAGCCGATCGGTCATCCTCACGACCGATGCTCTCTCTGTGGGCTGGGGAGCCACATGGGGACCACAGAGCTCACGGGCTCTGGACCCCAGAGGAGTCCCAATGCCACATCAACCTGTTGGAGCTCAGGGCAGTCAAACTGGCTCTGTCAGCTTTCGCTCCTCAGCTCCGGGGTCAAGTGGTTCAAGTCCAGATGGACAATACCACGACCATGTACTACCTCAACAAACAGGGCGGCACGCACTCCTGTCTGCTATGCAAGGAGGCGCTCCGGATCTGGACCTTCGTCAGCCGGCTGGAGGCGGATCTCCTAGCCATCCATGTGGCAGGAGTCGCGAACCAACTGGCGGATGCTCTCAGCCGCCTAGGCCAGACATCCCACGAGTGGTCTCTCCATCCAGAGGTAGCTTACCACCTGTTCTTCCGTTGGGGCAAACCGTTGGTGGACCTGTTTGCCTCCAGGGAGAACACCAAGCTGTGGCTGTACCATGCCCGCCCCCCTCAGCAGGGTTCACTGCAGGGGGATGCCTTCTCGAGGCCGTGGACCCCAGGCCTCTTTTATGCCTTTCCTCCAATTCCCTTGATCCACAAGGTGTTACTCAAGGTGAGGAGCGACAAGGCGAAGGTGATCCTGTTAGCCCCAGATTGGCCACGCCACTTCTGGTATCCAGATCTCCTCAGCCTCAGCTGCAGGACCCCGGAGCGGCTGGGTACACCCGGACCTGATATCACTGAACCAGGGGAAGGTCTTTCATCCGGACCTTCAATCCTCGCACCTCACAGCCTGGTTCCTGAGCGGCTAGAGTTCCAGGCTTTGGGTCTTTCGGAGGATGTCTACACCGTGGTGGAGGCATCTCGAAAAGAATTGACCAGAAATGTTATGCCTTCAAATGGAAGAGATTTTCCATTTGGTGTCAGGGTAAAAGGCCGGACCCCTTATCCTGCTCTGTGGCTAACATTCTAGACTACCTTTGGTCCCTCTCCAAAGGGGGTCTTCGGTCATCGACCCTTAGGGTGCACCTAGCAGCCATATTGGCTTACCGGGTGTGGGCCAGTCAGCCGACGTTGGCTCAGGAAAAGGTGATCGGGCACATTTTCAAAGGCCTGGATCACATATCTCCTCCGGTGCGTGAACCTCCACCTCTGTGGGATCTTTTTGCTGATTTTGGCAAAGCTCATGGGCAAGCCATTCGAACCCATGCACAAGTCTGCGCTTCCGCACTTGTCGTGGAAGACTGCCTTCTTGGTGGCTATCACGTCAGCCAGAAGGATGGGGGAGCTCCAGGCGCTTTCAATGGACTCCCCCTGTCTGGTCTTTCACAGGGACAAAGTTGTCCTGCGCCCCACCCGAAATTCCTTCCAAAGGTGGTGTCAGAGTTTCACCTTAACCAGGCGTTGACTCTGCCGGTATACTACCTTAACTACACCTCGGATGCCGAGTACAGGCTCCATACTCTGGACCTCAGGGTGCTCTCTCCTACTATAAGGAGAGGACGGCGGAAATTCGGGGAGAGGTTCGCCAGCTGTTTGTCACCTACGCTGAAGCCGCTTCTGGCAGAGACCTGCAAGCATGCTGGACTATTGCGAGAGGGGGATTACATCATGCATAGGTCTGTGTTATGAATTGGCGGGTAAGGAGCCTCCCAAAGGGCTAAGGGCTCATTCACCATCATACTGTCAGCTGGTGGCTGCTTCCAGGACATCCCTATCCAGGAAATCTGTCGGGCCGCTACCTGGAAGTCAGCAAACACCTTTATTACCCATTACCCATCGACCTAGAGTCATGCCGGGATGCTGGTTTTGGGGCCTCTGTTCTCCAATCTCTATTCCTAACTAGGGGTGTGCGCTTGCCCCTCCTCCCGGAGAACTGCTTGGAGTCTGCCAGACAGTGTGGATGAACAACATATCCACGCTCCTAGAAGAACAGGTTATTCACCTGTAGCGGTAGTTCTAGGAGTGGTATATGTTCATCCACGACGCACCACCCGACCTCCCGCTTTAGGCGCGATAACGTGGCTTCCAGCGGCTAGATCTGGCGTCATGGGGCGGAGCCGAGGCATTTACCACCCGGGTGGGTGGGAGGAGCCAGCTTGAAGACTTCTGGCAAGATTTAAAGGGGAAGGGAACAATGCCAGACAGTGTGGATGAACAACATATACCACTCCTAGAACTACTGTTACAGGTGAGTAACCTGTTCTTCTAGGGCATGGATATAGACTACTGTCTTCTGCTTATTCATCAGATGTCTTTAAGCTAAGCTTCTTTCACCCGGACAGTATATTCTCTGAGTTTACCCCGTGACATCAGATCTTTCTCTCCACCGGAACAGCATGTTCTAGGAGCGTGGATATGTTGTTCATCCACACTGACTGGCATTGTTCCTTTCCCCTTTAAATCTTGCCGGAAGTCTTCAAACTGGCTCCTCCCACCCACCCGGGTGGTAAATACCTCGGCCCCACCCCATGACACCAGATCTTCCTTTCCGCTGGAAGATACAGGTTCCCTTGTGCTTTTGCAGCGATTGAGGCCCTGGAGTCTAATCGACGGTTTTCGCCGCATCTTCTCGCTTTGAAACTCGAAAAAGTATACGAATCGGATCCGAACTTTTCGGACATGGATGACAAGTCGTCTCCCGGGTTTCGCCGGTGTCCTTGTGGACAAAAAATGTCGCGCTCCGACCCCCACCTCTCGTGCATTTATTGCCTCGGTACCATGCATGATACCTCGCAATGCACTGTTTGCTCTGCCTTCCATCCCACCGTTCAGGAGGACCATCAGGCGTGCCTGAAGCTGGGGAGACCGGAGCTTCGCAATCCACCGGTGAAATTGAAGGAGGCCAGGTGGGCGGTTTCTCTGGCTGTGGGATCCGCCGAGCAGCTCGACCAGACGGCGGCCTTTGAGGAAGAAGTTGCCCATGCTTCGGCCAACCGAAGCTTCTTCGTGCTGCTCAACTTGGGCTCCACCTTCACAGGATCCTTTCGGGATTTGTGCCAGTCTCTCCCTACTAAGGGTGAGGCGCCCTCGGGCTCACACTCCTCCCAATCCAAAAAGAAGGATCCAAAACCATCTTCTTCTAGCCGAAGAAGACGCTCCTGGGACCATGAGCGGTCCGACTTCCAGGAGCAAGGGGTCTCGACTACGGTTGAGATCGCCTCTTCGGCTGCCGGTGTTTCAGACCTTCCGTCTGGACGAGGCACTGAAGTCGAGGACATGGCTGAACCGGCCAAGATTTCTCTCTACCCGATAGAGCCGTTGTCGCCGACGCCTGTCGACGACTCTCTGGAGAAAACGCCTATTCTCTCTTTCCCCGACGAGGAAACCCATCCCGCGGGTATCCCAATCGAGGGCCAGGAGCCGGAACCTCGGTTTTCACTGAGTCCGGCGTCCCCTGACCGACAGAGCCGATGCCATCGGTCTCGATCGAGGAGTAGGTCCTCTTCGGTCGGTAGGCCGAAGAAGGGACACAAACACTCCCGGAAGAGGCGCCACCGTTCCTCATTCTCCACTGATGAGGAGAGGCTTCGACGGAAACTCCGTCGATGCTATGAGGAGCTTATGTGGCAGCAACTTCTGCTAACAGGCCAGAAGCCAGCTACCCTGGCTGTTCCGGCTATCACTTGGCCTCCGCCTCTTCGGCCGACACCGACTTCTTCGGCTTCTAGGGCTCCGGTCCCTTCGGTGGCCCCCGTGCGCCTTTCGACTCAGTCGGCTACAGGCTCCCCACCAATTTTGGTGGAACCTCCACCAAAACGGCCCCTGGGAGGGGTTCCCTCTAAGACGGACCGACAGTCTTCGGGTCTTCCTCACAGACTGTCCATTATGGTCACCCCTGATCGCCCTAGGCGTATCGAGGGAGATTTAGGCAGGAAGCCTTTGTATCTGGTCTCCTCCGATTCGGATAATGCCGGCCTTCATTCTCACGATGAGCTTTCGGTGTCAGGCTTGGAAGAAGGGCCTTCCTCCTTCCAGGGCATCCTTCAACTCATTTCAGAGTCCACAGGAATGCCTTTGCAGCCTATTCAGAAAAAGGCAGAATATCCCCTCACGGATATTCTTAAGAGGGGGGATACCCCGACGGAGGCCTTTCCAGTGGCCGAAGCCATAGTTGGTCCTACTCTGGAACTCTGGCAGCATCCAGCCTCCTGCCCGGCTCCATCTGCCTGCATGGCCCGCAAGTACGCGGTGCCCACAGGGTCCTTGGCGGGGTTTACTGAGCACCCCTCTGCGGAAAGCCTTGTGACTGCCTCAGTATTCAGGCGAACGGGCAGCTCTGTGGATACTGACTGCCCTCCATACAAGGAGTCCAAACTTATGGACCACTCGGCCCCAAAGGTCTACGTGGCATCATCCTTGGGCCTTCATCAGGCAAGCTCAGCAGTGATCGTGGCACACTTCTCTCATGCCCTTTTGGGGTCGCTGGATGAAGTTCTTCCTCACCTCCCAGCAAACATGCAGACCACGGTCAAGCAGGTCCGGAACCAGGGCCGGGTTGTTGCCAAACAGCAGCTCCAGACAGCTCTGGACATTGGTGATGCCTGTGCCCGTTCACTAGCGGCAGCGGTAGCCTCTCGCCGCAGGCCTTGGCTGAGTTTATCCTTCTTTCCCGTGGATACTCGGCACGAGCTAGCTGACGTGCTCTTCCTTGGCACCGACCTCTTCGGTCCGGGAGTGGCAGGTCATCAGCAACGCACTGAGCAGTCTAATGCCACCTTAGATGCCACCTCTGCTAAGGGTTCTTCAAGCAAGAACCAGCAGAAGCGCAAGAAGAAGCCTTTTTGGCATTATTCCCCTGCGGTCAGACAGCCCTCCTTCCAGGGAGTTCAACAGCAGCAGCAGGCTCAAGCTTGGTGCCCTAGGCCCAAGCAAGGTCCACAGCAGCCCCGCAAAGGAGGCCGAGGTGCTGGTCCAGGTGCCTCCTCCTCCTCCTCTAAGCCTGCACAGTGACTGGTCGGGGGTGGCCTCCCCCGCACCTGTCATGCCAGTTCTGGGTCCTCCCGTGGAGGGCCAGCTCTGCCACTTCCTTTCCGCCTGGTCCGGTATCACTTTGGACAGGTGGGTTCTGGAAGTGATCGGGCAGGGTCTGCCCCTAGAGTTCGACCAGTACCCTCCCAGCCGAGCCTGTGCCCCACGGGAGGAAAGGATCTCAGTTGGCACCCAGTCTGCCCTTCGGGAAGACATTGTGCAACTCCTCCTCAAAGAGGCGGTTGCCCCAGTGCCGGATCCTCCTTCAGACTCAGGCTTCATCTCCAGGTACTTCCTGGTGCCCAAGCGGACGGAGGGGTTGGTGCCCCATTCTAGATCTCCACGACCTGAATCGGTATCTCAGGTCTCGCACCTTCCAGATGGTAACTCTGAACCAGATCATACCATCCCTGGAGCGAAACATGTGGTTCTATACACTGGATCTTCAGGATGCTTTTTACCACGTCTCAATCCGTCCGTCCCATCAGCGGTTCCTCCGCTTCAGAGTCGAAGGGACCCTGTACGAGTTCAGAGCCATGCCGTTCGGCCTGTCTTCGGCCCCAAGGGTCTTCACCAAATGCATCGCAGTGGTGGCAGCCCATGTACGGCGTCAAGGGGTCCGTATTTGCCCCTCATCTATACGACTGGCTCCTGGCGGTTCCTCCCTTCAGGAGGTGGAGAGGTCCAGGACCTGACCTCCAACCTGTCTCACTTGGGCCTTCTGATCAAGCGAGGCCAAATCAGAACTCGTACCTTCTCAGGTGATGGGCTTCATCGGGGCAGAGCTTGACTCTTGTCAAGCCAGAGCTCGGCTCCCGGCGGACAGGGCGGAGGTTCTCTTCTCCTTTGCCCAATCATTTCTGGTTGGGCACTTGCGCCCTGCCCGGGACTTCCTGTGCCTCCTGGGTTACATGGCGGCGTGCACCTCAGTGGTTCATTGGGCCAGACTGCACATGCACCCCCTTCAATGCTAGCTGGCTGCCCAGTGGTCTCTGCGCCAGGGTCTTTTCAACCAGCTGATCACAGTCACCCAGAGGACATGGGACGCTCTCCAATGGTGGACCGTCCCGAGTCATTTGCAGGAAGGAGTCCTGTTTGTCCGCCCCGAGCCGACAGTCGTCCTTACGACCGACACCTCTCTCATGGGCTGGGGAGCTCACATGGGGGACAACAGAGCCCACGGGTTCTGGACCCCTGAGGAGTCCCGATGCCACATCAACCTGCTGCAGCTCAGAGCAGTCAGACTGGCCCTGTCAGCTTTCGCTCCTCAGCTCCAGGGTCAAGTGGTTCAAGTCCAGACGGACAATACCACGACCATGTACTACCTCAACAAACAGGGCGGCACGCACTCCCGTCTGCTGTGCAAGGAGGCGATCCGGATCTGGACCTTCGTCAGCCGGCTGGAGGCGGATCTCCTAGCCATCCATGTGGCAGGAGTCGCGAACCAACTGGCGGATGCTCTCAGCCGCATAGGCCAGACATCCCACTAGTGGTCTCTCCATCCAGAGGTAGCTTATGACCTGTTCTCCCATTGGGGCAAAATGTTGGTGGACCTTTTTGGCTCCAGGGAGAACACCAAGCTGAGGCTGTACCATGCCCGCCCCCCTCAGCGGGGTTCGCTACAGGGGGATGCCTTCTCGAGGCTGTGGACCCCAGGCCTCTTCTACGCCTTCCCTCCATTTCTCTTGATCCACAAGGTGTTACTCAAGGTGAGGAGGGACAAGGCGAAGGTGATTCTGGTAGCCCCAGATTGGCCACGCCAGTTCTGGTATCCAGATCTCCTCAGCCTCAGCTGCAGGGCCCCGGAGTGGCTGTGTACACGCCCGGACCTGATATCGCTGAACCAGGGGAAGGTCTTCCACTCGGACCTTCAATTCCTGCACCTCACAGCCTGGTTCCTGAGCGGCTAGAGTTCCAGGCTTTGGGTCTTTTTGAGGATGTCTACACCGTGGTGGAAGCATCTTGAAAAGAATCGACCAGGAAATGTTATGCCTTCAAATGGAAAAGATTTTCTATTTGGTGTCAAGGAAAAAACTTGGACCCCTTATCCTGCTCTGTGGCTAACATTCTAGACTACCTTTGGTCCCTCTCCAAAGGGGGTCTTCGGTCATCGACCCTTAGGGTGCACCTGGTAGCCATCTCGGCTTACCGAGCGCGGGTCGGTCAGCCGACGTTGGCTCAGGAGACGGTGATCGGGCACATTTTCAAAGGCCTGGATCACATATCCCCTCCGGTGCGTGAACCTCCACCTCTGTGGGATCTTTTGCTGGTTTTGGCAAAGCTAATGGGCAAGCCATTCAAACCCATGCACAAGTGTGAGCTCTCGCACTTGTCATGGAAGACTGCCTTCTTGGTGGCTATCACGTGAGCCAGAAGGACAGGGGAGCTCCAGGCGCTTTCAGTGGACTCCCCATATCTGGTCTTTAACAGGGACAAAGTTGTCCTGTGCCCCCACCCGAAATTCCTTCCGAAGGTGGTGTCAGAGTTTCACCTCAACCAGGTGTTGACTCTGCCGGTATACTACCCTAACTACACCTCGGATGCCGAGTACAGGCTCCATACTCTGGACCTCAGGTGTGCTCTCTCCTACTACAAGGAGAGGACGGCGGAAATTCGAGGAGAGGTTCGCCAGCTGTTTGTCACCTACGCTGAAGCCGCCTCTGGCAGACTTGCAGCTAAATGGATTATTGCAAGATGGATTACATCATGCATAAGTCTGTGTTACGAATTGGCGGGCAAGGAGCTTCCCAAAGGGATAAGGGCTCATTCTACCCGCCATACTGCTGCCTCGGTGGCTGCTTCCAGGGACATCCCTATCCAGGAAATTTGTTGGGCTGCTACCTGGAAGTCAGCAAACACCTTTATTACCCATTATCACATCGACTTAGTCATGCCGTGATGCTGGTTTTGGGGCCTCTGTTCTCCAATCTGTTTCCCTAAGTAGGGGGTGTGCGCCTTGCCTCCCTCCTCCTGGAGAACTGCTAGAAGTCTGCCAGACAGTGTGGATGAACAACATATCCACGCTCCTAGAAGAACAGGTTACTCACCTGTAACAGTAGTTCTAGGAATGGTATATGTTCATCCACAAGCGCACAACCTGGCTTCCAGCGGGCTAGATCTGGCGTCATGGGGTGGGGCCGAGGTATTTACCACCCGGGTGGGTGGGAGGAGCCAGCTTGAAGACTTCCGGCAAGATTTAAAGGGGAAAGGGACAATGCCAGGCAGTGTGGATGAACAACATATACCACTACTAGAACTACTGTTACAGGTGAGTAACCTGTTCTTACCTCCTTCGCAGCTTAGAATTTATTGCGCCATAGGCGAACTTTCTTTCAAAGTGTTCAACTTAACCAGTGGATTTTCCCTCAGTTTTCTTGACTCCTTTGAGATGTGCAGTGGAAGCCGGTGTTTAGATTTTGCATCCGTTAGTGGCAGAATATGTTGGTAACTAACCTGAACAGCACGTGCTTGTGATGCTTGGGTGGCAGCACGAACGAACTGGCATGGCCATTGCTTGTCCGTGCTTCCTGAGTCCCTCAGGGACAGGAAGCTCTAGGTTACTCTGGGACGGCTTCAGAATGGGATCAGAGTGACCACCCTAAGGGCCACAAGTAGGCCTCTGCGCTGCCAGGTCAGCTCAGTGACTTGCAGCCTTTGAACTGGAAGTGGTGGCTACCTGTTGTTGAGGCACAGGTCAGAAAACAGGAAAACCAGAAGCCAGTTCAGAATTTGCAAATAGCGTTTTATTTTTTCTAATAGTAAAATAAAAACATTATTTTTTTCAGTATGACTATTTACAAAGGCAGTACAAACACAGAAAACAAAGTCCTTCATCTGATGATATCTCTAATTCCAAATTTCAGTCTTGCACGCTCGCTCTCTCTCTCTCTCCCGCAAAAGCATAGCTACTCTTTTTGTAAGTCTTTGTCTGGGAACCTCGTTAAGAGATGTCCTGCTTCTTACAGAATGTTCTTGTCAGTTTTATTCCTTGCAGGTGCAACAAAAAGAACATAGTGACCCAGAACTGACCCCTTGTTTACAATTCTGCAAAAGGCTTAAAAACAGCAACTCTGGTTAACCCCTTGAGTTCCAAATAGCTTTTTGCAACCATTTAAACAGTAAAACTATATACAGTTTTAAGCAAAGGGATTCCAGTATCTGTGACATTTCACATAGAGATTCACATATATTTTATGCCTGCAGATACTGTATGCTTGGGGAGTGTTGAAAAGACAGAACAGCAAGGGAAGGCAGAGAACTGCAAAACTGTCTTGAGTGATCAGTTCCTAAGTCTCGGAAGAAAATTTGGTTGCGCAACCAGACAGAAGAGGATAGAACAGATTCTTCAGTTTAACACTCTGTGCAGGGCAAATGGGACACGGCCTTATTCAGCCCTGTCACACTGTCATGTCTGGTACCTCATCGATCTTGTCACTGTTTCTCTGGGGCCAGCATTGGACTGTCTTTCACCAGTGGTTTCTAGGATACCTGTCTGATCTTCCAGACCTTAGATGAGAGTCCTGCCTGCTGTGATTTTAAACACAGTGGGACTGGCAGAGCTGGAGGTCCTCCCAATCTCTTGACTTTGACTGCTCGACAGTGGTAGAGAACACTTAAGTCAATGGGAAGTTGATGGCTCTTCAGTACTCCCATTGAGCCTGTCGTCTTAGACTCCAGTCGTGCAGGCCATGGAGATTTTCCTGGACCCTGTCAACCAGCAGTCAAATGATGTCAGAGTTAGTTTCACAGGTCCTGGTGATCTCTGTCTTCACTCAGTGGGATGTGGACAAGTGGGTGTCCCCGAATAGCCCCCTGTGGGAGTGGCCTCCACTGGCATTAGAGACTCCCATGTCTGACCTGGTCAACATGGATAGGCACGTGGTATACCACAACCAGCCAGAAGGCTCACCTCTGTCAATCATCCAGTCGATGGTCGAGGTCTTAATAGAGAGTCTCTCGATCATGCTCCACCAGGATGCATGGTCATTGACCCTTTTTTTGACTTCCTCGTCATCTGGTGCGGAGAGGCATCATTGCAGGTTGCACAGGTGCTGTGATAAGCTCCTCTAGCAACAGTGGGCCATCATGGAGCAGGGTAGGGCTCTACTCTATAGACCTCCACTCACCTGGCAGCTGCGAGTCATGTCCCCATCGGTTCATGCTACGCAGATGCTTCCCGCAACTGCTTTTCGCCCCTTCAGGAGCAGCTGCCACCACTGCAGACGTCTGCCCCGCCCCTGATGTCAGGCATCATATAAAAGGGGGTGGTCCCCCAGAATCCCCAGTTCTTTTCCCGCCGTCAACTTGCCAGCATCGGCCTCACGGTCCCACTCTAGCGTACGACGACTAGAACTTTCAAGTTTTACTACTAAGTGTCAGCATCTCCAACTCCTTCAGAAGGACATCCCTCCAAGTGTGCCTGCAGCAAACAGATCCCTTTCAAGGATCTCCATTCGTCCTGCCTGCTGTGCTTATGCCCGGAACACAACACCAAGGCCTGCTCCTTTTGCCAGGGGTTCAACAGTCGCACCCGGATCTGCCGCCAGAAGGCACTTCATGGGTTCCTCTTAGAAGAAAAGTTAAAAAGCATGGATCAAGACCCTGCTTCCAGAGGTGAGTCTACCTCTGAGTCCCATTAGCACCAGGACAAGCATCGGGAGAAGGCCAGGTCCAGATCCGCTAACCGGGCCTCGGACTCGTGCACCAGCTCAGGCTCCACGTGCTCAGACCGCTCTCCCTCCAGGGCCCGCTCTCCGCCCCCTCCAGTAAAGGTCAAGTCTTTAGGCAGTACTTCAACTTCTCTGCATCCCATCAAAACTTCCAGGCTTTCGGCTTTCTCAACAATCTCCCGGGCCTCTTCGAAGTCGCCAGACTGTCACCAGTCCAAGTCCTCATCAAAACAAGCTTCCTCAGAGAGACGCTGGGACTCCAACACCAGATCGGCCTCCCAGCCTCCTAGGGGTCCGGATCCCCCTCTCAGGAAGACTGAGGACCTGACATCCCTAAAACGGACGATGGACCCGAAGCGGGCTTCCGACCCTTCATCGGTCAAACGCCTGTCGGACTAGACGTTGGCTAAGCAACCTAAGTCAGTGAGACATTCACCGGAGCCCAAGACTGCCTCCCCGTCACCGATGGACACCGGTCGCTGGGACTCTACAGAGGAGGACCTGACGTTGCCTGACGACCAGACAGGCAACAATAAGGACATCAGGCTTCTACAGGAGCCTTCACCAAACCCGGAGCCGCCCTCGGATCCGACGCCCGATACCGGCGACAGACCACCAACGCCAGGTTTGTCGACCGGTATGAATATTTAAGAGGTCAAAGATCTCTTTACCTTTTGGTGGGACACAATAAAGAAGGATGTGATCCCAGTCAAACCTCCTTCTCCTCCTACTCCTTCACCTCCCACTCCCCCTCCCCCACCGCAGGGGCCAGCAGGAAGACCACCGAACCCCAGGGAGCACACTCCACCTCCTAGGTGAAGATCCAAAGAACGGAGAAGGCCCCCTTCAAGATCTCCCTCAGGGTCTCCCAGTCCTAAGCGACCCAGACGTTGACAGTCCAGTCCACGGGGATGATTCTAGACCTGACACCTCAGATACCTCCAGGTCTCCTTCTCCAATCAGCATCTCATCACCTGACCCACAGGGCCTTCCCAGGTCACCTCCAGATGATCCCTCCTTTTCCGAAATCATGAGGCACATCCAGGAGAACATGGGATGGGATTTGGAAGATCTCAACCCCGAGAGACTGTGCCTAGCTTGTTACCTTCGGCAGAAGGACCCTAAGCCTGTGGTGGTGCACCCTTGGTGGACACCTTCGCAGACGTCACCAAGGCTGTGTGGAAGCGTCCGCACTCCACCCCCACGGTGCTGAAGAAAGTTGACCGCCTGTACAGAGCCCCAACAGAGGACCAGTACTTGGTGCAACAACCCCTGGCTTATTCCCTGGTCATTACGGCCTCCCATGATTGGTCTCAATGACCACAGCATCTGAGTACACAGCCAGCGGACAAGGAATCCAAGCAGTTGGTTACCCTGGGGAGGCGCAAGTATGCGGCTGCTACATCTCCATTAGGTGCCTGAACTATCTGTCTCATATGGTTCAGTTTCAGAATGCCCTGTGGGAACAGGGTCAGGACCTGGTTGACAGACTACCAGATGGTGAGCAGAAGGTGGAGCTCTTGAACCTCCTCCGCACAGGGTCAGACATGGGGACCCAAGTGCCCTCTAGAAATGCTTCCGCATGGTGACCCTTCCCGGTTTGATACCCGTGCCCAAGCAGGGCACCTTCCTAGTGTCCTTGGACATGCAGGATGCCTACCTGCATGTATCCATTGCTCGAGCGCACAGGAGGTTCTTGCGCTTCCAATTTCTAGGTCGCCATTATCAGTTCCGAGCCTTTCCTTTCGGACTGTCATCTGCACCTCGGGTGTTTACGAAGTGCATGGCAGTTGTAGCGGCGACTCTAAAGAGACAAGGCCACTATGTGTTCCCCTACCTGGATGACTGGCTCCTCATGGCACCCTCTCGGGAGGCTCTGATGTCCGCAATTCACTGTACTCAGTCCCCGTTCGGGATGTTGTGCATCATTATCAATCAGGAGAAGTCGCATCTAGTTCTGTCGCAGAATCTGCAGTTCATAGGTGCAGTTCTGGACACTGTCCAGGGGAGAGCTTTTCTGCCCCAGGACCAAGCGGAACACATCACATCCCTCATCAGGGACATCTTGGCAAAGAAGACAGTCCAAGCCAGATTGGTCCTTTGCCTGCTTGGACACGTGGCTGCGGCCATTGCAACAATCCTGCTAGCCCATCTCCACATGTGAGTGATCCAGTGGATGTTACGGGTTCAATGGGATCAGAAGCAAGACCATTTGCAACTTCCAATTCAGATCACGAATGCCGTAATCTGGGATTAGCAGTGGTGGCTAGATTGAAAGAACCTGTTGGCAGGGGTTCCCTTATTGCACCGTCTCCGATTGTGACGCTCTCCACGGACGCCTCGGGGTTCGGTTGGGGAGCACACCTCGACACGGTCAGGTCTCAGGGCTCGTGGACACCCCAGGAAGCTCTTCTCCATATCAATATTTGGAATGAGAGCAGTTCTTTGTGCCCTGCAGGCCTTCCAGTTGGAGATCCCACTGGGTACTCGCCTGTTACAAACGGACAATACCATGGCGATGTATTACCTCAACAAACAAGGAGGCACCCATTACTACCCGCTTTGCAGGGAGGCCATGAGGGTGTGGGATTAGGTTCTACAAGACAGTGCAAAACTCACTGCTGTTCATGTCCCAGGAGTGGACATTGTCATCGCAAACAGCCTGATCCGCTCTCAGGCCAGAGTCCACGAGTAGGAACTACTCCAGGAGGTAGTAGAGGATCTGTTTCACAGATGGGGCACACCAGAGTTAGACCTTTTCACGTCCCCATCCAACGCAAAACTGCCCAGTTTCTGCTCGCTAGATCCAGGGCCTGGTGTTTTCTGGCGAGACGCGTTGTCCCTGTCCTGGATGGGCCGATTCCTCTGTGTTTCGTCCCTTCCCATTGGTCCAGAGGGTCCTTTTGAAACTCCGAAGAGAGTAGGCGCTGCTGATATTTATCACGCCTTTTTGGCCCAGACAGATTTGGTTCCGCCCCATGACGCCAGATCTTCCTTACCGCTTGGAAGCTCAGGGTTCCCTCCTTAGCGCTCTGCGTTTTCGACTGGTTCCTGGAATTTTTGGTCTTCGAAATCAATTGGAAGTTTTTCTGAAACTTCGATCTTCTTCGCTGCGGCGATGGCTCATTCATTTTCTGGCTCTCGGAGGCGCCCGGCTAATTCCTCCAGGAAAGGCCCGCACTCCACGTGCGTTTACTGCCTTGACTTGGATCATGATCCTCAACTTTTTGCGATTTTTGCTGTGCCCTTTCGGCCAGCTCTCTGGAGGATCGTGCGGCCTGTTCGGGGCTCGGGCGACGTGAAATTTTTCCCGCTCTGGAAAATTCCTCGGAGACTCTGGCAGTGTCCGCGTCGGCTGTCTTGGTTGAGCAGCTCGATCTTCCTTCCTCCAGGGAGGGGGCGGCCGCCCCTCCATCTTCCTCGGTCGCGGCGCTCATCCCGCTCTCCTTGAGTTCTCCTCATGCAGCCTCGTTCAAAGAGCTTCGCCAGTCCCTTTCCTCGAAAGGAGAGGGAACCTCGGGACCCGCCTCCCGCCCAAGTCCAAGGAGTCGCAGGCTAAGTCCCAGCCGTCGGGCGCTGGAGGGAGCAGGAGGTTCCCCCTCCTGCCGGATGGCGTTGGAAGCCCGGTGGGGTGCGGCTCTTGCAGCTATTCACGGTGTCCCCATCAGGTCAACCCGGCCAGGACTCCATCGGCGTTGTCGAGTCCCTCGACCGTCATTTGGGCTGTCTTCTGCTAGAGCCGCCATCCCTTCACCGGTTCCCCCGGCGGAGGTTCAGGTTCTGCCTGCACCTTTGGGTCCACAGACGTCGGCCCTTTCTTCCAAGCCGAGGGAGGAGCAGGCGCACCCCGCTCCTTCCCAGGCCCACTCTGTTCCCTCGAGGATTCGGGTCTCTGTCTTGGTCCTCCTCTCGGTCTAGCCGCTCACGCCGACCTCTGCGTTCTCGGTCGGGGCACAGAGTTAAGTGGCATTGCCGTTCTTTCTTGTCCCCCTCCTCGGATGAGGAGTGGCTTTGATGCCGATGGCGTCGACGTTATGAGGAGTTCATGTGGCAGCAGCTGTTGTCTAGGAATCAATCGACCCCGATTCATTCCCCGGCTAGCAAGCAGCTGCCGCCCGATCGACTGACTCAACCGCAGTCGAGGTGCCCTCTCCGGGGCCGGTTGCTCGTCCGATCCCTGCTGCCCCACCGTCCTCGGTGGAACCCCGGCCGGGTCATGACCTGTCCCGCAGGTTATCTGTCCCCCTCACTCCCGCCTGCCGTCGGCGGACGAAGAGTGACTCAGGCCTGAGGCAGCTTTTTGCAGACCCCTCAGAGTCCGAAGTCGACTCCTCTATGTTCCCTATTCTGGAGGACCCAGGGTCCTCTCTGGAACGTTCTGTGGACGACAACCCATCGTCCTTTATGGGTCTGCTTCAGCTCATCTCGGAATTCACCGGGATGCAGCTCGAGCCTGTTTCCAAACGGGCCCCTTACGGAGATTCTAGACCGAGGGGGTTCACTCTCGGAGGCCTTCCCAGTGGCTGAGGCAATTGTGGGCCCAACCTTGGAGCTCTGGCGGCTGCCTACTTCCTGCCCTGCGCCGATGGCCAGGAAGTACTCTGTCCCTGTCGGTTCTTTGCCCGGTTTCTCGGAGCATCCCTCGGCTGAGGGGGTTAGTTACCGACAATGTTTTCCAGTGTTCTGGGAACGCTAGGGATGTGGATAGGCCCCCTGACAAGGAGTCCAAAAGGATGGACTATGTCGGGTGCAAGGTTTACGCTGCGTCCTCCCTAGGCCTCCGACAGGCCAGCTCGGCTGCACTGATTGCACACTTCTCCCATGTCCTTTTAGGCTCCCTGGATGAGGTGCTCCCTCATCTCCTGGCCGACCTGCGGACCACGGTCCGGCGGGTGCAGGACCAGGGTAGGGCGGTGGCGAAGCAGCAGCTCCAGATGGCTCTGGATTTAGTGACTCGTGTGCCAGATCGGTGGCGGCTGCAGTGGCCATGTGCCGCAGGGCGTGGCTGAGGTTATCCTCCTTCTCTTTGGAAACCCAGCACAAGTTGGCGGACATCCCTTCTTGGGGACTCACCTTTTCGGCCCTGGAGTGGAGGGACACCTCCAGGGGTCCGAGAAGTCCGATGCCACTCCGGACTCGGTCACTCCCGCCCGGAGGGACAAGGGCAGCCAGCAGCCTTTGCGTAAGCCCCTTCCCCCCTCGGTCCCTGTGGCTCGACTGGCCCAGCACGAGGGCCAGCAGGCATGCGCTGGGCGGCCTGACTCCAAACCAGCGTCTTCCTCCAAAAGGAAGCAGGGAGGTAAAGGCCCAAGAGCTCCCTCGGCCTCTTCCTCCCACAAGCCTGCTCAGTGACGGGCTAAGGGGTGCTGTCCCCGGCCCTGTTGCCCCTACCCGGGTTCCCCCGTGGGGGGACGGCTCTGCACCTCCTCCACTTGGTCTGCTTTCCCGGACCTCTAGGGGTCGGCGGTGCTAAGGGAAGGCCCTGTCTTGGGTTTGTGAGCAGGTTCCACCCTTTCAAGCCGTTGCCCCACGGGGATCTTGGGGTCCACAGCCTCTTCGTCGGCCCACTGAGCCGACTTGCCTGGCCCTCTAAATAGTGGTGATCAGGAAGGTTGCGGATCCTCCTTCTGACCCTGGGTTCATGTCCAGGTATCCCTGGTCTCAAACGGACAGGGGGCTTGCGCCCCATTCTTCCGCACGCCTGGATGGTGTCTCTGGCTTAGATATCCCATCCTCAGAATGGGCGTGTGGCTTCGCTCCTGGGCCTCCATGACATACTTACTCCTCGTTCCATCTGTTTCCTGGGAGACTCTCCCCTTTCCTAGCGGGGGATCTCCTTACGAGTTCCAGGCCAGGCCCTTCGGTCTCTGCCCAGCAGCTTTCTGTGCCATCGAGGGGCCCGGGCATAACCCCACCCGGATGGCGGCCTGACTACAACCCTTCCAGGTGGAAGGGGTCGATCCAGAGTTCTGGATCTCAGGCTGGTCTCCTGTTATCGGAGCCACGTTGGAACTCGTGCCTTAGCGGGTGATCCTTCTTCAGGACCAGGCTCAACTCTTGAGTCCGAGCTCGGCTCCTGGCGGACAGGGCTGAGGTTCTTCCTCCCTTACCTAGTCAGGTCTGACTGGGCAATTGCGCCCTGCTGGGACCTCCTGCTCCTCCTGGGCCTCGCGGCCGGCTCCAGCGTGGTCTGCTGGACCCGCTGGTTCATGTGTTCCCCTTGTGGGGACTGGCCAGCCAGCGGTCACAGTGCTGCGTTCCTTCCGACCAGTTCATGACTACAGCCCAGGAGTTAGGGAATGCTCTCCTTCGGACCGTTCCAGCTCTTGCAGGAGAACATCCTGTTTGTCCGCCCCGAGTCGATGGTCTTCTCCGACCGATGCTTCTCGGATGGGTTGGGGTGCCCATCTAGGGGAATACAGAGTGCTCCACCTCTGGTCCTCTCGGGAGTCCCAATGTCTTTCCTACCCGCTGGAGCTCCTGGCGGTCCGCTTTGCTTGCACCGCTCGCTCCGTTTGTGCGGGGTCTATTGGTTTAAGTCCAGGCAGACAACACCATGACCATGTGCTACCTACCCCGCCAGGTTCGGACGAGCCCCTTGCATCTCGTAAGGAGGTTCTCCGTATTGGGTCTTTTGAGCAGCTGGGATGCGGTTTCCTAGCCGTTCGATGGCAGGAGCCTCCAGCATCCTGGCTGATGCCCTAAGCTGGACATAGGCTGCACCTCACGAGTGGTCTTCCCTGCCGGAGGTAGCACAGGATCTTCTCCCTCCTTCCCTCCAGGGAGAATACGAGTCCGAGACTGTCTCATGCCCGCCCCCTCAGCAAGGTTTGCTGTAAGGTATGACGTAGAGGTCGCGGACCCCGGGCCTCTTCTACGCCTCTCCCCCATTTCCCTTGACCCACGGGCAAGGTGAGGAGGAACTAGGCGCAGGCGATGCTGGTAGCCCCAGACTGGTTGGCCAGCTCTGGTATCCAGCTCTCCTCAGTCTCAGCCCCAGGCTCCCGAGGCGGCTTCCAGCCCGCCCGGTCCTGATCTCTGTTTTCAGGGGAAGGTTTTCCATCTGGACCTTCAATCCCTGCACCTAAAGGCCTGGTCCCTGTGCGGCTAGGGGCCAGGCCTGGGGTCTTTCAGCAAGGTCCTCAACATTTTCGAGGCGTCCTGCCGGGAGTTGGCCAAACTTGCTCGCCTTCAAATGGTAGAGTTCTCCATTTGATGTTGGGACAGGGCCGGGGCCCCCTCTCCCGTCCCTCGGCGAGCATTCCGGACCATCTGCGGTCCATTCTTTTTGAACCAGGGCTTCGGCCGACGACCCCCTGGATACCTCTGTTGGTCACCTCTGTCTTCCGGGCGCGGGCCGGAAGGCAGTCGGTGGCGCAGAAAAGGTGGTCTGGCGCTTTTCTAGGCCTCTATCACACCTCCCCTTCGGGGAGAGTATCCCCATTTCTGTGGGATCTTCGCTGGTATGGGCTTAGCTCGCGGGCAAGCCGTTTGAACCTTTGCACAGGTGCGAGTTTCCCCACCTGTTGTGGAAGAACACCTTCTTGGGGCTACTCTGCCATCCAAAAGGAGGGGAGAGCTCCAGGCGCTCCTTAGAATCTCCCTATCTGGTCTTCCACAGGGACAAGGTTGACCTGCGCCTCACCCGAAGTTCCTTCCGTTGGCGGTGGCGGAGTTTTTTCCCTATCCGAGTATTGCCTCTGCCGGGGTTCATCCCCATTCACGCCTCGGAGGCTGTATATAGGTTCCTTTGGGACCCTATTTAAGCCGCTCGCCTACCCAGGGCGTGGGGCTGAGTTCGGGAGAGGTTGCCAGCTGTTTGTCATCTACGCTGAAGCCGCATCTGGCAGACCTGCAGCCAAGCGGACGACGAATGGGTGGGTCACCTCCTGCATAGGTCTCCGCTATAGGTGGGTGGGCATGGAGCCTCCCAGAGGGATAAGTGCTCATTTTACCCGCCCTCCCGCTGCATCGGTGGCTGCTTCCGAGGATACTCCTGTCCAGGATATCCGCAGGGCTTCTGCCTGGAAGCAGGCTTTACCGTTTTCCCCTTCCACATCGACCTTGGGTCACGCAGGGATGTTGGTCGGGGCCTCGGTTCTCCAGTCTTTCTACCCAAGTAGGGGGTCTGCGCCTTGCCTCCCTCCTCCCGGAGAACTGCTAGGAGTCTGCCAATAAGTGTGGATGAACAACATATCCATGTCCCTAGAAATACAGGTTACTCACCTGTAACAGGAGTTCTAGGAATGGTATATGTTGTTCATCCATACGACCCACCCGGCCTCCTCGGCTGCGACGCACAACCTGGCTTCCAGCGGGCTAGATCTGGCGTCATGGGGCGGAGCCGAGAGTTTTACCACCCGGGTGGGAGGAGCCAGCTTGAAGACCTTCCGGCAAGATTTAAAGCGGCAAGGAACCTGCCAATAAGTGTGGATGAACAACATATACCATTCCTAGAACTCCTGTTACAGGTGAGTAACCTGTATATCTGTTTTATTCTCCCCTTTCCTGTCTGGTTGTGCAACCAGATTTTCTCGTGAGACCTAGGACTTGATCACCCCAATAGTCTCGCAGTTCTTTGCCTCTCACTGTCTCTGTCTTCACTTGCTGTACTGTCTTTTCCTCCCTTGCATATCTGCTGGTATAAAAATATATGCAAACCATTATGTGGAAATGTAAGTGATATTGGGATCCCTTTGTTCAGAAATTATATAGTGTTACTGTTGAAATGTATATAAATGTAGTTTGAGATGGTTGCAAAAAGCTATTGGAAACTCGAGAGGTTACCTTACTGCAGTTTTTAAGCCTTTTGCAAAAGCTGTGGAAAAGGGGCCGCATTTCTGGGACATTGTGTTCCTGCCAGCACCTGCCCGAAATATATTAGAACATATTAGAAGAAACTGGGTGCTTGTTAAAAAGGGTGGGGGGGATTGGAAGGACTTAGAAGACAGAGCTGCAATTGCTTGCAAAAGGACACACAAAGATTGAAGGAAAATTCAGATGGACTGTGTCTGTTTATTTTGCCATTGTAAATGATCATACCGAATAATTTTTTAATTTTTATGTTACTGCTAGTGCAAATAAATACTCTTGTTGCGAATTTTACAACTGCACCTGTTTTTTCTATGCTCCCTGACCTGTGTCTCGATGACCGCCTCCTGTGTGGAAAAATGAGCAAAAAAAATGCTGGCCCCTAGAATGACTGCCCACTTCACCGGTCCCACTACAGCTGGCCTCTGCGCTAGTTCGACCACCATCTTTGCCAAGTTTCTTAGCCGGATTTCTAATTTTCTTTTGGAAAAGTTAGCTTTTTCAGCCACAGCTTGCTTTTGTATGTCATCTTCTCCAGAGTCCTCCATTGAATGGCACCCCTGCAAGTGTGCCTGTGGCAGACAAATCCCATCCAAGGAAGGTCTCTCGGCCTGCTTGCTGTACTTAGGGCCTCAACCACGACACCCAGGCCTGCCAACATTGCCAAAAGTTTAACAGTAGGATGATGATCCGCCGCCAGACGACCCTGCAGGCCTACATCACTGAGCAACGTTTGGCCGCCATGCAGAGAGATTCCTTTTCAGGGAGAAGTTCTTCCCACTATAAATCAGGGAAACATGAGAAGAGGAAGAAGAGAGAAGAGGTCCCCCTCCAGATCCAAATCTTCTGGCTCCCACTCTGACTCCTCCTTCCAGGCTTACAGTTAAGTCCACTCTGCCATGGCTCGGGCATCTGGTACTAAGGACTGCAGCTCTGGGTCCTCGGGTCTACTACACAGCTGCTGAAGATCCAGCTGCCTGATCACTCAGGCCGGCACTCTGACCTTGGTAAAGGTCTGATGTCAGCCCAGTCACTGTTGGCCTCCATCTCTGCCAACTCCAGGGACAAGCTTAAGGCCTCAGGGCTCTCCTCTGGGAGATCTGCTTCTTAACCACCGAGGCCCGCCAGGCCGCTGTCGGACAAGTGTCCGCAGCATTCATCTGGTGAAGATGCCCACCAACGACAGACAACAGACGTCGCTGCTTTGGCAATCCAGACACCGGCACTGCCGTCCCAGTCCCCGACGTCACCAGTTTCTCCCCCGCCACTGATGGACGATTGGGCTGGACTCAGCCCCTCTGAAGACCGCAGAGCAACTGCCTTGAATCAGGCGTCTGCTACAGTCATCGATCCGACTAACGTCACCTCCCATTTGCCCACCGTCGCCAGACCTTGGCTATAGGCCGGACCATGACACTGGACCGGCATTTGGTCTGACGACCAACTCGGATCCAAAGCTAAAATTTGTCCCAAGTTAAGGACCTTTTTAATTACTGGGGAGACCCTCCGGACGGATCTCCTACCCACCAAAACTTCCTCGGATTAAGGACCCCCACCCCTCTGGATACAGGGGCCCCTTCTCTGACGGATGCCTACCCCACCTTTGGTCAAAGACAAAGGGCAAGGCTCCTTGCAAGCACCACTCCAGGTCTTGTTCTGGGAGCTTGAGATCTTACTTCGAGAGGAAGTTCTTGTAGCAGGTAATGCATATAGGACTGGCGCCAGCCAGCGACAGGACCCCACGGCAAACTTTTCTCCAGCAGTAGTCAGTGGGGACTGCCCAACCGCGATGTCCCACGTGGTATATAAGGGGTGGCGGTCCCAGCGTGGTCCAGTTTTTTTTTTTTTTTCCCCATCAGCGCGCGAACATTCATTCCTTGGCTGTCCCTCACAGTTCGACCATTTAAGAAAATTGTTTCTTGACTCCAGTCATTTATTTTCATCAGTCAAGCATCTGCATGTCGACTACCCCATCAAGGCACGCACACAAGTGCGCCTGTGGAAAACAAAATTCCATCGAAGAATGGACACGCAGCCTGCGTTTTCTGTTTGGGCCCAGACAACGATACCCTGTCCTGCCCTCACTGTCAGGTGTTCAGCAGCCAGACCCGCATCTGCCGACAAAAGTCCCTTCAGGTTTTTTTGGCTCAGCAGCAACTTGAGGCCATGTAGAGGGTTTCTTCCTCCGAAGGGGATTTTCCCCGACGTGCCCATAAATCCTCCGGTAAATCTCATACCCCTAAGCTGAAAGACAAATATTGTGAGCGGGACAGAGACGGGGAAAGGTTTTCCTTTAGATCCAGATCCCACACTGCCTCCAGATCGGGGTCGTTGGGCCACGACTCCCGCCTTACGGTAGTCAAGGCCCCGGCCTCCTCCTACAAAGGAGAAGTTTTCTGGTCATTCTGCCACTCTTCAGCCTCTCAAGATTAAACCTCCTTTGGCTTAGTGGGGCCATCCGTCCGACCAAGGTAAGTCTCGCGCTCCCCCCCCGGTCGGCCTCTGTATGTAGCGCCGACCACTGGGAGAAGGCAAAGTCATCATCCTTGGACTGTTGCGAAGTGTAGTTGATGGACAAACGTCCTGTACCGTTGTTGGACCAGCATCCCTCGGACAAACCCTCCAAGCCGACGTCAGAGTATCACCAGCGCAAGCCTGCCAAAGGCCCCCCAAGGCCGCCGCCTCCAGCTAAGTGCCCGTAGCCCCTGCTTTTTCTCAGAGTGCGGGAGGGGGGGGATGATGCACGGATGTCAGACGACCAAACTCTGGCCCACTGCGTCCCTTTGGGCCCTGACAACGGCACCGATATCCAGACCACACCGGCGTCACTGCCAGCCCATCTGCCAACGCCAGGCAGCACTGACTATACCAGAGCAGGTCTGACGCCTGACCCGGCACTGAGTGCTCCTAAATTGAACATCAGGCAGGTCAAGGACCTTTTTTCCCCATTGGTGGGAAACTATGAAACCTGACATCCTCACGGCCCTGCCTACACCGGTCACTCCCATAGACCCAGTGCCGGTGGAGGAGACTTCAACATCAGTGGAAGAGGTCCTCCACAGTCTCCCTCGGATGGGGAAAAGGGGAAGCATCCACCTTCAGGCAAACCAAGGAAACGGACAGAGAAATGGAGTCACCACAGATCCCACTTCAGGAGCTCCAGCATCTCGAGCCCAGAGCAGCACAGACACAAGCGTAGAAGACACAGATCCCCCTCAGTCTCCTCCTCAGATTCCTACCACACCACATCTTCCTCTGCTACATCCTCTGAGGAACCATTGTCTGAACCTGAGGATTTGCGCAAATCACCTCCCGATGATCCATCCTTCATGGAGATAATGAGGCACATTCAAGCAAACATTGGGTGGGACATGCAGGACTTGGACCCTGAAAGAATGAGGCTGGCCAAGTATCTCCGACAGAAGGATCCTAAACCCATTGTGGTCCCTCCCATGGTTGATACCTTTGAGGACGTCACACAGGCCACTTGGCGACGCCCACAGTTGTCCATGGCCGTCCCTAATAAGGCAGACTGGCTGTACCGGGCTCCCAAGGATCACCCTTTCTGTGGCTGTTCAACCTACCGCAGACTCTGTGGTTATTTCAGTGGCTCACGATCGTTCACAGAGGCCCAGACATCCGAGTACCCAGCCGCCGGACAGAGAGTCCAAGCAGCTGGACTCCATGGGCAGAAAGGTGTACACGTCTGTCACCTGCAGCATCAGAAGCTTAAACTTCCTGACCCACGTGGTCCAGTTCCAAAATGCCCTTTAAGAACAGGGTCTGGACATACTGCAGGGAGTGCCAGACTGCCCTGAAAAGGCAGAACTTGCTAAATTACTTCAAACTGGGGGTCAGATGTAGGCACGCATGTGCTATGGTCTGCTTACGACTTTGTGGACATATCAGCTAGGGCAGCGGCTACGGGCATCTGTCTCCAGTGCCATTCCTGGCTGCAGGTTTCTGGGTTCAGGCCGCATGTTCAGTCTAACATTCTCGACATGCCCTTCAAGGGCTCTGTTTTCTTCGGTGAAGACACAAGAGTGCATTATCAACTGATTACAAGACTCCAGTAAGGCCATCAGTACCATGCAGTCCATGTACCACCTGAAAGAGACATTTTCGAAGGACTCGTTTTCTTGGCGGAGGGGGACAACAGCTGCAGCTATCTCGTTTTCAGCAAACCCAGGCTTAGCGAGGAGGCTTTGGTTGACATGGTGGACCCAGGGGATCCTCGGCTGCCACCTCTCAACAGGCTGTCTGCCCCAGCCGCTTTCCCTTCCCCTCCAACAGCATGACTTCCAGCCAGACCTACCTCTCTGTGACATTCTGTTGGGAGAGCAGTGACAGGTAGCTTTTCTCTTTATCCAGAAGCCTGGAGACAAGTGACCTCTGACCTGTGGGTTCACGAGCTTGTAGAACATGGGCACTCTATAGAGTTCATGTCTACCTCTCCAGACAGGCCCCCTGCCCCCATCCCGTCACTCGACAGGATACGTAGCCCTCATCCGACAGGAAATCCAGGCGCTGCTGTCCAGGAACACCATAGAGCTAGTTCCTCCGCAGGAGAGGCACCAGGTTCTATACCAGATTCTTCCTGGTCCCCAAGAAATGGGGAGACCTGAGGCCAGTCCTCGACCTCAGCGACCTGAAACTTTCAGTCGCATATGAACATTTCAGGATGATCACATTGTACAACCTGATCCCAATGTTGAGACAGGGAGATTGGCTCGCATCTGTAGATATGCAGGATGCCTACCTCCACATCCTCATAGCTGAAGGCCACCGAAAATACCTTTGGTTTGCTTTTCAGGGTGAACACTTCCAGTTCAGGGCCCTGCCCTTCACCCTCTCTTCGGCAGTGAGGGTGTTTACGAAGTGCCTTGCTGTGGTGGCCGCAGCACTTCACAGGATGGGTAATTGCATGTTCCCATACCTGGATGACTGGCTATTTGTGTCACAATCCAGTGTCTTTCTCCAGGCCACCATCCAGGACACCTGCATTCTGTTCCGGAACCTGGGAATCACTATCAACCCAGTCAAGTTGTCGCTCAACCCAGCGCAACTCCTTCTGTTCATCGGAGCGCTCCTAGACACTGTTCAGGGGCCGGCCTTCCTACCTCTGGACCAGGCAGGGCGCATTCAAGCTCTGGCCAAGCAGATTTATTCTGCCTATACTGTTCCAACCAGACTGATTCTCCAGCTGTTGGGCCACATGGCGGCCACTATCGTGACCGTTCCCTTTGCCAGACTCCGAATGAGGACCATTCAGTGGACTGTTTGGGTGCAGTGGGACCAGAGGTGGGACGAAGTGGACTTGCCAGTCTCCATTACAGAGCCGGTCTGCATGGAACTCCTCTGGTGGATGATATCCCACACCTTACTGGAGGGGATCCCTTTTCACAAGGAAGCTCCCGGACAGGGCCTGAGCACGGACACTTCAAATTCTGGATGGGGGCTTACATAGGAGCTCAAAAGACATAGCAGTCCTGATCTCCAACCAAGGAATCTCTACACATCAATGTATTTGAGCTAAGAGCAGTGCTCTATGCTCTTCAAGCCCTGGAATCATCAGTCTCATCCGGTCACCTGCTGGTCCAAATGGACAACACATCGGTGGTCTTCCTCAACAAACAAGGCGGTACACACTCTTACCCCCCTTTTCAGTGAGGCCATGAGGGTGTGGGAGTGGGCATTGCCCACCAGTTGACCATTACAGCAGTGCATGTTCCAGATGCACAAAACACACTTGCAGACGCGCTGAGCAGGACAAAGTCTTGAGTGCATGAGTGGTCCCTTCTACAGTCATTTGTAGACGACCTTTTTGCTTACCAATTTTGCTTCCTCTCTCAGGACAGTGGGATGCTTGTTCACCTGAACCTGCGGTCCCTTCACCTTCATGCTTGGCTCCTTGAGACTTAAACAAGCTTCGATTTGGTGTATCGGGCAAGATAGTCAAAGTCCTGGTGGAGGCGGGGAAGCCCTCCACGAGAACTACCTACTCTATGAAGTGGAAACGATTCTGCCTCTGGGCTACAGCGCACTGCATAGATGCTTTTGCCTGTGTGATTAACACTGTGCTGGAATATCTTTTATCCCTGTTGGAGTCGGGGCTCAGTTACTCCTCCATAAAAGTACACCTGGCCACTCTTTATGCCTACCATGTCCCTGTTCAGGGCAGAACAGTGGCTCAATTGGAGGTTACCCATGCCTGCCTTAGGGGCATTCTTCACGTAAAGCCCCCTATGAGAGACCCTGTGCCCCCTTGGGACCTCCCGTTCATCCTGGAGAAGTTTACCCTTCCGCCCTTCGAACTCGCCGCAGACTGTGGGCAGTGTGTTCTCTCTTGGAAAACGTTATTTCTAGGATCGTGGATATGTTGTTCATCCACACTCCTTGGCATGTCCCTTTCCCCTTTAAATCTTGCCAGAAGTCTTTAAGCTGGCTCCTCCCACCCACTCGAGTGGTATATATCTCAGCTCCGCCCCGTGACGCCAGATCTTTCTTTCCGCTGGATGATGCAGGTTTCCTCCCTCGTGCTCACTCATTTCATAGGCCCTGGCTTTCAAAACTAAGGTTTTACCGAAATTAAAACTCATTCGAGTTAGCAATCATGCTTTTGCATCCTCGATCATGGAAGAGAAATCTTCTCCAGGATTTCGCTGGTGTCCTTGCCGCCAGAAGATGTCGTGCACCGATCCCCATCTCACATGCGTGTACTGCCTAGGTGTCGGCCATGACACCTCATCCTGCAGTTATTGCTTGGCCTTCCATACTAATGTCCTGGACAACCGCCTGACACATTTGAAGTATGGGAGACCGGAGAAAAGGAATCCTCCGGTGAAGTCTAAGGAGGCTAGGTGCACAGGTTCTGCCAAGCAGCTGGAATGCATGAAGGCGTTCCAAGAAGAAGCCGCCCGCACTTCGGCGAATCAAAGCTTTTTCATTCCACTCTACCTGGGCTCCACCTTCACAGGTTATTTTAAGGAGTTGTGCCAGTCTTTCCCCACCCAGGGTGAGGTGCCTGCGGGCTTGCACTCCTCCCGCGCTCTCTCTCTCTCTCTCTCTCTCTCAGAACCCAGCTCGTTTTCATCTCGGCGAAGGCACTCTTGGAGAGGTCTCGGTCCCAGGAGCATGCGGTCTCAGCCTCTGTCGAGATCGCTTCCTTGGCCGCAGGCTTCACGGACCTTCCGTCTGGCCAGACGACCGAGAAAGTGGCCGATGAAGTCGAGATTGTTCCTCGGCAATAGGCACCCTCTGTGCGCGGCCGTGGCTGATTTCTACTGGGTGTCCGGTCCTTGTGTTCCCGATGAGTAGACCCAGCCTGCTGGTGTCCCTATCGAGGACCTGGTTCCAGATCCCCGGGTTCCACCGATTCTTCTGGTGTCTCCCTAGCGACCGAGTCGGACCGCCCGATCTCGGTTGAGGTCTAGAACCCCCTCGGCCAAACGGCCAAGGATGAGCCATAAGCACTCCAAAAAGAGGTGACGCCACAAGTCCTTCTCGGACAAGGACAGGCTCTGACGGAAACTCCGGCGCTACGAGGACCTTATGTGGCAACAGCTGATTTTGACCAGGCAGAAGCCGGCTCTGCCACCTACCCCGGCCATTACTTGGGTCTCGCCTCCCAGGCTGAAGCTGACCCCCTCCAAACCAAAGCCTTTGGTTCCCCCGCCCATGGGGCCGGCCCGTCCTCCAGTTCAGCCTTTTTCAGTCTCTCCACCAATAGTGGTGGAGCCGCCGCCTAAGCAGCCTGTGGGAGGGGCTCCTTCCAAAGAGGACCGCCCAGATACCGGGCTTCCCCGTCTCTCGGTCATGGTCACCCCGGACCATCCTCGATGGGTCGAGGGTGATTTGGGCGGCAGGCCGCTGTACCCAGATTCCTCGGACTCTGATGTCACCGGGCTCCACTCTCATCCCGGGGATGATGAGTCTTCCATTGGCACAGGGATGGAGGAAGGTCCTTCCTCCTTCCAAGGGATCCTCCATCTCATCTCTGATTCTACAGGGATGTCCCTGGAGCCCATCCAGAAAAAAGGCGGAGTACCCTCTCAAGGACAGCCTCAAGAGAAGGGATACTCCAACGGAGGCCTTTGCTGTGGCCGAGACCATTGTTGGTCCAGCACTCAAACTATGGCAGCACACTGCCTCATGTCCAGGACCGTCTGCCAGCATGGCCCGCAAGTACTCTGTGCCCATGGGCTCCCTTGTGGGGTTCACAGAGCACCCTTCAGCCGAGAGCCTGGTGACCGCCTCTGTGTTCAGGCGTACTGGCAGTTCTGCCGACACTGACCGTCCCCCCGATAAGGAGTCCAAGCTTTTGGACCATTCAGCGCGGAAAGTCTATGCGGCTTCCTCCTTGGGCCTTCATCAGGCCAGTTCGGCCGTCGTCATGGCACACTTTTCATGCCCTTCTTGGGTCATTAGATAAAGTCCTCCCACATCTCCCCACGGACATGCACACCACGGTTAAGCAGGTCCTTGACCAGGGCCATGCTGTTGCCAAACAGCAGCTCCTGAAGGCCCTGGACATTGGGGATTCTTGTGCTTGCTTGATGGCCACCGCAGGGACGTGGCTGAGGCTCTCCTCCTCCTCGTTGGATACTCAGCTTGTTCGGCCCAGGAGTGGCAGGTCGCCTACAACACATTGAGCAGTCCAGTGCCACCTAGGACACCACATCTGCCAAGAGTTCTTCAGGCAAGAACCAGCATAAGAAAAAGAAGCCTTTTCGGCACTCTTCCCCTGCGGTTCAGCAGTCCTCCAACCAAAGAGGACAGCAGCATCAGCAGCAGGCTCAAGCTTGGCGCCCTCGGCCCAAGCCTGGACCCCAACAGGCCCTCAAAGGAGACCGAGGCTCAGGTCCTGGAGCCTCCTCCTCCTCCTCTAAGCCTGCCCAGTGACGAGGTGGGGGTTCCCACCCCTATCTCCGTCACGCCAGCTCTGGGTCCTCCCTTGGGGGGCTGGCTGTGCCACTTCCTTTCTGCCTGGTCCGCTATCACTACAGACAGGTGAGTTCTCAAAGTGGTTGGTAAGGGACTGCCTTAAGAATTCAAGCAGTACCCTCCCAGCCGAGCCCACGCCCCTCGGGAAGAACGGATTTCCGCATGCACCCAGTCAGCTCTTCAAGATAACATTGCTCAGCTCCTCCTCAAGGAGGCAGTAGCTGTCGTGGCGGATCTGTCTGCATACCCAGGCTTTATCTCCAGTTTCTTCTTGGTGCCCAAGCGGACCGGGGGGGGGGGGCTGGTGCCCCATTCTAGATCTCCACGACCTGAATCAGTTTCTCAGGTCACGCACTTTTTGGATGGTCACTCTGTTGTAGATCATACCATCCTTGGAGCGAAACATGTAGTTCTGTTAACTGATCTGCAGGACGTGTTCTTTCATGTCCCAAAAATCTCCATCCCATCAGCGGGTCCTCCGCTTCAGGGTCGAAGGGACCCTGTACAAGTTCCGAGCCATGCCATTTGGCCTGTCATCAGCCCCATGGGTCTTCACCAAATGCATTGCAGTGGTGGCGGCCCATCTCCGGCGTCGGGGAGTCAGAATTTACACCTACTTCGATTGCCTCCTGGCAGGTTCCACCCAACAGGAGGTGGAGAGGTCCAGGGATCTGGCCCTCCAGACCTGCCCCCAACTCGGCCGCCTGATCAACGAGGCGAAGTCAGAACTCGTGCCTTCCCAGGTGACGGGCTTCATCGGGGCAGAGCTCAACTTTTGTCAAGCCAGAGCCCAGCAGACAGGGTGGAGGTTCTCTCCTCCTTTGCCCAGTCATTTCTGGTTGGGCACTTCCAGGACTTTCTGCGCCTTCTGGGTTGCATGGCGGCATGCACCTCAGTGGTCCATTGGGCCCGGTTTCACATGCATCCCCTCCAGTGGGAGCTGGTCGCCCAGTGGTCTCAGCACCATGGTCATTTCGATCAGCTGATCACTGTAACCCAGAAGATGTGGGACACTCTCCAGTGGTGGACCGCCCCAGACTGGTTGCAGGAGGGGATCCCATTTGTTCGCCCCCCGCCAACGATCATCCTTATGACCGATGCTTCTCTCATGGGCTGGGGAGCCCACATGGGGGACAACAGGGCCCACGGGTTCTGGACCTCCGAGGAGTCCCGATGCCACATCAACCTGTTGGAGCTCAGAGCAGTCAGACTGGTACTGTCAGCTTTCGCTCCTCAGCTCCAGGGTCAAGTGGTTCAAGTCCAAACGGATATAACCACGACCATGTACTGCCTCAATAAACAAGGCGGCATGCACTCCCATCTGCTTTGCAAGGAGGTGCTCCACATCTAGACCCTCATAAGCCAGTTGGAGGCGGATCTCCTAGCCATCCATGTGGCAGGAGCCTCGAACCAGCTGGCAGATGCTCCTAGCCGTATAGGCCAGACATCCCACAAGTGGTCTCTCCATCCAGAGGTAGCTTACAGCCTGTTCTCCCATTGGGGCAAACCGATGGTGGACATGTTTGCCTCCAGGGAAAACATTAAGCTGAGGCTGTATCATGCCCGCCCCCCTCAGCAGGGCTCGCTGCAGGGGGATGCCTTCTCAAGGCTGTGGACCCTAGGGCTCCTCTACGCCTTCCCTTCATTTCCCTTGATCCACAAGGTGTTACTCAAGGTGAGGAGGGACAAGGCAAAGGTGATTTTGGTAGCCCTAGACTGGCCACGCCATTTCTGATATCCAGATCTCCTCAGCCTCCGCTGTAGGCTCCCAGAGCGGCTTTGTACATCCCCAGACGTGATATCTCTGAACCAGGGGAAGGTCTTCCATCTGGACCTTCAATCCCTGCACCTCACAACCTGGTACCTGAGTGGCTAGAGTTCCAGGCTTTGGGTCTTTCCGTAGATGTCTATACCGTGGTGGAGGCGTCTCAAAAGGAATCGACCAGGAAATGTTATGCCTTCAAATGTAAAAGGTCTTCTATTTGGTGTCAGGGTAAGGGTCTGGACCCCCTTATCCTGTTCTGTGGCTAACATTCTCGACTGCCTTTGGTCTCTCTTCAGAGGGGGTCTACGGTCATCGATCCTTAGGGTGCACCTGGCAGCCATTTCTGCTTACCGGGCACGGGCCGGTCAGCTGACATTGGTGCAGGAGACAGTGGTCGGGTGCTTTTTCAAAGGCCTGGATCACATATCCCCTCTGGTGCATGAATCTCCACCTCCGTGGGATCTACTGCTGGTATTGGCAGAGCTCATGGGAAGCCATTCAAACCAATGCACAAGTGTGAGCTGTCATACTTGTCGTGGAAGACTGCCTTCCTGGTGGCTATCATGTCTGCAGATGGACAGGGGAGCTTTGGTGGACTCCCCATATCTCGTCTTCCACAGGGACAAAGTTGTCCTGCACCCCCACCCGAAATTCCTTCCGAAGGTAGTGTCGGAGTTTCACCTTAACTAGGTGTTGAGTCTGCAGGTATACTACCCTAATTGCACATCGGAGGCCAAGTACAGGCTCCATACTTTGGACCTGAGTCATGCTCTCTCCTATTATAAGGAGAGTACGGCGGAAATTCGTGGAGAGGTTCGCCAGCTGTTTGTCACCTATGCTGAAGTCGCTTCTGGCAGACCTGCAGCCAAACGGACCATAGCAAGATGGATTACATCATGCATAGGTCTGTGCTATGAGTTGTCGGGCAAAGAGCTCCCAGAGGGATAAGAGCTCATTCTACCCGCCATACTGCTGCATCGGTGGCTGCTTCCAGCGACATCCCTATCCAGGAAACCTGTCTGCTGCTACCTGGAAGTCAGCAAACACCTTCATTACCCACTACCACATCGACCTTGAGTCATGCCGGAATGCTGGTTTTGGGACCTCAGTTCTCCAATCTCTGTTCCCTAAGTAGGGGGTGTGCACCTTGCCTCCCTCCTCCCGGAGAACTGCTAGGAGTCTGCCACAGAATGTGGATGAACAACATATCCACGCTCCTAGAAGAACAGGTTACTCACCTGTAACTGTAGTTCTAGGTGTGGTAAATGTTGATCATCCACATGTACCCACCGACCTCCCTGGCTGCGGATGCAGACTACCTGGCTTCCAGCGGGCTAAGATCTGGCATCATGGGGCAGAGCCGAGGTATATACCACCCGGGTGGGTGGGAGTAGCCAGCTTGAAGACTTCCGATGAGCCTTAAAGGGGAAGGGACATGCCAAAGAATGTGGATCAACAACATATACCACTTCTAGAACTACTGTTACAGGTGAGTAACCTGTTCTTTTAGCTGCTGTTACTTCTGCTCCAAGGATTTCTGAGCTGCAGGCCCTGATGTGTAAAGAGCCTTATTTGATTTTTCACAGACAGGGTAGCTTTGCACACCAATCCTAAGCTTCTCCCCGAAGTAGTGTCTGAAATGACGTTGAACCAGTATGTTTAACTCTGTCAACTACCCTGACCACTCCAGTCGTGGTGAGGTGCTTCTCCATACATTGGATGTTCATCGCTCGTTGCGATTTTACTTGTCTAGGACCAAGGGGACCAGAATATCCAATCAGTTGTTTGCTTCCTTTGCCCCATGTTCCTTGGGCAATCCAGTTTCTAAGCAGACTCTTTCTGTAGGTGGCTGGTGCACTGCATCACATTCTGCTGCCAAAAGCACAACAGAACCCTATCTGGCCCGATCAGGAGCCGTTCTACCAGAGCAGTGGCAGCCTCCTTTGCAGCCCTGAAGAGGGTATCTACTTCGGATATTTGTGCGGCAGCCATATGGCACTCGGTCCACACTGTCATCAAGCACTACAGTCTAGACATCTCCTCTAGACGCAGAACTGGCTTCGGCCTAGTAGTTTTGCAGGGTCTGATCTCCTGTGGATGTACCTCTTTTCCTTCCTATGTTCCTGTTCTACCTCCCCAGGCAGTTGTCTTCAGTTTATACTGCTTGGGACTCTGTCCTTTATCTGTTACCTGCTGCAAGACCTTCCTCTCGAAGTAAGATAGTACAGTTACATAAGAACTTACCGTAACAGCAGATCTTCGAGAGAAGCTCTTGCAGCAGGTATACCTCCCTCCCACATTCCCTCTGCAGATCTCGCTCTGCATGCACCTAGCACTTTGTCTGGCTGCTGGATGAGAAATTGCCTTTCGCTGTTACCCATTTGGATCTCTGGTATTTTGTCTGCCAGTGCTTCCGGCAGCACAAGAACTGGAACATGCTGGGGACTGCCACCTGCTAAGGAAGTGCACCTTGGGGTTCCACAGGGATCAATCCAAGGTCCTCTACTCTTTAGCCTCTTCATCAACTCCACCTCAATGGCTTGCTCAGCAAGCACAGTTCTCTATGCTGATGATGCAGTGATTTCAGTCGCTGGCAAAGACCAACAATCCATCACAACTGAACTCCAAAGCAGCTTCCAAAAGCTTGAATCTTGGTTTATGGAAAACAAGATACTACTAAACGTCAAAAAACAGTATGCTCTTCACCACCTCCCAGAGCAAAAAGAAATACCTGCCCCTTCGTATTGATAACCAAAAGGGTAAAATCCTAGACCAAGTATCTGACTTAAAGTAACTCACTTCAGATATCTCGGCATTACCTTTAATGACATGCTCACCTTTTCAAACCGCATTTACTCTGTCATCAAAACTGCAAATATAAAACTTGGTGTACTTTATCGTCACAAACATTCAGTGACAGCGGATGCACTCAGACTAGCCACCAGTAGCTTAATACTGTCTACCATTGACTATGGGTTTCCTACATATTGGGCGGGCACAAAAACTGCTCTTAGCAGGTTCAACACACTCCTCAGTAAGGCCTGTCGTCGTTCTTTGGGGGCTACTCTCGACGCCCACACCTGCTCGCTGTACACTGAAACTTGGTGGCTCCCACTCCACCTTAGAGGGCAATACCAAAGCTGCCTACTTCTTAAAAAAAAAAAACTACTACTTGGACTGACATCCCCCCACACTGGGCGAACACTTTAAGCTAGCTGTCCCAGTGAAATCTACCCGTAGTGCAGTCGCTGACAAGATGGTGATTCCTTTCAAAAGAACGAAACTTACCAAGAACTTCTGTGCTGTATCAAGGTCCAAAATGGTATAATGAACTGCCTGCTGTCCTCACTGATACTACCAAGATTAGTACCTTCAAAGGTGGGCTCAAATCTCTCCTTGACTCTAAAATGAATTGTACCTGCCTGCGCTAATGTGATAGTACCGTGCCCCCAGTTTTCCATTTACCTACACCCCCTCTGCATCTTTCAGCTATATACCACTTTTTTTCTTAACCCACTTCCCTTCTCCAAATTACCTGACAATGACCTCACTTGGTTGAAAGCTCTACCTCTCTCCCACCTCAGACAATGCCACCTTCAGCTGATCCCACCCCCCCCTTATCTAATCAGTCTATCTGTTAATATTTACTAATTTGATGTGTATACGTTCAAATTTTAATATTACTGCCTGTGTATATGCTACAATGTTTTTTTGTCTGTAAACCTTGTATTTTTGTAATGTTTGTTCAACACTGATGTGGAACCTTTGAAAATGAGCCCTTGACTCCAAGGTATTAATCCCAGACTGAAATAAATAAATAAAAATATACCATGTGGGACGTCGGGGGTGGGGCTGATGTTGGGGAGGTGCAGTCCTCGCTGGGTACTGCTGTAAAATGTTTGCTGTGGGGTCCTGCCACCGTCCGGCGTCGGTCCTATATGCATTTCCTGCTGCAAGAGCTTCTCTCGAAGATCTATTGTTACTGTAAGTTCTTGCGTAACTGTACTTTATTTCCTTTGGTGTTCCTTTGACTCCCCTTGTCTGTCTTCGATGGAACAATGGAAGCTGGGGTTCACATTTGTGTTCAGTCCTAGCAGAAGCTGTCGCCCACTGACTTGCACAACATCTGCTTGTACTGCCTTGCCGAGCAGCATGACTTGGCTGGGTGCAGCCTTTGTCTCAGCAGGCTTTCTGATTCCTTGAGGACAGGAAACTCTGACTTTTGCTGGGTCAGCCTTCAGAACAGGGTCTGATTAACCACCCAGAGGGTTGCAAGAAGGCCTCTGCTGTTGCCAAGTTTGCCCAACAGCTTGCAGCCTGTGAGGCCGAAGCAGTGGTTGCCATGGTAGGCCCCTCGGTCTAGGCACTGCCCCCAAGATGGGTCCAGAATCGGAGTGTCATTCACTGGAGTAATAAAGGACATGTGTTAGGCCCTCCAGACCCCGGGGGAGAGTCCAGCCTACCATAGTGCTAAGCACAACCACTGTCCATGCCAATCGTGGGACTAGGAGAGATTGCGGCCCTCCCGGTCTCTCAACTCACCTGACCACTCGACAGTGGTCGACTGCCCCTCGGTGGAGGGAGCAGGTCAGGCAGGTTGAAGACTCTTTGATATCCCTGTTGAGCCAGTTGACTTTGACTCCGGTAAAGCAGACCGTGGAAATTTTGCTGGAGCCCATCGACGAGTTGTCTTGCAAGGTCAAGAATTCCATCTCGAAGACCCTGGCGCTTCCTGGTCCACACTCAAAAGGACATGGTCCAGTTGGTGGTCCTGTCCAGTCCTCATCAGGAGCCACCTCCACAGGTGGTTGAGCCTTTTATAACCACGCTGCTTAATGCGGGCAGGCATGTGGTGTACGACAGTCAGCCAGAAGGTTCCCTTGCCATCTGTCATCTGGTTGACTGTTGGTCATGATCAAGATGTCTTATCAGGGTGTTCTTGTTCTTTATTTGCTCGACTGAGAGGCATCGCTGTTGTGGCATCTCGACCACCTCCTCATTCTCAGGTGAGGAGAGGCACCATCGCTAACTGTGCTGGTGTTACGAGGAGGTCCTCTGACAACAGTGGGTCATTGCGGGGCAGGGTAGGGCTCTGCCACTTGGACCTATGATTCCCTGGCAGCTGCCAGTGGTGCCCATGCCATTCCACGTTTGACGGGTGCTTCCTGCAGTTGTTTTTCCGCCTCTACAGGTGGCATTGCCACCACCACAGCCAACGGTGGGCACTCCAACCAAGGATGCCTGTTCAGCCACTGGCTTGCCAGGCTGATTGTTGGTGCAGATCACCCTGGGGAGGGACATCCGGGTGGTCCATGGTTAGCAATGGTCGAGGATCCTTTTTAAAAGAGTCCTTGTATGACTCTGAGCATGCATCCATGATCTCCTCTGGGACTCTCCTTCTTGGCTGGGGTTTGGTCAGGGAGCTATCCACTGAGCATGGGCCAGTATCCTTCGGGACTCTTTTCCATCTGATCTCCAGAGTCCATGTTGGTCCTACTAGGGCCAGTCCATAAAAGGGCTAAGTACCTTTTACGGACAGTTTTATATGGGGACAATTTCCCCACGGGTTGCCTTTTCCATGGCTGAAGCCATTTTGGGACCGGTCCTGCAGCTGTTTATTTATTTACTTAGTTTTTGTTAACCGGGTAGGTGCACTAGCCATAAAATGACTATTTTCAGGCACGACCCGGGAGAGTACAACAAAAGGAGAACAGTTGAACAACAGCAACATGGGTACAATAATACAAATAGAGGAACAGTACAGCAGTGCTACAAAAATACAATGGGTAGAAACAACAAAAAATAATGGCAAGCATTATACAGATAATGGCAGTAAGATATATAAGTGCAGAAACCATGGACCCGACCTGTGGAGTGAAAGGGTTAATAAGATAGTAAGGTTATATAGAGAGAAATGTGAGGAATGTTCAAACATAACAAGAAAGACTGACAGAAGGAAAGTCAGGGGTGGTAACTGGCAAAACAACAGTGGATGGTCAGCAACAAGGTTCAAGAAGGAAGAGAGCTAGTAGTCAAGAAGTTATTTACAAAGAGAAGGACAAATATGGAGAGGGGAAGAGGAGACAGTCTTGGAGCTGGATTAGAGTAGGGGTGACATTACTGGTAAGTCTCGGGAGCTTCAGGTTTGGGTCAAAGCATGTACAAGCATCAGCTAAGGATAGATAACGACGATATTCACTTTTAAATCCAAAGTGAGACTGTGACGGCATCCCGCATCCTGCCTGGTACCCTCTGCTCCTATGGTGTGCAAGTGTGCAGTCCCTACCAGGTCCCTTTCTGTGTTCTCAGATTACCCATCTGTGGAGGATCTGGTCATAGACTCTGTGTTCTGCGGGTCTGGACACCAGGGAAATATAAACACATCTACAGACAAGGAGTCCTGTAACACTGACCTTGCCACTAAAAAGGTGTACGCTACAGTCTCTTTGGTCTCTGTCAGGCTAGTTATGCCATGATGATGGCCAACGTTTGTACTCCCTGATGGGAGTCTTTGATAAGTCCTCCCTCCTTCACCTTCCCTATGAACGACATGAAAAAGAAGCCAAGAAACAGGCTTTCCAGTACCGGTCTTTTCAGCCACAGCCTCCTTGGCAGCAGCCCCAGCAGGGGAAGTACCAGGCCTGGCATCCCAAGCTCAAGTCCAGTGGCCATGTTCCTGAGAAGGGGGAGCAGGGGTAGCGCTGCGTTGCTGTCTGCAGTCATCTGTGCCCCCGCACAAGGTGCCCAATGATGGGTCGGGGGATGACATCCCCTCCACCTGTCCTTGTCTGTGCTCCCTGTCACAGGTCAGCTACATCATGTCTTGCCACGTTGGTCCACTATCACAATGTACAAGTGGTTATTGGACGTAGTGGGCAGAGGTTTGCCTATGTACTTCAAGGCTCTCCCGCCTTACTGCCTCCATGCTCCTTGAGAATCAAGAATGTTGCAGGACACCCTCTCCACCCTTCGGGTGGAGATTGCTCAGCTCCTTGTAGAAGGGGCAAGAGCCTGCACAGTTTGAACCAGTTCATGCAGAAACTCAAGATCATTTTCGAGATACAGCTCTTGCAGCAGGTTACACCATTAGGACTGAAGCTGTCAAGCGTCAGGACTCACGAAATTTTCTAGCTAGCAGTCTTCAGCTGGGGACTGCCTCCGGCGTCAGTCCGCCCGGCGGCCAGGCGTGGCTCCTAAGGAGGTGGTCCCGCCACAATCCCTAGTTCTTTTCCTGCCGTCGACATCGCAGCATCGGCCTCACGGTCACTCTCTAGCACGCGACGACTAGGACACTCCAAAGTTTTTCTTCCTTTTCTCATTGGACTCGTCTGATGTCCTCTCCGAACACCTCTTTGGAGGGTCATCCATCCAAGTGTGCCTGCGGCAAGCAGATACCTTTTATGGATCCTCAGTCAGCCTGTGTGCGCTGCCTGGGCCCAGACCACGACACCCAGGCCTGCTCCTTCTGCCAAGGCTTCAACAGCCAAACTAGGATCTGCCACCAGAAGGCCCTTCAGGCTTTTTTCTTCTTGAGGAATGACTCAAAGCGATGGATAAAGACCCTTCCTCCAAGGTGGAGTCGTCTGGGAAGTCCCATAGACATCGTGAAAAGCACCGTGGGAAGGCAAGACCCAGAACCCCTTCTAGAGCCTCGGATTCCCGAAGCTCTGGCTCCAGTTCTGACCGCTCCCCCTCCAGGGCTCGCTCTCAGGCTCCCCCGGTTTTGGTTAGGTTGTCCAGCGGTTCCTCCTCTCTGCAGCATGTTAAGACCTCCAGGCCTGTAACTTCATCCACTCCGTCCAAGGCCTCGTCCAGGTCAGGGGAGCGCCACGAGTCATCCTCCCGTCGTCAGAAATCCGACTTCAGGTCAGTCTCCCAACCGCCGCCTCCCCAGCGCAAGACCAAGGAGCTGACCTCCCTGAGCAGTCGTCCGGACTAGCGACAGGTCCATCTCCATGGGCATTCCCGGAACGGCTCCGGTCTCAGCACCCGTCGCCCGGTCAGGCGTTCGCCCCCAAGGACGTCGGCCGGGGGACCGATGTCTGCTACTGCAGAGGGAAGGACCATGCCACCACCTACCGACATTGGTCGGAAGGTGTCATCATCGTCTGACACTACCCAGCCCAAAGACCAGGCCGGCGACTCTGGTACCGTCGAGCTCCCACGGGAACCCTCCCCGGAGCAGGAGCCCCCGACGCCCGACCCTGGTGACAGACCACCCGCTCCCGGCCCATCTTCTGGCTTGAATCTGATGGAGGTGAAGGAGCTCTTCACTTTGTGGTGGGACACCATCAAGAAGGATGTGGTCACCGCACAACCTCCTCCTACGCCGGCTACCTGTTCAACGCCTGCGCCCCCACCCAGGGGGTCAGCAAGCCGGTCATCAACCCGTAAGGAGCCAGCATCCCCTCCTAGGGGCAGATCTTCGGACAGAAGAAGGCCTCCTTCAAGATCCACTTCAGGGTCCCCCAGCCCCAAGAGATTCAGACGGCGTCGGTATACCCCGTCCGAGGAGGACTCCAGATCTGACACCTTTGGGTGCTCCAGATCCCCTTCTCCGATCAGCGTCTCTTCTCCAGACCCACATGACCTCCTCAAGTCCTCTCCGGATGACCCCTCATTCGCTGAGATCATGCGACATATCCAGGAGAATATGGGGTGGGACGCTGAAGAGCTGGACCCCGAAAGACAACGCCTTGCCCACTACCTTCGGCAGAAAGATCCAAAGCCTGTGGTAGAGCCACCTTTGGTGGACACCTTCGGGGACGTCACCAAGGCTGCGTGGAAGTGTCCACATTCGACTCTGGCAGTGCCGAAGAAGGCTGACCACCTGTACAAGGCCCCAAAGGAGGACCAGTACCTGGCGAACCATCCTCTGGCCGAGTCCCTGGGCATTACAGCCTCACATGACCGGTCTCAAAAACCGCAGCACTTGAGCACACAGCCACTGGACCTGGAGTCCAAACAGCTGGACGTTTTGGGTAGGCACACGTGCGCGGCTGCGACTTGCGCCATCAGGTCGTTAAACTACCTCACCCACATGGTTAAATTCCAGAACGCATTGTGGGAGCAGGGACAGGACCTGGTTGAAAAAATGCCAGACGGTGGTCAAAAGGAGGAGCTGTTAACCCTCCTCTGTACGGGTTCGGACGTGGGAACCCAAGTGCTTAGAGCCGCATACGACTCTGTGAACTCTGCGACCAGAGCTGCAGCCTCAGGCGTGTGTCTCCGGAGACGCTCGTGGCTCCGTGTCTCCGGGTTTACCCCGGACGTCCAGAAGAATATCATGGAAGTCCCTTACCATGGCGAAGTTTTGTTTGTTGAGGCCTCTGAGAAGGTGATTACCAAACTGCAGGATGCCGGGAAGGCGGTTAGATCTGTGCAGGCCTCGACTCAGTTCCTTACGCAACTACCAGAGTCGTTTTGCAGCCAGACCCAAAGGCAACAACCACGTTCCGGCCAGCAACAAAGGGGCTCCTTCACCCGGAAAGCCCAGGCTAAGACATCCTCAGGCAGAGGCCAACGAGTTACAAAGTGGGCCCAACCTGCAGGGATCCAATGCTGCCACAGCATGACTCCTTCCCGGCCCCCGCCCCTCCTCAGGATCAACAGGAAATGAAAGTCGGGGGTCGCATCCCATGCCACCTGCCAGGGTGGCGGTCGATCACCACCGGCAGGTGGGCGCTACAGTTGGTCGAAAAAGGCCATTATATAGAATTCGTAGACAACCCGCCCACAAGGCCTCCTCTGCTTTCCCGCTACTCGGGTCAGCACGCCCTGTTCATAGAGCAGGAAGTGCTTACGCTTCTAGAAGAAGAAGCTTTGGAGCACGTTTCAGGGAACCAGAGAGGGTTAGGATATTCGCACTTCTTCCTGGTTCCAAAGAAAACAGGGGACTTCCATCCGATTTTTGGACCTCACGACCTCAATCTGTCGGTCGACTACAAACGCTTCCGCATGGTGACCCTTCCAGGTCTAATCCCCATGCTGAAGAAGGACGCCTTCTTGGTGTCTCTGGACATGCAGGATGCTTACCTGCACATCCCTATAGCTCAAGTGCACAGGAGGTTCCTGTGCTTCGAGTTCCAAGGCTGCCATTATCAGTTCCGAGCACTTCCCTTCAGGCTGTCGTCGGCACCCTGGGTATTTACCAAGTGCATGGCAGTCGTGGCGGCGTCTCTGAGAAGACAGGGCCACTACGTGTTCCCGTACCTGGACGACTGACTTCTCATGGCTCCCTCCAAGGAAGCATTGTTCATAGCCATTCAGCGTACCCAGGCCATTTTTCAGTCCCTGGGCATCCTCGTCAACTACGAGAAGTCTCTCCTGGTACCGATTCAGAAGTTGCAGTTTATAGGGGCAGTTCTGGACACTGTCGAGGGAAAAGCCTTTCTTCCCGAGGACAGAGCGGAACGCATTCGGTCCCTCATCAGGGACCTGTCAGCGAAGAAGACCATCCCAGCCAGACTGGTCCTTCACCTGCTCGGACACATGGCTGCGGCCATTTCAACAGTCCTGATGGCAAGACTTCACATGCGGGTAACCCAGTGGATGTTAAGGGTGCAGCAGGACCAAAGGCAAGACCATCTGCAGCAGCCAGTCCGAATCACGAAGATCGTGATTCGGGACTGGCAATGGTGGTTAGACCTGGGAAACCTCTCTGTGGGGGTTCCCTTCACAGCGTCGTCTCCAACTGTAACTCTCTCCACAGACCCCTCAGGGCTCGGATGGGGAGCGCACCTGAACGGGGTAAGGTCTCAGGGCACATGGTCAATCCAGGAATCTCCTATCCACATCAATATACTGGAGATGAGGGCGGTCCTTTACGCCCTGCAAGCCTTCCAGTCGGAGATCCCACCGAGTACTCTCCTGTTACAGACAATACTGCGGTGATGTATTACCTCAACAAACAAGGAGGCACACACTCTTACCCCCTTTGCAGGGAGGCCATGAGAGTGTGGGGAGTGGGTAATACAGCACGGGGAAAACCTTATAGCAGTTCACATCCCCGGGGTGGACAATACCATTGCAGACAGCCTGAATCACTCTCAGGCCAGAGTCCACAAGTGGGAGCTTCTACAGGAGGTGGCAGAGGATCTGTTTCTCAGATGGGGCACTCCAGAATTAGACCTTTTCATGTCCCCATCCAATGCAAAACTGCCCAATTTTTGCTCGCTAGATCCAGGGCCTGGTGTTTTCTGGCGAGATGCGTTGTCCCTCTGCTGAGCGAGCAGATTCCTCTACGCCTTCCCTCCTTTCCCGTTGATCCAGAGAGTTCTCCTCAAACTTCGCAGGGAGCATGCGACGCTTATCTTGATGGCGCCTTTCTGGCCCAGGCAAATCTGGTTCCCCCTCCTGCATCAGCTATCCCGGGAACCTCCACTTCCTTTGCTGATCAGCTCCCATCTGTTGTCTCAGGAGGAAGGTTCACTAGTCCATCCGGACTTGCGTTCGTTGAACCTACATGCCTGGCTCCTAGAGACATAGCCATGATGTGACATGGGGTCTCGCAGGAAGTGGCGGAAGTACTTTCTGCCGCTAGAAAACCGGCAACATACACCATGAAGTGGCTCAGGTTTTGCTTGTGGGCTCAAACGCGTGGCTTCTCGCCCTTAGACTGTCCCGAGGAGCTGGTTCTGGAAAACCTGCTTTCACTTTTCCAATCCCGACTAGCTTACTCCTTGATTAAGGTGCATTTGTGCACAATTTCGGCTTATCATGCCCCCATAGGCCATCGTATGGTGGCCCAAGTGGACACTACTCGTGCCTTTTTAAGGGGGGTCCTCCACCTTAGGCCACCTATCAAGGACCTGGTTCCTCCTTGGGACTTGCCCTTTGTCCTGGAGCAGCCTACGCTGCCACCTTTTGAACCAGCCGCGGATTGCGAGCTGCGTTTTCTGTCGTGGAAAATGTTGTTTTTAGTTGCAGTTACTTCGGCGAGAAGAATCTCCGAATTACATGCACTCATGTGCAAAGAGCCCTATTTAATTTTCCACCAGGATAGGGTATCCCTGAGGACAAATCGTAAGTTTCTGCCTAAGGTGGTTTCAGCCCTTACCCTTAATCAGGATATCGACTTACCAGTGTACTTTCCCAAGTACACCAATCGAAGAGAAGCACTGCTTCACACCTTGAATGTTCACAAGTGTCTCAGATATTATCTGACCAGAACCAAACAGCACCCGAAAGCGGATCAGCTCTTTGTCTCCTTTGCTGAGAGGATGAAAGGGGCTCCTGTTTCTAAACAGTCCCTTTCACGTTGGCTCATCCAGTGTATCTCTTTCTGTTATGACAAGCGCAGCAAACCCTTGCCGGGTGCGGTCAAGGTCCATTCTACCAGAGGAGTGGCCACCTCCTTTGCAGCCCTGAAGAATGTTTCCACTTAATCTATTTGTGCTGCAGCTACCTGGAGCTCGGTGCATACCTTTATTAAGCAGTACAGCCCGGATATCGCTTCAAGGCAAAGGGCAGATTTAGGCTACTTAGTCCTCCAGGGACTTCTGTCCTAGGCTCGAACAGGGGTTGTAATCTCTGCCTTTCCTCCTCCTGATGGCGTAAGATTATAAGCTGTTGCTTGAGATCAGTCCTAATGGTGTAACCTGCTGCAGAGCTGTATCTCGAAGAAGATAGTACAGTTACATAAGAACTTACTGTAACAGTAGATCTTCGAGAACAGCTCTTGCAGCAGATACCTTCCCGCCCACCATTCCCCCTTGGAGGAGGCAGGTTATAGCCTAACATCCATATTTCGGGATGGAACGATTTGTTTTTCAGTCTTGGCCATCTGATGGCAGATCCTCGGTCTCCTCTTCTGATGTCATCCAGCGGCCGGGAGTCTCCGGCGGGAGAACTGGGGATTGTGGCAGGACCGCCTCCTTATGTACTACGCCTGACGTCGGGGGCAGGACCGACGTCTGAGGCGGTCCCCGCTGAAGACTGCTAGCTAGAAAATTTCCGTGGGGTCCTGACGCCTGACCACTTCAGTCCTAATGGTGTAACCTGCTGCAAGAGCTGTTCTCGAAGATCTGCTGTTATGGTAAGTTCTTACGTAACTGTACTTTCCAGATGGTCACTCTGTATTAGATCATTCTGTCACTGGAGTAGAACATGAAAGATGCATTTTTTCTACATCCCAGTCTTTCAGTCCTACCACTGACACTGAGGAGGAGGGCTACTGTACCAGTTCCAGGTCATGCCCTCCAGCCACCCCTCAATGCCCAGGATCTTCACAAAGTGAATGGCAGTGGTGGCAGCCTACCTGCACACCTTAGGGTCGGGGTGTAACCCTACCTGGATGACTGGCTGTTACCTGGTCCATCTAGAGAGGTGCAGAGGTCTGGCCCTCTAGACTTACTGAAATTTGGACCTATTGGTCAACCGTGACAGGTCCAAACTGATAACCTACGCAGGTGAGCAAGTTCATCTGGGCAGAACTAGACTTCCAGCAGGCCACGTCCCACCTCCCTGTGGACCAGACACTAAATCTTACTTCTTTTGCCAGATCATTTCAGGTTGGGTTCTCGCACCCTGCACTGGGTTTCCTGAGGCTGCTGAGGTACGTGGCATCTTGCATCAGTGTGGTCCATTGGGCCCACTGGCAGATTTGCCACCTCCAGGGGGAGTTGGATCTACCATGGTCCCAGCACCTAGGCCACTTGGGCCAGCCAATCAAAGTGACCCAACTAATGTTGGATGCCACCCAGTGGTGGCAGATCCCAGAACACACCATCATTCTCCTGACAGACGCATATCAGGCAGAGTGGGGAGCACACCTGAGAGACCAGAGAGAGCCCATGGGAAGTCCCACCAACATATAAGCCTGCTCGAATTCCATGCATTGCATCTCCTGTTGGTGGAATTCACTCCTCTAGTAAGGGGTCAGGTCATGCAGTTCAAAACAGTTCAAATGTAGGTGTACCCTAAGGGTCTATCTTATGATCACTACTTTTCAGCCTATTTATAAACCACTTACCTGCTGCCTGCAGATCGACCAACATAATACGTTATGCAGATGATGCTGACATCTTCTCTGGAAATAAAGCCTGGAGAAGCAGAGGCTTCAGACAGACTTTCTTGCCATTGGAACATGGTTCACTTCCAACTTGCTTGTGAATGAAAAAGACCAATTCTAGGGACATGGATATGTTGTTCATCCACACTCATTGGCAGTATCCTTGCCGCTTTAAATCTTGCCGGAAGGTCTTCAAGCTTGCTCCTCCCACCCACCCGGGTGGTATAACTCTCGGCTCCGCCCCATGACGCCAGATCTTCCTTACCGCTGGAAGCTCAGGTTCTCCTTAACGCTTCCATGCTTGACGACTGGTTCCTATTTCTCCGCTTATGGATTTAAAAATAAAATTTTGCAAAAAGACTTCAGTCTTCTATCCTCAGCTGTCATGGCGGACAAATCGACTCCCGTTTCGGAGATGCCCATGCGGGCAGAAGATGTCTCGGACGGATCCTCACTCCACGCGGTGTATACTGCCTAGGCCTTGAGCACGCACCCGCGGGCTTGCGACCTGTGCTCATCTTTCTCGACCTCGTCCTCAGAAGCCGTGCTGCCGATTGCAACTGGGCGTCCCGAGCGTTTCCCTCGGTGAAGTCCAAGGAGGCCTGTTGGCGTGTGTCGTGGGCGGCGGGTCTTAGCGGATCAGCTCGAGCGGATGGTCGCCTCGAAGAGGAGGCGCACGGCCGATCTTCCTCGCCGCGGCATTTATCCCGCCTTCTGGGTTCTTCCTACACGGCTTTTTAAGGAGCTTTGTCTGTCCCTCTCCACTAAAGGAGAAGGGCCTGCGCTCTGCGGACCTTATTCTCGGTCCAAAAAGAGGGTCAGGTAGTCCTCCGTCGACGCTTTGGGAGCGAAAGGTCCCTTCCCGGGCCGCCGACTGTCGGCTTCGTCGATCACCGCTTCGCCACTGGCCTCACGGTGTCCCCGCCAGGTCAGTTGACCGAGACTCCTACCGATGAAGTCGAGATTTTCTCGACCCATTGGACGGGCTGTCGCCTTAGCAGCCGAGATTCCCCTCTCCCCGGTTCCCCGGGAGGAGTTGAGGATCCCGTGGGCTCGCCTGTGCCTCCGGTTCCGGAGCCCTCGGATGGACCTTCCGAGCTGAAGGGAGTGCCGGTTCCGGCCGACACCTCCCCGCACCGACCCCGGAAATTCCGGGACTCTCGGTCTCGGACCTCTTCGCGGTCCAGCCGTTCCCACCGTCATAGGCGGTCTCGGTCTCGCACTGCTGTAAGCGGCGTCGCTGGCCGTCCTCGTCCCCTCCTCCTCGGATGATGGGAGGCTTCGCGAATTACGCCGACGGCACGAGACCTTATGTTGCAACAGCTTCTCCTGGCCGGAATAAGCCGACCGCGCCTTCCCGCCATTAAGTGGCTGTCACCGAACGGCCGACACAACCCCGACTTGTCCGAGGAGCTATACCAGGCCGGTTGTTCGGCCAAACCAGCTGCTCCACTGATTCGTGTGAACCTCCGCTCCACAGCCACCAATTGGGGTTCGACCAAGGATTCGGTCGGCTAAGGGTTTACCCCATCGGCTGTCAGTTACCTCACTCCCGACCCCACTCGTCGCAGGTGAAGGGTGGCTCAGGCCAGAGGCAGCTTTTCGAGGACTCTTCCGAGTCCGAAGAGGATTCCTCCTTCTTCTCCAAGCGACTGGACTTGGAGTCTTCAGGAGGTCAGTCAATGGACGATAGCCCGTCGTCCTTCCTAGGACTGCTTCGGCTCATCTCGGAGTCTACCGGGATGGAGCTCGAACCCGTTTCCAACGGGCCAGGTATCCTCACGGAGATTCTGGACCGAGGGATTCTCCGACGGAGGCCTTCCGTGGCCGAGGCCATAGTGGGTCCGGCACTGGAACTTTGGTACGCCCCGCTTCCTGCCCTGCGCTCGGCCAGGATGGCCAGGAAGTATGCGTCCCTACCGTTCTTTGTCCGTTTTTCGAACACCCTCTGCTGAGTGGGTTGTTACCGACAGCTTCCCGCACGCCGGCAACGCCAGGGATGTGGACAAACCTCCTGACAAGGAGTCCAAGAAATTGGACTATGTCGGGCGAAAAGTCTACGCTATGCCTCTCTCTCGGGCCTTCGCCAGCCAGTTCGCTGCCGTCCTCATGGCACATTTTTCTCATGCCCTGTTGGGCTCCTGATGAGGTCATCCTCATCTTCCCGCCGATCTGCAGACTACGGTTAGCAGGTGCGGGACCAGGGCAGGGCAGTGGCCAAACAGCAGCTCCAGACTGCTTGGATATAGGGGACTCATGTGCCAGATCGGTGGCGGCCGAGTGGCTATCGTCGTGGGTTGTGCTGAGGATATCCACCTTTACTCGGATACCCAGCACAAGTTGGCGGATGTTCCTTTTGGGACTGACCTCTTCGCCCTGGGGTGGAAGGTCACCTGCAGAGGATCGAGAAGTCCAATGCCACCTTGACTCGGGTCTCTTCCCCAGAAGGACAAAGGCCAGAAACCACAGCCTAAGCCCTTCGTCCCCAGCCCTCCAGGCCGCCCGCCCAGCAACGCCAGGGCCAGCAGGCTCGGCCTTGGCATCCCAAACCCAACGCCGGCTTCCTCTAACAGGAGGCAGGGAGGAAAAGGCCCAGGAGGTCCCTCGGCCGGTCCCTCCTCCAAGCCTGCCCAGTGACGGCTGAGGGGTGTCGCCCATCCCCGCACCTTCCCTGTCCCCGTGGGGACGGCCCGCACTCTGCTCCGCCTGGTCCGCTGTTCACGGACAGGTGGGTCTTGAGGTGGTGGGAAGAGGCCTGCCTGGAATTCGGGAGCAGGCACCACCCTTCAGAGCCGCCGCCTCGGGGCTTGGGATCCCCAGCTCACTGGCGGCCTGCCGAGCCGACATCGCCTCCCCTCCTCCAGAAGGAGGTGGTAAGAGAGGTGGTGGACCCTCCTTCAGACCCAGGGTTTGTGTCCAGGTACTTCCTGGTTCCGAAGCGGACGGGGCTGGCGCCATTCTCGACCCACACGACTCAAACAAGTTCCTAGGTCTCGAACCTTCAGGATGGTCACTCTGGCTCAGATAATACCATCCTTGGAACGCTGCGTGGTTCTGCTCTCTGACTTGCAGGGCCAGCGTTTTCTAAGTCCCTATCCATCCGTCTCCCACCAGAGATTCCTTCGCTTCCAGCGGAGGGATCCCCTTCGAGTTCCAAGCCATGCCCTTCGGCTTGTCTCCAGCTCCCAGGGTCTTCACCAAATGCATGGCAGTGGTGACAGCATTCTCTCGTGCGCGAGGGTCGGGTGTACCCTTACCTGGACGACTGGCTGATAGCAGCTCCTCCAGGAGGAGGCGGAGTGGTCCAGAGATCTGGCCCTCCAGGTCTGCTCTCAACTGGGCCTCCTTATCAACGAGGCAGAGTCGGACTCGAGTCAAGCAGGTGATTCTATTCATCGGGCGCAGCTCGACTTCTTCGAGCCAGAGCGCTGCCCCGCTGACAGGGCCGAGGTTCTTTCCTCCTTTGCCCGATCATTTCTGGTTGGCAACTGCGCCTGCCCGGGACCTCCGCGCCTCCTGGGTCTCATGGCGGCCTGCACCAGCGTGGTCCGTTGGGCCCGCTGGAACATGCGTCTTCAGTGGGACTGGCCAGCCAGTGGCTCACACGCTGCGATCCCTTGGACCAGCTTGTGTCGGTGACACAGGGGATGTGGAACGCTCTCCAGTGGTGGACCGTTCCAGTTCATTTGCAGGAGGGCATCCCGTTCGTCCGCCCCGAGCCGACGGTCTCTCTATCGACCGATGCCTCTCTGATGGGTTGGGGTGCCCATCTGGGGGAACACCGGGCTCATGGCCTCTGGTCCCCGCGGGAGTCCCGATGCCACATCAACCTGCTGGAGCTCCGAGCGGTCCGCCTAGCTCTCACCGCCTTTGGTCTGCCTCCGGGGTCAAGTGGTCCGAGTCCAGACGGACAATACCACGACCATGTACTATCTGAACCGCCAGGGCGGGACGCTGCCCATGCTTCTATGCAAGGAAGCTCTCCGCATTTGGTCACTCGGCGCAGCCTGGAGGCGGATCTCCTAGCCATTCACGTGGCAGGAGCCTCCAACACCCTGGCCGATGCCCTGAGCCGGATAGGGGCTGCATCCCACAGTGGTCTCTCCTGCCGGAGGTAGTACAGCATCTGTTCTCCCTTTGGGGCACACCTCAGGTGGACCTGTTTGCCTCCATGGAGAACGCGAAGCTGAGTCTGTTCCATGCCCGCCCCCCTCAGCAGGGCTCGCTGCAGGGGGATGCCTTCTCGAGGCAATGGACCCCGGGCCTCTTTTACGCCTTTCCCCCATTTCCCTTGATCCACAAGGTGCTTCTCAAGTAGGAGGACAAGGCGCAGGTTATTTGATAGCCCCAGACTGGCCTCGCTAGTTCTGGTACCCAGATCTCCTCAGTCTCAGCTCCAGGACTCGCGGGCAGCTTCCAGCTCGCCTCGGACCTGCTCTCAGTCAATCAGGGGAAGGTGTTCCATCCGGACCTTCAATCCCTGCACCTGACGGCCTGGTTCCTGAGCGGCTAGAGTTCCAGGCCTTGGGTCTTTCCGACGAGGTCCTCAATGTAGTTGAGGCATCCCGTAAGGAGTCGACCAGAAAATGCTATGCCTTCAAATGGAAAAGGTTTTCCATTTGGTGTCAGGGCAAGGGCTTGGACCCTTCCTCCTGTTCCTTGGCAAGCATCTTGGACTATTTATGGTCCTTTCTAGTCAAGGGCTTAGGTCGACGACCTAAGGTGCACCTGGCAGCCATCTCTGCTTACGGTGCGGGCCGGAAGCAGTCGTGGCGAGGAGAAGGTGGTCTGGCGCTTTCAAAGGCCTTGATCACATTTCCTCCAGTGCGGGAACCCCACCTCCGTGGGATCTACTGCTGGTACTGGCAAAGCTCATGGGCAAGCCATTAGAGACCTATGCACAGGTGTGCTCTCTCTCACCTGTCGTGGAAGACCGCCTTCTTGTGGCTATCACGCCAGCCAGAAGGATGGGAGAGCTCCAGGCGCCCATCGGGTCTCCTTACCTGGTCTTCCACAGGGACAAGGTTGTCCTGCGCCCCCACCCGAAATTCCTTCCAAGGTGGTGGTTGAGTTCCTAACCAGGTGTTGACTCTGCCGTGTTCCCCACCCCAATCACACCTCGGAGGTCAATATAGGCTCCATACTCTGACCCTAGTAGGGCGCTGCTATTATAAGGAGCGCACGGTTGAAATTGGGAGAGGTTCGCCAGCTGTTTGTCACCCACGCTGAAGCCGCATCTGGCAGACCTGCAGCCAAGCGGACGATAAGCAGGTGGGTAACCTCCTGCATAGATCTCTGCTATAAGTTGGCGGGCATGGAGCCTCCCAGAGGATAAGAGCTCATTCTACCCGCCATACTGCTGCAACGGTGGCTGCTTCCAGGGACGCCCCTATCCAGGAAATCTGCAGGGCTGCTACCTGAAGTCAGCAAACACCTTCATTACCCACTACCACATCGACCTTGAGTCACGCCGGGATGCTGGTTTTGGGGCCTCGGTCCTCCAGTCTCTTTCCCAAGTAAGTATAGGGGGTGTGCGCCTTGCCTCCCTCCTCCCGGAGAACTGCTAGGAGTCTGCCAATGAGTGTGGATGAACAACATATCCATGTCCCTAGAAATACAGGTTACTCACCTGTAACAGGAGTTCTAGGAATGGTATATGTTGTTCATCCACACGACCCACCCGACCTCCCCGGCTTCGACGCACAACCTGAGCTTCCAGCGGGCCAGATCTGGCGTCATGGGGCGGAGCCGAGAGTTATACCACCCGGGTGGGTGGGAGGAGCAAGCTTGAAGACCTTCCGGCAAGATTTAAAGCGGCAAGGATACTGCCAATGAGTGTGGATGAACAACATATACCATTCCTAGAACTCCTGTTACAGGTGAGTAACCTGTATTTATATGCTGTTTGACACTTGTAGTAAGGCTCACACCTCCCCTGTCCTAACTGTTGACTCTGCATCTGGGGTCACCCTTAAACAAGTTCAAACCTTTAAATATCTAGGCATTACCCTTGACGGTGTCTTGTCTTTCAGTGCGCACATTGACCACTTAGTTAAGGCTGTCATCTCAAGGTTAGGACTCCTCTACAGGCATTGGTGCAGCCTCCTGCCAGAGATTAAAATACTCCTTGTGCAGCGCTTCATCACAAGCATTAGTGACTACTGGCTTGTAGTCCGTGGCTCTGCTAATAAGTGTGATGTCCAGGGTCAGAGATCTTCTTAATAGGGCCACCTGCTTTACACTAGGCCTCAAAAATGACACCCACACCTGTATTCTGTACAGCATCCTTAACTAGCTAAACCTTAATTCGAGTCAAGGCTGCTCTGCTACACATTGTTCATAGGCATTCAAGCACTACGAGGCCTGCTGTCCCCTGACGTACAGTCTGTGTTCAGGTATGTTGAATGGGACTTGGCACATCACACCCTACTGCTTCCTTGCAGAACCTACCTTGGTCAAAACCGTTTCTCGCACCACTTTCACAAAACATTGGAATGACCTGCCTGACACTCTGACAATTCAGCAGAGCTGTTGGTTTTTAAAGTACAATCCCTTAAGCTCGCTCACTCACTCCATCTGGAATGTGTAACTGCTGTCATTGACCAACTGTGGGATCCTGGTGCCTTAGGCCAAAACCCATAAGTGATTATCAATGGTAAAGATATTCTAGAAGATCCACAGTTATGGTAGCACACCATAAATCCTGCAATGTATGGTTGTTACACACAGTCCTGTTTGCTTCAGATTGTGTTGACATGTGTACACTAGCACAGAATAGATATCTGCCATGTATTACTTTATTAATGCAACCAGCCAGGTATGTTGACCTCTTCATGATAGATTTATTGTTCTACTTTGTGTGTGTGTGTGTGTGTGTGTGTGTGTGTGTGTGTGTGTAAAACATATGTATGTATGTATATGTAATATTTTTTTTTTTTTCATTTTAGGCTGTGAAATGAATGACCGCCTCCTCTGTGGCCAAATATTGGTAAGTTCACTCATCCAGAATGCCATATGTGGAGAGGCGACCTCTGACCTTGCCCTGCAGCGGGATGGCCCGTATGATTTTTATCAGCACCCCAATATCCAGCAGGTCAAGCTGTGCCAGCCAGTACTGGAGGACTTCACCTTTGCAGTGGAAAAGTTACTGGGAGAGTGGTCCGAACACCCGGCCCTGGTGCAGGTAAAAACAGTACCAATGTTTACATCACCCCTTTTTCATTTTTCTTTGCACATGAATGATACTTTGGCAGGTACATGTGTTGTAATGAATGCAGAGCAGGGCCAGAATGGTTCCCAGTGGCAGCTGTATCCTCGTCTATAGAAATGAGAAAGCTAACCCTTTCAAGGAGAGCTGCCCCTAACCTGCAAGCCCATGATCTCTAGTAGCTGTGTTTCATATTCTGTTAGTGTTCCATCTTTACTGATCTGTAAGTAGAATTAGTGACTGTTCATTATTTGCACAGTGGTAAGGACCATCTTAGAACTGTATTATGCACCTTAAGTCCTTACGTTATCACAGTGCATGCAGACCAAGATCTAATGTAAAACTTTGTTTGAAAGAGGCATTTCCTACACTACACAGTTCTAAAATGGCACTTACCACCAGTATGTGTGCCAGAAACAGCTGTGGAATTTACTAAAACATCAGGAAACATGGGACACTAACAGAATTGGAACTAGCATTTAAAAAAAAGCGACTACAGGAAAAAGTGACTTGCTTGTTCAACACATTTCTCCTTTGATAAATGAAAATGATTGATCGATTGCTGAATTGAAAGGCAGGGATCTGAATTATAGGAAGAATAGCCATGCTGTAGTGCAGGCATGCATCGAGCTAGGGTTCAGAAGCAATATGGAAAACCTAAACAACATGGTGAAGAAGGGGTGCCTACTGCCTAGTATGGCGGATGTGTTCTAGAGGTGCTGGGAAATTCAGTAAAAAGTTTTACAATTAGTGATGGGGAAAACCTCATGGCACTGCTTCTCAGATTACCATCGACCTTTGTTGTTGAAGTATCCATTGAGCCAACATGGTGCAACTAACAATCTTCTTGGACTTAGTCTTTATCATTTATTCATACTGCTGGGTTACAAGCTGGAGACACTGGGACCCTACGGGTACCAAAAATCTTCCGGAGGGTTGGCGCGAGGTAGGACCACACATGCGCAGCACCACGAGACTGGCTCGCGCCTGAGTAAGCTACCTCGGCATTGACCCTCCAACTGCCAACATTCCTTTTTTCCCCATCAAGTGTGCTTCAGTGATGACGTTCACCCATCGGGAGTCAAATTTTCACGTCTGTGCGACAACAGCGTTCAGATTTCCTTTTATTATTTTTGTTCACTTAAAAAAAAAAAAAAAAAATCTTATTTTCCTGTTAGGTGTACTGTTTGAAGGAGTTGAGCATGGATGGTGACAGTGACGGTAGGGACTCTCCATTGGAATGCTGCTCTGGCAGCTTACCTGTGTCCAGTCTGCAACCCTCTCTGGAGAGGGGTTCCAACCATGGGCTGTCCAGTGTTCGGGAGGGAGGGCAGTCTTCCCGTTAACACAGAAAGAAATGGGCCCATTCCCGATCTAGGTCAGACTCCCCAGCACCACTCGACCCATTAGAAGGGGAAGAAAGGGTACCGCTCGAGGTTGTCCTTTGGTACGTCTGCCAAGAGGTCTTCAGTGGCCGGCAGTGGTACGCTGTCCCCGGTTCCCTCCAGTTCTTCTACAGCCTCTGCTCCTGTTCGCTCAGACTCAACATCAGAGCCCTTCTCTGTCGTCTTGCGGGGTTTCCAGTGGGCAGTTTCACGAATAGCCTGCTCTCATGGAGCAGTGGTTACAGCCCCTGTCTCGTTTGCCCTTCTGATGGATCGGTGCCAGGGCCCACAGGCCTAGGGGCTTCAGAGCTGTGGTTGGGACCTACAGGGCAGGTTGAGCATCTGGTGCTGGCAATGGATTTTCTTCCCTTACAGGTGCCTGCACCACTGATACCTGTTCCACATCCCCCCCCCTCCCCGTTTTCCTCTCGGTGGGGGGGGCACAGGTACCATCTTTCTCTCCTTTTCCGTCTAGGTTTTCTCTGGATCTTCAGGCGGCACCACCTGTTTCATCTCCAGCTTCGGTGCCTACCTCAATGCCACATGTGGCGCTGGCTTCAATGCCACGTCTGGCGCCGCTTCCTGATGGTGCAGCACTGGGTTCAGCATCGGGGCCCGCAGTGCCAGGTAAGATGCTGGTTACAGTGTCTACTGTTTATCCTTTGCCCATGCCAGTCAACAGCCTATTTGGGGCAGTTCCCACCCTTTCTGAAGGGGACTTGGAACAGGATGAGTCTGATCCCGTCCTTGTAATTTCTGAAGAAGATGATGAAGACGCTTTAAATAGTTTGGATGGTAATGTCTCGCTTTCAAGTGAAAACCAGTAGAGGACCTTTCCATCCAGTCTCTATTCAGGAATGTGAGAGCAACGCTGGCTCTACAGATGTCTTCTGTGGACCCAGGTAGGCTTTTGTGCCTAGAGTGGCTTCATGTTCCTAATATTCCAGGGACCCTTATGCTACCAGTACCCCCACCCTGCAAGATTTTGTCTGAGGCAGTGTGGGCAAGATCAGCTCTTATTCCTTCTGTCTGCAAAACCATAGACAGGAAATATGTCCCTCCCAAAGATCTACTGATTTTGGCTTCGCAACCCATCACGGATGCGCTGGTTGTCCTCGCTGAGAATGACAAAGTTGTTCTTCCACATGAAGTATCGACATGTCCTATCAGTAAAGAGTCTCACAAGATGGATAACTTGGTGGGGGTTGAGCATTCGCAGCCACAACCCTGGCCTTCCGTAGTGCCAGCTAGCAAGGGCACTTCTCTTAACACGAGTATGCTCTTTGGACTTCCCTTCTGTTCTTAATGGAAGGTCTCATGTCCATAATGGAAGGTCTCCCAGAGTTGGATTCCAAAATGGGAGATACTACACACTGTTACATGAGGTATAGGATGTAATAGTCATCAACTTAAAACTTCCATGGATGCTTATGACACGGCTTCTAGAGCAGCCACTGCTGGAATCTGTATCCGAAGACATTCCTGGCTTTGGACATCAGGGTTTTCCTCTGATGCTTAACAGTAGGTGATGAATGTCCCCTTTGATGGTGCATATCTGTTGGGCCAATAGGTGGAACAAGCCCTGGAGGCCTCTCAGAAAACAAGGACTACCATTAAAACAGCCAGGCCGGCTCCTTCAGCTCCTCAGAGAGGCAGGAACCATCAGATCTTACTTCGAGATACAGCTCTTGCAGCAGGTTACACCATTAGGACTGAAGCCAGCAGGCGGCAGGACCCCACGGAAATCTTCTAGCTAGCAGTCTTCAGCGGGGACCGCCTCCGACGTCGGTCCCGCCCCTGACGTCAGACGTAGTACATAAGGAGGCGGTCCCGCCAGAATCCCCAGTTCTTTCCCGCCGTCGACTTGCATGTCTCGACCCTTCGGTCTGTTTCTAGCGCGCGATGCCTGGAAAAGTTCTTTTTCCGACTTGGAAACCTTTTTTCTCATCGAACGTCTGCCATCTGATGTCCTCTCCAACCTCCGTGGAAGGCCATCCATCAAAGTGCGCCTGTGGGAAGCAAATCCCCTTTAGAGACCCGCATTCGGCCTGCGTGCGGTGCCTAGGCCTGGACCGCGACACCCGGGCATGTTCCTTCTGTCAGGGATTTAATAGCCGGACCCGGATCCGTCGCCAGAAGGCCCTTCAAGCATACCTTCTAGAAGAGAGAGTGAAGGCCATGGATTCTGCCTCCAAGGGGGAATCGTCTGAGAAAGTCCGGCGGCACCTCGAAAATCACAGGGAGAGGGTGAGATCAAAATCCCCTTCTAGGGCTTCCGACTCCCGTAGCTCCGGCTCCCGGTCCAACCGCTCCCCTCCCCGGGCCCACTCCCAGCCTCCCCCAGTCGCGGTCAAGTCATCTTCAGGTTCCTCTACTCTACAGCCTGTTAAGACCTCCAGGCCTTCTTCATCTGCTTCCAAGGCCTCACCGAGGTCAGGGGACCACCACCACCACAAGTCCGTCTCCCGCCACTCGGCCCCCGACGCCCAGTCTGTCTCCTTGCCCCCTCCACCCAAACGGAAGACCAAGGAGCTGACTTCGCTCAAAAGGTCGTCGGACCCGACGTCAGCCCACCCGACGTCGGCTAAGCATCATCGGTCCCGGGACCCGACTGCCAGACGCCCGTCGCCGGTCAGGCCTTCTCCACCTCGGACGCCGGCCGGGGGACCGACGCCCGATCCAGTAAAGAGAGGAACACCTACACCACCTACCGATGTCGGCCAGGAGGCGCTTACGGAGGAGGAGGAGCTGACAGCCCGAAGACCAGACAGGCGAACCCGGTCCTGTCAAACCCCTCAGGGAGCCCTCCCCAGAACCAGAGACCCCTGGGGAGCCGACGCTGGAACCCGACTGACCACCGGCACCCGGCCCGTCGTCTGGCCTCTGTATTTCAGAGGTCAAGGAGTTATTCACCTATTGGTGGGATACCATAAAGAAGGACGTGGTTCCCACACCTCCTCCTCCTCCTCTTCCTCCTCCTCCACCCGTGACTCCACCGGCCCCAGCGCCCCCCACCCCATCCGGGGCAGCAGGCCGAGCACCTTCCCCCCAGGAGCCTGCGAAACCTCCTAGGGGCAGACCAGACAAGAGGAGACCTCCGTCCAGATCTTCTTCAGGGTCACCCAGCCCCAAGAGGCCCAGAAGACGCCGCCACTCACCTTCGACGGAGGACTCGGGATCGGATTTCTCAGATGGATCCAGATCCCCTTCTCCCGTCAGTGTCCCCTCTCCAGACCCACATGAGCTCCCAAGATCTCCTCCGGATGACCCATCGTTCTCGGAGATTATGAGGCATATCCCGGAGAACATGGGCTGGGACGCAGAAGAACTTGACCCCGAGAGGCTACGCCTTGCCAGTTATCTTAGGCAAAAGGATCCAAAGCCTGCGGTGGTACCACCCTTGGTGGACACCTTCGTGGACGTCACCAAGGCAGCGTGGAAATGTCCACACATGCCCCCGGCGATGCTGAAGAAGGCTGACCACCTGTACAAGGCCCCTAGGGAGGACCAGTACTTGGCATCTCATCCTCTGGCCGATTCTCTGGTCATCACAGCCTCACATGACCGGTCCCAGAGGCTGCAACATTTGAGCACCCTGCCACCAGACCCAGAGTCCAAGCAACTGGACGCTATGTGCAGACGCACGTATGCAGCAGTTACCTGTGCCATTAGGTCCCTCAACTATCTAACCCACATGGTCCAGTTTCAGAATGCCTTGTGGGAGCAGGGACTGGATCTGGCAGAAAAGATGCCAGAAGGTGAGCAGGAGGAGGAGTTGCTTCAGCTCCTACGCACGGGTTCAGACGTGGGAACCCAGGTGCTGCGAGCCGCATATGATTCCGCAGACTCCTCGGCCAGAGCGGCAGCCTCAGGCGTATGCCTCTGGAGACACTCATGGCTTCATGTCTCCGGATTTAGCCCGGACATCCAGAAAAACATTCTGGATGCCTCGTTCCATGGAGAAGTTCTTTTGGTGAGTCTTCAGAAGGTTCTCACCAAACTTCAAGAGGCTGGGAGGCAGGTGCGGTCTGTCCAGCCATGTACAGACCCAAGCTCGGCTCCTTCAGAGGAACCAGAGTTGCCATGCCGGATGCAGGACAGCAGTCCCAAGACCGTCCTCAAGAACAGAGGGCTTCTTCTTCCGAAGAGCCCAGGGGAAGTCGTCCGCAGGCCGAGGCCAACGCCCTGCCAAGTTGGCCCAGCCTGCAGGACTCTCAGCCGCCACAGCATGACTCCTTCCCGGCCCCCGCCCCTCAGGATCAACGGGACACCAAGGTCGGGGGTCGTATAGCGGACCACCTGCCAGGGTGGCAGTCTATTACCACTGACAGGTGGATTCTTCAATTGGTCGAACAAGGCCACTTTATAGAATTCGTGGACAAGCCACCCACAAGGCCTCCTCTGCTCTCCCGTTACTTGGGTCAGCACAGATTGCTCATCAGGCAAGAAGTACTCGCGCTCCTACAAAAAGGAGCGGTGGAGTACGTCCCTGAGAACCAGAGAGGAACCGGCTACTATTCCCACTTCTTTCTAGTTCCAAAGAAAACAGGTGACCTCCGTCCAATATTGGACCTCAGCGACCTCAACATGTCAGTCGCCTACAAACGTTTTCGCATGGTGACCCTCCAAGGGCTCATTCCCATGCTGAGAAAGGATGCCTTTCTAGCGTCTCTGGACATGCAGGACGCCTACCTGCACATCCCCGTAGCTCAAGCGCACAGGAGGTTCCTTTGCAGGGAAGCTATGAGAGTGTGGGATTGGGTAATCCGACACGGCG